>CM039689.1:34540000-35790000 GCA_022530915.1 Paspalum notatum
AATATTACCTCTTATGAATGTATATATGTATGTGCCTTAAATTAATATGGAGGCCTCTCGATTTTGAGGGCCCTGTGCGGTCGCACAGCCCGCACAGGCCCATGGACGCCCCTGCTTGTTGTCATAGACAAATGGGAGATCAAGTGGACGGGGCGTTAGATGACATGTTAGGGGTGATGTGGTAAACAACGATGGGGCATGGCGGGATCGAAGGGAGAGGTTCATGTAGCAGGGTCAACGTTGGACGGAGAGGCTACCTAGATCAACAGAAAAGGTAGACCTAGGATTTACAACTTGCCGAGCTAGCCTGCATTGGCCCTCTCGTGCTTCGTGCCATATCATGACGTACTTGGTTGGCATGTTACTTTTATTAATCATGTTGTGTTGGTCCAACAAGTCTCTAGCTAGGCTAAGCACAAACCGTGGCACATTATGTAGTGCCATGTGAACCAAGGTCTAGTCCCGATAAACTCTACTATATTGATGGTTCATCTTATTGTTCTTTTAATAATTTGTATGCATATTCACCCAATTACAAAAGAAATAAGGAAAAAAGACTAAAGATTCTCCTAGAATCGAAAGCCTTAGAAGATCTCCATGAAAATATCTCCATTGACATCCAACGCCGTTGTCCATTCATACACATGTTCATGGCTAGTAAGCAACCAGAAGGATCCTCCAGAATAAAGCATGTCCTGAGGTTAATGAAGGATTTCATCCGTGAAGGGATCGGTGGCCTGTTTGTGCCCATATCTAAAGAAGATGATTCTCCTGGGAGCTAGGAGTTTGACAGGCAGAGAAACATATCCATATACCAATGCAGCTTTGCTAGTTTGAGAGACCAGAGAACACAGCAGCAAGCATAAATATCCTTCCTATGCTTACCTCTGACTATCAATAGCTCGCTGTGGTATGATGCGCTCATGATAAGAGAGAATGTGCACTACCATACCTTCATGAACAACCATCTCCTTTCATCCAATTCAAAGAAACGGGCCCAACGCTGGCCCTCAGGAACTATAGCATTGTGCTCCCCACCGCATGCAACGCAGTAGACTCAAGGTCCTATGAGAGCTAGCATGAGTAACCAAGGCAATTGTGCTCAACAGTTGACGGACTTCTCATCGCCGTTGACGAGCTGCCTCAGTGCCTACCTCCATGCGTGGCAGGTTCGTGCCATAAGCATAAGGTCAACATCACAAGGCAGGTTTTGAGCAATTTCGTGGAGCATCTCAGGGATCAGACGCTCCTCCATTGGAGCTTGAGGAAGAGGTGGGTCTGGGACGGAGCGGCGTCCGGTACTTCTGGTGAAGATGCAGACTCTGACGCAGTTTGGGTCATCCGGCGGTGCCGAGATGGTGGCAGCAAGCATGGCCATGTTTTCCTCCTAGCCCCTCTGGACCACGTTTAGGAGGGGAGGATGCGGCCATCGCAGAGGTTGAGGAGCATGGGGTTGTGAGTCTTGGCGTAGCAGGCAAGGAAGAGCCAGGCGCCGTTGTTCGATATGAAGTAGCGCGACCCGATGTCGTGGTGGATGCGGTAATCGCTGAGGAAGCATCTTACCCCCAAAGACTAGCCCTGAGGGTCATATTTATATGTGGTGTTCATTTATAAATCCTCCTCCGAGGAACTCTAGAATTACAAATAGGTCTTTGCCCAACATGGACCGGGCCTTCGAGGGGCTAGGCCTGTTTCCCGCAATACTACGTTTTCTTTGTTTTTTGCGCAAAGCTATACAAGATGTTACTGAAACTGAAATATTTATATGGAGGCTTGTGGTTATGCTGAATCGCATAACTCACATTGATTTATTGATGAATATGCTGCTTGTCTATTCTCATGTGTTTGTTGTACATTATTGACGCTCTAGTGCTTGTTCTGGCTCAAAGCCAACTTCTTTCATTATCATCATTATTGGCCTACACTGCTTAAATCTGTATTCCATATGATGATTAATCAATTTATAAAGTGCTGGTTAGTGCCTAGACAGCTTTGCCTGAATGATCCATTCGTTTGCTGTTCGTTAACCTTTCTGAACTAGGTTGCATTTCATTAACTGAAACACACCGGATGATGCAACTGTATAAGTCAGTGCCTCTTCTAAGGCTCTAGGCAGAAGCCATATTGCAGTCCCTTTCAACTTTCAAGCCTTTCTTCAGTTATGCTTTTACTGAAAATGACTGAGCCCCATTCGAGTTCGGTTGCTCCTCAGTTCAGCCCTATGGATTGCATAGGATGCAAATTGTTCTGAATTTTGCAGCGCTTAACAAAACAACAGATTACCATTGACGAAGAATCAACGTGTAGTATCCTGGATTTCTGGTAGAAGTCAATCACTCCTAGTTCAGTTGATGTATTCTTTCAACTAGTCCCCTTTCAGTGCCCTTTCATGTTTGCCGGTCCATGATCGATGCATGGTATGTTTGGTCTTCTGTAGTATCAGTATGCCTCTCTGAACTGAGGTTCCTCTCTGAACTGAGGTACTGTAGATAATTCGGGTTTATGTTAGCAAATACGGAGTAGTCATCTAGTCATCTACTGAAACCATTAATGGTTGTATCGTTTGTGATGATTAGCTCAGGCTGACGGGGTTGAGCCAGCCAGTGGCCGCATGATAAGGTTGGGCGCTCTAGAGAAAACCTATCCACCTGCACAACACATCATCACCGCTACCATGTATGCTTATTGCTTGCGGGCGGTTTCCTTGACTGGCTGATACACCTTGAGAAAGCAAGTAAGGCGCCCGTGCGAGTTCACACGATAAAGATTTGTATACAAGTAACTATTCGTTAATTAAGAAAGGGTATGTATATAAGCAGCTGATACTGGCAGCCTAATTCCGTAGTTTTTAGACCAGCGGAATAATTGTTTGTGTAAAGGAAAAAAATAGAGCGCGTATGTTATGTAATTGCGATTTGTGAGCAAACACCAATATCAAACAAATTTTGAATTGGACATCCAGTCGAGAGAGCCATGTTGCATGTCTATCTATATCCGGACAGTTTGAAGGTTTAGTTTCACTTCCACATAGCTCAGGCCCAACCCAATGAAATAGAGCCCAACAACTCCTTCGTAGGCTGGCATCTCTAACTAACTGACGCCCTCCACCCAATCGCAACCCAAGTAGATTAGTCCTCCGTCCGGTCCCACCCGTTCCCAACACGTCTTGCTCCACTTCCAGTCGCCGTCTTCTTCACCCATCCCACTAAAAGGAACGTGCTGGGATATCCAACCCAAGATGGAGAGAGGTGAATTGGATCGCTAATCGCTTTTCTAAAACTCAGGGTTTTCTAATGCATAAAGATAAACTTACCGCGTCCTACGCATGCTAATTAAGTCTAAGGTTTATTTATGTGCTCTCTAACTTACCCAAAAAAGTTGCAACTTAGAGCCAAATCTAATCAAACTAACTAGGAAAACCAAAGGCACGTAAAAGACTCTGACGCAGTTTGGGTCATCCGGCGGTGTCGAGATGGTGGCAGCAAGCATGGCCAGGCTGTTTTCCTCTTGGCCCCTCTGGACCACGTCTGGGAGGGGAGGATGTGGCCATCGCAGAGGTTGAGGAGCACGTGGTTGTGAGTCTTGGCGTAGCAGGCAAGGAAGAGCCAGGCGTCGTTGTGCGATATGAAGTAGCACGACCCGATGTCGGGGTGGACGCGGTCATCGCTGAGGAAATGCTTCGTGACATGAATACCAACCTCAGCATCTGAGAAATGAAATTCATGAAATCTATAGTGCGCCAGAAAGTACAAAAATAATATAGCACATGTATTAATAGTTCAGAGATCAGTTTCTTAGGATATTTACAATCCTGCATCTTTTTTTAATAAAAATGCGTTAGACCCACTTCTTAAAAATGTGCCTCCCGATTCAAAACTTTACATTCTGAGTGTAGCAACAGACAATGAAATAAAAGCATAACAATTCATACAATGATATTCATGCAAAGGACCGTGTGCACTTCCATGCCAAATAGATATAAAGAACAAATGCAATCTGCAGCTAGAACGATTAAACAACCTGCAATATATGCCGCTATGAACCGTAGATCGCATGGTAAATTCGGCAAGAACGAACTGCTTTGTTAACATACAAAATTAGCACCTTCAAAGACTAGTAACTGAAACACCAAACTAATGCGGGTTCTGTATCCCTTTCGTTCTAACATGAATATTAAATCAAGGATTCATAATCTCACACGTTCAGCATCCCTGCATATTAGTATTCTAGTTCCACGATAAGGTTGAATCAACCAATCTGATCACTATTCGAACCGGGTTCTGGATTAGTGACCTCACACAAGGCAATCAGCTAGCCAGCCATTTCTGTATTCAGGTATGTAAGTACAGGAACACAGTTCTGATTAGGCATGGCAAATGAAAGACAACTGGGTTTCAACAAACAATTTTAGACACAACTGGGTTTCAGAAACAATTTCAAACACAATGGGGTTTCAGGAACAATTTCAGACTGAATATCTGTCCACAAGAGTCTCACACTGAACGCGATCAGCATCTATGTGATTTCAGACACAACCGGGTTTCAGAAACAATTTCAGACACAATGGGGTTTCAGGAACAATTTCAGACTGAATATTTGTCCACAAGTCTCACGCCGAACACGATCAACAGCTATCTGATCAACACAACCATTCACATTTCACACGATGATCTGCCGCACGCGGCACGGAAAAAGTTAGCCTGCATGTGAATAGATCAAATGAATCAGAGGACAGTTTCCTACTTGATGGTTTTATTTCAACTTTTTAACATAGAAGCATCCAATTAGTGGGACAGAACACTATGCAATTGCAAATATTTGGGAATGGTGCTAATTCTAGGATGATTTATCATGCAAGATGAATGCAAACAGCAACACAATCCCTCGAATGAGCAAACGAACTGTTTAGAAGCAAGCAAACAACAGTGTAAAAAGTTAGCTGAAGAATCGAATTGTTTTAGCAACTTGTCAGATGTCACCCGAATTTGCACAAAACAGAATCGTTAATTTAAAAAAAAAAAACGAACCGAACCGAACCGAACGGGCTGCCCGTAGCCATCGCGGCCTCCGGTGGCGGGACCGGCAGTGAACGGGGACCGCCTTCTGTCCAAGCACAACAGGCCTCGGACGCGGCCTCCACCGCCGCGGCATCGCGCCTGCCTCCACCTTATTACCTCCGCTCCGCCTCATCTCCTCGGTCCACCGCAACCTCACCAACAGGACCAGCACCCTCACCATCGCCGCCGACTTCGCCCCGTACTCCTCCTACCGCCAGATCGACCCAATCACCTACCTAATCGGCGCCGCCATCGCCGACTCCAAGCCGCTGCCGGCTGCCGCTTTTTGACCCGCAGGCGAAGGCCCAGCGCGCATCGAGCCGACTCCTAGGCCGAATGGGCCGCGAGCAGAACGAGCTGATGCTATTATGCTAACATCTTCTTCTGCCAGAACGAGCTGCTCGCGCGGCGGCTCCTCCCTTTGCCTCCCTCCCTCATCGCGGGCGGCAAAGTTCATCCCCAACCCATGCCGCTCCGCCTCGCCATCCGGCTCACCGCCGAGCGGGCCCGAATAGTTACGGCGGACCCAGCGCCGCCGCCACCACACAATCTTCTCCTACCACCGACACCGTACTTGTGCATCGTGCGATCCACTGACGCCGACTCAGCAGACGCTGAGGACGGCCGATCATCGGTGGACACAGTTCACAAATGCAAAGCACATAAATGCGGTCGGTAACAGCAACAAAACAAAAAAGATGCGCGCTCTCTCGCCAGCCATCTCACTCAGGAGGAACATGTGAACTCTCGCCGTGGCTCCCCCTGCCGAATCTGAAATCTTCACGCCATCAGAACTCTGCCCCTGGACTGAAAAATGTACCGGTTGAGAACATGCGTACTAGTAATGCTAAGCTTGAATTAACCAATCTGAGCACTAGCACACAAATTCTAAAACCGGTTATCCATGAATGACCTCGATCATACAAGTCAAATCAGTTCTATATCAGGTAGGTAGGTAAATTGACAGCGCCACCAAGTTCAGGAACGCTGAACACACAGTTCTGACTAGGCGTGGCAAATGAAACACAATTGGGTTTCAAGAGACAATTTCAGACACCAATCTAAGGTGAGCTCAACGAACCATGCGCACGCCCCGTTGGATGAAATGCCTGAGCGCTGTAGGCTGACAATTTCGGCCCAATGCAAGCAACCGCCATACGGCGGCGAAATCCAAGCCAACCTCCATGGCCGTTGGAGACCCCTCGAAATCGCAATCCTACCAGATTCCAGTATATAAAATCGAATCCCCGTCCCCGGCCGGTCCCAAACCTCTTCCTCCAATTGCCGTTCGCTCGCCGTCCATCCCACCACCACAGCACCCGCCCATCAACACCACCGGGCCTCCCCTCCCTCTTGCTCTCCGCTCTCACCCCAGGGTGGCCGCCATGGGCGAGCCTCACCATTACCGGCCTTGGGCGACAGGCGGCCTCCCTGCCGACATCGAGGCCGACATCGTGAGCCTCCTCCCGTGCAGAGCGGACCGCCGCAACATGGCCGCCGTCTGCCGCGCGTGGCGCGATCTCATCCAGCGATTCCACGCTGCCTGCCCACCCCCGCTCCCGTGGCTCCTCGTCCCGGGAGGAGAGTCGGCTCGCGTCCACTGCTCCCTCAGCAACTACGGCGTCCACCGCCACATCGGCTCTCGCTACTTCGGATCGCACGACGGGGCCTGGGTCTTCCTCGCCTGCTACGCCCAGACCTGCAGCTACATGCTCCTCAACCTCCGCGACGGCCGCGTCATCCGCCTCCCAGACGTGGTCCAGAGAGGCGAGGTCGAGTACGGGATGGCCATGCTCGCTGCCACCGTCTCGGCACCCCCGGATGACCCGAACTGCATCGGAGCCTGTATCTACACCCGTGGTCCGGACATCCCCGGCCTGCGCCGTGTCGCCTTCTGGCGCATGGGGTCTCGGGTCGCCCACGATTTGGAGATTGACCAAGTGGAGGCGCCTCAGCCCGGATGGCCAACTCCCGCAGAGTTTGAAGTTGAGGACATCGTATACTCTGGAGGTGATCAGGGTTTCGTATTGCTCACCCGAGGCGAACACACCATCACGTTCGCACCGATTCTGGCTCAAGAAGGTGACGAAGTGCTATTGTATCCCGACGTGGTGTTCGGCGTGGATCTCTTCGAGCAGCCCGGGGCGCGCGACTACGGTGGGCTCGTCGTCATTGGTCGCTACCTCATCGTGGCCGAACAGGGAGAGCTGCTGATGGTCGTCAGGCTCAGTCATCCTGATCAGATCATGACGTCGTCCTTCAGGGTGTTCCAGGAGATACCACCACCAGATGGTGACGGGGAGGAGGAGGAGGACGAGGAACAGGGCGAGGAGGTGGGCGATCAGGAAGCGGAGGAGGAGGAGGAGGACGAGGAACAGGGCGAGGAGGTGAGCGATCAGGACGAGGAGGAGGAGGACGAGGAACAGGGCGAGGAGGATGAGTACGCATCGTCCTGGGGCGAGCTGAACACGCTGGATGGACGGATGTTGTTCGTGGGGCGAGGCTGTTCCAGATCC
This sequence comes from Paspalum notatum, assembly GCA_022530915.1. NCBI lineage: Eukaryota > Viridiplantae > Streptophyta > Magnoliopsida > Poales > Poaceae > Paspalum > Paspalum notatum. Next base: position 34,547,574 of record CM039689.1, read on the forward strand.
TACCAGGTCGCTAACTACCCGAACGCGGGGCTCACGGCCGGTGTCTACTTCTCCGACGATCTCACCTTCTACAACGCGGGGATGATGTTCCGCGCTGCCCACGACAGACAGTACCCCTGCAGCGACAACGGCAAGTGGTCGGAAGGGCCCCCTCCGGTCGTCATGCGCTGCCCGCCAGAGAACCTCTCCAGGCACTCTTCTCCTACTTGGGTCCTCCCTTGAGATGACATGTTCTTGGATATGACCCTTCGTCTCATTACTTTGTGATGTGCTCATCTTTGCGCGCCATGTGCTGATGTGCAGTAGATGATCATGTGAAAGTTTGTGTTCATCAGATAGTTGCTGGTCGCGTTCAGTAGTGTGAGATTGTTGCTGAAAGACAGGTTCTCATGTCATTCAGTCCGAAATTGTTTCTGAAATCCGGCCCCATTGTGTCTGAAATTGTTTGTTGAAACTCAATTGTGTTTCATTTGCCTCGTCTAATCTGAAATGTGTTCCTGAACTTCATGGCTCTGTCAGTTTACCTACCTGAATATAGTTGACCACCAAGTAGAAAGGTGGTCAAATTGTTTTAAGGGTTGAGGAATCAAGTTGAGCTTCTGATTAATCATAGATGTGCATTAATCCCATGCACAAAAGGGGTTTATACTTCTCTTGTGACTAATCATGAGGATATTCATATGAATAATAAATTACCAGTGGAACTTCATTCAGAAAACTTTTGGGCAGATTCTCAAAGTTGCAATTTGTGACTAATCATGAGGAGGCATCTGGATCCATAAAATATGTTAAGTGTAGAAATATTTTCCCTTAGTTTGGCACTGATAAACAGTACAGTATCATCCAGTTAAGCAACAACAGTCTTGTTCAGATCTTTTTCTACTAAGAAACAGAAATGCTGTAAGATGAAGGACTTGTGAACTGTGATTATGCATAGCCAAGACCCTCCTTACAAGCAATGCCATAAAAATGCATCCTGGTTAATATTCCACATCTAATCACTTGAAAATGTGGCAGTAAAATATTGTAGCCAGAAAATATCACTAGCAATACCTAGCTTCAGTTCTCAGATAAGCAATTTACTGACGCAATACTTAAACAGAAATTTGACTTGTAACCCTCATTCGGTTGTAACATAAAGTTGCAGTTCTCAGATAAGCAATTTAGTGACGCAATACTTTACAGAATTTGACTTGTAACCCTCATTCGGTTGTAACATAAAGTTGCATAGTCATGGTAATGCAAACAAAGATAATCGAAAACAAATGCATACCAATGTGGCCAGCACTTGAGGTCATCTTCAGATGGCTTTAGTATAAGGTCAACTGAAACTTTGCTTCCGTTATTATTATGGTTGATCGGTGGGTGCTCATCATCCAGGGCCTATATCCTGTTTCTTGCAAATCCATGTCGCTCCAATGTCCCAGGGTATCCAAACTGCGTGGAGTTTTACAGTTAACAGAAGCAACATGAAACAGACAACGCTGTCCCCCCAATCAGTCAGATTACATATGAATCTGCACATCCAAATAAATTCAATGATGGAGCAGGATGGTGTAGCCCAACAGATATCATGAGAAAAATGGGGGAAACGCTCACTGCAGTACCTATGGGAAACACATCTGAATTCCCCTGAAGTACCTGGGGGAACGATTATAACCTTGTTTTTATTATTGGTAAAGGGGCGACCGCTGCTACTTGGCCCCTGGATTATTTCTACTTTCATTACTGCTAAGATGCTAAGGTGTCTAGGTGAGACGATTGCTACTGACTGAGGATCGCGTACATAGTCAAGTTCAGAAAATATAAAACATTAACTGTACTCGATCGAGTATATGTATGTATCGTCCAAACAATTACTCAATTAGAGCGAGGACATTCTCCATCGTGTTGCATGAACCAATGCTAGTCCTGCAGCTAGATAGGGACCAAGCAGGGTCACCATTGTCAGCCAAAAAGTCAGGACATGTCGTAATTTCCATGTCAGGTTTCGTGAATTTTGATTTGTCTCCGAACTATCCTGCAGGATCAGTGGATCCGGTGAGGAGTGGCTAATAAACGATAACCAGACACTTGTTTATCTGCACACGTACTGACGACATAGTAACATACGTACGGCAGAGTATATAATAGTCCTCTGTCAGGATTTTTTTTCATTTTCAGCAAATTTATGACCTGTTCTTTCCAAAAGGTATATATGTACAAAGATCGTAAACCAGAAGCACCACAGTGCGTGAGCAGTCCTCTCCTCATCGTGATAGTCGATGCTTGATTCGCTCCACAGGCAAGAAGAAACGACTCATGAAGAAACAAGGGCTGTGCGTGCCCATCAGTGGAGATTGGAGAACGCCCAAGCCACCTCATGCACGGGTATAAGCAGGTTCCTCCGAGCTTTAGAACTAATGTCGCTGTCTTCCCTAGAGCTAACGTTGTTCCATGTGTTCAGGCCTTCAGGGCTGCAACCTGTCAAAAAAAATGTGTTCAGGGCTGCATGTGAGCACCTGCGGCTATCACATTTCAGTTCAATAAAATTCGCAAGGACGGAATGGACAGCCTAGCCAAAACTTGCTTCCGTTTTTTGTGTTTGTATTGCATATGGACGCTAAGAGATTTAGTTGTTTTTTTAGCCAAAAAAAGCTGTTAACCTTTCTTTGTATAAGAACATAAATGATGCGTCTATCAAGCATATGAGTTAGATAATCATAACCATAGAAACAATAGATTTGTATCAATACAGAAGGAACGTTCTCCACATCTTAATACAGTTTGCTTCTTGCGGGCACGAGGTGTCAGTACTCTCTTTGCTGTAAGTTTTTGATACAACATCAAAGGTTTCTTCAACGGCCATTTCTGAAGATAGAGTGTTGAGCCCTTGACAATGCTCGGTCGTCAGGCGTCAGCTCGATTAATTAATTTTCTGAAGATCTCGCTGGCTGGGCGACATGACACACCTTGAAGCTGATCGATCAGCTGATCGCATTAGTTAATTTGCGATCCGAACTAGGCCGCGCACGCGGGGGTGGCATCATCGCCGGCGTCAGATGCCGCGCCGCCGCGGCCCGCGGGGATAGATGGTCCATTGGCTGTGCTACAGAAAAGTTGGCCTTGAGCCCTTGACCGCCATTATTGCGTCAAGGCTTTGGACGTCGCCACGAAGCAGGTAACGCTGATCGAATTGCCCCCGGATTACCAGAGCAGGATGAACTGCATCGAGGTCCACAATAACGGCGCGCTACTCCTAGCCACGTCGGCGGGCGGGACGCGGCTGAGCCTGCTAGTCTCAGAGATCTTCGCCATCTCGAGCTGGACGGTGGAGGAAGAAGAAGGGCGGGAAGAGGCCTCGACGAGGTGGACTCGGCGGATGCTGATCCGGAAGGAGCCAATATACAGGGAGGTGAAGGCCATGGCGGCGGGTCCACCTCCACCACCGGGCCACTCGGTGGACTTCAAGGGGTTCGGGGAGAGGAGCGGCGCCGTGATGATGCACACGCGCGGAGCTGGGCTCGTCCACCTCAGCTTGGGATCAAATGAGGCGGTCGTCGTCGCCCACGAGTTGAAGGACCCCTTCCACTTCCAGCTTGGGATCATTGAAAAAACTTTTATCTTGACGTCCAACGCATCTTTATGAATTTTTTAGTGAGGTGTTTATTTGAGAAATCTACCCATGAGAATGGGATGGTGATCGATCAACTCATTTCATAAATTTTGATGGGATGAGCTCACTCCTCATAATAATTGTTAGCTTGTGAGAAATGAGGTGACAATGGATCAACTCATTCCATTCTACAAAACCGAACAAACAAAATGAGGAGTGAGAAGATGATGCAACACCTCATTCTCCAAACCAAACGGTCCTGACTTTACGATTCTCGCCCTGAGGCCCCTGATATGTATGTTAATAATGGCGGAATGACAAAGAAAATTTTAAAAGTCCATCTGTATGCCATATCAATGTACTCCCTCCCGTCGTTAATATATGGCATTTTAGTATAATTTGTACTAAAAACGTCATATATTAATGACGGAAGGGAGTATTAACTAATATGTGGGCTCTGCGCCACGTATCCACTGAGGTGGCATTGGCATATGTGCAACGGTGGCAAAACCACACCCCAAAACCATTCAGGAGGTGATTTGTTCAGTTTTTCAAAGTTTAAGATGTAAAAAATCTGGTTTTCAATTGGAAGTGATATGTATTCTACTCTCTAGTGTCAATAGGGTTATATAGACTTTTTTCTTTCACGTAATAGGAACCTTAGAGAGCTGGTTTGTGTACTTGAACTCATTTTAGTTCTTCTTAATACGAAGCTGTGCTGCTCTAAGTTGTAACCATCCGATTGATACCAATGAATACTACTAAATTAATTCCGAGCACCGTAAATTTTTCAGAAATATGTTTGCTGAGAATAGCTACCAGAGCTGTACAAACGTTGTGCTAAATGTTCTTGATTGGAGTTTTCGTTTTGCTTTTTGCTTATGACTATTGGATATTGATTGCTCAAGTAGAAGTAGGAATAATATGTGGGTTCGACGCTGAGATCTCTTCAAAGTTGACGAGGCGCACGTGTGAATTCCCTCGTGTGTCTAGTTGATTTATGCAAGCATGGTTTCCATGCGTCTCTAGTTTTCAACGATAGAAGCTATAAATAAACTACATAAACTACTGCCAGTAATTCTCAAATCGGGAGGGAAAGGGAGGGAGAGATCACATATTGGATGAACAGCATGTGAATGGCGAATTTTCAACACAATTTCCATGCGTCTCGAGTTTCGAACACTGAAGCTAGGAAGTAACAGAACAAATTGGATGACAGACACTATGTTGAGTGATGAGCTTTGACCTTTTGATTAGAATGGTGAAGAGCATCTAGTCATCAGCATGTATACATATCCACCCCTGTTCGTTTTAGCAGAGCCATATCTTCTCCCTCTAGGCCTCTTGTAAGCTGCACAACTGCTCTGTGCTAGCTACTGTAGTTAACAGTGTTTTGCCCAATGGCTAGAGGTGCACTTCTCTGCATCCCTCTGTTCCTGTTGTGCCTTGCAATACTGGCCAGCCACGCCGATGCCGCGAGGAAGATGGTTGGGGTGTATGAGCTCAAGAACAAGAAGGGGGACTTCTCCATAAAGGTCACCAACTGGGGAGCCACCATTATGTCTGTCATTGTTCCGGACTCCAAAGGTATGGTTCCATTGCTTTCAGAAGATAAATCCATGCCTTGTGGTGTACGTGTAATGCTGGTTCTGAAAACAAGTTGGCATGATTTCTTGCACTGTTGTAGGAAACCTGGCCGACGTCGTCCTTGGGTACGACACTCTTGCACAATATATATGTGGTAAGGCCAAGAATCTCTCTGTTTTTTTTAACAATTATTATTATCGAGCAGCAAATGGATGAACTAAGTACTAGCTCCTTCTGTATTTTTTTTTTTTTTTGAAAAGAGCTCCTTCTGGGTTGGTTTAGTTTTCTCTGTAGAACAGAACAGGAAACATACGTAGTCCTCTTGCTATATGGTGTTCAACTGATGTTAATGTAGATACATTGCTCGAAATTTTTTCACAAAGTTAGGTTTCCTCTAAGGGATCCCTTCCTCAATGAGAAAGATGCCCCTTCGGGACTAATAGGTTTAGTTTGTGGTTGCAGTGTTGGGTCGCATCTTTCAGTTTCAGAAAAGATTTTTGCTATCGTTCCTAAGTAAAAGATGTTTCATACTACTCGAAATCCTTCTTGTTTCAAATTGTATCACGAGTTACATTTATAATTATATCAGGAGCCTTCTTCTGCCTTTGGAACTGTGGTCGGACGAGTCGCCAATAGGATCGCCAACGGCACCTTCGTACCCGATGGGAAAACCATCCGTCTTAACAAAGACGGCACCACCGTTCTTCATGGTACCTCTGCATTATTAGGAATGCATCTTTACTTTCCTCAATTGAATCCCTCATGGTCACTAAGCTAGTCCTGATCATGCATGTTGCCATTAATTATATTGTTGATCATCGCAAGGTGGCCACAGGGTCATCTGGACGGCGAAGGAGTACGTGGCCGGCGGTGACTCCCCATACGTGACGCTCTACTACCACAGCTTTTTGACCGGGAGCAAGGTGAAACTCTGAACAAGTTGCTAGATTATTCAGTTCAGTTGTACGTATAACAATGAGCTGACTTGCACACTCGTTTACTTCCACGAGCCAAGTCGTCAGTTCGTCACCTGCTACTTCCATTCTCGAATATTTGCCACCCGCTAGTTCATTTTTGAACTGAAACACAATAAATGAAAAAGAACGGAGCTAGTACCTCGCTGAACTGCGACGATCACGGGGCAAGTGCAACTGATTATTATGTTTTTGCGTGCAGGGTTCCCGGGGGACCTGGACGTGTACGTTACGTACCAGCTGCGCAGCCCGTACGAGCTGAGCGCGCGGATGAACGCGACGGCGCTGAGCAAGGTGACGCCGGTGAACCAGGCGAACCACGCGTACTGGAACCTGCCAACCTGGGCAGCCACGGCAGCGCGGCGACGTGCTGGGCCAGGTGATCCAGGTGTTCGCGTCGCGGTACACGCCCGTGGACGGGTCCATTGATCCCGACGGGCGAGGTGGCGCCCGTGTCCGGCACGCCCTACGACCTGCGCGCGCCTCTGCGCCTGGGCTCGTGCGTCGGCCTCGTCTCCGGCGCCGGCATGGCCGGCTTTGGCATCAACTACGCCGTCGACGGGCAGTACGGCGCGGTGTGCGTCGAGACTCGGGACTACCCGGACGCCGGCAACCACCCCAATTTCCCGTCGGAGATTGTGAGGCCCGGCGGCGTGGCGTACAAGCACGACATTCATGTCTCCTAATTTGATCAGATTGATCAGCAGATTAGATCAGCCATCTCATGGGAGCTCTAGTCATAGTTGCGTAATTCAGGGCACATCAAAGATATAAATAAAAAAAATTCAGGATGATATAATCAAATGGCCCTGTGACATTTCCACTACAGTCAAGGTCTATATTTCATTGACTAGCTGCACAATAACCTTAAAAGCGCATTTTTTATCTTTTATATTTAAATTAGAGCCTCCACTATAAAATTTCTCTAGCTTCTCGTGAAACTGCATCATCACAAGGCCCAGTACCCACCAGTACTTTACCAGTGGCAGAGGACAAACAAAAAAAAAGTATGGTGAAGAAAAAAATGGGGAAAAAAAGACAAAATGGTGGTACTTGGAAAGAGAAAAATGAAAAAAAAAAAGAAAAAAAAACGCCCACACCAAGAATCGAACATGTCTCCTCCTAATTTGATCAGAATGATCAGCAGATTAGATCAGCCATCTCATGGGAGCTCTAGTCATAGTTGCATAATTCAGGGCACATCAAAGATATAAATAAAAAAATTCAGGATGATATAATCAAATGGCACTGTGACATTTCCACTACAGTCAAGGTCTATATTTCATTGGCTAGCTGCACAATAACCTTAAAGGCGCATTTTTTATCTTTTATATTTAAATTAGAGCCTCCACTATAAGATTTCTCTAGCTTCTCGTGAAGCCGCATCATCACAAGGCCCATTACCCACCAGTACTTTACCAGTGGCAGAGGACAAACAAAAAAAATATGGTGAAGAAAAAAATGGAAAAAAAGACAAAATGGTGGTGCTTGGAAAAAAGAAAATAGAAAAAAAACACCCACACCAAGAATCGAACCCACGAAAGCGCCGATAACCAGCGAAGCTTGCTACCTCAGCACCAAATTCATTTACTTTTAAATGAAATGCACACTTATTTATATGGTGGTATCGCATATCAGGTCCTCCGCCACTGACTTTTATTAATGTCTTTCATCGATCTTTTGTGCCTAACAACATTCATGCATGCATTTAGGAGAAACCACGATATATATACACATATTTTTATTTTATAATTTTATTATTCTATTTACCAATTGTCACTTTATGAATCATATTGCTATTCAACGATAAAAATTCCTGCAACAACGTGTGGAATGTCATTTAGTTTGTTTAGTTTATGAAGCCATGAACCTAGCCATGTGGATGCACCAGCTGTGTTGATTGTTTGGGTTGGTGGTTGGGCCAACCCACATGGTCGTCAAACAAGAAGGAGCAATTTGGGGATCAAATTTTCATTTATTTTCCTGGTCCTGGTTGGGCGCATGTGACAAGAACTATGAACTTACGGAATAAACATGTATGCACGTAACAAATTGTATCGATCATAGAACAAATATGTGTACAACCAAAACAAATATATAAATACGAGGAACAAAATTTGTACACTAAAAAATATTAGCAAGTTAAGAAATAAGATTTATATACTTAGAAAAAGATAAAACAAAAAATATAAATATAAAACAAAAAATAAAGAAAAAAAGGAAAATGAAACAAATGAAGGGATTTAGAAAAGGAATAAGGAATCAAAAATTTATACACATAAAACAAAATATATGAGCTTAAGAAACAAAAAAATACATCAAAAAACAAATTAAATGAACTTAGTAAATATAATCTATATATGTGCAATAAATATGCAATGAACAATAAATGGAATTTTAACCTACATAGATATAATTTTGAAACATGAATAAATAGTATTCCCTATGTTCTTTTCTATTTTACATGGTTGATTTTTTTTTAAAAAAAACTTTAATGCTTTGTTTTATTCAAAAAAAATATGCAAACATATGAAAAAACAAGCAATACTTAAACTATCTCCAATGATAAAACAAATAATAATAAACTAAATGATAAATAATGAATTTTTTAATAATACGGAGGGTCAAAATTTAAAAAAAAAGCCAACCGCGTTAAATAAAAAAAGAACAGATAGAGTATAAAATAAGAGAAAGAAAGAAAGAAATAAAGGAGAAAATGAAATAAACAGTTAGATAGAAGATGATTAATAGAAAATGAGAAAAAAATAACAAAACAAAAAGGAAAATAGAAACAGAATATACACAAGCGATCGAAAGGAAGAAAAAAAAAAAAACTATGTTCGGAAGATGGAAATGGAACCACGAAGAACGAAGATGCGAAAACAATCTCATCATGGGCCGAATCAGCAGCCCATCCCAGTATACGGAAACGCCGAGGAACCGGTTCAGATTCCAGGACGGGCCGAGACCCGCACCCGGAGAACCCGAGCGCCCTTCCGCCTTCACCCCCGTCACCCTCTCCATTTCCCTTCTCTCTGTTCTGGCCCTTCTTTCCTGGCGGCGGCGACTGGGCGAGCGGCGCCGCCCCTTCGCGAGGTCTTCGAGGGAGCTCGCTGGGGGGCTTCTCCGGCAACGAGCCAACACCAGGTATGCCAGCTTCTTCCCTTCCCTTCCATCTCTTTCCTGCTGACTGCTGTGCGCAACGACCGAGCACCCCGAACCCTAGCGTGAGCTGTCTGTGTTTGGATCTGAACCAGCTACAAGTATATAGATGTGCTATATCTGCTGAAATCGATTCTTCGCAGAAATAGCCGAGTGTCCAGCCCGCCCCGGCCTGCTTATAACTATTCTCAAGTTTTGCAATTCTAGTTAACATTTGTTCCTTCTGGGCAGGGTTTGGGAATTTCTTGTATGCTCACGGGTTCGGCGCTGATCGGTGGAACTAGTTTGAGGAATCTGAGGAGGACTGAAATTCTGTGGATCAGTAAAGGTGTGGTTATTTGTACTTTCCAAGGTGTGAAGAAATGGAATGCAATAAGGACGAGGCCCAAAGGGCCAAGGGTATCGCGGAGAAGAAGTTCGAAGCGAGGGACTTGCAGGGTGCCAGGAAGTTCGCCCTCAAGGCTCAGACACTCTTTCCTGGGCTCGAAGGCATTGCTCAGATGATCGCCACCTTTGATATCTATCTTGCTTCGGAGGTCAAGGTTGGTGGGGAGAATAACTGGTACTCTATCCTTTCTGTTTCCCCGAACGCAGATGATGAAACTATCAAGAAACATTACAGGAAGCTGGTTCTTCAGCTCCATCCGGACAAGAACAAGTCAGTGGGTGCTGAGGGTGCTTTTCAGATGGTCCAGGAGGCATATACAGTGCTATCTGATAAAAACAAGCGAGCAGTATTTGACCAGAAGAGGAATATAAGGACAATCCAACAGAGGGCAGCTCAATCAAGTAAAGCGAGTGCAGCCCCCGGTGCATCCAATGGCTTCTATAATTTCGCAGCCAATGCTGCGGCAGCCCCCAAGCCGACGGTAAACAAGCAAACAGCGGGATCAGCAACACATGCCCCGCCCCCGCACGCACCTCAACCTCGACCCCCTTCCGCACCCTCTTCTGTACCTCTGGCAAAGTCTAATACATTTTGGACATCATGCAACAAATGCAAGATGAATTATGAGTACCTCAGAGTGTATCTGAATCACCATCTTCGCTGCCCTAGTTGCCGTGAGCCGTTCCTAGCAAAAGAAGTACCGAAACCACCAGCTGGGAATGTGGTGCATGATTCAACCACCAGTGGTTCAAACCAAAACACAAACACTGATAGAAATATGCAGTGGGGTTCATTTTCAAGGGCTGCTGGTGCAGCCAGTGCCACTGCATCATCTGCTGCTGCTGTTCAAGCTGCTAATGTAGTTCATCAGACGTATGAAAAAGTTAGGAGGGAGAGGGAGGAGGCACAAGCAGCGGCAAGAAGGGAAGAGGCTCTTCGAAGGAAGTACAATCCTCTAAAAAGGCATGCAAGCATGTCAGATAATGTTAAGCTTGGAACGACTGATGTTGCATCTGGAAAGAAGATGAGAACTATGGCTAATGACGCTGGAGTTGGTTCTTCACCTGTCTTCTCAGGTTCAGGAGCAAATTGTTTTAGAGTGCCTGGTGTTAATATATCTTTTTCAAACAACATCGGGGCCTATGGATTGCAAGGCACTGATGGTGGAACCCATTGGAAACCTAGGCCTCTGGTCCGCTTTAATTTAGTGAAAACCTTCTCTCAGCTGGATGTTAGGGGTATTTTGCTGGAAAAAGCTAAAAGTGAGCTGAAAAACAAGCTAATAGAAATAAAAAGTAAAAAATCCCAAGTTGTTGCTAGTGGAAAAGCGAGCAAGAAGCAATTGGTTAAGGAAAATGGTGGGGATAATGAAACTCCTGCTTCAGATGATCCTACAACCAATAAGGATGTTCATGTTGATCCAGAAGAGAATGGTTCTAGTACTGAAAATGAAGACGATGATCCCTTGTCTTATAATGTTCCTGATCCTGATTTCCATGATTTTGACAAGAACCGATCTGAAGAATCTTTTCAAACTGAACAAATTTGGGCTACATATGATGACGAAGATGGAATGCCTCGTTATTATGCATTTATTCAGAAAGTTCTCTCCTTGAAACCATTCAAGATCAAAATAAGCTATCTCACATCAAGGACAAACAGTGAATTTGGGCCTTTAAATTGGGTTTCTTCTGGCTTCACAAAGACCTGTGGTGATTTCAGGATCGGTAAATATGAAAGCTGTGATATAGTCAACATGTTCTCTCACCAGATGAAATGGGAGAAAGGGCAACGTGGGGTTATCAAAATTTACCCACAGAAAGGTGACCTCTGGGCTGTTTATCGGAATTGGTCCCCTGACTGGGATGAAGATACTCCAGATAATGTACTCCATTCCTACAATGTGGTTGAGGTACTGGACACGTATGATGAAGAGCATGGCATTTCTGTTATTCCCTTAGTTAAAGTTGCCGGATTTCGAACAGTATTTCAGCGCCATCAGGATCCAAATGCCACCATGAAGATTCCCAAAGAAGAAATGTTTCGGTTTTCACACCAAGTACCTTTTTACAGGATGTCAGGCGAAGAAGCTCCAAATGTCCCAAAAGATAGCTATGAGCTTGATCCAGCTGCTATTCCCAAAGAACTTATTCAGGGGATCACAGAAACAGTGGAGGCAAATGGAACTTCCATATGTTGATCAAGACAGTTAATGATGGACTGCCTTAGTACTGACCTGGCATTTTGAAGCGACGAAGCAGAAGTTGTTGACATTTGCTAGTTTTTATTATAGATTTTCTTCTACTGTTTTTGACTATTACCTTTGCATAGAAGGGTTAGACTCGGGCCAGTCATTCAGGAGTCAGCCGTTAGCTGCTTCTGGTGTAATTAGGGGGCTCTGGCATGAATTTTGTTGTGATACTATACTTAGTAACTCTCGATGTGGGTGACTACTAACATGAAGCTCATCTATTTTACCTTGAGAGTGGATCTATTGTTTTCTGGGAATTCAAAATGCTAATCTAAATATTAACTTGTGTTAATTTGTTGCTTCTATTTTAAAAGCATGCTTTATTTATTGTACTATGTGATCAAATAATTAGCATGGCTTCACTTAATTTCATAAATTCCTGCCTGCTGTGCCATATCATATGTCCAGCACATCGATGGTGCCCTCTCGTGACAGCTTCTATGGTCACTTTTGGAAGGAAAAGGTCTAGTGCAGACTCCAACTGACTCCTGCTATCGTCTTCTTTTCCTTTATTCCTGTGTTCTGGACTGTTCCTTGAAAATATCAAGCTAAGTTCACTTCTGGCATTTTGCTGGAGCAGGCCCTCAACTTGGTGCTCATTAGCTCACTTCTGGTGCATACGACCTTAACTCAAGGCCATTAAGGTACAAGAAATCAGTGCATTGCTGTCATCTTTGCTTCAGTTGTGCATTCCATCTCTTAGGGCTTGTTTGGATTGAAGGAAATTTAAAGGAATCCAATTCCTATGTTTTGCTACATCAAGTGGTGTTTGGAATGGAGGAATAAAAGTTTCCTTTCCTATGGAAAGACTTCTCCTATGCTTCCTCTCACAGTATACTCATTTATTTTTCTGCAATCAAAACAGTTCAAAGTATACATTTCTGTGTTTTAGAATCCTATAGTTTTTCACTTTTCGCACCACCTCATTACTGTGTTTTTTCCATTTTTCTGTTTTCCTCTCCTTCGTTCCAAACACGCCTTTCGTCTCACACCCTTCAAATTTCACGGGTCATTTCAGGCTCTGTTTCTTTTCGTGGGAGTGGTGTGGATATGCTCCACAAAACAGAATCTAGAAATTTCCCTACCGTTCATTTCCTTCGATCGATGATGAGTGCTGCATTACACTACTGTTCTGTGGAGCAGATCCACGCTGCTCCGCGGAAAGAAACGGTGACTGTCATGTGGTCGCCCAAACAGATCACCAGGTTAACCTTTCTTTCTCATTTTCCTTTTTTTGGAGCATCTCTAGCACTAATGTGCTGAGGGTTAAAACAAAAAATGTGTCTTTCCTCTGGGGAAATGCCTGCACCTTGCAGAAGTAATAGGCTTAAGGCTATACCCAACCCCTCCTCCCCTAAACCTCTCTCCAAACACTGTGCGCAATTAATTCGGGTACTGCAGACAGAGACAGAGAGAAGATTAGTTGAAACAGTGGATGAGGGATGGGAGATAGGGAAATGGTTAGGTATAGCCTAAACCCCCCTAAACTCTTGCTGTAAAGTGTATTCACAATGCTTCAGTAAACGTTCATCCTCTGCCTTATCTCCAAGTTAAGGCTCTTTTTGTTTGCGCATTCATGTATCTTGACCTTTGATTGTGCAATACGGCTACCGATCTTATAGTAAAGAGTCCTTAACTCTTTGTTACAGAGAACAGATGCACTGGCGCAGTGGACGAGCGTGCGTGGGGTGCCTCGGGAGCTTCTGCAGCTTCTGCTGCACGGCACCAAGCAATATCTCTCCTCTATGGCTGTTTAGATCCGTAGAAATTGGGACTGAAATGCACTGAAAAATACACTGTAGCATTTTTCGTTTGTTTGTGGTAAATATTGTCCTACTATGGTCTAACTAGGCTCAAAAGATTCGTCTCGCAAAGTACATCTAAACTGTGCAATTAATTTTTTATTTCATCTACATTTAGTACTCCATGCATGTGCCGGCATTTTGATGTGATGGGAAATCTTCTTTTTGCATTGTGGAATTTCGAAGAAAAATTTGGATCTAAACAGAACGTATGTTCTAGCCGCCAACGGAAACGTAGGCCGTATCCTGTCTCTTGGCTCCGCTGCCTTTCATAACTTTTTTATACGGGATGAACTTTTTAGGGTTTCAACCCAATATACTCGTGGCAAAACATCTGGTTGCAGGTATCAGGTGGAATAGGCTTAGACTCCCAATGAAATGCGGTAATTTGCACAGTACGGGCATGTTTGGAGACGTTGTTTCTTAAAACCATAATTTTTGAATACCATGATTTCTATTTGTCATGACAGTGCCATGGTTTTATATAGGTTTATTGAAACTATTAGGTATTTGATGCAGCATCATAAACCATAGTATTTAGAAAAAACTAGTCAAACCATGAAAATTTTGGGTTGGAGTGAAGTTTTCAATACTACAAAAATACCATCGTATTTACGAAACCATGGTTTTGGAAACATAATTTTTCAGAATACAACCAAACACCTCATGATCTAAAATACCATGATATTCATTAAACCATGGTATTATCTAAAAACCATAAAATTACCATACTACCAAACATCTTTACATAAAACTGTGGAACTCACACACAGTTGCCAAAGTTCTAGAATAAAATGCAGACCTCCGCAGTTTGTCCAAACTCACCCAAAGCCGACCCGGTCTAGGCTAGAGTGGGCCAAAATTTTCGGCCCGACCTATGTGCTACCAAAAAAAAAAAAACCCATAGTTTTTGACCTAACTCGAACTTCACCCTGTTTGAGCATGTTTATTCATCTTATTTTGTTTTACCTCTGATCAGTTGCCCCTACTACTGCACCATGTTCTCCATGTCACTGCTGTATAGCTGCCGCAACAGACCAACAGTGTATAGCTGCCGCAACAGACCAACAGTGACCCGATCACAATTCAAACCAACAGCCTTTTAATATTTTACCTTTCTGCCATTCTGTGTGCCGTGACGAATCGGATACTACCTCCGTCCAAATTTACAGGTAGTTCAATTTTTTTAGCATCCAATCAAACCGGTTTGTCTTATTCAAAATATTTATGAAAATAAAAAAAGATTTAATTCATAATTGAAGTATATTATACGCTAAACTAAACCACAATAAAAATTAATGATAATTATGAAATTTTTTGAATAAAAACGAGCCGGTTTGACCCGATGCTAAAAAAGTCAAACGGCCTATAAATTGAGACGGAGAGTATATGATTGCGATGGTGTACTCCTGGTTACCGATACTCTCTCACTTCTCCAATATTTGTCACCGCCTCATTGGCTAGTTTATTTTCAAATTTAAAAGCGTAAAATAAAAACGGAGGGAGTACCAAGTGGCATGTATCTATACCTAGTATTAAACAAAATAAGGTTTTTCGATCCGTCCTGATAGATGGATCCGGTTAGTCAGCCACTCTCTGTCCTGTATCTGATAATCTGAATACGAACTAGATTCAGACTGTAAAAAGAGCCAACGCGAAAACGGATGTCCAAGTCGTATACGAGCTCCGTTTTCTATGTTCTATATATCGATGGAAAGCTAAAATAATAACATTTTCAACCCAACTGAAATAATTTAAAATTTGGTCTCAATCGAGGAAAATCTTTAAAACAATATGACGTGGCATTATTCGTGAGCCTGGAGTGCAGAAGCAGCCCACGCGAAAACGGACGCCCAACTCGTATACGGACTCCGTTTTCTATATTCTATATATCGATAGAAATCTAAAATAATAACTTTTCCAACCTAATATAAACAATTTAAAATTTGGTTTCAGTCAATGGAAATTTTTGAAACAATATGACGTGGAATTATTTGCGAGCCCGGAGTGCAGGAGCAGCCCACGCGAAAACGGACGCCCAGATCGCATATAGACTCCGTTTTTAACGTTCTATATATTAATAGAAACCTAAAATAACAACATTTCCAACCCAATTCTCATCGCTCTAAAATTCGCTTGCAATTAATGGAAATGATCAAGACAATATGGTCTACAATTTATTCGGAAACCCGATTTAGATGATAAGAACAGACTACGTGAAAACGGATACCCATATCGTATATTAATCCGGTTTTCGATGTTCTATATATTGCAGGAAAAAAAGAAATAATATTTCTTACCAAATTGACACTACCTAAATTTCGGTCATATGTAAGGAAAAATTCAAAACAATAGGATATGGAATTTATTTGTGAGGCTATTCTTATATATATTGATCTAGAGGCGCTTAAGGACTTTTTTCTCCCGTTGCAACGTATGAGTATTTTGCTAGTCAAGAAAAGATCGGAGATACTCTCTCCGTCCAGCTTTGATAGTCATATAAACCTCAAACACAGAGATCAAAAAATAGTGGAGTCTACTTATCACATCTATTGTTCTTCAATCAATCGCGTATACTCACTGGCGGCATGCAGCTATGCACTCGTAAATACATCTTTTAGAGAGCCCGGTAGCCAATCATTGTACAGCATTGATTAGTTTTGATACTTGCTAGCAAAAATGCCCGTGCGTTAAAACAAAAAGAAAAATTCAATATCAAATTGGGCTTTACACTTCGTCAACTACCGACCTCCTTGACCATCCAGCACTGGGTAGATGTCGGCATCCAGGGATTACGCTGAACATATGGTCAAGATTTTATAAAAATTAAGAAGTTTACGTTTAAATTTTTTCAATTTTATAGATGAAATTGCATCTAGTGCTTTGGGCATTTTAGTGATTTTGCTTACGGTTTCAACATTCGTCTGATTTCCCATACAACAACGCTGACGCAGACTGAGTTTGCCTTGTGTACACAGCCATTCATGGCCATGGCACTTGATTTTTTTAATTTTTCTCTATGAATATGTGTATATATATGTTTCTTTTTGTGTTTTACTAAATAATTAACCCAACTATCAAAACCTATAGAGCGTATGTTGAACAGTGATAAAAGCTTTCCTTTATTTTGTACTTCATCCATTCACAAACATAAGTCGTGGTTGACTTTTTTTTCTAAACTTTAATAATTGATCCTGTTTTGGTAAATATATAAAAATGCACATAATGCATGTGCATATTACATTGATAAAATTAATCACATAAAAAATAAGTAATAAATTTATGATTTTTTTAAAATATATGAATAATAAAAGAATTGTGAAAAAAATCAGCCATGACGGACCCATCTGTCAGAACGGATCGAAAAACTTTATTTGTTTTAATATTAGATAGAAATATAGACCACTATCATTGTTGGAATTATTTTATATGACTATTCATGATGGACGGATGGAGTAATACATTGCTAAAGTAATGGGAGGAGTACTAGTCAGTGCTGAAAGCCGTGCCAACGCAGCGGCCGGCCAAATTTGGGCGGACGAATCGGCCGCCCCGAAGATACCAAAATTTGGCAGCAGAATACACTACGGCTTGGGCAAGAAGAATTTGGCAGGCCAAATCAGGACACCCAACCAAATGCAACGTTTGCCGATGGTCAACGGCCAATATTTGGCTTGGCTTTTGCTGGACGGCATCCAAACATGCCCGAAACTCCAGCGCGTCCGAGTCGTCTCCCCGTCCCCGGGCGGCTACATTTTTTTTCCTTCCACACGCCTGCAACGGATACGATCGTTCTAAATATCGGCACGCCGCGATTTGTCCACGCTCTGCCTGGGCTCCATCCGATCCGATTGCTGCCGGAACACGACGCGCGCTTATTTTTAATTTACCTCCGCTCCCCCCTCCACGGCGACCGCCGGCGCCGCGGCGGCACCCAGCCAAAATACTGTTCGGCCAACGGAAGACGCCGAGCTAGCCGAGCGGTCCATTTCCTTCCCCTTCTATCGCAGGTGGATCCGAGTGTGTAAGCACACACAGGGAGCGCACCATCATCGTGGAGACAAGCGGGCAGGGCGTGCGTGTACGTTTCACGTTTCAAGCTCTGTGGGCTGGAGCTGGACCATCATGCGGCGCACGAGGTCGCGCGAATATTCCGCGGTCGCCGTCCATGTGCCGGAGCCGGACAAGTAGGTGGCCGCCACCGATCGCGCACAATGCGACGCCGGACAGGATGGGCGCGCGGACAAGGGAAACGCCGGGGCGTTGGCCCTGGTCCCCGGCGTCGGCGTGCAAGTGCTAGCTGACAATTCCATCGGGGTCCGGCGGGCGGCCATGGGAGCAGCAACCGAGGAGGCCGGGAGGGGCAGTGACCACTTCGTTCTTTGGCACATCCTCCTACTCCTACCCTGTCGCATCCCACACCCACCCATGCGATGCGGCCATGCCACGCCCCCAACAAAATCTTTGACTGCAGAGCAGACACATCGAGCTCCAGCAGCTTTCGTCAGCCAGCCAGACAGTCGCCCATCTCCTGGCTTCGTCTTCCTTCCTTCCTTCTATTAAGCCGCAGGCGCAGGCGGCCACAACCAAACACACCACACCCTGCGTCGCGTCGCGTTGCTCAGGTGGTGATCATGGCGAGACGTCGGCTGCTCCTCGCGCTGCTGTGCGCGTGCGTCGCCGCCCTCGCCACGGCCGGGGCCGCCAATGCGGCGGGGAGGAAAATGGTCGGCGTGTACGAGCTCAAGAAGGGCGATTTCTCGATCAAGGTCACCAACTGGGGCGCCACCGTCACCTCCGTCGTCCTGCCGGACTCCAAAGGTGCGTTGCGTGCGCCTTTCCTCTCCCTCGCTATCTCCAAGAAGAATAAGCTAAGAACCCATGGCGTTTCTCGTTTCGGATTTCTAGTCTGTACGCTGTAGTACTCACTGTTGTTGCATACTCAAGAGTGGAAGTGAAAACCTTGATGACCCCAATGCTCTTCCTTCCAGGGAACTACGCTGATGTCGTGCTTGGATATGACACCATTGCTGGATATGTGGTAAGCTCGCAGATCAGCTACTACTCCAGTTTCTTCTTTGCTCAGCTCAAATTTATTATGCTCTGCATCCTCCCTCTGTTTGGTTTCTCTCTGCAAGACCTACCAATTAGCCCTTACTAGTATTGTCGATTGGTCTGTTTTCACCTCGTTGATCCATGTAGATTGTTTATTAGTACTTTATTGTGCCACTAGTGAGATTGTGTGTGAATTGTGATTATACCTGCGACATGCTCACATAGTCACAAGCACATCTCCCACCACTCAGCTTCCAAAATTTTATCTCCAGTTCCATATTTTTATATGCAAGAAGCAGATATACTGAACTTAATTGGCCGCCGGATATGCCGCAAAACCGACATCAACTAGTCAATCATTCAGGCATTAAAAAAAAGTTGGGCTCATCATCCACAAGGGCCTACGCTGTCGCCTTCAGTTTCAGATCACATTTTCTACAGGGGGAGGCCCCAGGCAGAGAAAATAACCCCCACATAAACATCGAGATGCGTTCGCCACGTCTCACCCTTGTAGAGTACAGCGAGATAGTAGGATATTGGATGAAGAAACGTAGACGAAATAGAAAGCAGAGATAAAATGAAAAAAAAAGGAACTCCGAGAATTGAACCAGCGGTATGTATCAACAGAAGATTAGCTGGATGCAGTTTAATTTCTTTATGTTGGTGACCATGTTACCTGTGAGTTTTCCGCTAAAAAAAAGGAAAACTACCCGTGAGATTAGTGTAAACTGAGGGAGGAAGAAGACGCCTCCACCATGTGATGTCTGTCTGAGACTGCTTGTTGTTCCCCAGTTTTAGACTTTAGCCTTACAAAGATTCCTTGCCATAGTTAGCCTCTGCTCTGAAGCTTCGCTTGTCTATGCACAGCTTGGGTTTCAGTTGAGTCACATCACAAAGAAAGAACAGCATAATGGCCAAGCTAAACTCTAGTGCCGATAGGACAACAGTTATGCAATCTTTCTCAAAAGAAACTTTGCCAACTTTTTTTCCCAAAAAAGAAAAATGTACAAGAATAGGAAATGACAACATTCATTCTTTCAAAGTTCTCCAACTGTTTCAATTTTATTCCCCATGGGTAAGTAAAGCTCCTAACTCTGTTTCGTTGTCTGAATAATCTTGCCAATCAGAATGAAACAACCTACTTTGGAGCGCTTGTTGGACGGGTCGCCAACAGAATTGCCAATGCTCGCTTCGTGCTTGATGGGAAAGCTTATCATCTGTTTAAGAACGATGGCAACAACTCACTCCATGGTATGCTTCGGAGTTCAGAGAACCAAGCTTGCTCCCAGATCGAGATTAGTACCCCAAGATGCTCGGTGAACAATGGCTAAAGTTACCTTCCTCCTGTTCAGGTGGCCACAGGGGCTTCAGCCAAGTTATCTGGACGGTGAAAGACTTCGTCGGCGGCGGCGACTCCCCATACATCACGTTGTACTACCACAGTTTCGATGGAGAACAAGGTACTGTTCTAAATGATGAAAATTCACACACCCCATATGCCACATCCACAAAGCTTCTACTTTTCCATTGCTCTGGCCTTTGGGGGGTATCCATCTTCGTGATAGGCTGTGTTTAGATCCAAACTTTTTTCCAAATTCTACTATGCAAAAAAAAGATTTCCCATCACATCAAAAATGCCGGCACATGCATGGAGTACTAAACGTAGATGAAATCAAAAAATAATTGTACAGTTTAGATGTACTTTGCGAGACGAATCTTTTGAGCCTAGTTAGGCCATGGTAGGATAATATTTACCACAAACAAACGAAAAGTGCTACAGTGCGCTACAGTGTCGGATGTGATGTTTTTAGCCAAATTTTAGCAGATTTCGTCTGCTTTTCGCCTCCACTTTTTGGATCTAAACACAGCCATAGGCAGAAAGTTTTCAAACTTTGAAACCCAGGCCCGGTCACACCTGTTAACATCAGCAGTTCAGCACTGCCGTTCAAAGGCTTGACCTGTTGCCGGCAGTTGAATTGACAAACTGAAAACACGGCACATGTGATGGACAAGTACGTGCTCGATGCATGACTCCATGACTAGATGATGAGTGTGTGTGTGTGTGAAACATACAGGGTTCCCTGGCGATCTGGACGTGTACGTCACGTACGAGCTGGCGTCGCCCTACGTGCTGCGCGTGCACATGAACGCGACGGCGCTGGACAAGGCGACGCCGGTGAACCTGGCGCAGCACACGTACTGGAACATGGGCGGGCAGGGCAGCGGCGACATCCTCCACAACACGGTGCAGCTGTTCGCGTCGCGGTACACGCCCGTGGACAGCGCCCTCATCCCGACGGGGGTGGTGGCGCCGGTGGCCGGCACGCCCTACGACTTCCGGACCCCGACCCCCGTCGGCGCGCGCATCCGCCAGGTCTCCGGCGGCGCCGCCGGCGTCTTCGGCTACGACATGAACTACGCGGTGGACGGCGAGCCCGAGGCGCTGCGGAAGGTGGCCGTCGTCCGGGACGACGCGTCGGGGCGCGCGCTGGAGCTCTGGGCGAACCAGCCCGGGGTGCAGTTCTACACGGCCAACTTCCTCCCCAACATCACGGGGAAGGGCGGCAAGGTGTACCACCAGTACGGCGCGCTGTGCCTGGAGACGCAGGGGTTCCCCGACGCCGTGAACCACCCCAACTTCCCCTCACAGATCGTCAGGCCGGGGCAGGTGTACAAGCACGACATGGTGTTCAAGTTCTCCTTCTAGCTAGCCAGCTGCTGTATTCAGGGACTGGACCGGCCGGATGCACAATAATACCTGATTCAATGTCAAATCTGCAAATAAATGATGTTTAATGTATTGCCAAGATTGTGTGCCCATTTCTCAAAAAAAAAAAAAAAAAGATTGTGTGCCCAAATCTTGTGCGTTTTAATTTAGGAATAAATCTATTTAACCCCTCAACTCTATCGTTTGTCCAACTTTCATTTTGGTCAAACCGGACAACTCAGCTCAGAAAACTAGTTAAACATGACACGCGAGATGACTTTGAGTGGTTTTGTAATGATGTGGACAATGGTTTTGCCACCTAAACGTTGAAGTGGACCGAGTCAACCTGTCATACACTCCATCTCTTCCCTCTCCTTTTCCCTTTCCCACTGCAGGAACAAATTTTTTTTCGTGGGCCGAAAACCGACGAAAAGGATCCAAAATTGACGAAAAACGCTAAACTTTGACAAAATCTTGCAGTTATTTTCTTTGGTTCCAACGAAAATGTTGTTATTTTGTCGGTTTTATGTAGGCCGATGGAAGTTGGGGGCTAAAGTTGGATAAACGAAAGAGTTGATGGGTTAAAAGTAGACTTATTCCTTTATTTTATACTACACATGGAATATATTCATTTTCTTTTTGTAAATTTCTAGGATCGCGCAGGGCTACGCAAACCTACTATTATATAATCGGTTGTGTTAATGACTTGCAGCACCTAAATTTATAATAATTGGGTTTGGAATTAGTGATCTAGATTATATTGACCAAAGTTTAGTTGAGTCAATTCATCAGGTTCTGCAAAAGGATTTGAACATCCTAGTTTTTAATTGCACAATCATTAAATAAAAATTACATAAAACCAAGTACTTTCTATGTAAATTAACTATACTTTATAGCATAAGATAATTATTATACTTGTATATAGACCAAATGGAATAATACATTATATGTTAGACCTTGAGTTGCACTAAAAACTTATACGAAGAAAATGGAATTTGATAACTATGAAAAATACCGATTAACCAAAAATAGATCTATATATGCTTCTAAATTACCAAATCGATATTAAATTTATCTAACAACTTTTAACAAATACATTTCCAACACTCTAAACCATGAGGAAGCATGAGTTAATGGGCAATGGACTAGTATAACTTAGCTAATGAAGAGGAGACAGGATTAATACCCTTAGTTTTGGGTAATAAGACTATATTTGTCCTCTCAACTCTTTGATTTGTCAAATTTTAGCTATTAACTCTAAATTGTCTACTTTTGGCACCAAGACTTTCCATACCTTATAGTTTTGGTCCCTGACTGAATGTATCGTTAGTATTTTCAATTTATATGAGAGAAAACATATAACTAGATTACATCAATATACAGACCATCACCGGGTCACGCATAACCCTGCCCGCATCGACTGACTACTGCAACAGCCGCTACTCTAGTCATCTCTCAATGACGCTGCCAAAGTTAGGAGCCGTTCTAGTGAACACTAGACTGGAAAGATGTACAACGTCTTGACCACAACTCTGTTAAGGCATGTGCAATGGGGGTGCTTAAAGAATGTGCTTAGCAATAAAAACAGGTTTATTTTCTAGCACCAGATGCTTAAAGGTGTATGAGGTGTTTACTTAAGCATTGGTGTTTAATAAGTGCTAATGAGGTGGTTGGACATATATAAGCATCTCCCTTGCATTGTACGAATTATCTTTCTAGGTGGTGCTTAGCATTTCTCTCTTTAACATTTCTCTCTTTAAACACCTCTATAAGCAATGATGCATTCTATATGCCCTTATGCTCCACATGGCCATTTGCAATCCCTCATCCTTCACTCCATGGTGGAGCATGCACTTGATAGCAGAATGTGTGATAGGAGAAAGGCAAAGAAGCATAGGCATTACCCGAACTCACCATAGTCCTTTGAACCGGTGCATTGGCCCAAGATCGAAACAATAATGCACAGAGAAGGGCTTGTGTTGTTGAAATCGCACATAAAGGCAGTTTGCACATGGAGTAGGAGTTGTGGCGGGAGTAGAAATAGATGTTGAGTGGAGCATGCACTTGATAGCAGAATGTGCGATAGGAGAAATGCAAAGCAGTATAGGCATTACCCAAACTCACCATAGTCCTTTGAACCGGTGCCTTGGCCCAAGATGACATCCTCTGATTGGGTAATGCGAGTTAAATGAGTGAGAGGGTAGCAAAAGTAAAAAGGTATAAAGAGTCGAGGAGGGAATATATGGAGAGCCAGTGTTGTCCCACAAAGAAAGCCCTAGCACTGTCTCACAATGGAGAAGTCCTTTACACACCTCAAGGCAAGTTGGCCTTTGGCTAGGATCGAAGTGGGGCCAGGTTAGAACTCAAGTGGGACCCGCCTAAAGTGGCTTATTATAATCCGCTTTTGCGTGAAAATCACCTAAAGAGACTTATACCGCTTTTTGCGTGAAGACGCCTAAAATGGCTTATGCCGTTTTTGTGTTTTGCAACACAGGCTCTCCACCCCTCCTCCCAACTCTTTGTGCTTTGGTTTGGAGACACACGTATTTAAACCGAACTTCATCGTGTTAGAAAACCAATACGGTACTAAACATACAAGGAGGGTACGTACAGATCATCGTTCACAAAGAGGCGGGGCGGACAGAAGCCCTGTCGGGCCTCGAGTTTCACCGCGCGTCGCCAGGTGGTCCCAGGCTTATTACATGCAAAACGGATCCATCTCTTCCGTGCCCGAGTTAATCACGGTATCCATCCTACGCTCGTCGATCGGCTCGTGGCCGGCGGCCGGATCCTCTCCTCGCACGCCGCCGCTCGAACCACCTCCGCGCACGCACCGCACCCATCATCTCGCTCCTCCCCGGCGGCCCTCCGGAGAAGCGACGACCTCCCTCGACCTAGCTCCCTCCTCAACGTCTCGACCACGCCGCCAAGACGCCGGATGGGATCACAATTCACACCACGCTCGCCACCGACCGGCCAGCAAGGCAGCAACTGCACCCCCAACGCGCATCGATCACCATCTCTCTTCATCGTGAGATCGACCAACCTGTTGTCTCTGTCCAAACTGAAACCGCGCGGGTGAGTTTGTTGGCGCTTGCATTGGGCGTTCCGTTTTTAATTATATTTTCTGTTCAAACCCTATTGATTTGACATGTCGCCGGCGGTGAAGGAGCACCAGCCGTACGTGAGGCGACGCTGCTCAGGCCATGGAGGCAGCATTTTTTTTTTTTTTTTTTTGATAAGGAGAGGCAGCGTTATGTCTAGATACAGAACATACTAGATTTTCTACGTCGTTCATTTAATTTAGTACACGTAAATCATATTAGACCGCATACTGGATGCCCAAGGTTACATACGATTTTCTACGTTGCCAAGATGATACAGAACATACTAGATTTTCTACGTCGTTCATTTAATTTAGTACACGTAAATCATATTAGACCGCATACTGGATGCCCAAGGTTACATACGATTTTCTACGTTGCCAAGATGAAGGCATTCCGAGATGAGTTGTTAGCCATCTGTAGCTGATCAATTTAATGATGGTGTACATTGGTCTAAACAACAATAATCGTTAGTGAGTTGATAGTGAAGGTGTAAATAAATTCACATTGATGGTTCAGCTGATTTTGTTCGTGAATAATTTTTATGCATGCAATGAGCTGACTGAATAGTGCGTGTTCTTAACTATATTTGGCCGATATCTCCTATTAGCAACATACTCTGGATTTGGAACATACCCAGGCTCCGGTGGTGCTTTGTGTGTAGATAATTTTAAGCCTTTATGTTAAAACTTTTAATTAAAATTGTACTCCCTCCATATTTAAATATAAGTCGCGGTTGATTTTTTTTCAAAAATTCAATCCCTCGTCTTATTCAAAAAAAATTATAATTTATTTTCTTGTGATTTATTTTATCATTGTAGAAAGTTTGAGCATGACTTATTTCATTATAGGTCTACACAATTTTTTTTGAATAAGACAAAGAATTAAAGTTTTGAAAAAAAAAAGTCAATCGTGACTTATATTTAAATATGGAGGGAGTACATAGTAATATTCACATATTGCCCGCTTTATTCATATTCACAAACACAAAGTTTATTTACGCATATGCTTTGTATATGTCATGCAGGATCGCCTTTCCGTTCGGAAAGACTGAAATTCCGGGCGGAAATTTAGTTTTCAGTCCATACCGGGAATGGAATTTCGGTCCGGAAAGGGGTAGATTCCGGTTCCAAATTTTAAAAAATGAAAGTCAATTTTTTTTTATCAAGGGTGTGTTTAGAACCCAAAAAGTTCTCCCAAATTTCACTATGCAAAAAGAAGATTCCCCGTCACATCAAAATGTCGGCATATGCATGGAGTACTAAATGTAGATGAAATAAAAAAATAATTGCACAGTTTAGATGTACTTTGCGAGACGAATCTTTTGAGCCTAGTTAGGCCATGATAGGACAATATTTACCACAAACAAACGAAACGTGCTACAGTACTTTTCAGTTCGGAACAGTACCAATTTCAGGGTTCTAAACACACCCCAAACCAAAATTTTTGCTACAGTAAAAGCGCAATGGTGAACCCTGATGTCATGCAGCCATGTGTTTTACCTGACAGTTACAAATGAAATGGCCGTCTCTCTTTTTTTGCCTTTTGCTAATCCCCATGTTCTCAGCGTTTTGCTATTGTTCTTTCCAAACTACACAATCTCTAGTGACAACATTTTAGTGTGGAGCTAGCTTGGTGTTTAGACAATCAAAGGAAGATGGATCTAAATGAAATTACTGGTGGTACTTATATGATTGGACGTTGTACTTGACATTGGCGAAAGTGAAATCCAATTATTCCACATATCCCAAATTGGAAGGGGTTCTAGGCTCTTAGTAGATTCACTCATTCCTCCACATGTGTGATCAATATATATCTAAAATCAACATCCACATGAGCGTGGACAAATAAAAAAAGAGTTAGAACTTACAATTTAGGATGTATGGAGTAATTTTCTGTGTAGATGCGGTCACAAAAGAATTTTCTGTCCAGTACTTATCAGTGAAGTGAAAGCACTAACCGAAAGAAATGGAGCTGCCAGACAGATTACACTCATTTTGTTTCAACTGTGTTTACACTCAAGATATCCAATACATCTATATAGGTAGAGGCCACTAAAATCATCTCTCAATATGTAAGCTATCCACATCATCTTTGAGTCCATTAAATTAGAAGCCATGTCACCATCCATTAGGACACTCTATTAATGACTTTCGTCGATCTTTTGTGACTAATAACATCCATGCATATAACTATTTATCCTTATGATCACTTCGCTATAAAATTCTCACAACATAAACACATAGATCATCAATCATCTAAAAGTCAGTCTCTCAACTAAGATGGATAAGCTATCAAGTATAATGCATTTAAAAATAGTACGTTCAAAAATAATGTATTTAAAAAATATTGTTACCAGATGATCGACCATTAAAAAAATCAATCTCTCTAAATTAAGATGAATAAATTATCAAATATAATGCGTAAGGAAAATGTTGTTATACAATATATCGTAGTATATTTCTACCTTAAAAGTCTAATTCATCTTTGAATCCACTAATTTAAAAATTACCATTTTAAAAATTCCCACAGCAACGTGCTGGGCATCACCTGGTTTCCTATATTTATATATACTTACCTCATGTCGGACTGTGCAGGCTACACTGAACTTGAGGATTTACATATTGATAATGACTTTAATTTAGCCTTTCTACCAGCGTGATTTGGCACCTTTGAGCGTCTAAAATATTTTGCCTGCTTGTGTTCTACATGTTAATGCTAATTTCCTGTCTTTGGAACTAGGACCAGGACACCTGCGCCTTGCTTTATCTACATACGGGTCACACCATACACAGTCCGCTCGCTTGCCGTCTTCTTCCACGTTGATAAGGGTAGAATGTGTGTGTCTATATTTATAGAAGTGAATGTAAGCACGTCTGGCATTAGCCGGTAAGCTAAAGTTTGCTGAACACACGCACGGTTAGCAATTAAGAGGTTTATATTACATTGGCAATTTTGAAAGAAGCTCCCCGCTCAAATCACTAGGGAGAGAGGGCAGCAGAGAGAAAAAGGCGAGGAGCGCCCACAACCCAGTAAGGCACCACAATCTGGCGAAATCATTTTCTTCTTATTTTCTCGTATTTAGTTCTTCTGCTTCTCATCCGAATTTCTTTTCTTTTCTTTTTGAACGAGTTTGTTTCTCGTCCGATTTTCAGAAAGAAAATGCTAAGTATAAAATTACGAAGACGACAGGGTCAAATATATAGAAAATCGAACGGTGCCGAAAGGATTTGTCCTTTCCGTTTTGATTCCTTCCTTCCGTCAGCATGCGCGATTGCGCGTGCAAGATGGCCCGGGCCGACCATTTGACTAACACTATAATCCCGGCCGTCCGGGGCGGAAACGACGGTTTCAAGCTCGTCCAAATCCTGGCCGCCAGCTCCCATGCCCCAACTGAACTGATAGCCGCCTATATTAGGTGCTGGGTGCCCATCACTCGCAGCAAAGCTCGGCAGCCGCGCATGCCTGCCGCGTCTCCTCCCATCTCCCACTTGTCCCGTGCTTCTGCAAGCCATCGCTGGCCGGCGGGCAATGGCGAGACGACGCGAGCTGCTCCTCGCGCTGATGATGTGCGTGGCCTCCGCGATGGCAGCCACCGGCGCCGACGCCGCCGACGCGAGGAAGATGGTCGGCGTGTACGAGCTCAAGAAGGGGGATTTCTCCGTCAAGGTCACCAACTGGGGCGCCAGGCTCATGTCCGTCGTCTTCCCCGACTCCAAAGGTTCCTTAATTACCTGCTGGCCTGCTGCTGCCGCCGTGTTCTTGCATGCGTCCTGTCGCCTCTTGTGTTGTTTGTGCCCCATTGCTGGAGGGTGTGGCACGTTTCGTGCCAAGCTTATTGATTCCAGGCTGCTGCTTCCGCAGGGAATTTGGCTGATGTCATCCTTGGCAGAGACACCATCGCTGAATACGTCGTAAGATCACCAAAGAGCCCTCTGACTCTGAATGTTCTTCTCTTTTCTTTTCTTTTTTTTCCTCTCGTGTTCATGCATCTTTCTTCAGCAGTATTTCTTGACCACATTCTTCAGTGTTATGCCTGCATTTGCTGTCCCTTCGATGAACAGATTTGTGACATAATATGCATGTATCGTGCATCCATTAATTTATTCACTACTATTTATTATAGTTCAACTAGTGATATTTTACTACATGTCCCATAATATTGCTCTCCAGCGAGATTCAAGGAGTCGACAGTTCTTTTTTCTATAATCCAGTTGCACGCCGTGCTCGATTATATTTTTCATCATGTTACTTAGAATAGAATACGTTTAAGGCATCGAGATGATAATGGTATAGAAACTAGGGGGAAGATAGAACAGTACGGAATGTGGGGGGCCATGATGGAAAGAAAACGTGATAAATCATGAAGAAACGACAATCGACAGGCGTGCATCAGTAGCTGTTCTGATACACTTTATGATCTCCTTTTTCCAAAAAAAAAAAAATCAGCAGCTGTTCTCTTTTTTTAATTTAATATATAAACTAGTATAAAGTCTCCTCATCAATATACAGCAATTATCGCCGTCCATTTCCTGATGTCATATATACACATAGCTAGACATAGACTGGTCGAAAATTGCAGAGTCAGATATAATTTTCTAAGCACGAGCTAATCTCTCGCCACCTACCAAGTTTCAGAAACGCTTATCCACAAGCCATCAATAAGCTTTGAACTGCCAGAAAATGACAAGTTTCTGCTGTACTGTATTGTTCCTCCTGTTCATACTTCATTTCAAGTTATTCTGCGCAACTAAACTCGCTCTGTCCAACGACCAGAACGACACCTCTTACTTCGGGCCGATAACGGGGCGGATAGCACAGCGGGTCGCCCGGGGCCGCTTCGTCCTCGACGGCAAAGTCTACCACATGTACAGAAACGACGGCAGGAACACGATCCACGGTCCGAGATATACTACTGATAATATCCCCCAATGACCGATCGATAAGCATCGTGTCCGTCCAATGGGTTAATTCTGGCGACGCAAACTGTACATGTCCCTCCCAGGTGGTGGCCGAGGTTTCAGCAGGAGCATCTGGACGGTGACGGAGTACGTCGGCGGCGGCGACGCCCCGTCCATCACCTTCTACTACCGCAGCTTCGACGGCGAGCAAGGCCTCCCCGGGAACGTGGACGCGTACGTGACGTACCGCATGCCGGCGCCCTACACGCTCGCGGTGCACATGAACGCGACGGCGCTGGACAAGGCGACGCCGGTGAACTTCCTGCTGCACGCGTACTGGAACCTGGGCGGGCACGGCAGCGGCGACGTGCTGGGGCACGCGCTGCGGCTGCACGCGTCGCGGTACGCGGTGCTGGACGAGGAGCTGCTGCCGTCGTCGGGCCGCATCGAGCCCGTGGCCGGCACGCCGCTGGACTTCCGCGCGCCCACGGCGATCGGGGCGCGGATACGGCAGGTCATGGGCGGCCGGATCGTCGGGTACGACGCCAACTACATCGTCGACGGCGAAGGGATGCGGCCGGTGGCGCAGGCGCGGGACGGCAGGTCGGGGAGGGCGATGGAGCTGTGGGCGAACCAGCCCACCATGCAGCTCTACACGGGGAACTGGCTCAACCACACCGCCGGCAAGGACGGCAAGGTGTACAACCAGTACGGAGGGTTCTGCCTCGAGACCATGGGGTACGTGGACGCCGTCAACCACCCGGAGTTCCCGTCCCAGACACTCAGGCCCGGGCAGGTGTACAGGCACGACATGGTCTTCAAGTTCTCCTTCTAGCTGGCTGCAGCAGTACGTCAGCTTCGGTGTGCTGTACATGCGCGCAAGCACGTACGGTACGAGATGTAAAATAAGTTCGTCATTGCATTGGTGTGTGGAGGGCAATCAATAATCTAATCTTTGGATCACAGGGGTCTAGGGAAAATCCAAATGACAACCGCGTGTTTAATTTGTGGGGTGTGTTGTGCACGCGGTTACTTTGTCCGTCCCATCGAGCGGTGGTCGTTGCCATTTTCGTCCATTCGCTGTTGTTGTGTACTACTGTGATGTTGTTGGCGTGGCGACGAGCCAGGAAGGCGACCCGCGCGCTGCTTCGGTGGCGCCGGTGCGGCTTGATTCTGTTCCGTCAGGGCCGGGCGAACACGCGGCCGGCCCGGGGAGCAGCCCCGCCGCGCCGGTCTTGCGCTCCCACAGCGCGACGGTGCGCCGCCGCTGGTCGTGCCAGGAAGGCAAAACGCCGCATCGCCCGCTGCCTCGCATCAACCTTGCGCTGGGGTGGTCACACCAGGAACGACGATCGGCTCGGCCGCATGCCCGCATCACACGATGAAGGACACCGAGCAAACAGTGGCGACATGCATGCGTGGACGACACATGACAAAGCTAACATTATTTTGGCCCTCGAAACGAGACGAAACGGCAACATACTCGGAAACTGTCTTGTGCTGCACCGCGGGTTGATAGCAGCTCCTCTGTTCTTCATCCCCTATCTATTATTCCAACTATCTTTCTACAGTATCGTAACAGTGCCACGTTCAATTTTGAGGTATGCATGGAAACCATTGGTTTTGGCCTTATTCTCATAGGAGTACTCCGCTCCTGCCGTGCACGCAGCTAGCATGCAGATGCAGACAGGCAATCCACACGCACGCAGGCCTTCCGCCTCACTTCGTCGGGGCTGCGCCGTGCCGTTGGCGTTTGCATCACCACCTCACCGAGGATGCATCGTTGCGGTCCGGGCCTTCTCCCATGGCAGGTCAGCTTTGACCTCTTATGAACCCTACACACAGACACAGGGTCACGAGCACGACAAAGATTGCACGCGGACATGCATATCAGCCGGGATGACACAACATCTTCAACAATGGCTTGCATTTTATCCTCATGAAAATTTTTAAAAAAAATCCGCTGTGCTTAAGTTTGGTGCATCAGGGAGAACAGTATATATATGTGCTCAAATTCTTCTTCAACTGTGGGACCGTAGAATGACATGTATATGTATATGTATATGTATATGTATATGTATATGTATATGTATATGTATATGTATATGTATATGTATATGTATATGTATATGTATATGTATGGGCACCTTGGTGAAAACCTTGAAGGCCTCTTCTGCGGATCTAGTTTTCAGCACGTTCAAAGCTTGCTCCTGTGCCAATAATGTCAAACTGTGGTGTAAATACATGCTTCAGAGGAAGTCAAACGGCAGTGAATAAATACACGCTCCTGCACTAGTGGCGTCATGCTAAGCTTGTGGAATTTTGTCCTGCAACAAGAAATGAAGACCATGCATATTGCTTCCGTGCCTACGCATGCTACATTATATGCCTAATCAAATCTCTTGCCGGATTTTGCAAAAGCAAAAAAATTATAAATTAACAGAAGGAATTTGGATTGGAGTTTTCCACCAGCTTGGGCCCAAAAATTTTTTTCTATACATTGCGCCTCTCTTTTTAAGCTTTTATTCAAGGATTGTTTTCTATTTGGGTGCACCACTGCTCTAACACACGTGGTCCCATAACTGCTGAAAAATGTCAGAGTTAAAAAAAAAGATAAAAGTTAAGGAGGAAATACATGAAGAGCCAAGTGAGCCAAGATGAGAGATAAGAGGGCAGGAAAAAAATCTCAAGTTAAAAAGAAAATAAGAGTTGAGGAGGGAACTATATGAAGAGCTAGTGTTGTCTAAAAAAAAAACCCTAGTGCTGTCTCACAAAGGAAAAGTCTTTACACACATCAAGGCAAGAAGTGGGACCCGCCTAAAGTGGCTTATATTATGCCACTTTTGCGTGGCAACACATAAAGAGGCTAATATTGTTCTTGCGTGAAGACGCCTAAAAGTGGCTTATGTCGCTTTTGTGTTTTGCAACACTTGCTCGCCACCCCTCCTCCCAACTCTTTGTGCTATGGTCTCGAGATACACCTATTTAGACCCAACATCACCTTATTAGAAAACCAATACGGTACTAAACATACGTAAAGGGTATGCACAAGTTTCTTCTCTGCTAGCAGTACATCGCCGACAAAGAGGTGCGCGCACCAAAGCCCGGCCCTGCGACCGATGTCGGGCCTCGAGTTTCTCCGCATGCCTCCAGGTGGCCCCAAGCTGACATACAAAATGGATCCATATATGTGCCCGAGTTGTTCTCGGATGATCGCGACGCGTGTGTGATGCCCCGAAAATCACCTCCTAAAATTTTCTCTAAAATCCTCCCTAATTCAAAATCAAATTCCGAAAACTTGTTTGTCGCTGAGTGTATGTTTATGGGCTCAACAAAAATCCAATCCAATCACCAAATATTCCTCGAAAATCTTCTCCAAATTCTCTCCAAAATCCCAAAATCAGAAAAAGAAAATTTTCCCTCTCCTCTTCTCGGGCTGCAGCCCACACCCTTCCCCTTTCCTCTCTCCACCTCGGCCCACCCGAGGGCCTGCTTGCCCTCCTCCTCTTCTGGGTTGTGCCCCCTTCTGGCCTATCCCGCCTCCTTCCTCTCTCTTTCCCTCTCTCGCTCACTGACGCCCGGGCCCCACTCGCCAACCTCTCCACGGTCTCCCTCCCTCATCCCGTCCTCGCGTCGATGACACGACGCCGGCCCCGCTCTGCTCTCCGTCGCCTTCCGCTGCGTCAACACAACGCTCCCTGGCTCCAACTCCCCCACCATATCCCATCACCGCCTTCACCCCGCCTATCGCGCCCGCGCCTGTCCCCGCTCCGCCTCGCGTCACCTCACCTTGCGCACACGCAACGCCACACGGGTCACCACACCGGCCGCCCGCCCAACCTTCTCCTCCCCTGCCTATAAATGGACGCCATGCTCCACTACCCGCCACCCCACAAGCTACACACACTCACACAGCGAGCTCAAACGCCTGGCCAACTCCTTCGGAGTGCCGGTGCCGAGCCAACCTTCCACCGCGGCCACACCGCCGCCACGCCCAAATCCGCCACCTTCGCACCCTCCCTCTCCGATTTCGACGAGCAGGAGCTCTGCGCCACTACCCTCTATCACCTCTCCACCTCACCGCCACTAGTTCTTCCCCTCCCACGGCGCCACCGCCGCACGAACTCCTCCTCACCGCCGGTGCACGTCTGCGGCGCGCCGTGGACACCACACCCTCCACTCACCTATTCCACCCACTGTCGCTACCACCCTACTCGTTGCCCCTCCCAGGTGCTCCCACCGGAAGCCTCGTCGCCGGAATCGGCGCCGGCGGAGCCCCGCGTAACGACCCTGAACTCGGTTCCCCCGAACCGCCTCCGCCTAGACGCCGTCTCCCCCTCCATCGGTCGCTGACCAGCGGGCCCCGTGCCCCAACGGCGTCGGTCGCGCTGTCAGCTCCAAGCTGGGCTGGCCCACTTCCATAGGCCATTCGGCCCGCCGCGCCCCACAGGCTGAAGCTGGGCCACCAGGCCGCGCACACGCCACGTGGGCTGAAAGGCCACCATGGGCCGAAAGCCAGCCCCAGGCCAAATTATTTCAAACAGGCTGAATCCCACAAGTTCGCCAAGAAAAACGTCTGATTCTACCCCTTCAACTATCCCAAAAGTCTAAATATACCCCCTCTCACTAAATACCTCATATATCTTCCTTGTTTCAACTCCGATTTCGGTGAATTTAGTCTCCAAATTCATCTAAAATCACGCTCTCCATCTACACCATTTTCCCCACTCCATAATGCGGCCGCCACCCCTTCAGCGTTATCGTCCCCGCCTTGCCAGGCCTTACCCACTACCATGGCGCCTCCGTAACTGTCGTTACAGAGCCCACCAGCTTGCTTGAAGTCTCGCTACATAACCCTGACCGCTTGCAATAATAGCACCAGTAAGAATCTTATCAAATCACTATCGTCTATGTTCGCATTCTAATCCAGGCAATTCTTCCTCCTGAAATCCCAACTCTAGCTCCAAACCAGTTGGGCTCATAATATACCTCGGTTTGCGTGTTGTTCCTTGTTTGCACATGTAGGTTACACCAGAGAGTTTGTTCGGTCCACGCTCAAGAATCGCTACGCAACAACCGAAGCCCGTGTTCAACCGGAGCCGCCATCACCGGTTCAACCACCTCAACAGAGTGATCAGCAAGTCCACTGGAATCCCCACTTGATGCATAGATCTCCCAATTTTTATCACCATAACCCATTACCTTATTTCACAAATAAAACCTACATGTTTTGCTTGCGAAGGAAAGAAGTGGTGCGCTTATAGGTGGGATCGCTCACTATATTTATATCTATAATTGAACCATGATGATGTGATGGTATGAAGGGATGTGTGTGTGCGTGCGTGCGCGTGCATGTGTGTGATTTTGCGAAAACTTAGGGAGAAACCCCGGCTATGTTGACCACCCGGTGGTCCGTTGTGCCATAACCATACATGGCAGGATTGTCGTGCTGCGGCCTCAAAGGACTGGCCTTCGTGGAGGAGGCTGGATATGTGGGATACTCATGGAGTCGAGTAAGAAAAAGAAATGGAGAGTCGTGCCCTGTCCGCAAGGACTGAGTTGGTGTTTCATCTTGCCTAACTTTCTAGTGCGACCACGTGATGTTGTGTGGGCAACACCTCAGTTTGGAACCGCATATGAAACCGCCTATACTAGATGACCGGCCGGGAGTGTTGGGATGCTATGGTGCACCGAGGAAAGTGTTGCTAAGTTGCTGCGGGCATGGATGCAATGGGACTATCTCGGTGCCCATATGGCAGGTCGAGCCAGAGGGAACGTGTAGGGGAGGACTTTGTACTGTGCCGATTCTCTCAACGGGGAGTGTTAGTGCCAATTCACGTGGGTAGAGTGTGCGTCTCTGGCCAGAGTATAAATCTATCCGGAATAGTCAGTGATCCGTGTCTAGGCAAGTTATGGCTTGGTTTCACGGCTAGTGTTTCAAAAACCAAAAATGTGTTTTAAAAACCATGATGGGCCAGGGCCCAGTGGAAGTGTGAAAACTCTGATGGCGGAAGGCCATGATCCATGATGGGCCGGCAAGCCCATTGGCACCCTTTTTGAGAAAAATATGTTTCTATATTAAAAACTTGGATTACTCAAACCCTGCGTACAAAATGTTTTTCTGCAAAATACTCCAAAGCTCCAGATATCCCCTGCATATAATGATAGGTAAGCCTAATTTCTGAATGAAAGAAGGTGGGCTTGCGGAGTACGAAAGTACCCACCCTTGCTTTGTTGTTGGTTTACAGTGAAGAAGCAGAGGAGATCATCATAATTGCGATCAAGTGACTGTTACGGCCTGCTTCCCAACGGTGTCCTGTGGAAGATGTGTCCTGGTCTAGTTTTTCCGCTGCGTTTGTTTTGGGCTGCGTGTTGTAAGCCCTTTCCTGTTACCAAGCCCGTTAGGGCAGTTTTGTAATCATCTGATGTAAGAATGTGATTACCAGACTCCTGGGATGGTAATTTCATCGTGCTACCTCATCAGAAACAAAAAACAAAAATGACCAAAAATCACGGCCGTACATTATCCATCCTACGCCCGTAGCCCCCAGC
Source organism: Paspalum notatum (assembly GCA_022530915.1). Taxonomy (NCBI): domain Eukaryota; kingdom Viridiplantae; phylum Streptophyta; class Magnoliopsida; order Poales; family Poaceae; genus Paspalum; species Paspalum notatum. The sequence goes on from CM039689.1 coordinate 34,583,652, forward strand.
CGGCTGAATCCTTGCACGCCGGCCTGGGCGCCCCTCCTCTCGCTGGTTGCACACCACCGCTCGAACCACCTCCCGCACGATCTCACTCCTCCTCTGCGGCGGCCCTCCAGAAGGATTTGTCCTTTGTGTTTTGATTCCTTCCATCAGCATGCACGCGACTGCACGTGCAAGATGGCTCGACCAGATCATACTAACACTATAATCCCGGCCGCCCGGGCCAGAAACGACGGTTTCAAGCTCGTCCAAATCATGGCCAGCTTCCATCGTGTGCCATGCCATAACACCATGCGCAGCGGAACAAGGAGACTCACCTCTGCCACACCTCGCCGTAGCGCCGTCGTCACCATTGTCGTCGTCACGCTGTTATCACCGGGTTAGGGTTTAGGATTGAGAACCGATGGGGTCTTCTTTTCCACCTCCGGCCTTAGAGGGGCGGGCCGAGAGCGGCAACCAGACCGATGGTGGTGGCAGGTGGGGGAGGAAGGCAATCAGGGAGGGATGGAAGCGGGGGCGTCATGGTGCCACTTGGAGAAGCCGGATTAGCTGGGGAGGGGTGGGGGGGGCTCGTCGCTATTCCGATGAAGCCGGTTTACCTAGCGGCGGGGAAAGGAGGCGACAGAGGAGGGTTGCGGCACCTGAGCCGAGCGGGGAGGGGTCGGAGGCGGGGAGGGGAGGGGAGGGGCTCGGTCGGTGAGGAAGGAGCGAGACGCTCAGGCGCTAGCAGGAAGAAGAGAGGGGATCAAGAAGAAGAAGGGGGAGTGGATAAGGTTGGTGGAAACCGTTGGATGGAGATCAGTGGTCAATATGGTTGACTGATGGATACAAAAAAAATCAATCACTTTACGAAGGGAATGACCCTTTATTTATAAAAAAAAGCTTAGTGAAAAGGACTAGACCAATGCTTGGGTCATCAGACAAAACCAACCCGACGGAAAAAACCCGACCTGAGCACCGTGATGGGTGGACGCAGGCCGTTTTTTGGCCCGCAACAATCGATGAGCCGGATATAGGCTATATTTGTTGACCCAAAACATAACCCAAATCCTACCCGAAAAAACCAGACCCAACACATCCAAAGAGAACGCACGGAACAACCCGACCCGACTCGGCATTAGACACGGATTGGACGCGGACCGTCCTATGCAACCCGCGACCTAACCTTTACCGGACCCGAACCCGACCCATGCTTGTCTAGTTCTAGAAAGAGGACTAATTTGAGAAGAAAAACACCTGCCACAAGCAGCGGTGGCACACCGTCGTGCGGTCGGAGTGCAAGCCCGGCGCGGGGCTCCTCCCCGGCCGCATGTTCAGCCGGCCCTGACGGATCGTAATGAAGCAGAACCGGCGCCAAGGAGACAGCGCGCGCGGTCGCCTTCGTGGCTCGTCGCCAACCAACCACATCAGACAGTACACAACACACAGCATCAAACGCACGCGTGGTTGTCATTTCGTGCCAACACACCCATGAAGAACTTATTTTAAATATCTCAATTCTCGTGCTTGATCACAGATTCACAGCACACCGAAAGCGCGTACTGGATTCAAAAAAAAAAAAAAAGAAAGCGCGTACTGATCTGATGCAGCTAGCTAGAAGGAGAACTTGAAGACCATGTCGTGCCTGTACACCTGACCGGGCCTGAGGGTCTGCGACGGGAACTCCGGGTGGTTGACGGCGTCCACGTACCCCATGGTCTCGAGGCAGAAACCTCCGTACTGGTTGTACACCTTGCCGTCCTTGCCGGCGGTGTGGTTTAGCCGGTTCCCCGTGTAGAGCTGCATGGTTGGCTGGTTCGCCCACAGCTCCATCGCCCGCCCGGACTTGGCGTCCCGGGCGTGCGCCACGGGCCGCATCCCTTCGCCGTCGACGATGTAGTTGGCGTCGTACCCGACGATGCGGCCGCCGCCCATGACCCGCCGTATACGCGCCCCGATCGCCGTCGGCGTGCGGAAGTCCAGCGGCGTGCCGGCCACGGGCTCGATGCGGCCCGACGACGGCAGCAGCTCCTCGTCCAGCACCGCGTACCGCGACGCGTGCAGCCGCAGCGCGTGCCCCAGCACGTCGCCGCTGCCGTGCCCGCCCAGGTTCCAGTACGCGTGCAGCAAGAAGTTCACCGGCGTCGCCTTGTCCAGGGCCGTCGCGTTCATGTGCACCGCCAGGGTGTAGGGCGCCGGCATGCGGTACGTCACGTACGCGTCCACGTTCCCGGGCAGGCCTTGCTCGCCGTCGAAGCTGCGGTAGTAGAAGGTGATGGACGGGGCGTCGCCGCCGCCGACGTACTCCGTCACCGTCCAGATGCTTCTGCTGAAACCTCGGCCACCACCTGGGAGGGACATATACAGTTTGCGTCGTCAGAAATAACCCATTGGACGGACAAGGTGCATGATATCATAGTAGGCTAGTAGCAGTATCACGGACCGTGGATCGTGTTCCTGCCGTCGTTTCTGTACATGTGGTAGACCTTGCCGTCAAGGACGAAGCGGCCCCGGGCAACTCGCTGTGCAATGCGCCCCGTTATCGGCCCGAAGTAATAAGAGGTGTCGTTCTGGTCGTCGGACAGAGCGAGTTTAGTTGCAGTCTTGCAGAGAATAACTTGAAATGAAGTATGTACAGGAGGAACAGTAGAATATATAGCAGAAAGCTGACGTTTTCTGGCAGCTCAAAGCTTATTGTGGCTTGTGGATAAGCGTTTCTGAAATTTGGTTGGTGGCAAAAGATTAGCTCGTGCCCAACCAACTCTGTCCATCCACTGTTCCAACCACCTCGTTCGCTGTCTAAAGTTCGTCTACAGTGAAAAACAGTGTTTTAGACTTTTTTTTTTTGCCATACGGTGACAGCAGCCTTAGAAAATTCTCTCTCTCTGCAATTTTTGACCAATACGTCTATGTATATGCACATATATATGACATAAGGAAATGGACGGCGATAATTGCATATTGATGAGGAGATTTTATACTATTTTATCTTATATATTATTAAATAAAAAAGAGAACAGCTGCTGTTTTTTTTGGAAAAAGGAGATCATAAAGTGTATCAGAACAGCTACTGATGCACGCCTGTCGATTGTCGTTTCTTCATGATCTATCACGTTTCCTTTCCATCATGGCCCCCACGTCCAGTACTGTCCTCTTCCCCAAAGTTTCTAATTTTCTATATCATTATCATATCCATGCCTTAAACGTAAACTAAGTCAGATGCATGAAAAATCGAGCACGGCGTGAAACTAGATTGTAAAAAAAGATTGGCGAGTTCTTGAATCTCGCTGGAGGGCAATATTATGGGACATGTAGTAAACTATCACTAGTTGAACTATAATAAGTAGCAAATGAATTAATGGATGCACAATACATGCATGTTCTGTCACAAATCTGTTCATCGAAGGGACAGCAAATGCAGGCGTAACGCTGAAGAATGTGGTCAAGAAATATTGCTGAAGAAAAATGCATGAACACAAGAGGAAAGAAAAGAAGATCGGGTTAGTTTGGCAATTCTATTTTCTCAAAGGATTTTAGAAATGGAGTGAAAATTAGTTTATTTTTTCCATCATTCCACAAAATTCTCCTAAATTTTTTTAGAGAAATAGGGTTGCCAAAATTAGTCAGTCCGAGGGCTTTTGGGTGATCTTACGACGTATTCAGCGATGGTGTCTCTGCCAAGGACGACATCAGCCAAATTGCCTGCAGAAGAAGCAGCCTGAAATCAATAGGCCTTGCACGTACCTCCCATTGCTGGGCACAAACAACACAAGAGGCGACGCGTGCAAGAGCACGGCAGCAGGCAATTAAGGAACCTTTGGAGTCGGGGAAGACGACGGACATGAGCCTGGCGCCCCAGTTGGTGACCTTGACGGAGAAATCCCCCTTCTTGAGCTCGTACACGCCGACCATCTTCCTCGCGTCGGCGGCGTCGGCGCCCGTGGCGGCCATCGCCGCCACGCACACCATCAGCGCGAGGAGCAGCTCGCGTCGTCTCGCCATTGCCCGCCGGCCAGCGATGGCTTGCAAAAGCACGGGACAAGGGGGAGATGGGAGGAGACGCGGCAGGCATGCGTGGCTGCCGAGCTCTGCTGCGAGTGATGGGCACCCGTCGCCTAACATAGGCGGCTATCAGTTGAGACATGGGGCTATGGACTCACGAGCCGCTTTGAGATTTGGACGGAGTAGCCGACCTGCTTGCCGAGGCGCTCAGCTCGATCATGTGGAGGGAGCATTGGCCATGTGCGTGCGCGGGGAGCTTTGGCCGGCGGTAGGTGTAGTGGAGACCGCGGATCTGCCGTGCGGACTGTGCTAGATTTGTTCTGTTCAGTTGCTTTGAGCCTTTGATGGTCCATCAGCTTTGCGTTTTCGTTTTAGGAAATGCACATACTACACTGGTTGTGGCAGTGGCAGCCGTCAAATCGATTTATTACCAGCACATCAATACATCATAGTGTGGCATGGGAAAGACACGTCTAATTTTCATGCGGAGTTTGGATTTTTGATATGAACACGAAAAAAATCATTGTTGGGCTCTTTCCGCTGTCAAATCGAAAAATACTGCGAGCGAATTTTAGAACGATATCAATTGAATTGAAAAATTGGGTTAAAAAGATTATTTATTTTGCTTTCCGGCAATATGTAGAACGTCGAAAATAGAGTTCATATGCGACCTGGGCGCCCGTTTTCGCGTGAACTGCTCCCGCGATCCGAATCGGGCTCGCGAATAAATTTCATGTCATATTGTTTCGACGATTTCCGTTGACTACGAGTGAATTTTGGTGTGATGTCAAATGGGTAGCTTTTTGGCAATATTTAGAACATAAAAATGGAATCCATATGCGACCTAGCCGTTCGTTTTCGTGTTTGCAGCTCCTGCAGTCTGAGTCAGCCGCGAATAAATTCCACATCATATTGTTTAACAATTTCCGTTGACTGCGAGTGAATTTCAGAGTGACGTCAATTGGGTTGGAAAGTTTATCATTTTAGTTTTCCATCGATGATGCACAGAATGTCGAAAACGGAGTCCGCATGCAACCTAGCCGTCCGTTTTCGCGTAGGCTCCTACTACAGTTTGAATCTAGTTCGCAAATAAATTAAATTTAAATGAATGGAGCCCATGTGTAAAATATATGAGATTGGACCGCAGAATCTTTCTGTCTTTTATTATTAATAACCAGCAAAAATACCCGTACGTTGCTACAGGTCTAATTAAACCTTAGGGTGTGTTTGGTTCCAGAACTCGGTGGAATGGAGTGGCTCCGTCCCCCGTTTGGTTCCAGAGCCTGGAAGTAGGATGGAACGCAGGCATCCTCCGACAGGGAATATTCCCTTCATATTCGGGATGAACGCGTTCTTTTGGAAAACTGGAACACGCGCGTCCCGCTCGCACGTCGTCTCGCTTCCGTGAAGAAGGCGCAAGCGCTACATGGAGGCAGAGCCGCCGTCGGGGGAGTGCGCCGCCGAGGGTAGCGGAGCCGCCGTCGGGAGAGGGCGCCGCCGGGGGAAGCGGAGCCGCCGTCGGGGGAGGGCGCCGCAGGGGAAGCGGAGCCGCCGTCGGGGGAGGGCGCCGCAGGGGAAGCGGAGCCGCCATCGGGGGAGGGCGCCGCCAGGAGACGTGGAGGCGCCGCCGAGGGTGGATCCCATCTCGCGGCCGCGGGAGGCGAGGCACTGCCTGTTTAGGCGGACGGAGGTGCTACCGGGGAGGCGCAAGCTCATCACGCGGACACGGCAGGCGTCGACGGAGGCAGGTGGAGCTCCTCACGCGGCCGCGGAAAGCACCGAGGGAGGCAAGCGGAGGCGAGGGCGCCGCCGACGGAGGCGCGGCGAGTGGGCTAGTGGGTGGGGCGAGGCGGGCGGGCTGTCGGGGATGGAGGCGTGGCGGGCGGGCCGTCGGGGGTAGAGGCGCGGCGGGCGAGGCCACCAAGCGAGGCACCGCTGGGGGAGGCGCAGGCGGGGAAGAAGTGGGGTGTGACTGACAGGCGGGGCCCACATAACGGGGGTGCTAACGGAGGTGTTATTCATCATCCCATCCCTCCAACCAAACACAAAATGGAGTCATTCCACCCCTCCAACCAAACACACATATAGGAACGTTTCCATCCTTGGAACCAGGAATGGAGCCATTCCATCCTACCTCACTCCCCAACCAAACGCTACCTTAATGTCCATTTAGATCGCAACCTAGTTCGCACGGGTATATAATCTAGCATTAATGTCCATTTAGGTAACAACCTCGTTTATTATTCAAGCACCATTTTGTGGAGCTGAAGTAGCAACGTTCACGTGGAAGAAGAGTCCCAATCTTCGTGGAGCTAAAATAGCAACGCTCACGTATGAGAAGAGTCCCAAATCGACGATTAAGTGATACCCTAGTTCCACACATAGCGACGATTGCATCTAGACACGGATCTAGTGTGGGGCTAGTCACCGATAACATCTATGATAAGTACGATGCATGTGAGATCATCATCTCATGTAATATGTCCTAGGTCCAATAACATTAAAAATATTAATCTTAAAACATCACGTAAATGGGATCCGGACATGATGGACCACCTTAACTTTATTTTTTTCTATGATTAGCATAAACACTATTGTTTAGCTTTTTTGAATAGCAAGCCATATGATATCCGTGCGTTAAAGTGTGAGCATGTATATTCATAGAGAGGAGTGTATATATGTGGCTAATAGTATTTAAATAAGCAACTTCTCCTGCAATACAACAATCCATAACAATCACTTCGGACATAACATTTGTAAAAAAAAAAATTTTTTGCGACGTAAGATTGTCTCCAATGGAATTTTCCAAAGGGGTTTCCCAAAACACCATAGCGGCACTGTTTTGCACTTTAACTGATATGACGTACAAAGTGGAGTGGAATTTGAGGAAGTAGGATGAGGAATATTTTTAGAAATAGCCTAAGCTTTAGAACATGATACGTCGGTTTGATGTACACATATTGAATCATTCCATAGTAAAAATTATATAACAATGCCATGGGCCTCAAAATTTTTTGCTTGCGCATTGGCCCATCCCTTGAAACCCTGCGTGTCCTCTTCCTTCTCCGTTCCCACAAATTCTTCCTGGCGGCGGCCCCTCCTGTCTCCTAAAACAGAACCAAAGCGCTCTCCTCCCTCTCTCTCTCTCTCCAGCGATCCAGCCTCCGACCTGAGCAGGCGAGCGAGTAGGCGGCAAGGCTCGGCTGTTGTTGTCGGCAGCGACTGCTGTGCAATCGGCACATTGGTGCACTCATGCAAACAGCGAGCCTGGAGTGCACGATCTACATCCGACGAAAGCATCAACTTTTGCAAATAGGCCCCCACGTCTCCCATCAGATGCTAATCATAATCGCAGAAAATAGGAATCCAATTCTCTCTCCTGCGCATGCCGCCCTGCTGCGTTGTCGTCGGCGCCCTACCTCTCCTCGCCGGCGGAGCTACCGGAGCCGTGCGCCACACGTCAGACATCGGCACGTTTCTTCCCCAACAGATTCATGAGCCATGAGGAAGCCGCTTGAATCGTCACAACGGAGCGCCGCCACTTGAGAGAATAAAACATCAGAAATCTCACCGTGATGCGATGAACGCGCTCCGCCGCTCGCATTCACCCGCACGTCACCGGATCTCGTTACCCACGCGAATTGAAGGATTCAATCGGCCGCCATGATAAGAAACGGCTGATGCGTGCTCCTGCTGTCCAAGCGCATACGTCCTCAACCATGCCCCTCTTCTCTGAATCCGAGCGCCGTCTCCAGAGTCCAGATGTCTGCTGAGCCCCGCTGTCTGTGGGATCCGAGCGCTTGAGGTAATGAGGTCCCACGTTGAGTGGCAACGTTGGCCATAAGAAATGTTGTGGGGGCGCGCGGTGAGAGAAGGAAAACACGTCTCGCAGCGCAACGGGTCCCATTTGTCAGCCTCTGGCCTTCTTCTTCCCCACGCCTCCGTTGGGCTCTTCCTCTCTGGCACCTCTGCTTCACGGAGCCACCACCGTCTGCCTCGCCCCGCCCACCGCCTCGCCTTTCGCCTTGCCGGCGCCTCCGTGTGGCCCGTCCGCCGCACCACCATCTCCCTCCGTCGCCGCTCGTGGAGATCTGCTGCGGCTCTTCCACGCGGCCATGGTTTGCCGGCTCCGCCTCCTCTCCACTCTACCGGCGCTGCCTCCTCTCTTCACTCCGTCAATGCCGCTGCCTCCTCTCCATCCACCGGCGCCACCCCCCTCTCTACTCTGCCGGCACCGCCTGTCCTCCGCGCGGCTGCGGTCGCGGCCTCCGCGCCACATGGCTGCTCCCTTTGCCCTCCAAACCGCCGGCACCGCCTCCCCTTCCACCGGCGCCGCCTCCAACCGCCGGCGCTGTCGGCCACCTCCCCCTCCGCATTGCGCGAAGCGACGGGTACAAGACGGCGTCGATAGGGAACGTCCCCGTCCGACCAAATCAGAGGGACGGGGGCAGCCGGCATCAAAGGGGAATATTCCCCATTGGTGATGGTCCCCTACCGCATGCTCTCCAACCAAACACTAGCACAAAAGAGTCCATCCCATCCCATTCCTCTCTATCCCTCAAACTAAACACACAGTTACACACCTCGCTCTTGACAATAGCCCTAGAGTGGCATGTTAGTGCAAGGGCAAGCATGACAGCGCTAAGGGCCAGTGGGCCAAGGTGTAGGTCGTTTATCACCAATCTTAGTCTCCATGGATATGTATGTATAGGGTCGTTTGGCCTATCGGATACATTTTCATATCTGATACAGCCAATATACGCCGGGGAGCATGCTCTCCTCGTCGACTGACGGCTAAAGAAACCATCGGCAGTCAAATAATAAATCTAACAAATAAAACTATGCCGGAAGTTATTTAAAAAATGAATAAAAAACGGTGCATTGGGACGAAAAGCCGATGCAAAATGGTTTAGAGCTAGAAGGACGTCGTGTACACGATGGCAATATGCATGGAACGGACATACGGACGACATGACAAATAAAACAAATATTATTTTGTCCCTCCAAAATAATCAAGAAGTAAAACTGGCTCTTTGCATTGAGGATAGGAATGTAAAGCTGACTCCAATGGAACTCTCTATATGAATTTTCTAAACACTATTTTCCACGGTTTGACATAAATACTGCATTGTACACAGAGAAAGTGATAGTTGGAACAGTGTTTAGACAGTGGGGATAGGGCGTTGGACTCAGCCTAAACGGACCTATTCGGCGAATTATTTTTTCCATGAAACTTACGAGAAAATGACTTGCATCTCTAATCACGGGTTCATCGATCTACGCGATGTGATGTGAGCAGCGAGGAAGGCATCCATTGGTTTGAATCGAATGAAACAAGCACATGTTTTTCTGCTCCTGCCGAGCAGCTAGCATGCTCATGCTGATAAGCAGGCCTTCGTCTCAGTTCTTCTGCGGGGTCTGCACGGTGCCGCTGTTTGTGTCACCACCTTTCCGAGGAGGCATCGTTGCGGCCCCCACCTTCTCCTCCCTCGGCAGGTCAGCTTTGACCTCTGATGAACCCTACACACAGGGGCACGGCAAGATTGCACGCGGACATGCATATCAGCAGTGATGACACGACAACTTCAACAACAGGTTTGGTGCGTCAGGGAGAACAGTATATATGTGTGATGCTCAAATTCTTCTTGAACTGTGGGACTGTAGAATGACATGTGTATGTATGGGCACCTTGGTGAAAACCTTGAAGGCCTCTTCTGCGGATCTAGTTTTCATGACTTTCAAAGCTTGCTCCTGTACCCACAAGGTCAAACTGTGGTATAAAGACATGCTTTAGAGGAAGTCAAGCAGCAGTGAATCTCATAAATACATGCTCCAAAGAAACATAACGAGTCAATCAATACTGTACTACTGAAGCCAATGCACCAGTCGCGTCATGCAAAGCTTGTGGAATTTTGGCCCTGCAAAGCTGAAACAAGGAAACAAAACCATGCATATTGCTTCCATGCCTTCGCATACTTCCCTCCGTTCATTTTTGATCGTCGCATTTTAGTTTAAAAATAAACTAGCATTCGACAAATATTCGAGAACGGAGGTGGTACATTGTGTGTCTAATCAAATATTTTGCCGGATTTTGCAAAAGGAAAATATAAATTAACAAAAGGGATTTGTATTATATTGGAGTTTTTCAACCAGCTTGGGCCCAAATTTTTTTCTATACATCGCAATTCCCTTTTGAGCTTTTATTTAAGGATTGTCTTTCTATTTGGGTGCATCACCTCCCTAAAACACGTGGTCCCATAACTACTGAAAATGTCAATGTTAAAACTTAACACACCGATCCACAATTGCCAAATTCAGAGCTCAACTTTTTTAAATTCAGAAAGCACAGCAATGGCGCAAAACTAGCTCTAAAAAAAATCATGAAAGGGGACTCCTATAAAAGGGACAAACAGGTACTCCGTCCATATTTTCTTGTTTGACGAATTAGCATGTGTGCACTGCATTTGTTCTTTCCGAAACATTATGCATTGACATACGGAGGTAGTATTACGGTAGAGCATACATACCCTTGCATGCTCCATTTCCTTGCTGGACAGGGTGGGCGCCTCCATAAGGCCAGCCGAGAGGTGGGAATCCAAGCTGTCCAAGGAGTCCTCCCTCTCAATCTCAACAGAGCTCATCCTCCTCCTTTGGAGAAGAAGGTGACGTGAATGGAGGCAGCAGGAGCGCTTCTCTGATGAATCGGTGGCACAAGTAGAAGGTGAGCACACAATGCAAGTACCAGGAGGCCAAGAGGACAACGGCCTATTTGTAGGAGCAGGAGGCGAGTGAGAAGAAAGACAGTGGGAGAGGTCCAGAGGACGGCCGAATGCTAGAGCCTAGAGTGCATGGTAATTAGACGAGCCGTGTCAATGCTTTGACTATTTTGCTTGCATTGGGAGTTTGATTTTGAGTTGCCGTTACCGAAGACATTTTTGTTTTGAGCCGTGTAATTAGACAATGCTAGAGCCTACGGAGTAGAGTGCATGGTAATCACACGATATGCATTAATCACTGTCACGACAATCATTCTCCAAAAGACATTTTTTTGGATTACTGAAGAATTTTCCCAACATAATAGAAAACTCAGGAAGAACAACCAAAGGAAGCAGAAAAAGGAAAGAAACATGTGTGTGCCACCTCACTATCCTGTGCTGTAAGCCATTGCCGTGCATGCGTGCGCGCGCCGATAATCCAATCCAATCCGTCATCATCCATGCCTGCAGCGCGCCTGATGATCCTGCACGCCGACGCCGACGCCGACGCCGCCGCCATGTGCCGTCTTAGAACTTGAAGCCGAGGATGTTGGGAGTGCCGGTGTACTTGAGCCATATCCCGCCGTCGATGAACGGCCCGGCGGTGAACTGCTCGGCCTCCTTCCGGCCGATGACGCGGAAGCCTGGCCAATTGACCCTCTTGCTGGTGCCGGCGCCGGGGCCGCGGTTGTTGTACTCGGCGTAGTAGAGCGTCTTGATCCCGAATTCGCCGTCCCAGGGCATGTACCCCTCGGGCTTGATGAAGTCGGCGATGGTGCTCTCCATGATGACGAGGCGCGAGAACTCCTTCCAGGGGCGGCCCAGGTAGGAGGGGATCTTGAAGCGGTCGGGGAAGAGCTTCTGGTCCGGCACCAGGCGGCAGTTCTGGATGACGAGCCCCGACTTCATGTTGGGGTCCGAGCGCCCGTGCGCCGTCACCGAGTTCTGCTGGTTGTCCATGGGCCGCCGCGTGATGATGAGGCAGTTCTGGAACACCGCCGCCGAGTTGCCGAAGATGAAGTCGATGGTGCCGGAGATGACGCAGTTGCGGAAGAACTGGCGCCGGGCGTGCACGTACAGCGTGTCCTGGAACGCGTCGAACCGGCAGTTGAAGAAGGCCGCGAGGTCTCCCTGCACGCGGAGCGCCACCGCCTGGTGCTTCTCGGCGCCGGCCGTGTTGTGGAAGCCCATGTTCTTGCAGATGAAACCGGACGCCTCGATGGCTGCATGATCGATGCATTATATTCGTGCCATGGCGCGCACGTGTAAATGATAGATAACAAAAGCAAGAAGATCGAGATGACTACGTACAGAAGGTGGCGGTCTTCATGGTGGTGATGCCGTCGGCGAAGCTCTTGCTGCCCGAGACGCGGCTGCGCTTGGGCCCGTCGCCGTACATGAAGATGTTGGCCTTGTCCTTGGGCACCATGACGATCTCGTTGTAGAGGCCGGCCTTCACATAGATGACGTACCTCCCCTGGTGGCCCTTGGGCATGGCGTCGATGGCCTGCTGGATGGACTTGAACTGGCCGCTGCCGTCCTGGGACACCACCACGTTCGGCGCAGGCTGGCCGCCCGACGCCAGCAGCTTCCTCTCCGGCGACTTCATCCACACGGGCCAGCCCTGCTCGTCCTGCTCCGACAGGAGGCGGCGCCGCGAGTCCTTCTTGAACATGTCCAGGTCGATCTTCTTCAGCAGGCCTCCGAGGCTGTTGGTGATGGCGAGCGCGTTGCTGCTCAGCTCCGTGGCGTTGCGCAGCACCGAGTGCATGGCCTCCTTGAGCTTCTCGTCCACGAAGCCGTCGATGCAGGTGTCCATGAACGTCATGACGCCCGTGAGCCAGGTCTCGAGGTCGTCGGACCGGCTGAAGAGCACCTTGATGTCGCCGCCGGCCATCTCCAGCATGCCCCTGAGGTCGTCCACCGCGTCCTCCAGGAGCTTCTTGCAGTCCTCGCGCGCGCTCTCCGTCATGGGGTCGCTCGACTTGGCCTCGCCGATGGACTTGGAGTGCTCCACCGCCAGCTTCACCGACTCCAGCGCCACCTTGGCGACGCTGTGGAACACCTCCTTGGGGTTCTCGGTGCCATTGGTGGCCTGGGACAGCGTCTTCTCGCACGACTCCTTGTACAGCGTCGGCGCGCACAGGGACTTGACCGACTTGCCGGAGGTGGCGAGGGAGGCCTCCCCAGGGACGTTGAAGTTGTCGCCGGCCTTTTTCCCGGACCGGGTAACGGTGGCGACCACGCCGACGACCACCGCCACGACGAGGATCGCCGACAGGCCACCTAGGAGAGCCTTTGCCATCTTGGGCCGCAAGCTTGTCGTTGAATCGGAAGCGGAGCAAATTTATAGCGGCATTGACAGGACGAAAATGGGTGCGTGCGTACGTACGTAGGTGGCTTTCACCGCTGGTGAGTGGCGGGCCGTGTTTCTTGGGAGCCATCGTCTATTCGAGGTCTTCGGCCCTGGTTAATGGTGTTCCCGTTCTGGATCGATGCATTTTTGGATAGTTCTCGTCTGTTTAATTGCTAACCACTGTCTTAGAGCCCGTTTCTAAAATGGGTCGTGCCTTGTGTGGGGACATGGACATTGTGATCAACCTGAATTCAACTAGTGGTCATGGGCATCTTCTCTATTTTTAGACTTTGTGCTTAGGTTATTTTCAGTATGAAGTATTATACTCTAAAATCCAAGGGTGCCACATCAGATAAAAAACATGGTACTGCTAGAATGAAACACCCACCTATATTCTGGGATAAGTAACTAACGCGATGTTGTGTGTGTAAAAGTGCACCCCCAAGACATTAGACTTTATGCCACAACAATATTCTGCACAACATACAATTTTATTCTCTTTCTTATTATGGGCCCTTTCGGAACCTAGGATTTTCATAAGATTTGTACATAAACTTTGCAGGTAATTGTTCAAAAATACAGGATTCGGGAAACTTTCCCATATTACAAAAGGGGTCTAAATGATGTGTCATGTCAAAAAAAATCTTATGTTGCGTCTCATTTATGAGTACAATCCCCACTATTGGGAAAAGTTTACTTATCGAACTGCCCTGTTTGGATATAGATATTGGAGTTTGGAATCTAAAATTAGAATATGGTTCATTCAATTATGTTGTTTGGTTGGATTTAACTCTACTAGCTCGAATATCCGCATCTAAATTCCAAACAGACCTTGAGTGACCTTCCTTTGCTAAAGTTGCTAGAATCATTTGCTATTTGCCTGCACTTTATTGGATATATGTTTACTATAGCCATTGGCTGGGGATAGTAATTATCAATGGCTGGGTGAATCCGTGAATGCGTGAGTGCCTTCGTAGGTGGTGGGGAGGAGGTGGAAGCTAGACTGAGGAGAGAGTAGAAAGAAAGATAAGAAAAAACAAATAAAACACTTGGTATCATGCTAGTCATCAAAACCACGTAGCAAAACCAAATCATTTGATGGTTTAGTTGCCCGATTTTCTATACGTTTGTACAAAACATCGAATTTTATAGTTTAATAGGGTGACACACACGACTGCACTACGTTACATTGCGGATCAGATGCTTTGGACTGCAAAAGTGGGCCGGATCATGCATATGGGCTGTATTTTGTATAGGATCAAACTAGATGAACGCGGCACGGCGCACGGCGGCACGGGGAGATCGTCGGATGCTAGACCCACCTCGGGCAGTGCCGTTCGCCGTGCACCGCCCTTCCCCGCATGTCATCGGCGAAGTCCTTGGTTCTCTTTAGCTGCGTCCGTGTCGAATGAGATCTCTGAATCATTATTCAGGTCTGAAGGCCATCAGCCCATCACAGAGAGGAACATGTTGTAGGACAGCGAAAAACGAATACTCCTATTTGGTTTCTGGTCGATTGATTTTGAATCGTCGTACAGATCCAATTCGGTCGAACATTTCGTCTGAGATTGAGAACTAAGCGAGGATCATCTAATAAAGTCGGTCGAGCCGGCAGCGGTGCGAGCACAACTACACCGCACGTCGCTTGTCGGCAGAATCCTTGACGTACAGTCTACATCAAACCACGTCTTCCGGCCACGGTGGTTGGGCCACGCCACGCTACACCGCCTGCCTCCAGTATCTACATCGGCGGCCACGCACCGGGAGGGGAGCTGCACGCTACGCTGCCAGCGCCATGCACGGCAATCAGCTAGCCGTGGTGTAGCTGCAGCTGCAGCAGCCGCGAGTAGGCGCCGTCGGGCCTGGACACGAGGTCCCCGTGGCTGCCCTGCTCCACCACGCGACCGTCCTGCACGACGGCGATGGAGTCGACGCCGCGGATGGTGGAGAGGCGGTGCGCCACCAGCACGGCGGTGCGGCCCTTCATGATGCGGTCCAGCGCCTCCTGCAGCACGCACTCGGACTCGGCGTCCAGCGCGCTGGTGGCCTCGTCCAACAGCAGCACGGCGGGGTCCTTGAGCACGGCGCGCGCGATGGCGATGCGCTGCTTCTGGCCCCCCGACAGCTGCACCCCGCGCTCGCCCACCGGCGTCCGGTACCCGTCGGGCAGCGCGCTGACGAAGCCGTGCACGTTGGCCACCTTGGCCGCCTCCACCACCTCCTCCTCCGTGGCGCCGTCCCTGCCGTAGGCGATGTTCTCCAGGATGCTGGCGGCGAACAGCACCGGCTCCTGCTGCACCAGCCCGATCCTGAGCCGCAGCGACTTGAGGTTCAGCCGCCGGATGTCCCTGCCGTCGAGCATCACCTTCCCCGCCAGCGGGTCGTAGAAGCGCTCGATGAGGGCGATGACGGTGCTCTTCCCGGACCCGCTCGCCCCCACCAGCGCCTGGCTCTGCCCGGCCCGGATCCTCAGGCTGAAGTCCTTGAACACCATCACGTCGGGGCGCGTCGGGTACGCGAAGTCGACGTGGCGGAAGTCGATCTCGCCGCGCACGGCCTCGGGCGCCAGCTGCTCCGCCTCCGGGTCGTCCGGGTCGATGCGCGTCCGGCTGTTGAGGATGGCGAAGACGGAGCGGATGGACTCGCCGCCGCGCACGATCTCCGGGGCCAGGCTGACGGTCTCGGCGACGGAGTTGGCGGTGATGACGAGGACCACGAAGACCTTGATGACCTTGGAGAAGGTGGAAGCGTGGGTGCGGACGAGGTGCGCGCCGAACCAGAGGATGAGCGCCTCGGAGGCGTAGAGCGAGAGCTGGGACACGCCGAAGAGCGCGCCGGAGACCTGGCTGCGGCGCAGGCTGTGCAGCTGCGGCACCCGCAGCTCGCTGCAGAAGAGGGACAGGATCTTGTCCTGCGCGTTGAACGCCGCCACCGTGCGGATGTTGCTCACGCCCTCCCCGGCGATCATGCTCGTCTTGGCGTGCGCCTTCGCCGTGTCGCCCGCGAAGCCCTTCATCGACAGTTGCTGCCCAATTTTTCAGTCAGTCAGTCAGTCAGGCAGGCAGGCAGACATCGTCATCCATCCACAGACGACAGAAGGTCAAATGCCATCACGTAATCATTTCAAAGTAAAGCAGTAGCATGCACATGCTGCGAACTGCGAGCCTGAAAAGGCAGTACTGTGCGAGCGATGCCAGCAGTGCCATTATTCATTCAGAAATCAAAAGTGCATTTGTCTGAAAGGCCTGCCTGCGTGCGTGCAGTGCAGGCCCATGGACCATCCATATGGCCCCTTCACTGAAAGCAAGAGAGGGTCCATGCCACGGCTACAGCAACGGCCACCGGGCATGCGTCACGCGATCCCCACGAATCACCGCGCCAAATTATTGCGAGAGTACACGACGGCCGGTCCTGTGGCGCGAAAACGAGAGGGCAGGCAGGCAGGCAAGGCACACTGTCCCCGCCCGCGGACACGACGCGATCACGGCAACAGGGCGCGGCCGCAGCGCAGGGCCTGGGAGACGGCCATGTGCGGTGACTGCGGGTCGTAAAAGCCGCTGCAGAGCGCAGAGGCAGGCAAAGCCCCCAGATTCCCGTGGACGAGGCGGCCGTGCAAAGGGACACTGTCGCGCGGCAGCCTCGCAGGCCCGAGGACGAACGGACGGGGGAGGACCACAGCCACGGGCGAGGAACCCTATCTCCCGTGCGTCCTCTTCCCACGGTTCGTCCCCTCTGGAAACAAGCACATTTGGGCAAGCAGCGAAGCTGCTCACGCTGCCGCCGCGATATAAATGGCGCCAAAGCCTAAAGCCCTAAACGCTGTCTGGGGGCCTCCTTGCCGAGTTTATTTACACCGGGTTCAATGAATAACAACGTGCACTTGCAGGGTGGGATTAAAAGAAAGGGAAGGGAGGAGCAAAGCTTTGGTGCCAGTGGCGCACATGCCACGCACAGCAATCCATGCCGGTTGCGGCAGCAGGGAGGACTGCAGCCGCGGCAGCATGGGCCACGGATCCTACCATGACGCGCCCATGAATTTAATTGTCCCCTCTTGTCTCCGGCTGATTCAGAACCCCAGCTGCAACGGCTGCCTGAGCCCGAAACGGGGCGACAGCCACGCAGGCGAGGGCGCCGTGCAATGCGCTGAGTTTGGGATTAAAATAGCCGGGGTCAAATTCGCTAATCGAGCTAAATTAATGGCTGATGAGGTTCCTACACCGGCCACTGTCTGTTCTAAACTCAGACTGGCAATAATAACTGAATAATAAGCGACCGTCAGTTATAGGGCGAGCAGGAAGTTTTCCATTGTTTTTACCTGGGCAAAGTTGGCGAGGACGAGGAGAGGGAAGGTGACGAGGATGAGGAGGGCGACCCGCCACTCAATGATGAAGCCGACCACGAAGGACACAAGGAGGGAGGTCATGTTCTGCAGGATTACAGATATCCGCTCGGCGATGGCCGACTTCACATCAGCCGCGTCAGTGGCAAGGCGAGCCGCCACAAGGGTCGAATTGTTCTCCTCCTGATCGAACCATCCAACGTCGTTCCTTAGAATCACTGCAAAATACAGTTTCAAGAAATCACAACGTGCTCGTGTTATCCAGCAATGCCCAAATGTTCCTTAAAAGGAAGCCTGTGAATTCATACCAGCGAGCATCATCCGCCGCACCCTGGTGGTCAGGTTTTCACCCATGATGCTGAAGAAGTAATGCTGGATGAGGTATGCGACGACCGCATACAGCCCGGTGCCGATGTAGATGAACACGTACTCCCTGGTCTTGCTCTCCATCTTGTTGGGGTTCCGGTAGTAGAACACTTCGATCATGTTGCTCATCACAATGGCAAATGTCGGTCCGATGAACCCTGACAGGATGGACCCAATTGCGCCAAGTATGGCGTAGGGCCACTCTGGTGCATTCAGCTTAAGGAGTTTGAAGAAGTAACCCCTTGGAGCTGGGTACTTCCGGTCATTGTCGGCGTTGGAAACCATCTCGATGCGGCCATCAGCACCCGTGCTGTACGAGTAGCTCAGGTTCCTCAAGCTTCCTGACCTGAGGCTCAGTGACCGAGTGGACAGGGAGTTGCTCAAGCGGGACGACCGGGACTTGCGGGTCGACGGGCACGCACGGTTTCTGGCCGTCTCTTGGAATCTGATGAGAGCAGCATACGCTCCTGAGCTTCCTTTGGCAAGGAGCTCATCATGAGTACCAGTCTCAACAACCTGGCCTTGCTGGATCACTGCGATCATGTCAACACACCTTATGGTTGATAACCTGTGAGCAACCACAACGGTAGTCCTGCCAACCATCAAGCGATCAAGCGCCTCTTGAACGATACTCTCTGAACCAGCATCAAGCGCACTGGTGGCCTCATCTAGTAGCAAGATCTTTGGATTCTTTAGCATCGCACGGGCAATGGCAATACGTTGCTTCTGGCCACCTGAGAGCTGAAGTCCCCTCTCTCCCACCTGTGTTTGACCAAAAGGGGATTAATCATTTGCATCCAGGAAGTTTGGATGAGCTACTATGAACTGAATGCCGACAAAGAAGACAAAACCAACAGGAATAGTTATTGGAATCGTGTTTAAGAGAAAATTGCAAAACAAGAAATGAAGGGTCTTGAAATCAAAACATTGGGTTATAGGTAAAGATATCATCACAATATAAGTAGAACTAGAACCCACATGAGTGTTGTAGCCGTTTGGAAGAAGAGCAATGAAGCTATGGGCATTGGCTGAAGTAGCTGCAGCCTCAACCTCAGCCATTGTAGCATCAGGCTTGCCATAAAGAATATTCTCAAGAATTGTAGTTGCAAAAAGTGCAGGTTCCTGATTCACCAAGCCAATCTGATCTCTTAGCCACTTTAATTGCAGCGTCTTGATGTCCACATTATCCAGCAAAACTTGTCCTGCGGCAACAATAATGATCACTTGTTCAAAATTAAATAGACTGACAAGTGACAAACAACATCAGGTGTACAGCTCATTCACTCACCCTGATTAGGATCATAAAACCGCTCAATGAGAGCAACAACCGTGCTCTTTCCAGACCCACTGCCTCCAACGACAGCTGCAGTCTTCCCGGCAGGGAAGAAGAGAGAAAAATCACGGAAAATCATGACATCGGGGCGGGAAGGATAGCTGAACGCCACTTCCTTAAACTCTATGTTGCCATGAACTTCATCAAGGCACCTCCCGTCGGCCGTGTCCTGAACTATCGTTGGCCTCTGCCTTATCACCTCCAGCAGCTTGTAGCCGGCAATCTTCCCTTTGCTGAATGCTCCAAGGTTTGAGAATGATTGCCCTAGGCTCCTGCAATAAACAAATAAACATATTGGTTAGAATGGTTCAAGCTGCAAAACTGCTAGAAATCAGAAGAGGAAATTTTTAGTACTGACAGGCCGCCCACAATCGCAGAGAAAATTGCAGTGAAGGCCTTCCCACCATCTGTCTGGCCGTTCCGGATGAACACGCCAGCGTACCAAAACACCAGTGCCCATGACATACAAGCGATTCCGTAGGTGCAGCCAATGCCAAGCCCCTTGGCCATCCCGGCCTTGTAACCCAGCTTCAGGGTGTTCTGAATCGCCTCCGAGTACGAATTCAGGGCCTTGGTCTCCCCTACATAGGAATAGACAGTCCTCGCCTGGGCGATGGCCTACAGAACATAAAGGTGGAAATCTTGGCATCAAAATTACTAACAAATTTGCATCGAAAAGGAGAAACATGTAGTCTTTTCTGCATTTGGACTTGTCACCCAGCGACCAAGTAGCCAAGTACAGCATGGGTGAGAATAGCTACTTGGTGAAAAGGCAGGCGCATAACGACGACATGGAACGAGAGATTATCCATCGAAAAGAACTGATTGGATCTAACAAGAAAGGTTGAAAGGATCCAAAACGACATCACATTGATGCCATGTGCCCAGCTACCTTGCTGCATTGGACTCTTTGACCGGGACGAGCTAGAGCCCACTGCCCACACACTCCACAGTTCTGTTCCCCCACCTCGCCATCTTGATTTGTTGGCGTGGAAAGGCGTTTCCAGAAATAGTACGTGCATGTATCAGTGGTTGGGGGAAGGGAGATGCTACCTGCTCGGCTATGATTCCGGCATTGGCGTACGAATCCCGGCTCTTGGAGGTGAGGCCAGTGAGCGTGTACGCGTACAGCCCGCCGGCGAAGGCGATGCCCGGGATGACGGCGATGCTGAGCAGCGCGAGCCGCCACGCCGAGACGAACCCGACCACCAGCCCGGCCAGGAACGTGGCGAGGTAGTGGATGAAGTTGCCGACCTGCAACCATTATTCCATTTCCGTCCGCCACGGGCGTCAGATCTCTGGGCACGCCGGAGTCATGAACAAGAAGCGGTGGTTTAAAATTGGTCACCTTCTCGCCAATGGCGTCCTGAACAAGGAGCGTGTCGGTGGAGACGCTGAAGACGACGTCGCCGGTCCTGGCGTCGGTGTCGAAGAAGCCCACGTCCTGCCGCAGCACGGCCTCCAGGTACCGCCGCCGTAGAGCGCCCACCTGGCGCTCGCCCGTGTACATCCAGCAAGCGATCTCTGCACGGAAACAGAGCACAGGTGCACGCAGGCTAAGAAGACCGCGACGTCGGCTGGAAAGCAGGGCGAGGAACCCACCTAGGTACGACGAGGCGCAGACGACAAGGCCGAGGTAGACGAAGTAGAGCGAGTACTGGAGGAAGCACAGGCTCAAGCATCAGTAATCACACAGCGGCGTCAAGAAACAGGAAGCGAGGCAGGGCATGGAGCCACGAACGAACGGTACGTGCCTTGGACACCTCGTCCGTCATGCGGCGGAGGTTGTGCTGGTTCTTGCCGAAGCCGTTGACGAGCTCGCCGAAGAGGAGGAAGAAGACGGGCATGGCGGCGCCGTGCACCACGGCGCCCGCGCTCCCGGCCGCCATGAGCAGCCAGTCCAGCGGGTCCGCGAAGCCGAACAGCTCGTGGAACGCCACGCTCTGCTCCGGCCGCTTCTTGACCGCGTCGCACCCGCCGCCGCCGCCGCCGCCGCCGCTGCAGCTCCCGGCCTCCGCCTTCCCCGCCGCATCCTCCGCCATTGCCTCGCCCTCCTTCTCCGGCCGGCTCTTCCTCACGACACGAGAGCTAGCTAGCGTAGCGCGCACTCACGGTCACGGCCTTGGCATTGGATCTAAAAAAAAAAAAAAAGGACTCCCGCGGAGGCGTGCCCTCAAAGCTCAAAAGCCGCTCCTCTTCTTCCTCCTCGAGCAGCACCCGCCTCTGCTCGCCTTTGATCTTATACCGCAGGCGAGCGCCACTGTTGGGCAGTGCACGGATTATTTTGGCCGGGCACTTGGGCGTGCTTGAAAAAAAAAAAGGTTTCTGTGTTCTTCGGGGCGAGTGAAGTAGGAGTGGCAGCATAGGAGTTGAGGCTGAGCTCCAGGGCTGGTCAGGTCACGCGCGGCGAGCATAGGCTGCCGACGTGCATCGGCGTCTGCTGGATGGAGAGACCAGGACCGTTCGTCCGTTCCGGTGGTTTCCTAGGCGGTATGGTCACGGTGCCGTGTGTGTAGCGGCACGGGAGTGGGCACGGCTCGCTGACATTTCTGGGCCCATTTGTCAATGAGAGCGGGGAATTCACAGAACCCGCGACCTAGTGGTGTACGTATTTTGGTATTTTATAATAAGTATCTAACGATGCTACGATTTCAGAGACCCGAAACGATACCAATCTCATCTAATATCTTGACTTTTATAGGACCACAATCCTATAAAATTTCTCCACACAATCTACATTAATTTTCTAGCATCCCGATTCTAGGATACTACGATTTTACATAATCGATATAAATAACATATTAGTGATTTAATTGTGATAAATTATCAATCTTAAGATGCAATAAAATATTATTTAGTCTTAGATGCGTTGAAAATAATATCAACGATGCTATAAATAACCCTCGACATAGTGGTGTACATATTATAGTATCTAACGATGCTACGATCTCATAGACCCGAAATGGTACCAATCTCATCTAATTAAGTTTTGTAGGATCACAATCCTATAAAATTGCTCCACACAATCTTACATTAACTTTCATAGTATCAATCAAGATTCTAGGATACTACGATTCTGTAGAAGTTGATATAAATAACATATAAATGATTTGATTGAGATAAAATATCATTTAATCTTAAGATGTAATAAAATATTATTTAATCTTAAGATGCATTGAAAATATTATCAATAAGTCTTGGCAACGTTATAAAAACAATTAAAATAATATTAAATTATATTCCACAATGTTTCCTCTGTTCATAAATATATGACGTAGTTGTCTTTTTTAAAATAGATTTACTCTCGTTTGATATTTGTTTATCCATCAGTCAAATGGTTGTGTCTGTTTTGTTAATTACAAAAACTTTATATATAAATTACTATTTATTGTTGCACTATATTTTTTTGGATTGTTTTTATGTAATGTTGATATGTGACTGATGGATTGAATTTCATCGGTCACATATGTGGTCCTGTAAAACATGACTGATAAATTGAATTTCTTTAGTCATCCTATAAAGTCGTTCGATGTATATCGGATGGTTGTAAAATGTGACTCATGGAAAGTCAAATATCAGTCACATGATGAGAAGATACACCCCTTCTTTTTAAAAAAAATCAATCATTCGTTTTATTAAAAAAGATATCATTATTTATGACGATTTAATTTATCACTAAAGGTATTTTACATATGTGTTGTCTTTTTTACATGTCAAAATAATTTTTAAATATGCATTGTATATTAGGGAACTGAGGCAAATCTCGTAAAAAATATATAGTTTAGACCGTATCCACCAGATCATATAAAAAGTCATCTATATTGTGGCTACGGCCCTGTTTAGTACACCAAATTTCTCCTAAAATTCACTATACAAAAAAAAGATTCCCCGTCACATCAAAATGCCGGCACATGCATGGAATACTAAATGTAGATGAAATAAAAAAATAATTGCACAGTTTAGATGTACTTTGCGAGACGAATCTTTTGAGCCTAGTTAGGCCATAGTAGGACAATATTTACCACAAACAAACGAAAAGTGCTACAGTAGTTCTACAGTGCTTTTCAGTTCGGAACAGTGTTTTTTTCAACCATCTAAACACACCCTACATTATAAACAGAGTAAAGTTTAAAATAACCATAATAGACAATGCACTGGACTCAGCCTTAAAAAACGCAGATGAAGGCACATTGATGGATGAATTGCACCGCAAGAGGCATCGCAACAGGCCAACAGCTTGTGTCATGGCCCCACATTCCAGCGGCACTAGTAGGTCGTGGACCCACATTCCAACGGCACTAGAAGGATGTTAGGTATACAAAGCCATGAGCCCATGAATGTGTTTGTATACAAAGCCATGGATATAAATGTGTTTAGGTCCACGGCAGAACAAGTTGGTTTGGTCATACATTCGTACTCGTACATTTATGCAGTATACACGTACGCGAGAGGTTATGTATATCCTATATTTATATAGCATAGGAGTTACACTAAGAGCTTGTTTGGATCCTGGGCTAAATTTTAACTCCCGTCACATCGAATGTTTGAACACTAGTTAGGAGTATTAAATATAGTTTAACTATAAAATTAATTATAAAGATGATAACTAAACGGCAAAACAAATTTTATTAAGTAATTAATACATGATTACTAAACATTTGCTAACTATAAATTATTTAGGCTTAATAAATTTGTCTCGCTGTTTAGTTCTCAACCGTATAATTAGTTTTCTCATTAGCACCATATTTAATACTTCTAACTAGCACCGAAACATCTGATATGATTTGATCAAAATTTTAGCCCCTCTCCCAAGCACCCCTAATGCAATTGATGCAGCCTTGTTTACAGGGGCGGAAAAAACGTACAGTACAATTCCTACTCCTAAAAACGGAACAGCAGCAGTCTGGACCTCCACCAAAAGCTAGCCTCTTCTGTTTACGGCCCACAGAGAGCGGGGACCACCCCTCGGGAGGTACAGCAGGTGGGTCCCATTGAGCGTGGGCAACATGGCTTTTGAGAGCAGGCGCAACGGATTTCCGTAAGACTAGGTTTACCAGAGCGCCTATCCAACTCCGTCTATCTACTATTCCAAGTATCTCTCTGTCTACAGTGCCGCACAATGTTTTGGGCGCCCCCTTTTAGGCAACTGGTGAGCCCAGTCTAAGGCTAAGGACTCTCGTATGGTTCCTTAAACAATATTTTTTTTTTTTGCATTATTTGACATAAATGCTGCACTGGACATAGAGAAATGGATATTTAGAATAGTATTTAGAGAGTGAGGATAGAGAGTCCCATTGAACTCAGTCTAAAACAGAGTTTTCTAAATCTCATTTTTTATCACTGTTCCAACTATCTCTCTGTCTACGATACAGTATTTATGTCAAATAGTGTAAAACAGTATCTTAGAAAACCGATTTAAAAAACTCTATTGGACTCAGCTTAAGCCTATTCGCACCATTCTTCTAGTATTTTGTACATTCCTTTTAAATCTTTTAGTGAGCATGGTTTTAATCGTACGTGTCTAGCGGCTAGCTTTAAAGACAAAATATAATTGGCGGTCTAACACAATCATACTCCCTACTATTCGTATAGTAGGGTTTTATTTTATGATTTAATAACGACGTGTCAATTTAGATGTTTAAGTTGACGTAAACCTATTGCTAGGCCAGTTTTCCTCCCAAATGCTATAGTCAGATAGGATTGTAGCCAAAGTTGACTATAGTTTAGATGGATTACGAGCTGAGAGAGAGATTTATTAGATCAAGATCATGCGTTATACAGAGGGTGTACATAAAAATGAAAAAAGTATGGATATAAACAAACCAAAAGGTATTTTCTAGTTTGAGAACAAAGTATTTTCGTGGTTTCAATGCAAAATTACGGTATTTGAGAATACCATGATATTTGGATCAAAAGGTGTTTGGAAGCTCTTCTAAAAACCAGTATGTATCTAATACCATGTTATTGGCAATACCATGATATTTTTGGGTATAAAAAAACTTTGATCTAGATCAAAGTTTCTATTGCGGGGGAGAAAGTGAGACCAAAATACCATGTCTCCAAACATGTGCTAGATAGACCATAGCATTGTAAAATTATGGTTTTATCATAACATTTAAGAAAGAGTAACTATGGTTTTAAAAACTTTGTTCTCAAACAAGCCTTTATAGGTTAGGCCAATGAAGGACGAGCATGAGACAGAGCAAGGAGGTTGCAGGGGGCGACAACGGCTCTAGACTGAGTGTTGGATCATGGTTGTGGTGATGTTATCTTGGTGGGAAAGGACATGAATCTAGTATGTTGATTTGTATCCAAACACAAGGGAGCGGGGCTTATCGCGAGGATTGCAAAAGTGAAGATAAAGAGGAAGATCGTGCCATCGTTGGATCAAACATTGATATTTCTCATGCCCAAGTATATAGATTATATTATTTTTGCAAAATATTGATATAGATTTTATAATTTTTGTAGTTTATAATAAATTAATTATGAACCTTCGGAGAATAAATAAGATTGTATTAATTTTTAGAAAAAAATAAAAAACCACTTTTAAAACCTACAAGAGGTCCAAGTTTGTTCGGTTTTTGATAGTTCAGTAACACTTGATGTCCGGTTTCATAGTTAAGGTTGAAAATCGGATGACTTAAATAGTACAATGTTGCGAAATAGACTTTTCCTTTTAAAAAAACATATCTAAAAAGCTCATGGAAAACTCAGGTGAAAAAGATGAATGAATAGAGTAGGCAAATCTCTTTGTTCACGCAAATGTGAGGTTAAACAACAAAATGTGCGATGAAAAAAGGAAAGACAAATATTCATTAGCAATCGATGCGTGCGGCGGATCATACACGAAGGGTGCAGCGTGACCCAATGGGCATCATGAGTTGTTGTTTTTTCTTCCTTCTCCTTGCACATATTTTTTGTTTAAGCTTACTTTTTTTGCACAAACGTAGCTGAATTGTATGTTCCCATGTATTTTTGTTGAGATTTACGTACATTTTTTAGTGTGATTTCATTCCGCACTTTGGGAGCACGTGAAGGCATGGGACCTACAGCGTACGTCCAGATGTCCTTCCTCTATGAGTGGCACCGTACATGTTGAAAAATCTCCACACGAGTAGTATTATGTAGGCTAGTAGTAGCTCTGTGAGCTACTGTAAAAACGAATTGCAATTTATCACAAAAAAAAGGTGGAACCGTGTGGAAGCGGCGCAAGGCGCGGAGCAAAGCAGCAACAGCGACAACGTGGCTCGGGTGGCGACTGCAGCTGCCGGGAGGACCGGAAGAGGATGGATCATTGGATTGGAAGGAGGAAGGACGACACGATCCAAAGATATTTCAGCCAGGCACCAATACTGCTACGTGCAATACCTACCTTAATCTCCGGTTTTCCTTTTAATACGCACAGGCCTGATGATCTAGTAATAAAAAAATAAACTAAAAGATTCAGGGTGTGTTTAGTACCCAAATTTTCTCCCAAAATTCACTATACAAAAAGAAGATTCCCCATCACATCAAAATGCCGGCACATGCATGGAATACTAAATGTAGATGAAATAAAAAAATAATTGCACAGTTTAGATGTACTTTGCGAGACGAATCTTTTGAGTCTAGTTAGGCCATAGTAGGACAATATTTACCACAAACAAACGAAAAATGCTACAGTGGTTCTACAGTGTTTTTCATTTCGGAACAGTGTTTTTTTCAACCATCTAAACACACCCTCAGTCAACTGGTAGCACGTACCGCTCTGGCTCGCAGGATTGAGATGCGGGACCGGAGACGGATCAAAATACGCAAGGTAAAACGAGTGCCCATCTGCAGGGCATGTGATTGTGAGGTGAGCCCGCGGGAGGGTAGGGAGAGAGAGGGGAAAAAACAATAATCGCGCGGCCAGTTGACTTGTCAGATCTAATCGCGCAAGTCAAGCGTGTTTTTGTATCATCAGCAGCTATTACGGGATGCCGAGCGTGTGTGTGAGAGAGAAGGGTGAGGGAGGGCGAAATGTCACGGTGCGCGGTGGCCGGCCTGGCCGGTGGTTGGGGGATCGGATTATTGTTTCCACCCATCGGTCAAAAGAATCCGAGGATCACGAAGTGGGAGCCGGTGGCTGGGGCGGGGAGGGACGAGGGAAACAAGGGCGCCCGCCGGATCGGTCAAGAGCGGGCACCGCTCGACGGCCGCGATGCGACGCCGAGACGCTGTCCTGCGCCCGTGTCACGGGAGGTAGAGTAGAGGCTAGTAGGAGTCGTCGTACGGGCGCGGTGGCAGGCCGAGTCGAGCGCCGGTGGTCGGTACACGCCAAAACCTGCGTGATCCCTGATCCTGAACCTGTTCGACTCCGTATGCTGCGATGCGACGCGAGGATAAGGCTGGATTTAGGCTCTCGATCGCTTCTCGCTGCCTTGAGTGGCGAAACGGTGTACTGCGTATGCTGCGCATGCATCGAAGAAGAACAGAAGTTACGATGGGGATCGCCTCGCCGATAGACTGGAGTACGTACTGCATGCTTGGACACGAATCAATGCTCGGATTATATCGTCATTATTACGACTTACGAGCCACTTGCTGCTCCATGTGTTCACTAGTACTTCACTCCGACTCTGAGCTGCTGAGCCACACCAGAGGCAGCAGAGATGATGGTGGCAGCGACACGGCGTGCGGTGTCGTCGCGTCGACATAAATAAGCAAAGTACTGGAGTACTACTACTACACGTACGTGGAGTATGCAGGCACGCTGCGCCCGCCGGGTGGCCGGGTTCGCATTGAAGAGCCAGAATGATATGAATTCGGAGCCGTGGAGCGCGTTGCGCGTGGTGGGTGCCATGCCAAATTGCCAATGCCGATCGAAGAAGCCGGCCGGCGGTCCGGCATGTGTGGCATTCAGGGACCCCGGAACAGTTGGAAATTCTTGGATTCGTTTGGCCGCCAAGCGATAGCCGTTGATCCGTGCAGGTCGGGTTCACCGGCAGGGGGAGGGACCAAGAGACCGTACCATCGTGCAGGGAGCGCGCGTGACGCCGCCCAAGGCCCAAGCACACGCAGACCGGCCGGCGCCTGCTGGGCCAAACAGTGGAGTTAGAGGAAAAGGGTATGGATCAGACCAGGACAAGAAGAACAATCTCGTTAATCTCTCTCTCGCTCCTACTACGTACGACTCAAAGGTAACGGACTAACGGTGGTTGCTGAGAAGATGAATTCCTCGTACGCCATTTTTCGACCGCCGTAGAGGCCTCGTTTGCCACAAGACACACACATCGACAGCACGCGAGGAAATTCCTCGCTTTTAGGACGTGTCTAAAACAAACGGAAATTTTCATGTTTGTGTGTTTTCTTTGTGAAATTGAATGTTTACATGAATTCTGTGAAATTCCTTCGCTTCTTTTTCAGTGTATATGACAGTTGCGTCAGGTTGGAGGATTACAAGACTAATTGGGCTTGGGCCATTAACATGTTTTGCTTGTGAAGTTTAGTGTGAAGCAAAGCACACGTGTAGGCCCTCTCATCGTGTCAGTAGCTAGTGCTAGGGCTGCTTCAGCAGTAGAACGCGAAGGAGCCGACTCCCCAAGTGCCAAATGATTCCGGGGAACAGGACGCCGAGAACGGGGGGCGAGCTCGCCGTTGCCGCCGCCTAGGCGCGCGATTTCTTTTCCGTGTCCGGAGCCGGCGGGCGCACTAGTAGCTCTAGGAGCTGCTCCGTCCACGGGGCCCAAACTTCGAAAGGAGCAGGAACGCTCTTTGCACGGCACGGACACAGCAAAACCATCCCCAACCTATCACTAAAATGGTTGTCTATAAGACCAATCCCAACGGCAATGTAAAATGATAGCGTATAATACTGTTTGACACTGTAACACTACTGTATACAGAGAGAGGGGTAGTTGGAACAGTGGATTGACAGGAATACAGACAATAGGGATGGAAAAGGGTTGGAGATGGTCTAACACTATTCTAACACTATTCATCCACTATTCCAACTAATTCTCCCTTTGTCTACGGTAGCGCTACAGTATCAAACGGTGCTATGCACAACTAATTTTACTCCGCCGATGGACTTGGACTAATACCAGTGGAAACAAATTGGCGGGGGCGAGGTTTAACAGTACCCGATCGCTGATCAGTAGAGTACTCCACTCGTCGGTTTCCCTCGCTTCCTTCCTTCCGGTACGTACGGGCAACACAAGTGACATCGCTCCTGCGGGCAGGGCAGCAATGGAGCAACCACTGTCCGTGCGGCCGGCCGGCCACAGCCCACAGGCACAGCAAAGTAGCCAACCGTAAACGGAGGCCACACAGTCAGGCAGGCCAGAGCGGCGTGGCGAGGTGGCGGTCAAAGGTGGGCAGGCCGCAGCAGAGCAGAGCTGGCTCTCACAGTCACAGGACACGTCGCGTCCACTCCTACAGCCGCGTGATTGGACTCGATCCCGATGAGACGAGCCGAGGTCGAGAGGCGAGGCGAGACGTGATCTGTGAAAGCCAGTGGCAACACCCGTACTGTTTAGTTTAGCCTTTTTAAAAACTGGGCCTACCCGATGGGATGGGAGTGCAGGCGGCAGGCCTGTGGTAGCTTGTGCGGCGCAGGGCAGCAGGTACAGGAATCTAGCGCCAGCGTCCCTGTTCGACAAGACGACAGGCTATCGCTAGTCGTTTCCTGGTTCGGCTAGGCGGAGCGAGCGTGGGCCGTGGGGTAGGGTACACCATCGCCCGCAGTATACTTTTCGCTGGTACACTAGCACTCTAGCAACGCAAGGCTCGCGCAACGCAACCGAGCTACGCCTTGGTCAGCTGCGTCGATCGTGGCAATCTACTAGTAGTACGAGAGATGGAGAGTGCTTTTGTTTTGGAAAAGAAAAAAAAATACATTGCTGCACAGAGGAAATTATCGGCGAACCAAGTGCAAATTGCAACGGGGCAAATTAACAAACCGCTGGGAATTTGAGGACACGGTCGTGCCAGCAGTGTATGCGCTGTCGCCGACGACGGGAAACCGATCGATCGAGCTGAGCAAAATCGGACGCGTCGACGTACGCCGACTCGCCGAGGGCCCGATCGAGGCGCCGGCGCTATATCATCATCAGCACAGCACCTGGCAAGCCGTGGCGGAGTCGACGCCGACGGAGTGTGACCGAACCCTGCTGCCGTGGTACCGACCGTACGTGCTCCAGCTCGGTTCCGTCGGCGGCGGTCGTCGGCGTCCGTGAACCGAGACACCCGATCGAGTGCTGTGTCGCTCCGCGTTACGCGTGCTCTGCGTGCCGTTGCTACGCTTGACAATCGAGCGCCGCGCGAGCGCGATGGGCTCCCATGCACTGGATCGGCCGTCTGCCGGTGCGTGGCATGCCCGCCCACGAGAGGTACGAGTACGACGTGCCGCCCCTCCCGCACACGCACGCCTTGTGCCCCTTTACACGACGTACGTACATACTACGGTGTAGTAATCCATCTTCTCGATGGTCATGACTCATGAGAATCCATGAGGCGCCATTAAAACTCTCTGGTCTCTGCCCCTGCTCAGCTCCGGACATGTGCCCATCCCTTGCACTGGTGAATGCAGGCGGCACTGGTGGTACTACTCCTGCGTACTGCTGCTACATGGACTCGTCGACGACACACTCGTACTGCTAGCCCAAGTACACGAGTACGGGGTACGTCCCGTAGTAGTTGAGGTTTTTGGCAGTACGTGACAAGAAATGAGCCGAGCTGAGGCCGAGGCAAAGCAAGAGACGCGGGATGCACGCATGGACCATGGGGCTGGCTGGACCTGCGCCTGCCGGCCGGGCAGGCGGGCATGCGGTGCACGCGCACTTGCTCCAGTCTCATGGGTGTGTTTAGATCCCTGAAAATTGGCAATGTTCTGAACTGAAAAGCACTGTAGCACTTTTTTGTTTTTTTGGTAAATATTGTCCTACCATGGCCTAACTAGGTTCAAAAGATTCGTCTCGCAAAATACATCTAAACTGTGCAATTATTTTTTTATTTCATCTACATTTAGTACTCCATGCATGTGCCGGCATTTTGATGTGATGGGAAATCTTCTTTTTGCATAGTAGAATTTCAGAAAAGTTTTTTGGATCTAAACATGGACCCGAACCCTGCCACGGGGGCATGGCCACGGAGCTAACAGCGACGGCTCGGTGGCGACGTGACCATCTAGTCCGCGGTAGGGCACGCTAGGGCTAGGGCCGGCCGCGCGCGTCGGGTCCGACTCCGATCGGTGGATGAAGCAGCTAGCCGCCCCGGCGGCGCCAGCTGCAGGTCCCATGTTTGCTGCTGCACATGTCCCGGCCGGCCCTGGCCGCGCGCGGCCGTCACGTGCGCGCCCCGCCTCCGAGCCTCTCACGCGCCCCGCGGCGTGGCAGCCCCGCATGGCGCGTTCCATTCAGGGGCGGATCGAGCTGACGCATCCTTCCCAGCAACAGCAAAGCTTGCCGCCGGTGCCGCGACGGCGTGCGACGTCCTCTCGGCTGGCAATGGCCGCGTGCACGCATGGCAGAGCCAGCCAGCAGGCGAGGCGAGCATGCGGTTGGAGTCTGTGCAGTGTATAGTGCCGGTGCTGTGCGTGCAGGTGCCGCGAGCTGTCAGGTCCTGATCGATGAAACGAGCGAGGGCGCCGGGAGCCGCCGCAACCTTTGGTCGCCTCGCGGCCCGGTTCACACTCACCGCAGGGGGAGCAGGGAGGAATGTGGTCTGTCGGGCCGGGCGTCGCGTGGCGTGGGACTCGTTCGAATTCGTGAGAGCTTGCGGTATTTTTTTAGCTGGCTAGCGGGGCTGGCGGCTCAGTTCCAGAAAGATTCCGCGCGCGGTTAAAAATTCCGAGGGCACATGCGATGATGCCGACGCTGTAGCTGCAATATATATACAGTAGTATATACAACAGGCTGTCATGCGACGACTTCCAGCAAGAGGTGCCTGCTTTAATTTGCCAACTATTTTGCTCTTTTTTTTTTTGAAACGGTACGAAAGTAAACGGTGCATTTCGACCGTGTCACCTCAAAATGGTGGCCTAGACGGAGACGATTCTCCATTGCTCGATACTGTTCGGCTGCCTTTTTTGGGTGCGAGGCCGCCGGACCTGTAAAGCTGGATCGGCTACAATTTCACCACCCTCGTGAGCGTTCGGCCGTTTGAGTGAGGAGGGAAAAGGAAACAGAGGCAAAAGTGTGAGGAGGATGACAACGGCTCCGCGGCCTGGCACGGTCCATGGGCCTCGGAACCGCCGCCACCCCTGGAGTGGGCACGCGGCGAGGCGAACAAGCCCGCGTCATTGTCGGGCCGGCGTAGCAAATCTGGGCCGTCCGACGCCTGGGCTGCACGGCACATTGCGTACGCGCACGGCCCTTGTGCAGCGAAGGTGGAGAATGGCGGCGCCACCAAGTAGAGGCGAGGGCAGAAAATGCGATTGATTTGAGGCCTACAAACCATGACAAAAGAAAAATGCGAATTTTGACAAACGCAACGAACCAAAACAAGAAATCCACGATTTACAACAAAACAAAACCGTCAACAACAGAACAGAACACGACGCCGATGACGAGCTCGACGGCTTGCTCGTCGTCAGGTCCATCAACTCGCGTTCAGCAATTAAAAGCTCACGTTGTCCAGCAACCTGGCCGCTGCGTACACGCTCGACGTCTTCTTCAAGAATGCCACGAAGAGGGAGAGGCAGCGACGGCGCAATGCCGTCGCCGAGATGCCGGACACCGCGAGGCATTCGTTCGTGGCGAGCCTCCTCCATGGGATCATCCGCCATGTCGCGGAGGCGATCTCAGGCCGTGGACGCCCTGGGCTGATCGCCGCGGCGTTGTCCGGGTAGCGCGGCCGGCCGCCCTGGCAGAGCACGAATGGATCGCAGCCGCCGGGGCCTGGCATGTGCCTGCGCCTGCGCGGGCGACCGCGTCCTTGTGCAAAGCCGCCAGTGGAGATTGGAGAATGGCGCCAGCCACCAAGTGGAGGCGAGAGCGACGGCTGTCGATGCTGAGAACTGGAGGCCAGCGTGAGCTGCTTCGGCTAATACACCCCCCCTACAACTCAGAATCTCCGCCTCACACTCGTCGCCACCCATGCATCCTGTAGTGTTTCACCACCACACGACTGACCGACGGCCTCGCAATTTTTGCAATCGCGAGGGAGAAGCAAAACGTACGTACGTACGTTGGCACTCCACCACGTTCGACTGCGAGCGGGACCTCTACAAGAATCGAACGCCGAACGAATATCCACCAACCGTCATCAGCCTATAGCTCCGACTCCGATCCCTGCCTGGCTGTAAGAGCCTCTCTGAGCCTGTAACAAAATGCTTTACCACCACATACGCACGGCAACAGCCAACAGCAACGAACGGAACCGACGGAAACTGTGTAACGAGGCCACGAGCACACAGTCATAGCAGGGGATAAAAAGGCCACACGACTGATCGAGAGCAGCAGCGGAGGGTGTGTGTGGGTGGGTGGCGGCGCGCGGCGCCCACGGCGGTCGCTGGCAGCCATACGTTGGGGCGCCCGGGCTATCCGAAATCTGATCCCTCCCACCAATCCCGACCTCACGATCCCCGCGACGCACACCACAAACGCCAATCCCGCAGCCAACTCGTCATATATACACGCCCGCGTCCTCGATCTCTTGTTGTCGGCTAGCATCGTCATCTTGATCCTGCGCGAACTGCTCTGCTCTGCGGGAGCTCCGCCATGGCGTCACCCATGCTCTCCGCCACCACCGCGCCGCTCCAGGTATGCAGTTTGCTCTGCACGCTCGCGAGCTCTACTGGACGTACGGCTGAGCGAGCTGCTAGATCATTTCGTTGTAATTGATTATTAAGATTAATTATTAAGATGGTTACTAATTTATTTTGTGATGCCCACCACCACCACCACCACCACCAGGGAGCCGGCCTGTCCGAGTTCTCCGGGCTCAGGAGCTCCGCGTCGCTGCCGATGCGCCGGAATGCCACCTCTGACGACTTCCTGTCCGCAGTCTCCTTCAGGACCCACGCGGTACGTACGTACGCGCCTGGCTGCCTGCCCCGATCGACGACGACGACCTGCAAATGGAAGCTGTAATTAGCCGCCTTTGCTAGCTGCGCGGCTGAATGGCTTGCTCCTGGATGTACGTTACGTTGCAGGTCGGCACGACGAGCGGCGGGCCGCGGCGGGCGCCGGCGGAGGCGAAGCTGAAGGTGGCGATCAACGGGTTCGGGCGCATCGGGCGCAACTTCCTGCGCTGCTGGCACGGGCGCGGCGACGACTCGCCGCTGGACATCATCGCCATCAACGACACGGGGGGCGTGAAGCAGGCGTCGCACCTGCTCAAGTACGACTCCACGCTCGGCATCTTCGACGCGGACGTCAAGCCCGAGGGCGACAGCGCCATCTCCGTGGACGGCAAGGTCATCAAGGTCGTGTCGGACAGGAACCCCACCAACCTGCCGTGGGGGGACATGGGCATCGACCTCGTCATCGAGGGCACCGGCGTCTTCGTCGACCGGGAGGGCGCGGGGAAGCACATCCAGGCGGGGGCCAAGAAGGTGCTCATCACGGCGCCGGGGAAGGGGGACATCCCCACCTACGTCGTCGGCGTCAATGCCGACCAGTATAACCCAGATGAGCCCATCATCAGCAACGCCTCCTGCACCACCAACTGCCTCGCGCCCTTCGTCAAGGTCCTCGACCAAAAGTTCGGTGAGTTGAGTAGACACTAAATGATCGTTCTTGGTTACTAGGAGTAGTAATTAAGATGGAGCAATACTATGGATCGGAGTAATATAATGGGATGACAATAACACACGGCCATGCATGCATGCATCGCATATCCCTGCTGCAGGCATCATCAAGGGCACCATGACCACCACCCACTCCTACACCGGCGACCAGAGGCTGCTGGACGCCAGCCACCGGGACCTGCGCCGAGCCCGCGCCGCCGCGCTCAACATCGTGCCCACCTCCACGGGGGCGGCCAAGGCCGTCGCGCTCGTGCTGCCCAACCTCAAGGGCAAGCTCAACGGGATCGCGCTGCGGGTGCCCACGCCCAACGTCTCCGTCGTCGACCTCGTCGTGCAGGTCTCCAAGAAGACCCTCGCCGAGGAGGTCAACCAGGCGTTCCGCGACAGCGCCGCCAGCGAGCTCAAGGGCATCCTCGAGGTCTGCGACGTGCCGCTCGTCTCCGTCGACTTCAGGTGCTCCGACGTGTCCTCCACCATCGACGCCTCGCTCACCATGGTCATGGGGGACGACATGGTCAAGGTCATCGCGTGGTACGACAACGAGTGGGGGTACTCGCAGAGGGTCGTCGACCTCGCTGACATTGTCGCCAACAACTGGAAGTGAAGTAGTGTTGCATTGCTGTAACTCACGCACCCTCGAATTCAAGATTTTCCCCAGGCTCTCCCCGGCCTGATGATAATAGAAATCGAGGCTTCAAACTCCAAACAGTTTCCTTTTCTTTCTCTCTCTTTTTTGTTTCCTTTTTCTTTCTCCCTTCTCTCATTTTTCATTGTCGAGCTCTCGAGGGACGGATTATAGTCAGACTTCCCGGCAAAGGAAATCGCAACGCTGTATAATGTGGATTTGTAATATATACTCCTACTATCGGTTGCAGGCTCTCATGTACTACGATCTCAGCTCTTTGTTCCGAGACACCCCCACGGGATACAACCAGAAATCCTGAATTGCAACCCAATCGAGTGTCGTAACAGATCTATACTATTGCAGAACTTCAATCTGAATACCATGACTCTGCGGTCTGGGAAACATATCATTGAGAACAGGTTGCAGTGTAGTTACAAAGAATTCAGAAGTAAATTGTAGCTATATGCCGCGGTAACAGAACATGGGCCAGTTTTTCTTCCCCCTCAGCTTTCCTTCCCTGTTTGCGTTCCTTTGCTGCAAGTCTGCAACTCAGAAGCAGAAGCGAACAGGGGCTCAAATGTGAAGTCTAACGGAGCTCGCCATTCTGCACCGCTGAGCTGAGTGCTCGAGTCCAATTGCACGCTGGCATGGTCCATATCCTGAGCCGCCACCAGTTTTTGGCAGGTCATTATCTTCCTTAGACTCCATAGTTCACTTGCTCGTCATCCTGGATCCCTAGTGCCAGTTGCAGTGAGCGATGAAGAGTATATGGTATCACGTAGGACAACTGGACAAGTACTATCAGACCATACAATGGAATGTGAGGATGACATCTTTCCCTTATCAAATATTCAGAAAATTGAAAAAGCAGTTCTGTTGAGGATTTTGATGGTTTCAGTTTAGATTCCCCAATTCAAATGGCCCGTGTTTAACAGCAAAAAACAGACTTGGCTTTACTGATGATGCGACTGACATGGGAATGATTGCGTACAGTCCACTATAATCTACCATGACAAACTCCACTAATATCTAGAGGTAAGTTCATCTATAGGGGTGTTTGGAAGACACTTCTCTAGCTAAACAGCGTAACTTCTGACCTAAGGAATAGCAGATAAAAAAAAAACAGGTAACAGTCTTTTGCATGTCAATGACATGCTCTCCATAGGATTTTGGAGACACCATCCACTCTAGTTCAAGGGCCACCACTGAAAAGGTTCCAATCATGCACATTGAAATTCATCACTGCATGTTTGAAGATCTCAGACATTGGCAAGCATCCTGCTTGCTCAGCAGGTATTGCTGGACCAGCTGCAACTGCTGCGGCGCTTTCACTCAAGGGGCTGAAATAAAACCGAATACAATAAATCAATTAGTGCTGCCTAATGCCTATAGCACTGGAAAACAACAAACCTCAATCCCTAGATTTACTAAATAATATCAAGGCCTCGGCAACTGTAGGGCGATGGCACGAACTAAGATATGTAGACTGTACTCATGTTTTGCAGCTTTATCAATCATTCTTGCAGTACATTAAACTTCTGTTACATCATTTAACTAAAAGAAATTTTGTACACAAGGGTATTCCATAGTGCAGAACAGAGTGGTTTGCAACAAAATGGCATGTTTAACAAGAAGAACATTTAGTCATATTCCTAATTCGATGCAAACTGGTGCAATAAACCAAATTAATAGACACACATTATCGACCCTTATTTTAACAAGTCAAGGTGCATGCAAACTGGTGCAATAAACCAAATTAATAGACACACTTTTCATATACAGAGTAACAAATGCCAGTGGACGATAGTTGTATGATTTAAAATCAGGAAACGCTTCCCAACCTTGAGAAAGGACGAAATGCTGAAAATATTTTGTTCAAGAATAATATAGAAAGTACATGATAGCGATCAAGAGGGATTACTTTATCAGCAATGGCTCGTATGCAGTGATAAGTACATCTGTTGCCGCATTCTTGAGGCGTATGTTTGCCAGGTAAACCTGTAAAAGGCAACATGTTCTTCGGTTTGAAGGACAAATATTTACCATTTAATGACACTGATCAATGGTGGCTATACTCACTCGAATGAAGTTCCGTGCTTCTCTGCTTTGCCTCCCTTTTGAGACAGCCTATGTTAACAATGAAAAGGCAGCATGAGATCCCAAAATGCATTTTTCTGACACCTCTTACTTCTTCAGTGCTGATTTTTTTTTTTATCATTTGAATGCATAGGAATATAATGAATTATAAATGCTAACATATCATTGACACACAGTTCAGACATATATCTCAAACCATTTCCTGGGTAACCACTACGCCCGAATGAAGGTTACATATTGTTTTTTTCTCCCACCTAGTTACATTTGCTACTTTAACCATGAGATGAGAATGATGTACTTTAACATGTCCTAATCATATATGATTTCTGAAGATGCAGTTACCATATCAGAATATTTGAGCAAAACAACTACTCACAATCTCTGGCCAATGTAGATTCATAGCTACTGTTCTCAAGGATGTCAAATCCCTACTGAAAAAACTTGTTTACTGATAACATTGCAATTCTACAGAACCAGAAACCTTCTGCAATCATATCCAAAGAAGCACAAACAAACACCAATCGATGGTAGAGGGAATGATGATCTGGGTGGCAGTGGCACAACACATCTGTAAGGTAAATAAGCTTACCAGGTGGCCAACTGCAGTTGTAGCCACAGCAGGGGCTTCTCCAAGAGTTAAAGCAGCTAGCCCAAGTGTCCCAGTATGCTCCATCACCTGGAAAAGAAACAATCAATAATTCCCCAACAGGCCGCTTCAGTTAACCAATGTCGTTCAATCAGGTAACCCTCTATTTGAGTGTTGACAATTGTTACGTACCAAGTCATCCCCCGCGTCTTGCTCGTTGGCAATGTCGCGCAGGAACCAGAGCGCGCTGTCGGCGTCGTCCACCTCGATCTTGAGGTCGAGCAGCTCGAAGATGAGGCTCTCGTCGCGGGCTGGATCAACGAAGGCCTCCTGCGCAGCGCAGCCCAACAAACCAAAATCAAACCGATTCCCGAAACAACGCGCAAACACACATCCAAGGCCAAGGGGGGTCGGAACTCGGGAAGCGACGATCGTACTGACCTGATGGTCGGGAACCTGCCGGATGTCGCTCACGTCCTGCACAAATCACAGCACGTAAGGTAAGGCCCAAACAAAGCGTAACCGCCGCACGCGGAGGCGGAGAAGAAGGCGGTCGCGAGTGGAAGCTGGCAGGCGGAGAGCCTCGTACCCGTACCTGGAAGCGCGCGGGGAAGGCGGTGGAGATGGCGCCGCCGAACAGGGCCCGCGGGACGCAGCTCTCCCCGGCCATCTCTGGACCAGCTTTGAAATCTCGAGAAAGGGGGGGAACAGCTTCCAGAGCGTGGTGGAAGGTGAGCGAAGAGGGCGGAGGAAGGGGGCGGCGATTTGGGCGCGGATTATATAGGCAGGGAGGGTGGGGAGCGGCGCCGCCTCGCGTCGGCCTGACGCAGCGTCAGCGTAGAGGCTACGCACGCACGCCGAGGAGTTCCACGGCGGCCGGCTCGGAGCTCGGTTGGTCGTGTGACGCTCCGCATGACGGCATGAGGCAGGGCGGCAGGCGGGCTGTGTGGGCCGAGTTGACGGAGGCGGGCCGAGGCCTATGTACCAGAAGGACTGATGGACTACGTTCCTTCCAAGCGGAGACTGATGGGAATTCCATTATGGTGTCTTGTGAATCGTGTCATATTTTCTGACAAATTGTGGATTTATTGGACATATTTTCTTATAAATATGCAACCATATTCATTGGAAAATATAGCTGCTGGCTACCGCTATAAAAAAACACATGCTCCCTCCATCTTTTAATATTTGACGTTCTACTTTGTACTAGCAAACGTCAAATAAAAAAATGGAGATAGTATAAGTTATAAACGAGATGACATAAAAAACGAAGGATAAAAAGGCGAAATAAAAACAACATCAATTTCCAGCTCAAGTAGTCATCATTTTCAATCTGATTCCTAAATATCCATCTTTGCGCGCCAATTAAAAGTGAAAGTGCAAAAGGTCAATTCCAAGTTTCCAACAAAAAAAAAAAAAACCGAAGAGAGCGGTATGCCAAGCTAATATTCAACTATAAAACTTGGTAAATAACTATATGATCTATAGAGCAATTCAGTGTACGATAAAAAATAATTAAAATGTGATATTATATTAAAAATATCATAAATATCTTAACTCAATCATTAACTCTGATACTTGCACAAATATAAATATAATATAAATTTAACATTTCAAATATATTAGGTCAAAATAATATGTGCTTGCACTAACACTATTATTTAAGCGAACTCAAACTCAAACTATCTCTATGCATGTGCATGCCATTTTGAATAATTATATATTCCCTCCGTTTCAATAAATATATCGTTTGACTTTTTTGACACATGCAAAAATGCTAAAAATTTTGTACTATATAAAAAACATACCTATAGCTATTGAATGAATTTTGTAATATGAATTGGGTCGTTGGGCTCGCTCTCCTTATATCTTATTCCTAGCTCCGCCCCTAGGGTGGGTTAACATGTATAAGGAATTAAGGATACATTATGAGTAGATGGGTGTACATCGTATAATTGAGCATAATGTCTAAATGCATCTGCCACATCGTTACGACTCCACAGTAAGTCTGAGTAGCTGACTTTGCACTGCACATCCTACACCTACACTCAAGAGTCAAGTCGTCAAACACCAGTAAGGGTAAGCCATTAGCCATTAGGGCGATCGAAGCAGATTGGAACTGTTCGTCAGGCACAAGCTCAATGATTGCATCGAGAGAGAACATCAGCAGATAGGATTAACAAGTGCAAACCAGCTCGAACCAAACATTGAGTTTGGACATAGTAGCAGGTACTAGTATTTGTAAACAATTGAAGATATGTTGGTCGGCGAAACGATATAAAATCAGTCTCAGATTAGTGACAACCATGCATAATTTCGTGAACAGGGGAGTGGCGCCAGGCGCTTCCGCGGTAGGAGAAGGGGACGGAGGATAGCGGGGAAGGCGGCAAGTAGGACAAGCAGGATATCAGGAATGGCGCGCTCGGGCCAGTGTGGTTCTCGTTCAAAATATAGCGCCACCCACCGTTA
This sequence comes from Paspalum notatum, assembly GCA_022530915.1. Classification (NCBI taxonomy): domain Eukaryota; kingdom Viridiplantae; phylum Streptophyta; class Magnoliopsida; order Poales; family Poaceae; genus Paspalum; species Paspalum notatum. The sequence goes on from CM039689.1 coordinate 34,624,268, forward strand.
TCCAGAACTTGCAGATCGAGCAGGATCGGCTTCGTCTCTACCTTTGTAAGATGATGATCACCGTAGAGTCGTCGAAGGTTGTCAAGCCCGCCTACGGCGACGACGGTGGCGCCAGCTTTCCGTTTGCGTCGGTGGACGCCGTCCCGCTCACGGTGTTCGACAAGGCCAGCTTCGACCAGTACATCTCCGGCGTAAACTTCTTCCACCCACCAGCCCCGCCCAACGCCGTCCTCGAGGCGGGGCTGGCGAAGGCGCTGGCCGAGTACCGCGAGTGGGCCGGGCGGCTCGGCGTGGACGCCCACGGCAGCCGCGCGATCCTGCTCGACGACGCCGGCGCGCGGTTCGTCGAGGCCACGGCCGACGTCGCGCTCGCCAGCGTCATGCCGGCGCTGCTGGAGCCTACGCCCGCGGCGCTGAGCCTGCACCCGAGCACCGGCGCCGAGGCGCGACTGCTGATAGTCCAGGTCACGCGGTTCGCGTGCGGCTCGCTCGCCGTCGGCCACACCATGCACCACGCCGTGGCCGACGGCCAGGCCGCATGCCACTTCCTGCTCGCGTGGGGCCAGGCCACCCGCGGGGTCCCCATCGACCCGGCGCCGGTGCACGACCGGGCGTCCCTTTTCTCGCCCCGCGTCCCGCCGCGGGTCGAGTTCGAACACCGCGGCGTCGAGTTCAAGGCGCCGCGGCCTCGCCCTCGTCCGCACGGCGGGAAGACGCCCAGGGGCAGCCGATCAGCCAGCGTCGTCGACGACGACGAGGTCGTGGTGCACAGGGCGCATTTCACCCGGGAGCTGGTGTCCGAGCTCAGGTCCCGCGCGTCGGCGCGGGCGCCGCGCCCGTACGGCACGGCGCTGTGCCTGGTGGCCCACCTGTGGCGGTGCGTCACGAGGGCGCGCGGGCTGGACGGGGGCGAGGTCACCCGGCTGCGCGTCGCCGTGAACGGGCGCGCCCGGATGAGCGTGCCCGAGGGGTACACGGGCAACGTCGTGCTCTGGGCGTGGGCGGCCGCCACGGCGCGGGAGCTGGTGGGCAGGCCGCTGTGGCACGCCGCGGAGCTCGTGTCCCGGGCGGTGGCCCGCGTCGACGGCCGCTACTTCCGGTCGTTCGTGGACTTCTCTTGCTGCGGCGCGGTGGAGCGGGAGGGGCTGGTGCCGACGGCCGACGCCGCGGAAGCGGTGCTCTGCCCGGACCTCGAGGTGGACAGCCTGCTGCACGCCGCGTTCCAGGACGTGGACTTCGGCGCCGGCCGGCCTTTCTTCTTCATGCCGGGATACCTGCCGGACGAGGGCTCCGTCTTCATCGTGCGGTCTTTCCCCGGTGACGGGAGCGTCAGCGCCTACGTGCCTCTCTTCAGCCGCGCCATGGACAGCTTCAAGGACTGCTGCTACTCCATGGAGACCGCGGATGCACGTCTTTAAAATTTAAATCACCGTCAGTTTCCTCCTCAACCAATTTCAAAATGACAAAACCTATGCAAATCGAATCTAAACACCAGATGCCTTTGCATTTGATTCAGCTTCGGCTGGCTGACTTATCCTCAATGGGTGCTCTTGGTGGCAAGAATCATTGCAGTACAATACAGCCTTGGAGCAAAAACCTGGTTTAGGGAGTATTTGAACACCATTAGCCATTAGGTACCTGTCGTGTCCGTAGACTTGCTCTATGCCTGCAGCGTAATTCGAGGCAGTAGACGATGGCCAGGCATGGAGATGAATGACGACTCAAAGAGGAGTGCCACGTCGAGACTTAAGACCGCAGGGTAAATAGATCTCCACCAATTTTCCGTTTACACTACAACTCATCAGATTAGTCGAAACAGTCCATGTATGTTGACGGCAATCTTCTGCATGAATCATGAATGCCTCTACCTATATATCAGTTGCATAGTATAAATAAAGTTATCATATAAAAAGGTTCATCACGAGATGGTTTACAGTGGTTAGAACGAAACCAGACGGAACCATGCTTTTTTTATTTTTTTATGACCAAATTATATATTGAAAATTATAAAATTAAAATAATTATTGGTACTGAACCCACCGTTTTTGGTTCCAGACCTACCTATTTGGTACCGTCTGGTTCCGGTTCCATCTATTTATAAACCGTTAGATCTCACTTGATGAACGGCTCTCATTTTTTTTGCAACCTCCGTAAAAATTGTATATTCAGACAGTTTACTTGATAGACGAGCACGCCATCTATATTGCGCAGTGAAGAACCGAACCTGGCCCATCAGGCCAAGATAAGCACCGCGCATGAATGACATTTTGCAGTGCAAGCTACGAATAGTTTATGCAAAGACTAAACACTGCAAGCAATAAGCAGGCCAAGCAGAGCTTCCACGGTACACTGGAGGATGGCACATACAAAAATCTGACAAACACTACACTTCAATACTTCATGGGTTCCTTCTCGATAAACTTAAGTTCTGAAAGTAGCTCCTAAAACTCCAACCAAGTCAAGCCACCAAAACGTCGCATAAAGGGGACGCCGTTTTCTCAGCCACGCCTCTGACATTCTGCAGCCACGGGTTGTCAAATCTGATCAAAATGGAATATGGTTTAGGTCTCCTCTTCATCCTCACTTCCTTCGTCTTCAGCTTCCTCATCAGATTCCTAAGAACATTTGCAAGAGCCATAAACACAGGAATAGAATGGATACAATGAAATAATTATGGTAAACATATCCAATTTCAGTACACAAATAATATGTGCGTGAGTGTGACAAGGTGCAGCTCTGATATCGCAAATTCACAAGCATGATTTGTCATTTCAAAGGTGCACCGTAAATGCCATGCCCAAATGGTAAATTAATCATGACAGTATAGAAAGTGCACAGACGGGTGTAGCGAAAAAGTGCTAATACTAACAGCAAAAAACGTTATGCTATTGAAAAGTCAAAATATCATCAAGAAAAGGAAAAATGTGATGCAGTTTTCCCCAAGGAATAACTTCTATAGGGATGCATACAAAAAGCACTAGATTACCTCTTCTTCAAACTCGTCTTCTAGCTCCTGCAGTGAGAGAACTTTTTAGCACAAGGCATAGGTATATAAAAATATATGAACAAAATCGCTCGTCATAAAAGAACCACAAACATTGTTGAAAAACTTCAAAGGATTTGGCCACAAGTCTTCTTTGATGATATCTGCCACCTATGTAATTAAGGTCATCAGAGAACATTCTCAGATGTAATATGCAACATATTTTTGAGGCCTCAACCTCAATGGTGATACCTAGAAATTGTTAATACCTGATCTATCTCACCATGAACAAAACATTCGTTCTCTGTATCACTGAACCAAGTGAAAAAACTGCAAAAGAAACAGAAAACAACTTTACAGAATCTCCAAACAGCAACTCAATTGAGACAGACATTTCACTATACGAACAAACAGTGCAATGCAGAACCAGGTAAACAAGAAACATTTCAGAGCACACAAAACGATAATATTGCTAACCAAATAGAACCATGATGCATTGACAAAGCATTAGCAGTATCGATGGTTCTCTTCAGAAAGGGGTAAAAACATACAGACGTACACAGATACATCAGGAGATATATATGATTTTGTCAGGGCTTCTGCAAGAAACCATGCAAGTGTATTCACTCAAGCATGTTCTATATGCTAAATCACAAGATCAAACAGCCTCTAAAGTCTAAACCATGAATCAGCTATTTCATGAGTTGTTGAAAAATAATACAGAAATGGAGAGGTGCTGGGATGTTAAATCTCAACGGAAGCAACATAATATACAGAGTAGCATAGGACAAACAAGAATAGCAGAAAGCATACTACCCTTGGATAATATTGATATAAGAAACGAAGGTAGCATGCATAGTTTTTTTTATTATAAAACTGAGCATCACTTATGAGAAACTAACAATAGGTAGCATAGAACGAACAAGAATAGCAGAAAGCATACTACTCTTGGATAATATTGACATAAGAAAGGAAGGTAGCATGCATAGGTTGTTTGGTTATAAAACTGAGCATCATTTATGAGAAACTAACAATAGGGATTACGCTAAAAAAGAAAATAGGTACCTTTCATCAACCAGTAATCGCCGCTTCTTCCCTTCCTCATCGCGTGCCTTTCCATTGACAATATCCTATTGAACAAATTTGAAACACATTAGCTTGTCTTGGCAGGAACTTGGTAAATTAAACATAGTATAAACAGTAGTAGCAAAGGAAAAATACCATTCCTTCCTTCCAATTAATTGAGGTAGCCTTTACTACAATTTTCCCCTCATCATTGACGGAATATGTCTTTGTAAGCTTTTTATCTTTAAAATATGGATTGGAAGAAAATGTCTGACAATTCAAGTTAAAAAAAACACAGTAAAAACAAAGTTAAAGAGAAAGTATAAAAAAAAAATTGTAGCTTGCAGGTTCAAAAGAAGCTTACTAGAGTAAAGGAGCAGCCCGATTTAATATCATCAGACTCATCCACAAATATAGATTCCAAGTGTTTAAGAATCTACAACAGAATGGGCGTTGAAAGTTCCGGAGTTAATAACGATGCTTTAATTAGCCAATTGGTTTAAGAGAATTCCGCAGCACATAGGTATATTTCTGATTTGATTTACTACTACCTGCCAATTTATTATGAATGTTCAAAAAGCTAAAAGTGTGACAAAAGGTACCTGTTGATCATCCTCAGTTAAAAGATCACCAAGCAAAGGATGGCTAACGAACTGCAGGGGCAGTACACAGCAGTGTAACAGTTAGTGCTTAAAACATGAAACCACAAGCACTTTCAGTAACAAAGAGTATGTAACATAAACCATTAAAGAATATGGTACAGACCGCTTTGAGCCAAAAGTCAGGAATCTTCTGGATTACTTCATTGCGCCGAACATAAACTGGTCTGCGAATTTTGTTGTATTTCTGTTCCACCTCCAAAACCTTGTCACTTGCTTCCTCATTAACCTGTAACAAATTGGTGCTATCAGAGACAGTCTAGACTTCAAATTACATTGAATCAGCCAATGCCAACAGCGCATATGAAGTAGCAATTTGCCATGCACAAGGGAGTAAAGTAAATTTAGCCACTGTGTTTGCACAATCACATTTCACCATCAAATTTTAATTTTTTTAGCCACTGTGTTTGCACAATCACATTTCACCATCAAATTTTAATTTTCTGAAATATCGAACAACCATAACAATGACCGGTTTCCTAAATCTCGATGCGAAATGAATGGCAATGGCAGGCCTTGCGGCCACGAGGATAGTCGGAAAATCCTTTTTTTTTTTGCGCTAATAAACAGGCGCAGAGAGAAAACCCTCAATTCCGTCCGACTCTACCAAAACAAATTCTTCGACAGGCCAATCCAACTAATCAATCCCCCAACGCCGCGTCACAGCGGAACCATCTCGCGGGTCACCACGAACCAGCAGCGAAACTTCCACTAAATTTTACGCCGCAGCCACCGGAACGACGGCCCAATAACACCTACTCACAGAACCCAGCGAGTTAAAATTCCAATGCCCGTACATTCAAAAAAAATTCCAATGCCCGAGCGACCACGACTCACAACGTGCCGGATGAGGTGGATGAAAAAAATATCCCAAATCAGCTGAGGAGGCGAGGCGACTCACCTTCTCGATCTCGTCCTGGACCTCCTGGAGCTTATCGATGGAGAGCAGGAGGGCGCGGTCGATGGGCTCTCCTCCCCCGTCGCCCTCGGCGCCGTCGGTCCTCGCCCTCTTGCCCTTCTCCTCGGCGGTCCGCATCGCGAAAAACCCCACCCCTCTTTTGCGATTGCGAGGGGCTTAGGGTTTTAGCCCCGGACCCGGTCCGGCCGCGCGCGGTGGGCGAAAGTGGCGGGGACTGTGGGTGGTCACTGGTCAGTGCCCTGGGGAGGAACTCGACTGGCGGGGCGGAGCGGAGGCCGGAGGTCAGGGCTCACGACGGCTAGCTGCGGGGTTTTTATACCGGGGCACGCCGAGATTCGCGCTTGCCGCCGGTTTGAGTAGGGTTGGGCTGGGCCTGGGCCCCTTGAGTCGTGGTTCTTTAACGATGCTTCGAGCGGGCCGTAATGTCGTCTCAGAAATTCGGCCCAGTGGAATCACTGAGGCAACATCACTCTGTCGTGAGTCGTCTACGAAGAGCCGAAGAGGCAAAGGACAGAGGCCTTGCCACCTTGGGTTGTAAAATACTTTTGGAGATTTGAATTCACATTATGGTTTTGTAAAATACTCTAGTTTTGGAGATCCATGAGATGTTTATGGAACAAAACTTGCACGACTTCTTTGGAACGCAGAATTTCTAGAACACAGAGATATAGTTGCTTGTTTACTTATTCATATAGGAATCGAAAACGCACGAAAGTTTCTAACGAAATATTTAGATACAAAAGTAGAAGAGGGAGATAGTCAGGGAGGAAAGTTTTCAAGAGCTTGGACCTTACGTTAGAATTCCTCAAAAATCTCAATGCAAAAGCCATTCCGTAGGAATTTCACCGCATAGAAATTTTATGTAGGATATTAATCTTATAAAATTTCTATCTATCCTTTGTTTCAAAGGGGACCAAAATTTTTGAAAACCATGGTATTTCCAAAACTTGAGGCCCTGTTTGTATGTCGTAGCTTTGAGGAACTATGGTATTAGGAAATCGTAGTTTTATAACAAAAAGAGACACAAAACCATGGTTTAGAAAAAATAGGTCTGGAGTGGAATTCATCCAACCACCATCTCTTTTAAAAACAAAAATATTTTGCAAAACCATGGTATTTTTCAAAACTTAAAAAATACGTAGGCTCTGTTTCGATGTTGTGGTTTTGGAAAACTATGGTTATTTAAAAAATGTATTTTTAGAACAAGTGATGCACAAACCATGATTAAAAAAATAAGTTTAGAGTGGAGTTTTAAAAACTTCAAAATACTTTAGTTTTGGCAAATACCTTAGATCGTAAAACTACAAGTTTTGTTCTATCCAAATACCTCATTGCTCTATCCATTATCAAACCAAAGTAATTTACAAAACCATAGTATTTGTCCAAAACTCTAAAAATACTACGTTTAGATGTACAATATTTTTGGAGTTTTAGAAACATATCATGGTTTTGAAGATTCAATAGGTATTTGAGTGGAACAAAACTTATAGTTATGAAAACCATGGTATTGCCACAACTGAAGTCTTTTGGAGTTTTAAGAAACTCCACTCTAAGACGTTTTTTCCTAAACCATAGTTTGCGCATGTTTTGGTTCTAAAAATAAAGTTTTCTAATATCCCATTCGTATTTAAATATAAGTCGGAGACTCGCCGTTGATTTTTTTTTCAAAATTTATATTACCTGTATTATTCAAAAATATTGTGTAAACATAAAAGAAATCAAGTCATTCTCAAACTTGATACAATGATAGATCACAAAAAAATAAATAATAACTTATTTACAAAATTATCCAGTTAGTTTTCAAAAGATGCTTATTTAGATAGTTTTGGTATAATGTTACTTACACAACAGAGCATGCATATGAGAGACTGTTCGTTTTCACGTTATAGTTATCGTATCGTATCGTCACAGTAGCTTGTGTGGTTATGTGCTGTTTGATAAGACTGACGGAAGGTGCAGAAGCTTCGAGATTTCTGTTCCGATACGATTCAGCTGCTGTATCGGAAAAACGAACGGAGCCTGAGTGTACAAAACATGACAGAGTAGAGTTTGAATTTTAGACCGTGGGATAGACCCGCTGGGAAGGCTAAACATTGACATATGACTTGTGTGTGACCTATTTCTTGAGATCAATATATGCACCTGAACACGAATAATTGCATGTTGCCAAACGAGGCCTTAAAAGGACCCTTATAAGTTGTATCACGAACTATAGATCGTAGGCCCGCTGAGGCTCTGGTTGGGATACTCTTAGATTGGAGTGCATTAAAGGGATTAAAAATGTGTTTTAAGTTTACAATAAATTAAAATTTTGCTCAATTCCTTCCAATCCACTTTGATCTCCTTCGATCCAATCAAAAGCATCCAAAGTAACGTGCAATCACTTGTCAGCGTGGACGTACGGCGCCGCAACAAAGAAGTTGTTCTCGATGAAACCAGCGAGCCAACGGGACGCCGCAAAGCACAACACGGCCGCGGCCACAGCTGCCGCTCTTTGAACAACTGACATCGCCGGTGTCCCCTTGGCGACGGCGAGGAACCCGATTGCAGCAACGGAAGCGACCTGCAGGGCAACCTCAAGCCCCCTCATGGCCTTGAGCGCCGCGCTGCAGCTCCTGCACTGCACGACGTGAGACCAATACCTGTTGAATTGAGGACTCCATGGTCAGAAAATGGCGACGCACCATGAGCTCTCACTTATCATCGATCAGCGTCCTGTGTTTTAAGCTACCGTGATTGTGAAGATTGGTGGCTGACGATGACCATGTTGCGTGCATGCTTACCTCTCAAGCAGTTTATCCATGGTCTGGATTGGTCGCAGTTGATGATCTGCTTGTGGTTGTGGGGTTGCCCAAACAATCTGGTTCTTGCAGTACTTTCTGAACCAGTTCCTGAAGGCAACGACCATGGCGTCTGATGATGTGGGCACATAGCAAGCTCGATGCCATTTATCAAGTCCCGCAGCAGCAAAATTGCGCTCCTGAAAAAGAGTACAAGTTAAGCCTAAGCTGGATGCTCAATGTTCCCAGTTTTTTCCGCTTCAGTTATTACCTGGACATGGAGAAGGTAAGCGTCTGAATCGAGTATACGATTCACCAGCATGTGGGAGTACCACTGTGGAGTGATCTTGCGGAGTCAAATTCCACTGTTCCTGGGCCACAGCCAGATCAACCTGCTCCTCCCAGGAGAAACCGGCACGCAGAAAACCACGTACATGAACCAAGGCTCTGCCTCGCCGTTCTGCAGGATCAGTCTGCTAACATCAACCTATAGAGAACTTTGCTAAAGTACTGTATTGCATTGTATGATTTTAAATGGATAAAGTCCATTTTCAATCTTGCTTTTGTTAGATCTCCTTTAAAAACACAGGATTCTCAAAACATAGAAATAGAGAAGACATGTGAATTTATAGCGCAGAAAAGTCACAAAACATGTATTTGCATCATGGGTAGGAAAAATACAGGAATGCAAGACATAAAGAAAAAAAACATAAGGTTAGACGTCATGCTTATTTTTCTCCAAAATTGCTATAGAGGATGCCATTTCAGATGATTTTTTTTTTTAAAAATTAGGATTTAATCCCTTGTTGCAAAGGTTCCTATAGAAAAACTCTATATAAGCATTCAATCCTGCAAAATTTCTTTGGTTTCCTCATTCCAAAGGAGGCATATAGTTGTCCGATTTGCAACCTACGACTATATTAACAAACAATGGACATTTCGGACTATTTAGAACCAGACAAAACACCTTTTTTTCCCAAGCAATTTTTGGGTGGTTTTCACTATAACATGGAGCCGTGGGTCATGCATATCAGCAATGACGTGATGCCCGCCTCTCTTTTTCTCTTTTCTATTTCCCATGTCTCTCTTCCACATGCCATCACCACTTTTGCCACTGTACTCAAGCTACACCAGTCGCGCTCGCACCCTACCCTTCTGCTCGTGCCATCCACAATGGCCATGCGCGCCACCCAAGGCATTGCCGCCATGCTGGCACCACGCTATGGACTTATGGAGCTTCTTTGCTTGTTGGCCACCACATGAGGGTGCCGCTAGCCCACACTGGCCACAAGGCCTCCGCTGCACGACTGCCACCGCCGCACGCCCGTGTTTTCATAGTTCGAGGTGTCTTGTTTAATTTTATAGTTATAGATTGCAAATCAGGCAACAATAATAAATACATTGTTGAAAAATAGACTTGAACATTTTAAATAGTCGACTTTTATTAATGTTCATATAAGAAAACAACTCAAAGTATACATATGATGTGTACTGCAATGTATATAATATGTATAATGGTTCTAAATAGCGGGCTATAACGTTGATATAGCATTTTTTTTTACCTGCCGCTACGCTACTGCTAATTATTCCGCTATGGTCGCCAATGACACTTTAGCTCTAGTGCTCTACTAAACACGGCTATTTGAATTAGCCACGAAATGTATTTAGCGCTGCTAATCCTTCCTTAGGCTAATATTCATTCATCACTCTCAATAGATGGATGATATGTTTTTATCTATTGTGTCTTTATGTTAATGAATATTATAATGAACTATTAACTTATTTTTGATTTATTGATGCTTAATGGTATAAATGTTTATTCAGACATGAGTATATTCTTTGGTCAATTTTCTATGGGGTAATGGATCTAGAGAAATGTTATTATGTAATCCTAAATATATATTTTACATATTTGTGTTAATAAGGTCCATGTGTAATTGAAAAATTTTAGATTTTTGCGAAATCCCACTAAAACTTTTTATGCTTGTAAAAAACACTGCCGTTAAATGCCATAGCCCGCTATTTAAAACACTGATAGATGTATATGCATATATTCATGGAGCAATGAGCAAGCTGATTTGCATGCTGAACAAGTGGCTGAAGTTAAAGTTTAAACTAAACATGTGTCAAACATATATAGAACAGGATGTCATTATCTAAAAAAATAGAAAATGATGCAAATGGAAAAGTTATGGACAATATAAAAAAATTAATATAGAAGAATGAGTAAAAAGGATTTTGACAAACAGATAGGAACAGATAGTGGTAGATAGTAATGTATTCATATAAGCATTATATTAAAATAGGCACAAATGAGAGAGTTTTTGATAAAACAATGGCAGTTGCATGTGTGATATATACCATATTTTCTCGGCGTTGTTTGTCACTGACTGGTTGAAACAATACAACACTCCGACCACTTCCACTAAAATGTTCTAGGTTAGAAGGATAATATATTTTTGTGTACAAAAAAAAAATCTTCTAGCTTCACTAACAAATTGTTTATGCTTCACAACCTTCTACCTTCATAATAAATAATGTTTCAGATTGTTCTAGCATGCAAAATAATGTTCTAGCTTTACAAATGAAATGGTCGCTTGCAAGAAGAATGTTTTCGACACATGAGAAAATATTCCAAGTTGACAAGAGGGATATTCTTGCTTCAAAAGAAAATTATCTGAGGTTCAGGAATGGAATGGTTTAGCATCGCCAGCAGAATGTTGTACATTCGTAGTAATGCTCGTAGCATTGGAGAAAGACCAAGAAAGGAAGAAAAAAAGTGAGGAAATATTTAGAAAACACAAAGTAAAAATAAGAGAATAAGGGAAAAACGAACCGGCAACGAGAAACATATGGAACAATGAAATGAAAAAAAAACGAACGGAACTTCACAACCAAATTAGAGGGGAAATATATAAGGCGAGTTTGGTTTGAGAGCAAGCTAGAATGGAATGGCTTTTTTCTAGATTCCTGTAATGGATTGACTCCCTGCCAAATTTCAGAATTGGAATGGCTCCATCCCACTTTTAACATGTTGGCCCACTCTCACATATCAATTTCCATTTTTTTTCTAAACGAGTCTGTCCCGAATGTCAAGAATATTTTCTTAGTGATGGATGAGTTCACCCTACAACTTTTCAACCACAAGCTATTAAAACCGAAATGGAACTCATCCTCCCAACCAGAAGCAAGTCTTAGGATCCACTGCCATTATGATTAGATGGGCTAAATTTGGATAAAAACAGTCTAAAACAAAAACCAAGAGAGTAGTGGAAGAAGTCCCGCTACATCTACAAATGCAAGAGAGTTCCGTGGTCGGAGCTAATCGTTCCTTAAAGCCCCATTCAATCCTTATTGCAGCGCAACAGCTGCATTGACAAAAAGAGAGTAAAGCTTGGTATACCACTTTCCCAGGATTTGTGCCGTGTAAGGTGCACGGCGCCACGAACTTCATGTCGCCTCGTTTCATCCTCGACAGGAACCCGTCTATGTTAGCCTGCTGTATCTTCATCTTGATTGGATTGCCACCCTCTCGGTCGTGCTCAACTGTGAAACAAAAGACTACCAATTAGCAGCGCAAAGTTCTGACCGATCAAACAGTACGCACTTCGGATCAGGGACATATCTGCCTGGATCTTCTTCGGTGGAGAAGAGCACCATCCCCTTGTGCGCATATGGGACATGAGCTGGATCAAGGATGTTCTCCATCATAGTGCCGTACCTGCAACAGAACACACGATGCAGGTACAGTACATGTATGTATATCAATGGAGGAAGCATCAAGATATACACAAGAACCATGAAAGGAAATAACTGATGAGCCTTTCTCTATACCCATAGGGAAGATCCCTCACGCCGAACACGGTGAAGAAGGACGGATCGTCCATCTCGGCAAAGAACGGCGGGCGCTTCCTCTGCAGCACGTCTCTGAACTCGGGCTCTGTCCTCGGGTAGAACCACAGGACGTTGTTCTGCACCACGCAGGGGTACGACGCCACGCACGCCCTGCCGTTCTTGTGCACGGGTGGCCCGTGCGCGGGGGCCTGGGGGACGAACCGGCATGCACCGGCGCCGTCGAAGCACCAGCCGTGGTACACGCACTGGAGCCGGCCCTTGCCGTCGATGCGGCCCTCGGAGAGCGGCGCCAGGCGGTGCGGGCACGCGTCGGCGAACACGCGCCACTCGCCGGCGCCGGCGTGGTCGTACCAGGCGACCACGTTGAGCCCCAGCACCGTCTTGCCGTGCGGCGCGCGTGGGTCGAGATCCCCCACGGGGGCGAACGGGTACCACTGGTCCAGCCAGTCGAACCGCTCCTCCGAGGACACCGACGCTTCGTCGGCCTTGCGCGCCACGGCGGACACCGCGGGCAGCCGGCCTGCGGCGCGGGGGCGCCAGCTTCGTCGTCGTGGTAAGGGAATGCGGGCGCCGGCTAGCCCTGTAGGCTTCGATGGCGCCGTGCCGACGGTGGCGACGGTGAAGGGACGCGAGGTGCTCGGCAGTAGGAGGGAGAGCGGGTCCATGGCCATGGCGCGCGAGAGCAATCCAGCAGACGGAAGTTGCCGGCGAGAATGTCTCTGTTCCCAGCGGAATTGTCATGAAAACTAGTAGTAACATGCTGTCGTGGGTCCACGGACGTCGATGGGTGCGACAATCAGCAACCGGCCGGACAAGCAGGCTGTACCGTGCTTGTGGGTGATGTTCAGGGGACAGCTGACCTAACGCAAATCAGCATTTGGGCTTCGGCCTATCTTATGATTAGTATCAAACAGGCCCTAAGTCTTTTTGGAGGAATTTTATAAATTATGATGATTTTGTGCATCTTTTTAAAATTACGGTTTTCTAATTCTCAAAACCACAGCATCCAAACATATGGCCTGAATCTATACACTAGGGAAAAATCTAGCCAACAGACTGAATTCCACAAAGCAGAAATTGGTTTACCCATGAACGTTGAACTTTGATTAAAAGAACAGTTTGAACTCACACACAACCCACATCTTATAGTGTCAATGAAACAGGGTCCAGGGTTCATATGCATATATATCCTAGCAAAAGTCGTTTACAAACAAACAACATACTCCCCGGCCCCGCCCATTCCCATCAGTTTCATACTCGCATTGATTTCAGACGTCGTCTAGTTAGCATCCAAAATCTGAAAACACAAGCCAAGTTTAAAACGTTGCAAGGGATATATAATTAATGTGCTCCGCAAAGATTAACATGGTAAGAGTATCAATCTCAATGGAAACTGTCGTGTATCTGCTACTACCTACTATTACCATAGTTCTAATTCTAACTTACCATACCACAAAATAACTAACGTAACTGTTGCCCCTCGGCAGGCTCTTCCTTGCCGTCCAATCTACTCTTGGAAATACTCAGCGTAAATCTGCAGTGGTGTCATTGAAATAGGGGGATCTGCTGATGCAAATACTACATCACCACCTTCTGGCAGGCTTCAGTGTGTTTCCACAAAGCCCCAGCTCCAAACATACAAAAGATAGCTTAAGTCATAGCCGTGGCATGCCATAGGTAAGCATTTCGTGTTCAACAAGCTAGCACAACTTGGCTCAACAGGGTATTTTGGTGTTTCGAGCATCCAATTGGGCTTGATAACCCCATGAGAATTTCAAGCCGCAAACTTCAAGGAAGGAGAAGAGTTCTGGTCGACCTTATTTTGCCATTTCCTGCATAAAGAAAGCAAGCATAGATAACCAAGATATCCCAGTGAAAACTTATGGAACTACAAGACATCCACAACTAGTACAACAAAATTTTTGAGCTACCTTCTAACTTATAATCAGGGAAGTATTTCTATCAAAAGAATGATAATGGAAAATGACAATCAAGGTTCTCCTTTTTGGGGGGAAATGATCAGGAAATTCAGGTGAGTTTAATGTCAGATTGTCAGAAGCACCCATACAATATCATAAAATATAACCCTGATTATCAACTGTAGACTGTCCCATTGCATGGTGCACACTGAAGAGAATAAACTGCATATGATAGGGACTTTGGCATACTGTCATTTATTTAGAATTTAGATAACAAAAGATGTATCAGAAGATGGAAGCTGTATAAAAATCACGAGTTCCAGGCATGAACAATGATGTAACCATATAAGTTCACCTTTTGACTAAAAAAATACTGCTACTTCACTGATGCAATTTACAACACATTACCATGAGCAATGAATATTAACCAGAATAACAGCTTCTCAGTTTTTTCACACAGATACATCATGCATATGTGATGAATATTTTCTTGTTGCGAGTAACTTTATCCTGAATGGTCTACACTGCACACATCTAGCACAATAGCAACGTGAAATTTGGAAATGGCATATGGGCACAAGACTTTCAGTTTGAACTCGTTTGCTGAATTCAGCATTCACATGATCACTGATATCAAATAATATGCACTTATCATGAGTTCATAACCATCCACCAAAGGCGAAGCTAGCTAAAATTATCATCGGGGTTAGTGCTGTTCATGATATGGTAAACTTTGAACTCAAACAGTGATTTGCTAAACGATTTTTGCAATTTGTCGGGGTCAGCTGACCCCCAACAAACAGGCCTAGCTCCCCCTGCCATCCACACAAATCTAAAGACACCAATACACCATAAGCTACAGGTTCATAAAATCAATATGATGTCCATTCTGGTAATTTTGTAGTGACAGTGACATATGCGCTTCTCTTATTTGTTCATGGTATGATTGTTTCGCAGATCCAACAAAATGTTTAGAAAATACAGTGCTTGTTCAGGAATATGCATTTTTATCGTAACAAACTCATGATCGTCGGCAACAAATAAACTTGAATTAATACCCTCAGAGCCATGGAATGAAAATCCCACTCCCTTGTATGCCATCCCTGTGTATATGACACATGGGCCTGTCTGATGGCACTGAGGGAATAATAGTATATTCAGAGCTTCATGCTAACTCATTTATCTGAAGATGGACACAAATTTATAATAAGTTTTTCTTTGTGGGAGCACTGAGCAAGTTCACAAACAAGGATCATACTAAGCACAAGCTGTGTACATATTGCAAATCAAAGAACAATTTCCAGCTAAAAAGGAATAACGGAACGGGCACCACAAAAAGGAAAGTTGGCTAAGAAAACAAAATATAAAACACTTTCAGATAGTAATTGATAGTTCGCATTCAGATGATGTTCCAATAAAAGGAAAGGTGGAGAACAATATCCAGAATATGTGAAAGTGAACTTTCAAGTATTATTCCTCACTGATTTACTTAGCATTGTTAAAGCTGGACTTTTGGGGAAAGATGAATTGGAGCTATTACCTTGTGATTGTTTTAGCAAGTGCCCTTGGCCGTTCATGACCATCTTGAGAGACATCATTTGCACTGTCATTTGATGCCTGTTCCTTATTGCACTTATCCCCGCCTTCTCGCCGCTGCCTAACTTGCTGTCTTGATTCAGGCTTCCAGCATGCTTTCGCAAGTGACTTGCCTAGTAAATCAGCAACATTTATCGCCATGTCCTCAGCTTGCTGCACATGAGGAAAGGTATCTTCCTCAAAATGGTGCGACAGCCATAGATACATTGATAAGACCTGGTGCTTTGACTCAAGGTCTAGAAGCTCGGTGTCATTTTTTGCAGAACCTCTTGGCAATCCCATCGCAATGCTCACACGACGGCTTTGGCTATATAGAGTGGCAAATCTTAGAAGATGGTACATGGCTTTTGGATCTCTTATATTTACTGGAGCAAAGCAAAAATTGTAGCGATCCTTGAGGGATAACCCCTGGACCCTCTCAAGCATATTAGCAACCTTCTTGAGACTGTCCTGCTGGCACATGAAGTATGTTTTATCAATGCGACAACTATCACGGAACTTATCCAACAGGTCGTTGAAAGAAAGGTCAGGGAATTGGCTGGCAAACATTTCCACTTGCTCAAAGCAAGGGAAAAGGCCAACTTTCTCTGCCTCCTCAAATGGCTGCTGCAGGCACTGGATCAAATAATCTAAATCATCCTTCAAGAAAGTTGTTGTGAGCCCATCTGGGTAAACACTGCCCCTCCGACCAGCACGGCCAGCAATCTGTTTTACCTGCGAGGCCGGAACTGGTGCCATCCTGTCCCCATTGTATTTGGCCAAGCTATAGAACACGACCCTCCTAATGTTAAGGTTCAGCCCCATACCGACCGCGTCACTTGCTACAAGCACATCATAATCATTATCCTGCTCATTGAACAGCTTTGCTTGTTGTCGCCGTGTCTCTGGTGGCAGAGCTCCATAAACAACACAGCATTTGTGTTTTGTAAACTTCTCGATTGCCAGCCTCACCTCAAATATCTCCCTGCGTGAGAAAGCAACGATACAGTCACCAGAGCGAACATTCTTGATGTCCCCAAGAAGTGTCTTTGCCTCAACAACAAGCGGCTTGAATCGCTCATACTGATGCAGCACCAGTTCATCTCCAGTATCAGCACAAATCTTCTTGACAATCTTGAGCACGCTAGGGTCGCCGCAGAGGTGTATCTCATCCGCCTTGAGCCCAAGCACGGCACGTGTCCACGCAAAGCCCCTGACAGGGTCAGCCATCATCTGTATCTCATCGACCACAGCAACTTCGTAGAGCTCCTCCGTGGACACCATTTCAATGGTACAGGCGACATGGTTGGCGAAAGGCACATCCTTAACCTCCTGGCCCGTGCGGAGGCTGCAGTAGACACCGAGGGCATTGACCCTGTCGAAGACTTCCATGGCGAGGAGCCGGAGCGGGCTGCAGTAGACCCCGGACTTGGCTTCGGCGAAGCGGGTGAGCGCGTTGTGTGTCTTGCCGCTGTTGGTGGGGCCGCAGTGGTACACGATCCGGCGGCGCATGGCGCGCGCGAAGGGGTACCAGGCATGCGGCGCCGTGAGGTCGGCGGCGGCCATTACCGACCTGTGCTGCTTCAACTCGTCCGCGAAATTGAGGATGCAGAACTCGGCGAAGGCCGGGAGGAGGAGCGCGTGCGCGTCCTCGGGCGCGAGGGAGAGGAGACGCGCCGCGGAGTCCCGGGAGAGGCGCGGGAGGAGGAACTCGCGGAAGCGGCGCGCGTAGGTGGGGAAGGCAGAGGAGGGGACGTAGAGCGCGAGCGCCTGGTCGCACATGTCCGGGCTTTTGGCGAAGCCGCGGACGAGGGACCCCACGGCGTCCCACGTGGCCTTCGGGAGGCGGGAGGAGCCCTCGGCAGGGTCCGTGGCGGAGAGCTCGCGCCATAGCTGCTTCGAGTCAAGAGGCGGCGGCGGCTGCGGTTTCTGGGCGGGATCACCGGCTGTGTCGGCGGTGGAGAAGAAGCGGTGTTGGGTAGGGAGCCATGGGCACGGGGTTTGCGGCGACGGGCGGTGGAGGCGGGAGAGAAGCGGGAGGATGACCCTACGGTGCGACGACGATGTGGAGCGGCGGAGGAGCGCCGCGGCGATGGCGGCGGCGGCGGCCATGGGGATAGTTAGCTTAGGCCGGCGGCATTGGGGCGTGGGGACTGGGGAGGAAGAAGGGGAGAGGCGGCGCGCGAGAGGCGGGGCTGGTGGGCTGGGTACGGAAAGTGAGAGAGTAATGGGCCGGACGCTTCACGGCCTCGCGGGGATGCTAATGGGCCTGTAGTGGGCCAGTACTAGCACGAGCTGTGATGGGCTGGTGCACAAATAGCATCTTCTTTTGGACTTGAATGCGAAACGCCGCCCTCCCCTCCGTCTCCATCCGCCAACCGGCCAACCGCAGTTCCGCATCCTCCCTCCCGATCGATTGCAGCTCGTGCGCCACACACACGGCACACACACCCTCACTTTGGGAACCCAGGACTCCGTCGAATGCGGTGCCTGCCCTGCGCCGCGTCCACCAGCGCGCCCGCCGCGCGTGCGGCGGTCAGGGGCGTCAGCTGCCGGAGGGATGTCGTAGAGGGCGCCGCCTCGGCAACTAACGACGGCGAGCAAGCGCCTCAAAGGTCTGACACTCTGACTACCTCTTTCTGCCCACCAGATTTTTCCCCTTTTGGGCGACATAATTTTCATCGGCAAAATCAAGCGGCTCTGGGTTGCTAGGAGTACTACTTTGCTCGTTGCTCGTGTTTTGTAGTTGGTGCCTTGGTGATTCCATACTCCTATCCATTTTTTTGTCTCATGTGTGCTGGTTCTCGAGTACCATGCTTAGTCTTATTTAACTTGTGGCACCTGTGATACACTACTTCCATTTCGCATATGATAAGTGGTCGCTGCAGGATAAGAGTACACTACTTCCATTTCGCATATGATAAGTGGTCGCTGCAGGATAAGAGGATAATTATGTTGCCAACGTGTCAGTTTGCAAATAGCACCTCAGTAGACAGTACTACAGTAGAGCAAGTGATGGTGGTCTACGTTCTTATAATGTTTTATCATCATAATACACGGTACTAATGCCATTTAGGCATTTATACATACTTCACGCTGCTCACTTGCATTAAGTGTTGATAACTGTTTGCATATGTTCTAGACTTCTAGTTTTCTCATAATTTTCTTTTACTTATTGATGGATTTCTTCTCTTTGGCCATATTTGGTGGATCTCCAGTTCCAGGTATTCCACGCTATAGAAATCCATGGATCGAGAGCTGTTCTAGAAATCTAGAAATCCAAGGTCTCTATGTACACCTGAAACGTTTAATTGACTTGCTTCCTTTCTATTCTAGAAATCTAGACAAAGAAAATAAAGTCCCAAGGTTCTTGATTTTAGCATACGGACTTCTGATCTGAGGTGGATCTTGGAGCTAAAGATGTTCCAAACAGGACCTTATATTTCATATTGTGAATCTTCCAGGTCAATGAGGGCAACATGTGATCTTGGTGAAATATCAAGCAAAACCTTATTGCTTATGCCAAAGAGGAAGCTTATCGCCTTATCTGCCTTTTGTCTTGGCTTACATTCTTCAAGGTATTTTCCAGGTTCGGACTAAGTGACATCGTAATCTAGGTATCCTTACAAATAATATCGTGCCTTTCACAAGACCAGATAGTTTTCTCTTTGCAATGGATTACTTTTTAACTATACATGGTATATGGGCTCCTTTAATTTCTCACTTTCGTACTGCAGCACTTGCTTTGGGTGATCCATCTGTAAAAATTGAGGATGTGACTCCTAAGATTTTCCCATCTGGACCGTTGTTTCCTACTGAGGTCAGTGTTCAGTGGAACCTCCTTGCTTGGTTTATCCTATAAGCTTTTTCTCAAAATATATTTAAACTCTTTGGGTCATGCTCTTGAATGACAGAAACGGATTGCAGAGCTTTTTGAAACAAATACTTACTCAGTCGTCAACATTTTTGACGCAACACTACGGCCACAGCTTAATGTTACTGGTGTTGTGGAGGTAAACTGAAAGAATTTACATACCCTCTGTTCAAACTAAAGAGTAGTGTTAATTTTTGCATGAATATATATTTGAGCATGTACCCTAGAAGCACAAGAAACATGTGCACTATCCTATCTTCTCCATCTAATAGTTTGATAAAGCTAAAACCGAGACAAAATCTTCTGATATATTGTTCTTTCCCGTCAGTATCTTTTGCAGATAGTGTTTAAATGACATAATTATTAATAATATAAAGGTGTGAGAAGCTCTTATTTGAATGAAACTTTTCATGCATTTTAGATCCCTGAAGGAAATGGTTCTGGTGTAGTGTGGGATGATTCTGGACATATTGTTACAAATTATCATGGTATGTTAATCTGAGATGATCACATATCTACTGTATATAAGAGTAATACGAGCTTACATATTACTTTTGTTCTTTTACAGTGGTTGGCAGTGCTCTTTCAAAGAATCCGAAGCCTGGTGAAGTTGTTGCACGTGTCAACATTCTTGCTGCTGAAGGGTAAATACTTATATAACTGCAGTCAGTGGGATACACTTTGAGGAATTTAAGTATTGTGAATATACCAGTATTCTTGTATATACTTGGGAACTAATAGCCTACCGTATCTGCTTGAAAGGATACAGAAAAATTTTGAAGGCAAATTGGTTGGTGCAGATCGTGCTAAAGATCTTGCTGTTCTTAAGGTAAGAGACATTTTGATTAATTCAGAGTTGAGCTCTCAAGGATCAGTACTTGATTAATAGTTCTGTCTAGGATGATAGTCTACAAGTAATGTCACCATAGCTCACTCTTATCTCATTCCAATCTATGTCATCTCATCCGTTACACATATCATCTCAGTCTTCTACATGCGCCTCAACCAAGTATCTTTATCGCTAGCCATTGAATTATCTGTTCTCTTGTTTGCCAACCAATTTAATCAAAATCCTTCTGTGATATTCACTTGAGTTCAACAGTTGTGTTTATTAACTTGTAACTATGCTTTGCATTTGAAAAATCCTTGCCAATCAGTTTCTTTTAGTACCTAATACATGGACATGTAATAGGTCGATGCTCCTACAGATCTCTTGAAGCCAA
This sequence comes from Paspalum notatum, assembly GCA_022530915.1. Taxonomy (NCBI): domain Eukaryota; kingdom Viridiplantae; phylum Streptophyta; class Magnoliopsida; order Poales; family Poaceae; genus Paspalum; species Paspalum notatum. The sequence goes on from CM039689.1 coordinate 34,645,120, forward strand.
TTATTGTGGGACAATCCTCAGCTCTAAGAGTTGGTCAGCAATGCTTAGCAATTGGAAATCCTTTTGGTTTTGACCATACTCTAACTGTTGGTGTTATCAGTGGTTTAAATCGAGATATTTTCAGTCAAGCTGGGGTGACAATTGGAGGTGGAATTCAAACAGATGCTGCTATTAACCCTGGTAACAGGTTCGTGATATGGTTCAAAATGATTTTCTATATACATTATCTTAGTTGAATGGAATTTTGCAGTTTACATTTCACAACTCATTTTCGAAGTGCCTAGCATCAATGCTTCAGTACTGGTTTTATGCTTCTGTTGTACTGAGCTTACCATACATACAATCCTATGCACTGGTTTTGTTCTTCTGTTGCTATATATAGTTTATACTCAATACCTCTTTACACACTGCAGAATCGTCTGGATGTTTGCCAATTGTAAATGTGCAAAAGAGTGAACCGTATTTTATATCAGTATACAGACTATTAATTGCTTTTCATTTAAGTGGCTAGCATCGGGCATCATGATGCACAAGTTGGATACAATCATACAAATTTTCTTCTCTAGAAGTTAGTGTAATGATCATATTAGTGGTTAGCATGGTACTCTGAAACAGGAGATCATCATAGTCAAGTTATGAACTTGACAAGCTTAATTTCTGACCCCTTTCCAGTTAACTATCATTGCAGTTGATGTTTTTATGTTTTAGTCTTCTGCATTCATTATTACCCTTGTTTTAATATCTGTTGCCGTCAACTTATGTGGGAGCTTTCAGCAATGGATACACCCTTTACCTAAGTACATTGCAAGTGGTGATTTCTATATGTTATTTTATTAAGAATTTGCACTGCATCAATCTTCAATAAATCTCAGGCACTATGGTGCCCTCATTTTAGAAAGTATTGCAAAGAGTTTTACTAACCATGTATTTTGATGGATCTGAATGCAGTGGTGGTCCTTTGCTTGACTCGAAGGGGCATATGATTGGTATTAATACAGCGATTTTCACACAGACAGGTTATTTAATTTCATTTCTTGAAACCGTGCTACCAAAACATGATCTGGTACCTCAATCCATAGAGTAGTGCTTATGCTGAGATGTTGCTAGCAGATGTTTCTGTACTTTTATACCTACATGGCTACACATACCTCAGCATCTAGCCATCTATGCTCTTTAACCATTATCAGTGAAAAAGAACATATGTAACAATAGTATCACAGCCATCGTTGTCATGCTCTTAACTATTGATCGCAAAATTTAATTTCATATATTTCTGGTTCATTTTCTAGATTACTGTATTCATTGTACTGACAGTTATTCTGATGACATTCGATGGATCACTATATGATGGAGTGATTAGTTGGTGGTATCATGTTTAAATCATTTTTTAATAGTTTGGCATTGGCTTGCATCCTAGTCTCCTAGAGGTCGATGGTTTCTATATATCACTATATATGATTGGGTGATTAGCTAGTGGTATCATATTTTAAATAATTTTTGTTTATAGTTTGGCATTGGCTTTGTATCGTAGTCTCAAGAGGCCAAGATTTTTTGTCGCTGTTCTCTTAAAAACGGATTCATATACTAGTTGCAACCAGACCATAAGTTTATTTTATCCTTTTTTGTGTTGACCGTTATTGCATAAATCAGATTGCTCCATATCTAATTTAACTCAAGTTTATTTAGTTTCAACGGTTAGTCTGAGATGCCACTGTTTCTTTGATGCTGCAGGAACATCTGCTGGTGTTGGCTTTGCTATCCCATCATCAACTGTACTTAAAATCGCCCCTCAATTAATTCAGTTTGGAAAAGTATGCTTTATGGATTTCTTTCAGATGCATTGCCAACTTCTTACTTCAAAGCTTTGTAAACAAGGCCTTAAAATATTCATCAATAAACTGCTGCCATTTAAGATGCTTGTGTGTGGTCTTTTATATTCCAGTTATCTCAGGACATACTGTTAGCAACTTAGCATGACAAACCAACAATATAGCATATGCTTTGAAACAAGCATCCATGACAGACTAACAGTATATGTATTTCTATAGCAATGTTCTTCACTTTTTTACGAAACATGGGAAGTTGTTTGTAGTAGGAGTTCAAGGTTCAGTTGACGAGGTTCTTTTAAAGCTATATCGACCTTTTCACTGAAGATTGAAGTTATTTTGGTCGTTTTGCCTAGATAAACCTAAACATCCTTCCCTCCTCGAAATCACTTCCACTACATAATTATGTTGTGCATTGAAGGATTTTCTTCACAAAAGTGGTAGCACAAATAAGCAAATTAGTTGCTTTTCTTATTAGATGCGGAGCATTTGTTTCCGTTCACGTCTGGCACATGTGCTTACCTTGTGTATTTCATTTTAGTACAAGTTACGCTAACATTTCTCTCTCTTAAGGTTCGTCGTGCTGGCTTGAACGTGGACTTTGCTCCAGACCCTATTGCATATCAGCTGAACGTTCGCAATGGGGCTCTTATACTAAAGGTATATTGAATCAGCGATACCCTTCTGTTTTATTCGCACTGGCATCCCCTGTTGCCATGAGATGCTTTCTCCGTAGGTACCCGGGGGCAGTGCGGCAGCCAAAGCAGGTCTTTCTGCTACCGGCAGGGGATTTGCTGGTAATATTGTTCTTGGGGACATCGTTACCGCAGTGGATGGCAAGCCTGTGAGTTCTTCTTCCTGATGAAGTTCCATCGCATCAATGCAGTCTTCTTGCGGGCTTCTAAGACCCAGACGGTCCTCTTATGACGAGCCTTTTGCTCGCGTTTGTTGTGTGGTCGTTTCTGGAGCAGGTTAAAGGCAAATCTGACCTGCTGAGGGTTCTGGATGACTACGGTGTCGGAGATCAGGTGACCTTGACAGTCCGGCGAGGCACTGAAACGTTTGAGGTGACCTTGCCTTTAGAAGAGGCGAACATTTGATGCGTTTCTGGAGTGGGTGAAAGACCAATATATCCAAAGCTGTCGCGGTGCAAGTCTGTAGCATCGGCCATGGTGGGGCCGGTGGCCAACTGGCCACGGTCCCATTGGAAGCAATTCCGCTGGGGAAAGGGAGCCTAGTCGGATCCCCTTTTCGCTGTAGATTGTAGACATATATCTCCCTGATTATGTACTGTGAGCTTCCCTCTCCCCGTGCTTGTTGTCTTTAAGATCGCTGCCATGTCGACTCGCGATCAGTCAGCATAATGCTTGAGCACTCGCTGAAAGAGAAAGACTGCGATCCGTTCTGGTCGATTCGTTGGTTGAAACTCCTTTTTTTTTTTTTCTCGATCGGCTGGCAAGGTCATGCGACGTCGACCTGCACGGCCGAGGTGCACGCCCCACGGCGCCGGCGCGTTAGCTCAGCTGTGGCCGGCCTCTCGCCGTGCACGCCCGGCCCACGCACGCAACGCCAACCACGCAAGCCGCTGCCGTGGCGGGCGCGAGGCGAGGGCACGACGCCACGCCGTCGCCGCGGCGGTGACTCGACTCGGCGCGTGGGCAGGGTGGATTGGATTCACGGGACCGGAAGACGCTGGAATTGGACGCCGCTTTGTTCCTCCTAGCTCGGCGGCGCGCTTTAAGTTAAAACCAGAGGAGGACAGAGAGGAGCAGAAAAGCGAAAGAGATGAGGGTGCGATGCGAGCGCGAGGAAGGGAAGAAGGGGAATGTCCATGCGCGCGGCAAGCAACAGTGTCAGGCCGGCCTCCTGCCCCGCCGGGCGGCTTTTTTTTTTTTTTTCTCTCTCGCCGCGCGGCGTGCCGGCGTGGCGATGGCGCCGTGGCGGGCGGGCTCCTCTTCTCCGCTTTGGTGCATCTTTGAACGGGGAGGGACGTGAGCTTTTTGGTCACTCTCGGGCAGGCCCACTCGATCCGAGGCCGGGACCGGGAACGAAACGGCGGCACGCAATGGCGCGCGGCTCCGTGTCTCGGACTCGTCTCGGCATGCATGGGGAAGGCCGCTCGCGTCGCGTCGCTCGGCTTGCTACCCTTGAGAGAGAAGCTTCCAAAGCAGGAGTGCTTGCACAGTGGCGAAAAGCGGCCGCTTGGATTGGATTGGATGATGACGGGCAGCCGATCATGTACCCATAGTACGTACTCCTACATACTACCTAGAAAAAAAAGAACAGTATATAAAAGTGTGAGTAGTCCCCACCGCGCGCGCCCGAGCAGGAGCAGCTGCTGCGTGCTTTGTTTTCCACCTGGCGGAATCTTCCAAAACGGTAGCCGTCGTAGCTTAAGCGTTCCGCAATACAGCAGCAGCCGCGCGCGCTCTTTTCTCTTCTTTTGCAGTATCTCGTCCTTCTCTTTTTTTCCCCCTTCTTCGTGGGGGCACGGCCGCCTGCGTGCCTTTCTTTGCTCCATCATCAATCAGAGCAAACCGTTCGGCAGCTATAGAAACCTTGGGCAAATCCGGCGCATATACGCGTCCTAAGTAAGTGATGAGGTTTACAAGCGGATGCAGTGTGATCAGCCAGCTACCCTTGTCAAGTACTCCTATACTAGTAGTGCGTAAAAAAGCGACGTGTTGCCTTGTTGGGTGTCCATCTCCGTCGGAGCTCTTTGGGCTTTATGCTTTAGGACCGGCCGAGACCGAGAGATCTCCTCTCACTCACCCGTCTCTGTTACAGATGCTGCCTAGAGCAAAGAGGAGGGGGGCCCTATATCTACCGGCACCGGAACAAAGGCGCACAAGCACTTCGCCCGGGCATCGTTAGTTAAACTACGTACAGACTACAGAGGCCGGCATTGGTCCAAGAAGCAGAGCTCCTCCTATCTTTCAGTAAATAGCTATCAGCGCGCCTGCTCATGTCGCCGCCAAGCTAGCAAGCAATAAGCTCCAGTAGCAGCAGCTAGCAGTGTGTTACTGCGGCAAGGGAGCTAGAGGACAGAGAGAGAGAGAGAGAGAGAGAGACCGAGAGGGAGAGACAATGAGAGCCCTCGCCGGCGTCTCTCTGCTGGCGGCTCTTCTCGTCGCTGCTCTGCTTCTGATGAGCTCCGGTGGTGGTCCTGCCGGGGTCCTTGCCGTCAGAGCCCCGGCCGCTCTTGCCGGCCACCAGATGATGGGCGCCTCGTCGCCGGCGGCCGAGCGACCAAGAACGCCGGCCGTGGGACGCACCGCTACTACCGGCGCTAGCCTCGACTCTGCCAAGAAGGCCGCGGCTCCTTCCCCGACGGTGTTCGACGCCGACAGGATGAGCAAGCGCCGGGTCCGGAGAGGCTCCGACCCCATACACAACAAGTGCTAGCTGGCGGCGCTGGTACGGTGATGATCGATCGTTTCATGACAGCAACTGCATAGTACATCCATCGACCCTGGCCTCGTCGTACGTGTTTCATTTCAAGCGTTCACTCTTCTCTTGCTGGTGCCTGGTTCTCTTCCTCTTCCCTGTTCCTACCTCCCGCCACCTCTCCCCTCTCGTTGGGCGCTTTTTTTTTTTTTTTCTCTCTTTCTTCAGGCATTGGAAGCCTGTTAGTTTCTGCATGCCTTGTTGTACCTATAGGCTACGGGGTGGTGCATGCAGACGATTTTGCTACAGAATGGGAACACTGCTTGTTGTACAGAGATGCATGCCAAATCCTCGCAAAAAAAAAAGAAAAAAAAAAAAAGAGATGCATGCCAAATGGAATGGACTGCCGCCGGGCCGGCGCGGCCGCTGCTCGGCTCCCGAGTTGAGGCCTACGTTTGTAAAATTGTGTTCGTTGTGTGGCTCGAGTTACGAATTTGCATGCAGTTTGTAAGTAAGCAATCGAGCCTCAAAAGATCTTCAGGCAACGATTTGAAATAATGCTCCTCATTATTTGTCGATCGTGCCACCGGGCGTGTTATGTAGCAGCGGCTTCGATTCCGGCCAGTTGGTGTCAATCTGAAGCAAAGCTGACTAAAGAACAGTGCGTGGTGCGATTGTGCTATCTCCGCCGCCAACGACGGTGGCTTCTGGCCACTGGCTTCCGGCCTTTGATCGAAGGGGATCGGAAGGGCGGGATTCAATTTCTTTCCATTCAAATTTGATTAGTGGGAGATTTAATCTCCTTTGATCCATTTTTAATATCTTTGGAACCGAACAACGCCTTCAGTAAACTTTATACACTCACGCAGAGGAGAGAGAGAGAGGCAGGGGTGGGGGTGATGTCCATTTCCATTTGAACAGACAATCTCACACTCAGTGGCGCACATAGAAATTTTCCAGAGTCCAAGCAAAGGTAACATTCATATAAATATTGTCCAGTTGTTGCCGACATAACGTTTAACTTTATTTTGTTGTTAAACTGTCATATAGAGGTTCATTGCTTGGCAGAGGAGCCTGAGTAGGTGCCTAGGGTGGCCGGGTGCTAGAGATATTCCCTTGCTCACACTCCAATAGGCACCGCAATACACAACATGTCCTCTAAACAAATATTAAACTAAAGTAACAGGGTGGGGACAAGCACGAGAGAAGATCCTGGCATTGGCTATGCATGTCTAGGAGCTTTCCCATGCCAAACCACCGCCACAGAGAACCTAAATACTAGGGTGGTGTTTGGAATGGGAGTGGGATAGGGAAAGATGGGGTGTGATAGAAAAATGTAGGAGTTTTATACCATGTTTAGATTATGGAAATGGAAAATTGACGTGAGTATGGATAGATTGGGATAGAGAATAGATAGGAGGGTGGGATAGGATTTCCCTATCCCTATCCCTATCCCATTCCCACTCTTAACCAAACAGCCCCCAGTAGTACTAGCTATCCCTAAAAATAGAGGACGAACGTGTGTCACTATCCGCTACATGTCATTCTATGGGCAACCCTTCCCATGTCCCTAGGGGAACTGGGAGGAGGCAACCTTCTTTTTGTCGATGGATGAGCGGCAAAGGTTTAGAGCAGCAGGGTGGAGTGTGACACCGATTCACGAGCAATGGAGTTGTGAAATGGGTAAACAAATGGCGCAACAGAGGCAAACGTCAGATTGAATCTGTCACAGAGAAGTTGAGGTTGCGCCGAGAATCTGTAGTCATGAGAAGTGGAGACAGCACAGGCAGAGAATACGAGAATAAAAATAATACTTTGGTTAATACCGATTAATAAGAATGAGAGAAACTAACATAGTTGAGATCTAAATCAGAGGATGATGTTATAGAGAAATGAAATGCGAAGAAGGAATCTTAATTTTATGCAAAAAAAGTTTCCTAGTACGCTTTGCATATGAGATCGATTTGCCATTCTTTTACAAATTTGTATATGGTGACTTTGTATCTTAGGCAGCCCTGTTTGGAATGCGGAATTCTTTCCCTTTTTCTGCATTTATCTGTGAAATTAAACTATTTTTTATGAAATTCTTACACAATTTTTGTGAAATTCTGGTGTTATAAAGAATGCCCTTAAGCAAAACAATACATACGTGGATGCACTGTATGCATAAAAATTTAATTTTTTAAAAAAAATCAACTTTATCATATATTTATAAACGAAGATGGTGCATTTTAAAAGTAGTTTTTAGTTTTTACACGTTTCAAAAAAGAGTTGGAAATTAGTAGCAGTGTGCCGCTTCCATCGACCATCAGCAGTTCAGCACTGACTACTGACCCTGGGATTAAACTATCTCCAGCCGTCCGATCTAGGTCACGTTCCGGCATCCTCCCCTTTTATCCGCTCTCCCACCTCAGCAATCAACGCACAATGTTTGCTCGCCCAGGGTTTTAGCCGCCGCCGCCGCCGCCGTCGCCACCCCCCCCCCCCCCCCCCCCCCGCGCGTCCTGAGCAGAGAGACAGAGAGGGTAGACGCCATGGTGCAGCGGCTCACGTACCGGAAGCGGCACAGCTACGCCACCAAGTCCAACCAGACAAGGGTCGTCAAGACCCCCGGTGAGTCCCTACGCCCTGTCGCTGCTCCTCTTGTTAGATTTCCACGCCGCGATTCGAGAGTTCGTCCGCTGTTCCTGTGTTAAATTTGGCCGCATCGCTGGTGCAGGAGGGAGGCTCGTGTACCAGTACACCAAGAAGAGGGCGAGCGGGCCGAAATGCCCCGTCACGGGCAAGAAGATCCAGGGGGTAAGCACAGCATGCCATTTTGAATTATGGTGTGAATCGTGGTTAGATAAAGTGGATAATTATACAACGGTTTATAGAATTGCATTGGTCTGCAGTGGTAATGTAAATGTGAATCAGATTTACTAATTCCCTGCTAGATTCGAATCTCTAAAACATCCTTATTGATTTGAGGGTTGGCAGGATGCTATACCTGTTAATGGAGCCCTACTAGATAACTGAATTTAGCTGCAACAGCAATGCAAATGGTTGCTCAGAGTGAATGAAATCAACCATACATGATACATGCAAATGAGTGATGCCGATACTACTCGAGCCAACTCTGCTTTATTGCTCTTGAGAAATGACAATTCTGTTCTGTATGCATTTTCAAAATGATCTAAGTAAATGTAGGTAGGCGTTAATTATCATTGCATTGATGCAATAAGGCATCCTTCTTGGACACAATCCGCTTTTACTTGTGATGTAAATTTGGTCAAATGCATTAATTCCAAGGCCCTTCTATCTCTTTTTTATGTGCCTTTGCTTTGTTTACTAAATCTTGCTGGTGTTATATTATATATTATTTCCGAGGCTGGCTTTACACCCTTGCATCTTCCATTGAGGCTAGAATGGGGGTGCTAGCAGTGTTACATGCAAAGCTGCACATTTTTCTAGAACATCTCTTGCTACTGTAAGAATAATGCATTGTTAGGACTTCATTGGTTGATGGTGGAATTTGCTTCATGCTATATATTGTTATCAATTATGCCATACCAGTACTAACAGTGCTCTTTTTTATATATCTTTCAGATACCTCACCTGAGGCCTGCTGAGTACAAAAGATCCAGATTACCCAGGAACAGGAGGACTGTGAACCGTCCATATGGTGGTGTTCTATCTGGCCAGGCTGTTAGGGAAAGGTTAGTGTTAGTCTTGATTTTACCTCTGGTGCTGAGAAGCATAATATCTCTTTTATCATGTACATGGTCTTATATTTGTATTTCAGGATCATCCGTGCTTTCCTTGTTGAGGAGCAAAAGATCGTGAAGAAGGTTTTGAAGATCCAAAAGACCAAGGAAAAACAAACATCAAAATGAAGCAGTCAACATAATAGTGAAATTATTTAGCACGGTGGTGGTGATCACTCCTTAATCGCCTGTTCAGTCTGCTTCCTGAATTAAGCTAGAGATTTCTATCAATTTTCCTTGTTCCAAGAGTGTATATCTGGACATCGTTTCCAATGTTCTGATTTTTCTGCTTGAGCGCTAAGTCATATATCCAAAGCATCATGATAACCTTTTCGATTGTCAAATTCTTGAAAAAATAGAATTGCTCCCAGTGTTGTGATTGGACTATACTGATGGATTTGGCCATTAATAATTTCGATTCATTCAATCAAGGGACTTAGGGACATGTAAAATGCGCTTAAAGTTGGCTAGGTATTTGGAGGCTTGTTCTAGTATATATTACAAAACGCTGGATCCTCGTTTCTCTTCCCGGGCTATAGATGGTTAAGTTGTAATCGCAGTCTATCAGAGGCGAGGATGTACACACGATCAGAGTTGTTCATCAGGCTTAATCCTTCCCATGTTATGTGTAACGAAGTGGTTAAGAAATCGATGTCCATAAACAGCATAACAGCAGTTGAAAGACGCGGATCATTCCAGTAACAAGTAGTAATTTGAAAGTTTAAACTCGGAAAAATATATCCAAGTCACTCTTGTTTTTCAAAATTGGATTTTAATAACTAGAGCGGTTTAATTCATAACATGAAATCTAACCCTAAAAAAATGGATGCATGGTTCTAGATTGGCCTCTTAACTTTGACTTTTTTGTTATACTGTCCACTATGAAAATAGTTTGAAGACAACTATTCGCAATATGTTTTTTTTTATGTTTCCACTTTCCAAACTAAATATACTGAAAACTAGTGTCGGTCATTGGACCAAAATAATTCGATATTGGTCAAATCATTAAGTAATTATCTAGGAGTGGGATTGGAACCCATTCCCTTTGGGAGAAAAGAAGCGGTAAATGAAACAATAGCTTAGCTTTGGCCTCACGGAGTCACGGTGGACAGAAAAAAAAAATAAAAAAAAAAGATTATTGTCAAGTGAGATCTGAAGCCGAAAACGGTTCTGCTAACTTAAGTCTGCGGGACTCGTGTGCCTGACGTGTGGGCCATGCTCGTGTTAGCGGAGACTCATCCTATGAACCCATGACCTTTCGGAGAAAAGAAACTGTAAATTAATAAGACATTCACAGTTTGGCACCACAAAGTGTTGCATCTCTTGTTTTTCTAAAGGATGCATCTCTTTTTGATGGCATGCCATATTTGTTTATTTGAACTAATTCAATTATCAGACATAGACGTGGAAATGAAAGAATACCTTACCTTTAGCGTCACGGTGAAAAAGAAATTTACAGGGTGGGCAAAGAAAAAAATATGTCAAGAATGGGATTCGAACCCATGCCCTTTCGGACCAGTACCTGAAACTGGCGCCTTAGACCAACTCGGCCATCTTGACCTTAATGTCATCCTATAAATTGATATATAAAATATCAATCCAAAAGCCCTAAACTCCAGCTCTCTCAAAAACAAAAAAAAGTCGTTGTGCTGCCAATTTCTTCCTGCTCATGTTTTTATTTGTGCGTGAATGTTCTGGATGATGAAATATGAAGTGGCAGTATGAAGCGTCGCGCAATTGATGGGATTGTTGCCTACACGTGGTGTGTTTTTTTTCTTTTTTTTTAGCGAAATGATGTTTGTCCAGTGTCCACTCAACAGTCAACATTTGTTCGTCTGGATTGCGCCGTGTCATTGGCATGCTGCTATGGCTCGAACCGAGCAGCCTAATGCAAGTTCGTCGCATGCGTTTTGCCCTAGTGATCCACAACTTTGTTGGCGTCAATGCTCATCTCTCCTCTTGTGGCCTGGTTTCGCTTTGCCCAACTATGTCCCAAGCCTGCATGCAGGAGCACGCGTTCTCGATCCGGTGCGAAGGCTGAATCTAACAGCTCCCCTATCTCATATTTTTTATCCACTATTCCAACTATCTCTTTCTCTGTCTACAGTATAGAAATTAGATGTGCACAGTGTTTGAGGGATGGAAATGAGGGAGGGTTTCAGCCTAATCCCTCCCTGCTTCGTTGTTGGTGTCGCTGGTCACGGTCACATGCCATTAGAAAAATGTACTTGTTGCTTAATCACCTCATAGCCATTACAATTGCTACCATTATAATATGTTGCTCGCATCTCTGCTGTTGGCGAATTGAAGCACGACTTGTTGGTGGTCACTGGTCAGACAATGCAAACGCCACCAACGTGGGCACGTGGTCGATCCAATACATAATCTGTGTTTGACCATTTTTGTTAATACCGCTCATGCTCGATTGCCCCTAGGCTGGCTATCAGTGGCCACCTTATTCACATTCCTCGTCCGTATTCCAAGTTTACCAAACATAGTACTTCCTATTATTTCTAATCGGTGGTGTTGGTATTTGAAAGCGTACGCCAAGTCGTATATAACGTTGTATTATGTTTTTGCATCGAACTTTATTGTTGTCCATTGCTTGGAATACACGGTAGATCCAGTTGATGGAGAGCACAGATCATCAAACACGCGGTCCGATCCTCTTGATCGCAGGCAACTGGAAAACGGCGGAGCTGCCGTGGGACGACGAAGTACGGCGACGGCAGCTTAGCTTCGTGCTGACGAGTGACGACGTGACAGATGTACGTTGTGCCAAATGTAAAGCAAAGTTACCATCGCCGTGCCCGGCATCTCGCCGCTGTCTGTCCTGTTGTGGACGTGGAGCATCGAAAACTTTTATGTTTGAAAAGAAAATTTAACAATATCACCTGCCCATCATCGATCGGCCTGGCCTGCCAAAATGCCAGTCAAAATCGAACGGCACGGCACTCCGATCAGAAATCGAAGCGAATGGCACGCAACTGCTTCCTGAAATGCGCGATCCATGTTAGCTGATGGTTAACCGGAGATGTTTTGATTCGACTTCCTGTGTCCCCCGGACCGTGCATGGCACTTCAACATGTATGCCTGCTGGCCTTGGATCGATTTGGTATGTTAAATTTTCTTTTCAAACATAAAAGTTTTCGATCCGGTAGAACGAAATCAGTACTATATAAACACGATGCATATTATACACCAGGCAAAGCAATGGTTTGTTCAAATATTAACAAATAATGCAATATATTTATAACTGTTGTCTCTTCGTGCTGTCACTACTAGATCTGAATGTGCTGCATACACTGTCATTCTAGCTTTCAAAATTCATCTCACGATAATTATTACTAGTACCAGGTGGATGCGGATAAAGATTGAAGAACTACATTTGTTAAATGCCTTCATATGTGGACTTGTTTCAATTATGGACTTGTATGTAGTTTTTGTTCTATTTGACTATTTGTATGAATTTGAGTGGACTTGCACGAACTTGTGGGGACTCGTGTGGATTTGCATTAAGACGCTGATGTATCAACATGAACTTGTATGCAATTTTTGTAGTATACATGTGTTATAATTGTGATTTATTCAATTTTAATGAATTATTGATATTGAAATATGTATTTATATTTGAAATTCCCTATGTAGTGCCATATATACACACAACACAATAAAATGATGCCAAAATTTCAATTCTTCGCCAGACAACAAATTCTCTCATGAATACTGGACAAAATCATCGATATCTAAAGTCTATTTTCGGTTGGTGAAATAGCGTTTAAATCCACTCCATTTTTGTTGGGATTTTTAGGGTTTGCCTTTTGATGTCCTCTTTTTTGTGACAGTTGTTGCGATGCCACTCAGCTTGATGGGCCAATATGGACCAAAAGTTGTTTTGCGACATATTTATTTATTTTTTAGATTTTATTCTCCACTTCAATGCATGTATTTCCATTATTTTATGATTTATGAGCACAAGTTTCTGAGCTAGCATTTTCAATTAATTTTGATGTGTTTAATTATAATTTATTTGATTAATCCATGACATCAAGACATTGTATTAAGTTTTATTGTTTAAATATGAAAATCAACCATGTGGTGGGTTCATCGGTTCAAACCCCTCTTTCACATTTCATTTTTTCCCAAATAATATAGAAATTAGAGCTGTAAGATAATTCTTAAACTTTAGTGTTAATGTTTCATGTGTCTCTAACAATTATCATGTATTTTACATTTAAAATTCAATTTTACCTTTTTTATTTCATTACGCAAATAAATGTTTGTTACAAATGTTAATGGGGACAAATGCTTGAAAAGGTCTATTATCATTACGGCGTGTCAAGCGGAGTTCGAAAACACACTTCATGATTTTTGCATGACTACTATGCATAGAACCATAGACTAAATTAAATTTACAACTACTCCCTCCGTCCACAAAAGAATGAAATCCTAACTTTGTCCTAAATTAAACTTTCGTAACTTTGACCAAGTTTGTATCAAAATATATTAAAAGTTATGCTACCAAATTAGTATCATTAGATTCGTGTTGAAATATATTTTCATATCATACATAATTGATATAATAAATGTTATTACATTTCTATATAAATTTGGTCAAACTTGCGATAGTTTGACTTAGGACAAATTCAGAATTTCATTCTTTTGTAGACGGAGGGAGTACATAATATTTTTTCACATTACTATATTTTATTCTTGGGGCATACTTCTATTAACAAAACTGAACAATGTATTTTTTTTTAACCACGTTCAGGATGCACATGTGTTTTTATTAGTTTATTTAAAAAAATACAAAGTTACAAACCATCAAACGTCGTAATTAAATATATGTTATCAAACAACTTATATTTTGGAATTGAGTTGATAAAATGGAATATTGGTTTTAATATTGACTCGTGCGGTCGTGCCCCCACGTGCTCTAATTTACTGACTTACGTGTCAAGAGGATATAAAAGGTGTTTGGAGTTGGACACGGCTGGAGTTGAGAGCCACTATATATAGGGGAAAGAGGGTCGTCTGCTCATGCTTGTGATTAGTCCGTATGTACAGGGATACCCCACGTTTACGCGCGTAATCGACCTATCCGTCACAATACGTCGTGCCTATGGGATATGACGAGCCGCTCCTCAGGCGCTACGAGGCCACGCCGCCCGAGAAGGCAGTTGCCGACGACGGCAACGCCAGCTTCGTGCAGACTTGCCTCAACGGCCTCAATGCCTTGTCAGGTGTGTCCCTGTCATTTCTACTTGCAGTACTGTTTCTTGATCCGTACCATGCCTTGATCTCAGTACGTGATCGAGCACTGTTTGCTACTTTGCTGTTGCTGATCAGGGGTTGGGCTGCTGTCGGTGCCCTACGCGCTGTCGGAAGGGGGCTGGCTGAGCCTGGCGCTGCTGGCCGCCGTGGCCACCATCTGCTGGTACACTGGTCTCCTCCTCCAGCGCTTCATGGCCGCCGACCCGGCCGTCCGGACGTTCCCGGACATCGGCGAGCGCGCCTTCGGCCGCGGCGGCCGGTTCCTCGTGTCCGCGCTCATGTACGCCGAGCTGTACCTCGTCGCCACCGGCTTCCTCATCCTTGACGGCGACAACCTCGACAAGCTCTTCCCGGGCGCCAGCGTCAGCCTAGGCCCCGCGTCGCTCGCCGGGAAGCAGCTGTTCGTCGTGCTCGTCGCGCTCGTGGTCACTCCCACGACGTGGCTTCAGAACCTCGGCGTGCTGGCCTACGTCTCCGCGACGGGCGTGTTCGCGTCGGTCCTCATCGTCCTCAGCGTGCTCTGGGCCGCGGCCGTCGACGGCGTCGGGTTCTCCGGGGCAGGGACGTCGTCGACCACGCTGCGGCCGACCGGGCTCCCCACGGCTCTCGGGCTCTACACCTTCTGCTACTGTGGCCACGCCGTGTTCCCCACGCTCTACACCTCCATGAAGGAAAAATCCCGATTCCCAAAGGTATATCGATCGACGGCGCTGGCACGTTGTGAATTCTGATGCATCATACTGTATTCCATTACATGCACGTGCACGTTCGGCATGCCTGCCACGATCGACACACAATTCAGTGGTCAACCCTGTTCGCTGTGCTGAATCTTACTCATGCTGTCATGCAGATGCTGGCGCTATGCTTCGTGCTGTGCACGCTCAACTACGGATCCATGGCCGTGCTCGGCTACCTCATGTACGGCGACGGCGTGCAGTCCCAGGTGACGCTGAACCTCCCCGCAGCGTGGCTGAGCTCCAAGGTCGCCATCTTCACCACGCTTGTCAACCCGTTGTCCAAGTACGCGCTGGTGATCACGCCCATCGCGACGGCCGTCGAGGAGAGGATCGGCGGCACCGTCCGCTCGGGTACGGCCGTGTCGGTGGCTGTGAGGACGCTGCTGGTGCTCAGCACGGTGGCCGTGGCGCTCGCGGTGCCCTTCTTTGGGTACCTCATGGCGCTGGTGGGGTCGCTGCTCAGTGTGGGCGCGTCAATGCTGCTGCCGTGCGTCTGCTACGTCAGGGTGTTCGGGCTGCCGGGTCGCGCCGTCGAGGCCGCGGCGATCGTGGCGATCCTGGCTCTAGGCTCGCTGGTGGGGGTGACCGGGACGTACTCGTCGCTCGTGCAGATTATCCACGAGCTGATCTGATCCTGCGGGCGCGGCAGCTCGACCACGCATCCTTGTACGCTTGACTTTCCAACAGATTACGTGCACAGAAAGTACACGTATCTTCTGCGCATTTGCCGCACAGGCAAAGGCTTGGCATGTTCTATCTACAAACGACTACAAGTCAAAACTAGTTCATTAGGAATTGGCACCCACGAAAGTTGTCCGGCACCCACGAAAGTTGTCCTCTAGCTGTGTGGGAAAAAAAAAAACTATATAACGCCTTAAGCTACGGAGGGTCGGATCAACACAGCGCTCTCCGAACTATAAAACCCGATATCGAACACACTAAATCCAGCGGCTCTCCCGTAGCTCCCAAAATTAAATATCACACATTATTTCGTAATTGTAAACAAAGAGAGGAGTAGTTGGAACAGTGACAGAGTCATAAAAGATGGAGTACGGGGCAGCTGTTGGGTTCAATCTAAAGCTATCTCTAGTGGTTTTCCATATTGGTTCTGCAATATTAAATATTGCATTATATTACTGTACTGTTAACCAGAGATGAGCAGTTGAAATAGTGATGAAAGAGTGGATGGGGATGGAAATGGAAACTACCCTAGATCCTGCTGCGTACCCCCCTCAAAAAAAAAAAAAAAAGGACCCCGCTGCGTTCATCTACATCTCTATCTCTATTCTCTGGTGCTTTGGATGAGCTCTCGCCAGCGTGCTGCGTTCATTACAGCCCTGCGGGTATTGTACGGTGCATGAATTTTATTGCTCGATTATGGATGAATATTATCTTTTTTTTCCTGCACTAGGATTCTTCACTGCACGGATCCAACGTCAAGAAGTTCTGTTTAATCTGAAACTGTACCAAAATTTAGCTCGTACAGTACTATGGACTAGAGAATCAGTGTAAAAAAAAAGGAAGTGGTTAACGGAACCTTTTGCCTCACTCTAATAAGCAACCAAATAAAATCCGAAATATCTGCATGGCTCCTCCTTCTGCCACCAGGCAAAACACGCGTAGGAGCAAGCCGACGACGACACCCAGAATATAGCCAGCTTAATGCGACAACAGAGCAGCGACGCTCTGAACAGATGGCACTGATATGCAAAATCTATATAGCAGGCCAGCAGGGTACGACTGCCTTTGTATCTTGCATCGAATATAAGAGTTTGATGGACCTGCTATGTGGTTCAAATCTAGTAATACAAGTCCTTGTCGTTCAACACCAACGTGATGAAATTTGGTCGACATAGATTTCAGGTACGCGCTTGACTAAAACTTCAGGCTGCTAAGCAGTATATTTTTGTAATCATATTTATTTGCACCTGGATTGGGTCTGATTTGTCTCTACAAATAGCATTCCCTGATATTTTTATTAAATGGGTATACGGTCCAAATGTTTGACGTTTTGAGCTTAAGATTTTCAAATGGACTAGTTGCTAGGTTGTCAAATCATGGATTTTAAGTTGCATTGTAGGCCGTTACTTAATAAGGTCGGAATCATCGAATCATAAACATTAAAGTCGATTAAAGGTACTCCCTTCACCCCAATTTATAGGTCGTTTGACTTTTTTAACATCAAGTTTGACCAACTCATCTTATTCAAAAAAATTCATAAAGATATGGAAAAAATTAAAGTCAAAGATCAAAATGCTAAAATAAATTACAATGAAAATAAATAATAAGTATGAGATTTTTGAATAAGATAGGAAAATTAAACTTGGTGTTAAAAATCAAACAACCTATAAATTGAGACGCATGGAGTATATTCTCGTGACTAAAACCGTAGAATCAAACTCTCTAATTCTGATCATAAAGTCATAAAATCAGACAAAATAATTGAGATTTTGACAACCGTAAGTGGTTGGTGTATCAAACCCAGAACTCAATGCATTAGACTAGCTTAAGCTTTGAGCGAATTGTTTGGTTAATTCCCCACTTATGCATGCGGGCTTGTATTTATGTGTTGATCTATATTACAGGACTATCTCTATGAGTGGTTGGGGGCATCAGAATTCTGGCGTACATGAAAGTAAAAATAGTTTGACTGAAGGTTGAAAATATTTCCGACTTTAAGCTGAAAGCTCCTCCGAGCAGGACTGCATCTGAATCTTTGAATATACATTGACAAAGTTATATCTGGCGCATGATAGATCTGATTAAAGAAACGAGGCCGTGACTCCTCAGCAGAGTGTAGAATTTGTACCCTGCGAGAGTGGTTCTTTTCTGAAAAATTATCTCCCACTCGTACTGGAAGTAGATGTCACTTTATAATTTTTAAATGTTGGGATCAATATAAAGTATGCCAAGGAGCCTTGAGCTCATTACTCACTACAAGAACTACTGTCAAAGATTACCAGATCAAGGACACAAAGTGAAGTAGTAGAGCAACCTCTATTCCATCCTGGGATTGAGTTTAAGTCGTCGACAATATGACACATGCTCAAGAAATCCAGCTCCAAACAAGAGGTACTTAGACATAATACCCTCCTCGTATTCTCACTTTTATCATGCTTAATTTATTTGTGTGTGGATGATTTAAGTGGATCTTGATTCTTGATCGAGCACACAGTAATGTTTGGCTCCCTTGGCATTTAATTTGATTAGGATCTTGGGAATTTTTTTTTGGGAAGATTGGTCCCTCTTTCTTCTTTCCTCATGCTCTTGCTGTATCTAAAATTAATACTCAAATGCCCTGCTTACCTTGATCCTGTGGTGATTAATTCCGTGCTGGTGGATAACCTGCTGGAAGCCCTGCTATCATTAGGGTCCCATGGAATGGAAGAGGTTTTTGTCAAAGGCTTCAGTAGAATTTTTCATGTTCTTCCTGTAGTAGTAGTTTCTCTGAGATGGTTGCTGTGAGGTTTGGACTCAAAACGGTTTTTGAGGATGGTATGCCATGCGCCCATGGCCTATGCTACGTCTTTTGATAATCTAAAGACTGGGGGATATCCCTATAAATAAAATTCTTAAAAAAAATTGCGTTGCCGTCACGAGCCGGCAAAACTGTAGTAGGAAACAACGTAGTGACATTGGATTATCCCCTGCCAACTGCGACAAGCTCATTGTGCTTGTGCTGTGGCTGGCTGATTCAGTGAAACAACAATGCCTTTCAAACAAAACGGTTCAGACAGGGTTCACATAGCTGAAACTGAAATTGTGCCTGCAAGCCTTAGCAGGTTGTGTTTGTGTTAGGAGAAGGATTGGAATTTATATTAATTTTACTAACTAAATCATCGCGTCAATTTTTCTTTGCACTAATAATAGAAGGTAGTAGTATTCCGGACGAGGAATCCGGCAATGGTCATCAGGACAGCCGCGATGAAGATGAAGCTAACAAAGCCGCCACACCCACAGGACGGTCGACGAGAGGAAGAAGCATCCTCTGGTGGATGTCGGTGGCGGTGGACATGCTGATAGTGCTCAGCGGTGGCACGGTCGGCACCCTCCTCGGCCGCCTGTACTACAACTCCGGCGGGCAAAGCAAGTGGATGTCCACGCTTTCCCAGTCGGGCGGCGCGCCGCTTCTTGCCATCCCGCTACTCCTGACGCCCCCGCACCCGGCGGACGGGCACCGGCCGGCGGCGTCCACGATGGCGGCCATCTACGTGTCCATCGGCGTCCTGCTCGGCTTCGTCGGCCTCATGTACTCGTACGCGCTGCTGTACCTGCCGGTGTCCACCTTCTCTCTGGTGGCCGCCACGCAGCTGGGCTTCAACGCCGTCACCTCCCGGCTCATCAACGCGCAGCGCTTCACGGCGCTCATCGCCAACTCCGTGGTCGTGCTCACCTTCGCCGCCGTGCTCCTCGGCGTGGGCTCCTCCTCCGACACGACCTCCAGCGCCGTGCCGCGCGGCAAGTACGCGGCCGGGTTCGCCCTCACGCTGGCCGCCTCCGGCTCCTACGCGCTCGTGCTGTCGCTCTTCGAGGCGGCGTTCCAGCGCGTGGTCCGGGTGCGCACGGTGCGGCGGGTGCTGGAGATGCAGATGTACACGAACGTCGTGGCGTCGGCGGTGGCCGTGGTGGGGCTGTTCGCGTCGGGGGAGTGGCGGACGCTGCCGGGGGAGATGGCGGCGTTCAAGGACGGGCGGGCGAGGTACGTGCTCACGCTGGCCGGGGCGGCCGTCACGTGGCAGGCCGTGGCCGTGGGCACCATGCGGCTCATCGTGAGGGTGTCCTCGCTGTTCGCCAACGTCACGGCCACGGTGGGGCTGCCGCTGGTGCCCGTGTTCGCGGTGCTGCTGTTCGGGGACAGGATGACGGGCATCAAGGTCGTCGCCCTGCTCATGGCCATCTGGGGGTTCCTCTCCTACGTGTACCAGCACTACCTCGACGGCCGGCGCGCCGCCGCCGGGAACGGGGCCGACGAGTGCTGCGCTTGTGCCGCACGGACGGCGAGCGACGACACGACTTCGACCGCTTGATTCTTGACACAGCCGTGTCCTGGGAGCGCACGGCTCGCTCCACCTCACATGTCTCTGCACTGCTCGATCTCCAGTCTCTCTATCATAACAAAGCGTCCTGTTGCTATATCACAGTTGTCTGAAAATTCGGTATTTTCGATTCAGGCAAGTGAGCTGTTGGCTGATCTAGAATTCTTGATGGATTGAATTTGCTCGTTTCTTGTTCCTTTGGTCTTTCTCCCATTCTTGTTTTATGTTGTGAGTCCTTTTTCACTTAATTTTCTTTGTTTTGTATTTATTTTGTACAGTTCTTATTATTTTAGTTGAGGATGTTTTACTTGTGAAATTAGAATATTTCATTATTTAAGTCATACTCTCTCCGTTCCAATTTATAGGTTGTTTTGACTTTTTCTACACCAAATTTTACCAACTCGTTTTATTCCGAAAATTTTGCGAAAATATGAAAAATTCGAGTCATAGTTAAAGTATATTATATGTTAAATAAACTAAACTACAATAAAAATAAATAATAATGATGGAAATTTTTGAACAAATTAAGTAAATCAAATTTGTTGACAAAAAAATCAAACTGTCTATAAATTGGGACGTGAGAGTAATATTTATACTGTGAAAACAGAATATTTTTATTTGTGAAGATACAATATTGTATTCTGAGTATAGAATATTTTCTTGTAAAATAGAATTTTTTTGTAAATTTAAAGTATTTTTCACACATAACATCTCTCGAGATATCACATATTCCCCTTCCGTACGTTTCGACCATCACCATCACACTAGAAACCTGAATTTGACTGGTCCTTTATAGTTGGAGGACCTCACAGTTACAGAAGAGAGCAAAGGATTCAGATCAAAAGAGCAAGCACGAATATCCGTGGAAAAGCTAAGATGAAACCACACAAGAGAAGCAGATAATGCAAATGCATGCATTAGTATTGGTGCACGCAGAAGGCAGAATCATATCGACCACCATTGTCCGCGGCTGATGGGGCTCCCGAGGATCAATGGCGGCGGGAGAGCGCCAAGGCGGAGAGGAAGATGAGGATTATGAGCAGGACCATGGCGGCGAAGGAGCCGATGAGGGATCCCGAGATGCGCTCGCAGAAGGAGTCGAACTGCTGGCAGATGGCGAACCAGTTGGCCCGCACGTTGCCCTTGTGAGCCAGGTACACGATCGCCGCCGCCGCCGACGCGCCGGCCGTCAGCAGGGCGAGCATCGCCTGATAATTTGAAGGTCGTTAGTTAGCTAATCATCAGCATGTGTAACATCTAAGCGACGTTAACTGATTACCGCGTCGAAGAAGACGAGGATCAGACGGCTGTAGCGCGCCCTGGGCCGGATGATGTGCACGATGGAGAGCGGGATGGACAGGACCAGGTACGTGCACACCACCGCGTTCGCCGCCACGAAGAACCTGCATGAATGTGGGATGCATGTGCATCGTGAAACATGGCATCAGGTCACGAGGAAATAGGAATGAACAGAAACCACCGGCCTCGACCCTCAAGGCTTTCTGAGAGCAGTAGTGAACACTGAACAGGAACTTACGTGAAGGAGGGGAGGTCGCTGTACTTGGCCTCGAACTGGATGAACTGCGTGAAGAAGGGGAGCGTCTCGTTGGTGGTGCCCATGGCGATGGCGCTGCCGATGGTGCCGATGATGGCGAGGAACCGGAGGAAGACGTCGGCGACGGACACGGCGCGGCTGACGCCCGCCGCCACCGGCGCCACGAGGGGCGCCTTGGAGCTCTCCCCGTGCTCCACCACCACGTCCTTCGTCATGATGGTTGATGCGTGCCCCGGTACAGCTAATCAATTAAGCTGCTAGGATAATTAATTGACGAGCTGGGAGGGGGAGGACGGTTCTTGCTTGCAGTTGCAGATGTGAGTTGAGTGAGGCTGCTGCTTGGATTGTATTTCTGGTTAAGTTTGTGAGAATGTGAGATGGCTGCTGCTTCTGCTGCTACCGCGGTGGTCAGACCTTCTTATACGCATGGATGGCTGTGAGAGGATTTCACTGAAACAAACAGCTTGTGTTGTGCCCCCAACAAAACCAACAGCTTGCTTAGTCAATCATGCTGAGCAGAGGTACATGGTGATTTAGGTGGCTTTGACAATTGATCGTGAACACCAACTAAAGCTCGTCTTGGCATTGGCTGACTCTGCACCTACTCTCACTTGCTCAAATGAAAAAACTCACAAGTTGCAACTATTCTTGTTGTCCCTGCAGCAGGGCCCCGAATCCTAGTCCATTCCTGAGCTCCTGCTGGTGCCTGGTGGTACAGTGCCAGTAGTGCTCTTTGAGCTTTGTTGCCCTTCATCAGCGTTGAATTATGCAGTCTTTTGTTCGACTATTATTAAAGGATCTTGTAGTGTGATGGTTGAATAATTATATTATACTACTAATAGTACTTATTAAAAGAGGATATCACACCATAGAACGACCATTAATTGTTGAAGCAGTTCAGGATCACACCAATGCAACGTGCTGTATTTGATGAAGGCTCATACTTTCAGGGAGTAAAGGCAATCTCATCTCAGAATTGGCAATCTAAAGAAAAAAGGCAAACTGGCTCTGGCTGGCACGATGGATTAGAAAGAGGACTGAAGTCACTGGGCTAGGCCGAAAAGCCACTCTAACGTACAAGCTGCATCCGAATTCCAAGTTTCCAACCCGCTAAGGAAGAGTGGACTTGGCAGAAAAGCCCACAATATTGTCAGCCCATCAATGGCCCACTCTCTCGATCTGCCTAGTTCAGTCCAGACCAGAATCCAATTATACTCTGTACAAACTGAATAAAAAAAGCTTCCGTGAATTTTCAGAAAAGAATTAGAACAAAAACCCTAAAAGTTAACATGATAAAGTTCTTGATAATCATATTAATTTAAGGCTCTAAAGAAAACACTACTTATAAGACATGCTAAAAAATCTATAAATCATCAAAAAACAGAAACATCTTACCTTTCTATTACGCATACTCTAACAATAATAGTCATTAGATCTTATTCTATTTTCTATAAAATTAATACTCAATATTCCATTATTAAAATATTAATTAAATTAGCCACCTAATTTTGCATATAAATTATCCACCATGCTATTATAAAGAGATGAATTAAAGTAACTCTCTAAATTTGCATCTAAATTACTAATCATAGCATTATGAAAGATGAATTAAAGTAACATCAAATTTGCATATATATTACTCAACATACCATTATAAAATATTAAACTTCTATATAATTATGTATATGCCATTGTGAACTATAATTTATAATAACCCTCTAAATTTGCATATAAATTTCTGCTATGCTGTGAATGTCAAAGATTAAAAAAAATTACATAGATATTGTATTATAGCATGAACATATGAGATAAAAAAAGAATATTAATTATGATTAATGTAGTTGAATTTATCTATAGCTAGGTTTTTATCTGTTAACATAGTAGCCCGTGATTGACGTACTTATACGTGAAATCCGTTTTCATCCAACAATGAAATGGATTTTTCAGGACAATATGTACGTTCTCTAAGATTATCTCGATTTGACCATCTCATTCTGCCAACAGCTTAGTTGGCGACTTGGTGTGCAACTACAAAGTGGTTTGCAAAATAATCTTACACGCTGAAACTGTGAAGTGACATCCCGAGTCGACGCTTTCCAAGTTTGAGAACGGCACCCGCGGCCTTCCAAAGCTTCCATAAGCTGACTCCGTTCCGTGGCCCCTCATCAGCACGGCAGCCGTTGACTTTTCCTCTTTAATTCCCCTTCCTCCAACTCCCAAATCCTTCAGAACAGCAACCAAGCAAGAACCGAAGAAGAGCAATTCGGAAGCAAGGAGAAGAGCAGGGAGAGACGCGGCGGCGGCATGGACCGAAACCTGAGCGGGTTCCTTATCGGGTGCGTGGGCGCCGCCGTGACGCTGCTGGCGTACCAGCAGACGGTGGTGACCAGCACGCAGTGCGTCGCCGCCGGATTCGTCGTCCTCCTCTTCGCCCTCTGCGTCAAGGAAGGGATCATCTCCCTCTGAAGCTCTGCTCTGGTGCGCGTGAACGTGATGCACCCTCATCCTTTAATTTCTCTGGTGCTTTATTTACACACTACTGCTTGTAATTTCTGCTTGCTTCAGTCTCCGCAGCAGCTGCCGCCGTGCTCCTCTGGTTCTTGTAAAAACACTGTACTGTAATAACTTCTACTATGTAGCAGTAGGCACTTGATTGAGTCAAGTGAGTAGAGACAAAGATGCATGATTGTTGCCGGTTCAAGGCTCTTGTTTGTCAGAATCGATGTATCTTGTACTCCTATGTACTTTCGCCCTTTTGCATGATGAACAACAGACGCGCATAGTTCTTCTTGGCTTCTTGCAGCTTATTACCACATGAGGCGTGATTGTGTTGATCCTGTCCTGCTTATTTTAGCGAAGTATAACTTCCAACCTTCGCACCAATTAATGATGCAGATAAAACAACATAAAAGATGCCCCCTGCTTTATTTACTAAACAAACGGTACAAAAGTCTCATATAAAGTTCAGAGTGTATTCAAGTTGCGCCCGCCAGACCAGAAGCAAGAACCAGTTCACCTAAAAGTGGATCTAGCAGAACATTAGGCTGACTCCAATGGCAAGACTCATCCACTTTCTCAAAACACTATTCCAACTACTTTTCTCTCTATCTACAGTACATCATTTATGTCAAACAGTGCCAAACAGTATTTTGGGACACCCCTTTAAAACACCCCATTGAAGACAGCCTTACAACCATATGCCACCACGTCACTCCTTTCGGTCCCAGAAGATAGCTGAAGCACTTCATCAATGTTGCTGTCCTGAGTAAGTTCCCATACCAAACTGCCATACCTGTAAGCCATCTGAACGCCCTCAGGTATCCTCAAGGCTGCCGAACCTGATGCTTGAGTCTCAGTTTGTACTCTCCCAAGTTAACTCCCATCCAATTCTTCATGTCTCTTACCCTCTTTAATAAGAAAAAACTTGGTGGCTCGATGAGCTTCTTGTCCAAAGATCCAGTTCCAACGCTTTAGAATCCTGATTATCCGGCTACTACCATATGAAGACCAGTCCAACATCGTCCCTAAAAACAGAAATGTTTTCAGGTTTTCCATAAGCATCACACCCTAATCCTCTCTCAACACCAGTGTTATTTATTGCTACTCTCTTGTTTCCAAATATAGTATAGTTTTGTTTTGTCCTAAGCCAAACTTTTCTGATTTTGACCCATTTTTAGGAAAAATGTTTCAAGTTTTCCATAAGCATCACAAGCTAATCCTGTTTCCAAATATAGTTCAACACCAAGTGCTATTTACTACTCTCTTCTTTCCAAATATAGTATAGTTTAGTTTTGCCCTAAGTCAAACTTTTCTGATTTTGACCCTTTTTTAGGAAAAATGTATTAGCTTCCACAATATCAAATAAACACACTGTCAAAACATATTCAATGGTGAATTTAATAGAACCAAATGTTAGTGTCATTTAAAACTTTGTTAAAGTTAGAAAACTGATTCGATCCATAGATATTGGTTTTTTTTTTGCGCCACGAAAACCCAAATCTATGTGAAATTTGGACCATTATTCCATACGTATCCAAAATCTAAATAATATATATGATCCAACAAGAAAAGGTGCAATTAGACTCTGAATATATAGTTCACATCCATTATCAGCTCCATGCACATCTACACCACCACACCAATGTTTCTATGCGGCATTTAATTTTTCCTTGTTGGACCAATAAAATTACCATGAATTTCCATTCACCCAAAAGATTGATACATGAGTACATGACGTTCAGACAAGAAAATCCAGTTGTTTTTGCTTGCTTTTTTTGCAGTCTGAAATGTCAGTTAAAGAGGCAGTAGTTTTTAGCCTGAACTTCTCGAGGCAGTAAGCGAAGCGCAGTTCTTCCCACAAATTAGATTCGAACCAAATTCCTCAGTATACTTACTTTCTCGCAGCAGATTAGGTTGGGGCGTACTCCTAGACTACTACAGTGGCAAATGACTACATGCTTCTCTTACAAATAGAAGTACTACACGGCTAATGCTCGCTCAACTGCTCAATAATAAAATAGTAAAATATGCCCATATCTAAGCACTAAGCAGACACCCTAATCCTCTTGTGCCTTCGCACAGCACAGCGCTGTTCCTGTTTCTCTGCCTGCCTCGTCGACGACATCGGGCAATTGCTTCGGAGTAATCCGCTGACAAAAGAACACGACTCTGTGGCACCGGCATTTTTCAGACTTGCATACATCTTCAGAACTCTTGAACAATGTTCTTCACAGAAGAGTACGTCCCCGTCGCGGCAACAACGGAGCCAAGAACGATGATGGTGGCGATGAGCGCGGCCTCCGCCCGGCCGCACCGTGCCACGCCGAAGATCCTGAGGTAGAAGACGCAGGGGAGCAGCATGGACGCCATGACGCTGAGGAGCGAGCCCACGAGCGCCATGAGGTAGCCGAAGAAGGGCACGGCGAGGGCGACGACCACCGTGCTGACGACCAGCAGGGTCCTGATCATCACGTTCACGGACCTCTTGCTGCTGCGGGCGCCGCCGGCGAGCAGCCTCTCCTCGACCGCCGTGGCCAGCGGCGTCACCATCAGCGCGTACTTGGAGAACGGATTGATCAGCGTCGTGTAGATGGCCAGCTTCGAGCTGAGCTTGCCCTCTGGCAGGTTCAGCGTCACCTGGGACTTGACGTCGTCGCCGTACATGAGGTAGCCGATGATCGCCATCGACGCGTAGTTGAGCGTGCAGGCGGCGAAGCATAGGACAAGCACCTATACAAGCAGAAAGACAGACATGAGGTAGTATTGAATACTGCAATCTGCAATGCACAGGTCTATAGGATAGGTACTGTTTGGTCAGTATCGCATTTTTTCCGTTTCAGTACTGTTCCCATCGTAGAAGACAAAACTCAGTTTGGGACCAGACGATAAGGTGGCAGCGCAGCTGACTCCGAGGCGCCAGATGCAGTACTCAAGGTTTTATATTTGTTCCTTTCTCGGAGGAAAGGAAATCTACTGACCGTTGCATCACAGACAATCAGTCAGGGACAGGGGTAGTTCGAGATTGATTGAGCTTCATATAATTGGCAAATGCTGGAGATTGGATATAGTTCAGGTACATGTTTTGGTACCTGGAACTTTTGTCATGGCAAATGCTGCATGTTGGGTCTCTCTTGTGTTCCACACTTTTGAACACAAAAAAAAATGCAGTGGTAAAATGGAATAGAAGGAATGACTGTGTGTTCAGTTATGTATTGGTGCTCTTCAGAGTCAGCTCAGTGACACCGATCTGACAATCAAAATAATAATGTAGGAGTCACTCAGACACTCACCCTGGAGAACTTTTTCTTTTCCTTCATGGAGTTGCAGAGCGTTGGGAAGATGGCATGTCCGCAGTAGCAGAAGGTGTAGAGGCCCAGAGCGGTGGGGAGGCCGCTGACGTTCAGCATCCTCCCCTTGCCCCGGAATCCGACGCCGTCGGCCAGCGCCGTCCACAGCACGCAGACGACGACGACGGCGGACGCGAGCACGCCGCTGGCGGACACGTAGGCGAGCACGCCGAGGCTCCGTAGCCACGTGGTGGGCAGGATGACGAGGGCGACGAGGACGACGAAGAGCTGCTTCCCGGAGACGACGCCGAGGCTCCCGACGCTGAGGCTGGTGCCCGGGAAGAGCTTGTCGAGGTTGTCCCCCTCGAGGATGAGGAAGCCGATGGCGACGAGGTAGAGCTCGGCGTAGAGGAAGGCGGAGGCGGCGAGGCGGCCGGCGCGGCCGAAGGCGAGCGCGCCGATGTCCGGGTACCCGCGCACGCCCGGCGCCGCGTCCATGCACCGCTGCAGGAGCAGGCCCGTGTAGCAGCAGACGGCGGCGACGGCGAGCAGCAGCGCCAGGCTCAGCCACCCGCCCTCCGACAGCGCGTACGGGATGGACAGCAGCCCTACGCCTGGAGAAGAAGAAACAAACCAACATTTTTAACCCCTGCTGTGCTCCAGTAGAACGAATGCGTGACGAGGCGGACGCTCACCGGAGAGGCCGTTGAGGCCATTGAAGCAGGTCCGCACGAAGCTCGCGCCGCCGCCCGGCTCCGCGTCCGCCGCGCCGTAGCACTGCGCCTCGTGGTCGTGGCCGTCGTCGTCGCCCGCCGCCGCCTGCTGCCGGCCCTTGCGCGCGTCGCAGGAGGCGGCGTAGTCCTGGAGCAAGGGCCGCCCCAGGCCCGGCGAGCCGTCGTCTGGGGCACCACCGCGCGACGCCGCCCCGCCAACGGCCATCTTCTTATCCGCCAACACCCGATGGGAAATGGAGCAGGCTGCAGAGCAGAGCACAGGACAGAGTTTGACTCGTGCCGCGCGCGCCACGAGCCGTAAATAAAGCGAGCGGCGGCTGCGTGCGTGGTGTTTTGTTTCGTCCCGTGGCCGCGGGTGCGGGTGGTGGGCCCGTACGTAGGTAGAAGACGAGGAATTGGCGACGGAGACAGCGACTGGAGCTGGCAGAAGAAGTGAACCCACGGCGTCTCACCCGACACGCACGCGAGCTGAAAGTTTTTCTACTTGTACAAAAGACTTGCCGCGTCATTCCGTGGAATACGAGGCCAGCCAGCCGCCTCTTGGAGTGGCAGTGGCAGCGTCTCTTGATGTTGCAAGGGGCACAGTACCAGGTCGTCCTCGGTCCTGCATTCGGTCCCCAGAAATGCACCACAGGGGCACAGCGATGGGAAAGGAAAAGACGAGAGGTACACGAATGGCACAGAGCGCAGCGGCCTGGGGTTTAGACCATGCTCATCAGCTAGTGCATTTGTATCATATACAATGCGCAATTATTATTTTTCGATTCTGTGTACAATGCGCAAACAATGTTTTTTACGTTCATTTTCACTCTCTGCTAACCATGGTTAAGCGGGTGACGATTGCCGTCCGTGGTCTTGTGCGGCGGACACGGCACCAGGTTTGGTCGTTCGGCAACCTTCCCACCATTTGGCATTTTGCTAGCTATGCATCATCTCGCCAGGTGCTGAAGTGATCTGGAAGAAGGACGCTTCAACTTTTCCTGAGTGATATTCAGATAAACCTTAACTTCGTGATTTGATTATATGTTTTACCTCTGCGCTTTGGTTAATTAATTAGCACATGCATCCAATGCATATATCCAGCCGGACTTCTGCATGCGTACGACGCGTACAACACATGGCGTCCTTATCTCTGTGCGGAAAAAAGGAAAAGATGTGCACAGACAACCTCGTGCAAGCTTTATTATAACTAAGCAATTTTGTCTGCCCATGCATATAGAGTACAGTATACTGCATGTTTGTTTGTTTCTAACGTATGCATTGCTTCCTGTACGGCTGTACCGTCAACCTGTTGCAATGCAAATAAGGTTGAGTCTGGGAACTTGGATATCCGCTAGTTCATTTTGACAGCATGCATCTTGTTTTATGCACGTTCTCACAATATACGCATACACAATATGTTAGACTATCTAATCGATCGTTCATAATACACATGCACAGCCATTTGCATACCAACCGCTGCACCCGGTGTAAACTCCATAGCACAACACGGTTGGTCCGTTGGAGTTGCTATGGACGAGGCTCCGCGCTGCCATTGGCTGGCCTGACATGAGCCACTGATGAGGGGTGGGTCTGGAATTGGATCCAACTGGCAGTGGCATTGCCCAACATCAGCGGGGATCCGGTTTCGTTTTTGCAGACCTTTGTAGTAGGCCTCCTGTACCCCCCAAGCTACAACGACGATGACGATCATGGTGGAGAGCCAGCGGACAACGGTTCAGAATCCGTCCTTGCTTGGCGGTTCAGTTGCGGCCATGTGCACGACGACCATAGCAATAACGTCAATCCAGATCACCGGGTCGGATTGGCTGTTTCACGAATCATACAGTTTCGTCGTGATCGCCCCACTGAGCACGGAGCTTTTTGGCCTGTGCACTCCCGTGATGTTCTATCTAGAAAATTGTTTATTAACGACGCACGGTGCTCGGTGCTCGATGGAGACTTGGAATTGGAACCCAAGTGTGTACTGGTACTGGGAGCGAAACGATCCGTTCGTTTGAGCATGAGTAGAAAGTAAACATATGTGTAAGACCCTCCCAAAAGTAACACAGTGATCGGTAGTAGAAAAAAATATGAATATCAGTTGCAATTCTATAGAAATCATTTAAGAACACAAAAAGTTTTCAATAAAATATTCGGACCTTTCAACACACGTAAACTCAGGAAATAGAAAAGAGACGGATACAAAGAAAAGCTCTCAAAAGGTCGAAGCTCATGTTATATTTTCTCCAAAAATTTCTATGCATTCCGTAGAAATAGCATTTGTAGGAGCTCAATTCTTCATTCCAAAGAACTATATAGAAAAGTTTAATCGCGACCGTCTAAACGGGTTTAAATGGTGGAAGTGACTAATTAAACATAAACGGTCCGCCACTGTTTAGCGTTTAAACGGTGTTTAAACGGACTAAATGACCGTTTAGACGAACAGTGCTAAAATCCGCTATTAAACTTTTCTATATAGTCATTTAGCACCGAATAATGACTAAACAGTGACCGACTGTTTACCGTTTCGGCTAACACTGGATTTCGGTCATGCAAATTCCCTTTATTTGTTCTAAGAAACACTTGAACACATCTTTTTACGATAGTCAGCACGCTTTAGGCAAGCTAAAGTATGGTGTGTGCCTAACTAGCTATATTGATAAGTAGTCTGATGAACGTTTTGGGAGCGGCACTGTTTGACACTGTTTGACATAAATGGTAGACAGAGAAAGGGGTAGTTGGAATAGTGATAGAGAGTGGGATTTGAGGAACGCCATCGTGGATAGCCTTAGCCTTAGGGAGTCTTAGGGCGTGATTGGTTGCGGGAACGAGGCCTCGTCCAGGCTCGTGACATGCAGGCTCTGGTTATTTGGTACCCCATCCCAGCTCATTTCCCTGCATCTTCTCGTGCATTTGCGGCTCACCATACAGGCTCGCAGCATACGCCCGAGGCGAGCGTAGCTCACCATGCAGGCTGCTTGCATGCAGTCATTAGTTAAATTAATGACGCATTAGTATATATGATTAGAGCATAATGAATGTTTTTTATTTATTTTGAAGTTGATTAAGGCTTAGCATGATGAGTTATAGACTACGACTAAATTATAATACGAAATATAATAATTAATCTTGTTGTTTTACTCACATGCCACGTGTATGTGTACGGCAACCAAACACCATCACTTGTGAGCCAGGCTAATCGAAAAAACAACCAAACAAACAGCCATGCATGATGGAGACCTGGATCCTTTTGTCCTGCATGGTGCTCTGGTTCTGCACGGTGCCCTACAGAGCAACCAATCTCGCCCTTACAACCTGTCCGACCTCCCCCACGAGCCACCACAAAGCAGTAGCCGGTTGGTTGGCTACCCGGTGCTAAAGTCGTCGTCCGGGCCCCAAATAGACTACAAGAAAAATAATGTGAAAGAGCTCACTTGAGTACGGTGCATGCGAGGCACACCTTGGCTACTAATCGTTTTCTAAATTTTTGTTTACAAACAGGCTACACGCTGCTCGCCGAGGGGCTCGGACGCAGTTCTGGGCTCCTGACAGTGCGCGCCCAAGATGGAGCATTCAACCGTGTCTACATGTTGCCCGCTAGGAGGGCCCGAACGCGGCGTCCGAGATGGAACATTCAGTCTCCGTCTCTGCATGCTGCCCGCCGGGACCCTCGGACGTGCACGGTCCTGCCGGGACCCTCGGACGTGCACGGTTATGGGCTCCTAGCGGCGCGCCCGAGATGAAACATTCAGCCTCCATCTATATAGCTTAAGGCGTTTAGGGCCTGTTTGGATCCACGCAGATAATGAGAATCTACTGAACTTTAGCGCTTTGAATCCAAATGGGTCAGATAATGGAAAGATAATAATTATCTAGATCTTAGCTCATTATCTACTCAATGCTAATGCTAGATAATATCAATTAATGGGAGATAATTGAACTTTTTCTTCCTTACTCAACTTATTATCTATTTTATTAGTTATGGATGCAAACATTACCACCTATTATCCATCAAGGTAACCATTATCTAGCTAATATTGGCTACTACCTATTAGCTAAATAATGAATATCTACAGTGGATCCAAACAGACCCTACCCCTTGCTAAAGTTTAGCTCACCACTTTTAGCTATTTTTAGCTACTTGGGCATCCAAACAGGACAGCTAAAAGTGTCTAGATAAACTTTATCTACCATTATCTCATTTGCTGGAGAAGGGGAGCTAAATGGAGCTAAAAGTGGTCCAGAGTGACCACTTACCACTCTTTACCCCTCCCCACCCCTACTCTCTCCACCCATCCTCATCGGGTCATTTATTAGGGGTATGGGTGTCTTTTTGTTCTCCATTATCTATGTTTTAGTTGTGTATCCAAACAACCACCAAGAGCTAAAGTTTATCACTGCAATAAATGAGCTAAAGTTTAGGCCCTGTTTGGGAACAAGGTATTTTTATAGTATTGTAAAAAATACTATGGTATTGAAAGAAACCATGGTAGTGGAGTAAAAATATGTTTGGCAAACCTCTGTATTCAAAACCATGGTATTGCCAATACTACAGTATTTTTGGAGTATTGAAAACTTTGATCTAGACCAAAGTTTTTGTTCAATGAGGAGGTGAAGTCAAATACTGTAGAACCATACTGTGTTCCCAAACACTTATGGGTTAGACTGCTGTGAAAAATATTATGTTTATGTTATTACAATTGATAGACCATGGTATTAAAATACTGCGGTTTTGAATACTTTATTTCTAAACATACCCTTAGCTGGGAGCTAAACTTTATCAAGGGATTCCCAAACATGGCCTTAGCCTCAGAAGTCAGAACTCAGAAGTCGCGTCCCTGTAGGCCGCCATCGCCCCTCCCCAGTACACAGTGTGGCAGCCCACTTCCCCTGGCCCGCGGGAAACCCGGCCTTTTCCCTGGGCAAATTTTTTCCCGGCCTGGTTTGGAAGCCCACGACGCGAGGCTCTCGCCTGTTCGCCTCTCGCCTTGGACGAGCGAGGCCGCCGCCGAGGAGCGACATCCCACGTCGACGTCAGAGTCCGACAGCAAGACCTACGACGTCTCCCCTCTGCCGGCGTCTCTGCGCGCAAGAACAACGCCGCTCCCGTTCGAGCTCCCCTCTACCGTCACGCCTCTGAACGCCACCGACGGCGTCGACACTACGGCGTCTCCGCCGCTGGTTCCGTAGGTTAGTCCTCCTCCCTTCTCGCGACTCCATTTCCCTGCTAGGGTTCTCTTCTCTGCCTCCTCACACCGCTCAATTGCGCTTGATTTAGAGCGAGTGCGGGGTTTCTGGGGAGTGGGGAGTATCACTGTTGTTGGTGGCTTAGGTATTTGGGCACCTAGTTGTTTGTGTGCTGTTGTCCATGGCCCTGTTTGGATTCGATTATAATCAGATTATGGGCCATTTATCGCGAAAAGCGCAGCCAAACGGATTGCTTTGCTTCTGAGCCCGCTTACGTGGGAATCAGCTCCCTAGTAGAAAACTCGATTACCTCCTACGCAGCCCTTCCGCCTCCTCTCGCCCAACGCGAGCCGATTATTGCGGGCTATTTAATTTTTTGCCACTATTATCGAAGGCCACTCTCCAGTTGACATTGTTGCGAATGACTTTACATAATTGCCACTTTTAAGGGATGGGTGCCTACAGAAGTACCCTTTTTGCTTACGTGGCTGTCCACGTCGGCTTGGCACGGTGCCAACGGCAGGGGCTCGCTATGAGAAATGACTCCCGTGCCCTCCCCTCTATTTGTGCCCACTTCGCCCCCTTCCCTCTTTCTGTGGCCACTCTCTTCCTCACCGGCGGCGCGGCTGCTTGCCACCCTGCTGTCGGCCATGGCACAATGGGGAGAGGCATCGACGGCAAGGAGCGGTGCGGGTATGGCAAGGGCAAGGAGCGGCGCGGGTCCTTCAGCGAGAGCAAGGAGTGGTGCCCGAAGGGGATCTATGTCCTCTCATGAGGTAGGAGAAGAGACAGGGTTGCCGTTGATTCTTTGCCCGATCTGCGGATTGGACAAGGTGGTAGAGCTGAGGGTGGTCACCGATGATAAGGGGAACCGAGGTCGGATGTTCTTCAAATGCCCAAGGAATATACTAGGGGTGAGTTGCAATCTAGGTTTTCTTGTGATTTTGCTTGTTTTGGTCAGGTCAGATTCGGTTTGGTCCAGTGCAATGATGCAATGATGCTTTTGTCTTGTTGTAGATGCCAGGTAGATGCACATTCTATGAATGGACGAAGGGATACTTAAATCAGTTGGTTGATTTGGGGATCATTAAGATAAATTGGAGAGACAACCAAGCAGGCAGTGAAGAAGCAGCCGATTCAGTTGGTGCCCAAGTTGGTGGCCATCCATGTGACCGAATGGAGGAGAAGCTAGAGTCTATGATTAGAGCAATAAAGATGTTAGTTGTAATTTGGCTTGTTAGTGCTGTTGTTAGCATCATGTCCAAGTTCAAGTGAGAATTGTGGGTGTGTGTTCATGTACTGGCAGTGAGAAATGTGGGACATGTTGTGGCGGAACCGCCGGTTTAATCCGGGCTAAATACACCTGCCACCATTAGCTCTCAGTGTACTTAGGCCGTACTAAACCCGGTCGTCCGTCGAGAAGCCTTCGGCCCTCGATTCGTACCAAAACCCAGAGGAACCGACATCACACACATTCGACCCTCGATGGAGCCACAACAGTTACATCATCACAAGCATTTGAATAGATAGTAGTAAGACTTTAAGTTACAAACCAGGTCCTGAATAAAATAGGTTCAACATAGGTCCATAATAAAATAGAGTTCGAAATAGTGTCTCGCAGCGGAAATTAAAGATCATAGTTCACGATAAACAAAAGACTTGCAGCAGGAGAATGACATCATGCCCACTGATGTCACCCCATTGCCAGATCATGACTCGGCTCACTCCTGATGGTAACAAGCTCCTCCACCCACACAGGCACAAAAGAGGAACTCCATACCTGAAAATCAAAAGTTGGGGCAAACCCTGAGTACTAATTACTCAGAGGACTTAATGGCATTGGCTTACGGCTGACGCAAAGCTTGTTTACTATCATTTAGGTCCTTAGCCATTGATTCTTAGCAAAGGTTGATTATGCATAAGGTAGCAGGATTTGTCAGCCGCTACCCCTTATAATAGAAAGAGATAATCATTTAGAGTATAACAATTGACGTAAACTTGAAGCATCCAAATATCAATTAAGTAACCAATCATGTAATATTCGAAAACATGAATCATAATCATATGGTATTAAAGTTATTACTACGTTGCCCGTCAGTGATATTTGGCATTCTCACACCTGGTGAGCATCAGCGATTCGAATCGATTTTAATTCCCGGGAATAACTAAAAGTGCCAGGGGCCCATATGCTTACTCACACG
The DNA here is from genome assembly GCA_022530915.1 of Paspalum notatum. Taxonomy (NCBI): domain Eukaryota; kingdom Viridiplantae; phylum Streptophyta; class Magnoliopsida; order Poales; family Poaceae; genus Paspalum; species Paspalum notatum. The sequence goes on from CM039689.1 coordinate 34,680,571, forward strand.
ACGGCTTTCCCACATATAGTCCCCCTCCTCCACCTGTCCCATCCCAAGTTCGATTCACTCCCACCTGACTCCCGGGTTGTGCCCCATGACGAGCCTGCCGACATCTCGGACTCCCCGCCATGAGTACCAAGCTCCCCGGGCCACCTTTCTCTCAACCAGTGGGTAGGAACGTGTTTCTGTTCTCCGGATGGCACAAGTAAGGTTTCACCGGCCCCATTAACCGGGTAAGCATTTTAGCAATGGTATGCCAACCAGCAGGCGAACAGCGAACGGGCCTTATGCGACTCGGGCGGAGCCATTACACCGTAACAACGCACACCGCAAGAATATAACTTAACCTCCGCCCGGTCTCCAATTTATCATCAACATCATAGACTATCATGGCAAAACTGCCAGTGTTCCATCTCGTTTTCAAAGTCACCCTACGCGACGAGTGACCATTCACTCGTGTCTACTCGAGCCTAGCATTTCTAGGCAACTCGTCCTACGTACTAATATAGGTGCTAGGGCCAGGGCGGCCAGTGGTTCTAATGCAATAAGGTTCCCAACAATACCTAATGCATATGCGTAATCATAAGTCATAATTTGCTAGGAGAATGTAGGGCCTGCCTACCTTCCTCGCTAGGGTCAGTGTCGTCGGGAGCGGAGTCGGCGGCCTGCTGGAGATCCTCTTGCTGCGGGTACGGCTCCGGGTCCTCGGGCTCCTCGATCAGTGTCTGCTCCTGCGTCTGCTCCTCGACTCCGGGATCTATATGCATGCCATCATGTGCCAATGAGTGCAACGAATGCATATGGTATGCGAGATGCTCATGTGTGGTAACAACGTAAACCTTACCAAGAAATCATCCAAACCATCTCTAAGAAATCGTATAAACCATCACTAAAAGCAAGCACAACCTATCATAAACTACACATTCAAAAATTTGGCAAGGGAATATCTTTAGTTTTTCAGGACATCTATTTCCCATATTTTTCTTTACTAAAAAACTCACATAGCTCAAGACAGTGGTAATAACGTGTTCAAGAATGCTCTTTTGAATCCTGACATCCTAAATAGATCACCAAATTTATCCCTTAACTTTCCTAGTTGTTTTAATGCCCTTTTTCCCTTTTTCTTTCCTAGCTTTTACCTTTTTGTCATTTTCAAATCACTATCTAAACTTAACATGCAAGGTCTCAAATTTCATCAGTGAGCTACTTGTGCTGTCCCAAGTGTATAAAAAATACTAGAGAGCCATTTTAAGTCTACTTTATGTAGGCCCCACTCTCTAAGTTGAATAGATGCACCTAACACATGTAAAATGGTAAAAGAGTAATCAAACAGCAAGATCTATGGCTATAAAAATCTTCACAGTGCTATCATACCACAAGAATGTTTCTGACCAAGTTTTACAATTTTTGGAGACCATTTGGTCCATTTTTCCTATTTATTTCCTTTCAACATGCATGCAAGAACCCAGGGGCAAAATGGTCATTTCATGAGTCCACATCTAAACCATTCTGTAGATCTACTCAAGAGGAGTTCATAGGTTCTGAGTTTGTCCATTTTGGATTTTTCTTTTAATTTATATGATTTTTCAAAGTTCAAACCGAGAAAAAGGTAAACAGAAAAAGAAAAATCCAGATCCGAGGACCTCTACGCAATTAACCGTAGCTTCCAGGGGCTAGCTTGCAAGATCTGCAAGACTCAGCCCCCGTGCGGGAGGACCGGGTTGCAATTACGGAAAAGTCCGGGGGCTAGATCTAAAAAGATCCGGCCCCCGTCTTCTTCCTCGCGCCCGCCGCGGCCGCGCGGCGCGGCGCGCGCACCGGCGAGCTCCGGCTCGCCGGAGCCGCGACGAGGGGCGCGGGGGATGCGCGCGATGACGGTGCTCACCCTGGGCTAGATTTCGTCGACGGCGGAGGCGGGGTTGAGGCGGAAACGGCGGTGAACGGCGGCGGTGTCGGCGTGAACCCGCGCGTCGCGGACGGCGAGCTCGGCGTCGATCTCGTCGGAGAAGGGGAGAACGACGACGAGGGCTAGCGGGGGAGGGGCGGCGTGGAGCGGCGGTTGCGGTGGTGCGGTCGGTTGGGCTCGGGGAGGCCGGGAGGCGGCGGCGCGAGCTCGGCCCCGAGCTCGCGGCCGGTAATGGCGGCGCGGCGAAAACGGCGAGGGGCGGGGTGGAAACGGAACGGGGAGAGCGGGAAAGGGCTAGGGTTTGGGGCGCGGGACCCTCCCCTCCTTTTGACGCGCCCGGGGGCGCCGCCCGTGGCTCGCCGTACTTCCTGTACGCCGGCGAGCCACGCGGCGTGCGCCGGTTCGCGCCGTGCGCGTCGGCGCGGATCGGCGGGCCCACGTGTCATTGACTCCGGGAGGAAGAAAATAAAAATGTGTTTTCCTTCCTTCAGTAATTCGATGTTTTGGCGTATTTAGAGGCCGAATTTGGAAAAAGCCTAATTGGAACAAATGTTCTACTCAGAGAGATCTACAACTTTGTCAAAGTGAACAACCCCAAAATCCAAGTGTAAATATGGTTAAAATTCAAATTTTGAAATCAGCCCTAGGTAAGGAAGGGTACCTTTATTGTTTGGAAAAAGGAAAAACCCTATTTCCAAGCCTTTTCGCCCAAAGTGCCTTTTGGGTAACTTGCTTATAATTTCAATACCTACAACTTATTCAATGGGAGGGTTGCATGAAAGTGGTTGTATGTTTGTGCAAACTTAGGGTTTTTAAACAAGGCTGATTTGAGCTGGTTTTCTGCACTGACAAAGAAAGACTCCAAACCCTATGTTGCCTTCATTATCTGGCCAAACCCCAATTATGAAAGTTGTTCAAATCTTTATTATCTACAAGTTTGGTAATATGAGTTTCCCCTATATCCCAATAGATTTGGGTTTATGAACAAGAACATAGCAGAACACATGCATAAAATTCAGATTTCAAGCATTCCATCTCATCCAAACAAGTCATAGCCTAATTACATGCAATCACATGATGCTAATTGATGCTTAGTGCATGATTAAGATATGATAATGCACTCGAGATGCTGGAGCATCACAACCCACCCCCCTTAAAAGAATCTCGTCCCGAGATTTTGATGTGATGTGGGTGGAATAGTTTAAGTAAACGAGCATGTAAGGAGTGTTAGCTAAACATACTGGTTTGAAGTGGATGGGAGAAAACCCGGGTGTTTAGTTTGTAGATATTCTTCAGTTTCCCACGTTGCTTCCTCTTCGGAGTGATCACTCCATTGCACCTTATAAAAGTTGACAGTATTACGCCGCGTTGACCTTTGTTTTTGGTCTAGGATTTTGATGGGTCGGGCTTCATAGGTAAGGTCAGGCTCAATCTGAACTTGAGACGTGTCGACTTCTTCTTCCGGCACTCGTAAGCACTTTTTAAGTTGTGACACGTGAAACACGTCGTGCACCGCCGCAAGATGTGGTGGCAACTCCAATCGGTAAGCCACTGGTCCACATTTCTCGGTGATCTTGAACGGGCCAACATACCGTGGGGCGAGCTTTCCCTTTACCCCAAAGCGATGTACCCCTTTCATCGGTGACACTCGAAGGTATACATGATCACCCTTCTCAAAAACTAGCGGTCTCCTTCTCCTATCCGAGTAACTCTTTTGCCTGGACTGTGCGCTCTTCAGGTTACTTTGTATGAATTTTACTTGTTCTTCGGCTTGAGTTACCAAATCAGGGCCAAAGGTGACGCGTTCCCCAGGTTCGGACCAGTTGAGGGGTGTTCTACATCTTCTGCCGTATAAGGCCTCGAAAGGTGCCATATTCAAGCTCTTCTGGTAGCTGTTATTGTATGCAAACTCTGCCAAGGGCAAACACTCATCCCATTTTGTGGAATAAGTTAAGGCACATGCCCTCAACATGTCTTCTACGATCTGATTTACTCTTTCGACTTGGCCACTGGTTTGAGGGTGGTATGCCGAACTGCGAATCAGTTTTGTTCCGAGGGCAGTTTGCAGATGTTCCCAGAAGCGGGACACAAAAACTGAGCCTCGATCTGAAGTGATGGTCACGGGAATACCGTGTAGGGATACTATTCGGGAAATGTACAGCCCGGCATACGTGGCTGCGGTGTAGCAAGTTTTCACTGGTATGAAGTGTGCGGACTTGGTAAATCGATCAATGATCACCCATATAGAATCACAACCCTTCTGAGTGCGAGGCAAACCCACCACGAAATCCATGTGTATATCTTCCCAGATGTTCAAGGGTTGAAGCATACCGCCCGGTTTTAAGTGGTCAGCTTTCACCCTCTTACACACGTCGCACTCTGACACATACTTGGCGATTTTCCGCTTCATGCGAGTCCACCAAAATTTCTGTTTCAGGTCTTGGTACATCTTATTACTGCCTGGGTGCATGGTAAGCACGGAGGTGTGGGCTTCGTCGAGTATTTTCTTCCGCAACTCCATATCTTTTGGCACTACTAGGCGATTGTTAAACCACAGGACCCCTTGGTCATCTAGTGTGAAGCAAGCCTTCTTCTCTTCATCAATACCCTCACGAATGTGGGCCATTCCCGGGTCTTGTTTTTGTGCTACAATGACTAGGTCTTTTATTGTCGGTTCAATGATGAGGCTATAGAGTTCGACTAGCTGCTCGGTTGGCATTTCTATTTCATCCATCTCCCAACAAATCATTCTTGCCGTGGGCCGAGCTTCAATCACATTGCAATGAGCCCGACGGCTTAGTGCGTCAGCTACCACATTCGCCTTCCCGGGGTGATAATGAATCTCCAGGTCATAGTCTTTTATCAACTCTAACCACCGTCTTTGCCTCATGTTTAATTCGGGCTGTGTGAAGATGTATTTGAGGCTCTTGTGGTCAGTGTAGATATGACACGTGTTGCCCAGCAGATAGTGCCTCCATATCTTCAGGGCGTGTACAACTGCGGCTAGCTCAAGATCATGGGTTGGGTAGTTCGCTTCGTGTTTCCTTAGTTGGCGGGAAGCGTAAGCGATTACTCTCCCTTCTTGCATTAGGACACAGCCTAGCCCCTGGCCGGAAGCAACACAATATACATCAAATGGCTTTGTGACATCCGGTTGGGCTAGCACTGGTGCTGTTGTCAGTAGTTTCTTTAATTCCCGGAACCCATCCTCACACTTCGGACCCCACACGAATTTTGCATTTTTCTTAGTCAAGGAGGTCATTGGTTTAGCAATTTTGGAGAAGTCCTTGATAAAGCGGCGGTAGTAGCCCGCTAGACCAAGAAAACTCCGAATTTCTGTGACAGTTTCCGGCTGCTTCCAGTTCAGAACATCCTTTACTTTGCTAGGGTCAACCGCTACTCCCTTTTCTGACAGAATATGCCCCAGGAAACCCACTTCCTTTAACCAGAAAGCGCACTTTCTGAACTTGGCATAGAGCTTGTGTTCTCTTAGCCGAGTGAGTACTACCCGCAAATGTTCTTCGTGTTCTTTTTCATTTTTGGAGTAGATTAATATATCATCAATGAATACCACGACGAACTTGTCGAGCTCGTTCATGAACACCGAGTTCATCATGTACATCAAGAAGGCTGGTGCGTTGGTTAACCCAAAGGACATGACCAGATATTCATACAAGCCATATCTGGTCGAGAAAGCAGTTTTTGGTATGTCTTCTTCTCTGATTTTTATGTGATAATAGCCCGATCTTAAGTCAATTTTTGAGAAGACTTTGGCCCCAACTAACTGATCGAACAAGATGTCAATGTGTGGAATTGGAAATTTATTTTTGACTGTGACTGCATTTAGCGGCCTGTAGTCCACACAGAGCCTTTTACCTCCCTAATCTTTCTTCTCTACGAAGAGGGCCGGACAACCCCAAGGTGACGAACTTGGCCGAATGAAACCCTTATCTAGTTGCTCTTGGAGTTGTATTTTTAGCTCTTTTAGTTCATCCGGTGCCATTCTGTATGGCCTTTTTGAGACAGGGGCTGTACCAGGGACGAGGTCAATGCGGAACTCTACATCCCTATCCGGAGGCAGACCCGGCAGTTCTTCCGGAAATACGTCCGGGATGTCACATACTACAGGAATCTTTTTGATTTCATCGAGTTCAGTTGCATTTACTGTGGCCACCATGTGTTTCATGTCTGGCATGTGTACCCGTATAACCTTGCCGCTGACCCTAGACCTTAACTGTATTGTCCTACTGCCAATATCCAGGACGGCGTTGTTTTCAGTCATCCAATTCATTCCCAAAATAATATCAATCCCCTGGTGTGGCAGCACCACGGGGTTGATGATAAACGTCTCGGCTCCTATTTCCAGCTTTAAGTGCCTGACCCCTAGACTGGTATCAATAGGAGACCCTGGGGCAGTGATGTGGTAGTTTTCCCTCAACTTGTGCATTTTTATGTCATGCTTCTGTGCATATGCTTTGCTAATAAAGGTATGCGTAGCCCCCGAATCAAATAGCACGACGGTCGGATGACCGTTGATCATGAACGTACCAGCGAGCACCGGCACACCGGCGGGGATCTGCTCCAGGTGAATGTAGTGCACCCGACCCGTCTTCTGTGCCGGTCCCTTCTGCTTGCCCTGCTGGGTGCCGCCTGCTGGATTCGAGCCTTGAATTTTGCGGGGTGCCCTGCAATCCCGACTGAAGTGCCCCACCTTGCCACAGTTAAAGCAAGGGTTTCCAGGTCCCGGGAGAGCGAGGACACGTGTCGCGGGGGCCGGAGCTTGTGTGCCAGCGGTGAGCCTCTGCTGCTGCTGTGGCTGCTGCTGCTGTGGCGCCCGGTGAACCCAGCCCGGCTGATTGGGCCGGACCGTGAAACGGGGCTGCTGATAATACTGCTGTGAGGGCCTATAGGCTGTCTTCTGCTTCTGGGAGGACCCCGCAGCAGATATGTTGGCTAGGCGCTTGCGCCTCTGATCTTCATTAGCGACCCGCAGGCGATTCTCCATATCAAGCGCGGTGTCCACCAAGTCGGTGAAGCTCTGGTAGCGACGCCCCAAGTGTGTCTGGAGAGTGGGGTCAAAGCCGCTCAGAAGCCTAGCGGCACGAGAGGGGTCATCTCGCACATCCTCCGGTGCATACTGCGACAGGTGAATGAACGTCTGTACGTACTACATCACCGTCTTGTTCCCTTGCTTGAGCTCTCGAAATTCTCGCTTCTTCTGTTCTACCAGGCTATCCGGGATATAGTGGGCCCGGAAAGCCTGAGAGAACTCCTCCCAGGTGGGCTCATGCCCAGCCCGCTGCATCTCGAGGAACGTGGCATGCCATGCTCCCGCAGGTCCCTGTAGCAGCTGCCCGGCAAAGCGCGCTTTCTGTTGCTTGGTCAACTCTGGGAGGAGAGTAAACTTGGATCTGATGGTGCGGAGCCAGTCATCAGCATCCAGCGGTTCAGGGCACTTGCTGAAGATGGGAGGGCGCAAATCCTCAAAGTCCCGGTATGAGATACCACGGTTTCTAGGCTCCCGCTGCCCATTACCGCGGCCTTGGCGCTCTTCCGCTAGCAGTCGGATCAGCTCACCCTGTTGCACGATCAGGGTAGCCAACTCCGGCGGAGGTGGGGCGCCGTTCGCCTGCTGCTCCGAACCCGAGTGTTGCCCATTGCGAGTGTTCACCATCTGCAAGTGGGGGCAACGTGAGTAGAATATTATGTATTTCTTTTTGGCCGACAATTTAAGTGTAAAACAATGGCGTGGTTATAAAACATAGCATCTACACAACTTGGTATCTCATGAAAACAGGCAGTTAGAAATTTTATGCGGCATTCCAACTCATCCATCCAATCAACCTCAAGATCAGTGGTGCATCACTAAGGTTCGAATATAATTAAAGATACGAACTACGACTTAAGGTTCAGTCGTTACATCAGGGGAATGGTGGCTATGTCGATCAACCACCCAAATCACATGTCGTGCGGCGTCCCATATTACATAAATGGTGTACACAAATGAGCTCTCACATCTCATCAAGGTTTTTAGTACAGCCACATATAAATGCACGGAGCAGTGTAATATAAAATATCGCTATCAACGTGCTAAACGATTCACAAAACGCCTCATCCTCCTTCATCATCACCACTCCTCTCTAAGTCGCAGAGCGGCCTGTGGGGACGGAGCCCTCTCCCTCCTCCTCCATCTCCATCGCTCAGAGGACTCCCTGTCCTGAGGGTCCTGCTCCGCTGGAGGCGGCTCGTACACCGCGAGGCGCTGCTGTAGCTGAGCCACCTGACCCTCCAGCTCCTCCACTCGAGCACGCGCCTCCGCGTGCCTGTGAAAGTAGAAACGGCTCCTGCCCTCAGCGCGGTCATACATCCTGTGCATCTCACTGGCAAACCCCATACATGCTGCATAGGGTCGTGTGTCGTTGCGGGCCTTGAGCATGTCGTGGCGGCGGACCCACTCGTCGTCCATCTTCTGCGTGGGGAGATAACGCAGGTCTGAGTGGCCCGCATCCTCCTCGGGGCTCAGAAAAGTGATAGCTGTCGTAACTGCCTTCAGATAGGCTTCCTCCTCGTTCGCCCCATAGACCACGATGGTGTGTGGGTTCGCGGAGTTCGGGTGCGGAAGGACCACCCGGGCCCAGCAGCTCCCCTGCCCGTGCATGGTCTGCACGGAGTAGAAGGGACAGGGGCGGCATCCCATCTGCCTCAGGGCCCTGCACAGGATCCGGGAGAGGGAGCAGTCCTCCCGGCAGCGAGTGTGGAGTAGCCCGTCCTCTACCAGGGGTGGAGTGTGGGTCACTGGCGGGAGCGGGCGCCCCCTACCCCCCATGGCCTTACGCGCGGTCTGCTTGGTCCTAACCATCTGTGGGACACAAAAGAAAGGCCTTTGCATTAAAAAATTTTTTAGAGTGAGTTCATACAATATTTTATGCACTATTGAATAGAAGAAGATAAGGGACTTAAGTTCGTGATTTCTTTTGTAGACTTATTAGAAATACCCCATATATAACCCAGGCGATGAACATGATGCATGATCCGTTGGTACCGTCTCACATCACACATCCTAGTCTAGTATATACTACCGGTTATTCGGTGACAATATGCACGGCACTCTCTATTGCAACTAGTCGTTTTCTAACCGTTTTTAATTTCGCGCGGAGTTAGTGTACCTGCAGAAAAATGCATGCTCATACATTACCACATAGTGTGGCATCCACGCCATTTTGCGCCGCGTGGACAACGCATCTGTATGGTCCTCTGCTAGACCGGGCTGGCACCCACGCAAGCAAATTGAATCTTGCTGCGTCACAACAGAAAAGTGGTCACAAACACGCCAAAGGTGACCACCCCCCTTAAATTTCTATCCTACCAGCATGAATGCAGAGTTTACAACCATTCGCAAAACCCAATAGCTTCCACCAGTACTGGGGATGGCTATGGCCGAAAAGTTGCTTCTCAAAGCGCCGAATATGCATATGAGTTCTATCTAGGTTAGAAAGTCAGTGATGTCACCTGGATAACACTAACATCCTTAATACGGGCATATCGTATACTCTCTTTTACAAATTACTTGAAAAGGGCTTTCAAAAATAGTTTTGTAAACCAAAACTTGATGATACAACTGTTGTCTGTGTATGATCGGCTCTGATACCAGCTGTGGCGGAACCGCCGGTTTAATCCGGGCTAAATACACCTGCCACCATTAGCTCTCAGTGTACTTAGGCCGTACTAAACCTGGTCGTCCGTCGAGAAGCCTTCGGCCCTCGATTCGTACCAAAACCCAGAGGAACCGACATCACACACATTCGACCCTCGATGGAGCCACAACAGTTACATCATCACAAGCATTTGAATAGATAGTAGTAAGACTTTAAGTTACAAACCAGGTCCTGAATAAAATAGGTTCAACATAGGTCCATAATAAAATAGAGTTCGAAATAGTGTCTCGCAGCGGAAATTAAAGATCATAGTTCACGATAAACAAAAGACTTGCAGCAGGAGAGTGACATCATGCCCACTGATGTCACCCCATTGCCAGATCATGACTCGGTTCACTCCTGATGGTAACAAGCTCCTCCACCCACACAGGCACAAAAGAGGAACTCCATACCTGAAAATCAAAAGTTGGGGCAAACCCTGAGTACTAATTACTCAGAGGACTTAATGGCATTGGCTTACGGCTGACGCAAAGCTTGTTTACTATCATTTAGGTCCTTAGCCATTGATTCTTAGCAAAGGTTGATTATCCATAAGGTAGCAGGATTTGTCAGCCGCTACCCCTTATGATAGAAAGAGATAATCATTTAGAGTATAACAATTGACGTAAACTTGAAGCATCCAAATATCAATTAAGTAACCAATCATGTAATATTCGAAAACATGAATCATAATCATATGGTATTAAAGTTATTACTACGTTGCCCGTCAGTGATATTTGGCATTCTCACACCTGGTGAGCATCAGCGATTCGAATCGATTTTAATTCCCGAGAATAACTAAAAGTGCCAGGGGCCCATATGCTTACTCACACGACGGCTTTCCCACATATAGTCCCCCTCCTCCACCTGTCCCATCCCAAGTTCGATTCACTCCCACCTGACTCCCGGGTTGTGCCCCCATGACGAGCCTGCCGACATCTCGGACTCCCCGCCATGAGTACCAAGCTCCCCCGGGCCACCTTTCTCTCAACCAGTGGGTAGGAACGTGTTTCTGTTCTCCGGATGGCACAAGTAAGGTTTCACCGGCCCCATTAACCGGGTAAGCATTTTAGCAATGGTATGCCAACCAGCAGGCGAACAGCGAACGGGCCTTATGCGACTCGGGCGGAGCCATTACACCGCAACAATGCACACCGCAAGAATATAACTTAACCTCCGCCCGGTCTCCAATTTATCATCAACATCATAGACTATCATGGCAAAACTGCCAGTGTTCCATCTCTTTTTCAAAGTCACCCTACGCGACGAGTGACCATTCACTCGTGTCTACTCGAGCCTAGCATTTCTAGGCAACTCGTCCTACGTACCTAATATAGGTGCTAGGGCCAGGGCGGCCAGTGGTTCTAATGCAATAAGGTTCCCAACAATACCTAATGCATATGCGTAATCATAAGTCATAATTTGCTAGGAGAATGTAGGGCCTGCCTACCTTTCTCGCTAGGGTCAGTGTCGTCGGGAGCGGAGTCGGCGGCCTGCTGGAGATCCTCTTGCTGCGGGTACGGCTCCGGGTCCTCGGGCTCCTCGATCAGTGGCTGCTCCTGCGTCTGCTCCTCGACTCCGGGATCTATATGCATGCCATCATGTGCCAATGAGTGCAACGAATGCATATGGTATGCGAGATGCTCATGTGTGGTAACAACGTAAACCTTACCAAGAAATCATCCAAACCATCTCTAAGAAATCGTATAAACCATCACTAAAAGCAAGCACAACCTATCATAAACTACACATTCAAAAATTTGGCAAGGGAATATCTTTAGTTTTTCAGGACATCTATTTCCCATATTTTTCTTTACTAAAAAACTCACATAGCTCAAGACAGTGGTAATAACGTGTTCAAGAATGCTCTTTTGAATCCTGACATCCTAAATAGATCACCAAATTTATCCCTTAACTTTCCTAGTTGTTTTAATGCCCTTTTTCCCTTTTTCTTTCCTAGCTTTTACCTTTTTGTCATTTTCAAATCACTATCTAAACTTAACATGCAAGGTCTCAAATTTCATCAGTGAGCTACTTGTGCTGTCCCAAGTGTATAAAAAATACTAGAGAGCCATTTTAAGTCTACTTTATGTAGGCCCCACTCTCTAAGTTGAATAGATGCACCTAACACATGTAAAATGGTAAAAGAGTAATCAAACAGCAAGATCTATGGCTATAAAAATCTTCACAGTGCTATCATACCACAAGAATGTTTCTGACCAAGTTTTACAATTTTTGGAGACCATTTGGTCCATTTTTCCTATTTATTTCCTTTCAACATGCATGCAAGAACCCAGGGGCAAAATGGTCATTTCATGAGTCCACATCTAAACCATTCTGTAGATCTACTCAAGAGGAGTTCATAGGTTCTGAGTTTGTCCATTTTGGATTTTTCTTTTAATTTATATGATTTTTCAAAGTTCAAACCGAGAAAAAGGTAAATAGAAAAAGAAAAATCCAGATCCGAGGACCTCTACGCAATTAACCGTAGCTTCCAGGGGCTAGCTTGCAAGATCTGCAAGACTCAGCCCCCGTGCGGGAGGACCGGGTTGCAATTACGGAAAAGTCCGGGGGCTAGATCTAAAAAGATCCGGCCCCCGTCTTCTTCCTCGCGCCCGGGACGAGGGGCGCGGGGGATGCGCGCGATGACGGTGCTCACCCTGGGCTAGATTTCGTCGACGGCGGAGGCGGGGTTGAGGCGGAAACGGCGGTGAACGGCGGTGAACGGCGGCGGTGTCGGCGTGAACCCGCGCGTCGCGGACGGCGAGCTCGGCGTCGATCTCGTCGGAGAGGGGGAGAACGACGACGAGGGCTAGCGGGGGAGGGGCGGCGTGGAGCGGCGGTTGCGGTGGTGCGGTCGGTTGGGCTCGGGGAGGCCGGGAGGCGGCGGCGCGAGCTCGGCCCCGAGCTCGCGGCCGGTAATGGCGGCGCGGCGAAAACGGCGAGGGGCGGGGTGGAAACGGAACGGGGAGAGCGGGAAAGGGCTAGGGTTTGGGGCGCGGGACCCTCCCCTCCTTTTGACGCGCCCGGGGGCGCCGCCCGTGGCTCGCCGTACTTCCTGTACGCCGGCGAGCCACGCGGCGCGCGCCGGTTCGCGCCGTGCGCGTCGGCGCGGATCGGCGGGCCCACGTGTCATTGACTCCGGGAGGAAGAAAATAAAAATGTGTTTTCCTTCCTTCAGTAATTCGATGTTTTGGCGTATTTAGAGGCCGAATTTGGAAAAAGCCCAATTGGAACAAATGTTCTACTCAGAGAGATCTACAACTTTGTCAAAGTGAACAACCCCAAAATCCAAGTGTAAATATGGTTAAAATTCAAATTTTGAAATCAGCCCTAGGTAAAGACAGGGTACCTTTATTGTTTGGAAAAAGGAAAAACCCTATTTCCAAGCCTTTTCACCCAAAGTGCCTTATGGGTAACTTGCTTATAATTTCAATACCTACAACTTATTCAATGGGAGGGTTGCATGAAAGTGGTTGTATGTTTGTGCAAACTTAGGGTTTTTAAACAAGGCTGATTTGAGCTGGTTTTCTTCACTGACAAAGAAAGACTCCAAACCCTATGTTGGCTTCATTATCTGGCCAAACCCCAATTATGAAAGTTGTTCAAATCTTCATTATCTACAAGTTTGGTAATATGAGTTTCCCCTAGATCCCAATATATTTGGGTTTATGAACAAGAACATAGCAGAACACATGCATAAAATTCAGATTTCAAGCATTCCATCTCATCCAAACAAGTCATAGCCTAATTACATGCAATCACATGATGCTAATTGATGCTTAGTGCATGATTAAGATATGATAATGCACTCGAGATGCTGGAGCATCGCACATGTAGTGTTATTTTGTTTGGATAAGTAACATGTAAGGTGAATGTTGTGTCTAGTCCTAGTTCAGAACTTCAATGACAAAATGATGATTCCATGACATTCAGCATACTTCCATGTTGATGACATTACATGGTCCAAAAAGCAATAACTTCAAGGTTTTGGCATGTTCATCACACCCAACATAAGGTGGCCATTGATTGACCATGCATACAAGTTCACCACTAAGATATTACAATAAAGTCTTGGTCATACAAGATCACAAAATATGAGGGACATGGTTTCACACAAGACCACTAAGTTGTTATTTTCTTAATCTTAATCTTGGTGCAAACCCTCTTTTTGGGAGTCATCTTCTTGGCTGGTTGTTTCTTTGGTTCTTCTGCTTCATCCCTAGCTTCAACGGTGGACTGTCAACATATGGCTCCATGTTGGGCTGCCTTTCTGTTGTAATTAGTGGTAGAGCATGTGGGCAAGGCTTCCCACTTATCTGCCATTGCCTGCAGGTGCAATGGTGGTCATTGAGATACACTACATGCCTCCTCGCTGCTTCATCTTTGTATATTTGTGTCACCTCTGCCTGTTCAGAGTTTCCCTTGGTCACTCTTAGATGGGTGAGGCCTTTTGAGACTGCATTTAGTTGATGAACAACTACCGGCAGAATGGAGCCACTGAGTGCCATGGATATTTTTCTTCTTTTCTTAAATAGCACCTCCATTTTCTCTCTGATTACATCTGCCATAGCATCAGGTGGGAGGTCTTTGATACATCCATTCCATGACTCTGCCAAGTTGTTGTTGATATAGTCACATTTAATCTGTTCAGAAAATTTGCTTCTTGTCCAAAGAAGACTGTGATCTTTTTCTAGCCACTTCTGTATGCCTGGGGTGCTTTCCAGCACATTACCTAGAAGGTACTTATGCTTCTCAAGAGTATAAACCCCTTGCAGCAGGCCACATATACTTGGCATATTCTGTTCCAGTGAAGTTTCTCTTCATATTTTTCTTTAGGTGCCTGAAGCATTCTCTATGTTCTGCCCATAGAAACACCTTCTTAACTGCTTCAATCAGTCCCTTGCATGCATCACTGCATATAGCTGTGGCCCTAGGGCACTGCCTAGCTGTTCCAAAAACCATATGCAATTTTTTTTGGTCTCTGAGTCAAAAAAACCTAAATGCAATTGGGAATAATTGGGAATAGCCAGTTATGCCCATCAATAGCACAAGCTGATGGCATATGGCCATTCTACATCCCATTAAGTGTAGTTGAATCTATACTAATATGTGGCCTGCAACCTTCAATAAAACCATCAATGCTTGCCTTGAAACAGCAAAAAAAACTTGCTGAAATGCTGCTTCCCATCTATTGTTTCTGTACCTATTTCTACAACACTGCCTGTACTCCTAAGCTCCACCTCTGCCTTGAACCTGTACAACCAGTGATATGAATCATCCCATTTTCCAAACAATTTCTCAACTGCTCTTTGCCTACCATACCACACTATCTGATATGGTATATCTAATCTGTACTTGGCATACAATCTGTCTTTCACTTCTTTAGCCCCCATGTTCTTCTTCTCTTTCAATAGAGGAATGCATCTTTCTGCCACCCATGCCTGAGAAGCCATCTTCCCAACTAGTCTAATTGCTGATGCACAACAGTGATCACCATTTATTTTCTGCACCTGAATTTAGTATATAGGTCAGTCTGTGCATGTAAAAAAAATGTAAGATAAAAAACATTAGTGTTCTGTGTAAAAAATATTAGTTGTACCCTGACACTTGAATCACCCTGAGTTTTAGCAGTAATTTTTCATGGGCACCCATTAGCCTTGCAAAAACCTCGAAATCAGGAGCGATCAGACTTCTCAGTTCCTAACTCAAACTCATTAATAATAGCCCACTTGCTTGAGTGCTTGCCTAAAATCAAACATGCAAGGATACACTGCTCCCACAACCATATCAGGGTTGTCTCTGTCCCAATCAACTACAGCTTCATCCATTCCATTATCATCAACAGGAATAGCAGCTTCTCTCGTATCATTGTCCATCTCTGCTGACAAGCCTGGAATACCATATTCTTGGTTTGCCTGTTCAGCTACTTCATTGTCAAAGGCTGCAAAACCCATGGCCACATATACTGCTGCCTCATCCACTACTGCATTAGGATCATCATCATTGGCCTCTTCTTGTATTACAACCAAACTGTCCCAGTCACCTAATCCACCAATATGTGCTTGCTCATCCTCATTGACTCCCACTGTCCCAGTGCAATCTCCACTGTCACCAATTGTCCCAGTCACCATAGATCCTGCATGAGTACTAGAGGCAGTAAATGTTGTGTTCACTGGTTTCTTATAGCCCTCTTTCTCAATGACATCAACACTGAGTTTCATAACTCTCACATCTAGCCTACACTGAATCATCCGCTGAAATTGAGCGTTGTCCTTTACTCTCCATTTTGATCCACTCTCAGTGTCAACTCCCCAGACCTGAATTTCTTAGCTACTACCCCATATAATTTTGGTACCCATGTCATCAATGAAGTCTTGCATCGAGTACCCTCTGGTAATGTCTATCCAGTACACATATTCCTGCTCTTCCATGTCTAGCATCCCATATTCCAAATTTGCTTTATAGCTACCACATTTTATTAGAATTCTAAACGCACTGTCAGAATCAATCCTGACACAATATAAACATGCAAAACACTATGGAGTCAGCTCAATATCCTACTCCAAAGTAACATTGCCTCTCCACTTGCATTAAATAGTCACGGTACATGAGAAAAAAATATACTCACTAAGGCGGCGGACAATCCATGGCCACCAGTTCCAGATCCACAAGCACTGAACTACGGGCAACGACCTAAACCTATACACATAGACAACCAAACCATGTATCAGATCCAATCGGCCAAGATCCAATCAGCCCTACATCAGCACGCGCGGGGGCACGAGTGCAGACTCATACCTTGCATCCGCGCGCAGGAGAATGAACCCGCGTGCTTGGTCTCCTTCGCCACCCTGCTCGACGCGTAGCCGTGAGAGAAGAGGAGAGGATAGGGAATGAATGGGGCCAGGCCCGTCCCGTGCCTGGGTGGGGACTGAAGAGAGAAGGGACGAGGGCATGTGAGTCTTTTCGCGTGCGGTTGCCCTGCTGGACGGCCCACGTGGGCAGTCACACAAACAAAAATGGTTTTTCTGTGGCCCCCCTCCCTTAAAAGTGGCAAAAGCGGCAAATATGTAAAACCATTCTCAAAGGGCGTTAACACGGAGAGTCGCCGTCAATAACAGTGGCAAAAAAAAAATTAGATTCGCCGATTATTGCCTTCCGCGCGACCGACCCCTCCCTCCCGTCGCAGTTTCGAGCGCTGCCGCCTCCTACCTCCGCCCGAGGAGCCGTCGGGCCACCTCCTCTGCCACCGGAGGAGGCGCCGCCGGGACGCTCGTCCTCCTCCGCGCCGCCTCCGAAGCTTCGCGCTGCCCCGCCGCTCGTCCTCCTCCGTGCGGCCCCACCTCCAAGCTCGGCGTCCTCGGCCGCCGGTCCGCCTCCGCATCGGTCGCGGGTGGCCGCAGGCAGATCCGCCGTCCCCAGCGGCGCATCCTCCCGCCGGCGGCTCCGCTCGCTCTGGCGGCGCTTCCTCCCGCCAGCGTGAAGGGCGCAGAGGAGGAGGAGGAGGGAAGGGGGCGCCGGAGTTCGTCGGGTCAGGCGGCCGCCGCCCACCTCTGTGCGACCGCGCCTCGGCCTCGTTGCCTCCCGCCGGTCGGCTGCGCCCCGACCCGGCGCCCGCCGGCGCTCCGCACGCCCACACCCGCCCACCCGCGCTCCGCCTCGTCAAGTCGCCGGTCGCCTCCAAGCGCGGAGCGCCAGCCTCCCGCCGGTGGCCCGTGGTTGGGTGCCTTCCCGCAGCCGCACGCCTCGGCCTGGTGCCCGCCTCATCCCGCCGGTTGTCTCCTCCCACGGGTTCGAGAGGACAAGAATCAACCAGCAAAAATCAGATTGCCAAACACTCAGATTATGTGGACAACTGATTCTTTGTTGAGCGGCTTGTGAGGTAATCCTGCTTTTCAGATAATCGAGACTGAGAGAAGCGAATCCAAACAGGGCCCATATCGTTTGATGCATCTTTTTTTATTCTAAAAAGTTATCCACCTCGGCATATCAAAATCCAATCATGTATTCAGAAACTTGAACGGTGCAATTGTGGAGGTGAATAATGTGGCGTATCAGATTTTCAGAAACAACAGCCAACGAAAATTTTGATCAAGAGAAATTTATTTTTGGTGAACATATATTATAGCATTTCAGGTATGGGTAGCACGTAGCAATTGCAATGCTAGATCGATATTTCTGATGTCGTATCTTTACCTGTTCTAGAAAGGCCCCCTCTGAATTTGGCCTTGCTGTTGCATCCGGTTTCTGTAATGCTGCATCTCTCAATGCCTGTGTATGAAATGACATAGCTTTTTCTTCTAAATTGTTCATGGTAATATCTCCTCACTGGATAAATTCATCAATTGTTTACCTGTACTTCAAAGATGTGCTCTGAATTTGGCCTTGCTACCCCATCCTTTGGTTGGAGCCCTCAGTAATTTTTGAACTGCCAAAAAAAAAGACCATTGGACAGTATCCCTGAGTTGGGAGCAGAACTTGGAGATCCAGAGTGCAAAGAACTTGTTATGTGTATCATTGGATTGGACCACTAGATGAGTAACAATTTGCAATGCTGCTGTGAATCCCTCTCTCCTTGTTTGATTGAAGGGACCCTTGATTGAGAGTTCTCTACTTCTCTGCACACTCAGAATTATGAAATGAATGTGTGCTTATGCATCCACAACTATTTAATTTGATTACATTCGCATATGCATGCTTTATTAAATTACAGTGGAAATTTGACTTCAGTTTTATGCTTCTGAAATTTATCTTCTTGGGTAAAAGATCTTTTAAATTTGGAAAACCACATGCATACTAGTTAAAGGTTGTACTGTGCATGACATTTGGAACTCAGTTTGATTCTAAACTTAGTGTTTACCATTCTAGGCCTCAGGTACCAGTTATGAATTATCTTTCTCAATTGTGCACTTGTGGTCACTTTTATTATATAGTGTTGAATCTGGCACTTCTGTAACACAAGTTCCTTGTATGATGCTGAAAGCATTCAGTTCTGGTCACTTATGTGCTGTTGAAACAGGCACTTTTCTCACAGCTATTCTTCTAGAACACATCCGGCATATTTGTTTACCAAAAAGGGCACCTTATTAATCTTTTTCCAACGTGTTGTGCCAGCCTTCATGTATCAAGTTTTCTGATTTAGTTATTTTTTCCCCTGCAAATATTTTTTTTTTGGAACTTTAGCCGTTGCCTTCATTGACGCAGGAGTAGCTGTTTATATGATTCGTGTTCATTACATGTTTATTGTTGGATTAGATCAAAAGAGTTTGTTTCGGTTTAACATTTCCTTTTTATGTATCTAGATGTTTATGCTACTGGAGTATGTGAGTAGAACATGCTTTCCTGGTTCTTTACTCCAAGAGTTCTGACAAAATGATACTGCAATTGATGTCTGGCCCAATCTAGAAGCCATTCATATGCTCTTTTGCTGTGAGGAACAATGCAAAGCAAGTCTAGAAGCAAGGGGTTGCAGTTGCAGGCTTTAATTTGCTGTTATGTTCAGTAGATATTGATCCCTTGGAATTATGAATGTCTTCTGTATAATCAGGCTGTTTAATCAAATGGGCTTTGTTGTTCTGTTATGGAACAAGGAAAACACAACCTACAATGATAACAGCATTGCCCATTTCTCGGAGCATTTACACTGGGATCTTTTGCATTGGGTCGATCCATGGGATTTATTGGGTCACATGGAGAAGCGAATGCTGCAAAAATGGATTGATCCATTACTCTGTAGTTATTAGTCGAGCTCCAAATGGAGCATATGCATGGTCGGCCGCCCACGCCATCGTTAGTCGTCCGTTACTTGTGATGAACCATTGCATCATGGAAGTTTTTAGTTGCACTAGGGGGATGAATAATTTAAGATCAAACTTATTTAAGACGGATGATTTGATTTTGAATGAAAATGGGACAGGCATCTTCTAAGAAAATTAAAAACTGGTGATTACATATCACTATTATAAGTAGACAGACGATGCTAGATAGTTTCTGAAACTGCTTGATGGATTTGGACTGTAACATGTGCTAAACGAAAAGTTATTTTGTGTGCTCAGTGCTCAGATGAGTAGGTTGCCATGATATATTTCACTTGGAATCGCTGTTTATGTATGGTAAGCGCATGTCCTGAAACTTCTCTATGTTTCCTTGTTGCAGAAACGTAGCAACGCTTTGGTATGCTAAAGATGTCCATCCTCCGCTCTCTTGTCCCAATAGTAGCAAGATCACATGGTTGGAGATGCTTTTCTACTGGGGTTCCTTCTGATACGATAGCAGAGCTTAATAAGGTATTTGGCTATCTCTTTTGAATATTGTCTTTTCTTCCTATTATTTCTCTTGTTATCTTCATATTGTATACTATAATAGTGGATTAGACACGGTATGTATATTGGCACATTCTGCTTGAAACTTAATGAAAACGGAATAGAGTGACAAAATCAGTAGTGCAGGCTTCAGACATGTAACTGTCTGACAGTTTCAGTTAAAATGGAAGGATTACTTGAAAGTTCACAGTTTTTTCTAGTGATGCTCCATGTATGATATTGTAATTCATGCCCACTTTTACTTTCCAAATTGTGCCCATGAGTTTGAGTGGCACATAAATTTGCAGCCTTGGAAGTGCTGCATTATAAAAGTTAGGCAATATCCAGAAAAGAAAATATCTGTTTGTAACTTTGTATTGAGCAATGTCACATAAGAATGTGTTTAAATAATTGTTGTTGGACTTCAAAGGAATGGTTGTTTATAATTATCTGCGATGATAGGAAATGGAGTCAATATTTGGTGAATCTCCGTCACCCAGTCCTTTGGGCTCAAGTCCGTCCCCGGAGCCAGCCCAACCCAGTTATGGAGCTGAGGATTTACAGCCAGTTCTTACCCATACTGATAGCAGCGGGCAAGCAAAGATGGTTGATGTCTCACCGAAAGAAGACAGCAAAAGAGTTGCCATAGCCAGCTGCAGGGTCTTGCTAGGCAAGAAGGTGTTTAATTTGGTGGCATCTAACGAGATTGCGAAAGGAGATGTTCTTACTGTTGCAAAGATTGCTGGAATAACTGGTGCAAAGCAAACTAGCAACCTCATACCCCTGTGCCACAACATTAATCTTTCACATGTTCGTGTTGATCTTACTCTCAGTGAAGAGGATTCTAGTGTCTTGATAGAAGGGGAAGCCACAAGCAGTGGAAAGACGGGGGTTGAGATGGAAGCGATGACTGCAGCAACCATTGCCGGCCTCACCATTTATGACATGTGCAAAGCTGCTTCAAAGGACATCAGTATAACAGATGTTTGTCTCCAACACAAGTCTGGGGGGAAGAGTGGAAGCTGGTCCAGGAATTAAGGGGGATTCAATTATATTGTTCTGAGCATATGAACTGCAAGCATGATTTGGGCATCAAAAGTATTTCTAGCCTCATACCAAAAGGTTTTGATTTAGCTTTGAATGCAGGCTCCTCCTTAAATCTTCTTGAGACATCATTTGAGTCTTTGTACTCCTGTGTTGTAGTCTTGTAGATAAATTGCTCAATGAGTTTAGAATAGAAGGACATATCAACTTATTTTCTGGTTTATAGTTGATTTTCCTTGGTGTATTGTCAGTTCTAATTATGGTGTTTAAATTTTAATCAATCCATACTGAAATCTGAACGGACTTTGCTAGAATTTGTGGTAAATTTGGCATTGTTTTTAGTTTTAACATCAGAAACCAGTTTTATTGATCTGGATGAAACAAAAAATACCAAATGTACCAAAGTTATCCTTTCGTTGCTTTGAGTATCATATTCATACATACTCTTTCCAATCGTTCAGTTAGCCTTTTTTTTTTCCTTGAGTAACATACTTTTGTGTCATTTTGGTGAAACATCAGTGCATGCTGTTTCCAACCGCATATCAAAATTACCATGTCATTATTACCATCTCATGTTATTTCGAAAAGAAATGGTATAATCTATCAACGTCTTGGTGAAATAATTGAACTGTAATACACCCCTAGTTGTTAAAATGAATTCCTAGTTGAAATGATATCCGATCTCGGCATTGACTGAATCTAGCTTCTGTACACTCGGGATGAACCAAGTGTAAAATATTTCCTCCATCATGCTGAAATGGTTGGAGTGCCGAAGTTTACAGCAACTCTAACGCCCACACGAGCAAAGTATACAGTTGATATCTCCACAGTTTAGATCAAATTCTACCAGTATTGTGGATAACTTTATTGATCTGACAGTGGATGTAATCAGCCATGTTTCGTTACATGGCCGGAAAGTGCTTTGGTGGACAAATGTGAGACAAGCGAATGACAGAATGTCCAGTATGTCGCTCTGCCTTTCATCTTATATAGTCATATACAGTTCCGTTTGGTCTGCTCATGCAGCTTCATTATCTTCGCAGCCGGGCATCTTTGTATGGGCTTTGGACATCTTCGTCCAAAAAATGGGGAATGGAAATCTTAATGATCAAGCAGATATTATTTTGCTTTCACCCAGCAACTTTCTGATGATTAGGCATGAAGACATTCAGAAGTTTGCAGCCTAGTTCATGTCGACACCATGAAGTTATTTGCAGGTAATGACAAAAATGCTAATCCTAACACTCCCCAACTACTCTGACTTAATGCATAACCGACTGCAAATATCATCTCCTTCCTTTAGTTGGTGTTGCGTTTGCTTTTTAGTTTTTAGTGTTACTCTGATGATGCTGTTACTTTTTGATGATGAAGGGGGAAATATATATCTTGACGTGCCCAAACGTGGCATTTGTTAAACACGTTGGCTGAACATGCTGGGCGCGAGATAGTGACTCGGAGAAGAAGGTGCGGACAGCATGTCAGCAGCATTAGCTCCCATCAAAATCATATTAGGTGATGCTTCATGTTTGGTTCCAGCTTTGCTATTGTGTGATGACATGATTCATCTAGCATTTGTCCAGCATGTTAATGCCAGAAATCATCTGGGGGGATTTCTGGGTTTGACAAGTGGAAAACAGAGAGCCGGCCTAAACACCCCATAGCACGACAGTAGTGATGAGCGCTGCAAATCTGAAGTAGTTGGGATCCTTGCATCTGACTATCTATGCTACTATTCTCTATGTGGCTACAAAGTAACACCTGCATTGAAGGTTCGCGTGTAAGTTGATCCGCATTATCTGTATTATATATTTCGCTGAGGTACTGGCTGACATGCAGGTTCTTGTACTTGTCCTGTAACGCATGCAGCCACCGCATCGACGGCTTGAAACCGACGCCGCAGAAATATGTCCGGTGCCTCAATTCTTTTATCGCCTTTGACCAGCGGTTGGTTGTCACAGCTGCTAATGGTGCCATCTGAAGAGGTCAACTTTGTATAAGGCCTCATCCTAGCCACGCAGAAATTGTTGTGCTGCAGGCCAGCGGACATAGGAGAGAGTAAGCACAGCTAAGCGTATAAGAAAATGCTGTACTGTATCATCAGCATATTTCGGTCAATTTGTTGCTCCCTGGTGTCTGCATCCCCATGGATCTCGCAGATCACGGTTTGACCCCGGCGTTTGATTACCAGCAGTGAGTGCATTTCGTTTTTCTACACACATGCAGCGCTGCGGTGGCATTCGGTTGGTGTGTGTGGCCGCGTCCCGACCTGATGCACATCATGCTGTTGCATAGACTCATTCGGTGTCAGTGTAAACAGGAAGAAAGATGCTTGATCTGGAAAGCCATGCATGCATGGAGAAATGCAAGCAGAGCTGTGCGATGCTATCTCGTCCCCGATTCCTGCTGTTAGTTGCTAACAGCCTAACATTAGCATCCTGATCGTTCGGCGAAACGCCGATTCCCTGGTGTCTTCCCCTTGAATCATCAAGCGCCTACTGGTCCGAGGTCGCCTTTACGAGGGGGAAAGGTTCCAGAAACGGGGGGCGATGCAGATTAGCACGTCAATTAGGAAGGATATAATGATGAACTGATGGTGATTATGGAGGCGATAAGATGGCCATCCTTTTCGGTCCGGTCCATTTGGGCATGCCAATTGCCAAAGCCAAACTCATGAATGCGTTGCCGTTCGTTCGTGCGTGCGTGCTCGCGGCAGGATGGGCGAGGGAGAGATAGAGACCGTGAGGATTCGGAACGGCATTCGAGTCAAGAATTGCAGGCTCGAATCGATCGGACAGGCGAAGGGTGGTGTTAGTCGTCGTGGCTTTCTTACTGGCCTCATGGCATCAGGTGTTCGTCAGCCCTGGTACGACTCACACATCAGACGGCAACAGCTTGGCGGCAGAGACGTGTCGCCCATCGGCAGCCAAAGAGTGGAAATGCGCACGACGACGCATCTTCTTCCAAAGTTCCACGCCAAATCATATTTATATCTGTATATATAGATATAGATACATAGACGAGCGCAACAAAGCCGGAGACGCAGCACACATGGCGGCTGTGCATCACCCGCGGCACGACGACGCAGCGACGGGGGCAGAGGCAGGGATAATGTTGTCTAACCCAGGCGTACGTTTCTTTCAGCCACAGCCACGAGAGTTGTTTAATGGAAGCCAAGCGGCGCGACGGCACGAGGCGCTGCTGCCCTGCTGGACTCCGGCAATGCCGCTGCCGCCGACGGCCGACGCGGACACGCACGCGCGCGCGCCGAGCCGCCGTGCGCGCGGGGGGTCGGAGGCTGATGCGCGGGCACGTTGACGCGGGGGTATGTACACGTACTCGTAGGCGAAGGTGATCGCCCGCACGGCGCCTCCCGGCGTGCCCGGGCGCGCGCGCAGCCGCAGCCGCCGCCTCTCGCGACACGCGTCCCGGGGCGAGCTGGCACGCACGACGTCGCCGTCGCCGAGCTTGCACACGCGCGCCGGGAACGGAAAGCCGTCGCGCCCCCGGCTGCCTCCCGGCCGGGCTTTGACTTGCCCGTTTCGGCCGGCGCGTTTTCGCGTACGTGAAGGCACGCACGCGCCGGTCGCTGGATACGTACTACGTGGATCGCCCGACGCGTTTTCCCGTGCGTGGATGGCGAGCCGAGACTCGCGACGCGGTGTGCACCGGTGGGTAGGCGAGCGGGTTGGGGTGACAGGGCACCAGTGCACGGCGAAAATCATGGACCGGAAAGGGAAGCGTCTAATAAAAAAATCACCACAGAGAGGAGCTCTGAGTTCTTCCGAGGCGTCGTCTAAAAATCAGAGAGGCGAATGAACTCCACATCGGTGGCCGTGCAATGATGAGGCGGCTCCGAAAGCCACGGCTAGTGGTGATCGATCGGCTACCAGCTCGCTGCGTAGCACGGCGACCGGAGTGGTGGCGATCGAGGGCCCTGCGTGGCCTGTGCACGCAGCATAGTAGGCGCTCATGATATGATTGCGAGGGAAAGAAAGGAGCCCGTCTGCGAGTGTGCCCACGAACAAGGGGGCAAAGGCAACCCGCGCCTAGCCTAGCCGCCTAGAGATCGCCTTCGTAGGATGGACAGGAGAGGACGACGACGATGGCCCGTCGGCTATCTCCAAGGGATGGCCTATATTGGGATCTCAAAATTTAATGCGGTACTGTTACAGCACGCACTGTAGATATGAGTGAGTATAGTTAGAATAGTGATAGGAAAGGAGGAGATGGGGCTCTCTTGGAGTCAGCCTCAGGCCATCAGGCATCAGCATGCATGAGCATGACACTACACTACTCGGGGCCGACTAATTAATTCAATCATTCCTCCATGGGATCCACACGGCTGGCACGCAACGCAACTCAAATCACGAGCTAATTATTGCCTGTCAATGCACGGACGAGGAGGGGCTTCCGTTCGTTCATTGCTACTACTACTTCTCTCGACTCGACAAGGAAAAACCCAGCACAACACAGTGTAGGTACGAGAGAGAGAGAGAGAGAGAGAGGAGAGAGAGAGTGCAGAGTTGCCTGCAACAGACGATTCTTCCGCCCATCCGTTTGTAGGCAGAGACGGCTCCAGCTTTCTGAACCGCCTCGCGGGGTAATATTCCGCCGTTTTCTGCATTCCGGGGCAACTGTCTTCTTCTTTCTCAGCCAGCTTTGTTTTTGTTTTCTTCCTCTGCATACGTACCTGAGCTGTTCCCAAGGATCCAGGGCGCATCAATGGGGCAAGCCATCGTCTTTATTTAATTGGAGCCTTTTCTTTTGCTCTCCCCCTTGCTGAGCTGGTTGCAAAGTTGCAGAGAAATTCAGTGCTACCAAACCCACGTTTCAGGCGAGCACGTACTCCTCCCTAGAATCTGATGCTTCTCAGCCCCATCAGTTTCAGGGGCAGAAAGAGAGGGCATCATCAGCAACACTTCACTGCCCATGCACCTGGCCTACCTCCTCGATCAATCCACTCCAAACCGCTCGGCTAATCAATCAGCATGCATGCGCGGATCATCTCAGAATCTACGATATTCTTTTTCTAAACACGAGAAATACAAGCGACCACACAAGCAGCCGATCTACACGCACTGTACTGCGTCTACAATAATACCACAAACCAGGCACGGATTGGATGCCACTGGCCACGCCAATCGATCGATATCGCCGTGGCGGATCCGGCAGGCGGCGACAAGCGATGCATTTCTCGCTTATACGTCCAGCGCTCCAGAACATCGCGGCGCGGGTAGTGTGGACGCCCACACGGGGAATAATCTGCAGTGTTGGCCCCTGTCGCGTTGCGCGGCGGCGCTCATCGCCCGCTCACTTAGAGCGCCCCCACACGCCATGCCGATCCGTTCCGTTCCGCGCGCCAGATGGAGCAGGGCCGGTCTTGGAGAAACGGACGAGCGCATAATTGGGTTGGATTCTTGGCGCCCTTGGATACATTTGCATGCAGGGAATGTTGTGATCGCCCACTCCTCCTTATCAACCAGCTGCTCCATCTGTTGTGCTGTCTTTGAGCTAGACAGACGCTCTGCTGCCTGCTGCTGCATGCGCCCCCCGTTTCTGTCGTCGCGTCGGTAGGCCAGGCGTTAGCCGGCAGCAGCTGTGTGAAGTTGCAGTTGCAAAGCTGTTCTTGGCACCAAGCTATTGCTAGGTTACCTCCGTCGTCATCGTCGCTGAATCTTGGCGTTATGTTTAATTGTGATCTCGAGTTCTCTGAAGATGCAAGCCAAGAAGAATCGGTCGATCTGGTTCGGTCCATCGCTTTTCGGCGGCTAATTCCGAGCGGGCTCACGAGTATGATGTGCCCACGCACGCACACGAATCATGGCGTAATTGATGCATTTATGACGACGCATCATTTTCTGTAACACTCACTCAACAGCGCGCATAAGACTATGTGCACTGAATTGGGTAAATAGATTGACTATACACTGTATCGACACTGTTCACAGAGAGAGGTAGTTGGGATATTAAATACACAATGTTTTTACACATCCTGCTGCGCATAGTGTAATAGTGAAGTCAGAATGGTCAGGGTAATGATCTTTGTATGTTGGCGCATCCCTGTCGGAGTGCTAGAACTTCTCTCATTTATCTCAATCACTCGGGTATATTATCTCGCGAAGAAAAAGAATCATCAGTAACTATCACTTACTAACTTGGGAACGACTCTTATGTGAAATGAAAGGAAATAAGGTATGAAGCTTTTCTAATTACGTGTACGCTACTTGTGTACTTTTGTGTTTTTCCTTTCCTCTTTTTTCCCCCAAATTTTCATGTTTAGTTTCTTATTTATGTTGATTTCTGTTGGAGACACAATTCCCGAAGCCCCAGCGAAGCACCCGCTTCGATTGATATAAATGCTTATTTAACAAGACCTTCAAGGTTGATTTTCCAGAACCCCAGGCGAAAGCCTGAAATATGGGGCAAAGGTCCGTAGCTTGAAGCGATGGACCGAAGCTCAAGGCGAAGGTCCGGAGATGAAAGCGAAGGTACAGAGCCGAGAGTGAAGGCCTAGAGATGAAGGCGAAGGTCTGGAGATGAAGGCGAAGGTCTAGAGCCTAAAGCGAAGGCTCGGAGCTCAAGGCAAGGATCCAGTGGCTAAGGCGAAGAACCGAGGCCCAAGGTTACGGTCCGAGGATAAAGGCGAAGATCCAGAGTCTGAGGCGAAGGTTCGAAAGGGAGGGCGAAAGTCCCTCAAGCTTCGCTACTTCGGTCGACATGGAGTTGTAAAAAACCTCAGTGAAGTGATCGATTTACCCAAAAATATTTCCCGAATATAGTAGGTATGGAGGGCAAATCGGTTACTAATAGTCCGTTCACCTCCCCTATAAAAACGGGCCTCATGTACCTGAAAAGACGGTTGAAATCCCAAAGAAAAAGTAGCTTTACAGTAAAGTGTCTCAGTTTTTATTTTTCAGCTTTAGTCCCTTTATTTCCACATCAATCCTTCATTAATGTGGGGATTCGGTTCGCCGAAGCCCAACAATTTCGGTCTTATTTCTATGGTTCTTTGTTTATTTTTGTAGATGCACGGCTGCCTTCTCTTGTTCTTGTAGTGGTCTCAGGCTTGTGTTTGGTTCTATGCTATGGTCTGAATGTTGTGTGTAAGGAAGAGCAGACGATGGATGGGTGATGGCTTTTGGTCAAGAAAGGGAAGAGAAAACTAGGGGTTGAAATATGGTTTCGAATGCAAGGATGTCAATAGTAAAACGCCACATCACCCTTATAACGACCAGCTTAAGGTCCGAAATTCCTCATACTTGCTGATGCCGTCCCTATTTAAATGGGTTATAGGGTTTGGTTTGGCCTGATAGGAAGTCACTGTTTGGAGTAGTTTGGTTACTGTGCTGGATTTTCAGTTTGAATTCGATCTCGTTAGCAGGGTTACCTGTAATAAGGCTGACTGTAGCTGACTAGGAGTAACAGTGAATGACTTGGTTCCTGTACTCCTAACCAACCAGCTATTCAGCAAGTGTCTAATACAATTTCTTCTTTCATTAAAAAAAAATAAGCATGCACTCAGCTAGTCATCTCCCTAGGAGTTCCTTGGCGCCACGTCTCTTTCTACTAAAAGGACGCCGTGCCGTTCCAGCAGTATTTAAACCGGGCACCACGCTCTCGCATTAGTTTCCCTTGATCGCTTTGTCACCTCGAATCCGTGATCCTGCTCTAACAGGTGATGATAAGCCTATTGCGAATTGCCCCTTGTATCTCTCTCTCCCTCCTCTCTCTCTGTATAAGTGCTTCTGCGTTCTATCAATCGAGTACTAGTATATACTTCTAGTTGCAACTATTAAAAGTTGCGATGCTTGTTGTTCTTTCGGATGTCGAGCCATGTACTTTTTCACCCAATTTTCTATGCCCTGCCTATCTGTTCTGTTCCAGAGGTGTTGTGTCATGGATGCTTTTCTTTCCTTTTCTTGCCGATTTGTTTTGTTCCAGTGGTGTTCTATGGATTTTGATTAGTGGCACTTGGTACTTTTCGTTGCTATTGCTACCCCGGCAAGTCCTTTTATGCGAATTTCCCTGTATAAATGTTTCAGGACGGTGGGCACATCAGCAGCTGCAGAGACGCGCGCCACCAGCTCTGCAATGGAGCAGGAGTTGCACCAGCCCATGGAGCTGCCCCCAGGCTTCCGCTTCCACCCCACCGACGAGGAGCTCATCACGCACTACCTCGCCCGGAAGGTCGCCGACGCCCGGTTCGCGGCTTTCGCCGTCGGCGAGGCCGACCTCAACAAGTGCGAGCCCTGGGACCTGCCATGTAAGACCGCTTCCACCCTCTCTGTCGACGCATGTCATCTATCTAGGGAGGCACGAATAGATCGATCGAGATCGATCATGGCATGGCTGACGATGCACACACGCACGGGTGATGTGTTGCGCATGCAGCGCTGGCGAGGATGGGGGAGAAGGAGTGGTACTTCTTCTGCCTCAAGGACCGCAAGTACCCGACGGGGCTGAGGACGAACAGGGCCACGGAGGCCGGGTACTGGAAGGCCACGGGCAAGGACAAGGACATCTTCAGGGGCAAGGCGCTCGTCGGCTCCAAGAAGACGCTCGTCTTCTACACGGGGAGGGCGCCCAAGGGCGAGAAGTCTGGGTGGGTCATGCACGAGTACCGCCTCCACGGCAAGCTCCACGGCGCCAAGGCCGCATCCGCATCCAAGGTTGGTTAATTAGTTGGTTGGTTCTTGAATTCCGAAGCACCCTGCGTTTTTATCGGCGGTGGTCACCCACGTCGGTCGACTTGCTTGCTGATTTTGGGCCCTGATTATTGTTTCTGTATCTGGGCAGAACGAGTGGGTGCTGTGCAGGGTGTTCAAGAAGAGCCTTGTCGCAGGAGGCGTCGCACCGGCGGCAGGCCGAAGGGGCGCCATGGAGGCGTCCACCAAGATGGACGACGACATCGTCGCAGCCATCTCCCACCACCTTCCCCCGCTGATGGACGTGTCCGGCTCCGGCGGCGCCGTCAGCCCGGCCCCGGCGGCGGCGGCGGCTCACGTGACCTGCTTCTCCAACGCACTGGAGGGCCAGTTCTTCAGCCAGACGCCGCCGCCGCCGCCGCAGGCCGCCGCCGCCCACGACACGGCGGACCACCTCGGCCTCGCCTCCTCGCCGTTCCTCTCCAGCTTCGCGCACTCATCGTACGGGCCGCTGCACCACGGCGCGAGCCTCATGCAGCTCCTCGAGTGCGGCGGCGGCCTCCCGGACATGTCCGTGCAGCAGCCGGCGCCGGCGGCGTGCAACAAGCAGGGGGGCGAGCGGGAGCGGCTGAGCGCGTCGCAGGACACGGGGCTCACCTCCGAGACCTCCTCCTCCTCCGGCCAACGGTTCGACGTCCAGGACCAGCTCTGGGGCTACTAATAACAAGCCCAGCGTTAATGGCGATTAGCATAGCGCGCTAGCTACTGTAAATAAGCATCCGTGTTGTCTGTGAGAGCGAGATCGTGGCAAAGCAAAATCGATTAGCATTCGATTTCGAGCGACGTTCCATATTTATTTGTTGGTGTGACTGTAGATTGTACTATTATTATTAGTCGATTTGGGGGGTGGGGGTGGGGAGTGTGATTAAATTAGCAATGCTGTAATCACGAACGATTTGGTGCAAGATTTCCTTGGCTGATGATGCCAAGCTATTGATGGCTACCTTCACTAGCCTAGCCAGTTCGTTAGGCCTATTAAGGCCGAGTCCAATCAGTTTTTTCGTATGAGTTTTCTAAACACTGTTTTGTATTGTTTGACATAAATGTTGTACTGTACACACCGAGAAGTATAATTGAAACAGTATTCAGAGAGTAGGGATAGAGAGTTTCATTGGACTAAGCTAGCCAGTCGTTCGTGTGTGTGTAAAAAAAGGGGGTCAGGTCAGTTCTTCTAGCAGTCTGATCTCATCATCTCATTGTGGACGCACCTAAAAGTTTGACTCGTAGCTGGTGCTATGATATGATCGGTACCCTAGTAGCCATAGGAGTACTAGCTAGTAGTAGTACCTAGCTAATCTAGCATTAAAAGCTCTGATTTGGTGCCTGAACGTTGATTGCTTCCGGAGGTTCTGCCGCCACTGGAATTGGCCCATGACCACCACGTCTCAACCGTCACTCCTCACGACGAATCTACAGACGCATCCGCCCGCCGGTGATCGGTCACCCCCGAGTGATCGCCATCGTCACCGCCCCAACCGCACAGTGACCTGGGCGCGGCTTATTACGATGGCGAGCAGCCTTCACCACGCTGCCACCAGCGGTCGCCGCTGCATGCTTCCCTTCGGTTCCATCGGTTGCCACTTGCCAACGCCGCCGCAGCGGCCGGCGGCGGCCCCAGATGACATGGCCTCCTCCTCCTCCTCCTCCTCCTCCTCCTCCTCCTCGATCCATGGCACGTCGCGCGCGCGAGCGAGGTGAGGCCCCCACGCGCCCTGATTGGTGGCGGCTGCCTTCCTTGTGCCTTGCCGAGCTGCCCGTCTCCACTGTCTCCACGGCGCGCGCGTTGCTGTCGCCCGGCGGGGCGGTTAGGTCAGCTAACCGAACGTCGCGCGGATCGACCGGGAGCCCGACGACGACGAGTCGACGAGCGCAGGCAGCCCCGTCATGGTCTCGTGCGCCGGTGCGCCCGGCCTTGACAGCGGAGGGGCTCGCCAATGGCGCCGGGACACCTTCCGCCCGCTGCCATTTTTTTGATATATATATATATATATATATATTTTTTGCACTGATGATGATGATGATCTCTGCTTTTGTTTAGTGTGTCTCGTATCTCCTGGACATCATCCGCACTGGAATTATGTCTTTCCGTCGTCGATTAAAAATTTTCTGGGTAGGGCAGCCGGGAGCTGCGTGATCTGATAAGGCTTTGGAGGGCTCCTGCCTCCTGGATCCTGATGTTGAATAGACAAAGACATCCGTATCCACGGGCGCACAGATGTAGTACGCGCAGATCTGTATCGCAGAGCGTTGGATTAAGCTGGATAAAATAGCTATCTATCTATCACAAGCCGGCCGGATGATTGGATCATACCGCACCTAGAAATTCAGCCA
The DNA here is from genome assembly GCA_022530915.1 of Paspalum notatum. Taxonomy (NCBI): domain Eukaryota; kingdom Viridiplantae; phylum Streptophyta; class Magnoliopsida; order Poales; family Poaceae; genus Paspalum; species Paspalum notatum. The sequence goes on from CM039689.1 coordinate 34,712,546, forward strand.
TATCCGTACACGCACGCTACGTAGAATAGAAAGAACAAAATAGGGAGGGAAAAAATCTTTGTGCGCAGCGGTGTCGAAAAAAGATATTAAAAAAAAGTTATCCTAATGTGCTGTACAGTACTATGTGTTTTAACCACCTGTATGTTCGTTTGATACCTGAGCTCGATCTCTTTTCAGCGCCCCTAGCACGGATGTCGGCGACACCCATTGCGATGATTGACGAGAGGTTTGCACGTCGAAGCCACCGAGACTACGAGATACCATCTCTTTCGGAAAACGGAAACCATGGCTGTGCCTGAGCAGAGGCTCCCCTCTCCCTCTCTCCTGCAGTGCCTGTCACCATTGATTAATCACACTCAGCTGCCCCGTCAGCTAGTCTCCTACAGTGAGGAGCGAGCGGCTTATTATAGATGTCCCTTGCTCCCGATCGATAACACCCTTCATCTGTTGTTAGTGTCCGCCCTCAGAACCTCAGCGATAATGTCAGCTGTAGTTGCATGCAGTGGTACAGATCACAAATGCTGGAGCAACTCAGAAGAACAACGTGTGCAAAGTAGTGGAGCAAATAGGTCCTGAATCCAACGAGATGTTTGGGGATTAAAAAGAAACAATACTCGTTGCACAAAATACTCAACGTAGCGTTACTATCTACACGACCTTTGAATTTTTTTTTTTGATGCTTAGCCAATTGTTGATTGAGGCTACCGAAATTGGAGAAGACAGTCCGGTTAACATTGCAGAACTGAAATTGATCGCAGGTGAGGTGAGTGAGGCTGTAACAAAAAAAAAAAACAGAGTGGATAAAAGCTTCGACATAGACGAAGCGCAAGATTTCGGCCGCGGCAGGGAGCTTGCCCTTGGGCTCTCAGAAGGGACGGATTGTCACGAACGGTTGGCACGTGGGTAACGACAGATCAACCATCACACATCCATTTTCAAAAAAAAGAAAAAAAAACGATCGCACACGCACGCAGACGCAGTGAAACAAACGACGAGTCGGCGTCCATGTGCCTGTCACGGGCCGCGCACATTTCTGCATCCACGGACTGGGGGATACGGCTGAAGGCCAGGGGCGGGCCCACTTTAATTCATGGGTATTCAAATGAATACCCAAAAATTTTGATGGAAAAGTAAGTATACATAGTATAGAATACATGTATGTATGAAAAAAACAGAAAAACGAAGCTGCCATCAGCCCCAAAATAGCAAACGAGCCCATCTTCCTGGTTCTGGGCCTTTCTCGCTCCCCTCTGGTTATCCACGGCCCATGACTCATGAGTACTACGGCCGCAGACTCTCCTAACACGGCTGCCCCTGGCTCTTGTGTAGCGTGCCGCTAAGCCGAGACGCAAGGGCTACGTGAGTACCGATTACGTGAGTACGTGACCCTCCGGCCGTGCAGCGGTGGCGGTGACCGGTTGTCAGGTGGCAGTGGAGCAGGAGGCCAGCTATGGCCCTGCATCCTGTGTGGCTGGCGATTGTGCCCAGCGGCAAGCCCCAGCAATGCGCCGGCAAGGCGGCAACCAACAAGCACATGGGCAGGTGACGGTTGCGGTGCCACATCTATCATCCAGTCGTTAACTCCAACAGCTAGCAAGTGGTGCATTGTCTGTGCGTTCTGTAAATTTTGATTTTGCGCTATGAGTGAATGACTATGCATCAAAACCTGATTGCAATTGTTTATGTAATTAGTCTAGGTGATAGTATGGCAGACAGTAGCTTATAGTGTATTAGAAAAAATAGCTCTTTCACCAAATTTTGAATACCCAAGTTTGAAATCCTGAGCCCGCCCCTGCTGAAGGCAAATCGAGAGTGGCTCCAGATGCATGTGACAAACTAGCAGATACGCGTACATCGGCACGTTGTTTTCGGCGCGTTGCGTCTCCGAAGCGTGAACGTAGACTGTTGCTGTACCTGTACTGTACGTCGGTGCCAGAACCCCGCGTAACACGTTCCAGTACTGCGGCTGTGATTCAGAAAACGCTCAATGCCACTCGTTCCAAAGTGGAAACCTTGAACGGGACCGATGTGAAGTAGGACGTCCAAAGGAAAATGAGGGGAAAATATGGGCCTCCAGTGAGAGAAAAAATGTATGGGCCCCCAGATGAAACGAAAGTTGGCCCAACAAACTCAGAACAGAAACGTGTGCACGACGGCCCGCAAGCAAAACACAAAAAAAAAGGGTGGATCGGATTAGGTTCGGGGTTTTGAACCCGACGTGAATCGAACACGCAACCTTCTGATCTGGAGTCAGACGCGCTACCATTGCGCCACGGATCCGTTGCTGACCAAGGTAGAAAATAATTTCTTCTATAATTTGTTACAGAACACTGACAAGACATGCAAAGTGCACGAATCCTGGTGTACGTTCGGGCTGCCGCCAAACTGACGCTTCCCTCGTGAAAACCTTCTGCTGTTCTGCGTTGCAGTACCGTGCCTTCCCCAGGTCGGTCAGTCCTTCTTCACCCCCCGGAGGCCCAGAGGCAGGGCCTGCGCGAGCGGACCGTCCGTACGCAGCAGGAGGGAAGGACACACACGACCGAACTGACGGCAGTACGTCATCACTTGGTCTTGAACTCTTGATCATCACGTCGCACCACCCAGTATATTTTACGGGCTACGGCCAGTCCTCTCCGCGGTAGATGATGATGGTACAGTACTGCGAGTCCGTCGTCCGGGCACCAGACCCCATCTGATCCTTTGACCACGTACATACGCCGGCCGCATACGATGCCGCAAGCAACAAAAACCCACACGCTGGCCGCGCCGCGCATTAACACGCCGGCGGACCGCACGCGATGCGATGTCAAATCCACCACCCCCACACGGCCACGCGCCCACGCCCCAACCCCGGCGGCGGCCGCGCGGTTCCGATCGGCTGCCGCCACCGGCGACAGCTATTCGCCGCGCCTGGAGAATCCTATGCGCCCGCGGGCGCCGTGCGCTGGTGCACGGCCGGCCGCGGTTACGAGTTGAGCCTGACCCGAGTACCCGACCCCCTGGCTGATTGGCCACGACGCCACGTAGCCCCTAATCTAGCTAGCCGGTCGCCCGGTCCTTCAGTAGCAGACTAGCAGTAACCACTGGCACGTGACGCTGTCTTGCGAGTTGCGAGCCGCGATGCGACCGGGCGGTTTGGTCCGCGTACCGGGCGTGGAACGGAGGGTGAACTGAGCAGGGTGCCAGGGTTTGTACATTCCGGCGTCCGTGGACCGTGGCTCCGTGCCGTGACATGACGACTACGGCCAACGTCTTTTCTTGGCTTCCGCCTGCCTCCTCTGCTCCGATCCTCCGCGCCGTCAATGCGTGCGGTACGCAGTGCCGTGGTCGTGGGCTAGTAACACTCGTCCAACTTACCAGCAGTGTACATGCATGAAAAAGTCGTTGCTGTTATTGACTGCACGTACGCACGTACGTACGCGTGTAATAAGACTAGACTACGTCCAAAACGCATACGACTACTGCATGCATCTGACTGAGTACGGCGATGCTGCAACAACGCCTCTGGCCATTACGCCGCAAGACCAGACCTGTCGCGCGCTCCACTGACCCGAAGCATCTCTAGGTACTACTACCACAGTAGTACGTGGTAGGTGCGCCGTTGTCGTACACTAACCGCCGACCGGAACGATCAACCGCACCGCGTCGACGTCACATCACATCCGGTCTACCAGCATTGGATGAAATTCGGCGAGCAGTTTATAATTTGCTCCGTGGCCCCCCAACTCTGGAGCTGGTACTGACAAGACATCGTCTACGCTTTTATCTGTTCAAGAATCATACCAAACCAAAGCAATTGCATCTGGTTATCCTATAGGGCTTCTTTGGAACACTGGATTACAAGATTACAGGAACAGGAAAAACGCAGGAATAGAATAGGATTGCGTAAGCAAAACAGAGGAATGTAAAATAGGAAAACGACAAAACTTGATGTTTGGCTGTGTTGCAGGAAAATTTAAAACGTAGGAATCCTACGATGAGGTTTGAGTGGATGTTTCAAATCCTACAAAATTCCTATGAAATCACATCCAAAGGAAAATTTCCTACACTTTTCCCATGGCTCAATCCTACAATCCAAAGGGTGCTACAGTACCAAATCCTATAGGATTGAGAATCCTATGTTTTTCCTTTGAAAATACTTTGATCCAAAGGAGCCCATAATGTAAAATAACACGAACACAAGCAACACAAATTAAGAAACTAGTAATTGATGGCAAAACCTTCTACATACAGCGATTTTCATAGAGCTAGCAGTGGTGTATTAGGAGCGTAGGGTATTTACCTAATATTTGTGGTGTTTACTTAACTGCCTCTCTTTTAAGTTGATCGCAGTGGTTGGCTTGTGTTAATGCATGGCACAGTGTTACCAGCTACGTGCATGGCTCTGTTAGCTAGGTGCTAGGGCAATCAATTCTTCTAGATCCAAAACATCGTAATGCCATTGGAGAACTCAAGTAACAACTAAACCCAACCATTAAAAAGGCATAAATGTGATGCCTACTAGCATCGCAGTAAAGATTAGTATAACAAAAACCATGTATAAATGTCCTCGCACATCATTGTCTCAGTGTGCTCGTACGGGCTTACATGGTACATCTGTAAAAGGTCAAGTGGACAAGTAGTGCAATCACAATTGATGAGATGGTCTGAAGTTTATGCGGTTTCAGATTGCATTATTTCACTTAAACTTGCTAATGGCTAACAAGAGGAAAATTATTGTAACGGTGGAAGAACATATTTGTGCCTCTAGCTACAAAGAGTCAGTGGCTCAGGGCCTTGGCAGGTTCAACATGGATCCAAGGTTTCTTCGGTCCTTGGAGGGTGCGCATAAGAAATGATCTCTCTCTCTCTCACCTCATTCGCACTCTCTTGGCGTATCATCAAACCGTTTACTTTTTCTGTCTGTCGTTTGATTTTTTTTTATACTAAGTATGACCGGATCATCTTTACAGTGTTTGACCGGAACTTTCAGTTCCTTACATCCAAAAAAACGTAGACCGTTGATGTAGCAAACGGCTAATTTAATTAGACAAGGGTATTTTAGTAATGGTCTAGATAGATGATTAGACTCCATCTCAATGCCCCCACCGATAGAATGCGTTAGACAGTAACCGAGAGCGGCCACCGGACGCTTGCGTAGCGCAGGCCATCATCCGCTCCCGCTGGGGTTTGCCATGTCGCCACCACCGTGTGCCAGTGGCCAGCGCCGTCCGTTTGCGTTGGAGCACACCGCCCACCGCTCGCTCCGTCCGCCCAAGGCGGCAGGCGCTACGGCCAACCAAGATCAAGCCACGCATGTATCAGCAGGTCGTCGAGCAGTAGTACACAACCACCACCACCAAGACAAGACCACAGCAGATTGGGTCTACGAGAGCACAGGCTTCAATCACGTGTTCCAGAGCCACCGGAATGACTTGATCAGGGCAGGGCCGGCGCACCGCCGCAAGTCGCATGCACCGGCTCAGCACGTCTAAAAAAGGCGGTCGACGTGCTGAGCCGGTGCATGCGACTTCCAAAGGACGGGCTGGATGGAAGATGGGAAGGATGGAAGAGAGTACTCGTGTGTATAAAATTACCGATTACCCATCACATTTAGTTTCAGTCCCACCGAAATTAGAGTTCCTGTCCCACAGTTTTGGGTTCCTCCTATTAAGTTCCTTTAGCTTTTTAACCATCAGATTTTGTCTAACAAATGACTATCATTAATTCCAAGCACCGTAAAATTTCTCACTAAAAATGTGAAAATATAGAAAACTTGAAATTGTAATTCAAGTATATTATATGCTAAACTAAATCACAATAAAAATAAATTGTAATTATAAATTTTTTGAATAAAGCAAATCAAGGTATAAAATGAGCTATATTGGAACAGAGGGAGTACTTGGTAATTGTTGATCTAGAGGGTTAAGATTGCCCTAACACAAGCAGGGTGTACTAATGAAGACAATTTTCGGTTTTGACAGGCGTAGGAGTTAGATTCAGCAATTTGCAAACAGTTATGTGTATGTGACTATTTGGTTTGTAGTAGTACTGCTGTAAACGGTAGTGCTGCTACCTTCGGATCGTGCATTTCTCGGTTTCTACTGGTGCTAAGCCGAGCGTGGTTTTACCACCCGCACCGGCGGCCGCAGGTAAGTTTCTTTCTTTCATATTAAAAAAAAGAAAAACGGTGTGAAAACTTATATAAAAGATAAACTAAAAATATGTGTGTATAGGTAATGCAAATTTTGAGAATGAACAAGATTATGTGCAAAGAGGAACAAAAAAGACAAAAATTAGCATCTAATTGGGTTGCAGTGTATTTCGGGTAAAGACCCACAGCCCGTTAGTAGAATGCTAAAGTTCTCTTTTTTTTTCTTCATGCACAGAATTTTATTTATTCTCAAAATTTACACGATAGTAGAACTTTGCATCATCTATCCACTCATATTTTTTTTCAAACTTTTTCATACAATTTTTAGCACCGAAATGAAAAAAAGAAACTTACCTGCTCCTGCCGGTACCTGTGGTATACTCCCAAGCCCAGAACAAAATAGTTTAGTACTTGAGGACAATCAGCTAGAGAAATAAACTTTTTTTAAACTAGTTTGGAACCTTCATTTTTCATAGGAATTGAACGGGATTTAGAGAAATTTAGAGAAATTCAGAGAAAATAAAGTACATTTGTTTCAATACACTCGACTATTCTTCTCGAATCTACTTTACATGGGAAATAAGTTTCTCAAATCAGCTCTTGAAGAGAAACATATGCAAATCAATTGAACAAGAAGGGGTCGGAAAAGAAAACAAAACTTTAACATGGGCGACACTTCTTTTTGGCGACCAGACCCATTTGCTGCTTTTCGTGCGCTGCATGTGTTCCTTGACGTGCGGATGAATTTATGTACACGTACACTGCACGGTCCATTGAAGCACACTACAATTAGGACCAGTCAAATTCGCATAAAAATTTTTTGCTCCGTCTACGGCGAACACGGCAGCCAGACCAGCTGTGCAGTATAGTATGCCGCTGCCGCCGCGGTACCACCCCCTGTACGCGCGGCTGCAAAATCTCGTCGAGCGCGCTATTAAACACGCGTGGGCGTGGGATTCCCCTGGCTCTCGTCTCGCGATGTCAATCCGCTGGTCCAGCGAGCATTGACCGTGTCAGGCTGTCAGTGCATCAACAACGCAACGCTGGCTGTGTTTAGATCCAAAGTTTGGAGTCGAAAATCAGATAAAATCTGCAAAAATTTGGAAAAAAACATCACATCGGACACTGCAGCACACTGCAGCACACTGTAGCACTTTTCGTTTGTTTATGGTAAATATTGTCCTAACATGGACTAACTAGGCTCAAAAGATTCGTCTCGCAAAGTACATCTAAACTGTATAACATAATTATTTTTTGATTTCGTCTACATTTAGACTCTGTGCCGGCATTTTTGATGTGATGGAAAATTTTCTTTTTACGTAGTGGAATTTGGAGGGAAGTTTGATCTAAACACAGCCGCTAGTGTAGTTGAATTATCTCGCGCGGTCGCGCCTCGCCTTCGGCCCCCCTGCCACTGCAGCCGCGTTCACTGTTCTGTTCGGTCCGACCGTCCGAGGCCAGCCAGCCAGCCAGCCAAACTGGAGCGGCAGTAATTTAATTTCTCACTGGGCTGGAGATGCAAGCAGTAATTAACGTAGCTGTACAGTCGTGTCCATCCTGATTCTTCCTTTTGCTGAGGGGAAACGCATGCAGATGCCCCCGAATTCGAACCACACTGGTTGCAGGGCCCCACCTCCAGTCAGGGCCCCACTGGCAGCGAGACGTACGTGCGGCAGTGCATGTCGGGCCCACTGCCATTCCTCTCTTCCTCTTTGAGTGATGAGCCGAGACTGGCAAACATGGAGCCTACTCCGTGGCTCTCCATGCCTAGCGTGCACCACAGCTTGGCAAATTATTTGGGCCACGCTACTACAGACACGCGGCGGGCGCGTCTCCTTGGATTAATGCCGTGGCCATTTCCGGGCACGTTGCTCTCCAGATCAGTTTCCTAGGACACCCCCCCCTGCAATTCTGGAACCTCGTCCGCCGCCCGAGAAAAACGTCGCCGTCGTCGTCGGGTGGCCAGGTCACGTCCGTTTGCCGAGATTTCCCGTTGCAGACGAGACACGGGGATTAAGCTCGTACTGGCGGCACGCACGCACTTATCTGCTCCGGTAGGCGATTGATCCGCTTTTATTAGTTGGTTTTTTTTGCCACTGCACCTGCATCCATGCCCTAATCAAGCACCGGCTCCTCCTCGTCGTCGATCGCTCTCGTAGGCCCGTCGCGCCCAATCACCCATCGACGGCGCGGGCAGTAGATGTGATCATGTGAGACGTACACACGTAGGGGTGTCAAATCGAGCATCTACGGTTGCCCCCCGGACGGCCCAGGACATGCGCATGTGTGTGCTGCCGGCGCCGCGCGTGTCTGAAATGGCTGGAGATCGACAGTGAAGACTGAAGAGTGTCCACTGAAGCAAAGCAAACCCAAAGCAAGCCCGGGGTCTACCGCCGTGATGTGACTGCCTCTTGCGTGCAAGCCACGAGGATGGTGTGGCGTATCGATCGTGTCCTGCGGGCTGGAGTAGGGCGGCGGCCTCTGCCTCTGCCTCTGCCGAGCTGGCTGCTGGCAACTGATCGTCTGATCGCACGCACGCACGCAGAGAAGAGAGAAGTGTCGTCTTCGCCGCACAGGACTCGGGAGGACGCACGCACGCACGCACAGGGGTAGTGATCAAGGAAGCCGAGCTGCCGAGGCGTGATGGGATTATTGGCTTGTCTCTGGGAAGTGGCTTTTTTTCCAAATTAACCCTTTTTAGAAACATTTTTTATAAATAGATCCCTGACAAAACTTATTTCAAAAATGGGCCCAAAGCTCGGCGCTAAAGGATTGGGCGCCGAGATACAACGGGTCAGCGCCATATTAGTTAGCGCCGAACTCACCACGTCAACGTTGATGTAGCTGCGGGACCGAAGCTCGGCGCTCTGTGAATGCGCGCTGAGGTTACATATGTTGGCGTTACACTGATTCACACCGAGCTACAGTACCCAAATTTATAATTTTTATTGGAAAAAAACCTCGGCGCTAGGTGACTGGACGCAGAGCTCCAGGCCATCGGCGCTGCTCGCTGCGACGCCGGCCAACTGCATGCTACAGTACAAGCTAATAAGGGCTCACTTGCACATTTGTATTATCCATAAAAGGTTTTATGAAATTTGTAGAGAAATAAATATATATGCGATTTATGTAAGATAAGTTTTCTTAGATTTAGAATCTTATCCTCTACGTGATTAAAATATATGGACTAATAAAATATGTTTCTAGAATTTTTTTAAAAAGATTCATTGTTTATGCATCGTTTAACTCATATTTAATTCAATAATCATGAAATCAACATGTCTAGGTCAACGAACGTTTGGCATATGCTTTGAAACTTTTTTTTAATCCAATAATCCTGAAATCCAATTGCACACTTTGAAACTTTTTTCAGCAATTGATTTCGTCTCCTGAATAATTCTCATGTGATTAATAAGATTGCAAATTTCAATTCACATAAAATCATAAAATAGAAAACAAAGACATATGAGTCCAACTTTAAAAGCTAGAACATAATAATAACTTAAAAGGAATAGGAGCATTTCAGGATGATTCTCTATTTTATTTCACATAAATTAAAAGATAGTTCTGATAATAAATCCAACTTATGGTCATTTGAAGTAACATACAGTCTAACAAATCAAATGGTTATATACAATCATGAACTAGTTCCAAATCGAAGACATAAAATATTTGTTCAAATTTCTAAGATTGATAAATATGGTATGAGCATAAGCACGACATTTTCAAAACTATATTATGATGGCACACGAGATCAAGCAAGCGCACTTCAAGCTGGTCACTTCCGGTCACATGCCGTAGCCTACCAAAGGGGCCAAGACCATACCGCGTGCACGACGGCACGCCCATTATTAGCTTTTCATGTATGCATGTGCGTGGAGCCTATGAGACTTTTTCTTTCGTGCATGTTTTTTTAGTGATTGGAAGCTCATATAGAGTACATAATCTCATTAAACAACGAGCACAAGAATTATATTTTTAACTTTTACCAATCATTTTATGGGACCATCTATCTTTTAGCATGTAGTAGAGGATAACCGTATGAATTTAAACTAGGGCATGATTCTATGTGAGATGAGATAGACCAAGAAAACTTAGACATGTCAAAGTTGGTTTTAAGATTGTTGGGTTTAACATAAATCAATTGCGAATTAAAAAATTATGTGCTATTCCTAGTGTGAAACAATTCGAGAATTAGCAAAACATGGACACACAATATAGACCAGTGCAACTTAGACCTATCAAAAATGATTTTATGATTATTGCATTTTTCATGAATTAGCTATGAATTAAACAATGCCTACACAAAAACAATTTCTATAAATTTAACAAACATTTTATGAGTGCATATGTAATTTTTATTGCGTGGAGAATAACATCGTGGATCTAATAAAATTTACGTTATACAAATCACACATATATAAATATTTTTATGATTTTTTTTAAAAAAATGAATGCTTGTGCACAAACAAAGTGTACAAGTTAGTTAGCTTCTAGCTCGGCGTGGTGACATATAACGCCAAGGTGCATTACCTTGGCGTCAATTAGCAAAGCGCCCGAGGTATTTTTTTTTTTAAATAAATCGAGTATTGTAGCTCGGCGACAGTTCATACAATGCCGAGGTAGCTAACCTCGGCGCCGATTCATAGAGCGCCGAGCTTCGGCCCCGCAGCCGCATCGGCGCTGACGTGGCGAGTTCGGCGCTGACTGACATGGCGCCGATCCGTTGTATCTCGGCGTCCAATCCTATAGCGCCGAGCTTTGGGTTCATTTTTAGAATAAGTTTTACCAGGAGTCTACTTATAAAAAATGTTTCTAAAAACGGTCAATTTGAAAAAAAAACACTCTCTGGGAAGGTGAGAGCGAGATGAGGCGAGCTAGGTAGCCGTAATTCCTTGGGGGGAAGAAGGCCGGCGCACATGCGCGGCCGCGGCGAATGATTCCGTCCCGCGCGCGCTGTAAGCGGCAGCGCCTGGTGGTCCTCGCTCGCCGCCCAGCCTCGCGGCGGCAAATGGCCATGGGAAACAGCGGAATAAATGGCAAAAGCCACCCGGCGAACGGCCACAGAGCCACCAGCCCACCACCACCAGGGCGCCGGGCCTCGCGATTGCAGGGTGGCGGAATTTACAGGGTGTTCAGTGCTCGTACAAAGGCAGTGCTCCGGCTGCTGGCTGGCCCTGCTGCCCCCTCTCCCTCGTTAAGACCGGCGGTGAATCTGGCTTAGACAACCCGTCTCGCGGACTTGATGGCAAGGGTACACTGTACTAACCACGCACTTAATTACGGATGGTGGCGGCTAAAAGAGAGAGAGAGGGGAGGTTAACGCCGACAGATTTCCTGCGACTGAGCAGAGTTACGTTTACTGCAAGTGTAAGCCAGCCGGGCACTGTTTACTCATCACAACAGTGCCATGAGCGGTTTCAGAAACCAGTTGAGGCCACGACGACGCATGGGCTGGACGGAGATCGGAGACGGAGCAAATTCAATGTGAACTGTGAGGCAGTAGTAGTAGTAGTAGTATACGAATATGATACGCGAAATCTGGCAGGGGCAGGCCATCGCGGTGGCCACAGTGGCGGCACCCCCGGGAACGGCAAGCGGAGCAGGCAGGATCGGCATTCGGCCAGGAGCCGACACCGCCGCGGATCCCGAGCCGAGCAGGGAAAGCGAGCTGGGGGCTGACGCCACCTCTGATGAGGTCTGAGCGCGGCACCGAATTCAATGAGTAAAACAAGAGGGTTTCCCAAAAGAAAAACGCCGATGTGGGCAAGCGCAGGCGCAGCGCTGTGTGTGTAGTCTCCACTCTCCAGTCCACTGCTGTCACGCACGCACGCCCAGACTCCAGATCGCCGGACCTTGCCCCTTGCATGCATGTCGACGAGCGAGGGGTGATAGCTTTGGCACGCAGGACCAGCGCCCAGAAATGGCACGCGAGGCTGCCGTTTCTTGCTGCAGGGTTGGTGCGAGTGCGAGTGCGAGTGCGAGGCGATGGACTATGGAGAGCGCGTTGCTGCCCCCAGCTTCCGTGGTGGCTCCTGCATGCTACGGGGGCCGGGCGGCCGGCCGGCGCGGGGCCAAATCATTGCGAGATCCGATCGATGTGGAGGGAGCGCCGCGCCGTGCCGCCGCCGCGGCTGTCTCGCGCGCGCTCCCCGGACCAGACAGCCGCGCTCCGAACGCCGCCGCGGGCGCGCCGGGGTGAAACCGGTACGTGCGTGCGTGCTTTGATGAGGCGCACTGTTGCGGCGCTGCGTGTGACGATCGCGCACACATGTAGTAGTAGTTTTGTGCGCCTGCTGTGCGCTGATCTGATGGTGGGATGGATCGATCGATGGAGTATCGCATCATTATATGGTAGGCTGCAGGTACAGTGGAGCGAGCCGTGCGAGATTCCCATTGCCTACTATACTACGACGTACAAGCAGCAACGCCGCAGCTTATGGCCGATCATGCGACGACGGAACGGAGGGGTAATGTCTAATGTAGGGCCGTGGCGTCGTGCCGGGTCGGCGACAGGGCCGGGAACACGACACGCCGGTGGTGCAAGGGGCAAGGCGCAGACCGCAGAGGGCCAGAGCGAGGGGTGGGGGGAGCCCGGGAGGGAATCTGGACCATCAGCGGAGGGCCCCCTGCGCGAGTGTTTAAATGCTCGCCCTCTGATCGGGTGGATCGCGATTGGGAGCGACAGTTCCGCGCCCCCGCCTTCCCTTCCCACGCTGACACCCCGGGCCCTGTCCGCGCCGGGATCGCGGCGCCGGAGAAGCAATCCCGGGCCTTCCTCTATTTATGCGGCACACCGACCTCGACTCGACGCGCACAAGGCACGCAAACGCGGCACGCCTCGCGTCGCAGTGATCAGCGGTGCGTCGCTTTGGCATACCCAGCCAGCCTGCCTCTCGGCCCGCGCACTGGCAGCTGCTGCGCTAGCTCTCGTAGTAGTCACTCACTCACTCACAGACACTCACAGAGGTCACCCTGCTGCTGCCAAAAGGAGAGGAGGATCAAGAGCAGTCAATTGCCCTGATCCGGGAGGGTATATTAAAGGGAACGAAGGAGGGAGGAGCCAGTGCTAAGCTGCTGGAGTGCTGGTCGTGAGAGCCCGGCCGCCGGAGAGGAAGATCACCCGGGACGCGACGGGAGCGCGGTGGTGCTGCTGCTCAGCTGAGCTCAGCTAGCTCAGCCTCGATCGCCGGTGCTCGCCACGAGACGCCGGTGCCCGCCGGCGATGGGGCGATCGCCGTGCTGCGAGAAGGAGGGGCTGAAGAAGGGGCCCTGGACGCCGGAGGAGGACCAGAAGCTGCTCGCCTACATTGAGCAGCACGGCCACGGCTGCTGGCGCTCGCTGCCCGCCAAAGCCGGTACGTGAGCTGCTAGCTGCTGCTACCACCGAGCAGAACGCTGCCCTGGCTCTCCTCTCCTCCCTCGTTTCGTCCTCGTTCGTTTACTGACGACACACCCCCCCCCCCCCCCCCCGCGCGCGCGTGCAGGGCTGCAGCGGTGCGGCAAGAGCTGCCGGCTCCGGTGGACCAACTACCTCCGGCCGGACATCAAGCGGGGCAAGTTCAGCCTGCAGGAGGAGCAGACCATCATCCAGCTCCACGCGCTGCTCGGCAACAGGTGAGCCATCGTTTGACGATCCATGGGCGGCCTGGGCTGTCTTCCTCGTACCAGTAGCTCAGCTAGTACCCCGCGCCCGGAATTCAGTTAACCGTCGCACGGTTTTTTTTTTTTTTTTTTTTTTGACTGCTGCCTGCTGCTATTCTACCGCCGGCTCACCGCTGGCTGGTCAAGAAACACTGAAACACACTAGCGGCCGTGTGCCGCAGCCTAGTCCGTCCACCACTAGTCCTGCACATTTATGATCGGCCAATGCATGGGGGCAACACGGGCGAGTACCTAGGCCGGGGAGCACCACGAGATGGGGGGACATTTCCAAGCATTTTTCCTCCGAGTACGTTCCAGTCACCGTACACATGTTTTTCCCAGCGTTTTCACACATGTTTTGACACTAATAATATTCTAGTCGTACGTACTGGAGTAGAAGAAGATTTTGAAGAATAGAGGAGTAGAGTAGCACTCCATCGAACAGCAGTAGAAAAATTTCAGCAGTACATAGAGGTACAAAAGGAAGCATGGAAAGCTTTTCTCTATCGTGCTGCATTGTTCATCTTTTTGCCTGGCGAACAGCTACTGCTGAGCTTGCGAACTGATTCATCAATGCACAGGCATCAACTCGGGAAAAAGTGTGGAAAAACGCTGGGCCATGGGCGTGCCTCCCCCGAATTTTCCTTTCTTTTTTCCCTCATGATTCGGCATTCAAGCTTGGCATTCAATGAGGCGCCCCCGGCCCCCCGGTCCGTCCGTCCCCGCTGTGGCTGTGGAGTGGAGTCTGGACCTTGGCAGCGCGCCTCTGGTCCACTGTAGCCACCTGCTCTCTTGCCGTTTTGACTCATAGTTCCTGTCACTTCCGCACCACCGTGTCTGTGTACCAGGACCAGGCCACGCGCTGGCGTTAATCTTCGCCTCTGCGGCTTTGTTTTACGCCGGCCGGTGAATTGAAGCAGGTTTTTGTCGATTCAGCTAGCGTGATGACTGCCCGGAATCTCATGGCGTCCGGCCGCCGGCCGTGTGCCGCATGTGCATGCAATGCAGGTGGTCGGCGATCGCGACGCACCTCCCCAAGCGCACCGACAACGAGATCAAGAACTACTGGAACACGCACCTCAAGAAGCGGCTCGCCAAGATGGGCATCGACCCGGTCACGCACAAGCCGCGCTCCGACGCGCTCGGCGTCGGCGTCGGCGGCGCCGGCGGAGGGGCCGGGGCCGCGGGCTCGCAGCAGCACGCCAAGGCCGCGGCGCACCTCAGCCACACGGCGCAGTGGGAGAGCGCGAGGCTGGAGGCCGAGGCGCGGCTGGCGCGCGAGGCCAGGCTGCGCGCGCTCGCGGCCTCCGCCTCCTCCGCCGTCGTCGCGGCCCCGCCGCCGCCGCTCCCGCACGTGCCGGTGCCGGGGGCGCCCGCCGCGGCGCACGGGCTCGACTCGCCGACCTCCACGCTGAGCTTCTCCGAGAGCGCGGCGCTCGCCTCGGTGCTGGCCGCGCGCGCCGCCATGCAGCCCATGCAGGCGTACGAGGAGGCGTGCAAGGAGCAGCAGCAGCCGCAGTGGGGCGATCACGTCCAGGTCGACGTCGCCCCGGACGCGGGGTTCGCTGCTGTGGGCTTCACGGGGCTGCTTCTCGACGGCTCCTGCTTGAGCCAGCAGGATCTGAGGCCGGCGACGGCGACGAGGGACGACGACCGCCCGGCCGAGGCGGACCAAGGGCTGCAAGAGACGGACGACGAGAAGAACTACTGGGACAGCATACTCAACCTGGTAAACTCGTCGTCGGCGACGTTGACGTCGTCGTCAGTGGCAGTGCCCACGCCCGAGGCGTCGTACTCGTCGACGGCGTCGTTGCCGGCGCCCGTGGCGGTGCCCGTGACCGAGGCGTCGTACTCGTCATCGGCGTCCTTGACGTCTGTCGTGGTGCCTGTGCCGCCCGAGGCGTACTCGCCGCCGGCGCCGGAGTTCTGACTGGCGGTGGATCACCCCTGGACATGCATGTTCCAGCCAGGTGAGTGACACAGTAAATAGCTAGCGGGAGAATAATATAAGATCGAACTACTAATGTTGATTGTTATCGCTTCCTTGGGTTAATGATCGTTTGACAGCACCCTGATTAAACAGGTGAACAAGATGGTTGTATCGAATTTTTAGAACCTCTTACTCGTTCGTGTGGTCAAGTTTCTTATAGACTGTAGAACAGTGATCAGAGCGTTTCGTGACTTTGTTATGTAATTCGACAACCATCTTCATATATGAGAATCCTAATCGATAGGGTGGTAAAGAAAACTCTTTTTCCTTTTGTCTTCTGTGCCCAGGCATATATATGAGAATCCAAGGCGAACTCTCTCGTTTGTACATTCTGTACCATCTATTCTTTTATGACGCTATTGATCTTTGGAGACGATGTTTGGTCATTTATATTTTTTATTAAAAAAATGCGTATATGTGAAAAACACAAGTTACATTATTAACGATTTAAAAAGTCATAGAAAATAAATGATAACCTTTTAAAGTTTCTCTAATGAAAACGAACGAGTTATCACTTATCAGATCTCATATCTAAAAATTAACGGTACTATACGTTAAAAAAAAATAAAGGTACACTGACTTTGATCACCATATATCGGTCTTTATATTCCGGAAAGGAATCCCAGGCATTCCAAGATGTCGGGCCTGAACTTGAAACAGGCCGAGCCTTTGGCGGGCCTAGCCTAGCGTTTTTATCCAGCCCGCTTGTTCAGCAGAAACCCAAAGGCGGAAAGGATAAGAAAGCTCTCACGCAGCTTCGTCTTCCTCTTATCCGCGGAGGAAGAACCTTGGCCCGACACCATGCTCCCAATGGCCGTGCACCCCGCCACCACGCCGGCCCTCGCCCCGCGCGCCCGCGTCCCCACGCCGAAGCCTTCCACCTCCCTGGCCGCCGCCTCGCCATCCTCCTGCTATCCCACTGCCACTTTCAAGAGACGGAGGCAGCCGCTTCTCTCGCTCCGCAGCGTCGTCGCCGCAGCCGCCGCCGACGCCGTCGAGGCAGAGAATGAAGAGGTGCAACTAGGTGGAGGTGGGGACGCGATCTACGAGGAGAAACCTGAGGAGGTAACGGCCTTTCGAACCCACACTAGGATACGTGCAACTTACTCGGCTCATTCGTTGTCTACTTGTCTGTACAACTTGAAATTACGCAATGTTTTGTTCGCCTCTCTAAGTGCACGAGATGCTCACTAGAACTCCCTGCAACGGAATGGACACGGATTAATCAATTTGAGTTCTTCAACTGAGTAGGTTCAATGTTCAGTGTAACACCAATTGCCCTTGGCTACTTTACTCTTTACACTGTACTATTTGGTATCAGTGGATTCACAACTAATAGAAGGGACAATTTAGGTTAGCTGGGCGCCGTGGGGCTATGTTCTGGTGTATGTTTGAGCTTCCACAGACAAATGGTATATCCTTGTGTTGAAAAATAATGTGAAAGCCTTTATCAGAGCTTGATTTTGAGCCATTAGCTGGTGCTCATCTGGAATGAAGAGCTGCAGTTCGGTTTCAGTGTGGCATATATGTATGTTTTCTGTTCTCATTTTCGAAACATAGTTGCGTATGGTGTTGTCAAAATTACCCTTTAGAATACTAATAAGTGGGTTTTGGTGCAGAGTTGCCAATGCCAGCAGCATTACGAGCTTAACAGAAGGGGCACGATAGCTTGAACACTTTATTTTTCCTGCTTATTTTTGTGACGTGAACTGTGTTAAAATCACACACTTAGCTTTACTAGGATAGAGGTTTCGTCATCAGAATGAACATTGAGACAAACTGAATCTTGTATGGCAGTATAAGGTGAAGGTGCCAGAGAGACAGGACCCGATGGTGGTACTCAAGTTCATCTGGATGGAGAAGAACATTGGCATAGCACTCGACCAATTGGTTCCAGGCTATGGCAGCATCCCATTAAGCCCGTACTACTTTTGGCCGCGGAAAGATGCGTGGGAGGAGCTGAGAGCGAAATTGGAGGAGAAAGAGTGGATCTCGCAGAAGCAGATGATCATCCTTCTTAACCAGGCCACTGACATCATCAACCTCTGGCAGCAGGGTGGCGGGAGCCTGTCGTCATGAGTCCTTCCCCTTGCTGTCCAACCAGCCTTGCAAGCTTGCATTTTGTTACATCCTCTCTGTCAATGTAAAATTCACATGGTACACGGCCTTGTAGATGGGTTCATTCTGTTCTCAGATATGGTTATTGTCATGGAAATGACTGTGTGATTGATCTTCGTTATGTGTCTCAATCAGTTTTTTTAATTGTGAGCGCTAGTTTTTTTTTTTTTTTTTTTGTGTATGCCAAGTTGCCAAGAATAGAGAAAGAAAAATATACTTTCACGTGAGTATCATATGCTAGGAATAAAACACGACTAACCAATAGGATCACATAGCCTAACTAACATAAACACCTATATATTCATAGAACCATAATAGATGGAGTCAAACTAACCAATGACTGAAGATAGAACTACGGGAGCTGAAGTCCCCAAGCGGCCAAGCCTGCTTCGACCAGGCATGTCATCGATGTAGGAGCACGGATGTCTAGTCACCAAGATAAAACCTGCAGGAGTAATTTCAAGCCTGATGCTGGATAATAACCATGATGGCATCCAGCCATCCACACACGAAACTTTTTTTTTTTAAGGAAAATCCACACACGAAACATTGGGTAGCCTTGATCTTACAGATTGGGGTGGCCTAGACCGAGCCAAGTAGGTGATTCTTTACACTGGATATTGGGCATAATTCAGGCCCATATATCAAAGGCTTATTCATTCTTCTGATTTTCCTTCCTTCGTTGTGCAATTATTTTTCTCGTTTGACTTTTTTGTGTGAAGCGTGAGATTGCTGTTTTTTCCTTTCCATTTTGTCATGTTGGTCTTTGAAAATATTTTTATGTCTTTTTTCAATGCTATGAATACTATTATCATCAATTTTGAATATTTTTTTATGAGTTGAGGATATTGTACTTGCAAAGCCAATATTTTCTTAGGTGAAGGTAGAACATTTGTTCACGAAGGTAGCATATTTTTTTTTTGTAGAAAAAGAATGTTGTATTCTAACTATAGAATAATTTTCTTTGAAGATAGTCTATTTGGATAATGGAGCTAGATTTTTTTTTTGTATTGCACATCGAACATTTCCCTTCTAAATGTAGAGTATTTTTCATAAATATAGTTTTTAAAAATAAAACTAACTTGGGCTAAAACATAAATTATCTAGTTTTGTAGGAAGTTAATGCTCGATGTGCACAAACAAATCCCAAAATATATAGTGAACTCCTCTGTCTCAACATATAATAACTACTTATCCTTAATGGGAGTTATGTGGTCTATTTCCATTTGTTGCTTTGTGCACTTTGAAAGGGAGAAAACAAACATGCTTCTAGAACCAAAATTTGATATATCAATTCATCATGCTAGAATCATAAGGTTCCATAAGGCTTGACCAAAACATGAGAGTACCAACTATAGATCCAGAAATATTCGAAGGGATTATATGTGCACATTGGATGTAGAGGATATGAGTTGTGCTGAGTCCATCCATGCCTAGATGCTTAGTTTGTGGATGATTAGCACTAACAATCCGACAGGGTTTTTGTTTGTTCCGCCATGCTAGGGCGGAGTACATATCATGTTTGTTTCGTTCCAAGTGTAGTATGTATTATTTCAGTTTATTTTGAAATCTCTATTGATACTTACCATACTAACTTTGGGCCATAAGCTAGCTTATGGTTGATTACCTGATTCCAATAGGAAGACCATTCTACCATCTAAATTTAAACTCCACTATGTGTACAATGTTGTTACAATGCAGATTCTTTCATTTAGTCCTTCTGAACACAGCCTAAATATGAGCATCCCATGATCTTCTTATATCTACATATTTTAAAAATCTTTTAGTAGTATTTTACCATAAGCCGGCCTATATAAGCTGTGGGAAAACTAATAAACACATAGGTAGGTCTATATGTAACTCTATATCCATGGGAGAATTCGCGGTAATTCGCGGCCTCTGAATGCACCCACGCGCGCTGGTTCCCTGCGCAGCCACCTGATTGGTTGCTCGTATTCACTCCTGCATGCATCTCTGTGATTGGTTGATTGTGGGCCTCTCTCATGCGCTGCGAGCAAAGGCAAGGCTAGCGTTGCCCGCACGCATGCATGCTGTGTATGCATTTGATTTATAGGGCACAGAAAACAAGAACGCTTTTAGTTTATTTTTTTGTTACATCTCCTAATTAAGATATCTAATCATCGAACATATTTTATATTAATATTGCTGATATTATTACAAACAAAACTAGACTACTTTTGCCATATATACTGAACATATTTTATATTAATATTGCTGATATTATTACGAACAAAACTAGACTGTTCTTACCATATATATTTTAAAAATTAATTGTCTTTATTTGTTTCTTTTTATCTTGTGTATGTAACTTAAATACGATTTATATAAATCAACCAAACAACAACATGCTACATGAGTTAAAACAATTAATCAAACAACAACCTTCTTCATACCGTTAGCCTATCCACGCGAAGCCTGGTTCTCCACATACGTGCCAAGTTGGCCACAAACCAATCAGACGGATGGTGTTTTCGTTCACACAGACTTATAATATGCACTTTCCAAGACCAGCAACCCCTATTTTCGGCATCGTATTGATGCAACCGCTGTTGTAGCCAATAAGATCAAGCAGTGCAAATTACACCACGGGCGCGGCGTCAGCGCGCCATCAGCCCTAGTATAAGCTGTGGGGAAACTAATAAACATTTTTCTAGGATGGTGGTGCTTATTTGGGCCTATTTTGACAACTAGCCTCAGTGAGGGGGACAAACGAGTAGACCCAACACTGCCAATACCCGCTCGTTCCACCTTAGATCCGTGTAAATGTCGGGTCAGGTAAGGTCGGATCGGGGATTGTATATGACGGTCTGCACTTGACCCCTATCCGACGCCGGTTCGGGTCGAGCTAGCTTGTACACCCTCCACGAACGTGTCGGGTCAGGTTGAGTCGGATTGGTCGGATCGGAGACCCACGCCGAGGTCTAGCTCGCCCCTCGCCGTCTCAAAAGTGGTGAAAAGATAGCCCACGCACCTCATCATCTTGGCCACGGGCGGCCACATGGACGGGCTCCACCTCCCAGGTAGGAAAAAGTGGAGTCGTCTTGTTTTATTTTATTTCAAAAGGGTGCACTCGTTCAGTACCGGCAGCATCACTGGTATCATCAACGGATCGGCCAAATAGTTTAAAAGGGCTCTACGTTTGTTAATTAAGCAAGTGCGACGCCTTTAACCTGTGTAGACAGTCCGAGGACAGAGTCGGTCGCAAAGCAAAGTGGCAGCTTTGCTTGATCCTTGCGCCTGGCGACTTGGAGCTCGATCGGCGGCGTACAAGGACGGGAAATACACGGTGTCCACCTCCACTCCACTCCATCTGGGGAAAGGCCGGAGCCGAATCTGCCGCATATGGCAATGTCGCTGCACGGCCGCAATCTCGTCGCCTTGCCGTTTTTCGCCCATCTGATGATTGACACTTGTGGCCGCCGAGGATTAAAGTAACGGCGATTCCGAGGCCGAGAGCGACGTTTCAACGTGTGACCAAGACACCAAGTGGTGGTCTATAGGTCGATTAGGCGGCTGCCTGCCTGGTTGAGTCACACCTCAGACGGCGCGCGCGGCGGCATCGCTGTATGGTGCTCACATGCATGGGCTCCACCCGCAAATTTGGATCAGTATAAACCTAGTCTTGACTCGAGGTGCCGTGTTTAGTACTACTACTGTACTATCGTTTTCTTTTTTTCCCGAAAAAGGCAGCTGTACGGATCCTCGCTGTCCTTGAGAGATTTTTTTTTTTCACCCGTAGTAGCTGCTTTAGTTTAAAATTTGGCCATCTGTGCTTTGGGTGCCATTCAATTGGTTAGGTGAGAAGGATGGACATGCCTCTCTAAACTAGAATTTGGTTCTCTATTTCTTCTAATTGAAAAATCATCTAGTTCCTCTTAGGCTGGTCTCATTTTTTTATACGCCCCTTGTTGCAATTTGCAAATCAATTAGGTATATGGTTTTGGCACTCAAGAAAAAAATGGAGATGTATGCGGATCTCAAATAAAGGTCAAATTAATTTCGCATGATATAGTTCATGTTCATGTTGACTGATAGTCGAAGAAGACAGATCCTATCAACTACAAATGTGACCAATGATTCTGCCTATTACGATGAAACAAATACAAAGTGTGACTTCCCCTCAGTATATCATATAACTAGGAATGGCCGCATGTAAACTAGAAACGGAAAAACTTATGCAGAAGACACATAAAAGATGAGACGACATATTCATAGCTCCCTCGCGAACACCCGGCCCAAGTTATGTATATCCAAAACCCAGCCCAACACAAATATGCTCGATGCTATTTACTGGGCTTTCAACCTTGATGTTTTGTAGTGCTGTTTTTCCCTTCTTATGTTATCTACATATAAGATTCAACCGAACTCAAACTTATAAAGACAAGCAAACCACATAGATTGCCTAGGTATAACATCTTAGTGTCGTTTCCATGTTTAAACTCCCCCACCCCCAAGAAAACAAAATTACTCTATGCTTCCTCGCATCAGGTGAGATCATGATCGCACCCCCAATTTTCATCCATGTTGTTTTGAGAGCGTAAATCCATCCTAGCTATTGTCTAGGACCCTCCTGTGCATTATTGTGCCACCACTTGCCACCGGAGGTCATTCTAGTTCTATGATGACCGCCTGACCGATAAACTATGCCTCTAACACGAGACATGCCGGAAACCGCCTTAGCCATCATATGGTGCTCGCTACAACTTCTCCAACGATGACAGTCAACATATTCCACCAGAATATGTAATAGTTGTAGTGGTAACATCATACTTATGGTCACCTACTTTTAGTTTGTTGGAGTATTTGTTCGATAATCCTAGAGCTTTAGGTTTTTTGCTCTTTGAGCGACATAGCATGGAGAAATCGGTATGTGATAGGAGGGGTGTCATACAGATCAGAGGGAGTTAGTAGACTTGTGAAGTTAGGTGCAAAGTTAACGAAAATTTTGGGCCTAGATTCCCTCTATCACATCCCATGTTTAAATTTTAGAGGGGTTTGATATGAGGTTATTGGATAGGATGACCAATTTAAATTTTCTTGGAGTTGCTATTGGATATACTCGTGACTAGAAGAGTGCATAAGAACACCATTTCTCTAGCAGCAACGACATGGATCTAGACAGGAGAATAAAAACATCGAAACAATAAGCTTATAGGCATTGCAGAAGTGGGAAACAATTGGCAATATATTTCTTTATTTATACTAAAAAAGAGCAATGCCCGACGATGCTAAACTAGTAAAAGTAAAAATATAGATGTCCACGAGTGCATAGTCCACTGGAAAAGAAACCGACAGCTCGAATCCGCAACATGTGACTACATAAATGCACGGCAATATTTATGTTATCCTTTTGTACCACGTCTAAGGAAAGCACATGCGTAGCGGTTATCTTTTGCATCGAGAGACTTCCATTGAAAGACATCTTGTTGGTTATGTGTGGCTGAGAGGTGGCTCAGAGCCCAAGCTTATCTCCACCTATAAAACTCAAAGCATGGATGGCCCGGTTCGCTTGTCAGAGTCGTTTCAAATATCTCAAATATAAAACGTTATACTTTTAATAGCAGTATCCACGTCACGATAGCATACTTTAAGTTGCAAAATTGCTCCATCTGCTTGCGTGCACCTTTCTCTCTCGGGAAACCAACAGAAAAATGGAATTCAAACATAGGAAAACAAAAGGTACCCAGGGTTGTGCTTCGCACCTGTATGTTGCCTAACTGTGTCTAATCGAGAATCAACCGGTGGCGGCTTTTTGCTGGACAAGATCTTGCTTTTACCCTGTGTGGCAGAAATAAAGGATATTGAGTGCACAAAAGCTAAGGGCTTCCGACAAGGCCACGTCATACACCTGTACTTGGTCGATCCGGCTGCAGGCTGCTGTGTCTGTGTGCCCCTACGGCAGCTGCCACATCGGGCAGCCTGCATCCTAGGCTCGTCCGCGCCGCAACGTGAGATCACTGTGTGGCAGCATGGCCCTCGCATGATGGTACTGTATTTTTTACCTGGATGGCCGCAGACATTACAGATCAGCCAATAGCTTCGACCGAGGGAAAAAAAGGTGGTTCAGGTGCTGCTGGGTTCATGGTTTGATGCTGCCGCGGTGATCCTCTATGCTACATCATCAGAGTATAATTAATAAATATATGAGCAGTTATATGTGCGGCTGCAATTTCTACATCGTCAAAGTCCGAAGTCCGAACCCTCCCTTAATTATCTAGCTACTCCAGCAATAGAAATGACCAAGTTACGACGTCGATAGCCCAACCGAAAGAACCCATATATAGGCTCTACAAGACTACAACATGTTCCCTTGACTATTTGAGCTATATCTCCGTACTACAGAAGTAGGCTACTACTTCATTTGAAAGCATTTTCTCGAAAAGAGTATATTTCTAAATAAACTAGAACTATGGGTACAATTTAGATAATGGAAGTGTACTTAGGTCTATGGTCCTATATGGGACCAATGATAGCAAAACGACAAACCGATACACTTTTCTTATTGTGGGTTGATATCCTATTCATATCAGTTTTCGCCATAGTGTGGGTCCCTTGTTTGCATCGGATGCGGTTGATTAGTCTATCTGTCCTCGAACTTATCGGGACAGGCTAGATGCGATTATTTCATTGATGCTCACCTCAAAAGTAGAGCGGACCATCTTTAATGCGAAATGATGATCATGTATAGTTTTACTATCGAGAAATTTATTTTTACTCTCAAGAAATTATTGTAGCGACCGTCTATGTATTTTGATAAAACTATATAGGATGCTTTACAGAGAATTTAAAAAAAAATGAAATAGCCTATGTTATTTCTATCATGAATGGTTTTGTGTGAATGCACCATGCCACGTCATCGACCCGCATCATGAATGGCTTTGTGTGAATGCACCATGCCACGTCATCGATCCGCATATCCATAGCTCTCCGCCAATTAATGTCGAGCACACGGATCGTGTGCTTTCTCAAACAAGTTATGTTCTTCTAGGCCTGCACATGCTACTCTTTGCTACATAGCAAACAACTATCGGCCGTCTATTTATTTTGATAAAACCATATAGTATATTTCACAAACAATTTGAAAATAAGATAGTAATTGTTGCCTCTACCTATATCACAAATGGTTTTCGTGTGATTGCACTATGCTGCATCATCGTTCTACATATCCATAGCTCTCCGCCAACTAATTTCGATCATCGCTATAAAAAAAACTAATGTTGATCATACAGGTCATGTGCTTTGTCAAATAAATTCAGTTCTTTTTATCCCTAACGCATCCCACCGTTTGCGACATAGCAAATACTTGTCTGCTATATATAGGGGCCATTACATCTAAACAACCACCATTGCTCTAGATCAGTGCTCGATCATGCTTGCCCTATTGATCCTCACACAATTTATTGATGCCGTGTTTTAGAATTCCTCCTGCACTATGTGCAACGCATGTAGTTGTGAATACTACCATATAACTATTGTTTTATAATGTTCAACTTTTGACAAGGATAATCTGAGCTAGTTTTAGTAGTTTCTATTTTCTACGGAGAGGCGCGTCTTGGGGATCGCGCTCCTTAGCAAGCCTCCTTCGTCAGCATGTCCTGCTCATCGTTCTCGCTCTCGAAGGCACATGGTGATGCGTTTGTTTGTGAACAACAACATAATATTGTACTTGCATATCATACTA
This sequence comes from Paspalum notatum, assembly GCA_022530915.1. Classification (NCBI taxonomy): domain Eukaryota; kingdom Viridiplantae; phylum Streptophyta; class Magnoliopsida; order Poales; family Poaceae; genus Paspalum; species Paspalum notatum. Next base: position 34,738,133 of record CM039689.1, read on the forward strand.
ACACTATCATAAAAATGGTATTTACATATCACTAGTGAGTTAAGAGCCAGGTGTCGAGGTTTCATCATCGACGACAGTGGCAAAGAACAAGCAAAAAAGAAGATATGGCCAGGAAAAGGAAAAAAAACCAATGGTTGAACTAGGGAGGCGCTGCTTAGGAATATAGGCTTATTTGTATGGTTAAGGTATGGCAGTTGCCATATTTTGCCACACCCGGTCCTCCGCCACTTATCGATGAGTAGATGAGTCTGCTACTTGTCCTCGATTTCTAAGCTATATATGTGAGACGAGGATTTATATGTAATGTGCCCTGCATCCGGTTCGTTACAGTATTGGTTTTATTCTGAGTTTGAGAGGTCCAAGGTTTTCGGCAATAATGTTATAAACTCAAGGAAGGAGGAGAAGCTAAAAAAACTCTACTGGGTGCGAGCTTCAGCTTTCGGTCTTTGCTCATGCATGGCATCGTTTCATGGCATCTTGACTACAATTGATTTATTTAAAACTCAAGAGCCTCTTTGGTCTTCACCACTCTCTGAGTTTGTGCTACAGACCGATTGTGCCACATATCATCAGTTTGATGTAGCCGGCCAAGAGTAACGTGCCAGGAGCAATACCCAATAATTCACTGGTAGCACAAGATAATCGTGAGCGTGTGCATTCTACATCACACGTCGTCTCTACCGTCAATGCTAGCAGGTACTGTATTTAGAAAACACAAGTATTTGAGGTGGTTGTAACTTAAGACACGTGTAGTTGCCGTGGTGATGCTCTAGGTACAGAATACCAATATATGCATTTGGCAATGCGCGATACTTTAACCTTTTTGTGCGTGCAAGTGCAACCAATTCCAGCATCCTCGTCCCTTTCTTTCCAGAAGCTACCAACAAGCCCCATGGTGACCACCGTACCATTAATTTAGCATTTCCAATAAATTTAACCCATCTTGGCGACCCTAGCCAATGGGGAGCTAGGGAAATCTCTCCTTGATTTCTTTGCTAAATAAAGGAAGCAAAGGCGACAACTTGCAAAGCCCGTCGTCTTCCTCGCTCTCCCACCACTCGAAACCAATAATTAGCCTAGCCTACCTGGGACTGGGAGCTACCTAGAAACCAGCTGGGTGGGAGCCTTCTTCTTCCGAGCTAGCGAGCTCCTGCCGGCCGGGGTTCCCAGCTTCCCATCTCTGCTATCGATCCGCGTGTGCCTGCCCCCGTGTGTGCAAGGCCTGACGCAGCGTGAGTTTGAGGACGATGGGGCGCGGCAAGATAGTGATCCGCCGGATCGACAACTCCACGAGCCGGCAGGTGACCTTCTCCAAACGGCGGAACGGGATCTTCAAGAAGGCGAGGGAGCTTGCCATCCTCTGCGACGCGGAGGTCGGGCTGGTCATCTTCTCCAGCACAGGTCGCCTCTACGAATACGCTAGCACAAGGTTAGATACTACTGCTGGTTCCCGTAGCGCTTTTAGTTTGCCTGCTGCCGGTCTTCAATTTATGCTTCCTTTTGATTCCGTTAGCTTCATACATATATGGTATATCTGTGCTTCTTGCTCGTGAAGTTTCATTATTCCTTTTGGAAAAGCATCTGTGAATCGAACACATAACTTGAAAGAGTTCCTCACGTTATCACATAATAGTAGATATGTATATATATGCCCAGCCGCCGCGCGCTAGCTAATGTTCATACCCAGAGTTTGACAAGAATACTTTGAGTTGACAGTGGTTTGCATAGACCTCTTAATTACAGGCGCGGAACAGTTATTCACGATTTTCCTCATATTTTCAATTTCCCTCATATTTTAAGATTTTGTATGTATTTTTTTGGAATATAACTCAAATTTCCAAAACTCCCCACCTTTGTTTTTCTTTAAAGTCAACTAGTGTCTTATAATCTCGGACGCTGCCTGCGTTATATATATTAGGGTTGTGTTTGCTCAACCACATCCCCCAACTTAGATCTAGAGGTGGTGCCTCGCTATAGCGGCCAGCGCCGGGGCAGGGCTGACTCCTTCTACCTGTATTTTCTTTTCATCCTTCATTATCTACGTCTAAAAATCTTAGGGAGGCTTAGGTGGGGCTCCACTGTCCGCGTCGGGGTACCTAGGGCTGGAGCCCCGGCTGCCCCTGGCCGGCAGTGCATAGATGGGAAAAGATGAGAAGGTCAATTGATGAGTTAGATCATGCACTCAGATGCCATACATGGTGGCTAAGGGTGGCAAATCTCTTTGTGGCTAACAGTAAAAAACATGAAAAATCTTGAGATGGGTGGCAGATGATGTGTAGCTTCCATGGCAGCTAGATGCAATGAAGAGGTGGGTTGCGCCTGCTGCCATAGTCACAAACACCACAGGGAATGAGGGATTGGCTAAGTGAGCCAAGATATGGCATCATAGAATATGTAAGAGTGGAGGATAACTATCATATATAAGAGAGAAGGACCAGGGATAGGGTTCGAGAAAGGTGAAATTTTATAGGACATAGCAAGAGAATATAAGCCACTAGATCAAAGATTTATTGGATCAAAAAATAATAAAATAGTTTTTTGGACAACTGGAGGATAACTCTGTATATGCATACTTATACCATGGCTCTTCACTCAATATGTGTTAGAGATAGACAATTGGAGGATAACTATGTATATACATACTTATCCCATGGCTCTTCACTCAATATGTGTTAGAGATAGCAAAACTATATATATAATATGGATATCTCTGATATTCATCTATAGTATAATTTGTGCATTTTCTATGGTGAACTTTATATAACAAAATTTTATGTAATCTTAGTTAATTCTATTTGAGAGTATAGTCTCTTTTATATTGCAAGAATCTTATCAGCATGACATGTATAGGTCTGTATATGTCTTTATGCAGCATGAAGTCAGTGATCGATCGATATGGCAGAGCGAAGGAGGAGGAACTTGGGGCAAACCCCAACACAGAGCTTAAGGTATGGCTTTGTAAATGAGATCAATAGAAATTAGCTAAATTATATTGTTAATCAATTGCATCATGTCGTTTAATTTCACAACAACGCTAGAGAGTGGTGATTTTTTTTTTTGCTGGCTTTTGTGTTTTGTAGACTTTCTATTATTAAGGGCTTAGCAAACAAATAATCCCAAGGCATCAATAACGAGAGTGATAGGTGATAAAATTAATTAAATTTATAATAGTAGACTTCAGTTTATGTTTAAAGAAAATGTAGGGACAAGTTAGATATATACGATATCGGTTAGTTGTGTGTATTGTGTAGTCATAAAAATTTGGTTCGCACTGCAAGCTATGGTATGATAGCAGAAATGTGCTCAGATTTGAAGAACTGAGCCATCACTAAAGTAATACCTGAAAGGATGTTACTCTGCACCATCCATATGCATCTCTATCGCAAAACGATTGCATATCTTCTCACTTGTACATATTATTAGTTTAATGAATCTCTTCTAAGAATAATAGTAAAAGTTAAAGAAGCCTGAACTAATATACAAAAGCTATATTTCAATATTACATGCCAAACATTAAACATATGTTAGTTAGGGCTGTGGATTGTATGTTAGTTAGGCTGTTTTTACTAGAGTTAGCCCACTAGAAACATGTGCTTATTGGCTTCCTGCTCCCATGCTATATAGCAGAATGAAGGTTCCCAAAGTGCCATATGAGATTAAATGGACAGAACCTAATTTCGATACTAAAAAAGGGACTTTATATTATATACCTAAGGATTAAACAAATTTTAGATAAAAATACTAAGATCTCGCTTTGTTTTGGTTCATTTAATTTTGTATTTCATATTCAGTTTAAATTTTTAGCAGTTCAAATACATCATGGTACTTCATTAATTATTATCTAGCTTAAAATTTAGTTTCCACGGCATAATTGTATATACTATATACGTGCCCAACAATTTGAGCAGACCATTATTCTCAAATACGCTAGTAAATGGTAAGTTTCCATCCATTATTGCATGTCAAATCTTAATTCCACGTGAATGACATGTAATGCTAACATCGACTGCTAGCACATATATGAGCAGGGTAAGACATAAATGGCAAATAAAAGGGTAGTAGTAAACTTTTTCTTGTGGCACTGTTAATATTCATCGTACCACAATAATACCGTAAGGAGACAAAAATTGTTCCCAACATATGGCAAGGCTTTACAGAATCGGGTGGTTGTCGTCTTAGATGTATTTAAACTACTCCTTCCATTCTCTTTTATTTGGCTTCTTAGTTCAAAATTAACTAGCCGACGACAAATATTCAAGAACGGAGTTAGTAACTAATTGGATTCCACTAAATGATTGCTCAAGACAAACCAAAACATGTCTACGTGTATGTGATCGCTAGTTCATCTATCATGTTTACCCACCACACAAAGTGTTTTGCAGTACAGAGCCAATCCTACCAATCTAGCTTATGAAGCAACTCTAGGAAAGTAAGGGCACATAGGTTGCGAGTAAAGAAAGTGAAAAAAATCCAAGAAGTAATAAATAGATGAGCAGGGATGCAGCTTGGCTCAAGGTTTGTTCCATGGTTACTGACATCCTAGTCCTACTAAAAACTCACCAAGTATATATGCTCCCCATTATAAAGGCCCTCCTGGTTACAGCCTTTGGTTGCCGCCAATGTGACACCAAGCTAATCCACAAGCCTCTCTTCTGGCATCTTGACACCATATTCACATCAGATCGACCAATACCATACCATATTTAGTAGAGTATAATATCCTTGATGATAATATCCACTAGATCTTTCAGACAAAAGTACTTATCCATGGGGTGTATTATGTTTTATAAAATTATCCACATCTACCATTATGGAAATTAGTCTATATAACCATTGAATTTCTTAAATTATGAACCTTTACCATTATCAAAAATAATATAAAATGCACACCCTAAGTTTACATAAAAGCCAAAAAATTCTAAGCTCATAAGCACATTGGTCATCAATCACCTCTATGGAACATTCACTTTGGGAAGATTATATGAACGGCTTACATGAAACATTCGGAATAGTATGCATCTATTACATACACAGGTAGACCCAGATGAAGTGAGCCGAGCCATGGAGCACCAACATCATAAAGTGGCATGACCACAATTTGGCTCACCATCACTGATTCACCATGATAAGGAAAATGCTCATATTAGGTCTACTTCATGGACCGCTCTTTCTAGGACTTCCGATCTTGAGCTAGTATAGACTCAATGCTAGGTAGGTGGGTTGTACTTTGGGATAGTTTGTTGACAACCCTCAAACAACCCTAACCAAATTATGTTTATGTTTACTATGTAGATGGGTGTAAAGTTCCAAATCCTCAAGTTTACAGTTGAGTTTCTTTTGCAACACAGAAAAAAGGTACAGTGGAATTTATACATTGAAAAAACAGACCGTAAATGTTCAAAAATTAAAGTAGCAATGCCAGGAAACCATTTGAAGGTAACCACACGGATAGATTGTATCACAATAGCTACTCTCCTATCAAAGTCTTCTTTTATTGAGTAAGCCAAAAACATTCACCCTGAAAATATAAACATTTGAAAACATGACACATGAAAAGGCATAAGTGACACAAGATATGAAAATTTGCAGGAAACACATGTACCTAGTCTAATTTGTGATTTCCCACCCTCTGAACTGAAAAATATTAGAAGATCAGCAGCCAATATATGATTCTCTGTTTATATTAAACCTTTGAAAATTATAACCTTTAACTAAACTAAAAGGGTTTGAAACCATCAACAACTTTGTGCTTAAGCTTATTTCAGAAAGACCACCTGTTATGTGCCTCCTTGGCGCATGCTTCAATGCTTCAAGTGCTTTGGGACTGATATCAGCATTTGTGTGTGAGAAGCGTAGATATATATTAGCAAATTAAAGAATCACTAGGTGTGTGCCCGTGCGTTGCCACGGAAGCCAATAAGTTTTTTAACACACAGTACATATATGCACACACATTACCACAAAACATCAGTTCATGACAGTTCATATGATTTGTGGATGTTGAGCCTAATATGAGCATGCTCAGTGGGATCAATTTAGAAAAAAAATTATCCCATACAAGAACTAACTCATTTAATTCTTCATTCATGAGGATTTCTACTTCTATTGACGCAAATATAAGCTTGTAGTAATATAGTTAATTAAATATTGAATCAATCATTCATGTAAAGCAACACTTGAGATATATACAGGATGATAGCTTAGTTATTCCCCTCCACCACGTCACGACTAATAACAATCGTCTGATAATATAGATGCAACAATTTATGTATTTTTGGTCACCACACCAGTGCAGAATCCAAATGTTCACTGAATCGAGCAGATACACCAGTGCAGGCATGAGATCATACCCTCATCCTAGTACATTTTTTCTCCCCCATGAGAAAATGCTTTTAATTTTACTGCCCAAACAACAATTAACTGAATCGAGTAGACAGATGAGATGCATTTGGCAATTATCTGATAGAAAGCTAGATTTGTCAACAAAAAATAATTTTGCAACACCTAGATAAATACAAAAGGGAAAACTATCACTAACAGTAACTTTCTGCATCGCACATATTCCCATCCTGCATACGAAGTATATTGTAATGGTAAAATTACTATTAATCAAAAGCAGTAGGATGTATCAAGCAAGCATCCAGGGTGCACTATGGAGATTGAGCATGTTTGTGGCAGTTAAGTTTCAACTAATATCCTTAAATAAAACTCTAATACGACCACATTAGTGTATACATCTAATAAAAGTAAATAATTGATCAACTAATCTGAAAATATACAGGATGTTGTTTGTCCAACAAAGTTACTGCTGTCTTGGAAAAAGGTCCCACAATATTGATTATTGTGTTATTTAGGTGATTAAGATGTATCAAGCAAAAGCTGAAAAATCTGTTGGACCAAGGAAAAGGATAAGTGTGAGGCTGTAACTTGTTTTTGTTTTCCAGTTACACATTCAAAGACAGGAAAACTTTGACTCCAATATCATTGTTTGGTGCATTGAGCTGAGCCTGTAATGCTCCCGCACAACTTGGGTTACTCGAAATTGCATTGTTAATAGAAGAGAAACAGGTTAGAAATGCATGTACAGATAAAAGGACCACTCAAATGAGGGCAGTGTTACAGAGGCAGTTTTTTACACTAATGCACTGACGGCTAAATTCTTTTGTTTGGTAAAGCTTGAAAATGTATATATCTGAGGGATAACATGGCTGAGGCCCATTCTATCAAACAGGTTTCATCCGTAGGACATAAACAAATCAAAAGAGCTACGGATGTCAGTGATTGCCATCTTGGATCCGTTAGTTTTGTTGGGGAGAGAGCGAAGGGACACAGCACCTTTTGATTTCATACCACAGGACTATGTGGTTCAGGGTGCGTACCGGCGGTGTCTTCACGGAGGAGGCCGGGCAGGTATGACAGGCAGCAGTGGCGGAGGGATGGAGAGAGAGGCCATCTGCAGATGGAGGGGACGGTTGGGATGGGAGGGCGGTGGAGGGGGAGGACGCGGTTCGGGGGGCGAATTCGGGCGGGAGTGCCGGCGGCAGTGCAGGGTCGCGCGCACAGCGCATTGACATGTGCGTGGGGAGAGGGGCAGTTCGGGAAAGATTGCCAACTATGAGGGCCTTGCGGGCAGGGATTGAACTGTGGGGAGGCAGATCGAAGCCACGCGACGTACCATGGCAGCTTGGCGGCAGAGCGTGGGAGTGGCACTGCGGCGGTCGCACAAGGAGAGCGTACGGCGGCCGCGGAGATGGCGACGGTGGCGCACAGCGATGCAGCACGACGAGAGGGGGCGGTGACGGCGGTTCGCGGCCCCACGCGGGATAGGGATGATGAGCGGGAGCGGGGTGCAGGAATCTCGGGTAGGTGGGGTGGCCGTGGCGGGGATTGCGGTGTGGGAGCGGGCGAGCATTATTGGGCGTGCGGCGGGTGCAACACTGGGGCAGGGACGCAGACCCACAGGGCGTGGGCGAGCGGAACGCAGCGGACCCGTGACATGTCGCGGCCCTTGAGCGTCCGGCCCGCGCCCTCCACCACCGAGGCCCGTGCCTGGCTCCGCGCCAGGTACACGTGCAGCGGCACCCACCCGGAGGCGCCGCCCTTGCCGCCGTCCCCGTCCTCCTCCTCTTCCCCCATCTCTATCTCGAATAGCAGCGCGGGCTCCGGGTCCCCAGCGGCAAAGCGGGGGGGGGGGGAGGGGGGAGGGGCACGCGGGCACCTCGACGGGCGCCGCCGCCACCACGGGCCGCCCGGCTGCGCCGTCCCCGAACGCGCGGCTCAGCCCGCCCTGCACCACGCCACGTCGCCCGGCCCTGAGCTCCGCGTCCGCCTCCGCCTGCCGGGTCCGCGCCGCCGCCGCCGCCGCGGGAGGGAAGGGGCTCCCTGACGACCCCGCGGCGGAGTACCAGACGTCCGCCTCGGCCAGGTCCGGCAGGTCGTCATCGTCGGCCGGCGCCGGCGCCACGGACCCGCCGCGGGGGAAGCCAGGAACCGCTCCGCGGCGCCGAACGGAGGCACAGAGGTGTGCGTGGGGGAGGACGCATCCCTAGATCCGGACGGAACGAGAGGATGGGGGCACTGGATGGAGTGGGCTGTCTCGCGCGTGGGGGGTGGGGATCCGAGGGTGAGCGCGGGTGGCGAGGATGGCGGGCGGGGACGGCGGTGGTCGGGCGACGCATCGCGGGCGCGGGGGCTCACGGGGGGGCGGGGATGGCGGAGGTGGGCAAGGTCCGTGGCCGCCGATTGCGCCGGGCAGGAGCGGGCGGGGGCACGCGGGGGCGAGGGCGCGAGGCCACCCGGCGGTGGACGCCCCCATTAGCTTCTTAATAGGTAGTAGAGATATTAATGCATATGTCCGGTTTGCTAGTCATAAAAGAGTTTTTTAGTTTAATGTTTCCAAAATGGAATATCAATCCAAATTGAAAGAATTTTGTATTTGTCTTAATTGCTGTTATATAATCGTTGTTCCTTAGCAATTCCTAGCTTCTTATTTTGTATAATATATAAATTTTTTATTAAAATAATGGCATACCATCACATGTACTTCAGTTGTTTCATTATTTCAGCACTACTCAGCTAATTGTCCCAATATGCTTATCAACTTTTCTTCATATCATTAACTTATGGCTTTTCTGGATGTGGCATTACTTAATGACTGTGCTTTCACATTCAATAGTTCTGGCAAAGGGAGGCAGCAAGCTTGAGACAACAACTGCAAAACTCGCAAGAAAATCATCGGTATGGCAACAAAACCATGCAAGTTTTACAGATAATTAAATAAAAAATTTTGCTTAAATAAAAAGAACACAAGAACTAGTGAGCAAAAATGCATAGCTTCTGAGTTCAGTAACATACAGAAGTCTGTTCCAATCCATCTCATAATTTGTTTCAAAAATATACACAAGCTTACAACACAAAGTAGAATAAGACCAACTGATGAGCACACAGAAATATTCAGTTTCATATTGAATTAATGTGCAATTAGAAGCTCATAGTCAAGGTAAAACCAAGATTGGAAGAGAAAATCAAGAACCAAATATGCCCTAATGCAGATCATCATCCATGTGTCTTGGTGGCAACCTAAGGAGTGGATCGGAGGGTAACTAGAACACCTCCAGAATCCAAAGTATACAACATGTATATATGAATTAGAAAAAGTTAAATAAGAATAATCATAGCATGTGATACCTAGTTTAAGAATGTGATACATACAGTTGGTCCATAGGATAATACATATTGTTTATGAAGTAATTAGTTTTTACAAACAAGAGAAATGTAAATGGATGCAAACCTTCAGCCATCTTGGTTTTTATTTTGCATTCTTATTAACATCAAAAGAAGCAGATACACATCAGTTTTTTTCCTTTTTTGCCAGTTCTTTTTCTTTTGAGCACTCTTTTACTTGCAGTCCCTCTTTTTCCAAGAAACACAGAACTAATACATACCCAGAGGCTGAGCCTGAGTCCAGGAAAAAAATAAATGTGATAAGCTAATGTCATCAAATAATGTACCTACTACTTTAAAATACATTCAAACTTAAAGCATAACAAATGAGTAAAATGGTTTGAGTGCAGGAAGTTCACGGGACAAGATCTTTCCGGATTGGGTGTCAAGGAACTTCAAAATCTAGAAAATCGGGTAGAGACGAGTCTACGTTCCATCCGGGCAAAAAAGGTATGGTGCAAATGCCAACCATTTGTTATCCTTTTACTAGAATTGACTTATCCAAAAATATAACTGAGGCTCTCTATTATTACTCTTAGGACCAACTCTTGGTTGATGAAATTCACGATCTGGATCGAAAGGTTCTGGCACATTCCATTGTTCCTACAAATATGATGCTTGCGAGTGGATTTCAGCAAACTAACTCTATATTGGCGCATTCCTTTGCAGGGCCGTATCATTCAACAAGACAACATGGAATTATATAGAAAGGCCAACCTAATTCGTCAGGAAAATACCGAACTATACAAGAAGGTATTTGATAAATTAAGATGGATGAATTACCACGATATGCATCTCACGTGATTACTGAAAGTGATTTATTCTAAGCTCAGCTCTACGAGAAAGAAGCAGCCAGTGAAGTCAACCGAGATTCAACAGCTCCATACAACTTTGCAGTTGTCGAGAATGCTAATATTCCGATTCATCTTGAGCTTAATACTCTGCCGCAAGAAAGTGATGTTGAGCAGCCTGCACCTCCTAAATTGGGGTAACCAAATTTGTGCATAGGCCATATTTACTCTGTTCTTATTCTTTATTAGTAGGATTTCCTTTGACTAACCGAAAACTTTTGCAGGTTAAAACTAAATCCGTGAAGACATGCAGTATGAAATGCTTTTACTCTCACTGTCCTTGAAGGATGCAACACAAAGCAGGGAAGAATATGGTCGACTGTAATGGGCTTAAGCACATAGCAAAAGCAGATAAAAGTACGCGTGCAAGGGGCAATATAATTGGCAATGATTTCTAAATATATCTCAAATAAGATGCATCTTATTGAAGAATGCAGGAAATAGTTTGTCTTGTAACTAGTTCACATATTATGCAAGTTTGTTTAACCATCATGGGTATGTCAGTTATGAATTTCATGTGAACTCGTTGACAAAAACGTGTAAATTGTGTATCGGAAACATTGAAGTGCTGCTTCTAGTGTCTTGGAAGTTGTTTGTGGCAGGAAAAGCAGAAATGTCATTCCATTTTATATATCCATGCAGTCATTCCAGAATAAATTAGTGCCATAAAAGGGATCGACATAAATATATGGATGTTTACATATCATTTTACCAAAGTTCAATAACAGTTAGACATTTGTTTAGTGAATAAAATAAAGGGAAGCAACAAGTTGTCATACGCCAACAGTTCCACTAGCATAATCCTATAGAGGAAGGAATATATTTGGCAGACTGGCTATGACTTGGAAAAGTAGGCCTATGGCCTTAAAATCACTGGAATTCAACATATAGGCAAGTATAGCAAAAAGGCACTTTATCCTAGACCTACAATGATAGTACCTCTTAAATAACACATTTTTGGAATTTGTGTAGCCGTATCATCATGCTTTGGGTAGAATACTTATATTGAACGTATGTATTGTCATGTTAAAATTGCACTAGATTTTTACAAATATAACAATGCAGACATTTTTGGCCGAGCTGCATTTTTAAGAATTGGAGGAAGCATTTACGGTCATTGTTCAACAAAAAAAAAACAGTTATAAATTACAGGACTTAATCATAATCAGGTAACTGTCCACTGAGGCACTGTATCCAAAATCTCGATAACATATAGACATGTAAAGATGAATGATTATTGGACTTTGAAATTTTGAAATATAAAGATGTCTTACATTTCTGTGATAACCTAATATGTCATTCAGATAATAAAATTTCACGCCCAGTACTCTTTTGGGAATGCTATCAAACAAACTGTCCATTTGGAATAGGTCATCATCATAACAATATCCTTATTGCTGTAGAAAAGGTCATTTATAGATGTTCGATAGCGACTGCAAACGACTATATGACACCGCCGAACACTGCAGTACCGCACTGTCTGCAGGTACTATGTTTGTTCAGAAGTGAATACAACATATATACCTGGAAACCAGGCGTACGTAGTGACAATACAAATATCGAAGTAATAACAATAGATACTAGAAGCCGGAGCTCGGAAGCTTGCTCTGACATGGAGATGGAGCAGCAAGATCATCGAAGCACAGTGATAAATGTAGATAGAAACCGGAGCAGACATGGATGGATGACCAGCTTGCTAGCTGCATTTGCCGCATTCGGACGCCCGGCCTAGCGTGACATCCCCTGATACATCTGCGGTGGGGCGGTTGCAGCGCCTTTCCCGCCCATCCTCTCCATGTTGCCGTCCCATCCTGCATGAGGCGATGGAGAGCCCAGCAAAAGGTCATCAGAAGCAGCAGCACCCTGACTCTGACGCAATGTAAAGAAGTGGTGGCCAACCCAACCATGAGTCTTTGAAGATGAATGCGAGCTGGAGGCTACGTACCGAGGGACATGTGGAAGCCGCGGACCTTGAGCTCGCGGTACTCCTGGCAGAGAGCGCAGGGCTCGCAGCAGAGGTGGACGCAGCAGTCGGCGCAGGGCTTCTCCGTGAGGCCGTACTGCGAACGCAGCTTGGAGCGGTAGCAGCAGGAGTAGAGGCAGCCCAGGCCCGTGGCCGCCGACAGCAGCAGGTACAGCGTCCCGCTCACGCAGCACGCTATTTTTTTTTTAATTTGGAAAATTAACCGGAGCAGGATTAATTGGTTTCTTGATTGGCGTTAATTGTGCAGAAGAGTAGCTAGCTTCGAATGATACTACGTACAGGTTGCTCCCTGGTCGACAATGCCGGCGATCCTGCCGAAGGTGACGCAGGGGCAGAAGAACGTCAGGCAGCCTGAGCACACAGGAGCAGCAGCAAGCACACACAGGCAGTCACGTACGCGCGGCCAAGATCAGATTCAGATCAGAGATCAGATGAAGACGACGACGACGACTTACAGCCGCCGGCGTCGTCGAAGCAGTCGCAGAGGCCGGACGACCACGCGCCGGCCGCCGGGTGGTTGCCCTCCACGCCCAAGCTGGCACCGTGAGCCATGCCGCGACGCCCAGGTGGTGTGGCAGTGTGGTCTCCGGCGCTCTCGGCTGCGTGCTCTCCGTGGTGTGGCGGGGCCGCGTATTTAACCTGCTGCGTGCGACGTCACGATGATCGAACCGTGATGATGATGAGCTGCGCCAGCTCCAGAGTTCATCAGGTCGTCGTGTGTTGATGACGTCCTCACCACTTCGCGTTCCCCGCCGCCGTGGTGTGCTGCCGCCGCCGCCGCCGCCGCCTCTGCCTCGGCGGTGACAAGAATAGAGCCGGACGGCAACGGTAAACGATCGACTTCTTCCTCGTAAGTTGCGACGGTGAACACATGCTGTTGCTTCAGTTTGTTTTATCTGCGCACGCGATGATGTGTGCACTTCTTTTTTTCTTTTTCTAAGAGTAAATTTCTTTCTTTATTTACCTTCAAACTGCCGTCGGAGTTTGATTTTGGCCATTAAAATCCAAACTAGATGTCTCACACTATCAAATTATTCAAACCCGACAGATTTGACCATTTGCCTTGTGCATACAGGTGGTTTCGTCTATATATATGTATGCAAGGTTTATTGATTGACAATAACTTGGACCATCCATTCGGTAAAATCTGATGGCCGGCATGCATCCATCGATCATCACTCTCTGTGGTAACCAAAATGGTGATATCTGTTCAAAACTAAAAACACAAAGTATGTAAAATTTTCATGAATCCAAATTATGCGTTTAAAATACTTGAGGAAGCAACACAATATCACTAATCAATTGTGAGGCTAAAACTATCGACAAGACAAAGCGCCTAAGAGTAATGAGAAGACAACTCCAATCAGTGTGGTGATCCCATATCTCAATCTAAACTAAAAAAAAAAGCTACACGGTCATTGAGTCCAACTGGTCCGTACTTATATATATGACCACTATTTCTAACCACGAAGAGTGATGCCTACCAATTTGCGTATCTACTCGATACTTTAACCGAGAGAGTCATACACACTATTTTTGTCATCCAATAAACTAACCATCTCAACGACACGACATATTGCGATTTCTTCTACATGTTATACAAGTGCAAAGAGTCATCATTGGATTCGGAGCATTCAGCTGCACCACTGCCACGAGCTATTTAGAGAACAAAATGTTACCTTTCGCATGTATGTACCTTGCTGATCCTGATGCCAACCACGTTACAATGGAGGTGGGAACGCCACAACCACTGGCGTCCAGGAGGAAGAAAGCGATGTACAAGGCTGGTGGTGCGGGCAGAATCGAGCACCTGACCTAGGGAACGAGTGGTGTCCCTCTGAAGCACCAGACCGCACAAGGAGAAGCACCGCTAGAGGAGCCTCGCGGCGATGTGGGGTCATGCACTTGGCCGTGGCGCCCGACCAATGGATGGAGCGCTGGTCGATGGCTTCCCCTGCAACGCCCAACTCCAAGAAGGACCTCCACTGGAGGAGCCTAACGATGCAGTGGGGTCGACCGCCCCAATCGAAGGGAGGACTTCACGCGACAATGCCTAGGAGCTGTTGTTTTTCATCGTAGATGCGGAGGACAGAAGTTCCGGCGATCTAAGACTATCCCCAACGAGGAGGAGCAAAAGCAATATCCATATTCATCCACTATTCCAACTACCCATCTCTCTATCTACAGTGGCACTACAGTGTTAAACAGTGTTCAACAGTGTTATAGACAGTCCTTTACTCATCTCTATTGAAGATAGCCTAAGAAGCAACAATATCGATCTAATTCCATGGTAGCCCGTGGGGAACATTTTCCGTGCTATGTATACAATTACCATGATGCCCTCTAAAAAGTTATTTAATTAAATGAATTATAATTGAAAAATCCATCTAAATACCAGTGGTACTTTTCAATTTACCAATGTGCTTTTCAATCATCGTAGCAAGCCTCGTTAAAAAAACTGGAGAAGAAATACCATCAACAAAAATTCATATAAAAACAAATCCAGAAGCTGAGCTCTCCCCTGACGTTGATTTGTGATCGGACGGTTTCTGGAGCCCGGCAGCCTGGCCAGCGATGTGAGTCATCCCCTCCTCTCTTATCCCTCCGCCCGCCTCGAGCAGGAGAGCCGAGCCGCTGAAGCCATGGCGACCACGCCGACCGCCGCATTCCTCCGCCTCACCCCGGCCCCGTCTCCACGCACCGCGCTCCCTCCTCGCTCCGCTTCCATGCGCCCGCCCACGGTTTCCCTCTCCGGCTTCCGCAACCGCCGCCTCGCCGCCATGTCCAAGGACACCGCCAGCAGCAAGGGCCAGGAGCAAGAGAAAGAGCCCGCACCGTCCGCGGCGGAGGAAGGGGGAGCGGATAAGAGCAAGGAGGCGGAGGGGGCGTCGCCCGGGGAGAAGAGCCCTGAGGCGGTGGCGGCGGAACTGAAGGAAGTGCTGCGGGCGCGGAAGGAGGCGGAGGCCGCCGAGGGCGGCGGCGGGTGGTGGGCGGGCGTGGCGCAGGAGATGTCCGAGATCGAGTGGCCCGCGACGGGGAAGGTGGTGGGGACCACGGGCGTGGTGCTCGGCGTCATCGCGGGCTCCACCGTCGCGCTGCTCTCAGTGAACGCGCTCCTCGCCGAGCTCTCCGACCGCGTCTTCGCCGGCCGCGGACTCCAGGACTTGTTCTCCGGCTGACGGCGCGGCGTCAGGTTTTCTTCTGGATTAGGATAGGCGTATTTGGTTTTGTGTACCCTGTAACTACTGTTTTCTTGCAATTTGGAGATACTAGAGGCTAGGGTGAGTGGGTGACAGATCTAGATCTCGGGTTCAAATTATGCCTGGTTTTCAGCCTACAAGAAAAAAAATGTTGAGTTTCTTGTGAAAATTGTTCTGTTACTAATATGTGAAGTGCACCTTGTTGCTGATTCAGGAAAACCTATTCTGAAGATAATTGCTGCCTCAATAGAATTTCTACATTTTTAAAAACCATACAATGAATGCCATGCTGTTCAGATTCAGTAGCACAGTTGTATTTTAGACTAATTGAATGATGTTCAGTGCCTTTGTTCCCACCTCCCTTAGTAGCTTTATTTCTTCTCACCTCCCCTAGTAGGTTTTATTTCTTCTCTGATGATGAGGTAACTGACAAATCGGTGCGTGGAGAATTGGAGACTTATATACGACAAAAAATGGATTGCGGCATTGTGGGGTTTGCTCTCTATAAATTGTACAATTTGAAGGATGTAAGTTTCAGTGAGGATTTCTATCTCAGCCTTGGTTGAACTGCCCAGGACGTCAGGTATGGAATGGGTTTCAATCTAATGACATAAGCCTTATGTTTTGTGCTGTTCGGTTCACCATAGGATAGCTTGTTTCAGTGGCGATTCTCTTACACCATTTCAAGTAGCTTAATCTATTGTCTTGCTTTTTTTTTTCCCTTGGGTGATAGAATTATCATGAAGGGAACAAGAGTAAAACTGTCCTCATCTTTTTGAATCACTTTTTATCGTCGTACGGGACTGAATTATTTTTGAATGGTGGTACAGAGTTGAATTATTTGATCTCCGATGAATGCTATGTATACAATTGTAAGTTGTTGTTGCGATGTGTCAGCCCATTCCATAGGAATTGGTAGGATTCAATCCTTTGTTCCAAAAACTCCTATAGGAATTGAATCATCCAAAGTTCCTCTACTTTTCCCTGTTCCAAACTCCAAAGAAGACCTAATCTCTACTACTTAAAGGCTACAAGGTGGTTCCCACTCTGTCACTTCACACTTCGCCTCTCCACTCCTATCAGCACTGACAACTGGGCCCTCACTGCCCTTTCTTTCTGCTCTGTTCTCTCCCCCACCTGCATGTTTCACCTTCCCAATCCCCATTGTTGTTCCTCTCCATCCCTCCTCGTGCACCGTCATTGAGGAGCCCTGCCTGTGCCCGCCTCAAATCTAGGCCATGGAGGCATGGACGATCAAATTGAACAAATGAATTGTCCTTTGGAAGGAAACCAGAAGCTTATTAGTGATTTGCAGCAAATTATGATTCTTAGCTTCAACATTCTGCTGATTTGAGCAAAAACTGAACTCGCTGAGGTGCGTTGCATTTTTCTTTATTCTGGTTACTTTATAGTTATCTAAACACAAGGCTTATACATTTTTTTAGTGTGATATAAATGCCCGCACCACAACTACAAGTTGAATGGTCAAAGTTGTGAAAAAAGTCAACGACGAGTTTTCACAACTGAGTATTATATTGCCCATGACAGGAAAAGACACATTTGGCACGACAATTAGGCCACATGGATTTTGGCCTCCGACCAAACAGAGTCATGGAATCCTTCCAAACGAGCCGTAAACCAACATAGTTCGGTTTGATAGAGTAATATTAGTTATTTTAGCTTCATTGATTAGTTGATGCTTGCACGCACATGGCACTGGAAATTTGACATACAGCTATGTTGATCCACCTTAGTGTTTCGGAAATTGTTAATATGGATTTAATTTGATTTTGTAAATTCAAACTGACTAATTCATACCCTGCAATCCCAAACTGACTAGGAGAATGCGTGGAAGACACTAACATGGTACCTTACATTGACTCATGTTGATCTCAATGTCAAGAAGAATTACAAGAGGCTCAGATATGATGTTGATGGACTTGTTTCTAAGGGTCTAACCAGCAACAAGTTGTGGTCTTTTGATAAGGTACTCCCTCAACTTAAGCGGCCACAAGTTTTTTTTTGGCTGGCTGGCTTATATTCCTTCATGGTTGTTTGCCAGGTCTTTCAAAAAAATAATGTTTACTCTGTATTTCAAAAAAAAAAAAAAGTCTGCCATGGTTGATGTGGCTAATGTACAGTTCAATAGGTAATACTAACAATACATAGGTGTTTATATTGTTTTATGGATCAAGTCTTTGTGATGGTATTCTTATGCATTAATATTAATGTGGTTAGTTTAAGGTGGATACTAGTGTGATCAGTCTAAAGCAAGGTGTTCAGTGGTTTCAATTTTACATCATAGTGCACATCAGGTGTTCAATGCGTGTCCTCAGAAGAACAGTGGCTCACTGATATCATTACCATGTGGATGATTTGTAGTTGTGGCGTCTCTCTTTGTCCTTTAATTTGCAGCCTAGCTAGAGATATTCAACACTTACATGTTCGGTGAAGCTTCTATTTCTGATTTTCTTCTGCGAGATCCATTCATCAGTTAAGGATTCTTCCTCAAGACATGGCAGCCATGAAGGTGTCGTCAGCAATGTGCCTAGCCCTGGCTGCTCATGGCACTCTTGGCTCTAACTAAAGTTCATCTTCAGACAAAGAGAGCTTAATTACACAACACATCGAATACACACTTTTGTCAAATAAAATTATCTGCTAGCTATCTGTTTTTTTTTGGCAAAAATGAAATTAAGTTGCAACTAAGTTTAAGTCTATGGTAACTTTCTTCTTTTCTTTCCTTTGTAGGCTGTAGGGGGAAGGAGTCGTGCGACGAGTAGTGACTGAGCAACACATAACGCATGATACTCCGGTGTACCATAAAGATATGTAATGAGGACTACATTGGCAAGGGCCCCCACCAGGGGGAGTGGCCAAAGAGGGTGCCCAAAACACTGAGCAACACATAACGCATGTCTGAATGCAACTGAAGAATGCAACTGCACCCAGTGATCTCAGCTGCAATGGCGGCTTTCCATTTTCAACTGCAGTGGTGACTTACTGATGAATAAGAGCACAGGTTGTGAGAATCATCAATAATTAATTTTTTTTTCAAATACTTGTGATTTGTACTCGATTTCCATATAGATAGATATATTGTTTGGTGACTTCTGTAGTAGAATTCGAGATGTTTAAACCTCACTTTTTGTGCGGTTGAAAGGAGCACTACATGATAAACATTAGTCTGTTCTTTGGTTCAGGCAATGATGCCTCATCAACTAATCTCTGAATGTTATTACTTGTAATGGAAGCAGCAGATCATTCAGCACATGGCCGTGTGTACTGAAAGCTAGGTCTGTCTTGTAGATGCCAGAAGCTAGTCTAGTTTGGCAACTCAAACGTTGGAGGGATTTCTTATCAAAAAAAAAAAAAAAACGTTTGAGGGATTGGAATAGATTAAAATCCACTTATCCACAATAACCTCAATCCCTCTCAATCCGATTCAAACCTGTTCAATTCAAGTTACCGAACTAACCTAAAAAAGCTGTTTGGATGAGAAGCTAGCTTCTAAATTCTTATTGTGTGGATCCAATCCAAACACGGCCGAGTTAGTTAAAAATATTTTACCAAATTTCTTGATTTCTCCCTTGTCGCATGGGCGAGAACGATTAAAGAAAACGAACGAGAATGTGTCATCTGAATCTTCCCCTCTTGTTTCGATTTCATTATCTAATATATTCAGTTGCCACTGTATTGAGGGAAAGCTCCAAGAAATGGGAAGGAACATGAGGCATATCCATCTTCTCATTGGATATCTCATCTCATAGTCCCCCAAAGTTTCTCCTGCTCATCCAAAAAAAAAACTTTATTGGCTCAGGTCCACTGCATCAGCAGGTGAGGGCAATGGCCAATCCATGTGCACAAAGCATTGGAGTAATGGACCATGTTCAGCGCATGACCAGATAAACGGAAAGGGACATCTGATATATTCGCACAAACGCAGTAGGGTCAAAAGCGCGGCGACGGCCGACGGCAAAACGATGAAGAAATTTGACTGGAAACATCTCGGAGAATTCCATAAAGTTATTGGTTTCGTCGCATTAAGCCGGGCAATTTCTCGTCATTAGTACCCGAGAAGAGATATTGGAGCAAGCAAGAAGCACTAGTAACGTAGAGCAGCTTCTTCGCCATGGAAGAATTCGAAGAGCAACAAAACTTGAGAGCAGCGTTGATTCGCTCTGCTCCTCTTCTCCTCTTTCCTTCGATACAAGCGCAAAATCCTGGCTGCTTATTACGCATCGTCTCCGGCGCCGGGAGACTGGCTGGCTACAAATAATAAACTTATTCCTTCTTGTTGATGACTGTGACGGTGCCGTCTTTGTTGGCGACGATGACGGTGGTCGCCATGCCGAGAAACATGCCGTGCTCGACAACGCCGGTGATCCGGAGCAGCCGGTCGCTGATGTCGCGCAGGTCGCCCCGTATCCCGTCGTCGAAGAACATCTCCACGATGTAGTTTCCGTTGTCGGTGACGAAGGGGGCCTCCTCCTCCTTCCCCTCGGCGGCGGGCACGGTCCTGAGCCTTGCGTGGAAGCCCGTCAATCCGTCGAACAGGTTGCGGATGAGGCCCAGCGTGTGGGGCGCGCCGAAGGGGACGACCTCGACGGGGACGGCGCCAGTGCAGCCGAGGCGCGGCACGAGCTTGGACTCGTCGACGATGACGACGAAACGGTCGCCGGCGCCCTCGATCATCTTCTCGCGGAGCAGCGAGCCGCCGCGGCCCTTGACGAGGTTGAGGTCCGGGTCCACCTCGTCCGCGCCGTCGATGGAGAGGTGGATCTTGCCGGCGCCCGCGAGCGGGAGGAGCGGGATCCCGGCGCGCGTCGCGTGGGCCTCCGTCTTGAGGGAGGTGGGCACGCCCGCGACTCCCGGCAGCGCGCCCGCGCGGAGGAGGTCCCCCAGGCGGTCCAGCGCGTGTGCCGCCGTGGAGCCAGTGCCCAGACCCAGCGTCATGCCGGGCTCCACGAACTCCACCGCCCGGTGCGCCGCCACGCGCTTCAGCTCGTCCTGCGTCAGCTTCCCGGACGGCGGCGGCGAGGCGGCGGCGCTGCCCATGGTGAGGAGTTGATTTCGGGAATTTGATTTTTTTTTTTTTCTCTCCCTCGTTTTTAGGCGGGGATGGGAAATGTGTGATGGGATAGGAAGGAGGGAGGCGGGAAAGCAAGGGCAGCGAGCCAGGGAGCGAGCGATAGGGGAATAGGCAATCAATCAATCGGGGGATTCGGGGATAGGGTGCGCAAGGGGACGGACGCGGCGGGCTTTTAAAGGCATTGGAATGCGTGAAAGTAGGCATGATACGGCCCTGCTGCAATCTGCAAGTAGCCAATTGCAGTACTTTTCTGATATGGACAAATTATGTAGAAAATTGTGGCTAGAAAAAAAAAATGAAGGGCTAGGTTTTGGAGAAGAAGAATTGCGGTCGTAGAATTTTGGAACGAAAGAATTTGTGGTAAAAAATATTGATTTTATCTCATGGAGCGCCTATTTTGTGATTGGAGCGAACATTCTCATATGGACAAATTATGGAGGGAATTGTGGCTAGAAAAAAAATGAAGGGCTAGGTTTAATTTTGGAACAAAAGAATTTGTGGTGAAAAAATATTGCTTTTATCTCATGGAGCGCCTATTTTGTGATTGGAGCGAACATTCTCATATGGACAAATTATGGAGGAAGTTGTGGCTAGAAAAAAAAATGAAGGGCTAGGTAGTGGAGAAGAAGAATTGCGGTCGTAGAATTTTGGAACAAAAGAATTTGTGGTAAAAATAAAAATATTGATTTTACCTCGTGGAGCGCATATGTTCTGATGGGAGCGAACATATTTATGAAAATGGAGGATAAAAATTGTGATTTTAGCCGTTTTGAAAAGCTATCTATTCTTAGAAGGCTTTTCCAAAAATATGTATACCCATCCGTCCCAAACTGTAAAGGGTTTTAGCTCTCTTTTTATTGGTGCATGTTCATAAATCTAGACACATATTAAACACACTTACATGTAGAAATGAATGAATTTAATAGAGGCATAGAATCCTTATAATTTGAGACGGAGGGAATACCAATTTTACAATAGTTGAGTTAATCCACAAAGATACTACTAAAATAATTTTGTGGGCACAAGGTCGTGTAAAAGCTAGAAGCGAAAACAATGAGGTGAACTTTTTTTTTTAGAAACACAGTACAACGCAGGTGCTCACACGCGCGTACACTCACCTCTATTAACGCACACACGCACACCCTACCCCTATGAGTACTTCCGTGAAACTGGGCTGGACCGACATCTCGAGATTCACAGAGTCACCATAGGTGCCTCGCTGTCGATGGGAACGTCGTCTACCACTAAAAGAACAAGGCATCGGTTTTCACTTTTATCCCTTGCGTTTCTCTATATTTAGCGATATAATTTGAAACTAAAAGCAAGATTCATAATGGGTCGACATGGGAAAATTATGTGCCCATTTCGTCATTTGTTTAAAAATCGCCTGGGATACCAAGAACGTGTGAGAGAAAAAGAAAACAATATACTAATATAGAATACCTTGAGCTTGGCAGCGGACGCTGCTTCTCGAGCTGAGGCAAGAGAGCTATGCACGTGCATGATTCATGGCGTTTCGGGCGGCCGCGTACAGACGCGGTCAAGCGTGGCAGAATGATCCATGCTGCCGACGACGCCCGGCCGTTCGGAGCAGACCATACCAACGTGGTTCAATTAACCAGGAACTTAATTAATAGGCTAACAGCCGTGTTGTCGTTTTCAGTCGTCGACCTTCCTTTGAGCTACGTATCGGACGTCAACGTCGACCATGAAACCACACAAAATTGGTCACTTTTGTCTCAGGGTGTGTTTAGAACCCTGAAAACTAGCACTGTTCTAAACTGAAAAACATTGTAGCACGTTTTGTTTGTTTGTGGTAAATATTATTCTACCATGGTCTAACTAGACTCAAAAGATTCGTCTCGTAACGTACATCTAAACTGTGCAATTAGTTTTTGTTTTTACCTGCATTTCATACTCCGGATATGCGTTTTTTGGTACATTTAATGCTTCGATGTGATGAAAATTTTGGAGGTTTTGGAGAGAAGTTGGGGTTCTAAATACAGCCTCAAAACAAATCTTCTGGCAACTAGGAGTAGTGCAGGACTGTGTACGCGTGCGCCTCGACAAATTCCTTGGAAGATGAGAAGATTGGCACGCATGATATATTCTGGTCTAAGGCTTTGCTCTTCAGTCGGGTCGTGTGTCAGCCTGTTTTCAGCGAGACGTCTATTTTATCATTATTCTAATCATTTTTTACTGTCTACGTTGTCGTTTTATACTATGGACAACCCATATAATATAGACAACCCGGAAGACAATTTTAGATACTATTGTTTACGAATTATAGGATTGCTTCAATAGAATCATGGATGTTCTTTGGATTTGATTGGTTTCCAAATGAATCAGTTTTAGGGGATTCCTATGTATCTTCTGAAAGTTCATTAAGCTAAGTATCTAAAAGGCCCAGTAGCCCATTTAGCATAGAGAAATTTATTTTTTTGGCCTAAAAAATTTTGTTGGTTCCTTGCTTGGTCGAAAAAGAATTTGGTTTCTTCCTTGGCCCCAAAATTTTGTTCGGTTCCTTCTTTGACATTTCCATTCCATCCACGGCTAGAGAAAAAAGACGATTTTACCCTTGGTCCCACGTATCATCCCCTGTCTGTTTCCCTCTCCCACGAGCGTAGGACACTGGAGTGCCATCCGCGACGCCCGCGTAGGACACTGGAGTGCCGTCCGCGTGTTAGCGACGGAGGATGCCCGCGGCGGCTACGACCTCACGTGCCGGCGGCGGAGGCGGCGCCTGCAAGCCCAGCCGCCTGCTCCTCCACCCGTCGCATGCTTGCCCGGCTCCCGCGCGCTATTGCCGCCTCCACTCGCGTGCAAGCCGTCTGCTCCTGCACCTAGCGCCCGCACGCCGCCTGCTCCTCCGCCTGGCGCCCGCGCGCCGCCTGCTCCTCCGCCTGGCGCCCGCGGGTCGTCCTCCTTGCCATGACGCGCCGCGCCGCTAGCTGCCAATCACCACGGGGGGACGCGTCGCCTCGCGGGTACGAGCCACGCTGCCCGCCGCCTCGCGGGGACGCTAGGGCCGACGGCCTCTGGCCGCCTCGCGGGGACTCCGCGCCCGCGCCGAGCTGCAGCCGAGACGAGCCGGCGGTGCTTGGAGAAAAAGAGGAAAAAGATGTGCTTATGACAGGTGGGACTAGGGTAAAATCGTCTTTTCCTCTAGCCTTGGATGGAAAAGCTAACAGAATGGATGGAAATGTTAAGGAAGAAACTAGGCAAAATTTTGAGGCCAAGGAAGAAACCAAAAAATTTTTTAAGCCAAGGAAGGAACCAGCAAATTTTGTTGACCAAGGAAGTAAATTTCTCTTTAGCATATTTGAAGAAACTAACCCGTGGCACACCTCATGTAGTTGAAACGTTGCAAGAAAAATCAGCTAGCTCATCTTTTGTACCAGAATTTAGCTTTTGGTTCAAGTATGCTTCAACATTTTTTAAGGCTTGATTCAACGACATGTGAAACCTAACTCAACAATCCAGACAAGTTGATTCAACATTTTTATGTGAAAATGTTGAAACAATATGTTCAAAATGTTAAAACAGTATATCTAAAATGTTAACGTAGTATATTTGAAATGTTGAAATCAGTAGAAAAACACATATAAATAATTATATCAGATCTGTTTTTTTAATCTAATTAAGGAGTCGTCTGGCACAGCTTCTTGGAGGATCCTCAACCGGCTTCTGATGGAGCTATGCCAAACGGAGAACAAAAAACGGCTTCAAACTCGGAGCCCACGAAAAACCCAAACCGGTTTTGTACTAGCAGTAGCACCCCGGAGCCACGAAAACGTAGCTTCTTGCGGCTCCGGCACCTCGCACCGGTTGGAACCGAGGAAAATGACGATCCTTGCCCCCGCGATGTTCCTCGGCGGGCGAGCTCCGGATCTCGCGCTCGCGCCGGCGCCATGCTGGCCGCCGCCGCCGCGTAGGCCATCACCGCACGGCCCTCGTGTGCGCTGCTACCCTCGCGCCACATAGGCTGCCTCTGCCCCTTGCATCGCACTGGCCAACGCCGCTGCGCTGCCCTCACGCCGCGCAACCCTCGTGCGGGCTGCTGCCCTCGCGAGTCGCGAGTGCGTGAGGGGCTGTGCTAGTCTGCTGAAGCTGTGCGTGAAGACCATGGCCAAAAGGTTGAAGAAGACCTTAGTTATTTCATTCAAGTCCTTCAAGTTATGGTATTTAAGTCATTATTCCCCTGAGTTTGGTAACATTATTAATAACCCTTGTGATGTTTATGTATTGCAAAGTAATCGGACACAGTACAATTTGAGTTATAACATTGCAATTTGAGGTCAAACATATATCTCCTATGTGAGTAATGAAGAAGGGTACGATGGACATTTTGCAAAATAGCTTTGGCTCTTCCAGAGAAGCCAAAAAATGAGTGAAGCCGAAGCCATTTTAAAGAAGCTGGAGCCGTGCCAAACAAGCCCTAAAAACTATGATGTACATGGGCGCGAGTGTACATGTGTGATTGGAACCGAGGCATGCGGGAATCGAGTGCAGATGGATGGCCCAGGAAGCAAGGCAGATGGACCGTTGATCTTGTTAGCTGAACGAATCTCAAAACAAAAGTTGTAAACGCTATTCACCTTCCGGAAGTTCAATAGGATTTGCGTCAAGTTTCGGCCGTCTCTGCCGTAGGTTCGGCCCAGGGAGAGAAAGAGTCCAATACTATT
This sequence comes from Paspalum notatum, assembly GCA_022530915.1. NCBI lineage: Eukaryota > Viridiplantae > Streptophyta > Magnoliopsida > Poales > Poaceae > Paspalum > Paspalum notatum. The sequence continues at coordinate 34,763,668 of CM039689.1, forward strand.
TGGGTCGGCTGGCCGAGGCTGACACTGCTGAGTTTGGGCCACATGCCAACGGGCCAACCCCTCGAGGCGGCGACTTGGCCCATCTGGGCTCTGACAGGTCGCCCGAGGCCTCGCTGGGCCTGCAAAAGGACGCGGGGCAGAGGGCACACGAGCGGGTGCCGTGGGGCGTGGGTTCACGTGGCAGACAGAGCGCCAGGGAAAATAAACAGGGGTTGAACCGAACGTGGCGCTCTGATGAAACTTTGCAGGTGACGCACACGAATTCAAATTCCATTCCACAGGGTAAAAAGTAAGCGCGTGCAGACAAATGTGGATAAAACGTGGAGACAGACAAACGGCAACCTGCGTTGCAGTCTCGCAGATCGTGTGACGTGTGGGGATCGTTTTTGTCCCAAGTTTGAATTCATCCATCACATACACATCTTCTTTCCAAGTTGAAGACTGTAGAGTTTGCTTCTGCTATGATCGTTTCGAGCTTTCGAGTCATCCGAGTGACTGATCGTCTGCTATGATCGTTCACGAGTGCACGGTGAAAAAAAAATGAACAAGAAGCGACAGATGTTTCTGAACTAGTACTGCAACGAATTCATTTCATTTCTAACCTCCCAAATATCAAGAACAACGCAAAACCAAGAATTACAGTGTTGTTCCTTCCCCGTTTTTATAATTTCCGCAGCAGAGCAGCATGGGTCATACATTGTTGAATCCATGGTTTTGGTTCGATCCATGGCAAACCCCCCGGGCTCCCCTGACCTCCTTGCACACCCGCTCCAGCATGGCCAGGAAGTCCCTGACGATGACGAAGATCCGGAGCGGGCTGGCCTCCTCCCTGCCGACGTCGCCGTGGTAGTACTCGGTGATGTCCCTGACGTGCGCCAGGACGCGGCGCTCGCCGTCCTCCAGCTCCCGGATCACCTCCTCGGCCTGGGCGACGAAGGGCGCCATGAGGGCGACGAACCGCTGGCCCCTCTCGTCGCCGCCGCCCAGCTGGTCGCCCGCCCCCACCAGCGCCTTGATCCGGGACAGCCCGTGCGAGAGGCTCGACACCGAGGTGGTGAGCACGTCCAGGTCCACGGTCGCCGTCTTCCTCACGTTGGTGAGCTCGGCCGCGAGCCCCGCCGCGATGTCCGGCTCGCCAGCCACCGCCGCCGCCGACGCAGCGCGCGACCGCGGCTTCTGCGACCGGATCATCTCCTGGACCACGAAGTGCAGCAGCGTGGTCTTCCCGTCGGTGCCCTTCACGTCCGCGAGCTTCAGCAGCGTGTCCAGCTTGAACGCCATGGCGCCGCCCCGCGCCGTGCCCACGTTCATCCGGTTCCCCGTCTTGAGCACGGCCTCCAGCAGCTTCAGGAACAGCTTGCTCGACATCAGCTCCCGGCACGCGTCCTGCTTTTCGTCAGACGACACGATCGGGCAGCGTTGGCGTTAGCGTTAGCAGATCAATCCGATCACGTGCCATTGCAACCAGATTGGGTAGGGTACCTCGAGCATCGCGAACGATTTCCTGATGTGGCTGACTTCGTCGGCGAAGGTCTCCCGGTACAGCATGGCCTCGACGCGCGCGAACGCGCACGGTATCGTGAGCACCACCTTGAGGAGCCGTTCCGCCGCGACCAGGCAGCCGACGTCGCCGTCGTAGCCCTCCAGCTTCTCCACCTCCTCCTTGGTCGGCGCCATCTTGATCAGCGCCTCCAGCTGCTGCACCGACAGGCCGTTCCCTGAACACCAACCCGACCAAACCATCAATCACCACGTTAATTAAAAAAAAACGTGTCAAAGATCCGCACTTGGAAACGCGGTGGGGGGCGTTGATGGATTTGATTCGCGCGCAGTTTATTACTGGAGTACTGGAGTTACTTGCCTTGCAGCAGGGCGGCGTAGATTTGGTCGGCGGTGGCGTTGACGGCCTTCATCAGGATGGTGATGTTCTGCAGCCTCTTGGGGTCCAGGACGTGGTGCCCGAGGGAGGGGCTCCGGCTCTGGCCGTCCTCCAGCTTCACCGAGCACCTCGCCGCGTCGTACCCGAACAGCGACTCGATCATCTGCTCGTCCAGCCTGCCAAGCACCACCAAGCAGCTGTTGTTGGAATCCCACTCGTCGTCGGGATGGCAAGGGGGCAGGCGATTCCAACTTACTCGAACGAGCTGGAGCGGATCCTGTCCCACACCATCCGCCGGTTGGGCGCCGCGCGCACCTTGTCCCAGTGCAGGGGCTTCAGCTTCGTCAGCGGCGCGCCGTTCTTGCCGACACCGGCCGCGGCCTGCCTGAACAGACCCGGCGGCGGCGCAGGCGGCGGCGGCGGCGGTGGGGGAACGGCCGGACCACCACCGCAACTTGTCTGGACGTTCTGCTGCTGTCTTACCACCACCGGTGCCGGAGGCGGAGGCGGAGGCGGAGGCGGTGGCGGTGGCGGTGGCACTGTTTTTCTGCTTGTTGCGTCAGAGCTCGCGGGCACGGCGTTCGCCTCTGTTCCGCTCTGGAATTTCAGGCACCTGACAGACTGAGCAGTTCCCTGGAGCTCGTGATCATTGAGCGGCGACTGCGCCGTCAACACGGACACCGCCGTGCTCGACGACGGGGAGTGCGCTCGGCGGCGCCGCTCCTCACTGACCGGCGTGCGCGGGCCCAGCGGCGAATAATATGGGCTCGCGACCCTGATCTTTTCCGAAGGCGTCGTGGGGCCAGAGCCCCGCCGCTTCGACCGGACGGAGGGCGACGGCGACACGCCGTCGGCTTGCTGGCCGCCCTTCGCGAGCTCGGCGTAGGAGAAGTGCGACGAGTGGAAGCAGCACGAGGAGTGGACCGACTCGGCACCGTCGTCGGAGCAGGCTCCACCGCCTTCTTCCTCATCGCCGCACTTGGGCTCCTCGTCCTGCTTCGGCAGCGCCGTCTCTGGTGCTGATGCCGCTGCGGCCTTCCCCTCACCGTCGACGCGGCTGGCGTCGTCGAGGTACGGCTTGATGGCGTCGAGGTAGAACATGCCGGGGCCCGGCTCGAAGCTGACCTTGTTGGTGCCGCTGCCGCCACTCTGGTCGGCGCCGCCGGCCCCGCTCCTGCGCTGAAACTTCCTGCACGTCAGGAACACCACCAGGACGGCGAGGAGCACCAGCGCAGCCCCGGACAGCGCGGCCGCCGCGGCGACGACGACCAGCTGCGTGCCTCTCTTCTTGCCTCCGCGCTCGCCTCCCTCACCGTCGTCGCGCGGCGGGCTCTGCTGCCTCGGTACTGCCGTGGCATTTCCTCTCCCGTGGCCGTGGGCGGCTTCTCCGGGGACCGGGAGCCGCGCGTCCTTGTGGAGCAGAGGTAAGCGGCGGGCAAGCGCCGGAGCAGGGGCCGGCGAGACTCCGACCCCATCTCCATGGCCCTGACGCTGCTTCTGCCTCAGGGCGAGTGTGTTAAGACCACGCAGCGCTCTGAACTTCGCGCCGCCATTATAGCCATTGCCAGCGTCCTTGCTCTTCTCGCCGTTGCCGGTGATCAAGAAGAGAAGAGCGGCGCCGGTGAGGCATGCGACCGAGAAGAGGCAGAGCAGGCGGCGTCTGGAGAGACCGGACATGGCTGGAGGCATCATCGGACCATTTCAAGGAGCCGGGACGGAATGGAATGGATCGATGGTGGCAGATCGATCAGAGATTCAGAGGAGCGTGCTGTTTGGTTTGAACTCTGGGAGGATGGTGCGAAGGCTGCGAGATACAATGATGCGCGGGTCGGCGACGGCCGGCAGGCAGGCACGTACGCGGGCAGATGAGCGAGCTAGGCGTCAGTGCCACTCCAAGGAATCGCTGAGCAATGGCAGGTACGCCGCGCGGCCGTGCAGTGACGGGCGGCGTTGTTGCATGTACCTGCCTGTTTGCTTTTGCATTACTGTGCCAGTGCACCTCTACGTCCTGGCTTTTGTCTTGGATACTGTCGGTCTCTGAGCTGGTAACCGTTAATTTTTCATTGAGAAAAATTCACATAATCTTTTTTGTCTTTTTATAATATACGACTGACAGGTAAATAGTAGTACTGCATTTTTTTGTCTTTCCTTGTCAGTTTCAGCTAATTAAGCAGGAGCTCAGTGGTAGTAGTACTAAATCAGATCAGAAAGGCACCACCATTGGCAGCTTATCCAGTATCATGATCCGTTATACTGCCCAGTTTCAAACTTGTAAAAAAAACTGATTCGGCATTGAACTTCACACCATTTCACATGCTCCCTCCCCAGTTGTAAGTATTTGTTCACCTGTCCCTTTGTATGTTTGTTGTGCGATCTGCAGACTTGTTTTTTACCCCAAGGCTGCACTGGTCCAGCATTGCCCCCGTCGTACTGCTGATCCGAAGACCATTATCTGTGCCCCGGAAATGACTCAATGCACCTGGTCTCGGGGCATTTGAATTGCTCTTACTGCGTGTCAGGAGATGTATTTATATAAACTGTACCATACCCTGGCCCCTGTGTGTTGTTGGATTGGTGGCATCTAGCAGCACGTGTGGGGTCCTAGCTGTGTGGTTGGGTTTGAGTGCCGCCGAAGGGCCTCAAGCACTCACAGTATACGACTCTGTATGGGGATGCCAGGTTCTTGCTCCAGGTTCATCTGATCTGAAGAATGCTGTTATGAAAACAGGCAAAACATCAAGAAAATTGGCAGCAAAAGAAGGCGCAGATTGAACTCTGTAAAAACAGTCGAGAAAAGAAACAAACCCCATAACATACGCACAGGAAGTCCTCCATAGAACAAGCTTTACGAGCATACCAAATCACATTGTTAAAATCAGGAACAGCAGTTGACAGAATGTGCATGGGTTGAATTAAGCATGACCTGAACAGAGCTCTGAAACACAGCTGTTCTTCAGGCTTCAGCTCAACTGAGAGCCACAAGGAAGCTCATCAAGGACGGAAGCCAGGCAGAGGTGTGTACAAGGAGGTTGCTGGGCAATCAAACCAACGCTCGGCTTGCACCGAGTAAGCCGATGAGGACGCCCCTGTCGAAGACCACCCAGGATCAGATAGGATAGGACATCACTGCTCCATGTATCAGTGGTGACAACCGCATCAAGAGAAGTAGTAGCATGCATGGTTTGGTGGGTTACCAAACTCGCCCTTTCCATTGATGGCATTGAAAGCCTTGCGTTTTGCAGGCAGGATCCCTATCAGCCTTGATAAACCCCCGGCAATCTGCCGGCTTGATTGGCGCAGCTGAGCGTGGAGCCCAAATCCCAAATGGCAAGCAGAGATCACCACTGATGCCGACGTGTATGGTCTTCTCATGTACTCCATATATACCATGTCAATTAACTTTATACCGGCACATGTTTAAACATTATTGCGTTGCTTGTGTATGGACGCAGGAAGTGGGTGCTCACCCGAGTACTGTCGAGCGATTTCGTCTTTCTCAACAAAGTCAATGTCAAGACTGTCGCTACTAATCCAGGAGCATACTACGACAATCTATGAGTAGCATCTACCATACCGTTCTCTGTTTATGAGAAGTAATAGTACCTACCTACCGCATGCCTTGTTGATTTTTTTTAGAACACCTTGTTCATGAATCATGACCTCGTGGTGATCATGAGTTCATGACAGCATTAGGAGCATATGTGCCACCCATAAAAATGCCAAAATGGCCTGTTCACCGCGGGGATGGTAGGAAGAACAGAACTTGGGCGGACAGAACGGACTCTTTCCGGCCCAACAATTAAACATGGGCTTCGTCGATTGACTTGTGCTCGTGACCAAACAGGAAAGAGCCCACGTTTCGCTCCGAAAGGTGAATTGAGCCGTAGAGTGCAGCATCACCTGCGCCTGGAGCCCTGGACGGTGGCTACTGGCCAAGCTATGGGTGTGTGAACGGCGCATGTTGAGGCTACCACGTGCATGTACTCTAAATTCTTACTCAGAAATAATATTCAGTCTTCTCTGAAAAATGGTTTCCGCTGTATCTTCTTTCTTTACACTCGCATGCTCTGTATCATGCACGTCCTCTATTTGGACCCATTTTTTACATATCTACTTGCCACATACATATTTAACAATTGCTTAATTCATCTTCTAAAATGTATAAAAACAAGATAGAGGAGTGGATGGAAAATCTATATTTAGAGAACGCCACGCCATGGTGTTCTCTAAGTATAGACTAGCATTTGGAGTTCATGGTTGTGGGGTGAAAGACCTCTCCTCTGTGTAGATGAGGCTTATGCTATGATTTTTGGAAAAGAGGAGAAGTTTAATTTATGCCCTTCAACTAGTGAGGTAGTAAGATTTTTCAACCCTAAACTATAAACCTGACACCAAATGCCGTCCAACTATTAAAACAAGAATAGTGATTTTAGATCTGTTGGGAAATAATAAAATCCAATGTAGTCTTTTAAAATTCAAACAAAAGAAACAATTACGTTTCAAATAACTTCACATAGAGCCTCAGTATCTTTTAGACAAAATTAATACTACAAGTTTGATATATTTATGATTTGAAATGAATTAATGATGACTTTCAGAATGTAAACCATATTTTATTATTTCTAAAAATAAGAAACCACATTTGAAACCAATTAAACGACCAAATTTTTCTAGATCCAATTGTTCGATGCTGTTTCATGTATGGTTTTGCAGTAATAGTGTTTAAAAATCAAACTACCGTACTAATTATAGGGTGTACATTAATTAGACTTTTTTCAAGAAGATGGGGGTGTGCGGGGAGAAGAATGAATGGCTTCGTTCTGTTTTTTCCCCACAGACACACCAATAAATTGCGTAACCAGTACAAGGATGTTTAGAAAGAGGATTGTTTTTGGGGCATTTTTTATGAGCTCCACAAAAACTATAAAAGTAACCACTGACTTTCCGACTTCTGAGGGTCTAGAGTTGGTTGAATTGAGGAGTTTGGCTTGAGCTTTGTTTGAAGAATAAAAAAGGATACCCTAATAGTCACAAATCACAAGCCCCATGGGACAACATTTTGTGGAGCCCCAAAAGCCACCATTCATCTGACTCTTTATGCGTTATTTAAGTGATACTTAGTAATCAACTGTGTTAGCCATATAGACCGTTTAATCATATATAATCTGTTTTTTAGCACAGAACGTGCAGTTCAACTAATCGTTAAACAAAGGTTAACCGACTATTTACGTTTATCATTTAGGCTAAGTAGTTAAGCATGGCCGTTCAAATTTCAAAAGACAGAAAAAAAAGCTACTGTAGCTATGAAGCACCTGCTTTGTATATGTGAACCGGTGACCAGCGAGTCCGGGTGAATAAAAGGTTTATGCTTGTCCATTTTAAAAGGTTTCGACTTGAAGTCCTATTCAGATTAGTTAATACCAGCAAAAAATTGGCTAAAAAATAATTGCAGTTAATTAGCTAATATTTTCTCATAGACCATATACATATTAGCTGGTTTATTAGTTGGATCCGCTTAGGCTATGTTCGGTTTTATTAGCAGCAAATAATTAGGTCATGTTTGGTTCCATTAGCGGTTAATAATTAGTTAGCTAATAGCTCTTAGCTAAAATTAGCTAGTTAATTATTAGCCCGCAACCATTTAGCTAGACGGCATTTGATTTCAATAGCTAATACATCAGCTAATAGGCATAAGATGCTTTTTTTATATACTATCAGTTGCTATTAGCATAATTAACTAGGTTGAGCCAACTAATGTCTAATTGTTACCCGGGGTCCAGTTAATAGTTAGCTAAATTATTAGATAGCTCCGTTTGGTTCTTTAGTTGCTACTTTTTAGCAGCTAACTATTAGTTATAGGGGACCAAACAAGGTTTTTAGCTGGTAACAAATTAGTTAGATGTCATTTTTGTTTCAACAACTAATATATTAGCTAATAGTTGTTTGGGTTAATAAATGTCTTGAATGCCCTAACATATGTTATTACCTGATAAGATTGAGGGCACATGGTTTTTTGCATGGTTTTAATGTAGGGTTGAACCAGAGACAACTATTAGCTAGAGCCGAGCTAATTATTAGCGGATTTATTAGATGACCGGTCGTATTTTTTAGCTATGATAAAGTACCAACATATCCTTAAATTCAAGCCAGCTATTTTTTAGCAGTTAATAACAGATCCTTAGTTGTTATTTACTTCCAGACAAATTAACAGCAAACTATTAGTTATAAAATACCAACGTATTCTTAAATTCAGGCCAGCTATCTTTTAGCAGTTAATAACAGACCCTTAGTTATTATTTACTTCCTACCAAATTTTAGAAAGACAATCACCTGATTTCGCAACCCAGTGAGATGTACTCAGCAGTTTCAACTTGCCACCGTAGCAGTTCACGTGGAACACGACCCGGCGACGTACAAGCACACCATCCATCCATCCATCCATCCATCCATCCATCCCTGCGCTATGCTGCATGGCCGTTGGCCGTTGCCTACTCCGCCGAGCGAATCCTAACGCCGCCGCAGCTCACACTAAACTCTCCACCCTCCATGCAGGGCTTCACGCTAATCTGCCAAGCCGCCATGCCATCCAGCTCACAGGGAATTACCACGCCGGCCAGCCGCGGCCAGGGACACACACCATTGTCGTGCGTCGCCGCCGCTCCGATGCTATAAATCCACCTCAACCAATCACCACCGGAACCAAACGAGCTGAAAACAATCGCCACGGTTGCCACTTCCCAGAGCAGAAAAAGATCAGCTCGCGAGAGGCAGCAATGGCGTCGGCTCCTACGTTCTTCGTTGCGCTGCTGCTGCTGGTTTCCGCCGTGGGCCTCCACGCGGTGCCCCAGGCCGGCACGTCCAGCTGCAACACCGACCTCTTCCGCCTCGTCCCCTGCCTGCCCTTCATCGACGGCAGCGCCGCCGCGCCGGCGGACACCTGCTGCGCCAACCTGGGCAGCATGGTGCACGACGAGCCGCAGTGCCTCTGCCAGGCTCTCAGCAACCCCATCTCGACCCCCGTCGCCGTCAACATGACGCGCGTGATGCAGCTGCCTCGCCTCTGCCGCCTCGACCTCCCGTCCGCCGCTGGCGCCTGCGCCGGTGAGCTCTATCATTTCAGCTTCCTGTCTTGCTAGATCGTGTCACCGTTTCATCTTCCATTATTAAGTGCATGCATACTGCTTTTTCCTTGGTGAGAGAGGTTTGTAAGTCCATGAAAAGCTGTCTTTGACGATGATCTCTCTCTTACTGTCTTATTGCAGTTTCAGGGCTTCTTCCTCAAGGACCATCACCGCCGCCGCCGCCGGCGGCGATCCCTCCACGCCCGAGGAACAACTCCACTGTTGCATCGACCCCCACGCCGGTGACGGTGACGCCGACGCCGATGACGCCGCATGTGACACCGTCGCCGTGGGTGAGCAGCCCGACGATGCCGCGATACAGCAGGGGGTCCAACGTTGTAGTTCACGGCTTCTCTGTTGCACTTGGTTTTCTGGCATTGGTGTCTGTCCTGGCTTTCTGAGGATTTCGACCACAATTAGAATTGGTTGTCTTGTGATGGTTTCGAAGAGAAATTAGCAGTCCTAGCCTCCTAGAGAAATGTGTACCGTGTGTCATCCCAGTTGTTTGGTCAGAAAATTGTTTTTTTTTTTTTAATTTCAGTTGCACTTGTGAGTCGTGTCACTGAATTCTCGTTCGAAAAAGCATTCCTTTTTTTTTACTCGAATAAGCATTCCCGAAACTGAAAGAAAGGCTCCAGAGAAAATGTGCCACGCCAAGTACAGAACTCACTGAACTGTGTATCGATCAAAAACCCAAACCAACACTAAATTTTACACTCAAAAAGTATACAGGTAGCATCTATTAGTCCTCTTTCTCTAAGCAGAAGAGGTAGGCAACTATGCCTACAACGGGGACGAACCTCACCACATTCACGAAATCAGCAGCATCTGCCTTCACGTTCTGAATATTGTCTCCGATCAGCCACGGCTGGAAAATCGAGTACAGCAATATGTCCCAGAGGAACGCATAAGCGAGCCGCTCCGAGAGAACATAGCTCTGCGCGTACTGGCACCGCTCCACAATGCCTCCGAAAGCCGCGTCTCCGCGGCAAACGAGAGCCCAAACAATGGACAGAACGCAGACGAGAGCACCAATGGCGCCCACCACTGGCGCGCCTTTCACCATGGCTGAGCCCAGCTGCGATCTTTGAGGCGGCGGAGACCGGTCTGTGTCCGGATCGTTCAGTCTGATTGCCATGTAAGGTATCAAGAAAGCTGAAGAGATGACAGATAAACACTGTTAGATTTACAACCAGAAATGTTGTGTCCATGCCATTGGGCAGCAGCAAAGGTGTTTCTTGTGAGTGAGATCAGTTATGAGATCGTACTGTTTGTGAGGAACATCTGGCAGCCCCAGAGGACGTCGAGCGACCCCTTGTACCGGTCCCTCCTAGAATCCGTGTAGAGCAGCGGCGCAAACAGCAGCGTCCAAGCGATCACAAAGTTGAACAGCCCCTCTGCCATCTTTGGTGGTGGGAAGAAGGCACAACTTAGTCAGTGCACGAAATGTGTGAGCAGGTGCATTGAAACAGACGTTAGACGTGAATGATCGGCTGCTTACAGGGTGAAGCACTGGCGATTCCAGCAGGTGAACGCCAGCTACACTGCCCAACAGATTGATCTCCAACTGAATTAGGCCCCACGGCATTGGTAAATTAAACTTGGATTGATACGGGTGCGTGGGAATTATTATTGTGCTTACCGGAGTTGAGCAGAGGAAGGATGAAGAAGAAGTTGAGCGAGAGGCAGATGAGGTCACTGATGGTAGCCTGCGAGATTGCCCACACCGGGTCACCCTGCATGATGAATTGATGATGGTGATCAAAGTTACAGACGACTCTTCTCTGAAAGGAGATAATTTCATCTCTCCGGAAACACACGATTGCATCCAACAACTTCCAGACGGAAAGCGTTTGAGCTCATAATACGGGCGCGCCTCGAGTTCAGGCTCAGGGTACGGACCGGTGCGTAAGGGAGGAGGAAGAGCCAGAGTATGTAGGCGGCCTCGGCGCCCCACAACACCGCCTGGAGCAGCGCGCGCGAGCCGTCTCCGTCTTCCACCGCCACCTCGCCGCGGCCGCGGCCGCCACGCTTGGCGGCGAACGGCGGCACGGGGAGCCGAGCCACCAAGCGCCCGTGCGTGGCGCGGTAGCCGCCGAGCAAGGCCGGTGCTGGCCACGTGGTCGCGCGGGTACGCAAGGATGGATGGGCAAGGTAGGCGGCGGCGCGACAGGGGAAGGCGCTGCTGCAGAGGACAGGGATGGGTGGTGCCGGCGCCGCCATGGTCAAGTCGCGGCGAAGCGGGAGGCGGGGTGGGCAGGCGGGCGGCATGCCGGGGCCGGCAGGGAGCCAGGGATAAGCGCCGTTTGGGCGAGACGTGGACACGCGGTGGCCGCCAGGTCGGAGGGTGATTCGTTTTGTGCGTTACTCACTACACACGCGGGGCCTGTGAGGCAGAGCTCTGATTTTGATTTGAGAATAGATTATACGAGAGAATTTGTACAAGTGATTCTCTAATGATTCTATAAGATATTTTTAATAAAAATATCATTGTGTTAGGAGAACCTACTTATAAAGCCTGTGGTCTTTATTTTAAATGTTCACTTTGCAGAATTCACTCTCACAAGCTACTTTTTGATGGAGCTTATCATATTCACTCTGCAAAATCTAGAAATAGAGCTCCACCAAACAGAAGCATAATTGTTGCGCGTGGCTATCGCTAGTGAATAGGAGATAGGAGTGGCACACTCTCACAGAATAATATGTTGTTTGCTTTAAGAAATTAGGTGTCTCCAACTAGATGCCTATCCATTTTTTTTCTATCATTGTTTTAACTACTTCCTACTCTGTGTACAGTGACTCTACAGTGTCGTTTTGTACTATATGCAGTTTTTTTTTACGCTCCACTAAAGACGGTCTTAATTAGACAAGGTGCTAATGTATCAGCCAACGTTTTTCATGTCTAGCTTGCGAGTGTTGAGACGATAACGGATTAACTCATTCAATTTTGCAAGGAAACCAAACAAAAAACGAGAACTAAAAAGATAGTGCCAACTAATTATTCAAGCAAACACTACATAAAGTATCCTTTGTAGGAGTAGAATATTAGTCGTCCAGATAATTTGCATATGGAACTGAAGATAGGCTCTGCAGTCTTTTTTTTTTATTGGAGCATACTGCAATCCTGCAACGCCTTATTCAGTTCAGCGCATAGAAAAACGCCCATCGCTGAACCACAGGGCGATTCATTCGTTCGTGTCATATTTTCCGAACACCCATGTTGCGACGGTTGAACGGTGGAAGCAAGGTGAGTCCTTGGGGTAGGGTAGTATGGGTACGCGCCATCTCCGTCTTGTATCATCCGTAGAAACCTAGCATAGCGCCTCGGGAGCTTCAGTTTGTTTCATCGTCCGTCCTCTGCATTTCGGCATGCAGACTGCTGCTGCGCAGGCGTCAGGATTCAGGAGTAGAACTGGAACGACGACGCGTCCTGGACGATGCTCCTTAAGCCGCCGATGGTGGACGCGAGCATCAGCAGCACTCCGACGGCGATGCAGCCCTGGCCAAAACACGCAGACGACACGAGTAGGTGAACTCTCTTCCCGGCCGGTTTGCACGCGTTCCTGGTGGTCAGAGTTCGTGCTGCTAGTATAAAACTGAAGACGAAGAATAGTGTGAGCTCCAGCTTACCCAGTTGGCGAACCACGACGCGCTGAACCTCGGCGGCTTCTTGATTTTCAGCCACAGAATGCAGGGGAGCTGCAAATTAAGGATAATCGATCAAGCAGGTGTCGTCACTGGCAGAGCCGGCCTTCCTTGTAAAACTGAGAAATGTTTTGGACGCGGCGTCTTACGAAGTAGGAGGTGGGCGTGAACCCAAACCCTCCGAAGAAGCCGAGGAGGTCGCCGAAGAAGGGGAAGGTCACCGCGATGAACAGCGTGAACGCTGCAACCAGCACCAGTTTGCATATATCATCATATCGTTTCATATATATCCAACAAACAAGGCAAATATATAGGAAGGTTTCGGTGTCTGTCTGTCTGGGCTCTTACCGACATAGGCCGATCGAGCCACGAGACGGAGAAGCAGCCCTTGCGGCACACGGAGTCTTGTGACCAGAATCGACTCGATGTTCTCGAATATCGGCATCGCGTACACCTGCCCACGCATGTTGCAGATTCAGATGTTGTTTATTTAATTTTCGAGGCTGTTTCAGTTGCAATTAACAACACCATGGATGATCACCTGGTAGCTCCCGACGACGTGGATGACGACCATCATGTTGGCCGCGGCGACGAGCCAGGGCGGCCGCTGCAGCGCGACGAGGACGTTGTCGCCGACGTCGCGGCCGAAGGCCCAGTACCCGGCGAGCGCGACGGGGAAGTAGCAGGCGGCGGTGACCATGTACGCGGCGACGGTGCCCTTCCACATGGGCGCCCTGGACGGCTTGGTGGGCGTGGACGGGATGGTGGCCTGGATCTCCAGCACCACGCCGTGGCCCGCGTACGCGAACGCCACCTGCCCCAGCGCGCTGAACACCCGGAGCGTCGAGTCCGCCGCCGTGCCGGCCTTGTACGCGTAGCTCACCCCGGGCACCGGCCCGCGAGCCACGCACGCCGCCCACGAGACGGTCGAGTAGCTGAGCGACATGGCGGCGGCGGCGAAGGAGACGGCGGTGATGGCGTCGAGGTTGGGGAGCTGGGAGAGGAGGAACTGGGAGGAGCCGAAGATGCAGATCCAGTAGGACTGGTGCAGCGGCGCGCAGCGCGGGCACACGGACTCGGCGAACTTCTGCAGGCACTTGCCGCCGGTGACCATGTACACCATGTCGCAGCCGAGCTGCACGATGAGCTGCTGCGGCACCACCACCCAGGGACCCAGGCGCGGGCCGAGCGCGTGGGCGCCGAGGTCGCGGAGCCGGTCGAAGCGCACGCCGGGCACGCACTCGTGCAGCTCGATCAGCAGACGCAGCGTGTACAGCGTGATCGCCCACGACGCCACCAGCGCCACCGTCCCGGGGCCCCTGGAGATGGAAGAAGAGACAGCTCGATCGAGTGAACCATAATAACCACAAGGGGTCATTAGTTTAATCTGGGCTGGTGTTTGAGATGGCATCGTCAGTTAATTGTAGTAGTAGTACCGTACCATCCGAGGTGAGCCATGGCGTACGGCAGGCTGAGCACGCCGGCGCCGACCATGGCGGTGACGTTGTGGAACATCACGTACCACCACTTGGCGCGGCGAGGGGTGGCCTCGCTCGCGCCATCGACGACCTGTATATGTAACATGCACAAACAATCAAACATTTCGATACGTTCGTGATCATCGACCAACAGCTAGGCATGCATCAATCCGTCAAGATTCTCTAGTTAAATTAAAGCTACTGCATGCAAGACCTTGGGAAGAACTGACGAAGGGGAGACCATGGCCACTCAGATTGCTGCTGCTGCACACACCACCGGCTGGTACAGACAGGACATGCATTTGGCATCGCAGAGCTGGTATTTATAGGAGCTCATTACCGGCAATGGCATCATGGCACGCTCATTTTTGGTCGGAAAAGAGCCCCGGAATTTAGGTACCGCCGCTGCAGACATAAAGCCGTCGTAGTAGAGCATTAGCGTTTTCGTTAAGAATGATTAGGTGCCCAAGCAAAAGGAGCGGCCTCGGTTCATCCGCGGACTATGAAAACTTATCGTGGTTGGAAAGGTGTGTGTCGAATAGATCCCAGGGAATCTCTGTCCCGCCAAGCCGTGTTTAATCGATCCGCCGATTAATAAAGCGGCGACGGATTTGATCCATCTCATATTTTCATTTCCGTTCGATCTTTGGACATGCTTCGAGATGATCGGGCATACAGCAGCATGCATGCATGCGGTTTCGGTGTTCCTAATAACCTGGAGCATTATGCCGTCCAGATCCACGGAGATTGCTGTAATGATTGCTAAATTCGGTGGCGGAGGAGGGCAATGCTGCCTGTGCCGGTGGCAGGAGCGTCGTCTCCACCTCGGTTAGCGGTGGGGGCGGTCAATGGTGAAGGCAGAGGCGGTAGGAACCCTACTGGAGCTTGGGGAGGCGGTGGCGGCGGGGAGCCCGGCGTAGCGCCGTAGCCACTCCGGTGAAGCCGGGTTAGGGTAGAGAGGGGAGTAGGGGAAATTTTAGCCTTCCATCTTAAAACCTAATGATCCAAAAATTGATTGTTGGATCCCTCCAAAACAATGATTGCTGGGTAGAGAGACTCGGGTTAGGTGAAATACACTGTCTTCTCCTCTTTGCCGTTCTGATGTGTCTATTGGCGTTTCTTATACACAAATAAAATATTATGCCAATTTCTAAAGCACATGCATTGAACATAATTGTAGCATTTCATTCATTAGTATTCTAAGATATCATGAATTCCTATGAGAAAGCACTATTGTTATTCCACAATGTTTCATACATAACTAGCAGGATGGCCCGCGCAAATAGCGTGGATGGCTAGTTTTTTACATCTGTCTTTGCTTTGATTTAATATTTTCTAAATATTTGTTGCTATTTTCTATTGGTTCTAAATATATACTCCCTCAATCTTTAAATATAGCGTTTTCTGGATTTGTCTAAAGGCAAACTATTCTAAGTTTGACCAATTGTTTAGAGAAAAATATTAACATCTATCACACTGAAGAAGTAAATTATGAAAATATAGTTCATGATGAATCTAATGATGGTCATTTTACAGAAAAAACATTAATGTTTTTTTCTATAAATTTGGCCAAACTTAGAATAGTTTGACTTTGGACAAATCTAGGAAACACTATATTTGAGGATGGATGGAGCATATTCTTTGTATTTTATTACTTTGTTATGTTTGTAGAACATGTTTTAAATAAGCTATGTGGCCATATTTTTCAAAAGTATACCAAATTCTAAGATTGATGCGCATAATCCAAATTCATATTCTAGATTGCAGTTACTATCCATATTTTTATAATATGTATTATATCAAAACATGGCCTAGAACATCCGTTTTATAATTAAACAACTATTTAAGTGTTGGTTACTTGAACTTTATCCCAAGTCAATCTTCTATAACTTCAATTGACTTTTAAGAAAAAGGCGTTACATCTATACATCAAATTAGTTTTAGTAGTTTCACCATGAAGTTTGTTTTCCATGTAATTATTTAATATTGTAGAGTAACATTTTGACTTGGAATGGAGAGAAAACTACCTAGGAAGATATATGGTCGGCTCATTTTAAAACTTAAATTATTCCTTTTACAACATCAATGTGTATTTTTTTTATTAATCCCACTTTATGGTCTCTCTTGAATAGAGTTAAGAGAAACAAAGCAATGAGTAAATACACACAAATAGAAAGAATAACCAAAGAGCTATTTGGAACGCATAAATCTATAATGTAAGAACCATAAACAATAGTATAACCTTGATTTTCGTATGGCTGAAGTAAGGGAGATGCCCTAACTGTGTGGCCATGGTGGAGATCTAGGGATTAGAGAAAAATATGGAAGACCAAGTTAATTGTATCAATCAATGTTATATCTATTGCAAATGGGAGATGAAGGTTTTTTGAGTTGAATGTATGACGTGAAAACTCATGATTTTTTGCTGACATATGCCAAAATAAAGGTATTTATTTCTATCGAATTACATGGGAAGGAAATAGCTATAGTTTCGATCGATCTATATTTGGATTGAAAACTCTTGATTTCTTACATATTTTTGTTAGAATATTGTGTTGGGATCGCAATATGTTTTTTCTTTCTAATCGTACAACATATGAAAAATTATATGTAGCATAGGTCTTTGATTGAATTTAGACAACTGGATGTTTATAAAACATAATAGTTTATATTCTTTTCTTTTTTTGATTGACATGGTAATTTCAATATCCTCTTAGTGAATGTAGTGGCTTATGTAACACTCCCTTAATAAGATAATAGTTATAAGAATAATAAGTGGATAGACATATGGTTTGTCTTGGAAAATTGTGTTCTTTCGTGATTGTATTTGTACAAAATAGTTGGATTATAATAATAATAGTAGTAGTTATATTGATGAATGGATGGAGAGTTTTATCTTGCAAAATTGTGTTCTTTTGTTGGTTGTATTTTTACAAATATTTGGAATATAAGAATAATGCAGATAGACAGATGGGTGGCAGAGAGTTTTATCTTGCAAATTTGGGTTATTTTATTGGTTGTATTTGTACAAATTTTTTGGATTAATACAAACCTTCATATGCCTAATTGCCAATTGTGTTGGTGTTTCTCCTTTTCCAATCCTAGTATTCAGTTTTTCTTTTTTTGAACAATGTGGTAATTTCTATATCCTATTATTAAATACGATGTCTTTTTAACGCCCTCATACTATCTGCATCCCATGCAGAGTGTAAGTTTAGCTTTTTTAGAATAGGTTGGTGCTAAAGTTAATTGTACATGCGTCCCTTAATTTGTATTGATTCCGGTGCAATGAATAGTACCATGCGAAAAAATAGTAGTCTAAAATAATTACATTGGCACTTTTTATAGACAAATTTGCAAATGCTAGATCGCCACTTGTAATAGGATCGATGTATCTTATCATCAAATAGATGGTTTTTGAACACTCATACTATCTTCGTCCAAAGAATGGTAGTCTAACTTTAAGAATGTATTGCTGCTAAGGTTAATTGACACATGTTTCTCTTAATTTCTATTCACTCCATCACATTTAATATCTGCCTAGTTAGATCAGAACTCTTTATAAAAAAAAATTAGAATGCTAGATTGTCACTTTTTATCCAGCAGAGGAGGGGCTCGCTGCGGCGCGGATCCGGTGGAGGAGAGGCTCACGACGAGGCTTGGAGGAGGAAGGGATCGTCGTCGGCTGGCTGGAGGAGAGGCTGGTGACATAGGGGGGGAGGGGGGGCAACCAAACGTGAGCTTCGGCTGGACCGCTGGACGAGTTACATGGCAATGTCAACCAAACACAGGCTGTCAAAGGACATCAGTCTGAGGGAGGCTGCCCACAACTAGCCTGACCTAGAGTGAGAGCCGGGCTATGGTCGCACTTGCAACCAAACAGACCTCTTTATTGTAGCAGAACAAGCCTGGCTAACTTTAGCTGACTGATTCAGTTGGCCAGGGATAGCCTGTTTGGACTTGGACAGTACGGCTGGCTAAAATACGCAACCAAACAAGTCGAAGTTGGCCCCAAACTAGGGTGGCCAAGGATGATGGAGCCTGGTAGGTGGAGCTGAAGGCACTTTTGCTGTGCTGTGAAAGTTTCGATGGAATCATATCAACATTTCATAAGAGGAGGCAATTCAATTACTGTTGCTGAGGTGGGACCCATGACAGTACTGACAGAAGTTGGCTTGAATTGAGACCAGCACACGATAAACTTCGATTGAATTGCCCACAATATGTTGGTCGGTTGTTACGTTACAGTCTGTGGGTATTCAAGACATCTCTTATCATTAAAAAAAAACACCATGCCTTCACCGGCTTTACAAGCCGATAACATCAGCAAGCCAGCAGCGGCGGCGGCAGTGAATGCTGGACTGAACTGAGCTGGGTTGACAACTCACTATAAATTATTTATCAGAGATTATGAGGCTGTCCTATATCAAACTATTATAGGTTTATCTAAATTTATACAAAAAGCATTATCATAGGCAGGCCCTTTATGAAATACATTTGACAGTTATTTATTTAACGTTAATCTTTAGGTTCAGCTAATTGCTTGGTATAACGGGCCCGCCCGGCGCCCGCCCGACAGTTTGTCAAACGCATAGTAGGCCGGTGGTGCGAACGGACCAGGTGCGGGTGCCCGTTGCCGTTGGCTGGCTCGTGCTACGATTAATGGAGTCTGCATGCTTTTGCTCTAGGCGGCACAGCTCGTCGATCGTGTCACGCTGCGGCCGTCGCCACGCCGGCCGCCTGGCCACCACCAAGCCAGAAGCAGCCACGCACCACAATCGCCCTCCTGTCGATCACACTGTACGTTTGAAGGCAGCGTTATGCACGCAGGTCATCAAATATATAATCGTGTGTGAGATAGTAAATTGCATTATTACATCCTGACCAGCCGCAGCCGGGAGCGAGATCGAGCGACTCCAAACACCAAAATACAAGTTCGTCTGGGAAGGAGAGGAGCTCCTCAGAGAGCTCGCCCACGCCACGCCTCGCGTCTCAAAAGCTGATCCCACGAATTCCCGGAGCGGCAACAACCAAAACTCGCCTCGCGTCAACAAGCCAAGACGGCCACCGCCACCACTCCACCGAGACAGATCACCTCGGCGAGGCGTCTCCTCCTCTCCTCCGAGGACCAGGAGCACGTGGGCGCCCCGGTCGGCCCCATGGCTATGGACCCGCCGGCCTCCAAGGAGCTCGTCCGCCGCACCAGGCTCGCCGACACACCCAAGCCTGACAGCACGGAGCCGCCGGAGGTGAAGGGGGTGGAGACGAAGGCGTCGGACGTGGAGCCGAAGAAGGTGGAGAAGGCGAGGGCGAAAGGGGAGGGGAAGGCCGCGGAGGCGGAGAGGAAGGTGACGGTGTGCGTGCGGGCGGCGGACATGCCGCTGCCGCTGCAGCGCCGCGCCGTCCGGGTCGCCGTGGAGGCCGCGGCCGCCATGCCGCGGCTCGAGAGCAAGCGCCTCGCGCTCGCGCTCAAAAAGGTATTTGCATTATTGTCGTTTTTTCTTCTTGTTTATTTCACATTTGAGTGAAGAACTGTTTTTTGTGTTGTGATTTATGGCCACCTAAACAGATTTCTCTTCATAACTATTGCTTTGCACGTGCACGGCCACTACTCAGAGACAAATGCACGCACAGATTTGTGATTAGTTCGATTCAGAGTAAGATCTAGAGCGAGGTGTCTAGCAGCACTTTAGCTCTCAAATTTGATGCGAGTGCTACTCTTGGCGCAAGTGAAACCGGCCAGCGCGGCAGAGATGATGCCAGGTCAGGTGGGTTCGAAATTTTCATTTATGAGTGACGATGGTCCACTATGCAGCTGAAAAGCGACTCTATTTATGAGATATATATTTAATGCTCAGAGGACGTGCAAGATTAATGAGTATTGGTGGTTACTAATACTAGTTTCACTAGGTTTATGTTGCAATCATATTTTCTTTGTTTAGTGTAATGTGTAGAGGATTATATGAAGGGAAACAGAAATGCGAGGGTCGGTGATGGCTGGGTTGACAGAACAATATGTTCTTTGTCATATGATCATGACAGTCAAAAAAGGTCATGTAATCACGGAATGATGGAATCACACGGCTGAGATCACCTTTGGACGGGAAGTGCTGCTCAATTTCTCAGAGTTTCGAGGATCTGATGGATACCCGTTACTCCATCTCCATGTTTTCTTGGCAAAAGAAAAGGCACCGCAAGATGCACAATTCTGCACGTTATAGCTTCTATTGATGTGACCAAAATGATGAAGCTAGACAAAGTTTCACCAAGAATTTCTTTCATTTTCTTTTCAGTCTAACCAATTGATGCTGGATTGGAGATACTAGAATAATTGAAGCATTGGGTGCGTTCACTAGTTATTACAAACTACAATATCTGATTACCGGTTCATCTTTTAGTAGAATTACCACTTGTTCCTGTGGCAGAGGAACCTGCACAAGGCTCCTGGGTATTGTGGCACTTTTTCTTTTTTTTTAGAATTCAACTTGTTCTCTTGGGTCCTTTTGCTCATGTTAGGCTGAGTCCAATGGAACTTCCTATATAGGTTTCCTATACACTGTTTTGCACTGTTTATCATAATAAATACTGAGAGAGAAGTATAGTTAGAATAGTATTTAGGGAGTGAGATAGAGAGTCCCATGGGAGTCGGCCTTAGCGCAAGCCCTGCAGCCTGCATTTTCGTTTGTCCCTACTTAAATCAGCTGCAGCAGTCCTTTTCCTTCCCCACGAGGTGGTGTTTTCCGTGATATGATATGATTGATGTCCTGCTGTTATGTTTGGTTTGAAGTATGGAGGATTTTTTTTCCCATCATTGTGCTCTTCGATTCTCACTCTTCATGGTATCTGATGATCGAATCTTTCTTTCTTTTTTTTTTTTTTGAAGGATTTTGACACAACATATGGGCCTGCTTGGCACTGCATTGTTGGCACAAGTTTTGGTTCCTATGTCACTCACTCCTTGGGAGGCTTCTTGTACTTCTCCGTCGACAAGGTCTACATTCTTCTCTTCAGAACCGCAGTTGAGCCAATCGACTATCCGCAATGAGGCCTTTTACTCGGACAAAAGTGTAGAAACTGTAATTCTGAACAGAAATTGTGTTAGATGATGCTCAGCAGCCGGGGCCGCGTTTGAGTAGAACAGAGGTAAATTGACCAGCACACAAAACCACAGAAACAGCCGTGCCTCTTGTACATCGTAGGCCCGGAGTCTACAGGTTTTACCTCAGTTTCCAATAATACTCTGTGATCACCCTTGTTTTTTGTTTGTCAAATACTCAAATAATAGCAGAGCATGAAGACTGTTGTAGACTTGTACTATGGCGGATTGCAGACATGAACATGAATGCTAGCAGAGCCACACTCAGACCTGTTTGGATTGGAGGTTTTCTGAAGGAAAAACAAAGGAATAGATTCCTTAGGAAAGTTTTTTCATTTTATTGTTTGGAATGGAGGAAGACTTCTTCCCATTCCAGAGGAAAGGCACTAGCTGCTTCACAGAACGGAGGAAGGAAAACATCCAATGAAACCTAATAAGAGAAAACTTCCTGCATAAACTCTTGTTGATTGATTAGGAGAGAGACCATGGAGGACATGATATTTGAGGCACACGGGATGAGAGCGCTTTCAGTAAAACAATGTGCCATAACGTCAAAGCAGCAAGTAAATCAACGGTTCCAGAAAAATGATTGTAAACTAGTGTGCAATCGCCAAGCAATAATATTTTTTTATTTATATCTCTTCATGATAATGTGCTATGAATTCTACATTCCAAACACCTCTTTGTATCAATTTCTGTGTTTTACTACTACATTCATATTGTATTCCTATGTTTTTCCTCATTCCTCTGTTTTGAAATTCTTTATTCCAAACAGACCCTGAAATGCTGTCCATTTGCAGACAGGAACTCGCTTTGGGCTTTGGATGCTCGGTACGAGCCATGTCCGGCAAGCGGCCGATTCCGTTCAGGCAGCAGACCGTTGCCCAGGCATTGTCGGTCGCACAATGCGTGCCCAGAATCCCAGAAAAGAATGATGAACGGTGTGTTTAGATGGTTGAAGAAAACATTGTTCCGAACTGAAAAGCACTGTAGAATCACTGTAGTATTTTTCGTTTGTTTGTGGTAAATATTGTCCTACTATGGCCTAACTAGGCTCAAAAGATTCGTTTCGCAAAGTACATCTAAACTGTGCAATTATTTTTTTTATTTCATCTACATTTAGTATTCCATGCATGTGCCGGCATTTTAATGTAACGAGGAATTTTCTTTTTGCATAGTGAATTTTAGGAGAAAATTGGGGTACTAAACAGGGTCGAAGAGTCACATGCATTCTGCACCAGCACATTGCAAGGGGCCATCAGAACTGTGCATGACACCACCCCTGACCCCCTGTCATGGCGACCAATTGCAGCTTGCTCCATTTCCTAGATGCCCCTGAGAACACCTGACCCTTGCAGTACCGCAACAATCATGAATTGTCTCAGTATACGAACGGGAACAATCATGAATTACTTCAGACGGTGTAACCTTGAGAACTTGAAATGAAGGAGCTCAGGCCATCTTCAAGGTGAATCTCCCACCCCATTTCTCAAATCTCGTTCCATTCTATATGTCATGTTATTTAGGCCTACGGACCGGTAAGAAACAGAGTTGCGAGTCTTGGGACTCGAACTCTACCCGGTGCCTCCATAGCCGGAGGACTTCAGTTCTCTCTAGATTTGGGTTCGGTCCAGAGGAAGTTGGAACCCTCCAGTTAGAAAGATACTGCATTTACCCGCAGCAGCATGTCTCTGAATCCGAAGGTCAAGAGGGAGGTTCCGTACGCCGAAAGTGGAGTCAGTAGAAATCAAATCAACAGGAGCAGAACTATACGCAGAACAAATTTCAGGCTTGCTCCTATATGAATTGCATCAATGACTAATCTCTTTTATCTCTCTTCTATTTCTATCTATATTTTTTTACAGGCTGTCACTGCATATCTGCCAATCAACTTCTGACGACAGACCTCGTATAAAAGAAAATTCCGGCGAGTCATATGCAGATGGTCAGATGGATGCTCTAGTTCGTTTATATCCTTGCAAGTTGCAACCACTGGCTGGCTCCAAAGTATGCGGCAACATCCGGGACGTGTCTAAATAGCCTGAATCAATTTTAGTCAATCTTTTTTTCTATTGGTGTTTAAAAATATGAGGCCAATCTAGAAGACTAGAAGGAACCAGGCTGTTTCAGTTTTTCAATAAGAAGAAATACGCAACCAAATGGTTAGTTGGTGCATAGCCACTCCTTCCACCTAATATGATTCAAATCTTGGGTCAAAAAGGCCTCATGTCGACTAATTTCTAGAGCAATCCAACGTAACATATACATTTTCGCTACACTACTGTTGAACAATGCTGGACCGACATCATGCACCATACAACATCACAGCTCTAGTCATCCTATTACACTTTGCTTTTTTAGTTTTCGTGGAACCCTCTAGTCATCCTAGTATTGAATGGCCCCCAACCCTGTAAATAATCCCCTGGAGAAAACCTGTAAAGAATCCCAAAAATAGCTGAAAGCATAGAGACAAGCTACTGACGCAGGAGACAGGACCACTTAAAATAAACAGCGATAAAAAAAGGGTAAAATACATAGGTGACACCAACTGTTAGGGCATCCCAACCCAGCCAGACCTGGCTCCGGAGCCCATACCAAATGGGTACCGAGGCCTTACCCGGCAACATCAAATATTGGGAGCCCCAATTTTTTCCCCGACAATAATCATATCACAGCTAAAGTCGCACCGAAGAAACCAGGGTCCAGATCACATTGCATAGTGTCATTAGACAGAAGCAAACACTAGCTACTAGTTTCTAGGGCACGTAAAGCCGGCTTTACTGCCCCTCGCTGGAGTCGTGCTTGGGCGCATCCCTAATCTCTTCTGCGGGGTCCTCCTGCAACCAAGCACATGTTGATTTCAGGAGGGTAATGTAAGGGCCCGAAAAGAGCTCAATGTTTGGGAAATGGGTCTTACCGAGATGTCAGAAGTCCATAGGGTCAAGTTATCACGAAGGAGTTGCATGATCAAAGTGCTGTCCTTGTAGGACTCCTCGCTCAGGGTGTCCAGCTCCGAGATGGCCTCATCAAAAGCCTGCATATCGCAGAAGAAGGAATATGCCAATGGTCTCAATAAAGAAACAAATTCTAAAGAATCAAAATGCCCATACCTAGAACACCAGATATGATAAAAAAAAATCAAGATCATGAGCTAAGCTACAATATTAGTAAGGTCAAACACATTGCGATCTGGTAACATGACAAGCCAAACAAAGTCTAACCTCAAAAACAAAATTGACCATGTCTATAACCATAAAAAGCAGAATGCCAATATTGTTAAATTAAATACCCGATCTCGCACTACAGCAAAGAAATACTTTGGTTTTTACGTGCTGCTGAGGATACCAATCCTAAACTCAGAACGGCCATTTTAAACAACTGCAAAAGGCAATGAAATATTCTATTCTCCTAAAGTCACTTTGATGTTAATCTAAAAGAATTTGCATAGCTGTTCAAGGACAAATTTAAATTCATGACAGCTAATAGCTTAATACAAAGTAGCGGTCAACTTAAGGCAGATAATAATGAAAGGTTAGGTACACCAAAGGATCCTTTTTCAGCACAACAGTTTGACTTTAAAAGATGTTGTCTACCAAATCGCTGATTCCATGAAATTTCCGTTGTTCTGTGAGTCAATGACAGAATAGTACGGAGCCAAAAATGTTAGGCTTCCTGTCCAAATCACAAATTGTGCACAAACCTACCCCTGGCATAGAAAGCACACTTATTTATGACTGTAGGTATGAGATCAAAAGCAAATAGTAATTAAAAAGCATCATCAAAGGAAAGGGGAGCAGTGTTGAGTCCAGAGATGCAAAGCAGGAGCAAAAGGCTACATGGTACACAAGGTCATCCAGTGATAATGTTGTGATACGCTAGTGTCCTATCCCCATTCTGTCCTTACTTCTCAGGTAACCATGCTTTTAGTGTAAATCATTATATAATTACAGCACCCATAGAAAACGAATTACCAATTCTCTACACAAGCAATGCACATTCAGAGATACAATAGTACTAGCAATGCAGAAAAACAAACCTGCTTTGCAAGACTGCAGGCGCGGTCAGGTGAGTTGAGAATCTCATAGTAGAACACTGAGAAGTTAAGTGCCAGTCCAAGCCTAATAGGATGGGTTGGAGGCAGCTCAGCCAAAGCAATGTCCTGATTGCACCACAAACCATATGTTTTTCAGTAAATTACTTAATAAAAGGTGTAGTGAAAAAAACAACAGCAAGCATAATGCTTCATCAACAAAATTGACACTGGTTAAGAAATCAAACAGAAAATTGTTGACCTGGGCAGCCTTGTATGCCACCATGGTATTCTCAGCAGCGTCCTTTCTCTCAGCCCCAGTCTTGAACTCAGCAAGGTATCTAATCATCACAGTTAAATTAGTCAAGTGAAAACACCATCCCAGAAGTCATAAACTGGGCATCATATATTACCTGTAGTAGTCACCCTTCATCTTGAGGTAGAAGACCTTGGACTCAGGGGCAGTGGAAGAGGGCACAAGGTGGGACTCGAGCAGCTTGAGGATGCCATCGCAGATCTTGGTGAGCTCAGTCT
The DNA here is from genome assembly GCA_022530915.1 of Paspalum notatum. Taxonomy (NCBI): domain Eukaryota; kingdom Viridiplantae; phylum Streptophyta; class Magnoliopsida; order Poales; family Poaceae; genus Paspalum; species Paspalum notatum. The sequence goes on from CM039689.1 coordinate 34,789,451, forward strand.
CAATCTTGCCACGGTAGTCCTTGATGAGTGTCACACGGTCCTCATTGCCTCGGCCCTCCTCCTTCTGCTCAATGGAGGAGATGATGCGCCATGAGGCACGGCGGGCTCCAATGACATTCTTGTATGCCACAGAGAGGAGGTTGCGCTCCTCCACAGTGAGCTCCTCCGAGTCCACAGTCTTGGCTACCTTCTCCATGAACTCAACCATCTCCTCGTACCTCTCGGCCTGCTCGGCAAGCTTGGCCATGTACACATTCTCCTCACGGGACAGCTCCGCTGATGCCATCTTACAGTTCAGTTTTCAAAACTTGCAGTATGCCAAATCTGCAGGGTCAGGAACCCAAGATTAACAAACATCAATATATCGGACAACAAGTGATTAATATGTGGCACGCATAGCTATTAGAGTCATATTCAGACGGGGGATTTCCATAAAGGAAACTGTGGGCGGATAGCTAAGTACAGCTGTACAGCCCTCGCAATCCCTCCCCATTCCCTCTCGAGGCTTAAACACTGAACAACACTCTGAATTATTACCTTATGGTACAATTCTCAGCAGAAAACAAGAAAATTCATGCCTAGCTAACTGCAATTCAACTGTGAAATGAGTGCTGCATCGTCTGCAAGGCGAATTTTGCCTACAAATGAACCTCAACTAAACCTAGCTACCAGTAGTAGTCTGTAACCGTAATTTTTGAAATCGTATCTGTTCGACGTCTCCAAGCTTACTGTTCCTCCAGTCTAACCTTGAAAAGCCCCAGATCTAAGCGCCTACGAACACGAACAAGGGGTGGGAAACACGAACTTCCAGCGGTGAAAATTGCCGCTTAACATGATGATACAGAATCCACTGGATCGACTCGAACACAGGCTTTGGTGGATCCGTACGCGTATCAGGTCAGATGAAGCGGGCATAGATCACTCTACTCGCTTACTCGATCTAAAAGCCACCCAACTACCAGCAAACGCGGCGCAGATCAGTGCGGAGCCGAGCCGCTCTAGGTGAAAAAAAAATCCGCGCAACAACAATCAAAAGCGTCACGGAAGAAGGAGGGGAGTCGAAGCAGGCAATGATCCAACCGAGAGAGGTCGAGGAGACGAAAGGGGAGCCGGAGCAACAGAGCGATACCTCCGCGTGCGACTTCCTCGCGCTCCGGCGTTCGAATCGGGGGCGTGCGAATGCGAGAGGGCGGGGAGGCGGCGGCGGCTCCGGTCGGGCGGTACAAATGGGCGGCCTGCGAGTCCCGCGGCCCAATGAGGGAGCGACGCGTGTCGACGCCAGCGTGGCAGCCCCAGCCCGCGCGGCGCATGTGGTCATCTGGCCCCACCGGGCAGACGGAGCCATCAAGGCCGCCACGACGTGTGGGGACCGGACAGCCTGGTCCACATGTCAGGGTGGCTCGCACGCGTCGTGCGAGGGCCTCTGGCGCCCTGGCGGTGGGCCCGGCGGCGCCCTGGTGATAAGCACGACGGCTCGTCGCCCTGGAAAAAGGAAATCTTTTGGCACGAGGCACAAAGCTACCTGAGCAACTGGCCCGTGGGCCCGCGTGCCTCGCTGGCCACGTGACGGCGTCGGGTGCGGGTAAAAACTGGCGTGCGGGGCGGATGATCTGGACCTGGACGCCGTCGTCTGGCGGCGATGCAGGAGAAGCCGAGAGATGGCGTGTCGATGAGGAGGCCGCGGGGCCCGCTACCCCTCGAGCGTCAGGTGACGTGAGGCGCGCGGCTGCGGGCGGAGGCGTCGCGGCCACGACGGCTTGGGAATGGATCGGGTTGGCAACGCGGCGACCAGCCTCCAGCCGCCCGTCTGCGCCTCCGGGTGGCGGCCGTTGACAATTTTTCCATGCTTTTTCTTGTTTGTTGTTGAAAGCCTACTGCGCACGTATCAGACCAACTCTAATGGTTGCATATATTGGTTGTCCATAATACTGTTTGACACTGTAGCGTTACTGTAGACAGAGTGAGTGATAGTTGGAATAGTTGATGGATGGGAATATAGGCAATGCATATGCTCCAGCGTTGGGGTTGGTCTCACGCGGTGGAGTCACCGAACTAGACATCAGCTAAGAATTACTGTTCGAATTATACGATTTATTCTAATATCAAATTTACATATGGAACAAATTTTATAACAAAACGCTAAACCATTAGAAAAATCAACATATTCAAATTAGAACTGTGGTTTCCATTTTAATTTCACAAGTAAGCTTCCTATTCACCAAAACTCTCTAATTAAATAATAGTCCACCATCACATGACAGCATGCAGAAGAAAGCCTTGATCTTCTCTTGAATGCTATAGAGGGAAAAACTAGGTAAATAACTGCACAATCTTTCTACTACGTACAATTTGTTCCAACCATTCAAAACAATCTGCGATATTCTGAAATTCGACTGCTAAACCGCATTAGCTCTCCTTTCATAGAAGATTGAAAATTTAATGCAGGGAAGATTAGCTACCGTGTAGCCTGTGGGTGTTGTGAAACATTTGTTTATGGTCAACACCAACAACCCATAGTGGTCACTTTTGAAATAGGCATGAGGCGAATCCAACAGTTACTTCATATCCATTCTCAAAATTAAATGTCGTATTGTTACGGTATTGTTCAACAATGTAGACGAGAGATTGGTAATTAAAATAGTGATGGAATGGGAGAGCTGTTGGGTTCAGTCTGAGACCTCTTGGAACACACAATCTATATGTGTACACAGTTCAATAATCAACAAAAGGAACCAATTGTTTTGTCTTGTTTCTATCAGTTACAATTACAATCCCGCATAACAGTCTCCGTTTCCCAAACCAAGAACAATCAATCTTTTCTGAACCAAGCTGTGTGCATATATAGACGGTATGTTCCAAGCGGGTCGTGATTAATTCAAAACTGATCACTATGTCTATTTTAAAAGTCGAGGGATTAATGTGTTTTAAATTTACAATAGATAAAATCCTCTGCAATCCTCCTCAAATTCATTTTAAACTACTTCAATTCAAGAGGTACCAACCTAACAATAAACATGGCACGCTGTGATGAATCGCTGATTCCCGTCATTTTCTTACTCCGGTTTCATATCGCCCACAAACACATGCCTCTGTTTTGTCTTCCATTATGCCATACAGGGAGTTCAGTTTGGTGTCACAATGGCTAAAACTTGCTCCGTATCTTTTTTTCCGTTAGTTGAGGCATTTATGTTTGATTGTCACGATAGTCAAGAGAAATATTTTAGTAAACCAACTTAGACCACCTTTGACATGGGTTCTTGTGTCGCACTGCCAGCTTTTCATAGTTTTAGATAAACCTTTATCAAACATTTTTTTTACGACGGCTTAAAAAAACCATAGAAAGAAAAAACTATTTTTACGCTAGTGAAGAGAAGCCACTAAAACATAGTTTTTCCAGCTTTTTTTGGCTCATGGGTTAAAAACATTTCTAAAAAACCCTACCAAAGAGGACCTTAAGCGTCTATCAAACTGCTGGTAAAGCATGCTAAATTTGCCAGTCACTATAGATTCATCAGCTGTTATGATTTTCCTAATAACCCATGCTATACAAGAACTTATAGTTAGAGCACAGACCCCAGGTTACGAATATAAATCACAAGCATACATCATGAATTCAAGACTAACACAACCGCTGCTCACATTCATAAACAGTTCTCGAAAGTTTGACGCCAGCTAACGCATTTTTGAACTAAAATGCGTCAAACAATAAACTGGAGGGGGTATCAAATTGTAAAGCATGCTAAAACCATACTGTTCATGCTCAAACCCTATGGACTATGGTTGACATTGTAGCACACATCCGAACTCAACATGACCTGGTGATCTTCATACCCAATAAATTCTAGCGCACAAAATAAACTCCAAATTATCTTCCCAAAGGGAGAGAATATACACAGACCCCTAATAGAGAGGTAAAATACCCAATAAACCAGCAGGACATGAACCACAATAGGAAATAAACCTAAACATATAGTCAGAAAGACAAATGATCAAACACATGATAGGACCATCGTGCATTAGAATGTTATTATGAAGGCCTATTCAAGATGTCATGGAGTTGAGTAAATGAACCTTGGTTCTAATACCTGTCATCTCTAGACCCCAAATCAGTGAGGGCTAATTCTAGTATGATGCAACACACATCCAAACTTTAAATGAACCTGATGCAGCATCATATCGAGATGGGCCATTGGTATGATCCATCACAAGCAAACACCAAATTAACCAGGTAGTAGCCTCCTTAAGGAATGAGAATATGCATAGGCTCAACACCTTATGAATGAACAGATCTCCTAAGATAAGAATAGTTCACAAACTGCACTAACATAATATAAAACATATAGCACAATGAGCAAACAATCAACTGATGTGGCACCAACAAAACATTCAAATGTTGTGATAACCAGTTTAAGATGACAGGGCTGTATCGATCTAAGACATATCAAGGGTGTTTTAGAACAAAGGCACTAACAAAGGACATCAAGCAAGGGTCAGATAATTAGATGCTCAACAACACACTGGTAGACATGTTTAAAAGGTTAAAAACTAAACCACATAGGACTATAGGATGACATTAACAAGCACAAATCATCATGCAAGAACAATATCAAAAGGCAACCAATAAAAGTAAGGTTAGATATCATTGAAATTAAAAGGAGACTGCAATGACAGGGGCAATTAGAATGCAGGCTCAACAACCAATAGCAATATGACCAGAATCCAGACCCAAGACTTATTTGTAGCTCAAGACTGACAGATTGAGTTCTAAGACAACCGAAACTTGACATATCAAAGTGTGGCAGATATCATTGTCCTTCGAACCACCGTTTTCAGTCATGCATACATTGCACAGGCAGGCATAAGCTCAAGAAAACAAGACGTAATTAAAGCAGATGGCGGATCACCGGCCAAATCCGGCAGCATTGAGACCAAGCAGCATCTTGCCATTCTCCCCAGAAGGAATGTACGCCACATTAGGCGAGCGAGCCAGCTCCGCGGCGATCTCCTTGGCGGCCTCAATCCTCCTGAGCTCGATTAGCCCTGTCCCAGCCATCGCGGTAGCCTCCGAGATGAGGCGGGCGGACTCGCTCTCTCCCTCGGCGCGCACGATGGCGGCACGCCTCTCCTGCTCCGCCTTGGCGACGAGGAACTTGGACCGCTCCGCCTCCTGCTGCGCGACCTGCTTCTTCTCGACGGCCTGCGAGAACTCGATGCCGTAGGAGAGGTGGGTGATGGCGACGTCGTCGAGGATGATGTTGAACTCGCGGGCGCGGCGGATGAGCGCGTCGCGGACGAGGGCGGAGACGTGGGGGCGCTCGGTGAGGAGCTGGTCGGCGTTGAACTGCGCGACGACGGCCTTGAGCACCTCGTTGCCGATGGAGGGGAGCACCTTGTCGTCGTACTCGAGGCCGAGGGAGGTGAAGATGGTGGGGAGGTGCTGGACGTCGGGGCGGGAGAGGAGGCGGAGCGTGAGGTTGACCATCTGCAGGTCCTTGGTCCCCGAGTTGGAGGAGAAGTTGTGCGGCCGCGTGCGGATGTCGAAGATGAAGGGCTTCTGGAGCCACGGCACGAGGAAATGGGTGCCCTCGCCCACGGTCTCCGGGAGCACCCCGCGGAACCGGTCGAAGATGACGGCGCGCTCGCCGCCGTCGACGGTGTAGAGCGACGCGGAGGCGAGGGACGCCGCGGCGCCGAGCCCCGCCGCCGCCTTCGCGATGTTGGTCAGGAACGACACCGCCGCGGGACCGCCGGCCATGGTGGTTTCAGGGTGGTGGGGGGATCCGGGAGCGCGGCGGCGCGGGGACGAAAACCCTAGAGAGGGAGTGGGGATTCGGTTTTGGGGGGCGGCGGCGGCTCTCTGTGCGGATCTGAGAGAGTGGCCTCTTGGTGGGTTTTGCGGGGGTTTATTGCGCGCTGGGTCCGTCCATTTCCTTGCGAGATAAGAAGGTCGGAAGCGCCGCTCTGTGTCATGGCAGGTGGGCCCGGAGCCAGGTTTTTGGATTGGGAAAGAAGAAAGAAAAACTTGTCTGAGTTTTGCGGTGGGACTGGGCCTTTGGACAGTCTTCAGAGGAGTATGGGCCTATCGTGGGCTCGGAGCCGGTTTCTGGATTGGGAAACATGTCTGGATTAGTGGATTTTGGGCTGGGCGTTTGGACGTTCCCTTTGCAGATAATGGGCCGCGCTGTGTGGCCTACGAGCATGCCAAAGCCCGTGGCGTGCCGCCGGAGCCAAATGGAGCGTGCCAGACCCCAAAACTCGCCGGAATGCAGCCGCTTCGCCCACTCGATTCGAGCCTGGCAGGCGCGCAGACTGCAAAGTGTTGGGCACTAGGGGGCTCTTGCCGCCCTTGCAGAGTTGCAGTTGCAGCGCGGCAGTGCGCTCGCCACGCCGGGGTCTAGCAGGCCACCTCCCACCTGTTTAAGTGCGTGCGCGTGCGCTCCCGGCACCACGGCCGCACGGCGTCGGTGCTAAACGTAGTTGGCGCGGCGCTGCTCCGGAGGGGGACACCCCTCGCTGCCCGTGCACGTGGTGGCGCGCACTTGCCAAGTGCAGCTGCTGAGGCTGGACGGGGCCGGGAGTCCGGCCAGTACCCGCGGTCCCGCACCCACCCGTCCGGCCGTCCCAGCCTCCCAGCTCTCCCCACGACGGACGGCACTGGTCTGATGTGCAAGTCCCAACCCGGCTGCCGGGCGGGCACCCGATCATCAGGGCGTGCGGTGCAGCCGCGCACCCTCCTGTTCCTGTGCCTCCCAGCTCGTACACTGCTGCTAGCACTGCCGGCGCAGCCTCAGCACGCCTCATCGCGTGATGGCATCAGGCCACATCAGCCCTGTAAATGAAGCGAGCGCCTTCGCTGCTCTGAAGAAAAGCGCCAGGCGGCGGTGCAGTTGTCGTGCGATCAAGCCGAGGCGCGATGAAGCCCATGCGAACGAACACACGGGACGGGACGCCACGGACGGACGGGTGGCCGAGCAGCTTTAGGTGTACCGGCGATCCGGCGAGGCCGAGCAATAATGCGACGGCCGGCGAGCATGATTGCCGAGAGCCGGGAGATCGTCGCCCACTGATTGGTGTGGACTCGTAGTGGGGGAGCGACGCGGATCGACCGAACGAACGAACGATCCGGGTGGCCTTCTAATAAAAAGCCAGACAACTAACATGGCAGCAGGACGTGGTGCATGATCGATCTATCTATCTATCCAGCTCCTCCCCAGCGTCCCCTCCCTGTTTTTACAAGTTTTTTTTTCTTTTCGAAGAAACCGAAGTCCAAGGGTGCCCGCCACGGCGCCACCGCAGGGGAGTTTGTGGTCGGCATGTTTTGCGTACGGCCCAGAAGATTACAGTACGAGCCACGCATCGACGCGGGGGAGCGGCGCTGCCGCTGGAGCTGCGGGGCAGCTCGTTTCCATTCCTGGGGACAGAACAGAACTGAACAGATCCTGATACGCTGTCAACGAGCGGGTTCGTGTTGCTTGCTCCGTAATCTCTGCCTCCGTGTTTAAATGCAAACTTTCTCTCAAATTCTACTGTTCTCTCAAATTCTACTATGCAAAAAGAAGATTTTCCATCACATCAAAAATACCGGCACATGCATGGAATACTAAACGTAGATGAAATCAAAAAATAATTGTACAATTTAGATGTACTTTGCGAGACGAATTTTTTGAGCCTATTTAGGCCATGGTAGGACAATATTTACCATAAACAAACGAAATGTGCTACAGTGCGCTACAGTGTCGGATGTGATGTTTTTTGCCAAATTTTGACAGATTTCGTCTGCTTTTCGCCTTCACTTTTTGGACCTAAACACTTGTTTGATTTGCAGTGCAGAAACGTCAAGCGAGCATCACGTCAGTCCGTCGCGTCCGCTTGTCGTCGTCCTCCGACTCGGTCTCCTGTTCAGGAACAAGTCGTCTCGCCTTCTGAGGATTGCCTGCGACGACGCCGTCACAGACTGCAGAGCCACAGCTTCTGATCCAGAGACAGTTTGGTGGTGCAGCGTGGAAGTGGTGGGACTCAGCAAAATAAAAAAAAAGGTGCAGCTCTCGGTTTCGTGGTGCAGGTGTTAGGTGAGGAGACATGACACGCACGCACGATCAGATATGACATCAGCGGGCCGGGGAGACGATCGCGCTGGGGACTGAAGCAAGCCTAAACTTTTTTTTCCATTGAACATCAATCAGGAACTTGGAGTACTTACACATTTGCATGATTGCATCATCATTCAAGGCCTCTTCTACTAAACACCAGTTCAACACCATCAGCAGTTCAGCACACGCGCGCACACCGCTAAAACGAAAGAATTCGGGGGAAGAAGCATCAAGAGATTCATGAAACTTCGTCAAAAAGAATAAACATCACGCCGCAACACCCTAGAGACAGGCGCAAGAAGACAGAACAAAAAAGATCTCGCTTTTTTACCGGATGATCGCTATGCTGCATTGCTTCGGACTGACAAGAACGGACCTCACCATGAGGCATCAGCTCTGCTGCTGGCGGATCGATCCGGTGGGCCTGAGCGGCCGGTCGTCGGCCTCGTCCATGGACGCGCCCCGGGCGGACCGCGCCGTGGACGCGGCGGCCCCCGCGCCGCCGGCGATCTCCTCGATGCGCGCGACGATCTCGGGCATCGCGGGCCGCTGGTCCGGGGCCGGCACGGTGCAGTCCATGGCGAGGCGCAGCATGTCCACCATCTCGTCCTCGGCGCCCGGGTGCCTGAGCAGCTCCGTGTCGAACACCTCGGACGTCCACTCCTCCTTCACCACGGAGCGCGCCCACCGCGGGAGATCCACGCCCTCGTCGTGCAGCACCGCGTGCGTGGGCGCCTTCCCCGTCAGCAGCTCCAGGAGCAGCACGCCGAAGCTGTACACGTCGCCCTTCTGCGAGCCGCGCCGCGGGTCCGCCACCACCTCGGGGGCACGGTACCCCGCGACGCGGGTCGTCGGCGCGCCCGCGGGGCCGACGAGGTGCGCGAGGCCGTGGTCGGCCACGCGCGCGTCCACGGACCGGCTGAGCAGGATGTTGGAGGACCGGACGTTGCCGTGCGTGACCATGGAGCCCGTGGCGTGGATGTACTCGAGGCCGCGCGCCGAGGCCAGCGCGATGCGCCTCCTAGACTCCCAGCTCAGCGGCGACCGGCCGGACCCCCGGTTGCCTGCATGCAGTTACCATTACCAACTCCGTCAGGGCAAAGGGCATCAGCAAAAAGAAATCTCATTCGGTTCAATGCGATCATCCCTCGAAACAAACAGAGAGGAAACACTCGTACGGTGGTCGTACCGTGTAGCATAGAGGAAAGGCTGCCCATGGCCACGAACTCGTACACCATGAGCTTCTCGTCCTTGCTGAAGTAGTAGGCCTGCAGGGGCACGACGTTGGGATGGTCGATCCCGCCGATCGCCGCGACCTTATCCCGGAACTCGCGCTCTGGCAAAGACGTCTCCTTGAGGCGCTTCACCGCCATGACCGGCCCGGACTCGATCGCGGCCTTGTACGTGGTGCCGTACGTGCCCTTCCCAAGAACCTCGGCGGACGCGCGCAGCAGGTCCTCGAGGTCGTAGGGCCGGGGGATCCTCCCGAAGAAGAACAGCTTCTTGCGCCCCACGGCCGCGGCAGCCGGGACCGAAGCCGGCGGCGGCGGCGGCCGCGCGTCCGAGACCCGCGGAGTGTAGCCGTTGGGGCTCATTGCCTCTTTGCTGTGCAGCGCCAGCTCCGCCGCGACCGCGTCGTGGCTGCGGTAGGTCGCGCGCCTTGGCTCGCGCCGCAGCGCGCCGCACGCGAGGACGAGAGCGGCCGCGACGAGCAAGAAGCCCAGCGCGCAGCCAATCACAATGCCAGCGATGGCGCCGCCGGCGAGGTGGTGCCTGCCCCGCCCGCGGTCGCCAGCAGCCGAGGCGTCCGGCGCTCCGGGTGGCAGCGCGGGAGGCTGCGACGACGGCGGCCCCGAGACCGGCGCGCCTCGGCACGGTGGCAGCGGCCTCCCGCACAACGGCATGCCGAGGAAAGACTCGGTCGGCATGGCGCCGAAGCCCGCGGGCACCGCACCGGTGAGGTTGTTGAAGGAGACGTTCAGCGCGGTGAGCGACGGCATGGTGACGTCCGGCAGCTCCCCGGTGAGGCGGTTGCCGTCCAGGTAGAGCAGCTGCAGGCGGCCGTTCTTGGCAATGGCCGGCGGTATCCGGCCCGAGAAGCGGTTCCCCGCGAGGTTGAGCTGCGTGAGCGCCGGCAGCGCCAGCACCGCGGCCGGGAGGTCGCCGGAGAGGAGGTTGGACTGGACGTTGAGCACGCGGAGCTCGACGCAGGAGGCCAGGTCGGGCGGCAGCGCGCCGGAGAGCGCGTTGTAGCGGAGCGAGAGCACGGCGAGCCTGGTGAGCCCGCCGAGCGCGCCGTTGGGGAGCGCGCCCCGGAGCCCGTCCCCCGGGAGGTGGATCTCCGTGACGCGGCCGGCCGTGCAGACGACGCCCGTCCAGGAGCACGTCGGCTGGGACGCGTTCCACGACACGGTGGCGGACCCGAACGGCGCGAGGAAGGCCTGCAGCGCCGCGGCGTCCGAGGCCAGGTCGTCGGCGGCGCCAACCCGGGCCGCCAGGGCCAGGGCCAGGGCCAGCAGCAGCAGCACGGCGGCGGCGCGCGGCGGGAGCATGGCAGGCTGGCTGTGTCGCGCCTTTTCCTCTCCTGATCAGTGATCACACCATGCGCGCGGGGGCAGGGCAGGCAGCTGCCGCGGGAGGAAGGGAAGGGGCAGGGGAAAATGGGAACAAGAGAGCGGAATATTGGACTTCCGATGCTGCGTTGTTTAGTGGCAGCTGGCAGTGGGGGAAAGCAAAGAGGCGGGGACGCCGTAACGACGTAGTACGTGTGAATGTGCGATGCACGGTGCAACGGTGAGATCTGATGACGGGTTCTTCTTCTTCTTCTTGCACACAACAGGGTCATTTGTAGTGAAGTAGCTTTTCATCACGTAACATCAAGTAGTACTGAACTAGAAATTTTGGTTTCCATTCACTCTGGACTAGTGGACTCGTACACGGTGATTGAGAAGAAGCGGCGTTTGGTGATCGCATGTCAGTTTAGAATCGTATATCAAGCAACAGCAAGAAACTGCTCTGCTGTGTGGCAGTGTTTGGTATGGGAGACAACCGACGCAAATCATGCATCACTTTCCAATTGTAAAGAAAGACGAACCTAATCTAATCAGGTCGCTTTTGTGAATGCCATACAAACATTGGACGTACGGTACCGAGCGAAGCAAGATGCCGTGCAGTGTCTGTTGGCACGGGCATGGACAAAGGGAACGGGCGCGGTCATGGAGCCGTAACCGTCAGCGAGGCCGCGCTGCACTGGTGGCCGGTGCTTAAATGCCATGATGGCGTAATCGTCGGGAAAGTTTCGCAGTAATCACCGTCAGTACGTCGCCATTGATGCAGTAGTAAGTCCTCCGAAGCTAGCAGTCATAAAGCCGTGCCGTGGCACGGCCACGGACAGACATATGCTGACAGAACAAAACATTGATTGCTGTGTGATACCGTCCGGTGTCAGCGTCAGTCGGTTTGTTGACGCCTAAATTGTTTTTTTATTTTATGTACAATGCGCAAACAATGTTTTTCACATCCATTTTTATTGCTGCTGAAACTGGCCTCAGGAGTCGAGCTAATGCAGAACCTGGCACAGTCGATCGAGGTGAAATTCCGCAGAGAAAAGAGCCAGACAACCGTCATTGCAAGTGGAGACCCCCAATTGCCGTCCCCAGGATCCCTCTGCACCGCTTTCCGCGGGAGCGCCGCGGCAGTAGCTTTCTGCTCGGCTGGGCTGGCGGGCGGCCTCGACGCGTATGGCCATGGCGGTGTGGCTGCCATGAACGGCGCAGAGTGGCTGCCAGAGGGATTGAACCCTGAGACAGAGAGGCAGATACCAGAGGTTGAGTGCCTTGGCGCGACTTTGGCTGGAGCTGCTGAATACGGCCGCGGGGGCGTTGACTTGAGCTTGTGCTTGCCAGCAGCGAACCACCTCGCTTTTTTTTTTTTTTTTTTTGGCGCCAAACAGAAAGTGGTTCCGATGCTGATGCCATTGCCATTGCCATGCCACCACCACCGCTCTCCGCCTGTACGCGGTTTTGAGGCGTCAGCTGCCCGATGGTACTCACGTACGCATGTGCTGGGTTACGTCTGCTTCGCTTGATGTACAAGCAAGGGATCCGTCCTCCGCGTACGATCCTACGTACTACGGCTCCTTATAATCCTATGACGAAGACAGACGATTCAGCTGCACTGCAAAATTGTTTCTTCCCTCTTTTGTAAAGTGGAGTGGACGGAGATGGAGCCACGAACCGTTCTTCCTTCTGTGACGCATGCAGCCACGTGCGTGCGACGTTCGTATCCCTGGACCCCAAAACTAAAACTACGCGCGGCTGCTTCCTGCTCCCTGCACATGACTGAGTATAATAGCATTGTAGGCTGGGCCAGCGTCGGCATTCGGTGCTCATGAGCCCGTCAGTAATCAGTTTGGTTCGACACCCAATAGGGCGCCGCGCGATGCTATGCTTAATGCTACTACTATGCTATGGTCTTGGCGATCGGCTGGGTGAGGCATTGATTGGCAAATGAAATCCTAGCTGTGCTGGTGGCAAAAGGTATGTCGGGACGCCATCCCTTTTACCCCGAGATGCTTTTATTGCTGGATCTTGGATCGGTGTATCACACGAGTCGGTTGCTGTACTTGGGAAAGCGACCGGATCACTAGCGGTCCAAGAGAAAAGGTGGCACTGGTAATAGAATTAGCAACCATGGCAAGACTTCCTATAATTGGCCAGAAGTAATATGCCAGCCAGGGGCGAACACGTTCGGCGGAATTGAAAGCCACGCTGGTGCGGTGGCGAAGGACGGGCGTCGCGGCAGGTTGTGTGCATTGCATTGCACGGGCGAAAGACTGGCGACGGGGGTTTGAGCTTGGGGAGTTGATGTGTTGATCACCGTTGCACGTTCTCCTCTGCTCTGCAATCATGCGGGCTGTGGGTGCGGGGGCACCTCGCTGTTTTGGCCCACGCCGGCGGGTCGTGTGGTGTGCCGGCCCAGTCCCAGGCTCCCAGGCCCAGCGTCGGGTCGGGCTCGGGCGGACACTTTTGAGATGTTTTTTTTAAAAAAATGATCAGTGAGGTTTGTTTTGGGCCGTTTGGTTTGGTTTAGGGTCCAAGATACCCAAATCAAACTTTAGCTATGTTTGACTCTACATTAAAATTTGACCAAACATTATATTTTTTATTATTCAACAATGCTTGACCATATACGGCCCTTTGGTGCTGCCGAGCGCGGATACGTGATTCGGTTCTAGAGTGGTTACGACTGAAAATAATATGGCCTAGTAAGATAAAAAATAGCAAAAAATTATCTAAACATCATATCAAACGTATGATTGGTCAGACCAAGATGAAGATTCCAAATTCTGGTGTATAGATTCAACTAGAAAAAAAATCAACCAAAATACACTCAGTTCATAGAATGCACATTTTTGTCTACCCTTGCATGTAGCAAATGCACCGTGCTTTCAGTGAGATGAGCACGCCCATGAGCCGCACACGGGGATCAACTTTTCGTTCGGAAACCATCGAATTTTGGTAAAATCTTTCGTTTCTGGTTTGGTTCGGGATGACCTTTTTGTCTGGAAAGCAGTATATTTCGGTTATAAATTCAAAATATAAAAACCAAACTTTGATAAAAAAACAAAATTTTGAATAATGCAACAGAAATTGTGAACCCTAGTTGCACATCGTACGACAGACTTTGTTCTTTTTTTTTGTGGTGAGACAGACTTTGCTCCGGCAGAGAGTACAGGACGGAAGGACGCAGTGCCAAATGAGTTGCAATTCTCCCAGCCATGAAAAGAAGAACATTTGTTTTCTTCACAAATCTCATTGCCATACAAAATTTGGTGGCAAGAGGCCGTTTGGATCTTCCCATGCCTTTCTGTTTGCCACGTATTTCCTATAGGTAGGAGTACCTGTGTCCACGTCAGGGCGTGTCGTTAGGTCCACGTCACACACAGATGGGTCCTATGTTTGTTTGACCCCATCTGTCATGCAGAAGGACCCGGGCTTCTTTTTTCCATGTCAGTTCCTTTTCTCCGGCCCCACATGCAACGAACCCATACACCGACATGCCGGCCCACGTGAAATACGAGACCCACAAGCCAGCGACACCGCTCACAACTTATCCGCAAAGATCTCGTTCAGTCCCTCCGCTCCCCCAACTGAACTGCTACTCCCCTAGCTCCCGAGCGCTTCGCCTTCCCCCTCCGACTCCAATCCCCCCACGCCCACCCGGACCCGCGGCAATCTCCGAGTTTTTCTCCAGCTCCAACTGATTTTCGATCGGAACCGCGGCACGGGCACCCCAAGCTCTCATATTTCCCTCTCTCTATTTCAAAACCCGGTGCGATTTTTGCCCTAATTCGGCCGCAATGGGCGCCGGCAAGAAGAACGACGTTTCCGGCGCCGGTTTGTTGAAGCCGCTCGGCGGCGTCTCCCCCGCCTGCGTGCGCGGCGCCGGCGCCGTGTACTTCCTGGTCGGCTCCGCGCTCGGCGTCGTGGCGGTGCTCCACGCGTCCGAGCTGGAGGAGGTCGGCGGCGGGTGGGCCTCCGCGGCGCGGTGGGCCCCGGAACTGGCCGGCGCGGTCGGCGCCCACCCCCACCACCTGCTCGTCGCGGTCGCGCTTCTTTTCTTGGCCGTCAGTGTCTGGCGCCTCGCCAGGCGCTGCGCCGCCGTGGAGGGGCTCGTCGGCTGCGCGGACTCCGCGGTGCAGGGGTTGCCCGTGGGGGGCGTCGTGTGCGCCGTGTGCGGGTCCAAGATCCAGGCCCTGAAGAGAGGCCGCCGTGGCGTGGGGCGCGCCAGCTCGGACTCCGCGAGTGGCTGCCCGGACAAGCCGGTCTCGAGGTCGCTGGTTGCTGAATTCGAGCAGGCGGCCGGCAAGGAGGAAGAGGACGATGCAGGCGAGACCAGCGATGCGGAAGAAGGCAATGTACAGTATCTAAGGCGGCGGCTCAAGGAGGAGAGGCTGCTGAAGGAGGTTGCGTTCGAGGAGCTGGAGAAGGAGCGGCAAGCCGCGGCGTCTGCGGCCGAGGAGGCCATGGCCAAGATTGCGTTCCTGCGTAGCGAGAAGGCACTGGTGGAGAGGGAGGCGCGGCAGTCCCAGGAACTGATGAAGCAGAAGCAGATGTATGACAAGCAGGTGATTGAGTCGCTTCAGTGGGTGATCATGAAGTCTGGGATGCAAAGCTGGGAGCCGGAGGCCTCATCTGAACGAGCTATGTCTGAAACAGGCGAGGATGACAGAGACAGGAAGTAGCTGGCTCCCGGTTCTGAGTAGTTGTGTGGAACAATGAGGATGGCCCTGTCCCTGTGCTTGGGGATGTTCTTGGCCCTCTAGTATGCAGTAAACTATAATATCTACCTGTAAATATACCATCTTTTGTAAGGTGCTCAGCTAATTAATTAAAACTCAAGTACCGGTACTAGATCGTTTTGCCTTGCAGATGCCCCTTGCAAAGTTGTCGATTGCCTATTGTTCTTGTGAGCTCTGAGATTATTTTGCAGATTTGGATATAAAGGTGTTGGTATTAACACTAAGAAAATACGCTGTTCGGTAACAAGTTACTATTCTGGAACTTGCTCCAAAGCCTGAGCATCATAATATAACTTCAGAATATAACTATCCTGGATTCTTAGTTTCAGCACTAGATTGTCACAAAGTATCTGCCATAATGTCATACTACCTTTGTTTGAGTAAACATATGAACCACATATGTTGCAAAGAAAATTGCAGAAACTGTACTAGCTATCAAAATGACATCCTGTTAAATATTGGCCAGAGTCTAATTTCCTCCATCTAGTTCCCATGCACCCCCAGTGCAGTGGATTGTGCCCATGATAAGAGGCTTAGAGCGAAAACTCATGCTCATCTGTTGTCGTCATTCGTCAAAGGTTCAAGCATTCAGCAGTAATTACTGTGATCAATCCGTATCGTTTCTATCTGCATCCGTGTCGTTTTAACTTTTAAGAGGAAATGTATAAATGACTTCACCAAATCTTCTGCTCGCACGAGGGACGAGCTTGGTTTGCAAAAGGTAACTGTCATCTGTTCTTGAAAGCAAATACTAGTGTACAGTACTTACTTGCCAATTATTGTGAAATTACCATGTAGATTTACCAACTGAATTCCAATGTGCATGTACTTTATCTTTAGTCTGTTTTCTGCGCCGTGGACCGCGGGTAGTGACACTTCTTTAAACTTGGCGCTCTGCTCCCTCCGACCCTGCCCACCCCGTCCGGTGATCACAGATTCACAATGCGCAGAGCCGTCCGCCCCCGCCCCGTCCAGCGCCGGCCGCCGTCCGCTGACCCCCCGCCGTCTGTGTCTCCCCCATGGTACGCCGCGCCGCGGTCGACGCTCCAGCCCCCGCCACGGGGCGAGACCGATCCCCTCCTCGTCGCGGCGTCCGAGGTCGCGCTCGCCCTCCCCGTCCACCCCGCGCCGCTCCCGGCCGCCACGCCTGCGCCCCTCCTCCGCCTCCTCCCGGCCTTCACCTCCGCGCACTTTCTCTCCCTCCTCGACCGCAACCCGCTCGCCGTCCCGCCGCTCCCGCTCCTCTCCCTCTTCCGCATTCTCCTGGCCTCCCCTCCGGGCCTCTTCCGGCACACCCCGGCGTCATTCCTCTCCATGTCCCACTTCCTCCTCGACCACCGCCTCCCCCACCTCGCGTTACCTCTTCTCCGCCTCCTCGCATCCCGCCTCGGCCGCGGCTCCCCACCGCGGCTCCTCCCGCTGCTACTCTCCACGCAGGATCCGGTGCCTCTAGTGTCCGAGCTCGCCAAAGCATACGCCGACGAGGGCCTCCTGCCCGATGGCTGCTCTCTCCTCTCCCTCGCGCTCCGACGCGGCGTCCGCGTCCCGGTGCCCGCTTGGTCCGACCTTATGAGCCGGCTTCCCAATGCTCGCGAAGCCTACACCTTCTACCTGCAGCTGCTCGACGCGGGCGTGCCCCCGGATGCCAAGCTGTTCAACGTGCTAATGCGCGACATGATTAGATCGGGCGAGCTTGCCAGGGCACGGAAAGTGTTCGATGAAATGCTGAGGAGGGGTGTGCGGCCGACGGTAGTCAGCTTCAACACCTTGATATCGGGGACATGCAAGGCGGCCGATCTAGACAGCGCAAATGCTCTGCGAGGGCTAATGGCGAAGACAGGTGTCGCACCGGATGTGTACACCTATGGTGCTTTTATGCAGGGGTTGTGTAGGGCAGGGAGGATCCATGATGCCGTGGAGATGTTTGAGGAGATGCGCGAGAGAAGTGTGAATCCCAACACTGTAGTGTTCACGACAATGATAGATGCACATTGCAAGGAGGGGGATGTGGCAGCGGGGTTAGAGCTGTACCGGGAGATGGGAATAAGGGGTGTCGAGACAGATTTGGTGGCATATAATGCTTTGGTGAATGGCCTTTGTCGAGTGCGAGATTTGAAGGGTGCCAAGGGCATTGTGGAGGAGATGAAGAACAACGGTCTCAAGCCTGATAAAGTGACCTATACCACCCTCATCGATGGCTTCTGCAAGGAAGGCGAGTTGAACACGGCAATGGAGGTGAAACGGGAGATGTTGGCGGAAGGGGTTGCATTGGATGAGATTGCATACACCGCACTCATCTCGGGACTGAGCAAGGCAGGGCGGTCAGTTGACTCAGAAAGGGTTCTGTGTGAGATGATGGAGGCTGGTTTGGAACCTGACAACACAACATACACAATGGTTATTGATGCCTTCTGTAAGAATAGTGATGTGAAGACAGGCTTTAAACTACTGAAAGAGATGCAGAATAAGGGTCGAAAACCCGGAGTTGTGACATATAATGTGGTTATGAATGGGTTCTGCAGGCTGGGGCAGCTCAAGAATGCAGACATGCTTCTGAATGCTATGCTTAATGTTGGGGTGTCCCCAGATGACATAACATACAACATTCTTTTGGATGGACATTGCAAGTATGGAAAAGTTAGAGATGCTGAAAAACTAGAGAGTGCAAAAGGAATGGTTTCAGATTTTGGGGTTTATACTTCACTAATCAATGAAGTTACCAAGAAGAAGTCAGCGAAGAGTTACTATGGTAATAATAGTTTTCCTGGGTAAAGACACTTAATTTCTGCTTCCCTAATCCCTAAGTGTAACAACATTAGGTCTTGAAGATTCGACAATACAATATGAATATGATTTGCATACTCAGAGTCTGATTGATGAAAAATGTGAATTTACCTCAGTGAGCACTGAGCAGTGAGGACAGATACTTTGAAAATTGCCATCAGTGAAGGGAAAAGCCAAAGGTTCTAGCAAATCAAGAACTAACTATGTTTTGCAGTTCTCTGTTTACTCAATGTATGTAGATGAGAAATGTTTGCCTTGATTTGAGATGCCTTAGCAATTGGTCTATCTGGTGAATGGCCGTGGTTGTGCCTGCTGGGGTTGAAACTACAAATACTCTCTTGCAGTCATGGCAAGTTAGAAGATTTACGCTTGTTTAAAAATGTAGAAATCACAGATTCACAGCCAACTCTCGCAGATTGGTAAGATATCTGTGATGATTACAAGTAAGGCATCTCTTCTTAAAGTATCATGTAACCTATCTCTATCTTATCTTACTTGTGGCCATGATCTTTTTTTTTTTTTTTAATTTCAGGAGATAATTAGATAAACTTGCACGATCACTATCCATCTTGGTTTCATGCCTCATACGTGACGGTAACTGCAATTAACTTGCTATCATGATTGAATATGAAGTGAAGTGTTACATTGAATCTTTACTTGACCAAAGTAAACAGAGGTATTTTATTTATTGTTATTTGTTATCTTCCTCAGTATTTATTGACAATTAAATAAAAGGTAGAGTAGACTAGCATTAGCTTCATCTGCAATTAGATAATAATGTGTAATGTGATGTTCCAAGGGAGAAGAATTACAGCTTTGTCTAATTTATTGCAGCCTACTGAAACTTTGGTTACCAAATGCTTGAGGCCTCCAACAATTATCTAGCTTGAACGGCCTTTGCCATCCCATATGCTGCTGCTGAAGCAAGCGCTCCAATAATAGCAGTCTGGATAGCACTGATGAATGGGCGGTTCCCAGTAAAGCGACCCTTGATGTAGCCAAAGAAAAGAAGTGCGACCAATGTGACTCCAGCGGATATGAGCATGGCATTCTGGGCTGTGGATATGAACATGTAGGGCAGGAGAGGGACCAATCCACCAATCACATAAGATAGTGCTATTGTAAAAGCACTCTGCAGGGCCCTTTTAGGATCTGGTTTCTCCAATCCCAGCTCAAACCTGAACACATTGCTCTGGTTAGTTGAACGCCATTTGCCATTATTTAATAATATTTTTAAGTTTGTTATCATCTTTCTAGGGTGGTTCATGACTCGTAACAGTTTGTTTTTCATTCTCAACAGCTTTGTAAACTATTGTGAAGCCATGGAACTAAAGCCTTTCAAATTATTCCCACCAGGATTCATGGCCGTTAGCTTCCAAGCACAAAATGAGCGAGCAGGACTACTCAAAACCAGTGAGAGCGCCTATAATAGTTGATCACCTCATCATGAAGTCCAGCCAAGCTTGAGGGTTCCTCCTGAGGCCATTGATGACAGGGCCATACTCGTGCGGTTCAAGCCCATACTGCGACATGATCTCTCCAATCTCAGCAGCCTCTGGATGATCAATCAAGGATTCAAAAATAAAAACACAAACAGTCAGGGTGCCAGTAATACACACAAGAATGTGCCAACAATGCTTAATGGACGACATCCACATACCTGTGTCTGGGACGGTGATGATTTCCTCCTGCTCCCTCTTCATCTCCCGGTTGTAATGGTCTGCCTCGCTCTGAGCCGCAAGGTACCTACCGCATGGCGCAGCCGGGTGCGGATCAGAAATCAGAATCATGAGTTAGTGGATACTTTTCCAGCTGAAAGCAGCGTGGTGTTTGTCTTGTCCTCGCATAAAAAGATGAAATTATTGTTCTCCACCTTGCTGGGCCTAACACAAAGCGTGCTGAAGAGCACGTCAAAGAGGACCACACACTTGTCTGTCACGAGCTACCTTTTCCTCTAACTGTTTCCTTTATGCTGAACAATGCAAAGCTTTACGGGCTGCTGGTTTTTCAGTTGAATGCTCGTATACTATGAACACCAATGCTATAATCCAGTACTGATACAGGCAGATAACACACGTCTCCAAACTAGGCAATCTGTCGGCCAGATTACCCCGAATATATATTCTCGTGCATGAATTGGAAATGACCTCACATTCAGCAAAACTGAAAAAACGCTGGTCGTAGCTTGGCAAATGGCAATAGTAGATGTAGATCAGTTGTGACGAATGGAAGGCTCGGGAAGCAAAGAAAAGAGAAGATAGAGAGTTTGGTCGGTTACCCTCCGAGCCCCATGGAGATGGCGCCTGCGGCGACCTCGGCGAGGCCGGCGGTGAGGACGAGCGAGGATGGCGCGCTGGCGCCGGAGAGCCCCGCGGCGAGGGCGAAGGGCACGGTGAGGCCGTCGGACACGCCCATGATGACGTCGCGCACCACCTCCCCCGCCATGAAGTGCCGCTCCCGGTGGCTCGGCCGCTTCTCCAGCATCGGCCGCCCCCGCGCCGCGCCGTCGCCGTCCATCGCCAATCGCCTCGCCCGACGTGGTGGACGGGCTCTGCACGCTTGTTCAGTGTTCAGTTGTTCGAGTTCGGGTGGAGCGCTCTGCGTGGAACCGAATAACCTCTTGTGTCTCCTGAATTCTGAATCTCCGCCTGTTATAAAGAAGGATTGTTCCAGAGGTGGGCCCTCGGTGTCATTGGGCCACAGGCAAAGACAAGGCGTTTCTACGTAACATGCATCATACTCCTACTAGAAACGAATCGTGGCGTGAACATTGACGTGTGCTGCTTTGGGTGATGGACCCGCAATGTGTTTCGCTGTCTTCATTTGAACTCCAAGACCAACAGCCAGCTCTTGCAAGTTGCAACGGCATACAATCCATTCGGCAAATAATCCGTTCACTAATGGTTATTCGTCGCTTTGGAGAGCATTGTTGTACTGGAAGTAGACTGAGAATATTTTTTTTGTCCTAGCACGTCATTTCAAAACGAACGGAGGAATGAAGTCTGCACGGGAACAACATGCGGTGGTGCACAATCGTGAACCATGGCGATGATGCGCACCGCTTTAGGTGCGATCGTTCGTCGCGACTCGCGAGATACGCTCGTGGTCGTGGGGCAGCCTTGACTTATTTATCACACGCTCGTACGTGGCTTCCGCGACAGCGGTGCCGCCTTGGGCCTCTCGGCGCACACGCCATTTTGCAAAGCGCCAGCAGAAGGGGAATGTTGACAGTGCGGCACCAGCAACGCCTGATACTGTTACCGCCGGTCTTGCCATCGCCACACGACCATAACTCGGCAGAAGAGAGAGGTGCGGCCTTGCTTGCCGAAAGCAACAGGATTCATTCATCGAAAGAGCACCAGCAGTCCAGCACCGGTGTTTATTTGATCAGACGGATTTTATTCATAATCTGGGAGCACACGGATTATGCTACCACGAATACAAAGAATGAAGAAAGAAAAGCTGTTTCCTAGTTAGCATCCACTGCCAGCACTGGAACTGCACAGCTTGAGCCCATTTTCTCTGCTGCTGGCCCTGCTGCTGCTTGATCTATGAAACCACTGCCGGGCATCCACGTCTCCCCCTACAAACGCTGCTTCTCTAGTTCTTCAATGAATCTGACGAAGTTGAGGATGATTTTCTTGCCCTCAGGGGTGATGATACTCTCCGGGTGAAATTGGACACCCTGAAAACGGTTACAGTTAGAAGTCACTACAACACAAGTCCACCAGTCCAAGGAGAACACCCTTGGCATGACTCAAAAGGCCAGCATAGGCATCGAATGGCGTTGGGAGGCATACCTGGATGTGCTTGTACTTCTTGTGGCGAGCAGCCATGATAAGTCCATCTTCAGTCCATGCAGTGGCCTCTAAAGCATCATGTGGGAAGGTTTCTTTCTCAATGACCAAGCTGTGGTATCTCGCGGCAGTAAAAGGACTGTCCATGAAAGCCAAGTTTGTTGGTGTCAACTCGAAGGCTTACTTACTGGATTAAGAAACTAGCATTGGTTTTTTTTCTAATATAAGTGCTACATATTAATAATACCAAGTGAAGTTGTCATACATAGCTGGATGACTTATAACTATCACCTTCAACAACTCTTAAGAAAGAAAACATTAAAAAAAATGTCATAAACTTCTCATACATAGCTGGATGACTTATCAATTAAAATCTAGAAGCAGAATGGCCAATAAGATGTTAGTAGTAACTAGTTACTTTTGTAGAGCAGTGTTAATTGCATGCCATGTCACTATATAATGAAAAAAATTCTTAATGAGTACTATAGTGCTGGCAGATACTTGACTTTGCATGCCATGCAGTAAGCAGTAAGCTATGGGAATTTGTAATCATGGACACTATAGTGATCTTTTTCTTTGCCATAAATGAATGCTATACTAATCTATGGGAATCAGTAAGAAAATGCACATAAAAACGTAATAAAATTTGGCTGACTCCATGGTTCAGAAATCAGATCATACTTTGGCAAGCCATCAAATAAGGCCTTCCCTAATTCCTCGTCATAAAAAACTGGAGAGCTTTTACCATGCATCACTCCAGAAGGAGCACGGATAATCTTTCCTGCATATTCATGTACATAAATGTTTGAGAGACAAAAGCGGAGGTCATGAAAAAACTAATGAACTGGTACAGGAGACAAATCATACCTCCAAAGGCCTCCCCGATGCACTGCAAACCCATGCAAACTCCGAAAATTGGGATGGTTGGGCCTAGTTCAAGAACAGTCTGCAATGATATACCTGAATCTTGTGGTTCACCTAAAGAATAAATATGAAAATATTTTGTTACGCTCAGACTCAGAAGCTTCAACTTTTGTGATATTCAATAAGATAAAGGTTACCAGGTCCTGGAGAAATAAGTATCCCTCTTGGGTTCTTCCTATAATAAAAGAAAAGGAGAACATGCTCATCAAGCTGAATTTAGTTGAAACATTAACCGGGGGGGGGTGGGGGGGAGGGGGGGGGGGATTGAAACTGTATTCAGAAAACCAACTATATGTACCTCTTTACATCCTCTATGGTCAGTTCATCATTGCGATATACTTCGAAGTTTAATCCAAGCTCCCCCATATACTTCATCATTAAACACAAAATGTCAGCAAAGACATGTATTATGTTTGCATAAAGTGCAGTACAGAACATGAGGTTCAAAAGAGGAATAAACAGACGCCACCTATGAGATACAATAGAAATGCACAGTAGTTGACCAGTTAGCCTAACTGTTATAAATAATGACACAAAACCTATTTTCACAAAGCAGTATGCCATCCTACCTCCAGACTCCAGTATAAACATTTCAAAATTGCAAAGTCAAGTTGGTTTTGTCAAGTGGATTTTTTGTATTAACAGTCAACATTCCAAACCATGTCATGCAGCCTGCAAGATACTTTTTTGACCTGGACCTTGGCAAGTTGCTTGAAAAAATAATAAGGAAAATGTACAGAGGATCCAACGGTTACTGACTGTCTCATAAAAAAAACACTTCTGAGCAAAGATCGATTTTCAAACAGTATGACTTTTTATAGCTTCATTACGACAAGGTATGCCAATAGACCATTATTCAAAACTGACCACTGTTTTAAAAGGGTATGTAACTGGGGGCCACCCTCCCACCTAGCTCGTCGCCACCTATGCATATGGTTAATCCTGATTAAGCACTAGGAGATACTCCACTGGCCACCAAAAGCCTAATCCTTTTGTATGCCCCCAGTGCATTTTTTTTTCTAACAAGAAATTTTGATATAAATTAGCATTGTACAGCAAAAAAGAAGAGAAAATTATGTGACTTTGTTTACACTTGTTAGTAGCTCTTGTTGTGTTTCAATTTCGACTCTAGCCTACCCCAACTCACTTGGGACTACAAGATGTTGTTTGCCATGGTTTCAAAGGTGGTAAGGCGAGCCATGGCTAGCGTAGCGGGCACTGCCCGTACGCCTAGGGAGCGCCTTTGAAACAGTGCCGTTTACACTTAACAGAGAGTAACAACATTAGCTGTCAGACTATAGTGTGACAGATGGGCATTCCCTCCCAAATATGGATGTTCCTTAAAAAGGTTTGTCTTTGTCTTGTATAACTGCATCCTGGAATACATTCCGGCTTCCATCAGTTGACCTTAGTACAAGTACAATTGAGTACAAAAGTCCAATAAAAATTTATAACGCTTTGACAAACAAAGAATTTTATTCAAATCACTAATACAAAAAAAAACTCTTATTCTAGAACTAACATCATGAGCAACCATAACGAAATTATTCCACATGTGCATAGCATTCCATTCCATTTTGCAAATAGGCAAACATTATTCATCCTGATTGAAGTCAATGTTAAAATGTTTAAAACTTCAAATAATTATACATAGATCCATAAAAAATCAATCTGCCGCAACTGCCCAGCGGCATGACTGCATGAGAAACACGCGTCCATGGGAGGGGGGAAAACAAGGCATGCGCGAATTATGGACCCATCAACATCCCGCAAATTCGCCGGCACTCATCTGATCTCCACTAGGAAGGATACCGCACGCACAGATCACGTAATCAAATCAAACAATTCGAAAGGGAGCACAACATCAAGCAGCATAAACCTGGCAGAGGTTATAGGTAAAGCTGTCGTAGTTATCGATGACGATGATGGGCTGCTTCTCCGTGGCCGGGCCGCCGTCGAGGTCCGCCACCGGCGCAACCGCGGCGCCGGCCACTGGAGACGCCGCCCTCCCTCCCCTGGTCGACAGCCCACTGCTACAAGCGAAACCTGCGGAAGCAGACACGAGGAGCGATCGGTGAGCAATGCGCCGAATCAAGGATAGGAAGGGCGGGCGGAGAAGGCGAAACCGGCTGGAGCGATTCGTACGGGGCGTCGGCTGCGGGAGGCGCACGGAGGCGGCGGCAGGGGAATGCGTCGGAGAACAACGCGCCGCTGCGGCGGCGGGGGACGAGGCGGCGGCGGCGAGGCTGGAGCACGCCATCTCGGGCCTGATGAGAGTGGAGGTGGGATGCGATGCGCCGCGTGGCCGGCCGGTGTCACGTGCTGGCGGAGTGCGGGAGGCAACGCTTGGTTATAAATAGAAACAGGGATTTGCTTTTGTTTTGTTCTATTAAAAAAATATTGAGTGTTTTCCTTCGAATAAACCTATTTTTGGTCGGGGTTGCAGCAGTGGATAACGAAGGATTACTCTTCAGATCTGGTCGGGTGTGGGTGCCGCCGCCGTGTGGTCTTCCCCACCCCGCGCCCTGCGATGAGACTATGTGCCGCGGCATGTATATACATGGATTGTCTAAATACTATTTGAATTATTTGGATCTCTGTGTACAGTATTGCTATGCAGTATGTTTACACGATCCGCTGCACATAGTCTGAGCGGCGCCGCGTTTCACCCGTTTTCCCTCACGCGACACGTGTGGAACGTATTGAATATGGTGGAAGTTAACACATTATAGGTTATAATACTTGTGTTGTTTCTTTTTTCTATCGATTTTAATTATTTCAACAGTGCATTTTGCAGCTCATTTAGCTGTGCAACTAGTGCTATATATACGGCAGCCGGATGAACCTTTGTATCGCTACTGGCAAGATTGTTCAGTATTTATCTCTAGTCTAGAACTATATTTCTAGAAATAGGATTACAGTGTGTGTGCCTTTTTCTTCTAACATTTGCAACTCTGCATGAGGCTCTGTTTATTTCAAAACGTGTACGGTACATCTGCAAGCCGTGTTTGTGCGCGCGTCGACGTCCAGTAGCCAACGCTCCAACAGCCGGCACGTGCCTCCCAGTAGCGCAGCACATGTTCCTCGTGACCACGGTGCGGTTGTCTTCGTGTCTTGTGGCCTTTTGGGTATGTTTGGATTCTTTGCTTCATCTTGCCTAGCCTTGGTAAGCAAGCACATGTGTTTGGTAGTGTGTGAAAAATCTTGTTTTGCTAGGCTACCTTGCCTCCAAAAGCAAGGAAATCCTTGCCCAGTCAGGAGAGCCAAAATGGCTCTCCGTCGCTGGCAAGGCAAAAGCTGCTGGTGGTGTATGCCCACGCGTCGAATGCAGCGAGACATCTGCTCTTCTGACACATATGGATGGTGCTATAAAAAAAATCCAAAACACATGCAAGTGGGTAGTCATCGGCAAACCAACCAAACACAACGCTTACTTTTGGCCAGTTTGGTTCCTTTGCTGGTCACTATTTTGCCTTGCTCAGCAAGAAAAGCCAGAAAATATGGGCGTTTGGATTCTTGGCCATCTTGTCTTGGGACCCGTGCGAGCAAGGATTGCCTTGCTTCTCGCAGAGAGCCGATCCGGCTCGCTTGCGTGGGCAAACTTCTTGGTGCGCGCGCCCGTCAAAGCAAGGCAAGCTAGAGAAATATCCAAACACGCGCTTTGTCTGGTAGCTAGTCTTGCTTCGCTTTGCCTTGCTGCCTGGCTAGGCAAGATGAAGCAAAGAATCCAAACATACCCTTAGTTGGGATGAGAATGGAAAAGAACTAGATTTTCTTTTCCTAGCCAAATTTAAAATATTAAAAAAATCCTAGTCAATTTTGAAAAGAAGATTAAATCCTATGGTTGCGGATCGCCGCCTCGCTGGTGCTGCTAGTGTGCTAGTTTTTTCGTCTTTTGTGCCGGTGCTAATTTTCTCCATGTACTGCTATCTAAATAAACTCTGTGATGATTAATCGTTCGTCAGCACTCGTACAATTAATGTGTGCCTTCGGGGTCATCCCTAGAGACTATCGTGTCAAACAAATCCAGAAATTATTTTTGAAATAAACAAGGGGCCTGTCGTGTGATTGAAACGTGACTTCATTTAAACAATTAAGCATGTGGAGAATACCTTAATCCCTGGCTGAAGTTCATTGTTAGAGTAAAACACCTGAGGCCAAAAAGTGATTTTCGTTTCTAAAACGCCGAAAATCATGTGCTGATGTGCCAGGATGTACTTCCGTTTACCATGTCCCAACGGATGCTATCAGGCTGCTGATCTGCCCCATAGACTGAGGAATGAAAGTTGTGGGAAGACAAAAAAAAATGTGCAGAGCTCTTTTTACCTCGTTCATCGATGCAAAGGGAAAACTTTATTTTGCCATGTTTTAATTAAAATCAATTTACTTATCTCATAGAGGATGCTCCTTAGACTTCTCCGTTGCTGAACCCAAGCCCATGCGTACATGTAGTGGTACGAGAAGTGGGGAGAGATTTTATGGAGATATGATTCTTGCTGCTAGCGGATATCATTTCCCTGTGCTTCTAGAACCATGGCCGGAGGAAAGAGAGCGCCCGCTAGAAAGAAATAGTGGGAAGGAAAAAGCAAAAAAAAAAAAAAAATATTCCTCTTAGTTAGAAAGTGAGTGTAGCTCATCTGATTAGGTGGGAGGAGTGGCCACGAATTTGGGTGCTTATTTTTTCTTAACGAAAGAACACCTAGTGTTGGTCACATTTTACAATTCCTTTGAGTTGGACTAGATGTTTTTGCCATGTAACGCACACGGTATTTCCTTTCCATAGAAACAGAAGTTAGAGCCCATTTTGTTCAGAACGCAGTGCCAATATGAAACTGCAAATTTCAAAAAAAAAAAATTTGATCCTAACAAGTCCCAAGGACGAAATGGCGAGGCACTCGTGGTGAATATGTATGGGCGGTTAGCTAAGTTTTCATTGTTGATGAGACAACAATGAGGTAGTAGGATGGAACATGCAACAAGTTGATTGATGTTTCAATTAACATAGCTGAGTTTCCTACCAACTTAGTTGATCGATATTTTTCATTGTAGTTGTGTTATTTATATTTCGGACTTTATATTTTTGCCCTTGCTCTAGATCCTGTCATGATTTGGCTAGGAATAGATAGTGCTAGAATAAGATGATGGAAAAAAAAAGGTGATGTCTGCTTAGACTTAGAGACCCAACTACCACTTTTGATTCGTGCAGTATTCCCTACACAAGAATCTTGTGGTAACGATGATCGTTCTCTTGGTGTCTATTGAGATTTTACACGGCGGTGATATAATGTTTCTATTGAAAAAAAGAGATGTCAATGCTGTCTATTTCAAAGGCAGGCATTTGGAACCCTTCATTTACTATGCCGTTTTTTTACCTCCACGACTTTTGCATCCAAGAGAACGGAACCACAAACCCTCTCGCCAATTTAAAACCCTAATATGAACCCATACCCTAATATAAACTTGGAAAAAGTCCACATTACACCCCTGATCTCTTCGCCGAGTCCGCAAAACAACCCCAAACTCCAAAACAGCCCACCGGGCAACCCCCAACTAGCGAAACGGCGCAACCAGCCCCCCGCGTCGGGCGCGGATGCCCGCACCCCGGCTTCCGTCTGCGCACGTCCACGGCAGCCTAACGGCGACGACTTCAAAGGGCACGGCATCTCTAATTCCCTGTACGCTGCCTGCTCTGTTCCCATTTGCTTCTTCCCCACCGCACCATTGTGCTCTGTTCTGCTCCTCCCTCTCCATCTCTCTCTCCTAAAGCTGAAACCCTAGGTTAGCCTACAGAAGGAGATGGCGAGTGCGAGTAGCAGGAGCTCCAGCCGGTCGAGCGCTTCCTCATCCCGTGGCGTCGGAGAAGACCGGAAGGGCCCCCCGGTGCCGTACAGGGAGGGGCCACTGCAGTACACGCCGCCGATCTACTGTAAGTGCGGGCAGAAGGCAGGGCGATGGATTTCTTGGACCTCGAGGAACCCGGGCAAGAGGTACTACACATGCATGAGACGTTGGGTAAGTATTCTTTGGCATTTTGAGTTCTTGGGTTGGCTCGGTTTCATATGAATTGGAGAAGTGAGTTCTTTCTGCTATGAATGTACAGGCTGGGGGATGCGATTTTTGGTTGTGGCATGATGCGGATCCCAGCACTGATTTGAAGCAGCTATTGATTGATTTAAGGGACAAGATCAGAGGTCTCACAAAGGAGAATGCAAATTTGAGATGCTCCCTTTTGGAAGGAAGGGCAGAGTTGGACCAAATGTATATGCAACAACTGCTTGTTCAAGAAAGGAGAGCAGTAGCAGAAAAGAATGTTCAGCTAGCTGCACCTGGTGAAAGAGTCAAAAAATTAGAAAAACAACGAGTGGTGCTACTGTTAGCAATATTAGTGTGTGCTTGTGTTTCTTCAGTGTGCTATTTAGGTAGGTAGTATGCTGGCTAGGTAGTGTTGTTCAGAGCAGTGTCGTTCCATTCTATTTTGGTTCCAAAAATGTAAACTGCTATGGCTGTAAATGAGAACTATGTTCATGTTCTGAGCAAGATGAATGATCAACAATCCACTTGTTTCAAATGAGCAGCATGTCTGCAACTGACACGTGATTAATGTTGCACATGGCAAATAATCATGTTTACAGATTCTAGCCATAAGTTTGGCATAATACATCACCAAGCAGCATAGTTTCTGCATTACAAATAAGCATAATATTGCAGATTCTAGCCATAAGTTTGGCATAGTACATCACCAAGCAGCATAGTGTCTGCTTTACAATAATTGAAAGTCCTAATTGAAATAGATATGGATGGCTATCACAGGGTGTCTGGTGACTGCAGAAGGTGTGGAAGGCGTCTTGAGGTCTTCGATGCAGGTTTTTTACTTGATGGTCCTTGGGCCTTCACTTGTGCACTCGCAGTCCCAGAAGTGACTTGAATGGAGACATTTGCTCTAGCAAGTGAAGATGGCACAATGGCTTCTAAATTTATTGAAGCTGTTCCACCAGGTATTGTTGCCACCCTTCCTTGAGCAGATGTCCTAACAATCTTCTGAGTAGACATTGTAGGCTGCAATTAGGAAGGAACCAAGTAAGCATACAACACGGTTTCAACACTATTAGGAATGGACAGAGTTGTTAGTTATAACTTACAGTTTCTACAGACACGGTTTTAGTCCTCTCTGAGTATGCAACTTCTGAACTAGAGTTCTTTTTTCTGTTCTTGTGAGCACTTACATCCCTTGATGAACTTGATGAAGGAGCCTTCCTCTTCCTAAGAGCTGTTGCACTTTGTTGTGAAACTTGCAATGGAATCTGAATGCATAGTAGTTCATGGACAATATTTAGTAACATGAAATTGGATTTATACTAGCAGAATGAAAAAACATTTAATTACCAGTGCATTTGCTGCGGTAACAGGGA
This sequence comes from Paspalum notatum, assembly GCA_022530915.1. Taxonomy (NCBI): domain Eukaryota; kingdom Viridiplantae; phylum Streptophyta; class Magnoliopsida; order Poales; family Poaceae; genus Paspalum; species Paspalum notatum. The sequence goes on from CM039689.1 coordinate 34,819,758, forward strand.
CTGTGTTAGATGATGCTGCCATGTTAGAGGTTCCAGTGTTGCTGTTGGTCCTCCTTTCATAAGTGCTCCGGTTATGGCCTACTTGCTTGCATTTCTTACACCTGATAACAGTTCCCCTTTTTGACAACCTTGTGCCTTTTTTCGCCTTCTCATGTGGTTCCCTCTTCCTTTCTTTTCTGGGCCTTCCTGGCATCTTCAGTTGCTTGGGTGCCAATGGTTTTCCCATCTCAGAGGAGCGCCAGTTTTGCATGCCTTCCACAGGTTGCAAGAAATGTGCATAAGTTTTTTTAAAAGCATCCACTGTGTAACAGCTTGCAATATAATCATCCAATATGTTGGTTTTATAGTATATGCAGGAGATTGCACGTGGGCATAGCAGTCTAGAAAGTTTCCAATACCTACAGGAACAAGTTTTTTTGTCAAGGTCAACTGACCACCTGTGATCATTATGCTGCACTTCGTATTGGTCTCTTCCGCAACAAATAGCCTGACAGTAGGCAGATGAATTCACAAAATTCTGTAGCTTCTTCAGTATGTTAGGACAAATTGCTTCCTGCCACCTACTAGCTTTAGTAGCCATGTCATGGATTCTAATCATTACTTTGCACCGAATGGCCTCTAGCATACTGATTATAGAAAGGTGCCTTGATTGAACAATCCACTTGTTAAAGGACTCACAAAAATTATTATCAATCGAATCACAGTTTGCTCCTAGCTTCATCCATGCTCTGCTCCAATGATGTGGATCTGTGTTCGTTATAGCTTGTGCACCCTGGGGTGTCTTCTCAGCCAATTCAGCTCTTACTATGTTGAAAAGACTGATGCAAAAAGCCTTAGCACATTTCCAAAACATCTTCTGGTATTCCTTCTTCTTGAATTTCTTCCTCCAATTAGCATATATATGCCTAGCACAGTTTCGATGCTCAGCATTAGGAAGCCATGCCTGAACAGCTTTTAGGATTATCTTTTGTTGATCTGATATAACTACCCAACCTTCTCCATCTTCAGTTTGCAGGTCTCTACACAACAAGTAAGTGAACCAGTCCCATGTATCATTTGTTTCCATTTCCACCACAGCCCAAGCAATTGGATATATTTGGTTGTTTGTATCTCTGCCAATAGCACACAATATCACACCGCTGCATGCCCCTTTGAAGAAACAACCATCAAGACCTATTACTTTCCTACATCCTGCCAAAAAGCCTTTCTTACAAGCATCCAAGCACACATAGAACCTCTGAAACACAGGCACATTAAATTCTGGGTCCATCTTTACAACAACTGTGCTGCTTGGATTGCTCCTTAGTAGTTCTTCTTGGTAATCAAACACTTTACTGTATTCACCCTGAACCCTATCCAACCATCTAGCCATTACTAAAGACTTTGCCCTCTTACACTTTGAAATGCTGACATTGGCAAACATCTCCCTTTGAATGGTTGCTTGAAGGTGATGTAAGCTCCATGATGGGTTGGCCCTGATCAAACTTTCAAACCTATCTGCAATTTTTCTAGCTGTCACTAATTTGTTGTCTCTTCTTTGTGGGCATGTGTGCTCATCTTTTAAGCTTGTCACTAACTAACTGTCTGCTAGACTGGTTTTTTCAACAGACATACCCAAGGACACATGGGCCAATCACAGATAACTCTAACTCTATCTCCTTCGTCCTTGATAAATTTCAGAACCCTCCTAGTAGCAAGACCATACTTAACAATTGCCTCCTTGAACTCTTTCTTGCCACTGAATTTCATTCCTAGAGAAAAATCTGGAATATCAGCCTTTCTGTCGAACCTATCGAAATTTTCTTCTTTTCCAATGACCTCTTCACCAGAACATTCTTCAAATGATTCATCTTCACCACCATTAGAGTCAGCATATGCTGTTGAGTTTCCATCCACAAGGTCACATCCCCCTATAAGCTCCATATCAGGTTGTGCAATCTCTATCTGCGGAGCAGATGTAAATACAACATCATCTAGCCTTTTCAGCTCTTGGGCCTTGCACTTAACCTTAAACTTCTTGAATTTTTTTTCAATCTCCTTAGCTTCATCATCATCTTCTGAGGAATAAAACCCACCAGGAAGGTACTCACTATCAGAACTGCTATCTGACTCTCCCACCTTGCTACTAATCTGTAGCTGTTGGCACTCCTCAATTTTTATAGGAGCAAGTTGGATGGCATTAATCCTGTTCTCCCCTGTATATTGCACTTCATCAGAGCTATCTTCATCAGGGGTTTCCAATTGCACCTTCGTTGATTCCACAAATACCTCTGCAACCCCACTGCCTTTGATGTGGTCTGACATGGCTAGGCACACACTGTCATCATGCAACACCCTAAGCCCATCACCTAGGTCTGTACCAGGGCGCAATCAGTGCAACAAAACACTATCTACATCCACTCCATGATCCTTCAGATGGCCAGTAATCTCAAGCAATGAGATTAAATCACGCTCTATGTATGACGATCCTTCTGATCCACCAAGGTAATGCATCTTCTTCCCATCGAAGAAAAACTCTCCCCCATAATGAAATCTAACAGCAAGCATTTCCTGATCATCCATCTATAAAACAAAGGAAAGACCAGATTCAGAACCAAATCCCTAACCCTAATATAAGCAAATGTATAGATCCAAACCAAAAAACTGTGGAAGGAAGGACTCACCTGACTGGAACCAGATCTTGTACAGGCTCCTAGCGCATCCTCATATGGATGAGCTGCGGGCTTGCCCAGATCGTGGGGGAACTGAGCAGGGGCGGCGGCGGCGGCGGTGCTTCAGCTTGCTAGGGAAGGAGCAGAACGGGAACAAGCAAATGAGGGAGGGGCGTCGCCGTGCCGTGCGGCTTTGAAGACGCTGCAGAAGCTGCCGTCGACGCCGTCTCGCCTAGCTGGACGGAAAGCGGGGCGCGAGCGACGCGGGGGGCTCGCTGCGTGGTTTCGGTAGTTGGGGGTTGCGCAGTGGGCTGTTTTGGAGTTTGGGGGCTGTTTTGCGGACTCAGCGAAGAGATCAAAGGTGTAATGTGGACTTTTTTCTATAAACTTATACAAGAATATGCTTGCCGAACTTACCATCTCATTTTCATTTTTTGTTTTGATTTTTTTCCAACAGCATCCACCATTCCCTATCCAGATGGCTTTGGGAAAGTTAAATTGGGAGCCCCTTAATTTAGATTTTTATTATCTATAAGACTGGGCTCACCAGTGAGCCTATTCAACCCCGCCCATCCACTATTCCAACTATCCTTCTCTCTGTCTACAGTGCTAAACAGTCACCCTTTTTTTGGGCCTTCTGTTGAGCCCAGTCTAATAAAACTGTAGCAAACTGGCTATTAAACCACCCCGTTTTCAAACGAGTGGCAAGTATGTAAATTTCTGCTTTCCTTTCCACTCAACCCTCCCAAGCCCAACCGGCAACCGCTCTTCCGCCTCCGAAATGGCGGACTCCCGGGCGTCCCCGCCTGCGCCTCCAGGTCCTAGGTGAGGAGGAAACCAAAATTCCCGCACATTTTTTGCTTCGCGATCTGATCCGATCTTTCGTCTCTTAGGTTCCCCGATATGAAGATGACTGAGGCGGTGACGAGGGCGTGCGCGGAGGTCATGTTGAGCGTCGCCAGGGAGGCGGCGGCGCGGATCCTCGCGGCCGAGCGGCGCGCCGCCGTGCTTGAGGGAGCGACGGCCGCCGCCAGGGATGACGCCGTCGCCGCGCTCCTGCGCCTCAAAGCAATCTCCGACGCCAAGGTCGCCTTGCTTTCCCGCCGTCGTGTTTAATTTCGACCTCCCCTTTCCGCAGTCTTGCTCTGCTTGGATTATGTTTACAAAAGATTTCTCGTCACCGTGCTGCCATTTCTGATGGATTTGAAAATCACTGAGCAATGCGGCATCTAGTGGCGTGGATTGTGTTCAGGGAACTCCTTGTTTGCTTGGATTGAGAGCGGTTGTGGACTGTGATTATCAGCTTGTATTTCAGAGATGGTAGGCTGATGAGACTGAAATATGCATCTAGTTCAGTAGGTTTAAAGCAAAGACAATAAGAACCTTGAAGAAAGGACTGCAGCTCTATAATGTTTCTACTCATTGTACTTACTTTGATTTCTGTGACTACGTGAGTATGGGGATGCCCAAGAACTTGCACGACAACCTGTACTTTTTTTACTGGACCAAGTTAGGCTGCCTCTCTGAGCAGTATCAGTAATTTGCACCACGCCATCCACTATCTGTTGACATGATCTGAGAGTTGGTCATTTGAGACGGCTTAGTTTCATGGACTTCCAAATGGCAATTTTGATGATGGACTTTGGAGTGAAATGGGCGCATGTGTGATCTTAACTACTAAAATGATTGAATTGATCTGGTGATGGTTTCAGTAAAACACACTTCTATATACATTTCAGAAGGGTGTGGTTTTATGCATGAATGAAAGCAAGCTTTATTATACTGCAAACATCTGGTTTTAGGTTATGTGGCTGGTGCAAGTCATAGTTACCTTTTTCTGATGGGGTCTCGATATTTAATAACCGTGCTGTAGTTTTGTCCCAATAATGTTTTGCTATTTCATCTTGTATCTAGTCTAAGCCCCAATAATCTTTTCTCTTGTAAGTTATTGCATTATCACATCATAAAATGCTTTCTCTGATTTCCAAATATGGATGCACATTTGCAGATCAAAGAAGCAAAATTGCAATCCTGGGCTCATGTTAACAAGATTCAGGAACTTGAGATGCAGCTATGTAGCGCCCAAAATACTATATCTTCACTTGAAGGAGAGCTGAAGAGAGCACATATGGAGTCAAACCAGATAAGAACTCTATCTAAAGACAACAGAAACTGCCTTTCCACTGCTCAGAAAACTGATGGTAGTGATATGAGCAGTTATCGTTCTAAGATCCTAGTGAGAGATAGAAGTAAATCTCCACCAAGTTCTGAAACTAATTGTGTTCGTAGAAATAGAATGGAGGATGAAAATGTGGGGAAAATGAAGAACTTGCACAGTTGCAATAATGATCTTGCATCATTGGGGATAACATGTAAGGAATCTGAATTTTATTGCAGCAGAGGTACCAAACATGCTCATGCACCTGAACAGCACAGTCAAAGTGTGGAGGCACCCTTAGGACGAAGTGCTGGGAAGGCTGATCAAGTGAAAAGTCTTTTGATTCGTGGCAAGAAGGGAATTGCTAAAAAATCTTGCAGCCTTGAGGCAGAGGTCCGCCAAATTGCAAATCTAACATACTGCAAGCGTAGGAGGAGCAAAAGAAGTGGGTCTACATATAAGCATGCTGTAAATACGGTGCAAAGGAAAATAGAATCTGAAGCACCCAACGCTTCGGATGGTAATGGATGTATGCTGCTTCTTCGGGCACTTGAACATGATCTTTCTCCTATGAAGATTTTTTATAGGCAAGGTGTCAATCATTCTGCAGGTCTAATGGATGGCTTACACATGGCTAGAAAGGAGACATCAAATTCGTGTTCTGCCAATTCTGGTGTGAGGAACACATTTCAAGCTAAAGGAATCCAAATGAGAAAAAGGAAACGACCAAAGAATGTTCTTCAGTATGGTGGTTTTTGTTCAAGAGGAGCTCTGAAGTCTTCCAGGAATCCTCTGAAGGAAATTAACAATAACGTGCTTAGTTCTACAAAATTAAGCTCAGTAATGGTAGATAGTCACTTAGATGATGCATGGGGTACGGGAGTCGCAAGGCATCCTCTTGGGAAACATGATACAGAAGCCATGATGGATCTGACTGACCCAATGCAGAGTCTGATTGATTCCGATAACAGATTTCTGCAGACCATTGAACCCGTCACAAATGAGACTGGAGATGAAGGTGCTACTGAGAAACATTCGATCCATCTTGATATATCATCGTCAGTTAAAGATGCCAATCCTGATGTAATTAACATGCCAGTAGACCTCTCAGAGTGCAGAACACAAGATGACAATAAATCAGATAAGGACGATCATATTTGCAATCTGGATTTACACAAATTGGATACTGTTGTCAGCTCCTCAACCAATGAAGAAAATGTGATGATATCCTCTGGCACTTGCAATCAAACTGCAGGCATCCGGTGCATTAAATACACATTCAACCGTAGGAAGCGAAAGAGTGAGCACATTGACAATAATGCTGATGATTCTGTCCCTGAGAAAAGAATACATCTTATAGGTCCAGTAATACCCGAATCTCAAACCCCCATGGTCTTGACAGAGTCGCCACAAAGTAAAAAGCAGCTTCTTGAGATTGCCTGTCAGGTATGTGGCATTAGTTTCTCTGCCTTGACTGTAGAAGTTCAGGCTGGTAGAATACCGTGTAATACTCAGCACTCTTGTCTCTTATTTTGAAGCCAAATCTTGTTTCTCTGGTTCTGCAGCTCATTTCATTGTCCGAGAAGTAAGAATTCTATACTGCAAGGAAAGGGGAGCCAAGAATGGCAAGATCAACTTTAGGCAAAGGAAGAGGGATGGCATTTGCCCAGATCATCTTCCAGAAGTGCAGAAATTAGAAATGCAAAATATCTCCACCATGCACTTAGGAATTTCTTCATGTCGACTCATTACAAGTGCAAGGCACATGTGTTCTCTTATTGAGAAGTGTAATGCCGGCTATGCGTTCCTTTGCTGTCCATAGGAATTGAGAAATAAAGAGCACTCTAGCAAAATACTATATTGTACAGTATTAGGAAACGACTGGTGAGTGTGGTTTACATGTGCATACCCCTTATATTTAGTACTCCTGCTCTTCAGATACTCAGTGTGTATTACTGTTTATATTGTAATCTTTGGTTACTTTGTTGGCAGTGGTCTTCCATTTTCGAAATGGGACAACTCAGTTGGGAGTGGGATGTAATAATGGAGTAAATACCAGAACCGGGCATAGTGGCCCAGGCCCCAGGTTCAATCTGTCGATTTGCAACTGATCTTTGGTTTGGACGGTTCACTTTTAAAACTAAAATGGCATGGATTGCTGCTGAGTTGGTTCAGAACTTTCCACCCGAACTCGCACTGCATGTTCACCCGCGCCTGCTTCATTTTTTCCAAGGAAGAATATACTAGATATTGGATGTTGTTTTTTTTTTCGGATAATGCATTGGACGTTGCCCTTTTGCCTAGGGAGGCGAGCGGCATTGTTCATTTTTTTGGGGTACTTGTGTTATTTCGTTGTGCTGTTCCCCTAGAATGCCTCAATATCAAGATATGGCAGGATACTGGGATTTTATCGGAATGCACGTTATCTACCGCAATATATGGTACTGTTTATGTGCGACACAGATAATATTTGCAAGATTTCCATTATCTCACATGAACCAAACGTAGCCTAAGACGAATAGGTGCAGCTTATTTGTTGTTCCTACCGTGTTTTCTGTTCTCTCAAGCTTGACTGGACAAGGTGAAGATGAAAATGAGAGAGCGAATTGTGGGAACTAGACGATACCCCGTGCGTTGCTGCGAGGTTTGTAGCATTATTTAACAATATGATTGATAGAGTGATGAAATATTAAACAAAATACTAAAGCCACAAAAGGGAGCACATGCATGGTGACGTGGCTTCACCAGAACTTAGAAAAATCGGTAGTGGGGGACACCAATTTAGATATAGAAAATTGGTGACGTGGCTTCACCAGAGCTTAGAAAATTCGGTAATGGGGGCACCAATTTAGATATAGAAAATAAGAGCTTGGGTTACCGTTGATGTTTTATTTTATGTATATTTGCACATCAGTAATTTTCTTTCAACAAATGGAACTCACTTTCCCTTCATTCCGAAACCTACGCATGATTCCTTTCCTCTGGAACATATTCTTTCAAAATTTCTGTGTGAATCCTTTGATCCCAACGAGCCTCACTGGTGTCCACTCACATAGTGTTTGGTTGGTTATCTCAAACCTAAATGGTAATAGAACTGAATCATGCTGATAATGTAAACGATGCACTCTTTCCGTTTACAAACATATTATGGGGTTGGTTGATAATGGAAAAAATAATAATCTTTTGCCACACAACAACTTGCCCTATACACTGGCATTCCATTACACCGAACTAGCAGAGTAGCAGTGTGTATTTCCTATACTGCATCTAGATAAATCTGGTCCGCTTAGAATGAGATCACCTTATTACATCTACACAACCAAAAACCATCTTGTCTTGAGGATGGGTTAATTGGGTAATTCATTCGCTCCCCGACAACATTGTTATATTAGTGGATGGGATGAAGAAGAACTTACTACAAGCGCAGAGAATCACTCGTAGCGGGCGGTAGCTGGGGCATATAAGACTAATAAAATACATTGGAGGATTTTGTGAATTTTTATCGGTCAATTAAACATCCACGGGCATGCAGATGTATATGAAAAACGAGGAGTGCAATGCATTGCGCTCTCTGCTGGATTCCGGCTAAGAAAGAATGTAATGTGATGGCTATAGGGTTGAAAAAAACATAATAGCATACGGTCATCTACGAAAAAAACAAAATATAATCGGGTGCTAGAAGTTCTATAGTCCAAATCACTTGATTTACCATTCATCATAATTATTTCCCTCTAATTTGGATTTATCCCTTCCAAACAGAGCCCGGTGTCTAGTTAGATCGTGATTAGCAAAAACCACCCGTTTGGATGGGGACAGATCACGGGTACGAAACAGCCGGGTTCCACATCCAACCAACCGGGAGAGGGGAAGCCGGGAAGGGAACCATACACAGAGCAGCGCTTGGGGAGGGGGGGACTGCGGCACGCCAGGATTAGGAGCTCGAGGCTGCCGGCTCTCGGCCCCGCGCCCCCGCCACAGGGCCGCCGCGTCGTCGCCTGTGGCTCCTCCGGGCTCGGCGCGGAGGTAAGCAAAACCCGCTCTCACCTTTTTACCTTGGCCCTGCGCCCCGCCGCCGTTTAGGTCGTCTTCCGGGCGGGTTTGAATCCGCTGGGGACTGGATTCAGGTGGGTGGGTTAGTGCGGCTTGATCCGGTGAGTCTCCGGATTCGACACGGTGATGCTGATAGCGCTTGGCTTGCTCCGTGCTTGTTGATGATACCGAATCAGTGGGTGCTCGATGTGGTTTTGTTCGGGCCAGCCATATACAGCTTGTTCGATTAAATTCGTTCCGGGCTTTTCAATTGGGCGAGTCTATTTAAGCGGATATCTGTTTGTTGATGATCAGTAGCAGCTGGAGTAAGATTCGTGTGTGTCGACTCAGCTAGTGCATTGCTGCTCGACTAGTCGACTCTATTTGTTCTTTGAGATCTGAACTCCTGTCCCACTGTAACTTAACCTTTCTGAGGAAGCAGCAATGCTTGCTCACCGTAACTTAATCTTTCTAACACATCAACAATACTTGTTCATACTAGCTTTTCTGTTTTGGCAAGTATATCAGCTCACTACTTATCAAGTTATCAGTATGCACATGCCTCACGCTAATCAGTAATCAAGCCTTTCTCCACACACTCACGAATGAAATGAAAGCTTAACAATGTGCTTACTCCTCACTGAGAACACTGGATTTTTCAACTTCGCATGATTGAAGCGCTGCGCTTTTCTCCTTCTGTGATGCCCAAATGGTAGGATTACCACAGTAGTAAAACGGCAAAGCAGCCATGCCTTTCCCGGCCAAGATGCCCGGTCCCTGCGCAGGCTGTTGTTACTATAGCCAGTTAAAATATCGTTTCCTTCACCTGGTGTATACACTAGACTATCCATACTACCATGCTTCAAGTTTGCCTCCATTTGAGACATTGTCTGAGTGGTGCTTAGGCATTCCAGCTTGCTGCAGTATTTTCTTGGAATAAGAGGCTTTGCTTCAATTAATGAAATGCCCTGTTTGCTCTACCAAGATAGTTTGAGACAACCAAGATTACTCAATTTCAACTTTTGCATCATCTGTTATTTTGAAACTTTCTTAGCAATGATTGTACCAGTCGTCAACATAAAATCCCACAATCGAAGTCGCGGTCCCTTTGTGTCTCCTATACACAGCATTCTTAGGTGGTCACTTCTCAAAGCCATGATTTGCTAAACATGTCTCAAGATACCAGCTCTTGGTGCCTGGCGAAGTCCCACAAGTACCTTTCTAAGTTTATACCACCTGATGTTCATGCCCATGCCCTTGTTTCATAAAAGTGTGTTTGGTTGACATACACTTCCTGTAGATCCCAGTATCTCACATTCTCACCAATAAGAAATGTTGTTTTCACATTGAGATTCTATATGACTGTTTTGCATCGTTTCTATACATATGCTCTAGCAAAAATGTAATGTCCTGTTTAGGTTTATTGTTCCATAGAATCATGTAAACAGTTCTGAATGTACGATCTAATGAATATTAGTAGGTTCTTGGATGAGAAATTAATTGAAGATACATTTTCTTTTGTACATTTTTGTTCACCCGATGTAAATGTATGGTATGGAAGAAAACAAAATGCTAACAGGGCACTCTGTCATTCTTCCTTCTCAGTCAGCCTGAATAGATACAATTTTTTTTTGTGAACAACGCAGAAGAGCTTCTTGTCATTTCATTAAGAAAAGATGATGCACACAAAAATAAGCTTTTCTTTCTTTACTACAGAATACTGTTAGATTCAAATTTGTATGTTAGCTGTTCTTGTACCATTAGAACTGAATTGTTCCAACAAGAATGCCATGTAACCTGCTGTTGACTCAATATAGAACAAGTATAAAGTATTATGGTTCTGTCATGCTTGTGTTAGAGTAGGGTTAAGCTCAAAACATGAATTGCAGTACGAATGGAATTGAAGTCTTTTCTTTGTCAACATTTTATCTACTTCATATTTAGTTTCCCTCATCAGAGCAATATACAAATATAAAATTGATGCTTTATGACCTATTGCAGGGTCAAATGGCAAATAGAGCAAGATGGATGATGAAGTACGAGAAGGGCCTTGTTGATATACTTCATGAGAACAATACTACACATTATCGTACTCAAAATGGATGGAGAACAGATGGATGGAGGAAAATTGTTAATGATTTCACGGTGAGGTACCCAGAAGCAAAGTTCAGCAAAATGCAAATCCAGGAACACGAGACTCAATTGAAGAAAGACTATAAGTTGATAAAACTGATCCTCCAGCGTGATGGTGTTTCATGGGACCCGAGTGCATCCATGATTAGAACAACAGATGAAATATGGGATGAGATAATCGAAGTGAGGGCCCAACTTGTCTGTGTTACATTTTATGCAAATGAGATAAATTTTAACATCATTTTAATTTTGTAGGATATGCCCAAGGCACGTAAGTACCAAAGTAAGAGCTTTCCATTGCTTGATTCGCTGGAACTGCTATTTGATGGTAAGCACCTCCCCCCACCCCATTGGGCACACATGCACAACCACAAGTCCGCAATACACTGTTACATTTTGCTTTTCTGAAACGGACTTGTTCTTGTGGCAGGTCCCATTCCAGAAGGGGGGCAGAATTCGCCTTCCATCATACCTCAGAATACTGTTGGAAATGTTGATGATGGAGGCAACAATATTAGCGAAGTCCCGGGCATGTCTGCAAGGCCTAGTGGAGCGATTAACACAAGCGGTGATGAAACATGGAACAATATCAGCCTGCTTCAACAAACTGCACTAGAACCACAAGGGGCGCAAGGTATAGACGAGCTTGATATGCTGCAAAATCACACTGAAGAGGTGCTGGATCGAACACATCATGGTGTGGGCCGGAGGACGCAGAGGGCCGATGAACAGGCACAGTCAAGTTCCTGTGTGGAGCCACAGAGAGACAGGCGCAGGAAGCGAAAGGCCCCAGATATCCAGCAGATCATGGAGGCGTATTTGAACTTTAGAATGAAGCAAGCTCGCGTCAAAGAGCAAAGACCAAAGGGTTCTGATCAGTTCGCAATTGCAAACTGTATCAAGGCCCTGCACACCATGCCCGATTTGTCTGATGAGATCAAGTTATTAGCCTCGGATGTTTTCAAGGATGCCGAGAACCGGGAGATATTTCTTTCCTATGAACCCAGGCTGCGCTCCTTGTGGCTGAAAAGAGAAGTTGGCAGGCTACTCTCCCGATAAAGAGGTTGGTGCCGAGAAGTGGGTGCCGAGAAGTGGCAGCCCGTAATCTGTGTATCAACAAGTTTGAAGTCGGTTCTGTTATCTGCTTCCCAATGTCTACGCTTCATTATGGAAACATTTCGGTAACGGTAACGTGTTGTCGTGTTCCATGCACTGTCATCGTGCTTTCCAGGAATGTACATAGTCGTTCATGATCAGTTGCGAAAGACCATGTTGTTTGGTTGCCAGCCTCAGCTTGCCACACCTCGGATGCGGCGCTGCCACAAAGGCTGAAATTGTGGCGTGTCACAACTCACAACAACCTTGCCATAAGGTAGTTAATTTCTCCTGCCACAAATGTGAGTATGTGACGCAGAAATTGGCGGCCACAGATTCGTCACGGCAATCCACGGCCGGCAACCAAAAATCCCATCGTACCAAGATAAGAAAACCATGTTTTACTTCCCACAGGCCACAGTCATGACCCTGCGGCCTGCCAGACAACAATGCAGATTGCAAACTCAGTGGCACAGCCAACGATGTGCATGAATCATGCATGTAACGCTACCCAGAAGCACAAAGTCTTGAACAAAATTTGCAAGAATAGGCGGGCAATGGTAATATTCACCTACTCTTTTTAAGAAAAAAAAAGCTTGCTCTGTACAGCCTCTCAGCAAGTGCGGAATAAACTTTCTCCTACATTGTCAATCTTTAAGCAAACATTCGATATTGTTGTCATGTGCGGTTAGCCAGAGCCAAACCTGTATCAACTGAATGTTCATGCTGGACATATGCTGAACAAAAGTACACAACCGTGCCTGGGCTTGGAACCACAAATTGCATGAGAACTCAACAAAGCTGAGAACCTTACAGTCAATTTAACCGAATCTGCAGAGACAAAAGAGCCATTGCAAAGTAACCTTAACAGATTATTGAGTAGCATATCAATTTCAGACCCAGATCAAGTAATCCCCTTGCCAAAAGACATTCCAATGGATGAAAAGATCCAATCCATCATTACGTCTAAAGAGATGTGTGGTACAAGGATGCAATTTATCAGAAAAAATTTGGATAATAAAATTTATATTCTTATTTTTGATAATAAAATGCTATGGACAATTTGATAATAAATTGCTATGGACAATTAAATTTATCAATTTATTATCCAATCCATGAAAATGAGACATACTTTTTTCATCCAATTTTATATTCTTATTTTTGATAATAAAATTGTTCAAATGCATAAAAAATGATACAAAACTCATTCTATATCTATTTCAAAAAATCAAATTTGTTCAGACTCTGACTCCCCATCCCGTCGCGCTCCTCTCCCGCACCGCTACTAGGCTTGGCGCCGCCGCCGGCTGCCCCCTCCGTCGCCGTTCCAGGCGGTTTATCTCCCCGCGTCCGTCGCCTTCCACTCGTCTCCCCTCAGCCTATCGGTCAGCGCCCTCCTCTCTGGCTGCCTGCGGCTGCACCCCACGGCCCCATCGCCTCTGGCTTACCCGCACGCAGGATCCCAAGGTGCAAAACCACCCGAGCACGTGGGAGTCGCCCGGCCGCCTGCAGGGAGCTGGTTCCAAGGTGGGTCTGCCCTGCCCTTGCAGGCCTCTAGTATGTGCCGCGATGGTTGGATGCTATGGGATGACTTGCAATTTGGGTCGGTGTGTGTGTTGTGTGATGGCGGCGCATTGTTGCATCTTGTCTGTGCTCCCCTCGGGGCTGAATTTTTGTGCCATCAGATGAATTTTGTTGCATTTCTGTAGAACCTGTATCTGCTAGCGCTATCCTCGGTATTGTGCTTCCCCTGCAGCTAGAAATGCTTGCTTTTAGTCTTGGCAAGTCTGTTCCTGCGTCTGTTATGCATCCCTACCAATTTTTGCAAATGTTCGCCAAGCTAGCAAATTGTGTTATTGAGATTAAAGTTCCCCTGAAATGAAGTTATTGTGTTACTGAGAGTAAATTACAATGCAGACTTCACTCAAACATACGATTTATGTATGCAACCTAGTTCATCAAACAGGCAAGGGTACTATAGACAATTTCAGCATGATCATCTCTTTCAAGAATCAGGAGAATTCAACTTGCCAAACAATTTTGCAAACTGACTCTGCTCCACCATATGACTGGAGGGCAGAGAAACATAACGCGCCATTCTCATGGTGCCAAAAAATTTTTCATGTATGATGGTCCAAATTAGGGAATTCACTTAGGAGTTAGGATGCATCCTGCAGTTACAGTTCTTTTGGTTGCTGTAGGTGATAGTCCTGCTTATAGTTCAAGTGGTGTTTTAAAGCTGAGCTGAGTGCAGTTTCTGTTTCCTTTTCCTCCTTCCTTGATTGCTGATTGCTTAGTTCATTCTTTTTATTCGACATTTTTGGATTTACCACGTGCATGTAGCACACTAGCACGCACCTCTATGCTAGTAAAGTGAAAATAGTGACATCGCCTCCTTCGCCGTTGGGCGGTAGCAAACTGTTGGATCCTCTCCTCTCGCTGATGTTTGAAACCGTGCAATATTGATAAGCGAATGATCCTGTGGCCATTTGTGCTGATGAATTAATTAGAAATCAGGCCGGGCGTTCTAGTTTTTGTTCAGATTGTAGACAACTCAAGTGTTGAGGTGTTGTAAGCCTACCACAATACTTGTGGTTTCACTTTTGCAGATTTTGTGATTGTTATTATGGACGAAAAGAGTAAAGTCAAGAAGGACATAGGTGGCTCCCTTGAACCCCCTCCTCGCAAGGTTGGTATTTCCTTCCTTGCCTGTTCTTTTCGCCGTGTTGGCTTCTCCCAGTTTACTGAATACTGATTATTGTCTCACAACACAAGGGAGGACTGAAATTCATGCCAAAAAATGTCAAGAAAACCGCTAGGGTTGTCCCGAAAAAGTATGTGATTCGGCCCCTGCTCTATTGTCTTATATTTGAAATTTGCTTGTTTGGCAATTTCGGTGGCTTCGAATGTGACTTACTGTAACTGACAGTGAACCAATTGAGAGCAAGGATGAAGCCATCGATAAGGAATTGTTGATGAAACCTAAGACATCGCAGGTGCTTAGTGTTATCTTTGGTCCATTGGCACTTAGTGGTTTGTTGTTTCTGCTATCTTTTCACTTGAAAATTGGTTGATGTTTATCTTGTCTCGTTTTGCAGATCAAGGATCATGCAGCAAGAAGAGTTAAGAATGAGGAAAAGTGTAAGAATGCTGATTACGTTATCTCCATGCTCTGTAGTCCTAATACCATCAGTACCTTGTGGATCTCTAGTTCCTTCTCACTGAGCATGCTTTGTAGTCCTAATATCATCAGTACCTAGTGGGTTTCTAGTTCCTTCTCACCGAGCATGCTCAAGGATACTTTCATCAATTGTATTGATCTGTTAGTTGGTTTTTGTTGCAAACGATGCCCTTCTTCTTATGCTTTTACATCTAAAGCCTAAAATATATGTGAGTACATTGAATAGCATACTTGACCAACCCCTTACCATTTAACGCAAACGATGCCCTTCTTCTTATGCTTTTACATCTAAAGCCTAAAATATATGTGAGTACATTGAATAGCATACTTGACCAACTCCTTACCATTTAACAAATTTGATAAAGCGTCTGCTTTTGTCTTGCACTTGTATGAGTATGAACAATCAGTACTTAATCTGAAAACCATTGTTCTGTCAATAATCTTGAAAAGAGTGTTTGTGGCAACCCTCAGTGAGTTGATCTGTAACCTGTACCAAGCACCTGCCTCCTTAGCAACAGCATGTACTGTTTTGGGTATGAAACAGTTCAAAAAGAGATATGGGGGTATGATTTGATTTTGCATCTATGTACAAAGATCTGTTCCAACTCCTAAGTTTTTTTATGAAATATCTATTATACTTAGATAAGGAGAACACCAGTTACACATGACACCAAACAAACCAAGGAAAAGATAATGACATTAAAATTCTTGTAAGTATAATTGTGTGCTTTGGTTAGAACTTTATTTGTCACTATTCGCTACAGGGACATGTTTTGTGGGTTGTATGTTAAGTGCATTTTTTAGGGCATGTGCCAATTTTTATCCATTGCTTGGTTGTAAATTAGTGCACTAATGCTTAATGCAAGGTAACAAGGATTGTTTTTAACAGAGGAAATATTCAGATTATTTATTTATGTGCTCTTGATTACGTGATAGATTAGATCATTATAACTATATAACTTCTCTCCTTCATGTTTGTAATATACAAAAATTCGATATTAGTGATATTTTAAATTTATTTCTGTTGCACACATAGCTAAAGATGTATTTCTCTGCTGGCATAGTGAAAATTGGTACACAGGTTGCATTCGGACAAGGAAACTCTTTTTATCCAAGGTCTTTTCCCATGCCAAAAAAGGTTCTTCAGCAGGTATTGGTGAAAGATTTTTTTTTAATCTTCATTGTTTTTTACTCTGAAACATCCACTAGGTATTGTAATTCTTAAAATTTGGATTATTTACTTCTGGCTGAGTTGCAACTTTTTTCTCTTTTAAGAGGGAAAATAGTATAAATGTTACTTGTTTACTCATAGAGATTGCACATTGCAGTATTTTGACCTTAACACTTTATTTCAATTGCATATTCAGATGGAAATTCGAAGGTAACAAAAGAATATGTGGAGCCATGGGTGAGCAAACATCTCAAATTACTAATGCAGATTGTTCCTAGTAAGGTTTTTTCCATTGATTTCCTGTTTTTATTACAGGACTATGCCAATACTGATTATCCTGTCAGTCTACCACTGAGGAGGCCCTACTCTGGAAATCCTGGTATATTGTTTTACTTTCTAGCTGAATCTGCTAGACATTTTACTTGAACCGGCAGCCCCTGCACTCTTACCTTTCCCACACCCCTAACATAGAAAATCTTGACAATGAAGAATTTGGAGAAAATCCCAGCAGAGCTCAAGATGCTGAATTAACTGCAGCAGAGGAGCTGGGGTTGATGGTATGTATTGTTAGAGATTCCAACACCTTTTCACTTCTGGTCATATATGCATTAAAGCAATATCACTTTCCAAGCTCAGTTGTAGACACTAAGTGTATTGCTAACGGCTGTACAGGCCATTGCTGCTCTCTTATACTGTTCTATGTTGACAGGATCGGACAAACGATTCACAATTGCTATTCTTCCAGTTGCCATCCTCTCTTCCTTTACCAATGCAGCCACAATCAGTTGCTGAACCTAATAAAGGCTCTGAGGAGAGACGTGAGGGCACGAGGCTAACATCACGCCGTGGCTCGAATCTCAATGAGCTACCTAAAGGTTATTTGGGGAAGATACTCGTATATAAGAGTGGCAAAGTGAAGATGAAGATTGGAGAAGCACTCTTTGATGTGAGTTTCCAAATTGAAAGTTCTGTTTTGTTTAAGTTTTCCATGCACTACACGACAAATCACAATTAACAAACCATGAAGGTGTCGTCTGGCTGAAATTGCATGTTTGCCCAGGAGGTTATGGCAATCACCACCAGAGAAAAGCATTTCTGCACAGCGGGGGAGATCAGCAAGCGCACAGTTATCACCCCTGATATTGACTTTCTGCTGGGTTCTATTGATAGGATGGAAGAATAGCACTCATTCTTTTGCTCAAACATGGACATATTCCATTACAAGGAAGTTTTCTTTCTGAAAGTGAACAACCTGCGATACCCTTTCAGAGCTTACTTTCTAGGTGAAAGGCATCTCAGGGCAACAATTTTGAGTTTCAACAAAATGAATACAAAATGAATACATAAAACAATAACGAGTCAGACTCAAGGTCTAACAAAGAACAGTGACAAATAGGTCACCGCTGAGCTGAGGGGAAAAATAACTTTGAATTTTTCTTATGAAGATATTGTTTCTTTTGCTGTTCCTTGGCGTCCTTTTTTAAGTGAAGTGGACAATGATATCAGTATGTAACGCTTTACATTTTCACCGTGGAGAGATGTATACAGTTCATTGATTGTAGTTGTAGCAAAGAATAAAACTTGTTAGGCTGACTCCAGCAGCCAGGATAAAAACCCCATCTATCTACTATTTCAACTACCCTTCTCTCTGTAAACAGTGTCGCTACAGTGCCATTTTGTACTATACCTGGCTTTTTACCTAAACTGCTGGACTTAGTCTAAGAATTCCTCGTTTTGCACAGTTGATCCTCTTAGCATATGCACCGTCATATAAAATACACTTGCAGATGCTACGCTGCAATCCATAGAGCTCTAGCACCCTGTTGATTCTGGGTGGATCTCCTTTAAAGGAAGTTTAGCTGCACACAGTTAGGCTCATGATGAGGGGACGGATGATTCGGTCGGTACACCCTAGGTGTCACACTCTAGGCCTGATTGTCGAGTCATGGATATTCCGATCACGTTGCATCAGCGAACTTTGTATGGATTTTATTCATATCTGGAATAGGCTTTCACTACGATTTCTATGCTTTATTATCAATCTTATCACATTGTTTCGATGACAATCGGCTCCTTGCAAAGCCAATTCAGCGTTTTTTCTGCGTGTGTACAGGGTGATACTCTAAGATCCCGATCCTTCTTGGCTAGATCAAGCCATGTGGCACACCCTCACCACTTAAAATATGCAAGATTTGGAGTCGCTTCAGGTAGTTCTCTAGTCACACTTTAGGCACTAGAATGAAGTGAGACTCGATATGTTTTAAATTTTAAGTTTTGAAATTAGAAGTCTAATTCACATTTTCTTAGACGTCTCATTCCTTTTAGTCATCATGGAACATATATCGACCCAGATTAACCTAAATTCAAATGGCTATTTTTTGCATGGCCTTTTCCTTGATGATTGCTCAGAGGACGCAAACCATCACAGGAAGACTTCGATGCTCACCGTGTTCCAACTCACAGAAAAGCACTGCGGTTCTGCCCTCTGACAATTCATTCGATGCAGTACGGCTAATGGAGAAACAAAAAGCCTATATTAGTCTAATGGAGTGACAACACAACTGTCCCCTAAAACTAGAGCAAGTCCTTGCTCCTTAAATCCTAACACTTAAATACTCTGAACCGATCCATGAAAACCATACTAGGGGTCTAATGTTTAACTGGCTAAAGTTTAGTTCACTAACCATTAGTCATATGGTGTTTGAATAATATAGGCTAATAGCTAGTTGGAATTGGCATTATCTCACATTAGTTCATTTTTTTGGACAAATGAACTATTCCCTTCAGTTTTAGAAAACTGAATGTTTTAGACAGCAGCACGGTCACCAAAAACACTACTGACCATCAACTAATCATAGTATATATATTCAAAGTATGTAAATATGTAATATTCTGAAACTACAATTGAAGATGAATGATGAATCTAATCATACCATTTTCAAAATTTGAATTGAAATATTTAAAGAGATATTAATGGTCAAATCTAAAATATGTTATTGCACGCAAACCAAAACGTCCATTATTTTAAAACTGGAGGGAGTAATGGTTAGCCCAAGGTGTAGCTAAAGTTTAGCCCATACAATAGTCCTGTTTGGATGCAAATGGACTAAATTTTAGTGGCTAAACTTTATTGCCCTTAATGTGTTTGGGTTGGGATTATTTTCGGAATGATGCATGGGTTGATTTTTCTCAAAATGAAGTTTCAGAAGTACTCCTTCCGTCCACAAAAGAATGAAATTCTGAGTTTGTCTTAAGTCAAACTATCGTAAGTTTGACCAAATTTATATAGAAATGTAATAACATTTATGATATCAATTATGTACGATATAAAAATACATTTCAACACGAATCTAATGATACTAATTTGATAGCATAACTTTTAATATATTTTGATATAAATTTGGTTAAAGTTATGAAAGTTTGACTTAGTCTTTTGTGGACGAAGGGAGTATATTATTAGACTATTTTTATAAAAAAATTTGTAGCAAAAAAAGTCAACGTTGTGTTTGGCTACAGTGTCAATGCCCAAAACATCATTTGTGAGTTGTGACCGTAGGGAGTAATATTTAACTGGTTAAATTGTCATGCAGTGTCTTTACAGTAGCTAATTAGGGAGATTTATGGTCACATACATATGATTATGAAGTGGATATATATGCACACAGTATAACTTTTGAACATAAGATAATACCAACTTACAATGATTTCATCCCTTGCCAAGATCAGAACAAGAGGAACTCCAAGACTGAAAGATATTGGTTAACTTAAATCTGAAAAGTTAACTTAGATCAAATCCACTAAAATGCAAAATATTTTATGCCCATAGAAAAAGCCAAATAGGAAGTCCGACAAAGAAACAAATCTCTACAGAGTGCTGGAACCTACACCACAGGTCAAATCAGATGAATTCTACAGATAAAAGGAATAGATATAGATTCATAACAAAGGATGGGATAGGATAGCGAACAGCTAAACTTGATGTCCAAAATTTGCGTAAACAACAGTTATTGCTCACATATTTATGGATAAGGACATAACAGTCACCTTATATAGCATATATATTATATCTCACAAACTGTAAGCAACAAACAGTACTCTCCAGCAACATATGCATCACATGCAATGGGAAAAGTCTCAAAAAACTGAGCTTCTGGAGTCTGGATTCAGCACCTATTCCAATATTCACATTTCTTTATACCAAAAGCAGACGATACGCACAAAACTAGCATATCCAACAGTAATATGCAATGAGTAGAGCTACAACATAGAACTAGTATAGCGCCCAGACAGTCTAGTATCTTGGACCCATGCTACAAGAACGGAATAGCCGCACTGATGCTATATTCGCCATCTCTCGCCCAGTCCCAACAGTCGGTCCTTTTGCACCACCACCGCCTTCTTCCACTGCAGATGCTGTGTTGTATTGCTTCCTACAACCTGGGCAGCGTCCATCTGCCTCAAGGATCCTCTTGTGGCAGAAGAGGCACAGGCGAAACCCACAAGGGCAGGGGAGGAAGCTCGAGTCTGTTGGATCAAGATCTTCATAACATATTGGGCACGACACTGGCAAAGAGAGAATGCCCTGCTGCGCAGCACTCATTCCCATCCCTGCCCAGCAGTTACCAATGCTTGCTGGAAAGCTGGCCTGCTTGGAGATACTGGGTAAGCTCTGAGGACGAAATTTATCATCAGGTGCCCAAGCCCTTGCCTTGCTCCGAATTGCTTCTGGCCTTGCTGCATTGGCAGGTGCTGCAGTGGTAGGAGCTGGTGGGGGTGTCGTGGGAACGGAGCTATGGTGGCAATGACTGTCATCTTCATAGAGTGCATCCGCAGCTGCTTCCCAATCATCCAAGACTTCATTCTCATCCTCAGGGGAGCCTGTATCCTCCTCAGCATCACTCACACTCCTCGAGCTGGACCATACGCTGCTTCCACTGCTGGGGCTTGGGCCATGGCCATTGCCAGAGAAGCCCTTCCTCTGGGTGCCGCAGCCACTGCCTTGGGACTTATCTGATCCAGGGCTGTGCATTGGGGAGTCGAGGTCGCTGCCGCCTACCTCTAACCCCGTGGCACCAGCCTCCTCCCTGTCCTCCGGATCACTTCCCCTTGATCTCGAATCCACTCGGCGACGAGGGAGGGGAGGGTGCGGGGAAGCCAGGATGGGCGACCCAGCATTTGACCCCGCTCCTGTTGGCGAGGCTGCAACCTTGGCATCCTTCCCATCGTTGCCTGGACCAATCCAAAACGGAAAAAAGTCAGATTTTGAACAAATCCACCAGATAAACACGAACTTTCCAGCTAGATAATCCCAGTCAGAAAAAAAGATATCGCATTCGAAACGAGCAGCTGTCGATCCCTCAACCCCACAGAAAACATCATAAACGGCGACCGCGCGATCGAAAAGGCATTGATCCGCCGCATGGAGATCCCAACGCCCGCATGCAACCCCCACACACTCCGACCGGAAATATCCCTCCAATCACAAAAAAAAAAAAAAAAAAAAAAAAAAAAAAACACGCGGATGAAAAGATCGCACAAACAGACACGAGATCAGACCTTGCCCGCTGTTGTTGAGCCACTGGCCGCGGCGCGTCTCGAGCTTGCTCTGCTTCAGCTTCGCCGCCGTCCGGTTCCCCTGCAAAGAAAAAAGAACCCAGATCAGATCAGCGCGCGGCGCAATCGAACCTCGCCCCAACCAGGAACCCCCGCACCCCGAATCGAATCGCATAGATCATCCGGTGCCCCGTCCCCGCAGAGGGCAAACGCGCAACTTACCCTCTTCTTCCTCGCGTCGCGCGCGGCGGGCGCCGGAGCGGGCGATGCGGCGTCGCTGTGTCCCATCTCGCCTGGCGGAGTAGCGGCGCGCGGCTTGCCGGAGTCGCGGCGCGTGGGGGAGGCGAGGAGGCGGAGAAAACCCTAAAAAGCGATGCGGCGGGCGCGGCGAGAGGGGAGGCGGGCGAGGGGGCAGAGGCGCGGGCGGACGGATAGATAGATAGATGACACGGCAGGCACACGGGGGGGAAGCGGGGTTAATGGAAAAAAAGGGGAGACGAAATCTTCTGGCCCTTTTGGCCCGGCGTCCGCGGTCGCGTTTATTGATCCACCCAGGGGGGCAAATGACGAAACTACCCTCGCGGCGTGGGATCGGGGCCGTCCGATGCGCGCCGCGTGGGCCGCGGGGGGCGTTTTCGTCAGGATATATTTTTGTTTGGCTCGGGGGCGCTTGGAACCGGGGGGGCATGGCCGCCCGGGTCGTAAGTCGTAACGGCGTCTATTTTTCTTTTTTTTTAGCACAGGAACGGTAACGTGCGGGGCGTGATCGCGGGCCGTTGCGTCCATCGGGTGGCAGATGGATGGCCGGCGCCGAGGATTTTCTGTGGAGCTCCCAAGGCCCAACCGCCCAAGGGGGGAACGGGAAAAGGGAAGGTGGGGAGAAGGTGCTAGAAGGTTCCGCGCGTGTTCCTCCTCCTCGTCACGTGATTAAGCGACATCGGAGTTTATGAGAAACCAACAAGAATTTTCTTATATAGTACTAATGTCAGATTAAGTAGTTTTTTTTTCTGTTCGAGGGACTTTCTGTTCATACAATCAAGAAGAGGACATATGCCTTCTAGTTCTCGGGTGATTTTTTTTTTTTTTTTTGTGAAGATAAAGCTTCTTCGTGGGTATCTGAACTACACGACGCCATTCGTCAAAGCATGATTTACAAGGGGTTAGGTTTCATTTATTCTTTCAGGCCTGCACTGCACGACGAGAGCAGCCAAAAGGATGACAAGTTGATCCTAGCATCATCATCAGTTATTTACGAATCGACCAGGTGCTCCGACGAATCCTAGGAATTTAATTTTACAAGGGGAACCTCGTCGACCAGGATCATGACTCTCATCGGCGAATGCCATCGCAAAAGGCCTGGTGCAGAGAAATCCAATTGAGGAGATGCTACCTTTTTGCGTAATAAATGCAAGTGTAAACTCCACGTGCTGCTTCCGACGTTTGATAGTTGCTACCATTCCCGTGCCGCTTGATTGCCCTGCATCAACGTGGCATCGAAGGCACATGAAATTGGGTACCACAATATCCGACCCTACCCTCATAATTATGTGGTACGCAACATGCCCCTTCCGTGCAGGAAGTTTCTGTGCTCGTGCAGGCAGTATCACCATTAAGATTCTTCTTTTAAATAATCACCCATGAGATCGATGCGAGGGAATGAAGGGGTGAAGAACCAAACCTGCAGGCTGCAGCTACAGAAGATCAATCATGAACGATGCTAAACTGATCATCAGGAATGCAACAAGGTGTGGCCACACGGGCCTGTCGATGAAAAAAAGAATGCTCAATCAGACAAGACTGCGATATTGTGGTGGGATCCTTTGCATTTAGGAATTAGGAGGCGTTTGGTTCCCTCAGATTTTCAGTATCCAGATGGTAGAATCCAGTTGTGAAGCCAAACGGTGCTTATTTCCCTCTTGGATTCTGTGCATCAAAGAGAAAATTCAACATTATCAAGGCCAAGGAAAAGGCATGAATGCTCCTTTGTGCTTTGTCACCACACAAGAGGACTCTGCAAATAATCATTTCACTGACCATTCGAAGGCAATATGCGAATTAGCAGTTGAAAGAAAGGGCAGCCACGCCATGTATCACAGGAGAAAATTAAAGGGGAAACTGGATGCAACCATCACAAACAAATGCGTCAGGCGAGAAAAGTAAAAGAGGGACTTGAGTTTTCAGCTGAACCTGGAGAAGTCTTC
This sequence comes from Paspalum notatum, assembly GCA_022530915.1. Classification (NCBI taxonomy): domain Eukaryota; kingdom Viridiplantae; phylum Streptophyta; class Magnoliopsida; order Poales; family Poaceae; genus Paspalum; species Paspalum notatum. Next base: position 34,843,930 of record CM039689.1, read on the forward strand.
ACTCAACCACAGCGCCATGTCTAACCTGCCCACAGGCCATAGTACATACTACATAGTGAGAAAAAAGTATACTAAAAACAGAAAAAAGGTAGCAACACAGAGAAAAAGTAAAAAAACAGCTCCACTGGCAGAATGAGTTACCTTATCAGGCATGCGCCATTCTTTTGCAACTAACAACTGCAGCAACATAATAACAATGCAATAGTGACACTGGCACCATGATCATGGTCAAGACACAGCAACATAATAACACTGCAATAGTGACACTGACATCATGACCATAGCGAAACAATATGTACCAATGCTGCTTCAGTCTGCATCACACAGAAATCTAGTACCATACCAATAATCTGTATCTGCTATGCTACAGCCACCTTGACGCACAGATCTATTATGTACGCATAAAAAATCGTAACTGAACAGTACCCACATCTATTATACAGATGGCTTAATGGATCAAATTGTGTATTCTCCAAAAGAAGCAGCCATTTTTGCTATGAACTTAACTTTGACAATATAACCATTTACATACACTGCTTCCAAGTCATGTTAGCCATTTGGCCTTAAATTCCGAGAGCCTTAATATAGCATCCATACACTCAAATCTTCCATGTTTTTGCCTAAGATTAGTGCCGTTGAGCCAATGCTTTCCTAGATCAGCAATCCTGAACCTCTATAAGACCACCACCTTTTTTTTTTGCAAAAACTGTAATTATGACCGAGGAAAGAGCATAACTACAATTTTAGTCAGCCACAATTATCAACTGCACTCCAACCTACACCTTTGTCTACTCCATGACTCTTCATCGTCTCTCTTAATTTCTCTATCTCATCCCATTTTCCAACACTGCCATAAGAATTAGACATTGACACGTAATATCCATCATTGTCTGGATCAGAAGCAAATGCCTTTTTTGCAATCCTTAACCCCATCTCAAAGTTGCCGTGCACTTTGCAGGCACTAAGCAAAGCTCCCCATACCCCACCATCAGGTTCTACTGGCATGGCCAAAATCATATCTTCTGCTTCTTGGAGATACCCAGATTTTCCTAACAAATCCACCATACATGAGTAATGCTTCAGGTTAGGCTCAAGTGAGTATTTTTCCATTCTAGCGAATAGTTTCCTGCCCTCCTCAACAAGCCCTGAATGGCAGCAAGCAGATAGAACAGCAAGAAAGGTGACACCATTAGGCTTAGCACCTCCTCTTTCCATCTCACCAAATAATTCTAATGCTTGTTTTGCTTCCCCATGCATCCCATATCCTGATATCATCACATTCCAAGCAACAACATCCTGTCGGAGCATAGAATCAAATATCCTTCTCGCAATTCCATGTTGCCCACATTTAGCATACATGTCAACAAGTGCTGTACTGATCGATACATCAGAGTCCCACCCCATTTCTTTCACATAAGAATGCATCTGCACTCCACGTTCCAACGCAGCCAAGTTTGCACAAGCTGAAACGACAGTGATCAAGGTTGGTAAGTTAGGTTTCAAGCCTTCAGTGAGCATTTGATCATAGAGTGACACCGCAGCATCTGAATGACCCATATGAGCATAGCTGGAAATCAATGAGTTCCACGTGACAACATCCCCCTTCAGTTTGGCCAGGCCAAATATTCGGCATGCATGATCAAATTTTTCACACCTTCCATACATGCAAATTAAAACATTTGCAACTGACAAATTATCATCAAGCAAGTGCTTGATTGAATAACAGTGTGCTGATCGACCTAGTCTTAGTTCCGCTAGCCGTGAGCAAGAAGAGATTGCAGAAACCAAGCTGTTGGCATCACACAGGAATCCATGCTTGTATCTGAACTGCATCTCACGATACAGTTCCAAGCATTTGACATCATATCCAGCTTTGCAGTATCCTACGATCATCAAACTCCATGATTCCACATCTTGTTGGCGCAACGATCTAAAAACTCTGCCTGCAACATCCACCAATTCAAATTTTCCGTACATTGAGATCAAAGCATTTCCAATCAAAACACTATCACCAAAGTTTATTTTCGTTATAACAGCATGAAATGCCTTCCCTCCATGTATGTTTCCAGTGTTACCCAACCCTGCAAGCAGACAACTTAGAAGAACATCATCTGGCTGCAGACCTGACTCCATCATCTCCTGGAGCAACTCCATCGCCTCCCTAATAAGCCCTTTTCGACAGTAGATCCCAATCAAGCTTGTCCAGGAAACCACGTCTTTATGTGACAACTCCCAGAACAAAGAACATGCATCCTCAATGTTGTGACATTTTGAGTACATAGAGAAGAGCGCAGAAACTACCAAGGGGAAATCGCTAACCCCTACCTTCACTACATACCCATGCAAGCATCTACCATAATTCAGCTCGCCTAGCACCCCGCACGCCTCCAAACCACTCTCCATCGTCCTTGAGTTTGGTCTCGCCCCACTGTCACTGGTCTGCCTCACCATCTCCACCAGATAGCGCAACCCCTCCCCGCACTCCCCATTCCGCACGCACCCAGAGACCACCGCGGTCCACGCGACTACATCCCTCTCAGACATTTCTTCGAACACTTTCACCGCATCCCCGACGACGACGCACCTGGCGTACATGTACACCAGCGACGACGCGACGGCGACGGAGCCGCCATCGCCGACGAGGAGGCCGTACCTGACGCAGTACGCGTGCACGGATGCGCCGACGCCGGTCACGCCGAGCTCGGCGGCGGCAGAGGCTGCGAGTGGCGCGGTGAAGCGGGAAGGCCGCGCGCCCGAGGCGAGCATGCGGCGGTGGGCAGCGAGCGCGGCCGTGAAGTCGGAGGCGCAGTGGTGTGCGCGGATGAGGGAGTTCCAGAGAAATGCATCGGGACGTGGGGAGGCCGAGAAAGCGAGCGTGGCGAGCCCGGGGTGGCCCGCGGATGAGTAGGCGGCGACGAGTTTGGCGGCGAGGTCGGGGCGGGGGGAGAGGCCCGAGGTGACGGCGAGCGCGTGGAGGCGGCGCAGCTCGGACAACGGCAGCTGGGCAGACGGCGACGAGAGGAAGCGGGAGAGGATGCCGAGAAGGGTGGCGGTTTGGGGCGGCGGCATTTGATTGCGCCTCGCGCGTACTCGTTGTGGTGAAAGGTACATTGCGCTTCGCCAGAAACGAGTCAAATGGGGCCTTTGGTTCAAAATAATGTATCGCGGCATGCATAATCACCTAGCTCCAAAATCTTCTGTTAAGAAAAGCTCCAAATTATCTTTCAAAAGGATATAAAAGTTATCTCGGTTTTCTCCAGAGGCCAGAAGAATGCCGGCGACTCAGTTTTTTTGTTATTGAAAAGTGCAAAAAGGATCCTCGTAATCCACATGTAAACGTGAAAATAATATTAGCGGTCTCAAGACTATCCGGTTCCTATCTTATCATTGCGATCTTGGCTAGCGCAAACTATAGTCCACACACACCACTCCCAAACTTCGAATGAGAAGAGCAGACTTGACAAGCCACACACACTGACTCGGTCACTCTCAGTCCTGAATAAGCGGTAAGCAACTTTGCCATCAAAGAGCTTTTATTGACCGAGCACTTTACTGTACACAAATTCCTATCCATGAACAGGATCGATGTTGAATCTTCAGTGAATGATGCGCTCCATTCTCCTGGCATGAACGGTGCCCATTTACAACTTTGATGGAGGCTGGTACCACCCCACGGCTCATCCGAGCAGTACTTGGTGACTTGCTTCACGTTCATATAGTTATCAAGGCCCCTGAAAAGCAACAGCAAAGTCGATTCAGATGATACAGCTTACAAAACCTTTGCTTAGCGACTAACAACTAGAATTTCCGGATGTTTTGGCATTGATGAAGCGCTCACCATTCTCCAAGCTCCCGACCAAATCCACTCCGCTTGTTCCCTCCCCATGGAGCTTGAACGAAGCATGGTTGCGAGCAATTTATCCAAACAATACCAGAATTAAGAGCCTGCAGGTGATGGATTTTACATGTGTTATGGTATCGACTAATATCCTTCCAACTAATCAGGAAGTGAAATCAATGCCCAGGTCATACTTTCCCTTCAAGTTACCTTTGAAATGCGCTCACACCTCTCTTGATCATTAGATATCACGGCACCACCTAAGCCATAGCTGAAAAGAGTTGGTACATAAGGTGAAGGAATAATATAAGCACAAAATCTCTTTTCCAGACTTGCACAATCAAGCAATAATGACTCACTGAGTATCATTTGCAAGTTCCAGAGCTTCACTCTCTGTCCTGAACACTTTAACACAGATGACTGGTCCAAAGACTTCCTCTCGCCAAATTTGCATTGACCTACTAACATCTGTTATAATTGTAGGTTCAATAAAGAACCCCCTTCTGAGATGCTGTCAATTCATCAGTGCAGCTTGGACCAATGGCTGATCAGCAAAACAAACAGGTGATGCAACTAAGGATACTTACCTGTGGTCGGGCACCTCCATACAAAATTGTGGCACCTTCAGTTCTTGCAGTTGAGATGAACTTCTTTATCTTTTCATACTGAATTAAACAAGAGGAACTTTAGTTGTATAAATATAATAATTTATGAGTTACATGGCAGTGCAGTTCTACAGTTAATAAGAGAGTTCAAGATACGAGGAGTCATGAAGGTTGAAGGCCACAGTTGGGTAATGTTTAGAATATTCCATATTGATTGCAACTGTGTAAAACTACATTTTTTTCTAGAGTGGTGTGCAAAGAACTATACTGCTAACAATATATTGCTTTGGATATCATCGCTACTGGCCTGATTTCTGAACTATTTGATTTGGACATACATATTCATCAAAGTATTCACATATTAAAAAAAAGGTACTCCATCCCAAATTAGGAAGAAATCCACTTTTGACCCCTCAACTCTTCCGTTTGTCCAACTTTAGCCCCCCAACTTTCATTTTGTGTTTTATACAATATGTGTAGAAAGTTGGACAAACTGAATAGTTGAGGTGTCAAAAATGGACTTCTTCTCCCAAATTATAAGGGGTTGTAGCTTTTGAATAGCTTTATACAATATTGCATTTATGTGTTTGTGTATATGTCCAGATTTATCAACATCCATGTGAACACGAACGAGAAAAATGAAGGCCAAAACCCCTTACAATTTGAGAAGGAGGGAGTACATATTTGCAACAAAACTTCAACAAATCTGATATGCTTCGTTTACATTACCTGCCCTTCACTGACGACTGGCCCCAGCCTGCAGCCTTCCTCTAGTGGGTCTGAGATTTTGATATTCTTAACCCATGCAACCAATCTATCCAAGAATTTCTTTGCAATTTTCTCCTGTCATGTATTAGAAATAACCTATTATCATGTCATGTATCATTAGAAAATGTCCTGATCTCTAAAACAGCTAGAAGAAATCCATACATGCAGCAGTAGACGAGAAGTAGCACTGCAGACTTGGCCAGCATTTGCGAAAATCCCAAACATGGTCCATTCAACAGCTGTTTTCAATTCAGTGATACTTTAGTACAGTTAACAAAACTTTAGAATATGTAAAATTGAATTTTGTATTTGGTAACATAAAAAAGATATTATGGATTGATTGTACAAACATTATATCAATAAAGTTAGGGGCACAGTACAAAATGAGGAAGAGACCTTTGTCAATGTCACCAGCATCATCAAAGACAATTAGAGGACTTTTGCCACCAAGCTCTAATGAAACAGGCTGTTAAAGAAGAAAATAAACAGTGGAATAAGGATTCTGTGATAGATGCATGATCTGAAGGTTTATTGCCTCAACAGAGCTATCATGATTTAAGTTTATGGAAAATCTATTTTGGAGGCGAAAATTTGCTGAGGAAGGGCAACTAATAATACAGAGAACAAACCTTAACCATTTGTGCTGCAGAAGTCATTATCCTCTTACCGGTCTCTGTACTTCCAGTAAAAGCAATCTACAAAACAGTTCGATAAGTTTATGAACTGATAATAATGATTTCAAATTAAGTCATGATCATCGGCATATGAATACGCCTGACCTTATCCACGTGAGGATGTGAGGACAATGGAGCACCAGCTTCAGGGCCCAGACCAGTAATTATGTTCAATACGCCTGGAGGTAGGCCTATTTCTACACATATTGCTCCAAGCTCTAAGCAAGTCCTGAATTTACAACAGATTTTAGTTCCAGGATATAACAATTAAGCAAGTGAACTAAAAGCATTGAGCCTTACAGAGAAGCCAACTCTGATGGCTTCAGCACAGCTGTACACCCAGCAGCCAACACAGGTGCGACCTTCCAAGTTGCCATCAACAGAGGATAGTTCCTTCATTTACATAAGAAAAAACAGAAGGGATTACAATGATCATCTGATAAATTCATTATTCATTACACAAAACACAAACAGAAACAACATCAGTTCATAAATTATGATGTTATAGGAAGCATGTGAAGGTGTTGAGGTAAAAATATCCCTAACTTTTAGAGGGCTCAACAATTGAAAATGAGTCTGATGATTAAACGCACGGTATATGACCCAAGGGGTTCTAGGTGATCATAAAAGTAGCCGCTGCTAGCCTCAAAGATGTTAACTATGAAATACAAAAGGGAACCAACGCAGAATGTATTCATGTTCAGCTTAACAGTCTTATGATAAGACTTCAGAATGTTAACTTGTTTCTTGATGATCGAACATGACCAAATGAAGACATACAGTAAAGATGAAAACCCTGAAGAGAAAATAATCACTCTGGTGTGAACAAATAACAGCTGATCTTAAGAATAATTCAAGTCATCGATATATATAAATATATTTTGATATGCTATAGAATCAGTATATGCTCGTGAACTGAGATTGGAAAACATATTGAATTAAGGTGCCTTAAACTAATGCAGATGTCATACCAAGGAGTGATCAGCCCAACAACCCCAATGGGCTCTCTGAGTACATAAGACTTGAAGTTTTTCATAGGCAGAGAGATTGGGGAACTTTGCTTTCCATCTAAAGCTTCTGCTAGATCAGCATAGTACTCAAAGCATGCAGCGACATCGTCCTAATATAAAATGGAAGACATCGATTAAAACATGGAGCATCTTCTTTCTTCATCCATACCAAACATCATAGTGAAAGTATAAACAATCAAGGTACCATGTCCCCATTTGCTTCATCCACAGGCTTCCCAGCATCAAGCGTTTCCAGCAAAGCCAGATCAGATTTCCTATCTTTAATCTGCACCCAGCAACAAACATTTCAATAAATTTAATGCCACTTAACAGACAGAAAACAGTGAGGCATTTTCCTCGTAATAACAGAGGTCCATTTAAAATGCAGAAAACAGCATTAACTCGTAAGCCTTCCGCACAGGCGCACGAACTAATATTAAATTGTACGAGTAAGATCCAATGCCGATGATGACCGATAGCTGAAGACTGAGGAACATCCATATTTTAAGATTTCACAGTTCACTACTGAAAAACAATGTACAGAAAGTTTCAGTGTCACAGCATAGCAGGACCAATATTAAGGTATTCTGATATAAAAAGCTATGACCAGATCCATTTCAGAAGTTCGTTCATACACACTAGTCAACCTAATCAGCAGGTGTAAAATGAAACCAGATGTCCAGATGACTGGCCAAATAAACAGACATCCATCTTGATCGCATTTTTCTCCCCAGAGACGATCTATGAGCACCCTTCCTAGTCGCCCCCACAAAAATAACTCTGCTGCTAATAACGGTAGCGAGATGCTCGCGACTCCAACAAACTTGGGGATTTCAAGCAGGGTTGTCACCTTGGCGGCGATCGCCCTGAGGAACTTGGCCCGCACGGCCCCGGAGGCTCGCGACCAGTGCCTCCCGCCGTCGCGCGAGAACGCATCCCGCGCCGCCGCGACCGCGATCTCCACGTCCTCCGCCGTGGCCGCCGGGATGTCGCCTTCAGTCACCGATGACACCGATCGCCACCACAATAAGAAAAGGCCGAGTTCAGTACCGAGCTAGGCCGTTACCAGTATGTTGCCAAAGCGATCGGAGGAAAGCAGGGAGGGGAGGAGCGCGGGACGAGACGAACCGATGGTGGCCTCCGTGGCCGGGTTGATGACGGGGAGGCGGCGCCCGAGGGACGGTTCCCTCCAACCCCCGCCGATGAAGAGGCCGCGGCGGGGGATCGTCGACGGCGCGACCATGGCGATGAGGTGGGTAGTGGTTGGCCTTCACCCTTCAGCGCATAGCCGCAGCGAGCACGGGGCACGAGGAAGACGAGAAGGGGTGCCGTACCACTACCACTACCACCTTTTGATCTGGACTCCGATAGTGCTGGTCGCGTCAGCGTCACGTCGCCCGGACCTCGGGTAGTGCCGTACTTTTGCCTGTGTTTAGATAAAAAGTGGAGGCGAAAAGCAGGCGAAATCTGTCAAAATTTGGCCAAAAATATCACATCCGACACTGTAGCGCACTGTAACACTTTTCGTTTGTTTGTATTAAATATTGTCCTACCATGGTCTAATTAGGCTCAAAAGATTCGTCTCGCAAAGTACATCTAAACTGTACAATTATTTTTTGATTTCATCTACGTTTAGTACTCCATGCATGTACCAGTATTTTTGATGTGATGGAAAATCTTCTTTTTGCGTACTAGAATTTGAGAAAAGTTTGGATCTAAACACAGCCTTTAACTAAAAAAAATTGGGATAATCTCAAAGATTCCCATCTCTTTGCCCGTGATTACCATCTCGCTTTTGTCTGCGTTGGTTCGGAGATGGGTGGTCCACTTGCTATAATCCTATAATGCCACGTGATGAACCAATGATCTGAAGGGATTGGCGCACGCGCATGGACGGGCGTGTTTGGTTCCCCGCCGTGTGCTGCCACGCCAAATTTATGGCTCGCCACAGAAATCAAAGCAGGCGTTTGGTTTATTCTTTAGCCGTGTTTGGTTCCCCGCCGTGTGCTGCCACGCTAAATTTATGGCTCACCACAAAAATCAAAGCAGGCGTTTGGTTTATTCTTTAACCGTGGTACGCCATAACTTTGCAGGTTATTTTGCTCGTCAGAAGTGTGGCGTCCGAATCGGCCGCCGCAGCTTAGGCGTGCCACGGTCCGCTGCAGTTAAGGCGTGGTAAAGTGCGGCTGGCTACCAAACACGCTCGTCGTCTTGTGTATGGGCGCGGATGTCGCCCTGCCCATGGCGGCCAGGGGGTCGGATCCTCTGCAGTAGAGGATGGTGCAGCAGCCCGTCAGTGTCTCAACTGCACCATCCTGGATCTCGTTCCGGCGGCCAGGCCACCACGGCAGACGGCACCACCTATGCGGCTATGCCCGTGCTGAAGTGCACAGCTCGGTGAGGGTGCGTGGGTGCGTCGTGCCGTCGTGGCGCCTAGACGGTGGGTCGGTGCCGGGTGCCTCCGGGTGGGGTTTCGCCGTTTCGCCATCAGCATCGCCGTCTCTCCGCGACTTTTGGCAGAAAAAAACTAAAAAAATTTGCTATTTGTCTATGGCTGACAGCAAAGCAAAACAGTGAGAAAAAAGCTAATCTCTCTGATTCTCTCCTACTCTGATGTTCCCGTTTCAGAAATATCCGTCCTGCGTAGTCAATCGCTTTTGTTTGCCTTGCTGGTTGCTACGTACTGCTACGTGAAAGCACGAACAGTCGAACACGTTTTTTTTTTTGTTGCGGCTGCGTATCTCCAATTTCTCCGTACAGATAGGGCGTGAATCATGTCATCAGGAGGCTGCTTGATCATCTTTCATTTATTCATTTATTTAACTAGTTACATGCATCGTCTCGAGACTTTATCTAAACGGATCTGAGCAACTGAGCAAGTGTATAAGAAAAATGACGTGAATGGCTATACAAAATGTATAATTACCCTATAGGGCCGATCATGTTTTGGGCTCTATAGAAATCTATTAGGCTGAACTCGTCATCCATTTATCCCATCATTTATATTTTAAACTTATTTATATTACAATACACGTACAATATTTTGCACGTCAATATACATGCTCCGCTAACCATATAGCTGTTACAAAACCTTAGTTTGACAAATCCTGACATGTTGCTGGTTACAAAACCCGACTATGCCATTAAGGCTAAGCTCACTAGTTTGTGCATATAAGGTTTAAACACACAATGTGGATATTGTGAAGTTTAAAAAATACACCCTATACAGTGGCGGAACCAGGATTCAGTTAAGCCCCGGGCCGAGTTGTGATTAAAAGACGTTGAAAAAAAATCATAGTTCAAAAGATAATAGAGAACATAGAAAAAAAGTCATTGTGAGGCGATATTTTAGTTTTTTCTCATCAATTGTTCCAAATCGAGAAGTACAATCTACGGTAAGACTGAAAGAAAAACATCTTTTAAATACTTAAAATAGGTAACAAAGATAATATAAAACAAAATAGATACCACTAGAAATTGCGATTTCTCGTGATAGTGCCTTAGCACCTTCTCATTTTCAACAGTGGACATGGAGTAAATTAATGTCTTCTCAATATAGCATAAGCATAAATGAAATTCGCTATACAACTTCTCAAAAGGCAAAACTAAATCTGAGTTAGCAGAGCAGGGACTAGCCTACTATCGGTGGATGGAGCAGGCAGGGAGCAGGGAGCCGGCAACTGGCCGGCATCGGGCGCTGGCGCGCCGCCGCGCCGAGGGCCAGCACCGGCTGGCGTGGCCGCGTCACACGGAGCTGGTCGGGCGCGAGCCGGCGGCCGGCGTGGACAGGAGCCGCGGCGGAGTGACCTGCCTGAGTGCCTAGAGAGGTGGCATTGTGGCAATGGCTGCCGTCAAGGATTCCGGGGCTTGGGGCGGCACTGCGTCAGACCGCCAGACCGGAGGCGGCGTCCGGCCTGGATCGAGTCATGGCAGGCTGGCAGCGGTGTGCAGGGGACTGGGGACCAGCGGCATGCGGACGGGGGTGACGCGCAGGGGCAGGGAGTCGCCACGGGGAGAGGAGGGCCGGGAAGAGTTCTAGTTGCCTGGGTGGCTAGGTTGAGCCGTTCCGTCGATGGGAGGGACAAAAATTTAATGAGGGTTGGAAATTTTCTTGGGCTACGCCCCGGGCCATGGCCCGGGTGGCCATGGGCCTAATTCCGCCCCTGACCCTATAGACACAAACACAAGTTTTTTTTTTTTTAGGAACACAAACACAAGTTGGTGAGCTTAGCCTAACTGCTAACTGGGCTTGTGCTTAGGTGGCCCCTAGGAGTCTGGGCCTCATGCGACAGTGCGCATGGATCATGGCCCATGATAGTTTGGATTCTATTTTTCTCGTGCGGCTAATCCCTTCCAGCTCTAAAAAATCGCACCACCGGCAGTCAATCCGAGCCGCCCATCGCGCTTCTGCACGGCCCAACGAGCCTGGCTCCCCGAGTCCCTGACGATTCGCGCACCGACGTCCCTGCGCGAACGCGTGACATCTCCGCAATCGCGGCCCCGTATTTCCCCACCCGATCCAAACAAGAGCTGATCGACTCGCCGAGTTTAACGCACGAGGCGACGCGAAGCGCGGACCTAACCCTACCCCTCCGCCGCGACCCCGATCCCCAACCTCGTCGGCGATGAGCTCCTCCTCCAACGGCGGGAAGAAGCCGGCGCCCAACGGCGGCCGCGGGGGCCCCACCATCCGCACCCTCTCCGACATCAACCGCGGGCCCGCCGGGTTCCCAGGCGCCGGCAGCGATGATGACGAGCCCCAGCAGTACTACACCGGCGGCGAGAAGAGGTATAAATCCCGTGTTTCTCATTTGACTCTGCACTTTTCTGGTGGGATTTGCGGGCGATCGTGCTTGTGGGCATCGGAATCGCCGCCTTTTGATTTCATGATCTAGTTAGGTCGTCTGGCTAGACCGCTGAACTGAGGAGCGGCTTCGGGGTGAAATATCTGAACTAGGGTTTATTCGCTGTTTCATGGTTTCATCTGTTAGTTTTGCGCGGATGTAATTTTCTATCCCATGCGAGCTGCGTGATACAGGGCAACCATGTTCTGTGCAGATATGGTATGAGGAATGGCAGTAGCTTATGATGCCCACCAGTTGGAACCTATCAGTATCTGTGTTTATGTGCTTTTTTTGGCCGGAAATGGGCATTATTGGATTATATGCTTGCATGTTTAGGGAGTGACCCTGCCTGTAGATTTTGGGTCATGGAGGATTTGTATCTGCGAGTCATCTGCACTAAAGCTGTTCATGCCTTGCACAGCAATGCTATATCAATGCACACGTGGAATAATGAAAAACGTGGAGCTCAAACTTGGGTTACATCTACTGACCAAAATTCAGTGGAGAGTATATCCACCAATCCTGTGGAGGCCCTTAGCCACCGAAGCCTGAAGATTGCAAAATTTGTTCTTATAAATGTCACAGCTGAGTAGTTTATTTGTGCTAAAGTAAAAAATGATTCTGAAAGTTCCAATAGAGGAATTTCAGTGTAGCATCCTAGCATGTGCACAAATATGATTGTGTTAAAGATAAACATGGCACGTCTGCTGGTGTTAAGGGCAGCGTTTGCTGTCTCAAATTGCAGAATCTGGTACCATTAAAAGATTCACTAATTTGGTTGGCGATAATGGGGAACGGGGCCGTAGGATGGATTTTGTGGGAGGCCAAAGGTGAATCACTAATAAAGTAATAGTAACAATAGTAACACATGAACTTATCTTTTGGGGCTGCAGGAGGGATTTTGTGAAAGGCCAAAGGGAAGGTGAATCACTAATAAAGTAATAGCAACACATGAGCTTATCCTTTGGCTCTAGATTAACTTTGATTGAAGGGCTATCAAATGGAAAATAATATCCATTGTTAGGATTCCACTAAAAAGTTGTTCAACTCTTTCTTTGAATGATGAAGACAATATTATGGTCCATTGTTTACTCTAACATCTTGTTCTACTTTCTGGGGCACACTTTGTACCCTCAGTTTATGTGAAACATTTAGAGATCCCCGTAATGCTTAGCTAGTTGGCTCCACATTTGTTTGAAAATCTCCATAGGTTTGCCATAGGGGGATTCAGTTCTTAGGTTGACCTGTGTTCTCTTCTTTTGTTACACTATTTTTATCTTTTTAATGTGCAGCGGGATGCTTGTTGAAGATCCATCAAAAAGAAATGATGTGGATGCAATCTTTGAACAAGCCAGGCAGAGGGGTGCTAGTCAGGGACTACCCCCTTCTTTTGAGGACCAGTCTTCCAGCTCTAGGAGCTTTACAGGGACTGGCCGACTGCTTACGGGGGAGATAACACCATCTTCTGCGCCTCAGCAACCAGTCAGAATACTCCATAATATAAACTTGTGGAACAATGGTTTCAACGTGGATGATGGTCCACTGAGATCCTATGATGACCCTGCAAATGCTGACTTTGTTGAGGTGATTCCTTTTACTTGATATTTCTGCATAATTTTATCTATTCTGAGAATTCTCTCTTTTCTAAATAAAATGCCATTTAAGAACGTGTAGTATCAAAACACCAGAAGCTTTGACCACTTATATACACAAAAGTTTTGAACTTGTCACTTGAAATGTCGTTAGTTAATTTACCATTAAATAATATCTCCAACTGTTTGTTTCAGTGATTTTAAATAACAAAGACTCCATCCCAAATTATAAGGGGCTTTGCCAACACATACATACATGGAATAATAAAGCAATCTTTTCAAAATCCAAATCCCTTACAATGGAGGGATTACCTTGAAGAAACAATTGTCAAAGCTGTGTAGAGACTGTACGAGGCCCCCCAAATAAAAACAAGCAAATCAAGGCTGTTGTTGCCTTTTACAATTGTATTGTTCATCTTTCATGCTGTCATTTCCATTTTGCTAGAAAATATCCTAGGGAACCGTTTTCTCTTCAGAGGGTTCCAGAACATTTTGAGCATGACTTAATGGGCCATCCTTTTGAAAATGCCAATTATGTTAATCTCCAGTCATTTCTTCAACCACTTCCTTGGGCCCAATTTTTTGTTTAACACTTTTGGAACTATAACTCGGAATATAAGCTAAAATCTAAAAAACACCAGTAAACTATTCATTGAAACTCGAGACAGATCTCAACTGTTCGCCTGCATTTTTTTGGTTCTCTATAATTTACCTTTTTTCTAATATATATATGTAGATGGTATCTTGTATCGACTATGCTCGTATTGCTGGGCACTTGGGCTGTTCCTTCTGTTCTCTTCAAACTAGTCTTGATGATCTATTATTAAGTTCTTGGTTAAGAATAGTGATATGATATGTAAACATGAATAAGTGAACACCTTTGTAGTTTTGTCATGTTAACTGCATGTTCTTTTGGGTTTTCAGAGCCTTAAGATGTCCCAGTGCCCCCAGGAGCTGGAGCCTGCTGATAGAAGTACGCCAGTTCATGTTAATGTTATAAAAAGACCTGAAGATTACAGGGTGAGTCTGACACCTTTACCAATCTTTGGATATACCCTCATTGCATCAGCATTCCAATATACCCCTCTGGTTTTGTTCATGTAGGAACCTGTGAGACCTCGATCAGCTTTCCAGGGTGTTGGAAGAACCCTTGGCGGTGGACCTTCCACAGAGAGTGCAGCGCCTGCTCCTCCCACTTCAGCAGCCCCTTCTGCTTCGAGGCCCATGGGCATAGTTGTGGATGACTCCCAGCCATTCACATCCATACAGCTGAGGCTGGCTGATGGCACTCGCATGGTCGCCCGGTTCAACATGCACCACACTGTGGGGGACATCAGATCTTTCATCGACGCATCACGGCCTGGAGCTGCAATGCCGTATCAGCTGCAGACTGGTTTCCCGCCCAAGAAACTGACTGACCTAACACAGACCGTGGAGCAAGCTGGCTTGGCAAACTCGGTTATCATGCAGAAGATGTAAAGCTTCAGCCAGCTGGGGAACTAAGATGCACAATGCAATGTTCGAAAAATCTGCATCGTCTTTTGAAAACTATGTATCGTCTTATGGTCGATCATGCTATCAGATACTGCCCTGGGATATCATTCATGGTTACCGTAGTATCTGCTGCCTCATTGACAGCCTAAGAGTTTATATATAATTTATCTGTGAACTGAGATTACGTTCAGCAGATACTTCTACGGGCCTGCGATATTAACGTTTATTCGCGTCTGGGTATCAACCACTGTTCTCATTTTTCATGGTATTGTGTAGTACTCTAAATAAAAATAAACCGTTTTTTTCCTAAGCAGCACCTCTAAGAAATCTCCATTGTACATACAATGTTACAATGCTAGACACAGTTGTTTATATTGTCACAACATTAAGCACCAATGAAAAGTTTAATCTTTAAAATGCAAGCCTCAACTACCTTACTAGCATCCATTAAGCACTAATGCTAACTTAAACATCTCCATCTTTCAAGCACCTGCTAATCTATGTACCCTATAGATATGGTGACTGATCTTTGTACCCTATAGATATGGTGACAAAGGACCCCTTGGAGCAATCCTCTTTCCTGATGACTAATTCTTTTCAAGGCATCAAGTGAGAGCCCCGTACACCTAAGGAACATCCTTGAAATCTATGAGCAATGTTCTGGCTAGAAGGTTAACAAAGAGAGATCCTCTATTCTCTGGTTGAATAAATGTGATGCACGCAGACAGGAAGTTAAAGAAATTCTTGACCTGCGTTGTGAGACAATGAATGAGCGATATCCAGGACTTCTCATCTATATTGGGGCAATTACGGTGAAAGCGTTCGAGTACCTCAAAGAGCGCATTTGGCAGCGAATACAGGGGTGGCAAGAAAAGTTTTTGTTCAACGTCGGCAAAGAGATTCTCATAAGGGTGTGGCACAGGCTATTCCAACATATGCTATGTCATGCTTTGACTTCACACAAAACTTTTGTGACCAAGTGAGCTCAATGATTTGCAAGTATTAGTGGGATCAATAGGAGAAGGATAAAATGCATTGGTTGTGGCACAGGCTATTTCAACATATGCTATGTCATGCTTTGACTTCACACAAAACTTTTGTGACCAAGTGAGCTCAATGATTTGCAAGTATTAGTGGGATCAGTAGGAGAAGGATAAAATGCATTGGTTGTCATGGGAGTTGCTGGAAAAAACAAAGAAGGATGGAGATCTTGGGTTCAGGGTGTGAGCTTTTTTAGACGTTGTTTGGAACGTAGAATTGTTTCCTTTTTCTGTGTTTTTTTTTTCTATAAAATAAAACTGATTCCTGTGAAATTTCTATACGATTACTGTAAAATTTCTTCCTTCTAAACAGGTCCTTAATCTTGCCATGCTTGCAAAGCAGAGATGGAGGCTGTTACAATGTCCGAACTCAAGGGGTGTTTGGATACCGGACTAAACATTTAGTCTTCATCACATCGGATATTTAGACGCTACCGGTTAGAAGTATTAAATATAGTCTAATTATAAAACTAAGTACATAGACGAGGACTGAACGACGAGACTAATTTATTAAACCTAATTAATTTATGATTAGCAAATGTGATGCTACAATAACTAATCGTTAATTATATATTAATTAGGCTTAATAAATTTATCTCGCCGTTTAGTATTCGCCTATGTAATTAGTTTTTTAATTAAACCATGTTTAATATTTCTAACCAGCGTCCGAACATTCAATGTGACACGGACTAGTTTAGTTTCTGGATCCAAAACACCTCCTTTGTGTGCGAGTTTGCTCAGGGCAAAATATTTTCCAAATGGTGATGTGTTATCAGCCAAACCCTTCGTTCTGAGGCGGTCCCAGTCAGGCAGTCACAATTCGCTGAACTCCCCTTGCCGGTGCGGCCCCGATCAACCCCCAATGTCGCCGACGCTCTCGCACCTCCAGCGCCGCCTCCTTGCCGCAGCCCCTCCCTTCTTCCGCTCCCTCTCTACGACACCTGCATCCCGCAAGCCCACCACCGCCGTGGCCGTCCTCTGGGACCTGGCCGCTTCCCGTCCCCCCTCTACGCTCCCGCTCTACGACGCCGCCGTGCGCCTCCACCTCGCCGCCACCTCCTTCGGCCGCCTCCGCCTCTCCGAGGCCTTCCTCCACCCCTCCCACCGCCTGCCCGCCCCCGCCGCGCCTGCGGCCACGACCCACCTCTGCCGCGTCTGCGGCCGCCGCTTCCGCGCCCGCGACGCCCTGCTCCGCCACTTCGACGCCATCCACGCCCGCGAGCACGCCAAGCGCCTCGCACGCATCGACTCCTCCCGCGGCGACCGCCGCGTGCGCCTCGCCGCCGCGCTCTCCCTCAAGGTCTCCAAGTACGAGAAGGCCGCCCGCGAGCTCACCGCGGGCGCGGACACTGCCGCCTCCCCCGCCGACGAACTCTGGCGCGCCGGCGTGCGCGCCGAGCTCTCCCGCATCCCCGCTGCGTCCCTCCGGGACCGCGCGCAGCAGGTGCTCGACGAAGGGTCTGTGAGGTGCTTGATGCTTGTCTCCGGCCACGAGGAGCTGGCCTCCCTGCTGCGGTTAGCGAGGGAGAGGGGCGTGCGGTCGGTGGTGGTTGGCGGGGAGTCCGGCCTGGCGAGGTGGGCCGACGTCGGGTTCAGCTGGGCTGAGGTGATCGGCGGCAAGGCCAGGAAGGCGGCGCCCTCAGTGTCTGGCAAGTGGCGGGACAAGGACGTGCTCAAGGGGCTGGAGTGGAAGTATGAGGATGACGACGACGAGGAAGAGGTGGTGTTCGAGGACAGTGACGGCGATGGTGTCGAGGAGTTCGTACGGAAAGGGAAGGGGAAACCGTGGTGGAAGATGGAATCCGACAGCGATGGCTCCAGCATTGGTGGTTGAATTTAGCCTGTTCACCGTTTGTGATCCTTCAAAACGCATGGCACACCGGTGGTGCCTGGTGCCTCATCAGTTGTGGTGGTGGCGGAGCAGCGGAGATCTGGCCCTTTCCTCTCAGCCACTCCAGGTATGGACCTGGGCATCCTACTCCTGACCAGGTTTCGTTGCGTGCTTGCGTCTCCTGATCAACTAAACAGCCTAAACCGCGGCCCTTTCCCGGACTGAATACAACAGTGACCCAAATAATTGCATTTTTTTTTTTTTGTGCCTATGGGATTAGAAAGCATTCAGCATAATGTACACAAAGGTTGTAAGTTGTAACATTGGCTTCTTCCTTTTCAGACCAGAATTTGTGCCTAATGATAAATAACAACAATAGAAAGGACACTTTCACATGGAAATAAGAAACATGGTTGAGTTGTGAACCATCTACATGTTGTGATCATGAATCCATTGGGATGAAGTTGTTCCAGAACTGCAATGCTGCAAACACCTTGGAAGTAGTTGTATTTCTCTTGCTACTGAGATGACTTGCATCATGCAGAAATTGAGGATTCACAGCTAGTGCCCTGGACTGTATGAGAAGCAATTGATTCCACAAGGGCATATTTGTTGTGATCGGGGCTTCATCAGGAAAAGTCGTCCTTGTGTAGGTGTAGGCCAAGGTAGATAGGAAACTAAAAAAATGAGATGTACATTCTGCTAGACATTGACACAGGTTAGGAATAGAAACCACATTGAGACCAAGAAAATTTGCAGCAAGAAATGCACCAGCCACCAGGGCATTCCAGATGGTGGTGGTGTGTTGTATTGGGCTGCAATTCTAGAGGATGAGCACCATGGAGCTATCCTAACACATCAGGCAATAGAATGCAATTTGAGATGTAATATTTAAACCATCTCCAAACTTACAAACACAAAGTTGTCTTGTAGATAATTCAGTGCGAATTAATTATTGCTGCAACAACAATTCATTACAATTTAATCTGCAAACGTATAGCAATCTGAATCTTTTTTTTTTTTTGCGAAGGATTCATGTTTCTTAAGTGTTGCTTTGGTACCCCCAAGTTTACTACGTTCCCATGTGCCCATGTCATTGCCTCGACACTGCTCTCATCCACCAGGCCACCACAGCCCCCAGGCTTTGCTCTACCGTCACGATCCTACACCAGGCTACACAATTTATTTCCAACCAAATGGGGTTTACATCCTGCAAGTACCACCACTACGCCACTACCAAATAATACAGCTGTTCAAACGAAATGTGCCGTTGCGGCCACATTCCGGCCAGCCCGCTCCAAGAACGCCAGCATACTCTCGCACTCCGAGATGATGGCCTTGTCGAGCCCACTCCTGATCACGGGCGCGAAGAAGAGCCACGAGCCGGTCGCCGTCACGAACGCCAGCGTGAGCGCCGTCGCCACGGGGCGCGGCGGCCGCCACATGCCGCTCTGCCGCGCCAACCACCGCTCGGCCACCGCGCACGCGCCGTGCAGCGCGAAGAAGGCGGTCACCTCCCCGGTGCCGGCCTCGAGCGTGATGTAGTAGAACATGACCTCGTGCATGAGCCCGGACACGAGGAACGCCGCGAGCACGCCCGCGGCGGCGCCGAGGCGGGCGCGCACGGGGCGGTAGACGCAGGGCCGGAGCACGGCGGGCACCATGAGGTTCCATCGCCGGCCCCAGAAGTCGCGGAGGGAGGAGGCGAGGTACGGGCGGTGGAACTGCGGCTCCAGCTCGGCGCCCAGCAGCGCGCGGGCGAGCGCCGCGGCGGACGCGAGGAAGAGCTCGAGCAGGAGGTACACGTGCGCGGCGTCGAACGCGGGGACGGCGCACGCGGGCATCCGCGCCCGGTGGCACCGGGCGGAGACGAGCGCGGCGAAAAGCGCCGCCTTGGCCGCGTACGACAGCAGGAACCCGGGAGGGAGGGCGCGGGACGGCGGCGGCGGCGGCTGCCGCGACGTCGGCTTCCCGTCGTCCCGGACCTTGACGGGCAGCGCGGCGCACGCGACGAAGCGCACGAGCGGGAGCGCCGGGTGGAGCGGCCCGTGGCCCGCGGCGAGGAGGAGGAGCTTGAAGCCGCAGAGCCAGACGAGGAAGAAGGCGGTGATGGTGCGGAGGTGGATGGAGGAGAAGGCGAAGGGGAGGACGAGGAGGAGGAGGAGCACCGGGAGGAGCGCCGCGAGGCGGGGCGTGCCGGGGGCCAGGCGCGAGGTGGCGAGGCGCGCGTAGGCCAGGGCCACGGACGCGGCGGCCGAGACCACGGCGAGGCCCGCTACATCGGACGACGCCATGCCCGCCTGCTGACAGCCTAGCTAGCTCCCGTTTGCTTTGCTGATTCACGGCGGCCGCCGGCCGATCGAGATCCGGATGAGGTGGCGTGGTGGTGATGTCGATCGAACTGGCGACAGAATATAGTATTAGTAGAAACGGCGATCAAAAGAAAGGATTAGAATTTAGAAATGCATCATGTGATACGCAGGGCGAACTAAGGCTATCCCCAATGGGTAGTGTAAAATACTGCCTATACACTGTAGCGCTACAAACAGAGAGAGGGATAGTTGGAACAGTGGAGGAATAGTGGATAAAAAAGATGTTTTAGACAATGGGGATGGTCTAAGATATACATGCAATTGTTCACCTGTGTGCACCTGAAAACCGTCGAGTCTTCTCCACCCTCGCGTCGTGTGAGGTGTGATTGCAGTTGCAGTCCAGTTCTTGGCTCGTTGTCATGTTGCGCATGACGACGCCTCGTGGCTCGTGTTTATCGTGTCGTGGCTGTGAGGACAGACAACTCCTTGTTGATCTCAGTTCACCATTCAGGTCAGTTTTTTTTTTTTTTTTTTGAGCTCAAGGTCAGTTTTTTCTATAAATATAAAATATATGTATTGCAGGCGAAAATGGCCGCAAGCTAAAGCTAGTGCAACCTTGGGCCTATCACCGTTACGGGGCGCTGGTGGACCTCGGCCCGGTGCGCCTGCGACGCGTGAGTGGGCCTTTACCATCCGTTTTTGGGCCCTGTCCCGCTGGCCCAATGCAGCCCGAGGCTTCCGCTCCGCCGATACGATATCGCCGTATAGTCGGCGTCAGCGTCTCCCAATTAAGCTTCCCGGCTTCCCGCGCGCGTGCGCTGCCTTTTCCCTCCCGTGACCAGTCGTCTCGGCGGACGTGTGACGACGCGCCGGTGAGCCCGTGACCGCCGTCCTGCGACGGACGGCCGGGGAGGCCGGTGGCGCGCGCCAATCCACGACACGAGACGCTGCGGCGCGCCGGCCCGTGGGATCGGATCTCCCACCGACACCGACGACGCATATCCATCGATGATCTGCCGGCCCGACGCCTCGACCCCAGGCTTATCTTCTGCAGAGATCCAGGCAGAGAGCCAGCGAGTGACCATGAATTCATCGATCACTGCCCGCCCCCCAGGCACGACCAAAACCACAGCGCTGACGCCGCGCGCGGCTTCAGGGTACGGTGGTGGCGCATGCATCGGCATGGCAGAGACCGCGAGAGCCCCGGTTTCCGGCAGGTGGACGTACGGGCAGCTAGCCGGGCGGATTATTGGCCGCCGGCCGCCCCGGCGGGGAGCGTGGTTGGCAGCATCGCAGCCAGCAGGGGGTCCATTTTTTCCAGTGCAATTAAGCTCGATCAGGAAAACACTGTGCCACGCACGCACGGACGGGCCAGCCGGCAAGCAGGCGCCTGCCGCTGCTTGCTCGCCGGTCATCGGCCGTAGCGCTCGTACGTACAGGTCATTAATTTGGTACGTAGTAGGCGCAACAGGATCGGACGAAAGCAAGCAAGGTCGTCCCCGGCCGGCCGGGCCAATGATCTGACGACGGTCATTGATTCATTTCATCATGCAAGGTCATGACCTGAGGCATTGGATGAAAGGGTGGCCACGCCCAAGACCAAGACTAGCATGATGGCCTCATCGATCGGCTGCGTTATTCTATTCGTTTGCGCAACAGCCAACACTAGGCGCACTGGCCGGCGCTACAAACGCGCAATCCTATCGCCAGGACCAGCTGGAAGCTACTAGCTTCCCAGTTGCGGTGTGTGCGTGTTTCGTCCATCGGAAAATAAACGTCTTAAGCTGATGACTTCACAAAATCTGCACGGTGCACGCCATGCAAGCACAAACAGATTTACAAACATGCATGCATAAAAACATTTAGTAGGTTGATATATATACTTTGGGCGTAGATGAAAGAAACGTGCATTTTTGAAGGTCAATAGTTATCCACTCGGGCCACGAATTAAATAAAATCGCCATCCTAGGTTACGCATGTACTATATGCAGGCAACAAGCTCGACCACTCGAACCTCATGGATGCCAACATATTTCTTGAATACTTAAAATAATGAACTTTTGATAATTATATATTAGCATGTCTAGATTTATCTTCAAGAAGCTTCAAAGAAATTATAAGTCAAACTTTTAAAATTTTGACTATATATAATTTTTATATTATTTAGTTTTAAATCGTGAAAGTCATATGTATAGATTGTCTTAACAAGTCTTTTCATAAAAATATAAATTTCTTATGATATTTATCTATATTTTAATAGAAATATTGGTCGAGACTATGTCGAACAACAACAAATTCGGATCTAGAGGGAGTACCTTGATGACCAATATGTCACAGAGGGATTATTATGCACAAAAGGTATTCCAGCTGATTAAAATACAATACCTATTATCTTGCTACCTATTCTCAGCGCATGTTTTCATTTCTCGGTGTTCAAGAGTGCCACGTCAGTTTTGCATAGGTAATTGTGTGTCTCAGGGTTCATCTAGATGCAACTTTCTCATATGTTTCTTGTCGCACCACATTAGTTATGTGGCACGCCATTTAATGAGATTAAAACCCTAAATAAAACCAACATGGGATATCTGTTGATAGATGTAGCAGGATTGTTTTGCTGATGCGTATACATGGACGTAACTAGCTAGCTACATCTATAACAATTACTACATCCGTCTCAAAATCATCTCAAAGTAAGTGTAGTTTGGTATAGTTCTAAGTTAAACCATCAAAATTCAATGTTTATGAAATCAAATCAATACACTATAAAATTGTATTCCAAAATGAATGTTAGTGTATAAAGTTAAAATTGCAGTTATTCCGAAATGAAATTTTAACTTTCATTTTGGAATACACTATCAAATCAACATATTTCTGGAATACTTAAAATTAAAATTGCAGTTATTTTGAGACGAGTGTAGCAGTTTAGGAAACCATAATGTATGCAAATCTCCATATAGGACTGCATATACGTCAATTTAAGTTAGACGAGTTTGTCTAGAAAAAAAAATAGCATGGATGTCTAGCCGAATTCCATGAACTAAAATGACTACATTAGTATCAGTTCTTCAGTTTAATCCCTGTCTTGCTATCATGGAACTGCTGAACTATTTTTTTTACCAAGCATAAAACGCCATAATGAACTAGCTAGGTGTAGGTAGAAATTAAACATAGAAAGGCGTTAATTAACAAGATATCATGTAGAGTACGTGACAATTAACTAGGGTGTTTGTACGTAGAATCGGACAAGACAAAATGTTTCAACCAGACGTGGATTGCAATAGAGATTCATAGCATATACATGGAGAAAGAAAATTAATGGAACTTTGATGTTTATTAACAGACCTAACTCACAATTTCTTCACTCTCAAAAGAAGATATAGTGGACCAAATGATCACCCTTAGGGCCTTAGCTTGTGCATATAGCACGGATGCACAACATCTCTACCACTACTAGAAAAAAAGGCTTGTAGTGACACTTTATTTATGTAATAGACACGTTTTATTTCGTATTTACATCAATTTTAGCATGTTTTTGAAAGAGTATCAGGAGCGTCTTCTCAAGCACCGTGTCAGAATTCATAGAGACGGATTATAAGGGACGGATTATAAAGTTCATCTATAGTTGATAAAGAGATGTTCTATTGAAACGTTATATGCATGTCTATGCATTTTGATACACTTTTATAATACATTTATACAACATGTCTATAGACGTTGTTACATTTTGTAAAAGCACTTCAATACATGTTTAAAAATAGTAAAAACTAAGCACATTTTCTAACCATTTAATATCTTTTATACCCTATTCTAAAATTAAAAACAAATGTTAGTGTATAAAGTATAAACTACATTATAAAAACAGACAGAGCTGATTTCCTCACTGGAGCTTCTACAATTCAGTAATGTTCAGAGGTAAAGCCCAGTAAATTATTGGACATCTTTTTTTTCAGAAACATAACTGGGGACAATTAAGTACTTGAGAGTGTATATGCTCTATATATGCAAACTAAATTATATATACAAACCCTGCATATTTCTACTCGTCAATGGTTTCCCTTACGAGTAAACTAAATCTTTCTTTCCCTGCTAGGGGGCTTCAATTCAATCCTCACAGCAGGACTCCGGGAGTTGATGCGATGCCATGGCATCGGAAAAGAAACACGTGCATGTGAAGCTGGATAGACTGCCTCGATCAGCTAACTGTACTGGCCAGCACACTATCATGACATGCTATATCTTGTTAGCTTTAGCCTGGCACTAGTTGCACCTCTCATAGATATGCAATACCCAATGGAGATTTGGCTGGCGCAGTGAAAGGATGATCTTGTTTGGCATGCATGGTCTTAGTCAAGCCCGTGATTCGTGAACACGGTTATTGGGCTTTAATACTCCGTATATATGTGGCATAGAGAATAGCCAGCACATAATAAACCGTGCTCTTTTTTTCCCCTCACAAATAAAAGATCTACAAGCTAAACTTGTAGTGACAAGTTCTAAGAGAAGCATGCATAGCAACAAGAGATCAAGGGAAGATATATGTGGATCCAACAAGCTAGAATAACATGCACATATATTTCATGCTGTTCATCTCCTACTATGTGATCTTATATCGATCTCTAGACAGCACAGCTGGGATAATCACGGCATGCTACGTTTGGGTCATGGATCAATCATGAAACACAAGGCGTCAAAATGATATCTGAAAGAACTAGAAACAGCTCAGAGAAGAAATCCACATAGCCAATGAAATATTACATGAATCAAATCAAACTCCGATAGATCCCAATCAAAGAGTGAAACAAATGAATCAAGATAAACGAAAAATCTTGTTTGCACAAATCATATATAGGGACACAATAGAAGTAGAAGGACATGTACGAATAACATATAGCATAGCATGGCATACCCTTGCACAAAGTACGTAGCTAGGACGACGAAAGAAGACGGATTTCGGACCAAGACGCTTGATTCCCCAAAGCCATGGCGCAGCAGCGTACAAAGAGGGAAGCTGAAGAGGAGCTATAGAAGGAGGAGATCGAGAGCTGCACCGATCTGATGATGGTTTCTTGACTAGCTCACATGACACAAGTACTGCTAGCAGAACAGATCAACCGCGCCATCATCATGCATCTCTCTCGCTCGTCGCTTTCTGTCACCTCACCCGCCCGCTCTCTCTCTCCCCCCCTCCGCCGCCGCCCTTCTCTTTCCCCCACCTCGGTTTTCTTCATGGACTATAGCTTCTCCGGCCTCTTCCTCTTGGAAGTAGGTGAAGGCGACTCTTGAGAGCTGGGCAGTAGTGTGGCAATCATGGCGGCCGAGGGCCCGAGGAGGAGCTTGGCCGGGCAGCATGATTGCATCTTGGAAGTAGGGGGAGGAGAGCGAGGCTCCTCGCATCACATGGTGTGGTATGATGGAGGCACACCTCATCACTAGTAGCCTAGCCGCACACACACCTCTTTTGGTTTATTGGGCTCGACCAGCTTGCTGATCTTCTTTCTAGGGGTCTCTCCCCCCTCCTATAATAATGTGATGGTGACGGCAGTGGTTTGTGACGGAGTTTGGGCTACTAAGGCTGGACAGTCCAATATGACTCTCTATCTCTATTCCCTAAACACTATTCTAACTAACCCTCTCTTTCACCACTGTTTTTTACTGTTTTACATAAATGCTGAGAGAGAGGTGAGAGAGAAGAATAGTTGGAATAGTGTTTAGAGAGTGGGAATAAAGAGTCCCATTAGACTCAGCCTAACATTGGACAAAATCAATGTATTTTAGTACGTATCAAAGCCTTCTTAGGAGGTGTTTGGTTTAGGTGGGATTTTGAGAATCTAGATTTTAGTTTGAGAGTTTCAAAATCTCTAGTGTTTGGATGTTTGAATTTTTATTTTGGATAATGTGCCAACACTCTAATATCTCCCATTAGCAAGGACAAAGGATTTTGCATTAGGTAATGTGTCTAACTTTACATTATCTCAATATCCCTAACCAAACAGGGCATACACATATGTAGATTGGAGAGTTTTTTGTATATCCAAGCATGCCCTTACATAGTAGTATATTTTTCATGCATGTCAAGACATTTTATTTCAAAATTAGCAAGTCATAAAGTAAAAAACTTCTAAAGTCCAAAAAAGCAAATAACAAAGTAGCTCAAAACTTGGGGAGGGAAAATTCATATCTTCACTCTTGTTTTTATAGAGCAAACATAATACTCCTTCATTCTTTTTATTTGACATATTTTAGTTCAAAAATAAACTAGACGGTGACAAATATTCGAGGATAGAAGTAGTATCTTATGAACAGTCTAGATCATAGTAAATTTAGCGCTTATTAAGTGTGCATGCGTGTGGAAGAATGTAATGCTTTCTAGGGAAACATTAAACGAGGCCTAGTGTCTTGATCCTTATATATTTTTTCTTGTAAATTTGTGATATTTTGGCTATAGTGAAGGCGAGATTGAGACTATTTATGTCTGGTCTCAAATTATTTCAAAATCCTCTAGTAGTATTTACATTACCTACTAAACAGCCATGCCTTTTCCATTTTAGATTTAAGATGTAATGCCACTTAAATGTATTGGTTGAAGTAGCCTTATTAAGATCATCAATGATCAAGACATGCGTGTATCAATTTTCTGATATATATGGATTACAGATTACAAATGAAGCTATAGCTGGAGAGACAAGATCAAAAGTACTGACATGATCGTTTTTTGAAAGGTACAAAAGTCAAAAAGGAAAGAAACAGGTTGCTTTTTGTTTGAGAATAAACTACACTGGCGGTGCAAGAGGAGCACAGAAAGAAGAGCTGGAGTAGGTGGGGTTTCTGTTTGGTTGGTGGTTGGTTCTCAAAGATGTTCTATATATCTACATTTTCTCATTAATTTCCACAAGTCACATTAATCTATCAATATTGCTTACAGTACAGCACTTCCATCATTCATAAATAGGTAATGCTTTATAGACACGACCTATCTTAAAGCATAGTATTTTAATGCGGTTCCTATACAATATAATGATTTATAAGAGAATAACTTGATATTTATAACATAAGATATTAGCTATCTGGAAACCTAATATTTTAACAGTTTCTATATAATATAATGGTTTTGGATGTACCATGGTATTTTTTTAGTATTTGAAACTACACTCACCTCAATGCTTTCATGGTTTCAGCTAGGTTCTTAATATTTGCACTCAAATACCATGATTTGTGATGTTATATCTAATCAACATCTGAAAGTTTAGAGAAATACCATATAGCTCCAATGGAGTTAGATAAAACCATGATATTAATGTCAAGGCAATTACAACTATGGTACGGTACTTTAACGCTGTTTTTTAAGTCATGATTTCAATAACCATGCTTTCAAACATCTTGAAAATATTGATATGAAAACATAAAAACTATATACAAAGATTTATCTTAGAAAGTAGTTTAACAAAGTGATGTATTTATTAGATATTAAAACTATCACACTGTTACTAATTGGAGAAACAATGAAAAGCATGAATATGGATGATAAAATGTATGTAGTAAGTAGTAACACATTAGTTTATCATAAGTTCATAACCAATATGTGCATTATGTTAGCAAACCTGCACACATACAAAGAGTACGTAAAGATAAATAATTTCGATGGGTCGTGCTAACTAAATCTATTCATAAATTTCTAATACTCATATTCGCTAAATTCTAACTCTGTTGCACAGGTGGTTGAATTGAGCCTTCTAGGTTGCAGAAACATGAGCTCAAAGCTATATGAGGAAAATAACTCTTTTCAAGCAAGATGAAGAATTTTTGCCCCTTCAAGCAAGACGAAGACGCAACATTTTTTTTCAAAGTGAGATGATGCGCCTCTAGAAAGAACGGATTACACATCTCGTGTGACATGGTTGTGCCCCATCCAGCGTCCAACTTGCCTGGCTGTTGCCCGCATTCCATATTGCAGGCCGGGCACTGCCACTGCGTTGTATGTTGTGCGGTGATCTGCTGGCTTTTGGTGATTGCTAAGGGAGAATCGTTTGAATGGTACACAATGCATGTACTGTGCACCGACTGGAAGGTCATGTTTGGGCAACGATCTGTCCAAAGTCCAGCAGATCTGCTATCCTATTGCCTATATTAGTCAAACTACAGTGTTATTTTCGTAGTATGCACAATTAACTATATAAACAATGTAGACGATATGCTATATTTGGTCTAAAAGCCCCACCGTGCAGAGATCTCACCAAGATCTTCGAGCCATGAGTACTGTCCCCGGCCCACAAAACATTTGGAACCTCGCACTGATTTAATCAACAGCTCCCTACACGCTACATTTTTGCAAGGGTGAAGGGTTGAGGGCTGTTTGGACCTTTGGATCACAGGCTGTAAAACCTTGTAGCCCGGAAGATTGTAAAATATATAAGATCTGATTTGTCTTCAACCAACTGCATCCCTCCCGCCAGAGACATCTCACCGCTGCCACAGAGACTGCTCAAAAATTGTGCGAATGCGATAGGGCAACTAGCTCTGTCTCCCAATATTGAACATTTGAACCCCTGATTTTTTTTTTCAGTTTATGCTTTCCTCTCAACTGTAGAGTTCACTCTGGTATCTTGTAATTGTAAAGCTGGATTATAGGGCCGTTTGGAGGAGTTCCATATAGCTACGTCCAAGTGTGTGGCGTGCTGAAGCTGCAGTGGTCGATTCGTTCGCCAAACATTTGGTGCAAAAAGTTGCAGGAGAGATGTTAGATGGCGCTAGATTTTTTGTGGTGGACCAAAGTTGTGTGGTGTCCTGACACCAAATAAATTGTGGCCTAAATATTATTTGGCGGGTTATATGACAACCGACAAGTTGAGGATCCCAACCAAATAGACCTAAAATATAGCCTAAAAATTAAATTAGCATGCTTGGATCAATTAGAGCTTTTAAAATTTGAATAATGGACTATATGTGAATCCAAAATAGGCCTTGAATGCATTGAGATTGTGCAGAGTTTGCTTTTCGCAAAGCCCGTGAAAAGCACTCTGCTTAGACTATGACCAATGGAGTGTGTAAATGCAATGTCTATAGTTCAAATCGACACTGCAGCGCTACTGTAGACAGAAAGGAAAGTAGTTAGAATAGTGGATACACATCCCTTTTACTCCATCCATTGAGGATGGTCTTACTCTGTTCATTCCTAGATTCTGTTAGTTTATTGATAATCAGCTACTCTGCACAATTCTTCTATTTCGCAAAGCTTATGCTTAATCTATGGAAAAACTAAAAATAAATCAGTGTTTTGCGGTAGAATGTATTGTTTTTTTAGCGCGAAAACATTTTGATACATAATATACTCTCTCTCCATCCAAAAATAAACAAAAAGATACATGCGTTGTTGGTCTGATGGGTTTTTTATCCTCTCCGGAGTAGAAATAAGCAGTGGCCTATGTAGATCACACTCCAGCTGATAATAGGCTATAATGCTAGGACAACCCATATAGGTTTTTATAAGTTATTAGGAGTAAATGGTTAGCATCTTTATATTACCTTTTTCACAAATATGCGTTGCAATTAATTAGTTGATAAGTTACCATTTATTTTGTTGCCATTTGCTTTATTACCAAAGGTAGTTTGATTATGGTTTATATGTTGGAATAACCTTTTTAATAAGACAAACGATTAAAGTCGTCGAAAAAAAAATCAACCGTGACATGCTTTTAATAACGAAGGAGTATATAAACCGTAGCCGATCCAAAATTCCAATTAGGCAAGTGGAAACGCTTAGCGCATTGATTGATTTGGTCCCTGCGCTGCCGATCCATGGAGGCGGCCAGTGTCCCCTGCAGCGAAAACACACGTTGGGCGCGCCCATGCATGAGCTTATTATGGCCCCGGCGGCCTGCGGTCACCTGCAAATTGAGAGAGGATGTCCCAAGAGCATTCATTTTCATGTGGCCGGCTGAGGAGTTGTCTCGAGCTGGCTATTATGATGTCCCATGTCGAGCGAGCCCGATGGTACAACTGCCCCGGCAATGAGGAGATCGCAAGGAATAATCTGGTGGGCGCACGGCGCACGGGCATCCGATGCAGGTGCCCGGCCGGCTGGTAGCCTCCCACATAACTGTGCTGGCAATTGGACGACCCACAAGGCTCAAAGGCTGTTTTCAGCAGGCTACGGTAAAATGACCGCTTATAATACAAAATGGCGTTGTAGTGTTATATTATAGACAAAATAGAAACGGTGATAGACAAAGATGGTGACGTGTCTAGATTAGACACGCCACTGCCCAGCTTGACCATGTTGTGTGTGCTGCGCTAAGCATTTGAACGACCACAACCCGGGTAATCTCCTAAATGCTAGCTAGACCATCTTGTTTTCTTTGGGCATGCTGCTGCTGGTAGCCGGTAGGCCATCTGTTTTGATCGTATGAATCCATGACGAGCCTGCTGATTGCCAAACGCCATTGCACATCATGCAGGGCAGGGCAGGGCATCCATCGCTGCGTGTGTACTGTGGAATGATTCCCTGAGCCAAACTGGAACCAGGGGAGAGAGATGCGCCAAAATAAAGCACGCAGCAGTCTTTTTAGAAGCTTTGCCTTTCTTTTCGTGCGGCGCCCGCCCGGTGTGCATGTCGTCGCAGGCAGGCAAAGCGATTTCGATCCATGTAGCTTGCGTCGGCACTTGGCACCAGGCTGAAAGCCAAAAGGCGTCCCTCTGTCCTCTTGCTTGCAGGGTTAAAGCAGCAGCAGCGTCAGGTTGGGGGAAAAAATACTCAAAGCCAAAAGCTCTGCTCCTCGTCTTTCTTCTTTTCAGGGCAGCAAGATACGGATTTATGCTTCTGCAGAACAGCCGCATCTAGTACGCACTAGCATATTCAAAACTGTATTCATTCACGAGGCCGCTCAGGACTTCAGTCTTCAGGCAGATGTGCAGGCTATTCAACCCCCGAACAATCGTTCAATCCAGTAATAACTTCACAAAAAAAGGAAATAAACGAAGTATTTAAGAGCACCACGTACTTAGGCTATCCACACTCATTCTATCCTGTTTTTCTGCCCTAAAAAGAATATTTTGTTCTGATCAGCAAAGTTCTCTACTCTATACCACAATTATCCGCAACCATATTAACCCTATATCTCTATCTTATACCAACTACCCCAATTTTTATTATTTTATATTCATCCCTCTCCCTCTCTTCTCCATTCATCCCCTGCGGCAACTCCATGGTCCCCTCCACCTTCCTTCTATCAAAAAAAAAACTCTGCCTCTACCTCTCTCCTGCGTCGGCGCCAGCTCCTCCACTGCCTTCTCTACGCTCGGGCGGCCGCCGCCGGTGCCTCGTCAAGCTCCGCCTCCGAGAGCATCCGTGCCATGCTTGCCCTCTCCTCCTCCGCTGCTTTCAACCGCCACGGCGTCGGCCCACCGCGTCGACAGACCGGAGGGAGCCGCGTCGGCGGCGCCGGCCCTCCCCATCCTCGTCGCCCCCGCTGGAGAGTGCCGCGCCCGCGATCCGGCCTCCTTAGGCTCTGCCTCTGCCCCACCTCCTCACTGTCCGCCGCCACGCGCCGCCCTTCTCTCCGCCCTGCCGGCACGCGTATCTGGCCAAGCGACGGGCCCGACCCCACCTCTCCCGCGGCACCCGCCTCCGCCGCCTCCTTCCCTGCTCCGGCGTGGCCTCTGCTCGGCGATGCCCCTCCGCTTGCGCCCGCCGCGCCGCCGCCTCTTCTCCGCAGGCACGTCGCACCGTCCTCCACCGCCGGCCACACCCCTCTCCCTCCTCCTCTTCCACCATAGCGTGCGAGCAAGGTGGTTGCCCACGTGGAGGAAAGAGAGGATATGGCGTAGGCACTCCAAGGACGCCAGATTTGGGGTTGGAAGGCTCCTCGGGGGCGATGCAGTGGGCGACGGAGTCGATGGCTGCATGCCATTTTACCCTATATTGCTACCCTAAACCTTTAGGGTAAGGTATAAGGTGCATGACTACGAATAGTCTTACTATCCTGGTTTAGTGCCGCAGACAGATAGCTTAGGCTGAAAGAAATCTGGCACTGAGCAGTGACAGCGGAACCCTAGTGTCGGCAGTGCCGAAACAAATCCACAGATTCTGGGGCTGTTTAGATCTGTGGCTAAGGTGATTCACCTCATTTGCGGCAAATGCCTAACTTGAGGTGCCAAAATTCAGCTTCTAACTTGAAACATGTTGAGACAAAAAAAATGAGCTAATCTACCATAAATGAGGTGAGACATACCTTATCTTAGCTAAAAAACCAAACAACTATCTAAGTTGATTATGACATGCCTAAGTTAAGATGAGGCAACTTAGCCATGAATCCAAACAGCCGCTCCGTAGCACCACTGCTATTGTTATTGTTACCCGTCTGCCACTCTTCATGATTGCATGTGGCGAAGGACAAAAGGCCAGTGCAAATGGATGCATGATGCAGCAATGGGCTGCCCAGCCGGATTCGAGCGTACATCACCATTGCAGGTCCTAAGCCAGATTCTAGGGACGGCACTACCTTTTGCCGGGTGACACCGGCTGATGAGTTTCTGAGTAATCTAGGCTGTAGGCTGGACTACGGCGAAATCCAATCACGCCGTTCAGCAGATCTATGAGACTGTGCAGGCGTGGAGCAGATCGCATATATATGGTTTGCCTATTTACTGTTCCAATCATTTTTTTTATGTACAGTAACGCTCTAGACAGTAATTTTATACGGTCTGCAAACGACACTGCAACTAAAATATACCCATTTCTTCGTTCTTAGATGCGTAAGACCATCTCCAATAGGGATATCTGTACCCATTGCCTATCCATATTCATCTACTATTTCAACTACATCTCTCTTTGTTTACAATAGCGCTACAGTATTAAATAGTATCAAACAGCAGTGTATAGACATTCCGTTTACACATCTCCATTGGAGATCAGAAGATCCAATATCCTCAAATGGATAATTGGAGCCTCGGTTTTCCACTGCATGCATGCCCTCTACACGGGTATGATTCACTTATCTGCAGGGATGAATGTACGATCCTTTTGTGAGATGTCAGGGGAGAGGTAGCCCGAGATCTAGGTATCCTGACTCGCCGGGAGCAATCCACACTCTAACCTGATGGCTTCCAGGAGCTGGGGTGATATCACCTCCTTTTCTTCTGCATCCGTACTGTTTTCCTTTGAGCTTTTCTGGGTCGCTACTGCTCCCCAACCTCTGTACAGAATCACTTTGTTTGTTTCCCGTGACACTAGAACCGATCCTGTTGCCTCCTGTTCCCATTAGACGTCAAAGAAGCTCAGATGAATTTGGGGTATCCAGGATCTAATAATTATTCTCTGTTACAAGTAACAAACCTCTAGTTCTGATATCAGCTGCTGAATTGGAGTTCCATCTGCTCTGTTCTTAATATTCACAATAGCAAGAGGATGCTTCTTGAAGTGTGTTTGTATTGTTTTTGCAACTCCTGTGATCACATTATTCCTCCCTATGACATGAATCGGATGCTCAGCAAAGCAATTTAAAGAGTGCAAACAATAACTGGGATAAGATCAACAAAGATACCTATGGAAAGGACTGGTCGTTTCTTCATTTTAAGGGCCTGCTTCCTTAGCACGAGCCTTTCTTGATTTGAGAGTGGTGTAGCTCTTGAAGGCAATATAGAAGCAGATTTCACATCTGACGATTTTGGCCCATTCACATCTTTTGAATCACCATCATGGTGACTATCTGGGCTGAACGTCACAGTAGAGCTATGCTGGTTTTGCTGCAATATCAGTTCATCAGCATCAGCAAGGAACAAAGCTATATGGTGGTAAAGCGGACAAACTCACATGTCTGATCAGATTATTGACTGAAACTGCAACTGCACTAGAACTCCCAGACAGGCATGGGCCTGTAGTCGCAGAAGAATCATCTTCTAGCTTGTCGAAACAGACTTTGCTCTGTAAAATACAATGTGCAGTAGCTGCATTAGTTCACCATATAATGATTTAGAAGGAGCAAACTATGACGTAAAGAGTGTAAAAGGAAGGACGAGTGACCTGCATGGCATCCAAAGGAACTCCAGACTTTGTTAAATTTAAGGTTCTATCTGTCTCAATCTCAGCTGAAGTGCCCTCAACCTCTGGTTCTGAACTCATGGGAGCAACTTCATGCACTTCCTTGACCATTTATATTGAAACAAACAAATAATCAGGCATTCATGGAATAACTGAGCAGTGATTGAATTACATTGAAGTTAGAATATGTTTACTTCGTTCTGCTGCTGTAGTGTTCCAGAGTTAACACTTGGACCATCCATGATCCTGTTATAGTAGCTGGAATTCATCTGATCCTTCAAGTAGTCAATATTCTTTGAGAGCTTAAGCACGTGAACCTTGAGGGACTAAAATGAACAAGAGAAATTGTTCAGAATCCCAAAGAATGTAAACACAAAAGAATCATAAGAATTTAGTGAATACATAAATCACACCTTACAACGTTGGTTTTCCACGGAACGCTTCAAAGCATCCCTTTTACTCAACAAAGTTTTCGGCCTTAGAGTAGATGGCCTCTGGTAGTTCTTTCCTCTGTATACTATTATGGCATGTCCTTTGCTCACTTTTTCCACTGCCACCAAAATACCACCACTCTCTGCCTCCAGAGTTCGAGCAGCATATTCGACATCTTTAAGGCGGTGTTCTTTACATATAATCTTGACAAGTTCACGATACTTCCAATGAAGATGCATATTTTCAATAGTTCCATCAAAAACTCCTCTCCTACCTGCAAAACAATTAAACAAGGATATTACAGGACCAGAACAAAATGGAGATGAACATAAAGCACATGTAAGTGGGAAAGCCACTTTGTTGAGAAACTACAAGTATCTTTCTATTGACCTAGCTACACAATATAAACTTTCCATAAAGGCGAGCTCAGTAATACACGCTCAAAAATTTGCATTTGACTTAGTGTAATCAGGATATTAGATATGTTCTGAACTAGTACTGCAGCTTGTTACTTGCCTTGGCAGGGATCATGCAATATCCTTGTAACATGTTGCCCCATCTTTCTGGCCATGTTTCGACCAGACAGGAGTGAGTTGTCATTGCTGGTAAAGTGGTAATAGACACATTGCGATATAGAATGACATGAAAGCAGAAGGTTCGTGATTCACAAGAAATGGAAGAACTACTCCAAATTTGTGTGCTTCAAGCAAAAGAAAATCCACATAGGGCTCACCATGCTCATGTCAGAACTAGGAAAATAATCAGAAATTATTGGAGTATTGCTAATGTTCAGTAACTTAAACCAGTATTGTTAATGTTCAGTAAACTTAAACCAGTTTTTTTTTTTAAATATTTACATCATATTTCAACCTTAAAATCTAGTTTAAGCTACAAAATGGATAATCTAATTGTTTGTATGCAGAGGCACGAACAAGTTTCCATTTTCTAAAATAAAAGAGGTTGTGTTCAGAACAGAAGTGCGCAGTGTGTGGTTGAGGAGAATACCTACCTAGCAGCAGAAATTGTTTCATCTTTAATCCAACTTTTCTCAGCATGTATCTTTCCTCTTCCGAAATAGCCTCTCTAGCTTCAGCCTTTGAAGGCTGAGATGCATTTTCTAGTTCTTCAAGCAGTTTTTCAGCCTTCTCTTTCTCTGCTATGGCCTGACAAGTGGTTTGGATATATATCTTGTTATGAATAACACTTGTATTCAATACGAGGGCTGAATAAATACACCGGTACAGGAGGCCTTATCCTACAGAGACTCGTACAAAGAGAAGCCCTTATCCCACAGGGACTCTTATAAAGAGAGGCTCTTATCTTACAAGTACTTGTACAAAGAGACATATACCTTTAACATATCTGACAGCGGATGTATAGAAAAACAAACATGCCAACTGAAAGAATACCTGAGATAATCTGGTCTCAATATTCTGGGCAACAGTACTAAGAGATTCAGTGTCATTCTTTGTGATAGACAGTTCCTCTCCATGAATGTGTACCAAGACATTACTTGATACCTTCAGTACAGAATCATCTTGAGTAGGCATGCTTTCTTCAATTTTGGGCTTGGGCTCGTAGAATGTAGAACTTCCCAGCTTTCTGCGCTTTTCTATTGCCAAAGAGACAGCTGGGGGGAGGAAATCTTTCCCTCTGTACAAAACAATCGACTCCTTATCCCGTGATAATAGGGTTCCGCCTGTTAAGTCCTGCAGCATTAAAGTATAAAAGTGTGGCTTACCATTCTGATTTTGAGAATGGATATTCTAAGTACAGTAAATAAATAGTGAAAATTGGAAGTTCCAGGTACATTTAGATTACACAAGATGCTAACATATATTTCACTGATTTCTGATCATATATAGAAGGTGATGAAGAAATGTACAAAAGGTAAGGAAGAATCATACATGACACTTTACATCTCCAAATCTGATGACATGTGACACAAGTTAAACTCTGGAACTTTTACGAGAACATAACAGGAGCACACAAAAATTATCATATCGTATGACTTTGGGCATTGGGCAATGGATCGGTTATCACCTACCTACCTTTAATTCTTCAGTTATGAGCTCAGTATCAGCGTTCTGTGCATCTCTCTTGATTGCAATCTTTGCTACCTCGCATCTTTCCCATAGCTTGATCATGGATGCAGCCAATCCTTGAAGGTTACTGCTTCTTCCTGAAAAGTGGACACTGCAATTAATACTAGTGATCCTTACCAACATTGTCAACGAAAATAGAAAAGAACAAAGTACCAAACATTACCAAGTGCATAGTGGAAAGGCAAAGGATGGGATAGTCTCCTAAGGATAGTCATTTCCCTGTCTGTCAGCTTAGGCGGCACACCTGAAGGAAGAAGGCGAAAAGGCCTACGGTAACCTGGCACAATAGCTGGCAACAAATCAGCATCTACTGGAAGGGGATTATACCCCCACCAACCAGAAAACCTTGGGCCCAACCCATCAAGTAATTTATCCGCTTCATCTGCAAGTTTGACCTCCCCAGGCAACTGTAATCGAAACTTATTTGGAGAACCAACACCAGCCACCAAGGATGACCGAACTCTAGGACCAACTTTACTAGGACGATCAGCATCAGTGTTTACATGCAATCTCACATGTTGCTTGTTTGGAGCTCCAGTTCTGATGTCCAAATTCACCTCTTGTGGATCAAAAACAAGCCGTTTAGTAGATGATATAAGGCGAGTTGTATCTTTTTGTCTGCTTAAGCTCCGGTCCAAATGTCCTAAAGTCTGATCCTTTGCCTCTCCTTTGCCCCTCTGTTCCGCACATTCTGTAACAGGATTCTCACTACTCTCCTCATGACTGCTATCATGTTGTGAGCTAGCATCATCCTCCTCTGCACAGCTACCTAGCTTTACTGATTCTATTCCAAGATCTTCACCCTCATCCTCAGAACTGCTCTGCTCTGATGATTCTTCGTCAAGAAAACCATCCAACCTTTCACTGTGATGAAAGTAGGGATACTTATAATTTGTTCCTCTATACAATATGATGGTACTCCCAGATCTCCAAATGACTAAGCCTCCAGTTTTCCTCTATCACACAAAAGGAAACAGAGGATGCTGAACTGTCAAAAGTAAAAAACATGGTTCCAACCATACACTATTTCTCTACTACTCCCTCCATTCCAAAATGCAAGGTGTTTTAGTTCTGTCCTAAGTCAAACTTCTTTAACAAAAATGCACCAGCATCTACAACATCAAATTAGCGTCATTAATCACCATGAAATGTCTTGGTAGTTTGTTTGTTTGGTATTGTAGGTATTAATATATTTTTCCTATTAATTAGTCAAAATTAGAGAATTTTGATTTTAGACAAAACTAAAACACCTTAAATTTTGTAATGGAGGGAGTACATTTCATTCTTCAAATGGAGCTTGAAACAAAATCTATGTCGACGAAACATTATTTTTGTGCAGGCTAATACATACACCTCGATCATATCACATCAAAGTCATCAACAGCATTTTAATCAAAGATTTGTTCATTTCTCCTAACTGACAACTTCACAACAAGAATGCATAATCATGTACAAGAAATATGTTAACCTATAAAACTATGAAATGAATTTTACGGTGCGTTCAACATAACCAAGCACCATTATGGAATTATACCCAGCAATATAATAATTTTCTGAGCGTGTTATCCAGGAAAAAACAAGGAGGAGACGGCGAATACCAACGCATCGTGGCCAGTGCATATAATTGCATAAACCAGTGCACGGCCAACTTCAGGACTGCAGTAGAACCTACCAATGCTATAGTCGGACATGCACAGACAGGAGAACAAACATCACAGGGAGCACTGACCTCGAGAATCTCGTGCGTGCGCTTCATGTTCATGGCCCATACGTCCTCGCACCTGACCTTCACGACTTCCATATTCCGCCACCGCTCGTGTATCCCGTTCACGATCCCCTCAGTGACGCCCGCCTTCCCCAGCTTGAGCCGCTTCCTCACCCTGATCCCGATCCCCTGCAGCCGCCGCAGCTCGTCCCGCGGCAGCGCCAGCTCCGCCGCGGAAGGCGGCGCCGAAGCCGACCCCGCCGCATCCGACCCGCGCCCTCTCCTCCGCCGCCGCGCCGCGGAGCCGGACTCGCCGTCGCCCGTGGCCCAGCTCGGGTCAAGCGTGGAGCCGACGCGGTGGCGTGGGAGCTGGGCCGGGGTGGGTACGAAAATCTCGCCGGGGGAGGAGGGCCCAGCCGCAGTGCTCGCACCAGGGGAGGAGGACGAAGCGGGGACCTCTGGGGTGGCCTCAATGTAGCCTAGGCTGCGGAGCTTATCGGAGATGCGGCGGAGAGCGGACTTGCCGAGGAGCTCCGGCGAGGGGGACGCGGAGGTAGAGGCGGAGGCCTGGAAACGACGGAAGCGGGCGTGGGGTTTGGATGCGGAAGTGGAGGGTAGAGAGAGGAGGAGAGGGGACGGGTGCGGGGAGAAGGAGAGGAGCATTTGAGCGGGAAAGGTGCCTTAAGGCGTGGGTGGACGGAGGAATGGAGGGAGAGGGCGAGGAGGATAAGGCGTCGATCGTCGAGAGGAGGGAGACGGAACAAGGGGATGACAGGTGCCTGTGTAATCTTGATGGATGTTGTCAGCTGAAGGTCTGTGTAATCTTGATGGATGTTGTCAGCTGAACAAGTTTTAAACCAGTCACTCGGAGTTTACTGGAAGCGTGCATACGGATATAGTGGATCAAGCAGATCACGGTCGTGCAAAACATTATTTTAGCATTGTAAATGCATTGTATACAGAAAGGAGTCTAAAATACACGATTTTCTTTACACATTCCGTTGGCACCGGTCTATTTTTTCTAGGCAGAGTTTAAATATGGATAGAGTGATAGATTAGTCCTTAAATTCAGCTTCACATGCAAAGCGCCAAGTATAAGGGCCTTTTTCAATATGAGGACACTCTTTTAAGTAGATTTATGGTACAAATTTTTAAAGAGGTCCAAGAGGGGCTCCATAGACCTAGTGGTGGTAGGAGGTTCCACCATACTCCCTTTATCCAAAAAAATGTTGTTTCTAATCACGTGTAAACATTTGATTGCTTGCCTTGTTTAAAAATTTTATAAATATTATTTTTTATGATTTCATTCGTAATCATAAGTATTTTAAATATAAAATATATTTTTAAATTTTTGTACTATTTCAAGTGAAGCGAATGGTCAAAAATCACATGTTTCAAAAATGGTTTTTTTTTCTGGGACGAGGGGAGTACGTTGTTACTGAGTCATATATTTGGTTCATTGCTTTGCATGATAATGCAAATTAACATTATTATCTCATGTATGTTTTTGGTTTTTTTGTGGCAATGCATAAGCAAAGTTCTAGAGACCAGAGAATAGAAATTATTATATACTCATATTTGAATAATTATTGAGCTCCATGCTAAAAACTACGTGTATGGAATAATAATACTGCTCCCTTCGTCCCAAACTAAAAGAGATTCTAAGTTACATCATTCTTTGCATGTATATTTGTATATGTCTAGATTCATTAACATTTATGCAAAATATTGACAAAGAAAATAAGCATCAAAGATCTTTACGTTTTGAAACAAACAGAGTATTATGCAATATAAGCAAGTTGTCTTATAGCAAAACAATTATTGTTTCTTAATAAAATCTCTTTTAGATTTATACTGTGACGCAACGCACGTACATAGCAACTGGTTTATAGTAGCCCATCTATTCGTGTAAGCTATTTACATAGGAACGCCGCATCAGGCAATGACGTTATTCACCACCATATCTGTATTATATATAATATTTGTTCGAAAAATGCGCGAAAGGGATGCTAGTCTTTAAAGCAAATAAAAATTTTCGGTCCGTCATGACAGGTGGCACCAAATAAAGATTTTCGGTCTATCCTGACAGGTGAGACCCGTTTATCAATAATAGGATTCAGACTGCAGAAGCAGTCCACGCGAAAACGGACGTCCAGATCACATAATACGGAATCCGTTTTCAACATTCTATATATCGATGGAAAGCTAAAATCATAATTTTTCCAACCCAATTAAAACTATTTTAAAATTCACTCTCAGTCAACGGAAATCGTCGAAACAATGTGTTGTGAAATTTATTCACGAACCAAATTCGGACCGCAAAAAGAGTCCGCACGAAAACGGATGCCCAAATCACATACGGACTCCGTTTTCAACGTTCAATATATCGATGAAAAGCTAAAATTATAACCTTTTCAACCCAATTGAAACCACATTAAAATTCTCTCTCAGTCAACAGAAATCGTCGAAAAAATATGACGTAGAATTTATTCGCAAAGCTGATTCAGACGACATGAGCAATATATGCGAAAATTCCGCTCGCAGGCAACGGAAAAATTCGAAAATAGGATATCGAATTTATTCGTAAGACATATTCTTATATGCATTGATCTAAAGGTGTTTCAAAAAAAAATTCTGTTGCAACGCACGGATATTTTGCTAGTATACTAATAATTGCTATTATATCTGTTTTCAAATATTTATCATTGGCTAGTTTATTTTGTAACTAAAAAGCGTCAAATAAAAAAAAACAGAATAAGTATACTATTTCGTGGGAGTTGTAATAATTTTAGATCACTCATATGATTATGTAAAACTCTGTAGCAATGCGCCGCTCATCTTTCAGACGCCAAGGACTTCTTTAAAAAGGAGAAAACACAATGGACTTTTAGATGATCTAATTCATATATATTTTTCCACCTCGTGGAACAAAGAATTGAATCATACCAGTTCCTAAAAGTTAATATGGAATGCCATCCTTATAGCAATATTGATGAATCATACTAATTCCTTTGAAATTCATATGGAATGGCATCCTCCTAGCAATGTTGGAGGAAAACAAGCATGTGTCTAACTTTATTTTTTTGTGTCTTGCATTTCTATATTTTTTTTCATGATTTAAATATAGGTTATGTCATCTGTGACTTTCGTACGTTATAAATTGAGATCACTGCAGGATGTTAATTCAATGGACATTCTAACTTACCAAGGATCCACTCGATCATGTTT
The DNA here is from genome assembly GCA_022530915.1 of Paspalum notatum. Taxonomy (NCBI): domain Eukaryota; kingdom Viridiplantae; phylum Streptophyta; class Magnoliopsida; order Poales; family Poaceae; genus Paspalum; species Paspalum notatum. Next base: position 34,885,440 of record CM039689.1, read on the forward strand.
ACCACGAACGGTAAAAAGGATTCGTAAAAAAATCGAGTTAAAAAGTTACTAGTAAAAATAAAAAGAATTAAGAACGCGGATCGAAATCCGAAAGGGCAAAAGGCCGGCACGCACGCACGCACCATAGCGAGCCCCCCCTCCTCTCTCCCGTGCGGCCGTGCCAAGCGCCTGTAAACTGCGTCCGCGCGCACGACCCCAATCTCCATTCCCCGAAACCCTAGCCCTGCCCCGGTCGAGCCGCGCCCCACCCGGCCCCACGCCTCTCTAGGATTCCGGCGGGAGCCGTCCTCTGCGCGTGAGCGGCGGCGGAGATGGCCTCCTCGTCAGCATCTTCGAGGCACCGGGTCACCATTACGCTCGGCCGCAGCGGTCAGGTGAGACGTCCCGCATCGGGCCAACACGTGCTCTAAGGCCAGTCGGATTCCCCCCTAGTTCTTATTATCCGTTGGCCATTGCGGATTCGCCTAGGGCGTTCAGGGTCTGAATTTCGGTTGAGCAGAAATAGAGCAGATTCTCTCTCTCATCGCAAAAAAGGAAGAAAAAAAGGAGCGGGGCAAATGATATGCCGTGTAGCATGAGCTAACCTTAGGTTGGGTCTAGTGTGCGGGGTATCATGTATTAGCTGGAGAGATGATATGTGTTTTGTTGTATCATATGCTCATATGACTGATGAGTGTTGTTGGATTTGGTTATTGTCTGCCGAGGGTACAATCTTTATGTGTAGCACAACTCAAGGGATGATGGTGGTACTGTGGAAAAGGGACTTAATTTGTGGGTGACTGGAAACTTTGTAGCATGAAGTTTCTAACTGTTGGGGAATGGGGATTGTGCTCACGTGAGAAGTACCTGTATGGGTGTTCCAATGTTGTGGGGCTTAGTCGATGAATCTCTAGATTATGTTGCTATTATGCATATGAGATAAGCAGCACTCAAGTGACTAAATTTTTTTCTGACATTGGGAGAAACAATAGAAGCTTGTATAATGGATTATTTCTTACATGTTTCTTCTACAGGGCGTGGCCTCTCTGTATTACCGTTATTGGTATCTGTTGTTCATGTTGAAAATTAACAGTATGATGTATGCACAATTGCTTATTCTGCATTCATATCTTTATGCTGTTAGTTGTAAGGTCTAAACAGCATATAGGGACACCATAATACCATATCGTCCTTATTAGTATGATTTGTTATTTCCAGTGAAACCACTCATGCTACCTCTTCTACTATGCATTTTTAATAACTGTCTGTATAGTGAATTGTTTGTAAACTAACTTTGGATTTAGTGTTCGAATTCGCTTGTATGTTTAGGCACACCTAGGCGTCAATCGTACCCCCAGTCCATTTATTAGGACTATGCGGCAATTAAACATTCAGGCGTCCAGGTGGGAGCGCAGGCTGCAGATGGGAGTGTGTGTGAATGATGACTCTGTTTGCGCAGGCTACATCGCTATTCGCTCTCCTCACATCACATTGCAGCTTTCTGCGCCGCGGCCTTCACTCCTCAAGTCGCTGCCGGCTATGTGGGGAGCAGGAAAACACTGCCGCCTTCATCCTCCATACTTGTCGAACAATCACCTAACGCAAGATGATAGTCGGTGGTGGCCACTATGGCGCTATTGAGAGTGGGGCGGCGAGGGAGAAGGATGAGCTGTGACGGCAGCTTGGTATGTATGGGAACGGGAGTAGGAAGGGGTAAGGGGCTTAGGGCATGTGGTGGTTTTACTGGACCAGAAAAGAGCAGACTGACCGGCTCTCTCTTGTTAATTTCCTTCCTTATCCTTTTATCCTTTTCTTTTATACTTCATATCTTTATTAAACACAAACACTTAATCATATTTAAACAATCCATGTTTAGTCAGCCTAGGTGCCTAGCGTTTTCTTGAACCTTGTTTCGATTTGATATTGCATTCGAGATCTTATTTAAGGTTTTCCATGATGTGCAATGCTAGCTGAACTGATGCTATGCCCTTGCATTGCAAACATGCATTTTGCAACTTAAGGTTTCCCATCTCGATGAATTTTGATGTCAGTTTCTTTGCCTTAATTTTGTTCACCACAGGTTGTCAAAAGGAGGGCTATATCTGATACTATTGATGATGATGAAGTGCCATTGTCAGGGAAAAAGCGGTCTGTGAGGGAGAGATTAGGAAGCGGTGTATCTGATTTTTATGAAAGCCAACAGAGAAGCAAAAGGTGTCTTTCTTGGATCTTCCATTTCCATTGTTTATAAAGGCTTCAAAGTTTTTACCTACATTGTAGTATGTACAGAGGATTCTTTGCACATCACGTAGAGATAAAATTTGTTTTTTCATGGTACTTCGCCCCCAATTATGTGCCATGGTTCAGATTCACAATGTTAAATTCCAATCACTCAAACTAATTGCTTCTTATGTATTAGTGTCAAGTCCACATCTCCACCAGTGCCATGTAGTCTATGAATTTGGGTTACAGCTATTACTAACAATAACATTTTAACAGTTGATTTGTGATAATCTTAAGCAGATGTCTATTAATTTACTGATGACTCAGATACTGTTTCCTCTTTGAGTGTGCCATTGACCCTAGTATCATCTTAAGTCCTTGATCTAGCTCCTGTTTCACTGTTTGTATTTTTTAGGAAAATATAGATAATGTGTATATATTGACGTGTACGCCTTTGTCATCCTTCTATTCAATTGTGCACTTGACTGCATGTTCCTCCATTGCGTATTATATTCATTTGAATCCATGTTTTTACGTTAGCTTATATTTGTAAACCACTTGCTTTTGAAGGCCATAGTACATGTGGTTCCATTACTGTGTTCATTTTTTTTACATTCCTTCACTGCGAGTTGTTGGGCATGCTATGGCTGTCTGCCTGTTTCTTCCGTAACCTGTAATTGATTGCTTAATCCTCTCTTTCACTTTGCAGGCGTCAAACAGAACATAGTAGCCCAGATGGAGATGACAGTTCAGGTGATGATAAACCTTAACTTCTAGCTGATTTATTATGGATTGAATTGAATATGTCTAACACTACTTACTTTGTTGCGTTGGCCCGCAAAATATTTGAAGTTCACCAGGTTGGGAAGGATGATCTGAGACTGAAACTCATGAGGAAAGGCTTGTTACAAAGGAGCAATGGTGGCGCAGAACAGCGTAGAGTGGATCTCCGTGAAAAGCTTTCTCGAAATCATAAGGATTCACCAAGATATGATGCAAGAGGCCATGCTCCAGACGCGAGGGTTAGTTACAATATGAGAGACAAGCCACCAGAGTTAAGGTCTAGATATTCTTTGAGGGATGGTGTCCTAGGGTCAAGGCCCTCTTCCGCTGCAAGTCGACTTCCTCCTGCAAGAAGTGCAGATGATTTGTTAAAGTTGGACTCTTCAAGAAAACCATACTCTTCATGGACAGACGATGGTTTGAGGGACATATCACCTGGAAGGCTTACAAGTGTTCGTGATGCCTCTCCACCAAGAGCTTATGATCAGATTAGGCCCGTGCCATCCTTTAGATCTGTCAGTGCCTCAAGACCTCGAAGTCTTATTACAAGAGATGATCCTGACACATCAAGTACTCAGCCATATACTGGCAAATCCACCATTTCTGTCGATACAGCACAGAGAGTTAATGGAAACACTCCATCTGGTGCAGCCCAGCTTACACATCCTGTTATGGTTTGTATCTGCACTTCCTCTCATAGACCTGAATTTACTAAGGCTTCTGAGTGAATAGAAGAACTTTTAGAGCCAAATTCATTGTCGTGTTGGTTCCCAATGTATTCAAATTGTTTCTGAAACCACATATGCTGTCAGGTTTGTCATGCTATTGGCACTATGAAATGAACATATAAACCAGAAAGTAAAATTGTGACACTAGCTCTGACAATAAGGTCTTTATTGCTCTTTGACTTGGTCCCTGTGGTATGTTTGATGATTATTTATTGCTAGTATCAACAACCTTCTTAGAATTTCGAACACCAACAACCTTCTTAAATTAACGTCATTGAATCATTTCATCCATTGATGCTTCTGATTCAGCTTATTGAAATTTTCTATGAATATCAAAGGAACAGCTTTGAAGCATATGTAATCTTTAACTTTTGTTCAGTTTGCTCATGGTTATCTAGGAACCCAAGTTCCACACACAAATCATACCGACAACTTTTATGGAGTTGCATGGATTTTATTAGTCATGTATGGTTATGCAAATGTTTATGCTTGAAGTATAATGACATTGCCTATGCAATTTTGCAGACTGAAGTCCCGCTAACGGTTACTGGGTTGTTGAATTCACTTGGACTTGAGAAGTATCTTGTCCTCTTTCAGGCTGAGGAGGTAACCTTCAATTTCTTCCTCATTGGTTTCAGTATATTTAAATATTTTCTGCGTAAATATCACCAGTTGCATGTCGAATTTGCTTTCTTGTACCTTTGCATGTTGTTAAGAACCTGTGCTCCCTAGAAGAGCTCCAGTGGTTTTCTAAAAGTTTGTTAATCCGTTTGCACTTAGCAATTTTGTTCCTAGGTCCTTCATTATTCTTGCATGGCTATCTATTCTTTGATATGGCTTCATGTCTTCAGCCTATCCTCTTATGGAACATTCCAAGATTTGTCTTCATGTCTTCAGCCTGTCCTCTTATGGAACATTCCAAGACTTGTCTTCAGCCTGTTCTCTTATGTCTTCATGTTTTCCTCTCTTAAATTTATTCCAGATCCAGACATTCTCTGTTCATTCAAGCATATACTCCCTCTGTTCCATTTTCTGAGTCATCCTGGGCGTTTTATTTTTGCCAACTTGTAAAAAGTCCTGGCCGGCTGCCGTTCATTTTACTTGTAGCTTTTTCAAAACTACGCTCACCTCCACTGCTCATATTCCCCATCCTCACCTTGCTCCTTCCGCTCCCCCATATCCAAAACATGTCTTCCTCCACTGGGCTCCATCAGCGGACGCAAGGCACCTCAGGCGTGCTGCAGCCTGCAGGTGGTGGAGTTTTGACCAGAGACCCCTGCGTCCGTGCTGAAGACTGCTGGTATCTCCCCTGTGGGGCCAGCAGGGAGAGGTTTATTGGCCTCTCCGAATCAGTTGTGAAGAGCACTCATGAGTCATGATTACCTCCGAGCTTGTGGCTGGCTGGCTGCATGCTTGCTGGCGAGAGCTGCTGTGTCTTAGAGCTAAAATGACCCTTCAAAATTTCCTAAATCCATCTCAAAGTTTACAGAATGACTTACAAGTTGGTACAAAGGGAGTACTTAAGTTTGTGTGATTAAATTCATGCATGTATAAAGCAATAAGTCAATAACTTATGGAGTGATTATTGTGATAATAGTACATCCTATTTGGGCACACTATTTACTTGTTTGCAGGTGGATATGGCTGCATTGAGGCAAATGGGAGAGAGCGACCTTAAAGACATGGGGGTACCAATGGTAGGTTGGAAATGACCTGCCTTTTAAATTTTTAACCATGCCAGCATATTAGCATCTCTGTGGAAAAGCAAATGTGATCTTAGGATGATGCCTTTTTTTTTTTTTCAAAAGGACACTTGTACATTTGCAAAATTCTCAACAGATTAGCATATGTTCAACCTATTAGCATATGCACTTGTCAAATGTACGCAAAGATGTGACTGCATATGCAATGTATGAGAGCTTCAGAGATTACATGCTTTTTTTTGCTACTCATACTGTTGCTGTTAGTGATAAAATTGAACCAAAGGCAATGGATTTTAGCGGATGCTCATGTTTTAGCATGCTGAGTTGTAGTATATTTCTGTTAGCACAGTAAATCAATTACCGTATTTTGGTTTCTCAGTACAAATGGATCTTACAGCTATTCCACGCTTTCGTCATTTGAAGCATATACACTTGTAATATATGACCATCGTGTAAATATAATGGCTAGAAAAAAGTAGGCAGAAAATAAGTGTCCACATCATTTTCTAAAGAAGGGGGTTGTGTTTTGTGTGAGCAAGTTTCCATTTAATCACCATCTAGTAAATATTAATTTCGGGTCTATTTAGAAATGAGTTGCAGCACAACCTTTGGTTGATGAGTCTCAACTCCCAAGATAAGGGCAAAAGGGTGGAACTTGAGGGTTTATACTACCTCCAGTTGAATGTATATAATGTTCAGGCATGGATGTAGATCATTTTCTTCTACTTTTCTTGTCTGAAAATGTCATCTATTTTTGGATGGACATTTTATAGCGTGAATGGAATGTTTTTCGCTGAAAATTGGTACCCATGCTTTTGTATTAATTGAACCTCCATAGGCAATGTTTCCTATGTCTTTCTAATTTTTCTAGTCGATTAGTTTTCTATCTTGATTCTGAAGATACTGATGCCGATCTTTGTTTGCGTGTGCCCTTCTGTAAGTTCAATAAGATTTTGATGGACGTTTTTTTTCACCCAGGGCCCGAGGAAGAAGATACTCCTTGCGGTTGGCCCTCAGTCGAAACAACGACAAAGATGAGCACCATGGTCTGGGACTTGTATCATTTGTCGACCATTGAAAGTAATGGTGTAACAACGCTATATTGCAGGTCCTGTACATCCTTAGTGGCTGGCTTTGGATTTGTTTCGTGCCTTTCTTGACACGTGTAAAGTCTAATGTGTTGGCTCTTAATCCCACTTCTAGAATTCACCATCTGCTTGACTACTGTTTCTGATTTTTAAGCTATTTCCATGAGCTTAGTCATCCTAATTTTGCACTACTATTCGTATGCATGCATGTCTCGTTTCTCCGGGTATTAATTATCTTGCTATTGAAAATGCACATTTACGTCTATACGCACGGATTGCTGGAGCTATAGCCTTATTGTCTCAGAATTGGCGCACATATCAGAACTATCATAAGGTCCCATCCTTTACTCCATCTAAATGAGAAACGTTTAACTGAGACTACAGCGACATCATTTTATTATGGGAAATTTCAATATTTGACAAAGTGCGTGTGCCATATTGAAATTGACACTGAACTCAGTGTCTTCTGCAATTTAACACCGAGGCTTGCGTTTGAGATGTTTCTAAATTTTCTCTACTCGGTTTCTTTTTCTAAGACAAGGCGATGGACCATTATGCCCCTACTCTTTGCCTCTTTCTCATAAAAGGACATGTACTGGAGTAGTGACTAAAGTGACCGCCAATATGCTGGTCTATAAGTTGTGCAGTCGGCACATGATTTTCTTCCTGTTTCTTGTGTCTCGTTTTCATGTATCCAGTTCGAGCCCAGGTTTCTTTGCGGGCCATTTTCATGTCACAACGATGAGCCCTTCTTTCTATTTTTCATGTTCCCAGTTCCAGCCCAGGTTTCATTGCGGGCCATTTTCATGCCATTATAGCGAAGCCCAAGTGCGGGATGGCATTTGGGCGAAACCCAACTCTGACCATAGCGAAATCACGTTTTTCTCTGGCAGAAATGAGCTATCGCAGCACAGGTGCAGTCAGTTTTTGACTTTGTTATGAGGCGGCAGCCAGAGGGGGGCATAGGATTAGTTAAAGAGATCATCTATACAAGGATGGGAGTGTATCATGCAAGCAATGAAGAAGAATTCCCCGGTTATCTTCCCAACAGTTTATCACCAATGATCTCAGGATCATAACAGTTTTCTCGTGAAGTATATAGACTTCTGAACTGGTAACTGATTGCGCCGCCTGTGATGAACTGATGACAGGTTAGTATTCATGGTTGATGGCTTGATGCGAAACTGAATAACTGATTGCCATTTGCTAGCGTTGTTCCGTCGGGAGTTTGGAATCGAATGCTCTCATGTCTCTCAATCTCTCATTATTGAGGAAAAAAATGGGACGGTGGTCGCTGGTCGGCCGCCATTGTGGTAGAGCGACCGCCGTCTGGGTTGGCCGATTTTAATGGGGGAACACATGGGTGCCATCCATAACTCCATATATAAACCGCTCACGACCGACCCCCTCGCTGGAGGTTCATTCTGCCGGCTGCTTGGACAGAAACTCAGAAAGCGTGGCTCGAGCTGAATTGTTGATTTCTTGCCCTGATCTACTTTCGATCTCCTGGAAAAACGCACTGATCGATGCGGGCGTCTCTCTCCACTCTCCAGCGATTGGCACATCGCTCATGGACGACGACAGGGTGCAACGAGACGGCCGGCGCACGTGCAATCGTGATCAACGACAACGAGATTGATATGATGATGGCACTGAAAACACACCGACGGGGCGGCACAGGTTGACGACGAACAATTTCTGTTAGTACTAGCATATACTACCATCCAGCTCGCAAAAAGCCTCCGTCGAAATGAATATGCAATTCAGAATCAGCTTGCCCCAGATCAGTTCACCACTCGGTTATCACTCGCGCAAGAACGCAATCACCCTTCAATCCTTCATCATCATCAAAAAAAAAAAAAAAAAGAACGTAATCACCTCCATTTTTCAAGTGCAGAGAATAGCTCCTCCCACAACCCCAAAATCCTAAGAATTAGCTGTCGAATTCGCACCCTTACAACCACCAACCAACCCAACCCAATCCAATGCACAACGACGCAACGCAACGCCGCCACTGAACTCAGTCGAGCGCGTCGCACCGGCGCCTGACGACGCCCTGCCGGCCGGTCTTGACGCCGACGGCGCCGAGCCTCTGCATGGCGGCGGCGAAGTCCTCGAAGAATGCGGTGCGGTTGGCGGCGTAGCGCTCCGCGAAGACCCGCGTGGGCGGGTACTCCCAGAGCGCGGCGTCGGAGGCGAGCAGCCCCAGCCCGCGCGGCAGGTTCTTGTAGTAGGCCTCGTCGAAGACCCGCGGCGTGACCACGTCGTTGAAGATGGAGACGGTGGGGTCGTCCTTGTACCCCGCGCAGGACCGCTGCAGCGCGCGAGCGAACTCCGGGTTCAGCCGCGGGTCGTGCGCCTCGCCGGGGGCGCCGCGGTAGCCGTAGATGCGGTGCGCGAACTCGGCGCAGTGTGAGAAGCCCACGGTGTGTGCGCCGGCGAGCGCCACCATCTCCCGCGGCGACAGGCCCTTGCGCGCGAAGAGGCGCGCCATGGCGCGGGCCGACATGTTGGTGCGGGGCAGGTTGACCTCGACGTCGCGCGCGTCGGAGCGGGCGGAGTCGCGGCGGCCCAGCGCGACGGGGAACCGAGGCCCGCCGAGCGCGGCCACGAGGTCGCGCGCGGCGAGCGCGAGCGCGTCGGCGCAGGACACCACGCCGGGGCACGCCGCCTCCAGCGCCGCCTTGACGCGGGCCACGGCGTCGAAGGCGTCCCCCGGGAGCGAGAGGTTGATGTCGGCGGCGCGCTCCGGGGCGGTGGAAGGGGAGGAGAGCGGGGAGACGAGCACCGAGGCGTCGCAGCCGCCGACGAAGCAGTCGTGGAAGAAGAGCCGCAGCGTGCCCGCCGCCGTGGACGGGTTCGCGCGCTGCTTCGCGGCGATGACATCCGCCACGATGCGCTCCGCGCGCGGGCAGCTGTGGCGGTAGTAGTTGGTCGACAGCCTGGGCTTCGCCGCCGCCGCAGCGCAGGCGGCGGCGAGGAGGAGCGCCAGGGAGAAAAGGAGGCGGCGGCGGAGCGGCGAGCCCATGCCCATGGGAGAAGAGAGGGAGTAAAGGCGACGGCGGCGGTGAGGTGATGGTGCCCCCTGGCTCGATTTGGAAATGGAAGAGAGGGGAGGTGAAGCGGGGGAGGAAGTGAGGAAGGCCGCCTTGAGAGTGTAGTGGGAAGCGAATTGATTGCGGGGTTTAAGGCGTGAGTGCGATGCGGTGGTTTGTTTGTAATCTCGAGGCGGCGACGGACGGGGATGTTCTGGGTTTCCATCTTCTCCAGAGGCTGCACCGCTGCAGTAGTCGCCGTAGTTGGCGGAGTAGATGGTCCTGTACGTAGGCAGTAAAAGCACTACTACTCCCCACGTTGCAAATCTACGAATAGGACCGTATGCGAAATTGCGAATGCGATTCGAGCATCAGACCGTCGGTATACACGGCCACGGGGGGTTAGCAGTAACGTATTTTCCGCGGCATGTAACAGGCCGCCGGTTTATTTCTTCTCTGCCAGCAGAGAAACCACGGCACTTGACTTTTTTCATGTATTGTCGTTCCATTCCATACGACTAACCTTTCCTCGGTTTTATGGCGAGTCGTGGTGAGGACCAGGGGGCAGGAGCGGCAATAAAGCGGAGTGGCTCCAGTGTACCAACCGTGTCCCGCGGCCACGTACGGACGTAGCGCGCACCGAGCCGGCGCGCCATGGCCAGGCCATCCGAGCCGGGCCCCGGGCGCCGCGCACTGCACGGGAGCCACTGCCTGCACATGCACGAGACTACGAGAGCGCAACCAACTGATGAAAGGTTGGCTTGCCAGCCCCCCTGGCGTGGAGGTTTATTTGTCTGCTGGGCAACTCCCGTCCAAAGAAGCAATTTTCGCCCGCAGCTACGATCACGACAGCTGCATGCATGCTTAGTCCATTGCGCTGTCAGGTTAGGCTATTTCTGCGGATGGAGTAAATGAAGTGCTTATAACACTGTAACATCAAGGTAAATAGAAAAAAAATAGTTGTAATAGCGAAAAAATAAGAATAGATACTCCATTTAGTCCAAGGGTTAGAGATGATCTTAGATCCTGTCTTGGAAGTATCGGCGGGTAGGGTAGCAGTAGTGCCACCAAGCGGGCGCACGGTCGCACGGATGGATGCGCAGCTGCTGCGGCGGCGCGGTCGTCGGTCACCATAGCGCAACCGGCGAGACACGGGGCGCAACGGGACAGCGCGTTGGGTGCCACCATGCCAGTGCGTCGCGGCAGTGGCAGTGCGCGCCACAGAATACATACAGAGCCTAGAAGCATCTCCGACGTGTCGTGCGTCCCTCTCCGGTCCTGATAGCGTACAGCTGGTCATCCATTACCGTTATAGTGCGTCGTCTTTCTTGGCAGAACGGGACGGGAACGGGACAAGAGCTACGGGGGGGGAATTCGCAAGAGGACAGCGACGCCGCGCGTTGGAGTCTGGGAGAATCCTTTGCGCGCACGCATCAGGGTTCACATGCACGCTCGACCCGGTGGCCGTCACAGTCCGTCTACGGAATTTGACCCTGCAATCTGCATGCAGGGCAGCAGCAGGCCAGGTGGAGGGATCGGAGGCGCAACGGTCGCGGTCTTTCCTTGGACAGCTGGGGGACGGCGCCAGCGGGTGATGCACAGCTCACGACGACGTAGGGTCGGGCCAAGAGGCGCGCCCAGCCACAGCCGCAAGGATAGGGTCGGGGTACGCATACAGATGCACTGCTGGTGACGACAAAGTCCCGAGCGACACATTTAGGCCGACTCCAACGTGTTCTTTAAAATGGTTGTCTAAAACTGCGCTGTTTAACATAAATGTTGCACTGTATATAGAAAAAAAAGTTAAATTAGTGATAGGAAATGAAGTTTGTGCAACACCATTGGACTCAGCGTAAGAGGACCACCAGCGGACCCACCGGCCGCACCCCTCGCATACGTAGGAGTAATGCAATATGCATCACAATTCACCACACATGTGCAGAGTGCAGACAGATATACAGAGTATATGATCTGCATTCGTGCTGCCCAGAAACCTGCGCGTCCCAGCCCGAGAGCCCGGGCCGACCCAACTCGCAACTGGCAGGCCTCCCACGGCCGCGGACGAGTGGGCCGTTACCCGGCCTGTGCGGCTCGCATCTCTGTGGTTCGGGAGTGCGCGCGGGAGCCCATCAGCTCATATGGGCTTCCAAGTCCAGGTCCCTTCTCTCATCTCTCTCAATGCTCTTCCTGAACAGCACAGAACAGAAGAGAACTGAACCCTAATATACAGTATATATCGCCTTGGGTGGATGTTATCAGCTGCTTGGAGCTGGCAGATGAGGCTCATGCTCGTCTGGTGGTCTCCACTCCTATCCAAGCATGCTGTACGGGCAATGGCAAAGCCTGGTGGAGGTTGGTAGCGCTGCAACTGGAAAAAGGTTCACGCCAGGCGTGACCAGTGAGATCTCAGCCGTGAGAGTTCCATGGTTTTTTTTTTACCAAGTTGAAGAGAAACATGTAGGAGTACGTCGTAGAGTATATGTGCGGCCCAGCAACAGGACAGGAGCATGCGACAGAGACGCCAGGGTGATTCTTTGTCCCGATGCTTTTCATCCTCGCCATTGACGCCTTCAACAGGCTGGTGGAATGCGCAGGCAGGAGAGGCATCCTATCCAACCCGGGGTTTCCGGTCGTGAGGTACCACTGCAGCCTGTACGCCGACGACGCGATCTTGTTCGTCTCCGCGACCACAAGAGAAGCCGTGAGGGTTAAAAGATTGCTGGAAGTGTTTGGGAACGCGTCTGGCTTGGTAGCCAACCTTGGCAAGTGCTCCATCTCCACGGTCGCCACCGACGAGGAGGTTACAAGTGATATCGCGGCGGTGCTGGGCTGTCGCGTGGCGCCCTTCCCGGTTGTCTACCTCGGTCTGCCGTTGGGTGCTAAAGCGTTGCCGAAGGCTAGTTGGCACGGGAAGGTTGAGAAGGCTGCCAGCAAGCTACCAGTATGTCACGGACTGTTGATGTCCAAGAGTGGAAGGCTCGTGTGATCAAGTCGGTGTTGATGGCAATGCCGGTGTTCGCAATGATGGCCAACAGTCTCCCCGCCTGGGTTAAAGCTGAGGTGGACGCAATTTGCAGGAAGTTCCTATAGACGGGTAGTGACCAGTCGGTGCGCGGAAGAAGTCTGGTCGCTTGGCCGACAGTGGCGAGGCCTTTGGAGCTCGGAGGTCTCGGCGTTCCAGATCTCAAGCTTTATAGCATTGCTTTGCATACTAGGTGGTTGTGGCTGCAACTCACCGATGAGCACCGGGTCTGGTCGGGTTTGCCGATCAAGGTAGCGGCAGAAGTCAGAGCCTTCTTTGACGCTTCTATCATGGTGGAAATCGGCAACGGGCGTCGCACACTGTTCTGGTGCGATAGGTGGGTGAGCGGCTTGTCTTTGGCGGACATTGCTCCAGCACTCACCGTGGCCATTCCCAGACGCACTGCTAGGTCGCTAACTGTGGCAGAAGAACTCAACAACCGCCGTTGGATTCGTGGCATCGTTGGAGGTTTGACTATAACAAATCATCGCGGAGTATCTTTGGGTTTGGCAGCGACCAGAGGGCTTGCATCTCCGTGAGGACGTCGAGGATCGAGTGATCCAGAGATGGTCGAGGAGCGGCCAGTATTGCGCCAGATCAGCGTACAGGGCGCTGCACCTAGGCTCCATCCCTTTCCCGGGCAGCGAGCTGATCTGGAGATCTTAGATGCCGTTAAGGGTCGATTTTCATCTGGCTGGCTTTCCGACGGCGACATTGGACGGCGGACAGATGGGCTAGATGCTCATGAGCTTTGCTGGCTCTGTGACCAAGAACTCGAGACATGCGACCACCTACTCTTCCGCTGCCAGTTTGCTAGAGCGGTCTAGGCGCGAGTGCTGGACAAAGTTGGCTTGCGTCTACCTCGCGTCGCAGGCTGTTCAGGGTTGCTCGACTGGTGGCGCAGATTCAGGGACTGCTGGCTGGCGACTTTGCGGAAGGGAGCAGACAGTCTGTTTGGCCTTGTGTGCTGGACGTTATGGAAACAGTGCAATGCTTGTTGCTTCAGGGAGGAACAAGCGAGTTATGGAAGCAGTGAAATGCTTGTTGCTTTAGGGGGAAACAAGCGAGTACACCTGCTATTTTGAAAGCCATCTATGAGGCTGCGGAGTTGTGGATTATGGGTGGCGCCGTCGGGCTTGAAACCTTAAGCTTGATATAGGTAGATCGCTATTGTGTCTTGATTGTTTTAGTAAGGAGAAAACGCTTTGGTTTCGGTGTGCGGTGACCGTCAAACGCCGCTGTGTGTGCTTCTAACACCATTGTGTGTATTTCTTTATCCAATACAAAGATACACAGCTCTACTGCGTATTTGGTAAAAAAAAAAGGTGATGGAAGAGCGGAGGATGAGCTTTGTCGCTTTGACACCTTGTTTGGTCGGGCTCGGGCATTGTTTTTTGTTTCACTGTCTTGCATCCCTGTTATGATCGCATCTCTGCAAAGACCACTCTCCGTAATCTCACTTGCAAGCATGGCACATGCATTTTGCCGGAGTGCATCATTAAAAATAACTATCGCTGATCGCTGTCATCCACGAGCCTGCGGAAACAGGCGTTGGCAGCAGGGATTTGCAGGCTTCATTCGGCGTTGGCTGTGTTTAGATCAGCTGAAATTGGAACTAAAATGCACTGTAGCACTGAAAAATACACTGTAGCACTTTTCGTTTGTTTGTGGTAAATATTGTCCTACTATGGCCTAACTAGGCTCAAAAGATTCGTCTCGCAAAGTACATCTAAACTGTGCAATTAATTTTTTATTTTATCTACATTTAGTACTCCATGCATGTACCGGCATTTTGATGTAATGGAAAATCTTTTTTTGCATAGTGAAATTTGGAAGAAAAATTTGGATCTAAACAGGGCCGTTGTAAAACTCGGTACTTGCACAACACTCAACGGCTAAGATAAACTAAACAGCACTAGGGAAATATAATGGTGCACTGATCCGACCCCCATAGATGGATTTTACACAGCGACAGTACAGAAACGCCTCGCACTCCTATTTTTACAGCACAGGAACAGTCTCACCACACCACACACACAGCCCATCAGCATCAGAGAAGAGAACCCAGGCCACAACAAACAAACAGCAGAGCACATCCCATAAACCAGGAGCTAGCTATAGCCTATAGACAGCGACATCTACGGCGATGGATGGATGATACGGAGTACAAGTACAGAGCATGGGGGAGTTGTGCCTGCCTGCCTGCCCATGCCGGAACCGCTCACGGGCACTTGGTCCTGTTGCCGTGCGTGGTCCAGTTGGTGTAGCACTTGCCGCAGGTCTCCTGGTTGCCGGCCGTGCCCGCCGGCACGCAGCGGCAGACGCTGCAGCACTTGAGGCACGCCCGGGCGCACCGGTTCTTGCGCGAGTGCGCGCCGCACCGCACGTCGCACGCGCCGCCGCAGTCTGCAATTGCATTTCCATGTCTTCAGAGCGTGGCAGCGCAGGAACTGAGGAACGGACGGACGGAGGCTGTACGTACCTTTGGCGGGGTCGACGATCTGGTGCGGCGGAGGGCCGAGCGGAGGAGCCGGCGGGTAGCCGCCGCCGGGAGCAGCCTAGTGGATGGAACAGCCCAAAACCCAGAGAGTTTAATCAGTTATTACAGAGAAAAAATCAGGGCAGGGCAGGGCAGGGCAAGGCAGGGAGCAAGCATGCATGCATGAGCTGAATCGAGTGGGCGGGGCGTTCCAGTTGATCTGGCCCGTTCGTTCGTTACCTTAATGCTGCCGTTGCTGAGGAGGAGTAGGGACGCCACCAAGAAGATGACCACGGCGAGCTTGCCGGGAAGAGCCATAGACGATCGATGCCTCTGGAGTCTGGACTGGAGGAAGGATGGAGCCTCAAGTCTGGACGAACGGAGAGGTTTCTCGAGAGGCTGCAGCCTTTCTTGTTTCTTGTGTGGCGAAGGGCGAAGGCTGGTCAGTGAGATGGTTAAATAGCCAGAATGAAGGGTGTGTTTAGATGGGCCCTGTTTAGTACTCCAATTTTCTCCCAAAATTCATTATGCAAAAAGAAGATTTCCCGTCACATCAAAATGCTGGCACATGCATGGAATACTAAATGTAGATGAAATAAAAAAATAATTGCACAGTTTAGATGTACTTTGCGAGACGAATCTTTTGAGCCTAGTTAGACCATAGTAGGACAATATTTACCACAAACAAACGAAAAGTGCTACAGTGGTTCTACAGTGCTTTTCAGTTCGGAACAGTGTTTTTTTCAACCATCTAAACACATGGGCCCTGTTTAGTACCCTAACTTTCTCCCAAAATTCACTATGCAAAGAGAAGATTCCCCGTCACATCAAAATGCCGGCACATGCATGGAATACTAAACGTAGATGAAATAAAAAAATAATTGCACAGTTTAGATGTACTTTGCGAGACGAATCTTTTGAGCCTAGTAAGACCATAGTAGGACAATATTTACCACAAACAAACGAAAAATGCTACAGTGGTTCTACAGTGCTTTTCAGTTCGAAACAGTGTTTTTTTCAACCATCTAAACACACCCATGGTTGAAAAAACACTGTTCCGAACTGAAAAGCACTGTAAAACCACTGTAGCACTTTTCGTTTGTTTGTGGTAAATATTGTCCTACTATGGCATAACTAGGCTCAAAAGATTCGTCTCGCAAAGTACATCTAAACTGTGCAATTATTTTTTTATTTCATCTACATTTAGTATTCCATGCATGTGCCGGCATTTTGATGTGACGGAGAATTTTCTTTTTCATAGTGAATTTTGGGAGAAATTTGAGGTACTAAACAGCGCCGAAGTTCTTTTCGGTGTGGAAAAACTGGTGCTACTGCTGGCGCTGTAGCTGTGGTCTGTGGAGTGGGGGCGAGGTGGTGGAGCGGGCCAGGCAGCGGCGTCAGTTTGGGGCCAATGCGCCAGGTTGGCTCCGGGGCAGGGCGCGACCAGCGGGGGTGCGCAGCATGGCCGCATTGCACTTTACGGCCTCTGCGCTGCCTCGCCCAGCTCTGATTTCTCCTCCCATGGCTGTGCGGCTGTGCCTGTGAGCGCGCAGGCGCAGCGGCGGCTTCAATTCGTTGCGGTCGCCGTTGCCAGATGTTTCAGGATATTGAATGCTACTACGTTCCAGTTCCATTGGTGCGAAGCGGCGCAACCCGTGCACCGCTGCCCTTGCCGGCTTGCTTGCCCACACGACGCACGGGCACGGCGTTAAGCTTGGTGGCGAGAGAGAGAGAGAGAGGGGACTGGACGCCGGCGCTGAGCTGCATTCCACCACCGAGGGCCGGGCGGGACGCCATGTGCGGGGGTGCTGCCGCCGCCTGTGGGCGAGCTGCCCCGTACCTGCTCCGGTCCGGTCCGGCTCTGCCATGGAGGACGAGCTGCGCTGGGCTGCCTGCCTACAGACGCGTGCTGGGGAGGCGTCACGCATCGCTAGGCTTTGTCGGATCAGATCGTCCGCTCGCCGGCGGTACCCCCACAGCCCACCGGGGAACAGCTCATGCCAAGGAGCAGAGCCGGTCCCAGTAGCCCGTGGGAGGGAAGAGGGAATCTTTTGGGGGCCGGGCCCGGTGTCAGCCGTGCTTGTCGTTTGTGCGCGTGTCCGTGGATCGAGGCCGACCGACCGAGGCGAGAGGACGCGGCCAGCTGGGCCGGTTTGCTCAGTTCCGTTCCACTGTTTCCGTTCGGCTAGGGCCCATATTACCGATTACGTGATGAATGGCTTGGATTCGATGCTACAGTGCTCTACAACGATGAACAGCGATACCGTCAACGTGTTGCACAGTGATCTACAGTGCCGTACAGTGTTTCCCCTCGCACCCGCCTACAGCTTACCGTGCAGTGTGAATAGCCACTGCACGGGATCCGTGTCCTGTTATGTTTATCTGGCATTCTATATTAGGATGCATTGAGCTAAAAAAACAACCGCTGTTGCTGCAGCTAGTGCTGCGCCATTCCCTCTACACGCTACTGTTCTGCAGCTGCAGCACAGTAAAAAAATCAGGCAGCCAAGAGCCTCATAACCTACCTGTGTATTGAGCTAAAAAAAAACTGTGTATGACTTGTGTGAAAGCATATACTATTACCTAAGAAATTAGGTCAAAATAAATAAAGCTACGTTTGATGCATAATGAAACAAGAACGGAGGAAGCATCAAATAAGTACATGATGAAAGTGACACAAGTTCGGTGTGACTGATAGATGTTGATGCTCTTATCTAAGTTTGATCAAACTTAACATACTTTAACTTAGGACAGCTCAACAAATCAATTTATATTGAGATAAGAGGAATTATATCTTCTTTTTTTTTTTTGAGGGAAACTGGAGGGGTTTAAACCCCCTACAGAAATAAATATAATAAAGAAAACAACAACGTACAAAGAAAGGTAAATACAAAACCAAGAAAACCAAAGGAAGGAAAAGGTAGGAAAGAGAGCTATATAGAAGAGAGAAGAGCCAAATATCTAAGCCTGGGGAGTAGCAGCGTTTAACTCTATGCTTTAACAAGACGAATTCTCTAAAGAAAGTTTCTTTGCACTTGTCGAATGAAGGAGGGATGCCATTGAAAATGAGGTTGTTCATTGTTGTCCAGATGCTCCAGCACATGATGATGATTATTTCCATGAAAAAAGGAACATTCAATTCTCTTCTGAATCTTGAAAGAGTAGCAAAAGGGTTGCTATTTGTGTTGCATTGAGACCCACCCAGGACCAACAGTTAGACGCGAATTGGCACCTAAGAGATGAAGCAGAGATTCCGCTTCGACAAAGAATACAGTGGAGAGAAGGGAGTTGCATGTTTCTCCTATTTAGAATATCTCTCGTGTTGAGTCTGTCGTTGATTAGCAGCCAAAAAAAACACCTTATGCTTTTTCGTGTTGAGTCTGTCGTTGACAGAATCCTCATTGGTCCGAGGCCAGTTCATCCCTGTTTTCGATGGCTCTGGAGCAGCTCATGTCAAAAAAAGAGGAATTATATCTAACCCTGGCCACCCAGGTTCCAACATTATACACCAACAAAACAAAGCACACGTGATTAGAGGAAAAACAGCTAGCATGTATAGCAGAACATAGATCAGGTCATAGTTCGTTGAAAGCAAATTAGTGCAAAAACGCAGTACACTCTGTACTTCAGTGTTTTCCCGGGTGTCAGCTTAATCTATTCTTAAGCCAAATTCATACTGGGGCAGTACTTTGATTTCATTGTGCTGAGAGCAAATTTAGATCGATGCGCACGCTTCCATAAATTGAAAGCATCAAGGCAGACTATAAAATGTCATCCACTCTCATTAACGATTCTAGTGACCCACCCTTTACTATCATAATTACTGAACTTGGTTTAAGCACCCCGCTCCCTTGATTCCAGGGACAAAAATAAAAGGAAGGTATAACCAATAATAAACTTACAACGAACAAAGAAAACAATGAAGAAATGCACATTTGTCTATGCAAGGACTGCTTGCCCTCATGGAATTTAGAGCGCTCCAGACTCTAGAGGCATCAATGGCTCCCAGTCCCAGGCTCCCAGCAAAGCTTGCTATGACATTTTTAGCACGAACAAAGAAAAATAAATGAACAAATGCACATTTGTCTAGAGTCATCAATGGCTCCCAGCAAGCTTAGAACCTATAATAAGATAGTGACTTCTTACCATGATGCAACCGAGCGGCTTATTAGGACCTTGCCCAGGCCATGGCCAAGGAAAGCATAGCTCCTCCAGACCTCCATGGCCGAAACCACATCAGAAAGCCTATCCATGTATTGGCTAGTGGAAGAACAGTAGCACTGATGCTCACCACAGTGTTATTTGGCCTTCTCTCAACACACCATCTTGTGACTTTCTACCACTCTCCTATACAAACTCACATCCCTCCTCAGGAGACGAAAACTGGTAATCTTCTACTCATTAGCATATATTCATCTGCTCTTCTTGATGCAATATTGCTAGAAATGCTACATGCTGGCCAGATTTCTCTAGAGTCCTCTAGAGTCCTTGTAGAGTTTGAAGTATAATTTTCTTTCTTTCTTTTGGAAAAAGATTACTATCATTTTCCAATTTGAATATAAAATAATTGCTGCACAAGATACCACCTCAATAATCTACATCAAGTTAATTTGTCTTCAATCAAAAGCTTAGACGGCCTGTTTAGCAAGCCTGTGATACCTGGCTATCTCTGCAGATTCAAATTGTTTCTTTGGCTTTCAGACAATCTGTATATAGTGTTTCAGAGGCATTTGGACCTTGTAGTGTTCTGCATGTTAGATTAGTTGATGAAAATGGGGAAAATGAAATGTTTTGAAACATTATAAAAACATAAGTAAAAGCATATGTTAACAAAGGAAAAGAGGCCCCTTTGCCTCTAAAAATTTGATCAATGAGTTATAAATACATGCCAGCTATCAGTAAACAATGGTTGGCAATCACTAACATTTACTAATAGCTTCAAAAGCAGCTCTACCCAAGAAAAATTAGAGGTAATGTACTCTCTTATATAGGTCATGAGGACAAAGCCTGCAATCTTTTCAATGGCACATGGATCAGAGATTTCAGAGGTCCGGTTTACAATAATATAACATGCCCTACGATGCCAGAGTCAAGGAACTGCGGAAAATATGGAAAACAGATGGATTATGTAAACTGGAAGTGGGCGCCACATGGTTGTGACATGGTAAGGTTTGAACCTCAGCTGTTCTTGAATATTGTCCAAGGCAAAACACTGGCATTCGCTGCAGATTCAATTGGACGGAACCAGATGGAATCACTACTTTGTTTACTGTCTCAGGTGAGTAACCAGTGTTTTAGCTGTCTGAGATGTTAATAACATGTAGCGATACACCCTTCTCATGAATGACGGATTGACAGTTTGACACAGTATATACAATAGACCCAGTATCTTTGACAAGGTCATCAGAAAAGTCCGCAATAGAAAAAGTTTCCCAGTTTGCTACAGATTTCCTTGCCTCCCTTCCTTTAGGAATCGTTACGGAAGATCAAGAAAGCTGTTTTGGATTAATATTCAGTTCTATCGTGTCAATCAGGCAATCCAAAGTCCTAACATCTACCGATTTTTACATAGCCTCATTCTTAAATCTTAAGGCCGAGCGACCTAGAGACTATGAATTGGCCAAAGTAGCACAAGGCTTCATTTCTCACTCCATACAGTTTGTAAAATGTAAATACTTGATGTTTTGAAGATTGGATGGACGTGCTGTGTCTCTCCAATTCTCCATGAATTTCATTGCTAAACCCAGCTTAACTATTTTTTTCAAAAAATATTTTCACAAGAAGATCACGTAAGGAACCACCTGTCAAAATGCCATTTCTATAGGTGGTTCCTTATGTGAATGCCTACATATGGTTTCCATAAGAAACCACCTGTGAAAACATGTTCATACGAACAGTTCAAAGACACATGACACCCGCAGTACCGCAATAATTCTACAGGCGGACTGTCAAGGGCGTCGAACCCTCGGGTAGCTGGACCCCGACTACGTAGTTCGTAGTCGCGATCCGTCTTCTCCGGCGAGGTTATGCCCCTCTGCCGTAGGCTTGATTAGAATAGAGAGAGAGATTAGATGGGAATTATCTTGCTTGCCCTTCACACGATGTCTGGTACAAGAATATATGGCCAAGGGCCTCAACCGACCGGAGCAACATGCTCCCCTAATTAAGGAACTAATAACAGAAAGTAATCTCTATTTCCTATCGCTAGCCACTGCCTGGAATCTCGCCTCCGTGCGTGGCCAGCGCGCGCCCCGCGCGTTCGGCGTCGCGGCGTACGTCCCGGGCCCTCCGGCGCCTGGCGTACTTGCGGCCGATCATGACATCTCTCCCCTCCTCCAGGACCAGCTCGTCCTCGAGCTGGAATTCCGGGTACTGTGCGCGGAACGGCTCGACGTCCTCCCAGGTCGCCGAAGCAGCTGATGCGCCCTTCCATTGCACGAGCACCTGATGCACGCCGCGGGCCAAGCGGAAACGCACAGCACGTTCAGGCACAGGGGCGACCGCACCGTGATGTAGGGGGGGCAGCGGCGGCGGAGCATCCGGAGGGGTTCCCTGGAACTTCTTGAGCAGCCCTACATGAAACACGTCGTGAATGCGGGCGCGTGGCGGCAAGGCGAGGCGGACGGCGACTTCATTGATGAGCTCGGTGACGCGGTACGGCCCAAAGAAGCGTGGCTTGAGCTTGCCGGTGGCCGCCTGTGGCAGCGACGACGCCGCGCGCTGTCGTAGACGGAGAAGTGCCCAGTCGCCCACCTGGTACTCGACGTGGCGGTGCGCTTTGTCATAGTGCCGCTTCTGCGTCGCTTGCGCCTGTTCCAGCCGATAGCGGACATCGGCCAAGAATTCATCCCGCTCTTCCATGCTCTTGGCGACCGCCGGCACCCTCGTGTCTCCCGGTTCATAAGACCGGATAGAAGGCGGATCACGCCCGTAGACGATGCGGAAAGGCGTCTCGCGCAGGGAAGACTGGTAGGCAGTGTTGAACAGGAACTCTGCCCAAGGAAGCCAGCGAAGCCACTGGCGTGGCCTGTCTCCGGTGAGGCACCGCAAGTACATGATGACGACGCGGTTGGCCGCCTCCGACTGCCCGTCCGATTGGGGGTGGAACGCCGTTGTCATGTGCAGCTTGGTGCCTATCAGGCGCATGAGCTCGCGCCAGAAAGTCGATGTGAAGACGGGGTCCCTGTCCAACACCAAGGACTGCGGCACGCCATGTAGACGAACGATGTCGGTGAAGAATGCCTGAGCGACGGACTCGGCGGAGTACGGGTGCGCCAATGGTATGAAGTGGCAGTATTTGCTGAACCTATCCACCACAGTGAGTATAACAGATTTGCCACGGACACGCGGAAGGGCCTCCACGAAATCCAAGGCGACGTCAGTCCATACACCTTGAGGCACCGGAAGTGGAAGTAGGAGACCCGCCGGGTGCAGGTGTTCGGACTTGTAGCGCTGACAGACGACGCACGTGCGCACCCAGTCCTGCACGAGCTGCTTCATGTGAGGAATATGAAAGTCGCGCCGTAGTCGATGCAGCGTGCGCTGCACCCCTTCGTGGCCGTCCTCGTGGACTGCCCCCAGGATCTCCTGGACCAGTGGCGATGTCGGTGGAATGTACAGGCGCCCAGCGTACTGGACCATGTTGGCCACCACCGACCAGGGTGCTTGCCGGCTGCCAGCGTCGATCTCAGCCCGAAGCGCGACGAGGGCCGGGTCGGAGAGCTGCGCTTGGTGGAGACGGTCGATGAAGTCGAAACGCGGTGCAGAGAGCGCAAGCAGCTCCCCCTCCTCGGTGTCACGCCTGGACAGCGCGTCGGCCACGGCGTTGGCCGTACCCGGCTTGTACTCGACGGTGAAATCAAATCCCAGCAGCTTTCCCACCCAATGGTGTTGCGGAATGGTAGCCAAGCGCTGGTCCAGCAGGTACTTCAAACTGTAATGATCGGTCTTGACGATGAAACGGCGCCCCCAAAGGTACGGCCTCCAGTGACGGACCGCCTGGACCAAGCCGATAAGCTCACGCTCATATGCCGTGAGGGCGCGATGGCGTGGTGCCACCGGCCGGCTGAAGAAGGCGATCGGGTGCCCATCCTGGATGAGCACGGCCCCAAAGCCATGGGACGAGGCGTCGCACTCGACGACGAAGGTCTTGGTGAAGTCCGGCATGGCGAGAACCGGCGCCGTGGTGACCGCGGCCTTGAGCGCCGCAAAGGCTGTAGTAGCCTCCGCACCCCAGGAGAAGCCATCCTTCTTGAGGAGAATGGTCAGTGGCGCCGCAATGGAGCCGTAACCGTGGATGAACTTGCGGTAGTAGCCCGCCAAGCCCAGGAACCCCCGTACAGCCCGCACCGAACGAGGCACCGGCCAGTCGTGAATGGCCTGCACCTTGGTCGGGTCCATGGCGACGCCTGCCTCCGAGATTACGTGGCCGAGGTAGGCGACCGAGGAGACCCCAAACGCGCACTTGGAGCGTTTGACGAAGAGGACGTGCCGGCGGAGCTCGGTGAGGACTGCTCGGAGATGACGAAGGTGGTCCGCCCAAGACTTACTGTAGATCAGGATGTCGTCAAAAAACACGAGCACAAAACGACGAAGGAAAGGGCGAAGTACATCGTTCATCAGCGCCTGGAATGTTGCCGGGGCGTTGCACAAGCCGAACGGCATGACCAGGAACTCGTACAGGCCGTCATGGGTGCGGAACGTCGTCTTGTGGATGTCCTCCCGCCGCATGCGCACCTGGTGATACCCAGAGCGCAAGTCGAGCTTGGTGAAGAACTTGGCGCCGTGGAGTTCGTCAAGCAACTCATCGACGACCGGAATGGGAAAAGCGTCCTTGATGGTGAGGGCGTTCAACGCGCGGTAGTCGACGCAGAACCGCCACGACCCATCCGGCTTCTTGACGAGGATGACCGGTGAGGAGAACGCGGAGTCGCTGCGGCGGACGATGCCCTGTTGAATCATGGCGGAGCACTGGCGCTCCAGTTCATCTTTGTGCGCCGCCGGGTACCGATACGGGCGGACAGCCACCGGGGCCGCACCGGGCTTGAGGACGATGCGGTGGTCCCGGCCACGTGCCGGTGGCAACCCGCTAGGCTCAGCGAAGATGTCGGTGAAGGAGCCCAGCAGCCCATCTAGGAGGGGGTCGGTGGCGACGGCGACGTGGACCCCGGGTGGCGACGGTGGCTCCACGCCGTGCCAACAGACCTCGTGGTCCCCCTGCTGGAACGCCATGGTGCGAGCTGCCAGATCCCAGACGATGGGTCCGAGGGTAGCCATCCAGTGTGTGCCGAGAACCACGTCGTAACCTGCCAGGGGCATCACGTAGAGGTCAACATGAAATTTCATGCTGTCGATGATGACTGGGGCCCGGCGGATGACGCCAGGGCATGTGACGCGCTCGCCGTTGGCGACGGTGGCCGTGAGCCGAGGGCGCGGCTCGATGGGTAAGCCTGTGCGCTGGGCAGCCGCCTCCCCGATGAAGCTGTGGGTAGACCCCGTGTCCACGAGCGCGACGAAGGTGGTTGCGCCCAGGAGCACCGGAAGTTGGAGAGTGCTGCTGACGGGCACCCCCACAACCGCGTGCAGGGAGAAGACCGGGGCCTCCCTGTCGTCTCCGTCGTCGTCATCAGCGATCTCGAACCCGTCGATGTAGAAGATGCGGCGGCAGACGCGGTTGTGGCCGCGCGTGTACTTCTCGTTGCAGTTGAAGCACAGGCCCAGCCGCCGACGCTCCTCCTGTTCTGGACGTGACAGGCGCCGCACCGGTTGCCCGTCCCCGGCGACCGCCGGTGCCGCCGCCTTGTCTGATGCGGGCGCCGGCAGTGCGAGCCGCGGCGGAGGGGCCGGCAGCAGGCCCCGTGATGCAGCCTTGGGCGCTGGCGGCGCATATTGCGCCCGAAGTTCCATCTGGCGTGCAAGACTCATGGCCGTGGCGAGGATTTGTGGATTATGGACCTGGACGTCGAGGCTGAGCGGTGGCAGAAGACCTCCGATGAAGAGCTGTACCCGCTGCTCCTCCTTGAGGGGGCCGGCGCGAGGCAGGAGCGCCTGGAAACGGTCTTGGTACTCCTCGACCGTCCCGGTGCGGCGGCAGTCCGCGAGCTCGAAGAGGGGAGCCGAGCGCAGGGGTGGCCCAAAACGCAGGTTGAGGAGCTCCGTGAACCGGCGCCACGACGGTGTACCCTCGTCCTTTTGGACCTGGATGTACCACAGCTGTGCCCCGTCCTCCAAATTGTAGGACGCCATCCACACCTTCTCCTCCTCCATGATGTGTTGCTGGTGGAAGTAAGATTCGCATCGGTTGGTGAAGATGAGGGGGTCGGATTTGCCGTCATAGCGCGGGAAATCCATCTTCTGAAATCGCGGGGGGCGATCAGTGTGTGGTTCGCCCATGGGCGACTTGCTGCTGGAGGAAGACGTCTGGTTCGCCACCAGGGCGGCGATGGCCTTGGTGTTTGCTTCAGCAGAGGCCTGCAGGGACTGAACGGCGGCGGCCAGAGATGCCACAGTCGTCTTGAGATCGTCGGAGTCTCCCATAGCGGCGACGCAGGATGCGGCGGATGAGGACGCAGGGGATGGAGGCGCGGCGGCTGGTGGTGGAGATGGAGAGCGGCGCGGCGAGGAAGCCCTGGATCGTGATACCAGGTTGTCAAGGGCGTCGAACCCTCGGGTAGCTGGACCCCGACTACGTAGTTCGTAGTCGCGATCCGTCTTCTCCGGCGAGGTTATGCCCCTCTGCCGTAGGCTTGATTAGAATAGAGAGAGAGAGATTAGATGGGAATTATCTTGCTTGCCCTTCACACGATGTCTGGTACAAGAATATATGGCCAAGGGCCTCAACCGACCGGAGCAACATGCTCCCCTAATTAAGGAACTAATAACAGAAAGTAATCTCTATTTCCTATCGCTAGCCACTGCCTGGAATCTCGCCTCCGTGCGTGGCCAGCGCGCGCCCCGCGCGTTCGGCGTCGCGGGGTACGTCCCGGGCCCTCCGGCGCCTGGCGTACTTGCGGCCGATCATGACACGGACATAATTTAATCTGCCCGTAGAAAAACAGTGCAATGCCTGGGAAAATAAGTTATTTGTAATCAAAGTTTTCAAAGTTTGATTCAAACCTTATCCAAAAATCCAAGTATTTGCAAATCAGAGAGGGTATGTGATAACCTTAAATCAAAATGCATTAACTCTCCAGGTGTTAAGGATTGTGTGCGGAGACAATCTAGCTTACCTTAGAACATCTTCAAGAGTTCTCCTAAATTTAAAACCTCTATTTTCTCATTTAGGGGTCATCCCAAACATATACCCCTACCCCCCAAAAGAACTTTTTCTCCCACAACACAACAGTTCCCGTACATCTCAAACACAAAGGAGGTGACCGATTACCCCGAATTTGAGCCGGAAGGAGGGGGCATTAATTATAGGAATTAATTGCCTTTAATAAAAACCTTAAATTAAACCATAGAAGGCTGGGTATGGGAACTCTTGGAGATGCTCTTAATGCAGCAGAACAGCTATGATCGGTTCCTCAATATCTAATGCTTTCTTCCTTACATCTCTATAGAACATTATCTCCTTTTGGTGTTATTATGACAAGAAAACCTAACACAAACCCTACAAAACAATGCAGGTGGAAACTCCAACCAAAGTTTACAGTGATGGCAAGGATAAATTTGTCACTTGGTACTTCAGATCCCACAATTTTACACTCAAGGCACTATGGACCAAATTTCTAGTAGAAGCATCCGAAAGAGAGGTCAATGGCACATTAGTTGAAATGCATGACATACACTTGGATAAACTTGATGCAAGATTAGCTGCTAACTTACAAGAGATCAATATCTTAGTGATATCAAGTTCCCGATGGTTCTTCAGGGAAAACTATCTCTACGAAGGTGGGAAACTCATTGGATGCATATACTGCTCAGAGGACAACATCACAAGCTTCGATGTCATTACAGCTATTCAGAGGGCGCTTCGAACGGCTCTCAATAACTTGAGCAACTGCCGAGAATGTGGATTACAGTTAACATTAGTAAGAACAGCAACACCAGCACATTTTGAAAATGGCTTCTGGAACACTGGAGGATATTGCAACAGAACAGAACCAGTGGGAGGAGAAGCAAGTACCAGAACAGTTGAATGGGAAATAAGAAATGCGCAGGTTGAGGAAGCTAGCAGAGCACAAAAGGAAAGCAGCCACAAGGGACAGATGCGTATTGAGATTTTAGATATAACCCAAGCTATGTCTATGAGACCTGATGCACACCCAGGGATCCACTGGAATAACAAGTGGATGAGGGGTTACAGTGACTGTTCCCATTGGTGTTTGCCAGGACCAATAGATATGTGGAACGAGCTATTACTTTCTGTGCTTAAGAGATATGGGTAAGACTTGCAAAAAAAAAGCCAGAAGTACATTGGCTGGTTGAATTAGTTTAAGGCCTTTTGCTGATTCAAGGTCCCAGAAGGCTTCCTTATAAAGAAAAAGGTCCCAGAAGGATTCTTTCTTTCTGTTACATCAAAATCAATCTTTTTTTGTTCTATCTCTTTGGTATAAGTTTTGAGTAACTTAATTATCTGTATGCATAATTAGCAAATTCATCATATGTTTGGAAATATGAAACAGAGTCCGCTTCAATCACATTTTCATTAATTTCATTCATAGATCAACTGATGAGTTGAATGTTGAAGCCATTTCCGATTAATAATCATAATATCATATGGACAATAACACTGACATGTTACGAACACTTAAATTGGCAACTAATCCTCATGAAATTAATGAGCCAGTGGGCTATAGTATTGAATCGGCATATGTTACAAGCATTGTCAACTCATTTCAGTTAAAACATCTGGCGACAACCAATTAATGAATGGCAGTCGATTTAATCACCGGCTATACAACAGTGAAAATGAGTGATAAACAGAAGGGGAACCCCATACACTATGCACAAAAAACAACCTTATGTGTACCTGTTGGTCCAATGGTGCATTCAGCTTGGCAAAATATTGT
The DNA here is from genome assembly GCA_022530915.1 of Paspalum notatum. Classification (NCBI taxonomy): domain Eukaryota; kingdom Viridiplantae; phylum Streptophyta; class Magnoliopsida; order Poales; family Poaceae; genus Paspalum; species Paspalum notatum. Next base: position 34,913,493 of record CM039689.1, read on the forward strand.
CATCAAAGTCTTTGGCTGAAGACTCACTGACAACAGAAACTTGGGGTAATTCCTTGCTCATCAAATACTTCCGCTTTTGGAGGCTCAGCCAAACCAAAATACTGTCAGTCTGGACAATATTATACCCAGCTTTCCTGTACATGTTGAAGGGGACTTGGTCGATTATTCGACAATGAAGATATACACGTCCTTTGGCATTCATCTTGACAACCAGATCCTCACATGCCTTTAGAAGTTGTTTTCCAATTCCTCTCCTGATAGGAAAAAAGCAAGGCAAAATTTAGAGAAGCGCCATGCACCAGAAGATTTATTCGAATTGCTTCTATTGCACATGTGACGACTGTTGAGAGAGTTTCTTCCAGTTGCATCTTAGTACAACTTACAAGGATGCACCATTTGCAATCAACCATTACATATTCGCATAGAAATAGGCAAAGTGCCTGCTCTGCCCAGAGCATTATCTATTTACCTCCTCAGTTGCGTCTTCACAGTCATGTTGCAGATGTACGGGAAGTCAAGCGGCGGGGTGGGGGTGGGCGGGGCCCCGGGCGCGCCCACCGCATCAAACGACACCTCGGCGGTGCACGCCATCTCCCCTTCATCTTCACCACCCTCCTCTCCTCCGCCCTCAGCAGCCTCACCCCCGCCTGCCTCCGCGGCGGCGCCGCCGGCAGGGCGGTAGAAGCCCACGAGCACGGCGGCGTGAGGCGCGAGGCCGCGGCGCTCGTGAAGGTACCTGCGGATGACGAAGGCGAGGAGCTGCGCGTACCGCTGGGCCGGGGCCCACCGCACGGTCTCGGAGAAGGAGGAGGCGAGGAGGCGGACGAGCGCCTCGGCCACGGCGTCGTCGCCAGGGCCGCGGGAGAGGGCGCGCACCGTGAGCAGGCCGTGCGGGAAGGCGTGCTCGTAGCGGAACGCCGCGAGCTCGTCGAGCTGCGAGAGCGCGCGCGGCGAAAGGAAGACGCCGGGGCCGGGGCCGGGGCCGGGGCTGGAGCTGGGGCCCGGGGACGGGGAGGGGGTGGCGGCGGGAGGAGCGGCAAGGCGGAGGTGGCGCGGCGAGGGGCACGGGGAGAAGAGGAGGTAAGGGTGCCTGGAGACGGCGGGGGTCAGCGAGAGGAGGGCGGGCGACGCCGCCATGGAGGACGCCGGTTGCCGGATTGCCGGAGAGAAGCGAAACGGGGAAGCTGGGAATTCGAGGGACGATTTTTTTTTGGATTCGTTTTAAACGCCTTGCGTGGATAAACGCACCAGTTGCGCCGCAGGCTCCGGGGTTCGTTCGGTTCGAGGCCTCGTGTCACGTCAAAAGTTTGGCCACACTCTAAATTAAAATTTAATCAAATAATAAATTACTCATTTATACGGTTTCTGCATAGACAAATAAACGATATAGATAAAAATCATGTTATAAAATATAATTTTAATTTAAAATCAAACTAATCAAACTATCTCCAAATTTTAGCGTAGCCACCACGAGACTCAAACTAAACAGATCCCTGCTGCGGCACTGCCTCCGATACCTGATCAGGGAAAACAATTCCGACGGTAAACCGTCAGTTTTCTGAAAAATTTTCCGTTTCCGGACGACCACGGAAAGTGGAAAACCAGAATTTTTCGGCGGATTCCGTTTCTAAATTCAAAATTTTGAAAAAATTTATAAAAAGTTACTAAAAAAATATGAAAAAAATATGATAAAAAACTAGATGTTTTTCTGAGTCATTAGCACTTGAAATTGTTCAAATCCAAGTTGATTTGTTTGGTTAAATTGACGAATTGGGTTCGGACCCGTTAAGACCCTAAAAACCGTTACGTTGCGGGAGCCTTATCCACTCCACCGACGCAGCCGAATCGCACCAGAGCCTTTCACCCGACGCTTTCCTCTCCCCTGCGCTCCCTCGACGATCCGCCGCCACCGCCGCCACATTCCGCCGCGGAGAGGCGGGATTCTGCATTCTCTTGTAGGCTTCATGTGCGCTTTGAACTTATTTGGATCGACAAGCCCATTCATTGTGTTGTAATAATTGGATTTTGGACTAATTGTAATAATTTTAATGGACTTTGGACTATGTATGAGTGCACTTTGGACATGAGTTATGTGTTAAATGTTGTGTTTATAATTGTTTAGTGGAGTTTCATATATTCTATATCCTATGAACTATCAATGTACACATAATTAGGGAAAACTCTACCAAAATTTTCAATTTTTACATATGCACATAAATTTTCTAGCTTTTTTCCATCGTTTTCTTCATTTTTCGGTCAAAATCCACGGTTTTCCGACGGAATTTTTCGGAATTCCGACTTGAATTTCCGGTTTTCCGGTTTTGAATTTGAAAACTGATTCTGTTTGGAAAACACGGAATCCGGAGGAATTCTGTCCGGAATTCCGATTCCAGATGAGTTCGGGATTTGAAAAAAAAAAACGAAATGGTAAATCCCTCTGATCACCTGGCGCACGGCACGGGTGACGAGTGACGACGCCGACGGGGCAACGCCCTCGCTTGCCGACTCGCACGTACGCAAGCATTAGACATTTGATCTCGTGTTTGGTTAGACATTTTTTTTAACGCAATCAGATTTCAGCTGTTAATTAATTACGATACCAGCCTTTGTTTCGCTATGGTCCGTAATCGGATACCTGGCATTTCACAGCCATTACGGCCCTCACTGACCGGTAATGGTTGCTCTGTAATTCATTTCCATTGTCTCAGTGCAACCAAACAAAGATTGTATTGAACAGCGATTCCAGTATCGATCCCACTACAATATGTTTTCGTTTGCATTACCGTCGCCTGAATTGCAAGTTTGCAACGAAACACCACCTTTCACTCTCCTTCCCATCTCCGACGATGTTCAGATTACGAGACCGATACTCCCAACAAAAACGAATCTGCGTCAACACCTTTTTGCGGCTTAGCCGCACAAATAAACTCATGTCTTGAAAGCTCACCATTGCAGTTGGCTGGCACCCGGCGTTGTCCGTTTGTCCCATCCGGCCATCTCCACCTCTGTAGCCACGCATTCTGATCATAGCTTTGCCGTTGCGCCTGCACCATGAGCGACACCTACTGTTTTTTTTTTTTTTGAAAAAAGACGCCTGCTGTTAAAACCGAAGCCGAGCAATTAAGCCGGGCCTCCTGCTGCCAACCGCGAACCAGACCGCGCTATTTCCGTCCGGCCTCATCAAATTCCCCAGATCATTCCGATCAAAGAATCCCTCAACCATTTCTCTGCACGCACCGTGTCAGTCTCAGAAATTCCACCGGCCGTGTCATCAATCGGCGTCTCTCTCTCTCTCTCTCTCTCTCTCTGTGTCAATTGATCTCTCAGCACCGACGGACGCGCCATAAATTTGGGCCTGAGCAAGGTGGTTGGATCTTGCCGGAACCTTCAATTCAATGGCCGGCACTGCAGCAGTCGCAGCGGCGGCTCGGAGCGCAGCAGCCATGGTCGCTCAGAGCTGGCACCTGCAGGCTCTATATAAAGGCTGGGGGCCAAGGTGTTTGCAGCACAGGAGGGCGAGAAGTAGCTGCGTGGCTGGTAGATCGATCGAGGTGAATAGCTGATGGCGTCCAAGACCGAGCTGGTGGTGGAGGTGAAGTCCCCGGCGGACAAGCTGTGGGCGGCGCTGCGCGACTCCACGGAGCTCTTCCCCAAGATCTTCCCCGAGCAGTACAAGAGCATCGAGACCGTGGAGGGCGACGGCAAGTCCGCCGGCACCGTCCGCGTCCTCAACTACACCGAGGGTACGTGCTTGCGTACGTTGTGGTGTGGGTGCTTGTGTCTCCTGTGCCCGCGCGCTGACGGCTGACGACGACGGATTTACAGCGGTGCCGATGCTCAAGTTCGCCAGGGAGAAGCTGGAGCTGGCGGACGACGAGAACAAGGTGGTGTCGTACAGCGTGGTGGACGGCGAGCTGGTGGAGTTCTACAAGAACCTCAAGATCACGCTCAAGGTGTCCCCGGCGGCCAAGGAGGGCGAGGCCGGCGCCGTCGTCAACTGGGCCATGGAGTTCGACAAGGCCAGCGACCAGGTGCCCGACCCGGACGTCATCAAGGAGACCGCCACCAAGACGTTCCACGACCTCGACGACTACCTCCTCAAGAACTAGCTAGAGCGAGTCGACTGCAGGGTCGTCCAATAATCAGTTCATTCATCTATCGACGCACCGCCACGATTTACCACTGCTAGTGCTGGTGGGGTGCATGTCGTCGATCGATCGTTAGTGGTCGTGTCAGTGTTGGTTTCCTTACTACTGCGGGGTGGTGATGTTGCTGATGCGGCGGCAATCGTGCAGCCGATATGCCGTTGCAAGCTGGTACTACCAGTCAATAAAGTTCTCAGTGTTCATTGTGCACTCGAACTCGATATATAGCCAGCTCGCTTGGGCCTTCAGACCTACTGTCCTTAAAGAGATCGAGTTGGAGCGTGAGACCATTCCTCTAGTTCTTCTGGATTGCTGGGAGAAGAACCATTGTTACACTCGGGGGAAGGCGTACGACACCGATAGGATTAGGAAGAACACACACAGAGCGCGCGCGGTCACCGCCGACAAGGCCACGCCCACGCAGCAGTGTGCACAGTATGGTCACCGGGCATGTCAACACGCGCACATGCTGACACGCAGCTGGCCGAACCGTCCGTCCGGGCAAGGACGCCATCGTGCGCACCCCAGAGCTCGTGGCGGCATGGCGCCACGCCTACCGCCACTCAATTTGTCAGATGAAGAATCCCACCGCCTCGACGGCTTTCATTCACTATCCTGGAGCTACATGTCTTTTTTACAGGTAGATCATGCTGCATGCACTGATCGACTTAGCTTGCTGGTGCTATGTTTTCTGTTTCTCTCTTTTTTGTTTCTCAGTTGTTAGCACTGTCACGCCCGTACGTGTACTTTTATCGCTCTATGCATTGGTCTCCAGTTGTTTTTTTCTTTTTCCAATTTGGTCATTTCCATGAACTTTTTTTCTTACGAATACTCTGTTGATATAAACTATAAAGTTCATCCCTTGACCACCACGTTTGTTTAATTTTAACCTCAGCCCCAAAACCGTTTATACTTTTTCTTGAGCTTAAAACCGTTTTATAGAGGGGTGAACCGTTTATAGTTAACCCCTCAACTATCCACACTGAACAATTTATATTATAGCCAGTCCATGACAATGACATGGCTTTGTTGGCACCACTTGCCTCAAGTATACAACGCTGAAGCCACCGCCATGTTAGGTAAAGTCCATTGAAACCTCATACGAGGTATAATTTACAAGTTCTTTTAGAGTTACTAGGAGTCAAAACCAGACGAAGTTAATCGATAGTTGAGGGGCTTAAAAATAAACTTTTGCTTTATAAAGAAAATACACTTTGGCTTTGAAATGGCATGGGGGTTGTTTAGATGCTACAAAACTTGTAATTTTTAGAAAATTATAATGCTGTTAGCACTCTATTCTTTTAGAAACTATACTTCGTACCATTTTTTTTGTAACCGTAGTTTGATGAAACTTTAAGTTTGTTCTAGGTCAAACTTTAGGTCAAACTTAATGTTGTATTCTTTTACAAACTATACTTTGAAATTATAATGCTGTTAGCACTCTATTTTTTTAGAAACTAACTCATTTTAATTTTGTCCTAGGTCAAACTTTAAGTTTGACGAAACAATACTTATGTCACCTAATGAGAATCTTTGAATTTATCATGACATGTTTTTCGTAAGATGCTTATTTAGTGTGGATGCTGCCATTTTCTTTGTAAGGCTGAGTCCAATAGGACTCCCCAAATCTCATTTCATATCACTGTTCCAACTAGCTCTCTCTGTATATAGTGCAGCATTTATGTCAAATAGTGCAAAACAGTGTTTTGGGGAACCCGTATAGAGAGTCCCATTGGACTCAGCCTAAATCTAGTTAAACTTCAAAAAGGTTGATTTATGATAAAATGGAAATGATTTGTTTTATTGGACTGAGTAGAAAGGATCTCCCAAAAAATACTGCATTATTCTCAAATATCTGTCTTGGTTAACTTTTTCCACCGCTCTAATTATTTTTTTATTAAAAAAATATATGTAATCATATAAAATACTCCCTCCGTTCTAAATTATAGGCCGTTCGATTTTTTTAAAACCAAGTTTGACTTACTCGACTTATTAAAAAAATTATAATTATTACTTGTTGCTATTATAATTTAGTGCAGCATATAATACACCTTAGCTATGGCTTGAATTTTTCAATATTTTTGTAACTTTTTAAATAAGAAAACTTGGTTAAACTTAGAGTCAAAAAAGTTAAGCGACTTATAATTTGAAATGGAGGTAGTATAATTCATGTTCATACTTCTTTTAGCGATAAAACATATCATAATAAAATATATGATAGCTTATGAATATTTTTTGAATAAGACAAATCAACAAAGCGGTAAAAGAATCAATCACGTTAAAGGCTCTTTTGGAACACCAGATTCTCAAAACATAGAAATAAAAAAATACACAATATTAAAATGCCCGTTCAATTGAAATTCTACATGAATTTATAACACAAAGAAGTCACAAAATATGTGTTTGAATCATGCGTAAAAAAATACAGAAATGCGAAACACAAAGGAAAGAAGACATAAGGTTGGACCTCATGTGTATTTTCCTCCAAAATTACTATGGAAGATGCAATTCCATAAGAACTTTAAAAGAATGGGTAGCATTCAATCCTTCTTCCGAAGGCTATCAAAGAAATACTTTCCAAAGGAATTGAATTGTCCAACATTCTTTAGGCCTTGTTCGGTTAGGGAAAAATCCAAGGAGATTGGAGGGGATTTAATACTTTTCTATTCAAATTTGACTAGCAAAGGATTAATTTCCCTCTAATCCTCTCCAAAACCAAGCTAACCAAACAAGGCCTTAATATTTAGTATTCCGGTCTTGTTAAGAATATAGGAACTTTACAGGAATCACGTAGAAATTTCATAGAAAACCGGTCCTGTTTGGAATAAAAGAATACAAAACAAAAGAATAGGGAAAAACATAGCAATGTTATAGAGTAAAAAAGTAAAAAACTATAGGATTTCAAAGCACAGAAATATATTTTGAGCTGTTCGGATTGAAGGAGAGGAAGAGTGAGTCAAGATTCTTTCCATTGAGTTGAGTGAGCCATGATTCCTTTGTTTGGATGAATTTGGTTTTTCTTTGTTCCAAACATGTTTTTGCGTTTCTTTTTCTATGAGATGCATTCTTTCGAAATTTCTATCGAAAACTTTTGTTCCAAACCGGACCTAATTTTAGAAAAACGTAGAAATCGAAAAAATTTCCTCCATTCTAAACGGACCTAAATATAAATATTTAAGATTAGTATAAAATTCATAGAAAACTTTCTTTTGCAGCCTTTTTGCCCCACGTTAAAACCCCCTTTCCAGACTGACACAAAAACCCCCGACCGGGACATCGCCGGAATCCCGGCCCTCCAGGCTCCAGCTCGCCGTCCCTCGCCGCTATGTCGACGGCGGACCCTGCACGTGGCATCACGGCCACGGTGCGGGTGTCCAACATCCCGCCCTCGGCTATCGCCGCCGAGCTGCTCGCCTTCTTCGACTCCGTTGTCGCCACCGCCGGCGCGGCCTTCGCCTGCGAGATCGCCGCCGCCCACCGGGGATGGCTTAGCCGCGGCCACGGGTCCGTCCAATTCAACTCCGTTGCCACCGCTACTCACGCCGCTGACCTCGCCTCCTCAGGCCGCCTGCCCCTCTTCCTCGGCTCCTACCTCTCCGTCTCCCCCGCCAACGTCGACCTCTTGCCCCGCGCGCCTGACCTCTCCCTCCGAGCTGTCAGAGCGAGCCTCGTTTTAGGCAATCGGGTCGCCGTGCGCGAGTTTGAGGTGTCTTACGCCTGGGACGGAGTGCGCGCCGAGGTCATCCCGGGGAGGCAGCGCGTGGACCTCTACATGGAGCAGGATTCCCGGAGCTACAAGCTTGAGGTTCTCTTTGAGGACATCAGAGAGTGCTTTGGGTGCAGCCTTGATGGGACGGGCGCCATCTTGCTGCAGGTAAGCTGCTTATCCCGTACTGATCGTTTCAATGCTCGAAGTTCCAAAACTTTTGATGCGCTTGTATGTGAATCTGAAGTGTGTTTATTTCGAATTAGTAGATAGATAGGTGACATGCAGATGTCTGATTGACATACATTGTGATCAGCTCTTTCACTCAGTATCCAGGAGGTTGGCTGAGTGATTGTGATAGAATAGCTCAATATGGGTAGAGTGATAGAGTTGCAAGGCAGCAAGCAAATCTATCTACAAATATTGGACCTCAATTTTAGCACGCCGTCCCTGCAGAATGAGAGCGTAACAGATTCAGGTTCCCAATTGCGTTGCAGCGTGCAGATGGAGCCCTTTTCTTCCTCTAGCTCTGTACAGAAGAATGTTTTTGCAGTATTCTGTGGCCTGCTAGAGCCCTCTATGGCTGGTACAGTGTATATTGTGTAGCAGTGCTAAAAGCAAACATATTCTAGATTTCCATCCATTGTGTATTCTAGATATTTCACATTTTGAATTATTACTAAGACTTGAGATATGCACAATTAAACATAGTCCTCATAGTGGATATTAGGATAAGATATTTTACTTTGAAACTGATCGTCTAACTTCATATTTATGCAAACATAGCTGGGTTTCCCCTGCATATTATTTCAAGCATTTGTTTGAGCCGATCACGTGATAAATCTTTTAATCTTATTTTTTATTGAGGGCCTAAGAGGGGAAACTGTTTTAGCTTTATTAACTTAATACCTTGAACTAGATTTTACAAGTGCAATATTCTATTTATTTTTACTGTTAATATTAAGCTGCACTGTTGAGCACATGTTATCTACAACAATATAGAATTAATGCTTGCCATATTTCTTTGACTATTAGTTTGTTTCAGATGCAATATTCTTTGGCTTCTTTGTTGATGAATCTGAAGCTGGTCCGATAAACTAATAATATAATGTTTGCTTCAGCTGACTTATGCACCGAGAATATACACTGCAATTTCTGGGTCTACAGTTAAGTCAAGGTTTACAGATGAGCGCTTTCATGCATGCAAGGAGGATGCCAAATTTGCATGGGTCAGAGCACTGGATTTTACCCCTAATAGCTCTTTTGGCAAGTGTTCCACTCTTGTCTTAAAGCTGAGCAAAGGTGCACCAGTGTCAGATATTCTCGAAAGTTTACCCTTCTCTGGAGAATTAGGAGAATTGTCTGTTTCTTTGATGGATGTGTTCGACTCCTCTTCCAAAGTGGTTCCTCTTGTTGACTGCCCAAGTGGCTTTTCCGTGCCTTATGAAATTGTTTTTCGTCTAAACTCTCTTATTCACATGGGGAAGCTAGTTTCTAGGCATGTTAATGCTGATCTATTTAAAGTCCTTGAAGAGATACCAGTTGATGCTTTAAGGAGGATATTTGAGAAAATGAGCAAACTAAAATCTACCTGCTATGAACCTTTGGAATTCATTAGACATGAGGCTCATAGCAATATCATGAAGATTAGCAAGAAAACCTTGCTGTCCAAAAAGAGGGAGGGTGAAGGAAAATTGATGAGGTGCTACAGAATTCACATCACACCATCAAAAATATACTGCTTGGGACCTGAGGAAGAAGTTTCAAATTATGTGGTTAAGTACCACTCTGAATATGCTTCTGACTTTGCTAGAGTTACTTTTGTCGATGAAGATTGGAGCAAGCTTTCTCCCAATGCATTATCAGCTAGAATTGAACGTGGTTTCTTTTCTACACCCTTGAAAACTGGCCTATATCATCGTATTCTCTCCATTCTAAAAGAAGGGTTTTCCATTGGCCCTAAGAAGTATGAATTTTTGGCCTTCTCAGCTAGTCAACTTCGTGGTAATTCTGTTTGGATGTTTGCTTCAAATGATTCTTTGAATGCTGAGAGTATAAGAAAGTGGATGGGCCACTTCAAAGATATCCGTTCAGTCTCCAAGTGTGCAGCTAGAATGGGCCAGCTATTCAGCTCCTCCAGGCAAACATTTGAAGTCTCATCATATGATGTAGAAGTAATTCCAGATATTGAAGTCACAACTGATGGCACTAAATACGTATTTTCAGATGGTATTGGGAAGATCTCTACAAGATTTGCAAGACAAATTGCCCAATTAATTGGATTAGACCCTGCTTACCCTCCATCTGCTTTTCAAATAAGGTATGGTGGCTATAAAGGAGTTATTGCTGTTGACCCTACTTCCTTTTTCAATCTTTCTTTGCGGCCTAGTATGAAGAAGTTTGAATCGAAGAGCATTATGCTGAACATTACAAATTGGAGCAAGTCTCAGCCATGCTACGTGAATCGTGAAATTATATCTCTTCTTTCAACACTGGGGATAGAGGATGAAATATTTGAGTCGATGCAACAAGTTGACATGCACGAATCAGATGAAATGCTAACAAACAAAGAAGTTGCTTTGTCTGTCCTGGGAAAAATTAGTGGTGCTGATACCAAGACAGCAGCTGAGATGCTGCTGCAAGGCTATGAACCAAGTCTGGAGCCATACCTGCTAATGATTCTTAAGGCCCATCGGGCTAATAGGCTTACTGACATAAGAACTAGGTGCAAGATTCATGTTCCGAAAGGCCGTGTTCTTATTGGTTGCCTGGATGAAACAGGTAAATTAGACTATGGCCAAGTTTACATCAGAATTACAAAGAATCGCAAGGAGCAGAAGTGCAGTGAGCAGACATCCTTTTTTAATGATGATGGCAAAACAGCCGTGATTGTTGGAAAAGTTGCAATCACAAAAAACCCATGTCTCCATCCTGGTGATGTCAGAATACTCGAAGCTGTATATGACCCTGGATTGGATGCTAGGGGTCTTATTGATTGTGTTGTATTTCCTCAGAGAGGGGAAAGGTACGTAATTCTAAAGCTGAAAGATGACAATCTTGGATTGCCGAGTTCAACTCCTTTATTCATGGCTATGAAGCAGCCTGTCTCTCGTCTCTACTGAACCAAGAGACTGTATTTATCTTTGCTAGCACTGTTATCCATATTATGTTGGTTTTCAGTCGTGTATTTATAATTAACCATTTGGACTAATGTCATCAATGCTTGCACTATGCTTACTTGAAGTATTCAAATTAATTAGGCCTCATCCAAATGAATGCTCGGGTGGCGATTTGGATGGTGATCTCTTCTTTATTACTTGGGATGACAAACTGATTCCGGAGAAGGTAGATGCACCTATGGACTACACTGCAACAAGGCCACGCATAATGGACCATGCTGTTACACTTGAGGTATACTCCTGAATGAATTCTCATTCCTTTGCTCATGTTTCTGTATTATGTAATATTGTGGTTGATTTGGTGAAGCTCTTTTGTTTTGGGCTAATATCAAATTTCTACATCTGCAAATATCACCAATAGTCACAAGCATGCTGCATTTCCCCTCTGTGATGATGGATTCTAACATTTTAATGATATATAGATGGAGCGGAGGAACCTTGTGTGTTTGTAAAATGTGCATTTACATTTAGGATTATAACTTCATGAAAGATGTGCTGATAGGACAAACGACGAGCATAAAGAACTGGCTGCTAAGTGCTAACTTCCAAATTCCAATCTAGACAACATGGTATTAAGACGTATGTGCATTAACCATTAGCATGTAAAAGTAATCAATCTACTTGAAAATACACCTGAAAATAAATTTATTTGAATGTCTTCAACCAAATTTATGCTCGCCATGCGCACTAACAAATGCCTGCGTATTTTGCCATCTTGCATGGTTATCTCATCTGAGCCAAATTTTACAAAGACAACTTGTGCAAATGCAGGAAATTCAGAAGCACTTTGTCAGTTACATGATAAATGATGCCCTCGGTGTTGTCTCCACTGCTCACTTGATCCACGCAGACCGTAATCCGCTGAAAGCTCGCAGCCCTGAGTGCCTCCAGCTGGCTGCCCTGCACTCCATGGCGGTTGACTTTGCCAAGACTGGAGCTCCAGCTGAGATGCCCCAGGCACTGAGGCCTCGAGAGTTCCCGGACTTCTTGGAACGCTGGGAGAAGCCAATGTACGTCTCCAACGGCGTCCTCGGCAAGCTGTACCGGGCAGCCCTGCGTCACGAGGAGAACGCGGAGGCGCTCCTACACGTGGCCCCGCCGAGCTGCGCGTATGACCCTGACCTGGAGGTCACCGGGTTCCACGAGTTCCTGGACGCCGCGGAGGAGCAGTACGAGGCGTACGCCGAGAAGCTGGGCACCCTGATGACCTACTACTCCGCGGAGCGCGAGGATGAGATCCTGACGGGCAACATCCGGAACAAGCTCGTGTACCTGAGGCGGGACAACAAGCGCTACTTCGAGATGAAGGACCGGATCATCGCCGCGGTGGACGCGCTGCACGCCGAGGTGAGGGGGTGGCTCAGGGCGCACAGGCAGGACGAGGCGTCGAAGGTGGCGTCGGCGTGGTACCACGTGACGTACCACCCGGAGCGCCGCGGCGAGAAGCGGTTCTGGAGCTTCCCCTGGATCGCCTGCGACACCCTGCTGGCGATCAAGGCGGCGCGCAGGTGCCGGAAGCGGGTGGAAGACACCGCGGTGCCCATGGACTGCGACGCTGCATAGAGGGAGGTCACAGGTGCCACTGTGACTGTAGTATGTGACAGTGAAGTGAGCTTTGCGATGCGAGTGGTAAACTAGACTGTCAGCGTGGGTAAGCTAGTACTGTAATAAGATGCAACGCCGCCTGCTGTAAAAAGAAAAATTCTAGTGCGATTGTCTGAGCTCCTAGTCCTGAAGTATGGGGAATCAACGGTTTGCCATTCTTGACTTGAGGGATGGAATTTGCTGGGCAACCCAAGCAGGTATAATGATTAGGTAAGCCGTTACGTGAAGGTCACGGCTCACAGGGCCCCGTTTTTAGTGGTTAGTTGGGGCGGCTGCTTGACACTTTTGACGTGTTCTAGCCGCCGGGCCCTGGGGTTCGTGCGAACTGCAAGCACTACCCTATAGCACTATATAAACAACTCGTATAGCAATCCCTTACGTCATATATGCGTACGTGACGCGTTATTAAAACTGATAAAACCTTTGGTACAAAAAAACTTTGACCGCTGATCATTGTCCAAATATTTAATTTAGTTTTAATAACATCGTATGCATGGTTTTTGTCTTGCAAAGTATTGACAAAGTTACACTCGAAGATCATAAATACTAATGCTATGCTAATCACATCAAGGCGTTTATCACCACGTGGAGCAGAATTTGATGGTATGTCTCTTTGTTTCACTGGCGTCTGTAATACTTGCAATGCCTGAAACACACATGCTGACCATGGGCTGTGTCCGGTTCAAAGCACCTGACTGTTTACCGTTACATTGGCGCCACAGGAGAAAAAGGAAACCGAGCAAGAACAGGAAGCCGAGACGATTTACGCAAAGGAAAGCTCCCAACTAAAACCAGACCAGACAGAGAGCCCCGAGTCCACGCGGCTCCGCTGCTCTACTCCGCCCACCACCAACAATTCAACAAACTCCACCGCGCGCCACGCCACGCCTCCGTCGGCCGGCCGGCTGTGTGGCCACGGACGGGACGCGGCGGGATGCCAGGGCCAGGGGCGCACCTGCTGTACGCGCTGTCGGGCGGCGCGGCGCTGTCACGGCTCGCCGGCGGCCGCTTCGGCCCGCACCACTGCGCCGTCTACGCCGCCAACGCGTTCCTCGGCCCGGACCTGGGTTCCTTCGCCGAGTGGCTGTGCTCCTTCCTCCCCTCCTCCGCCTCCGCATCGGCCGCGGGGGGCGTCGCCATGGCCGCCGTGCACCACCCCTTCTACTACCCGCTCCTCCTCGGCCTCCCGCTCGCCTGGGCCTACGCCTGGCTCTCCCGCCGCCTGCTCCGGGCCGGCGTCCTCGACTCCCCCGGCGGGGTAGGAATGTTTCAATTCCTCATCAAACATCAATCTAGTGTTGGATGTGCTATTTTTGCTTGCCTCCCTTTTTTAGTCTTCAGTCCGTACAGTTGCGTCTAATAAAGCCTAACTACTCGGTATCAGTGTCAGTCTAGGTATCGATCTAGTGTTGCGTGCCTGATTTGTTTAATCTTGGTGGTGTTGCTTGCAGGTGCCATTAAGCAAGAGGCAGTGTTTCTTGCTTGTCTCTGCCGGCTCGCTCTCACATTTTTTCTTGGATCACTTGTTTGAGGTGAGCATGCAGTGGTTCAGAATTCTTACCAACACAATTGATGTCCCTACTTAAACAATGTGTGCTTAACAGCTTGGAGACACGCCTTTTTCTAGAAATACCCACCCAATCTAATTGGCATGCTGTTTCTGCATCTGGAGTAAAATCTGTTCAGATCACAAACAAACCTTACCTTTGATGCTTTGGAATTAGTTGTGTCACTTTCCCCAACTGAGCTCATGTTACACTATTACAGGAGAATGGCCATTCTACAATGTACACTTGGATCCTGAGCACTGGTTGGTGGGAAGGCCGTGCTCCTATCAATCCAGATGCAGTGCTCGTTATAGGACTTCTTTGCACTTGCCTCCTGGGGGGATTTGTGTACATCAACAGGTGAAAGCTTCTTACGTGCACTATCACTATGCAGAAACTAAAAAAAATGTTACACATAAACTAGATTGGTTTCCTTGCAATGTTCTAAACAGCTAGATATAGTTATGTGAAACATGGCACTACCAATACCAAGTTTTGCAGTGTACTATTGTGGTGTCTCCTCCACTATGCCACTACAAACACTTTTTAAAACTTGGTTCTTATATAAGAAACAAGTAATTCTAACTGATTATATCTATAGAAACTATGGTTTTCCACTATTAAAATAGAAAAGGAAAAACCTCTTAGCTACAACTCTAGAGTTTAGAACATCTAAATTTTCACTATCATGTTTGGTAGGGAGATTGATGATGTTGTTTCGTTAGTTGGGTTTGGATATGTTCAGCTGTATCACTTTTTCCGCATTTGTAATGGATGGGTATGGGCATTGGGCAATCTCCATCACCCCAAGAGGAAAAAGTGTTGGCATCAGATGTGCCAGAACTCAGTTTCTTTGCCTAATATGCTTGTTCCATAACTTGTCTGTTTTAGGTTTTTAACTGTTCTGTCCTTATAACAGTTTCAAATGTTCTAGCCAATGGGCTGCAAAGCAGCAGCCTAGTGTTATACTAAACCTGTGTTTCTTCCTTCCTATGCAAAGATACACCGTTCTCCTGAATAGGAAATAAAGTACGCATCGGTCCTTATTGATGTCCAACAAACACTACATGATTCTTACACTAAAACATGCTTACAATGCTCACATGAGTTTTCAAATGTTTCAACGACTCCTGTTGCTACACAACCTTTTTCCCTTTTGAAAAATAGTGCCAATTACAAATCCGTATTGCAATTTTGTGAACATTTTGTTCCCTGTTTTGACAGAGTGAAGCATGGAAAGTCCGCAGCAGAAAAATCAAACCAATCCTTCTTTCTCATCCTGGTGATAGGCACCCTGTACTGTATGTGGTGTGCCAGTCAGATATACCTGCGGCAACCCCCTCAACCTGCCATAGGTGAAGAAGCTGATCTCGGAGTGATAATCTTTCTTGCCATTTATCTATTTCTCCCACATGGCTTGTGCGTCCTTTCAATGAACCAAAAAGATTATACCGATGCACTGAATGAACTGCCACTTCGATAATATGTGTTGTTATTGTGCATTTTTCTTCCCATAAGCTGACCAGTTTGCTCAGTCTGATCTATGAATTATATTGTAATTAGATTTAATTGCTAACTGGGTGATTGCTAGTGCACCTATGTATAGCCCTGTAATTCTTTAGGCTGGAAACATATATTGTTATGGAATAAAGTTGTACTACAAATGTCATTGACTTCTATTGCAAAAGTATTTCATCTTTTTCATTGATCGCATGGAGATGGGTGTCTTTTTTCCCCCTCATTTGGCACTAGTGCGTTTATGCTGCTGATGTCTTCCAAGCAAATTATTGTAGCTTTGTACTTATCGGTTTTTCTTTTGTAGTAAGTTGAAAGAGTAGCATATTCAATTGGACTGTGACAGTGTATTCAAGTGTCAAATTAAATTCATTATCATTATCTGGACCATTTCCTTTTTCTGAGGTACTGTAGCACGCTTCTCTCTTTTTATTGGTTTTTCTCTGCGGTAGTACACTTCTATGTATTTGTATGACAGAAAAGATACTGAAATATATTAAGTCTAGGTTGTCGTACTATATCTAGATTTGGTCTCTACCTACCTCAAATTATAGGCTTAATTTCGGTTTGTCTTAAAAGTTAAAACTCTTCTGATGTAAATTCTCAACTCTCAATTGGGCACCGTTCACTTAGTGCACAAAAATGTTTAAGGGCCCCTTTGGAACGCAGGAATTTCACAGGATTGGCACAGGAATTTCACAGGAAACAGTTCAAAAACACAGGAAAAACGCAGGAACAGGAAAATTTTCCCGCGTTCCAAAGGGGGCCTAAGCATGGTCATATACCAAAGGGATTACACAGATTAGCTACACAAGGGACTCAACGATGCTAATGCTGTTGTGCTTCACATCATCTCTCATGGAGATCTCAAGAGCCTTCTCCAGCCTTGACACAACTTGCTCCATGGAGGGCCGCTGCTTCTTGTGGCCAGTGCATGACAGAGCAAGCTTCAAACTGAGATCAAATGCCTCCGTTGAGTAGTCTCCATTCAACCTAGGATCAGCAAACTCCAATACATTGCCATCTCGGGTAAGTGTGGAAGCCTGGGAATGACAGGTACACAGATTCGAGTCAATCATTTACTTTACTTCATCTCATAATGTAATATCTTACTTTAACGGCTTATGATCTTACCATTTTGTCCAGTGACATTGGCATAGTGGTATTCATGATGTTGATTACTCGTTTTCCTGACAGGAGCTGCAGGAGCACCATGCCGAAACTATACACATCCCCTCCAGCATTCACCTTGTGGTTGTGGCGGTATTCTGGATCAACATAGCCAAAGGTTCCTCTGACTTCAGAGCTTACATGTGACACACCTAAGTCCATGACTCTTGAGAGGCCAAAATCCGACAGCTTGGGTTCCATATCAACCCCAAGAAGTATATTGGTTGGCTGTCATAGCAAGTATGAGTTTGACTAAACGTGAATCTGTAGGTGTACTGAAGCCTTTCAGATCATGCAACAAACCTTGATGTCACGGTGAACGATGCAGCCTTCAGGATATATGTGCAGGAACCAAAGACCACAAGCGCTTCCAAGTGCTATCTGAAGCCTCTGAATCCATGAAAGGTTCTTTTCTTTTCCTGCAATCAAATTATTCTTTTCTTCATACAGCAAACAAATATACACTTCTAGAGTTTTAGTCATGACGTCAAATATTTATACACAATCCTGTTACTTACCAAATAGCCATTCTGACAGATTACCGTTGATGCATAGCTCATAGACAAGAAAGCACTCCTCCTGCCCATCACAGTAACCTCTTAATGACACAAGATTTGGGTGCCTGACATGTGAAAGGCTTGTAACTTCCCTTAGAAAGGTTTCTGCATGCTCATTCTTAACGATGTGCTTCACTGCAACAGGCCAGCCATTCGCAAGCACTCCTCTGTACACTTTCCCTGGAACCACAAGAGAAACAAGTTGCGCACCATAAAGAACAACATACTTCAAAGTTTAAAGAGTATTGTTGCTTTCTAAGTCTCATGTTCTTGGATGATAAATATAGTATATATTTGCTTGATGATATATAATAAAAATACCATATCCTTGAATCGGCTATTAATGGACATATACCTGCAATACCCTGTCCGATGACGTTTGATGGACTCAAGTTTTCAGTTGCAGTGTATATATCTTTGATCGACATCGGCTTGCAGGTAGTCTCCTCATACTCAAGGGATGCCAATGTAACCTCTGCGACATAAACATGTGCAATTGCATATGGCTCTTTGTGGCTAAAAAACTATCAGCTCAATAACTTCTTTATGTATATGGATTGCATTTAATTAGTGAACTTACCGATATCCTTTCTTGATGGTTTAAACTTGCTTGCTCTTCTCCTGATATGGCAGAAAATGGCAATGACCCCAATTATGACCCCAGCAGAGAGGCATCCTAGCAGCACTTCATATCCTGCAGACAAATTTGAGGACCTCAAAGTTTGAAAGATCATGCAGAAAGGCGCAGGAGAAGAAAGACACAAACCTCTCTGCATTCCCTTCAGCGTATGGGGCGTGTAGGAGCAACACGAGATTGCTTCTCATTCACCTTGTGGTTGTTCTAATCAAAGAAAGTCAGTCTCAGGGCAATCTATAACCAGTCGTTAATACCGATGAAGTCTTAGTGACTATCCATTGCCGGCCAAGGCGGAGGCATGGAAGAAGCCGAAAGCATGAAAATATTGTATCCTGTAATTTGGTTTGGTTCTGGAAAAAAAAATTGGAATCCAGCATCAACAGTGTCAAGTACGGTTGTACATGTACAGATGTTTTTGATTGGTGGGTTGTTGGGTTAGTGCAGGTTCATTAATTTTCAACCCCTTCTATTAGTCAGTGTGTTTGGAATAAAGCGAAGGAGTGGTAGACAAATGTCAAATGCGGCAACTCTATGCATAATTGAATAATCTAAAATATAAAGTAATTTACTGGAATACTCCTCTACTTTGACAACTTCAAATGAGACAAATTGCGAGTTAAAAAATAACGAGATCTTTGTTCTACCAGTGGAACAAGGCGTCTAACCATCGAGAAGTGCATCCTCCCTGCTCTTTCTTAGGTAATCTGTCTTTTTCTGCAAGTACGTTGGTTTTTTTATTCCTGTTCAGCTTGTTCTTGCGTAGATTAATTTGTCGGATATGTGAATGCTAAGTTATTGTTATAATCGACTCAACTCGCCAGACGTGGTATCGTATTTGATAATTCATTGGAAAAGATCAAAACTAAACTGTATGGCGTCATCAAACCTGGGGGAATTTGATACCATATTGCTTCAACTGTGTATTTATATGCCTTGAGATTTGATGCCATGTCGTTTCAAGGTTCATTTCAACTGTGTCTATACATCTTTGAGATTTGATACTGTGTTGTTTCAACAGTATAATACCTTTGAATGCTTCTTAAGACAGATTCTTTCAGCAGCAAATTCCTGTTCGGATGCATCTGATTCTCAGGCAAACTATTTTTCAACAGTAGAAGCCAGCATCAAACCTTTTCCCCCTACACGTCCATCTGGCTCATTATTTAGGCCTCAAGGCCGTTTGATGAGGACGATACTCCGCTGCAGTAGTACCCAATTACTGACATGTAGGTCCAGGGCCACGCGTCAGTGACCCGGCTGAAGCGAGCGGATCTCGTTCCAAGCTAGAGCATAGCTTTCAGAGTGACCACAAAACAATACTACAACCGTTTTTGTTAATAAACCTAGCTAGGCCAATCAATTGCGATACTAAATGAACCCATTGTTTTAAGAGAACAAATGGATGCTACGGCTCTTCCTAAATATGAATGTATATTCTTTTTCTTGTCCTCTTTGCTTCTAGTAAGAATCTTAGCATACAGTATCTCCGTTGACAACCACAAAGCCTTTTTTTTTTTCTGTTTAGTCGTCTATCTGGTGATCTCTACGCCAGATTCGAAGAAGATTGGTCTGTTACAAGTCCATGTTACCATCTTTGGTTCTATAAAGAAAAAATGCTATTAAAATGCTGAAATGTTGCAGAGCACATCTCTTGCATATAAACTAAGTTTTCCGTCACTTTTTTTTAGTCATGCATGTATTACTTGATTTTGATTTTAGTTTTTTTTGTTTCGCGTCCCTTGTCATGCTTACGTTAGCCATTTTAACTTTACGCTTGGTTTGGATCTCCGACTAAATTTTAACCCCCATAACATCGGATGTTTGGACACTAGTTAGAAATATTATTTATTAAGTCTAATTAATCTATGATTAGCAAACGCGGTGCTACAGTAAACATTTGTTAATCTATGATTAGCAAACGTGGTGCTACAGTAAACATTTGTTAATCATAGATTAATTAGACTTAATAAATTTGTCTCGCCGTTTAGTCCTCGTCTATACCATATTTAATATTTCTAACTAGCGTCCAAACATCCGATGTGACATGGGTTAAAGTTTAACCTATGGATCTAAACATCCCCTTAGCAGGATCTCATACGCATCAAGTCTGGAGCCTCCAGGCAACAATCGATCAATAGTCACCCTTGAAGCCTTGATCAACTGGAAAGATGCAAATTCAGATTGCGTTACAAGCCTCATATCAAGCGAGAGACAGGTGTTCAGGGCAGGGTCTAAGGTGCAGGGCTCGACAGAGACAATACAACAGCCGTCTTTTTGTATGATGCAACAGCGCATCTGCCAAGCACGTGTACACACTGTACACGCAGCCGGTATATATCACCAGCAAGAGCAAATTTCATTTGCAGAATATATCATATACTAGAGATTTTCAAAGTCCACATACCATTAATATGCATTTAATTAGAAAATCACGCTGCCGAGGACTAATCGAAATTAATCGTAGTCTACAGGGATCTGCATACAAGATTTCGTTGACTCAGTGTATAGTGATTTGCACGGGGTAGAAAAATAAAGGAAATGTCAAGGAGATTTTTACAAAATCACCATCTTCTTCCTCCCCTTTTCTTCTTCCTCACTCCTCAGGCTGACGAGGGGAGGGCGTGGTCGCGCGCGTGCACCAGCGACGAGGTGGCTGGGCGGGTGGGTATGAAGATGTTCCATGCGACGAGGATTACGTTCCCCTAGATCTCATCGGGGCGAGCGGGGAAAGCGCGTAAACTGGAGGTGAACCACGGCGACAGCCGCGCGGTAGTGACGGCGACGGCAGCCCAATCTTGTCGAGAAGACGAGGAGCAGCCACAACGACAAGCGCGTTGGCTGCGCGGGTATGAGGGGAGCCCGGAGAAGACAGAGCGGCAGAGAGGCGGGACGTCCACGGTGTGGTTGAGGTTGCCATGGCAGGCGGCATGGTTGGGGAGGGGCTAGGGCGGCGGACCTTGGGTGAATCGTAGCGCGGGTGGAGGCGAATGCGGTGCGCGTACCTTGGCCGGAGGAGGCCAAACAGTGATAATTCTTCTGAAATGCTACCAAGCAAAAAAAAGGCTGGGCATGGTCTTCCGATGTGCTCGGACTATTTAAACTTGCCTGCTGTATCAAGTTATCAAGTGCAAACATCCTCTACATAATAATTTGTATCACTCACTGCAGCAACAAGGCAAACTTGGTTAAATTTGATATCTTGAAGTCAGATCACCCTTCTAGTGACACCTTTCCTGGTAAACCTCTGATTGTATGTTTACACTGGAACCTGTAAGAAAGAACATGACTCGTTAAACAGTTCGACTACAATCAGGACAAAAAAAAAAAAGATTATTGTAGCTAGAACAGGTTATAGGATCAGTATTCTCTAATAGCTTAAGAGTTAAACAAAGTGGTTTCCCACATCCAGAACCTTCAAAACAATAGAAGTTTATATTCAAGCATCAAGGCCCATATAGATGCAGAATCAAAGAATCAGATAACAAAATATTGTGTTTATCCGTAACACAAACTTGCAGTTTGACAATGTATCGCATAGCCCATGAACAGCCTCATGTATCAAGAGAAGACATTACATTCAACACTGTATAAGGGTTGAAAGTTGTAAAAGAATCCCATAGATGAACCAACAGTAAGATGATATCACAAAAAAGAAGTTACCAGATAACATCGTGAAGAGAAGATTCTGAAGTGGAACATGGGGCATCAACATTGGACATACGGTGCTGGTTATTCCCTTGACAGTCTGCTTCACTGCACTTAATATGCATTTGAAGAGGTACGACCTGATGTGAAAAGTTTAGGTTCAAGGAATTAATCTTGGGCAATTGCTACATTACAAAGGAAGGGCTGGTAAACACAAATGAATTATGTGCATTAACCTTGACAAAACAACAGTACCTTCTTGCTGTAACGAAAATCACGCTTTGGCAGGAAACAAAGTGGTAAGTTCAATGTACTGGGACATCTTATCAGCAAAAACAACTTGCTAGGCCCTTGAAGAGAATACAACTGAATTCAGTTAAAAAGTAGATTGTGGCCTCAGCCAAATATATACAGCAAAAGAGAAGACAGGGTACCTGTGTAGGACAAACTCCCTGCTCCACATGATACAAGAGTACGAATAGCCTATTAATATGCAAGTGTGTTATTATCCAACAAGGATAGATTCGAGATAGATGCTTATAATATTATTCATGATCATCCATGCATATGTTCATGCTTGGGAATGTAGCAATGCATAATGTAACAATGTTGAGATCTCAAGTTGATCATACTTCAATACATAAACAAGAGCAAATAAGAAATAAACCCATTCTAGATTTAGTGGAAAATATTGGTGAAATAGGAGCTCACCTTCCGAGAAACAGATTGAGCTAACTTGGTTAGAGCATGCTCTTTCGCACTTCCTGAATCAAATGTACCATGAGAAATTGCAATGTCATACACAAATAGGGGTCGTACAAGACTTCCTCCAAGGACCAGGACAACTCCTTCGATGCTAGAAACTTCATCAAGTGCTTGCTGAAGAGAACACAGTAAGGTAGAGATACCATTCATCAAATTCTCGTGCTTCTTTATTCTACGTCTAACTTCCCTTTTTCGTGTGTTGTACTTTCTCTGATCAGACGGTTTGATTTCAGCTGGTTGTAGTGTCATTTCTGCCTAGAAACATCCATATTTCACAAAATGGTTCATTTAGAAAACAATGGCGGTAGTAATTACTGAATACTGTACTTACCATTTCCTCTTTTAAACTTGCAAATTCAATTTCAAGACTCTGCAAAACCCTGAGAAACAAGGAAATTTAAGATACAGTTAAATTTCATTTGGTAATTACATAGTGCAGTACATAACAATGCTTACCCTAGTTAGTAAAGGACACTACTATGTTCTTCAATTTATATGCATGGATATATTAAAAACACTCAATGGCATTCTATGATGAGATCTCCTAAATCGACGATAAAATAAAGATTCATTTCAGAAAAATAGGACTTTGCATGCCCAAATTGAATAATGACTTCAATCACTTATCAAATTGTTGAGACAGTGCTCCCATGGACAAATGCTAATTACCAGGCTTACAGATGTAGGGAATAAGTGCCATTTGTTTGGGTAGTGCAAACACAAAGACAAAACAAATACAAACCAGGCAACATATTTCAGAACTTCAAGGTCCACATGTACATTGTTTTCCTTGAGTGTGTGTACATTGATGTTACAGGTTATTGAGTGTCAGAGACAGAAACTTCATCAAGAAGTTAAGTAACAGAGAGAGTAGTCTTAACTATTTGAATCAGGCATTTCTTGTGATTCTCAGCGTGAAACTTGTTGAGAATGAAAATGTAAAAAAAAAAAAAAAACTCGATCAGTATCCACAAACTATTTCCATGTGGCATCAATTGCTTATTGATCCAAACAGAATTAAATGAAGACAGTTTAAGCTCAGGACCGATGGACCAGAACTGAGAGTAGGAAACAAAGCATAGATCCATAAGCAGGTTTGAAATATAATACCTCAGCAGCCAAGGCAACACACACGAAACATTCAGCTAATAGAGGACATACAAACTAATGTACATCTGATATCAAGGCATATCACAGATTCGTAAGAAAGCAAACTGGAGTTCAAATTCATGTAATGGTCGAATCCACTTCAGCCAGTGGATCCAAATCCTTACTAGGTTGCTCTTCCACACTCAGGAGAATTGCTCCATAGCAAAAACATTAGCGCGTGAACTGATCCATCGCAAAATAAAGCTAATTCAAAACGAAATTACATTCCTGGCACGACGACTGCTGTAGGCAGCCATACCTGGTTCAATTCAATCCAAACCGACCAAATCAAAAGCCCCACGCTACCAGATGTGCAACGAAAACTCAATCTGAACTGTGGCAAAGCGCTCGAAAAGAGCTGGAGCAAATAAATTAAACTAAAACCCACCATATTCACCATAAATCCTACCAAATTCCGTTATTGCAATGGAGAAATAGAGGGGATAGATTGCGAATTACGAGGGGATCTGATGGTGCATGTAGAGAACGAAGCCGATGAGCTCCTTCACGACGTGGAACACCTCCGACCGCCGCAGCGCTGCCGCTGCCGCTTGCACCTCCACAAGCCCTAACCCCAGCTGCTCGGCGCCGCGGCCGGTGCCGCCGCATCCAGAAGAGGAGGCACTGGTCTCCATCTCGTCGCCACTACCCCGCCGACCGTTAATTTGAACTTCTGGGGAACGATAAACGAAGGTCCATTTGAGCTATGTCATTTAAGAGGCGGTGAGGGGCGAGGCAGCCGCGGGCAGCGCCGAGGCGGGGCGGCGCCGGGGGTGGCGGCGAGGCAGGCGCTGGGGCCAGGGCGAGGGGCGCTGCCGGGGGTGGAGGCGAGGCGGGACGGGGCGCCGGCAGGGGAGGGGCGTGCGGGGCGGCGCGGGGTGCGAGCGGAGCGCGGAGAATGGCGAACTAGCGTTTCAAAGATATTTGCCTGCTTCGGTGAAATAATGATCTTTGATTCACTTTGGGCGGGGTAAAAAAATTAAGAAGTCCAATTCTAACTATGCAACTGTTGAAACCGGACATAGTCTTCCAGATAATTTTAAGGGTGGTTTTCATTTTTAAAAATAATAAAAAATTTTAATCTTTGAAATTCTTAACTAAATTATTTTAAATAAAAAAAAATGAAACTAGTACCAACATTTTTCTAAAGAATGTAATCTTTTGTGTGATGTCCTGATTAAATATAGTGCAAAACACTAATAAAAATAAATATTAGATATGTATATGAACAATAAAACACTAGAAGAGATAATAAATGAGATCCATATAACTCTAATTAGAGTACTAGTGGATATTTTTCTAATTTAAAATAAATTACTTATAATTTTTTAAAAATAAATAGTTTTTTATTGTTTTAAAAAAATGAAAACTATTCTTGAAATCACCTGGGGGATCAAATGTGTCCGGTTTCAAAGTTGGATGATCGGATCTATCCAGTTTTTGAATTCGATGGTCAAATACGGACTCAGATTATAATTCGATGGTCAAAATTGGACGTCTTTCAAAAAAAAAAAAAATTTGACGACATGATTGGTCTTCAAGGCGCGCTTTGTTAGGTTGTATCACAAATGAGGGGTGTGAGGCCATTCTCAGTAGGAGTTTCATTCTCATTAAATGATGCGCTATGTCAGCGATTTTGATGATGTGGTAGTGAGTTAATGAAGGGAGAGATGAAATGAGTTTCATCTGAATGAAACTCGGTACACATGGTTACCTAATTAAGTTGTGTCTTGCATGTTACCTATGAAACCGCACCAATAAAACTATGCATTCATAGGAGAAAGTTTCATCTATAATTTAATTTTTTTTCTTACTTACGTGGCATCTTGAAAACATAAAAATGAAATCTTCCACTTAGAATGGCCTGAGTGTGGGCCTGCTACGTGCGGTCCGCACGGTCCAATGGCTATGGGTCGCTGTCCATTTGACCGTTACACGACGAGATCCCTAATGGGATGACACATGCTTGAAACTGGCTACTCCTATCATCCAGTCTACTACTCCTGACAGTAAACTTCATATCATGCCTAGGTTTCCTCTCTTCACGTCGATTTGGCAAATCAATCCGTTCATCCGCGCATCTACGGTCGCACTCACACATCCCACGCTGCATGCCTCGCGGGCTCGCGTCCATCTCACGCAGTCTGGACCTTGCTTACTGCGTGCGCTCTTGGGTCATTTGACACTGCGGCCTGTTGCCCGTGTGTGCCTCTTGCTGAGAGTTTCTTGCCCAATCCTTGCCCTCGCGTCATTTGGGGTCACGGTCGACCGCCACCGCTGTCCGGTTCCGGCCTCCTCCGCTCCCTCTCCATGCTTTGCCTGTCGGTTCTCACCCGCAAGGCTGCGGCGGTCATCTTCCTCTCCACAGACGTCGTCTCCTTGGGTGTGCCGGCAGCATTTCCTTTCTCGCCTTCCTCATATTCCTGCTGTGTACAGCGCGTGGGATTGGGCTTCATCGGACGCTCTTCACTCCCTGTGTCCCTACTGCTCCAGGCAAGACGCCGGTGCTCCGGCGCTCTTCACTCCCTGTGTCCTCTGCTGCTCCAGGCAAGACGCCGGTGCGGATTCCTTTTGTCAACCTTACTCCAAATTTCTCTCCTCTTAAGTAATTGTGCTCTATTATTCTGGGGTCCCCAGATCCATTTGCTTCCTGTTCTAGGGTTTGGGCCCCCACGGTTGCTATACTGCTGTTACTTGCAAGATGAAAATTGAACCACAGTACATCTTCTTTGGTATGTGTATTTTGTATCCAGATTATCATCCTCTCACTATTTGATAATTAACTTATGCCCTACTCAAAATTGGACATGTTGTTTATTCATGCATTTTCTCCTTCAGTGATATCTGCAAAGAAAATGAGTCAGTTTTAAAATAGACTGAACCTTCAATGATATTGTACTCTCACGCTTGAGGTGAATCTCACATTACCTTTTCCTTATAGATTCTGACTTCACTCCGTGTTCACGTAGCTAGGATCATGATCTCTGGTCTTGATTTGTTGTATGGAAATAAAAAGTCGTATTTACCTACTATCATAACGGAATGCCTGGCTGCTTTTGGTGCCAAAAAAAGGATGGATCTAGCACAAACTTTCTTAATATTGTACTTGGAATACACCCAATTTGCAGCTGGTGTGTTGTTCATGATGTGAGTTCAACTGCATTCATGCTGCACTGTCGGCATACCACACAGATCTGTCTCCTTGCTCGAACACGCTGACAAACTTTGGGTTATTCCTTATGTATTTCGATAAATTTATAGGATGGAAGAGACAGTATAGCTAGAATCTGATTGTCAATTTCATTATGCCCATTTCAAAGATTTGACAGTTTTTATTTATTTCCAATATCTTTTTCTGAACCAAGATCTCTATGCTTTTTTACCATGGGCAATCCCAAGCTTCTTTGGGCAGCTTCCAACCAGAGAAATAATTAGTGCATGCCAGCAAAATGAACAGAGACTTCAGTTTCCTGCAATGGAAGAGCAGAGATGAGATGTTTTTAATTTCGTTTTTGTTTATTTCGACCTAATCAACATTGTTTCCTTCCCATTAAACTTAAGAATGGATATGCATCCTTGGTTTTAGGCGTTTCTACAAAATAACTGTAACTTTTTTTACAGACAAACAAAGCATGATTTGAGCTTACGCAACACACACACGCACACAAATGCACGTGCATTGCTCTTTCTTACCTATGGTCAGTTCAGTTCTTCTAGGATATATGGTAACCTTTTGCTTTGCTCAGTTTCTAATATTAAAAGCTGAAGTAGGCAGGACAATATGTTGCCTGTTTGTTTGCAGACAACGAGGATCTCCCACGGTCCCACCTAAGATGACCTCTGTTGATAAGTTCTTAGTTTTTTTTTCTCTGTAGGAAATTTATATCCTGTTGTAATAGGACGAAATTATCAAGAGAAGAAATAGGCGAAATACATAGATCTTTCCTGTAGGCCCATTTATAAAATGTCCTTAGATTTTCAGATTTGTAATTTCCAGTTGAGTATCTACTCAGTTTAGCCTACGGACACCTGTTGTCTTTGAATTAACACTTTCCATTTGTAGTTTACTCTAATTTCACATCAGCTTTCCATTTCAGTTTGTTTTAATTTCACCTGTCAATTTAAAGGGCTACCATATAGGCTGTAATACTTTTATTAAGTACCTTTTTCTTTCAATCTCCTAGCATCAAACGTGTTATTTATGTTTTGCATATTGATATATAATTTTCTTCTCTTAGGTTGAAGTTTTCAGTCCCCTAGCTCATATTACTGTTATTTTCTGTCCTCCATTGCAATTGCTGAAAATACTACTTACTATAGGTTCATCGGAGTGATTTTATTTCCCAACGAGCCCACCACTATTGGCCTGAAATTGATTGTGTTATAGAAATTTGCTGGCATGAGCTCCTTAATTATGAGGGCAAATGTCACTTAGTTTTTATATACATATATAAATACATGAGTAGTATTTATGGTGGACACATCAATGAAACGTACATGTCTGCTGTATGTGCATTCCTGGCAATGTCATGTGTGCCTGCTTTATGTGCGCGGCAAAGCGCGCCTGCCGTGTTAGTGGGATATATCCTGCATAGAGCGCACTCTTCACAGTCTACTACTACGTTGCTACCGGTTCCATTCGCTCCCACCCATGCCTTGACACCATCTCCAACGTATTGTATATCTACGGTGTTGTTTTATATATTTACGGACTATAGACAGACAATCCATATATGATCCGCGGCAAATGATCGTAGCCCGTCTGGCGTTCACCTGTCGTCACGTCCTTTGCACAAGCGTGAGTTATCTCTTTCGTTCCTCTGCTATGGTTGGCTCGAACGCCCGATAACCCCTGTGAGCCTCATGTGGCCACCTTTCCTTTTTACCCTTTGCCAGTGTGGGCTCCACTGCCCTATACCTAGATCACCACGCATACAAGTACTACGTCGTCAAACACGGTTGATTTTTTTTCAAAAATTTAATTATTTATTTCATTTAAAAATATTGTTCAAAATATATAAAAGTACATATCATACTCAAACTATCATCGGTGATAAAACAACCCACAACAAAAGGTAACTCATATGTTTGTGAATGGAAGTTTTGAAAAAAAAAACAACCACATCATACGTTTGTGAACAGAGGAAGTAGCACAACGACGGTGCCTCGATAATACTTAATACATAGGTGCGGACGTGAGAAAAACGCTATTTTGCCATCGTGAGAAGTGAGCTTCGCCACAATATCATCGTGGAAATGGATTTCGCTATTTGGCCATTATAAAATGGGTCACAGTTGCTAAAATGCCTTTTTGGAGTAAAATAAAGGATGAAATATTTGGGGTGCATGAACTACCCATTCTACCCCTCACCTTGTCTTCTTGCCTCATCCGCTCACCTTGAATGAAGCTCTGGACTCCTTCAAAGCATATCTACATGTCCCTTTCTCCATAGAGCTGATAGTCCTCGTGTCTTGGAGTATCTGGTTAACTAGAAATAGCCTCATCTTCAGAGGAGTTGTTCCTTTTCCGATTTCTTATTTCGTTACTTTCGACGAGTGCTCTCGCTCAGCTTGTTGAGGGCAAAAACCTCTCTAGTCCCGGTGCTTAATTAAGCTTTGGCTGGATAATTTCCAGTCTCAAGGTCTTAGCTAGATTTTTAGGTTTTTTTTGTTCTTGCTCTTTCCTGTAAAACTGGTGTGTGCGCTTTGTTTTGTTGAAATATTCTTTGTTGTAGAGAAAACCCCTCCAAGTTCGAAAAAAAAACTTAGCTCCCGTGTAGGGCTGGATAATGAGGCAGCTCGGCTCGTTTTGGCTCAGCTCGTTATAGCTCGTTAATGTAACGAGCCAGTTCGGCTCGGCTTGTTTTAAGAACGAGATAAAAGTCCAGCTCAGCTCGGCTCGTTAGCCAGCTCGAGCTGGCTCGATAAGCTCGTGAGCCACACCAACAAAAGACAGGAATCCATAAACTTACAAGCATAGAATAGAAGTATATAACAAGTATATAATGGTAGCACATATTGTAAAACAAATAAACAAATATTTAAACCACTTTCATTGTTTATAGTTCCTTGTTTTTTACATACTTTCATTCCATATCTGATATCTCCATGTCTAGTTTGGGCAGTAGTCCAACAATCCAAAATATTAAAAAAAACAATCCAAAATATTGAATATGCAATGCAAGGACGTGCTCCCGTGAATCTGATCCTCCTCCATGTTCCCGTGGCTGCGTGGAGGATTGGGCGGAGGACGAACACGAGCAGGTCGCATCGCAGTCGTCGCCGCCACCGCCGCCATAGTGTGGTGGTCCGTGGAATCGCCGCTCTCGGTCTCTCGTGGTGAAAAGTAAAAACTGATAATTTATACCCCAAAGCAGGTTTAGGATTTTTTTTGGGCTGTACAAGTTGCGTGGGTTGCGGACCTACTATTGCTGATGGGCTGCTGGCTTAGCTCGTCTGGCTCGCGAGCTGGTTCGAGCTAGCTTGAAAATGAACCGAGCTAAAATGCTGGCTCAGCTCGTTACAAGGTACAAACGAGCCGAGCCAAGCCACTAACGAGCCGAATCGAGTGAGTTATCGAGCTTCGAGCTTTTTGTCCAGCCTAATCCAGTGTAAGCTGGTATACTAGCTTTTCGGCTGCCCTCAGATCCGCCACTACTTGTCAGGTACTTTGGAGGCAGACAAAAAATGCAATCCTCAATACGAAATAAATTGACGTGGCCTATATGAATTTTTTATTTCGTTACAGCTGTTAAGCAGGATCGATGACTGCAAGTTCGACAGCTAGCTATCTAGTTTGCACCAACAATTTCATCTTACAAATCATATTTATTCATATATTTCTGTCCAGATACGATGCGTATGTACGTCTACGTTGAGCGACGTACGATTAATTCCAAATTCCAATTAACGTGTGGTTTGGGTACGACATACGATTAATTTCCACTTCGAACGAGAAAAGGTTTGGGGACAAGGAATGGAAGGTAGCTATCTCTCATGATTGAGGAAGTATGCTTTTGCTGCCTTTTGAGACTAAGATGACAGCCATAAAATGTTTAATACTGGGTAAACAGCGGTCGGCAAGGTATCCCACAATCCCACATCTTGATTGCTCATCTTATATTAGTAGTTGCATGGCATGCCGATTAGGCATGCAAGGCTCAAAATATAGGACTGAAGTGTGTGCGGCAAATATTGTACTGGATACCATACGATTGCTTAGTGCTTGGGGCAGCCAAATTATTAGAGGATCACAACTTTCAATAAATCCTCAACAAAACAATTCCCAAAAGCTAGCACTTCATCTCAATTTTTAGTTCACTTCGGCCATAACCTAAGTCAAACATCTATCTCTTTCTTTCATTCGACCAAATTTGTAGAAAAAACATCAACATATATATACCATCAAATTAATTAGTTTTAAACCTATTTTACAATGGTTGTAAATTACTTTTGGTATGTTCCCTCACCGATTATTTATACAGGAAATGGTCAATACATGGATGTATTGGGCCCTACCAACTGTTTCATTTTACAAAAAAAAAAACACCCCTAGCACATCCCCCAGTATCCCATTTCCATTCGCACGGACAGAACAAATACAAGACGCGGAAACAAGATTGAAACTTTGGCCACCAACTACTCCTAGACTACCGACCTGATTCGAGATAATAGGTTTGAATGACCAAAAAAAAGGTACATATAAGGCATTCCTAGCGTGGGTTTTATTTGAGTTTAGTTCTCAATGCTATGAACATTGACATAGTGGATGACATGGCAAAATAGTTGTAAAGGAAGATAGAGTTTCATTTAGATGAAACCAAAGATATATTGTTATTGATTGACACAGTTTCGTTTAGATAAAACCAAGAATATACCATTACACTATTACCTTCCAAACTATAAGATAGAACTCCCCACTAGAATGGCCTAACTAGAACAAACAACAAACCAACTAATAACCTTTCAAATATAGCATATGTCACTACTACAATAAGTTGCAACAGGAACGGTTCTAGACACCTAGGAACGGTTTCGGCAAGTGTTTCCGCTCGTGGGTTCCTGTAGTGGAACATGCAGTAGGAGCGGATCTGAACCGCTCCTGCAGTGGTCACAGCAGGAGCGGTCCACGATTGCACCGCTCCTGCAGTGGTCACAGCAGAAGCGGTCCACGATTGCACCGCTCCTGCAGTGGTCACAGCAGGAGCGGGCTGTGATTGCACCGTTCCTGCTGTGACCACTGCAGGAGCGGCTCTTGGTTCAACCGCTCCTGCTGATGATACTAGCAGGAGCGGCTGTAATATGAGCCGCTCCTGCATATTTTTTGAAAGCTCCTGTTTCTTTCCCGCCCTATATTTTGAAAGCGCTGTTTCTTTCCCGCTATATTTGAAAAAAAGCCCCATGTTCTTTCTCCATGTATTTCTCGAATATTAATGCTTTCTCGCTGTATACAGATCCACGTATATACTTTATCGAGACACATTTAGCATTCAAGTTTGTGAATCTTGTCGTGCGTTCTGCCAAGTCACAAAAGAAATAGCATAGATCGTATACACATACATCGTACACAACAACTTAATTATACATGGTGATACTCCCACTCGATCAATGAAAGATATTTTTCATCTTTTGCTAAAAAATTATCATGATCGAAGAATTTTCCTCGCCGATTGAATACCTCGTGCATCGTGAAACGACATAGGTCGTGTAACCACCATAAATTTTTGCTTCACTAAAATTTTTGTTCAAAACCAAACACAATATGCTCAAATTGTTTGTTTAGTGATCATGTCATGATTTATTAAATTTCTTTCTCCAAGATAAGAGCTAAAATAAATTTAAGGTCAACTTGTTTGAGCATACATGCAGCTGCATATTTTCTTAATTGATTTGCATTGCTTTGTTTGAATTCAAACTCATTTGAATTCTTCAAATATTCCTCAAACCTCAAGACAAAATCTGGAAAAGTTCCTTTTACCCCCTCACCCTCACTTCTTTTCTTTTGGCCCAGAATCAGCAGCAGTCCGCTTTCTTTTTTTGTCCCTTTGGCGCGGCCCAATCGCAGCAGCTTCGGCCCAAGTCGGCCCAACAGAGCCGGCGCCCCTCCCCTCTCACTGCCACCCGGGGCCCGCCCGACAGGCGCTTCCCCCTTCCTCTCGCTGCCACCCGTGCTGCCGGGACAAGCTCCGCCCGAGCCGCGCCCTGACCCGGTCCCCGCCTTCCAAGCCGCGCGGCTCCGCCATCTCCCCAACGCCCGCGCCGCGCCTCTCCTTGCTTTCCGAGCGCCCACACCTTGCCTTCCCGAGCTCGCACACATGCCATATGCGACGCGGGCTCCGAGTCCAATTCGAGATGGACTCCGCCGCGCGCCACCTTTCCTTGCCCTCTCCCGCAAGCCTCGGATTCCGCCCTATATAAGCTGCCCCACCTCGGCGTCCGTAGCCACCTCAAACGCCCTCAACCCTAGCCGCCTTGTGCCCTAGCCCGTGCCCCCGCGCGCCGCGCCGCCGCGGAGTTCACCGTCGGGATTCGCCTCTGCAAGCCGTCTCCACCGACGAGGTCTAGTCCCCGAGCTTCGTAGTGAGGTAGAACGCTTAACCGATTAATCCCAGCCATTCTTTCGCCTTGTATTGCCGGATTGAGCTCACCGCGATATCCTCGGTTCACGCAGGGAGCCGCCCGCTCGTCGCCATACGCCGTCGCTGTCTCTCCGTCAACTACACCTACACCCGTAGCTTCGCACCGAGGTGAGGAAGCTAACCCACCCGTCCGTTCCCTCATTTGCACCCCACATCGCCGGCGATTGCTCGCCGTA
The DNA here is from genome assembly GCA_022530915.1 of Paspalum notatum. Lineage (NCBI taxonomy): Eukaryota > Viridiplantae > Streptophyta > Magnoliopsida > Poales > Poaceae > Paspalum > Paspalum notatum. The sequence goes on from CM039689.1 coordinate 34,946,927, forward strand.
GTTGAGCCGCCGTGCCACCTCAACCACCGTCGGCGCCCGTGCCGCCGCCCGGACCGCTCCGTCTGTTTCGCTGCATCGCCTGATCGCTTCCGCGCTCTTCCCCGCTCACCCTAGGCCACCGGAGCCTCGGATGCGCGCTACTCCGGTGATCCTCCGCCGCGCCCGGGCATGGCAGCCAAGTGCCTCCCCTCTGTTCTCTCCACGCACCGGTTCCAGACCGTGGGATCAAGATCCGGTGGTTTGGATCCACTGCACCTGTCACCACGTGTCGCACACAGATCGGGTACGCTCTGGTGTTCCGTACCTCGGCCACACCGGATCCGATCTGCCACATTTGATCCACGTACATAGAACACCGAGATCGGCCGATCAGATCGCGCCACGCAGTGTTGACCGGTCCGCCGCGCCTGTTTTGCATTTAAACCCTCGGGTTTGTCCAATATCAACCCGCAGTCCTCTTCCAGGGGTATATCTGCGAGGTTTATTCTATTTTAGCCCTCGGGTATTATGAAATACTCACAGATTGACCCTTATTCTTATTTCTTTTATATATTTTACGTTCTAAATCCGTTTCCGACGATTCTTGAACCGTTGGAATCGTGGTGAAGCGTAGATTAATTTTAAAACCTTTTTAATCTCTGTTCGTGATGTTTGGTGTACTGTTTTAGTCAATTTGTACTCATTGATTGTATGTGTGCAACGTGTAGCCGACATTCCGTCTGAGTTTGCTGGAAACCAATCTTGGGGAGTTCCTGAGCAAGCTTTTGCTGAGGAAGGCAAGTATTCTTTGACCTATGTCCTATTTACATTAATTACACAATCTAGAGCCCAATTTGATTGCTCCTATTAAGGATGACTAGCCTCATATGTCTTTATATGCTTATGAAACTTGGGATGGGCTGTGATGTGTAGATTAATGCTACCGCTTAACATCTTTATATTCATGTTGCTAATCTGGTATAATTAATGATGAACTTGATGATAAAAGTTTGGTTTTAGCAACATGGAGACTAGGATATGTTTTTGTTGGTTTTGTCCAAGTGCTTCACCCTAAGGATCGGTTCGCCGAGCGACCATTCAGGAAAACAGTACAACCACAAGAGGTGGAATGGGACGTCCTTGACTGATTAATTAGATGAACTAGAGTTTTGGCTTACTTTTCTGAAACATGGCGTATGAGGGGTCTGGGGGATATGGGACTTTGCCCTTTGCCAATGTGGTGCAATTTGATTTGTCACCCTTTGGAACGGAACTCTCATATATTTAGTTAACTGGAGTAACCTGTAACGAGTGGGCCATAACTCTAGGAATTCTTTGTAAAGGTCTCGTAGTGAAACCCTGCCGACTCACCAAAGGTCAGTGTTTGAGGGCCCGTACAGCCCGAGGCAAATGGGAATCACGACTTGTGGGTAAAGTTGTACAACCTCTCGAGAGTGTTTAAAACTGATATATCAGCCGTGCTCACGGTTAAGAGCGGCCTGGACCCTCACAGATTAGAGTTTTTAAGAAAAATGGCTTCTGGTGATCATGGTAATGATGGTGGTGATAACAACTGTTATGGTTATGGTTCATGCTTATTTATTAATATGTTTTACTGTCTTTATAATAAAAGGGATGGGTTATGCTAATCATTGCTAGTAACTAAAACTTGACCAACTAAAAGCAATTGCAATGCCTGCCCACCATAAAGCCAGTCCACTTTTATCCTAAACGGAATACTTGCTGGATACGGGATATACTCATTCTTGCTTATTTTTATACCACGTTGCATCCATTGCAACCGCTGCTCAGATCCAGAAGGGAATGGTGATGAATCTTAATCAGGAGTTCTAAGACTACGATGAGTTTTAGGCTGGTGTGCCATCCGTCAGTCGCCTGTGGAGCATTGGTCATCTTCCGCTGTCGCTTAGTTATTTCGTCCTCGTTAAGTTATTCGTTAAAGACATTTATGGTCTATAATAATGGTTATTACTTCTTAAGTTAAAGTACTGGTTGTGTTATTAATTTTGTTTATGCTGTGTATGTGGTTAAACTGATCCTGGCATATACATGGTTAGCACTTGGTTTTGTTTCTGAAACCGGGGTGTGACAGGTCGCTAACGCTGTTCATGAGATCTAACTCGTTGAAAGGCCGATATTTCAAAGGGACAGGGGGCTGAACAAAAAACAGATGATATGAGTGTTTGTGCCGAGGTGTTCTTCGTTATATGCACACATACAATACATACAATAAAATGAGATAATGAGATGTGTTTTTAATCACTTACATCTTCAGGATTTGTTCTGTACTTCCCATTGACTTTGAAGAACTCAAATACATAGTATCCACAGTATCCGCTGCCCCTTGGTTGCTTGTGGCATTTTTTCACGATAGTTTAGTTAGTTTTAGACTTATAATAATACATTATTTGAACTTACGTCGGGAATTATGCTCCGTAGAGTATACCGGGAAATAGGCTCTATGGACGATCTTGTCCTGGCGCTCAGGATGAAATGTCAGTCCATACTTTTCCTTTACCATTTTGAAGGCTCTATTATATAGAAACTCATATTAGTAAGACGAAACGACACAAAGATATATATATATATATATATATATATATATATATATATATATATATATATATATATATATATATATATATATATATATATATATATATATATATATATATATAGGAAGAGTTTTATCTACATGCGCATGTAGCTACACTCACCTTCAATAAACCAATAAAGGTATGTTCGCATACTCATTTATTAGTTTGAGTATGTTCACATACTTATTTTAAGATACCTGAAATGTCACCGTCCGAAAAAATTACAAAATAGTCTTAGTTTTTATAATATTTTGATAATACCTTCATATTAATACATATAACGGGGTATGTCCACGTATCTCAGGTATACTCGCATACCTCGTGCATATACCACCACGGATGGTCTAGTATCATTTCATACTCCGTGTACATACCTTCTGTTTCACCAGATACGCCCTCAATCATAAGATACATACGCGAGTGTAGCTACATGCGCATGTAGAAAGGAATTTTCCTATATATATATAAGAAGCCAATATGGTAGGTATATATCTTACACTTGTAGTATATTCATAATGGTCTTATATCTCTTGGGGTCGACATCCAATAAGTCCAAAACCAATACTTTGCTTTCTTTAGACATGATGTATAAACAGATCCAGTGTCCGCTGCAAATAGCAAAGCGAATGAAGTTATATAGATGATCGTGTGTGTTTAATTTTCACTTAGTATCAATGCAAAGGTTTTTGACATACACAAAGTTGTATGGAGATAGTATTTGGTCTTAGTTTTCTTCGTAGAAGAACGTCAGGGCAGTGACAATATATGCGGCAACGGTCCTCTGCGCTTGTTTGTGTAACTTTTGCCGGATTGCTTCCTTCTCACTTTTTGTTTGCCCTGCCGCAAGTTTGTCGCTATCGTCATTTAGCTTTAGTGGCCAGTCGTGGCTATCCTGATTAATTAGTGAAGGGTCCAAGAACCCAACTCTTTTATCACCCATGCTTTTAGCCATTTGCAACCGCATCCTGAAAGATATATTATACAGCGAATGGATGTTAAATACGAGAGTATATTACATTAATTATGCACACTTAATGGGATTGGCAGGAAGACGTACATGCACCAAAAGGTCATCGCAGTGATGTCCACCTGTTCTAGGCAGAATATGTTATGAAACTCTAAAAAGTCGACGATTGTACTCATGGTCAGTATGTTGAAACATCGACTGGGAATGGAGGCCATTACTAATGAAACCCCAAGTCTACTTGCCCTCAGGTACCAATTATGAAATCTTTTCATCTCCCCTGGCATGTATTCACTATTAAGAACCCAATCCGGCCGAAAGGGTTTGCCACATTCGTACTTCAGGGGGCAATCCGGCAAATCGGCAATTTTGTCCAGTCCAATGAAGGATTTGTAGTCTTTTAGGTCGGGAACCGGAACAGATTTAGTTGTCATCTCCTTATCCTTTTCTGGCTGTTTTTTTTCCAACCACATGTCCACCTCCGGTATCGCATCTTTTTCATATGTACGTACCAATGTTGGCACCGCTGGAGGTGGAGCATCTTTAGCTGCTGCTGGCTCGTCGGCCTCTGGAGGTGTATCTGGCTTCTCAATGGCATCGGGAGGTGTAGCCGGCTTCTCAACAACATGTTCGGGACAAACTAGATCTGCATGTTCGATTGCTAGTTGTTCCCGTTCCTGTAGTTGTTCTTGCGGTGTCAGGTTGAGAATGTATTTGTTATTCCACAAGATGAACTGTTTCACAGACTGGCCGAAAAAGTGGATCCCCTCTAGCGTGGGGATGTCTATCATTTCTTCTGCGTGTTTAGCTTCAACGCTAAGGACCTCGACCCTTGCATATTCCGGCGGGATTGGAGTGCCATGGAAAAGTTCGCTGCCAGGAATCGCTATTGCCGTTGATACCTCCTCTGTCCTTCCATGTATTCCAAGTGGGATGTGCAGCTTGTAAGGAGTCGGAGACTTGATGCTGTCAACTGGAAAACTTAGGGGTAGTAGGATGTTGCCCGGTGCAGAAAGTTTACCCTCAGCCGTCAAGAAACTTCTGAACTCTTCCATAAACACCTCCTTTGCAGTTTCTTTCATCTCTTGCTTGAAGCGGTCATGTTTCTTATATTTGTTCCTGTCTGCGATGAACCTCTCCTTCCAGTTCATTTTGGACGAGAGCCCTCGCACTCTGCCTCCATGCTCTTGTGTTCCTAATCTTTGGGTCAAGGCATCTTTCTCCCGATCACTAACAAATTTGCATTATTTCTCTTGCTCTGCCCAAAACTTAATTCTTTCCACCACCTCTTTGGCCTGAGGTTTAGCAAAATCTCTTTCTCCCCCAGGCACCTTGACCTCTCGGCCCTTGACCCATTGGAACGTCCGTTCATTTAACCCTTCGTACGGGTCAGGTAGCCCTTAGCTATCAAATCTTCCCTTTCTTTCAGCCATTTCTCAGCTTTGCCAGCGTACCCAGCAGGCCCAAGATGTGGCTTGTGCACGTCTCTCTTTGCAAGCGCTGAGTTCGCTTTGCTATGCTTTATGGCTTGCTCAGTTGTCCTTTGCCTCTTGAACTCATCCCACTGGGCTTGGGTGATGTTACCGTACTCTTCAAATGGAGTAAGGTCGTTCTTCAAATACTTGTTAGTGAGGTCCGTTTTCCATTTACGATAAAAACACCCCATCTGCTTAAGAGCGTATGCCTTTGACTTCTCCTCGGTACCATGTGGGAATTGGAACCAATTCTTCAGCTCTGCCCATAAGAAATTCTTCCTTGATTTTGGTACCTTCCACCAATCAGTCCACGTTATTTCCATCCATGTCCTCGTTACCACGCCTACGGCGTTGCGGAACTTTGCTCTCACCTCAATAAGCTCCAGTGGTTCTACAGCAACGCCAACCTCCCTCACAGTGTAAATTGTTTCTACTAATTTGTTCTTGGCTCGCTTTCCTCTACGTTTCCTCTTGCTTGTTCCGGTTTTCTGAGGGTCAGTTTCGGCCATTTGTTGTTCGGGCCGAGTGTCAGCTTCGAGCTTGTTGTTCCTGCTTCGTACGAGAGTGTTAACGAAACGATGAATTTAAATCCTTACAACTAAACGGCATTATTGTTTGGACTCACACCTCGAGGGAGGGCACGTAGTTAGGATCCTTCGCGACTTCTCGATCGCGTTTGGCGGCAAGTACGTCCGCGGCATGTGGTCTTCCAACTCGAGATTGTCATCTGCCGAGTCGGAATTGAGTGCGTTTTCATCGAGAAGAATTTCTTCGAAAAATGCATTGTCCTCTGGGACTCGTGACGGTAACCTAACTATTTTTTTCTACAAGACGAAGTAATCTAACAATGAGTATATCCATGACAAATAAAGATGAGTATATACATGAGAATTGAATATACATGAAAAATGAGTATACATGACACATGAATATACATAAAAAGTAAAAATACATGAAAAATGAGTATACATGAAAATAAAATATACATGAAAAGCAAATATACATGAAAAATGAGTATACATGACACATTAATATACATAAAAGGTGGAAATCCATGAAAAATGAGTATACATGAAAATGGAATATACATGAAAAGCAAATATACATGAAAAATGAGTATACATGAAAAATGAGTATACATGAAAAGCAAATATACATGAAAATAAAATGAATATACATGAAAATGAATATACTACTAACTAGTCACTATTTTCAAAAAAAACTATTGTCAAAAAAGTACTAACTAGTCACTAACTACACTATTGGCAAAAAAAACTAGCTAAAACTACTAACTAGTCAATAATAACTAAACTAAATTAAATCAACTAACTAATAACTAAACTAACTAAAACTACTAACCAGTCACTATTGTCAAAAAAAAAAAAACTAAAACTGCTAACTAGTCAATAATAACTAAACTAAATTAAATCAACTATCTAATAACTAAACTAACTAAAACTACTAACTAGTCACTATTGTCAAAAAAAAAAGTAACTAAAACTACTAACTAATTACACTAAACTAATTAAGTAATAATCAACTAAACTAACTAAAATAAAGTAACTAAACTAACTAAAATATACTAACTACTAACTAAAATAACTAGTACTAACTAATTAAGTAATAAACAACTAAACTAACTAAACTAAACTAACTAAACTAACTACTAACCGGCGGCGGAGGAGGCGGACTGGCGGAGGAGGTGGACCGGCGGCGGAGGAGGCGGACCGGCGGCCGGCGCGGCTCGGCGTGGAGGAGGTGTATCGGCGGCGCGGCTCGGCGTGGAGGAGGCGTATCGGCGGCGCGGTTCGGCGGAGGAGGAGACCGGCGGTGGTGCGGCGCGGGGGAGGGCACGGCTCGGCGGAGGAGGCAGACCGGCGGCGGCGGAGGGAGGCGAAAATTTGGGCAGCCTGACGGCGCGAAGAGAGAACTGAAACGCCGGGGGACTTGGAAAAATTTCGCCTCCCGTGCACGCCACTTATACGTGGAAACAACAGCAGAAGCGGTGGATCTCATCCCCCACTCCTAATGTTATCTGGAGGAGCGGTGGATCCCGTCCACCGCTTCTGCTGTTCTCCTGCTGTTTTACAGTAGGAGCGGGGATGGGTGAGGGAGCGGTGGAGAGGATGGGAGCGGTGCCCTAGTGGGCCGCCCCGGCCCACTGGGCCTCCACTGCTCTGATTTTTTTATTTTTTCTTTTCAGTCCTTCTTTTCCTTTATTTGTAAATTTATTATTTTATTTTATTAATTGAAATACATGCATGTTTAAGTTACCGAGCGGGGCGAAAGCAACCGCGCTTCGTCGAGATGGTCGGATGAAACGGAAACAACCGAGCGTCGCCCGAGACGGTCGGGCTAGGCCAGGCGGCCGAGCTAAGCCGGCAAGGGTCGTACGGGACGGAGCGGCTGAAGCTCCTCCTTGAGGGGAGCGGGTCCGGCCCTCGGCCCGACTGATGGGACTCCCCTGCGTGACAGGACGGAGGCACGCCTCTGACCGGGCGCACGCCTGTACTCACGGCACAGAAAAACTAGGAAAATTTCCCAGAGCGCGATAGGATGACGCCTAAATTAAACCCTATGACTCAGGATGAGGCATCAGACCACAATGGGCGACGGAAAAGAACGCCCTCCCCCCATCTTTTTGTATCGCATAGTTGACCACGAGACAGGAAGGCGCTGTAAGCTCCCCCCTTGCATCTATAAAAGGAGGGACGCTGAAACGCCCCAATGTCCATAATAGGACTAAAATGTGCTTTATTACCATCCCAGGGTTTGGTAATCACATTCTTACATCAAAGTGATACAGATCTGACCTAATGGGTCAGACAATAAAGGGGCGCAGCCCCTAAAAATCTAAGCAGTGGAATATAAACGTAGGCCCAAGCTTTCCCACGTCGCGGTTGGGAAGTAGGTCGTAGCCCTTAATCGCTGTCGTATATGGTGCACTCATTGCTTCCTCTGAAAAAACATAGGGTGAGTACAATCGTACTCCGCAAGCCCACCTTCCTCCGTAAGGAGTGGAGGTATAGTACATCTACATGCAGGATATATCTAGAGCTTAGGGAGGTTTTGCATAAAAAAACACTTTGTATGCAGGGTTCGAGATAGTCTAACAAGTTTTAATCATTCAGAAACAGACGTTTTCTCAAAAAAGGGGTGCCACTGGACTTGCCGGTCCGCATGGCCAATGACTTTCCAGCCATCACACTTTCCACACCGCTACAGGGTTCTACCCCCGTAGCTTAACTTCTACCCAAAAGCCATTCCACAACCAAAACCAAACTTTTCCCACACTTTTAGTTTATGAAAAGTGCTAATTGAAGAACCAAGCCGTAACTCATCCATACCAGTGGACTCGGACTATTCGAATAGGTTTTGCTCTGATCAGAGGTTGTATTAATTCCCACACGTTGGACTCAGCGACGCTTACGGCCAAATAAGCATCCGAATTCCAAACCAAACCGTTGCCTTTTTTTCATTGCCTAGCAGTACTTTAGGGGTTCGGGTCTCTGAGCCCCACCTTGGTGTCCCCCAACACCCCCTCGGCACACCACCCCTTCCCTTGCCCCTTGTGCGCCAGCACAGAAGCTACTAGGCTATCCACTCCGGCTCGGGCCTAGTCAGTGCCTCATACAGAGCGATTGGTTGTACTAAGAGAGTTAGGCAAGACGAAAATCAACGCGGTCCTTACAGAGCGCAGTTAGAACCGTTCCAACTTTTCATTGGTCGACACCGCGAGCATCCACCTACCCGGTCGTCTCCATGACTCCCGGGACTTGGGTAACCGCGGGTTGCTAAGTTACCGTTGATACCCTGCCCTCAACTGGCGTATCCCGACCCGTGGGTCGTTTGCCGGGGTTCTTCCCCATTTTATTTTTAAAACACACACACCTATCCTTATCCCAAACCCATCAAGTTCCACAACCATAATCCCAACTTAGCATCAAGATTATGATAGATATATTAAGTGAGCAATCCCACCTATGCGCATTACATCTAAAATAGGCTTAGGTGGCTGTATATTTGTGGGGTTACCTTAGCAAGCAAAACATGCAGGTTTTTATGTGATTTTTGGGCCAAGGGTTGTGGTTGCAAAACATAGGAATTTTATGCATCAAGTGGGGATTCCAGTGGACTTGCTGTGGGGTTTGCGTTGATGCATCAGCAGCGAAGGCCGAGGGTTCAACATCTGTCGAATACGCTATCGCACCCTCTCTCTCGAGCACGTTCACGTACTAGCTGCTGGGCACGATGGTGTGCCATCCACAGTGCGTGTTCATACAACATCCTTTGCAAGCGTCGGTTACTTTCCTCGAGCATCACAAAGGATCTTGCGAGGGGTGTACCGATTAGGATATCCGGTATAACCTACGCGCACAAACAGGAAAAACACACATATCGAGGTATAAACATGAGCTCAACATTAATCTTGGGTATGTGGGAGTTTGGTGTTTATTTGGATGGTTGGATCTTACCAGAGGTGTTGGTTCTAGAAAATGGTGGAGGGGAGCTCGTGGTGGTTCGGGTTGTTGGCTTGGCTGCCGGGCAAGGTGGCGGTTATGGATGTATTGCCAAGGTAGCGGGTCAGGGCGATTAGGGCGGGGACGGGAATGGCGACATGGCGGTCGCATGGTGGCGTTGGAGGGGAAAAGATCTTTGGTGGAGTGTATGAATAGATAGAGCTTGATTTTAGATGAATTTAGGCGCAAGAATCGCCTAAATCGGAGTTAAAACGGAGAAGATATGGAGTATTTAGTGGCAAGGGGTGGATTTAGACTTTTCTGGGAAGTTTAAGGGCGGCAAATGAATTTTTCACTGATTTTGGCCCGCGGGCAAGTGAACCTGGGCCAGGGTGGAATATGGCCTGCTCGGTCGACGCGCGCGCGCGGCGCGCCGCGGCTAACTGGGCCGGCCCACGAGGGCGCGACAGTGCGGGTGACGCCGTAGGCGTTGAGCCCGCGCATCAGTGGCAGGGGCAGGGGATGGCGTTAGGGGTGGGCGACGGGGCCGGGCCAGTTTAGGGTGAACCGAGGGGGGGACGGCGGTCCGAGGGAGCCTCGCCGGTGGTCCTTACTGCCGGTGGCGGTTCCGGCGACGAGGATACCTTCGCGAGCACCGGAACGGCACGGCGACTCGGGTAGGGGTGTTGTGGAGGTGGCTGGGAGGTCGGGAGTGTGGTCTCCGTGGTGGCGATGCGGGTGTGTGTGTCGACGGCGAGAGAGGGCTCGTGCAGCGGCGGCTCAGTGGTAAGGGAGAGGGGACGGTGAGTGCCGGAGGTGTGGGGAGGGGTGAGGCGAAGCTCGTGCTCATCAGATTTGGGAGGGGAAGCGGTGGGGGCGACGGAATTTGGCGGCGGACGTGGCTCACCGGAGCTCGGCAGAGCCGGGGAGGAGGAAGGGGGATGGAGGCATGATTGCGGCTAACGGCGCCGGCAATTGCCAGGGCCGGTCGCGGCGTGCAAGGTGCGGTGAGTGTGGAGAGCGACGGCCAGGGGTCGGGGCTTTTTATAGCCGAGGAGGGAAGGTGGCCGGGGCTCAGCACGGTGGCGTGGTGAAGCGGCTCGCGATGTACGTGGCGGCGCGATGCTGCAGGGCCAGCGTGACGCGGTAGGGGCCGGAGTGTGTTGCGGCAGGGGCAGGACACGGTGCGTCCGGGTCCGGGGCGGGGCATCGCGGCGTGCGGCGAGGATGGCTGGGGGGCGAGGCCGGTGCAGCGCCGCGTGGCGAGGAGATGCGGCGGGGTCTGGCAGTGAGGTAGCAGGGCCGGGCGGTGTCGCCATGCGCGATGCAGAGCTGACCGGGGTCGGGGCGCGGCCGGGGCCGGGTGGTGTGGCGGGGGGGACCGGTCAAGACGGCCGGGGCCAGGGCGCGTCGCGCGGCCGGACAGAGGACGGGGGAGGAACTGACGGGTGGGGCCCTTTGACAGTGGGAGAAGGGCGCGGGCCCGATGTGGTAGTGAGGGAGAGAGGGAGCTGGGCTGAAGGAATTTGGGCTGCTCGGCCGGGGGGTGGCGGGCCGCGGGAAGGGAAGAAGGGGAGGCCGGTTGGACCGAATGGGTAAGGATTAGGCCCAAGAGAGGTTTTCACCTTTTTGGAATTTCGTACTTGAATTTGGGGAGGATTTTAGACAAGGAATTTAGGTAGGGTGTTTGAGGAATATTTGGAGAGGAATTATTGTGATCGCGGGGAGAATTTTGTTAAGTTCATATTACCGCACTCAGGACAAACAAACAAACAAACAACCGAGGTTTTCGAAAATTTATTTTGAATTAGGGGAAGATTAGAAGAAAAACTTCGGGGCTAAATTTCGGGATGTTACAAACCTACCCCATTTAAAATGAATCTCGCCCTCGAGATTCGGCTTAGAAGGTTTACAGGGATAGCTTTACTTCAGCTAAACTAGCTTTACAATGGAAGCTCAGTTCTTACACGGAGTGGCAGGCGGAACTTCAACAACAACTGACTCGGCTCCTATTTGGTTACTTGTTTCTTCATTGGTGCCGTTGTGCAAGCCTTCCACATACAAAGAGGTATTTCTATCGCTTTGACCTCATGAACTTGGAAGGTTGTCCAAGGGTGCTTTGATTCCATAGTAGATCCCTGGATTGCCTTATTTTGTCTGGCAGCTTCAGAAATTCAGTAAGGCACTTTCTGCTCTCTAGCTGGTGGTATAATCTGGACAGCCTGTCCATAATCAGAGGAGTTGCTTGCCTTAGGGAGCCAGATTATCCTGCTCCAAAATCTACAGAAGGGTGACTACCCCACTTAAATAGGGCGGAAGCCGCTACTTGAGTAGGTTAGGCACTCCTCTGGGAGTGGGGAGCTGCTGCTTCTTTCCAACTGTTGCTGCTGAGTTAGCAGACGGAAGGCGGGCTGGAGAAGGAACAGCTATTTGGGATAGCCGTCTTCTCGTTACTTTTTTTATCCCAAGCACCTCTTCTTCCATCTTATTGCTTGCTTCTTGGCCGGTCTTGGGCTTCTTCATCTTGGCACTGCTTTGCTAGTAGGAAGCATCTTCTAGCTTCTGCTCTGCCTGTGGGAGAGTTATCAACCGGAGGAGGATTAGGAGGCATAGGACTAGGATTATGGCAAAGAATATGTAGTGGAGCGGGATGCAGACTCGGGGTTCTGGGTTCATGCCTCGGATGAATCTGGGGGGTAGTGTGCGAGGGCCTGGCTTATGCGGTCTTGGAATCTGAGTGTGCTGCGCACAAGCTGGAGGAGAACTTTAGAGATCTTGAAGAGAAAGGCGCACTGAATGAGAAGAAGTGTGATGATGGCTAGGTCCATTATCTGGTGGTGGAGTGGGCGAGTGGTTTGGGATGATTTAGTTCCGAGGAAAGGGGGCGAGAGATTATCCAAAGGAAGAGCAGACAGAATGGAAGGGCAAAGGCGGCGAAAGTGTAGAAGCCTAGGAGAATATGTCATAACCAGGAATCTCCAAACATGTGGGAAGCTGCTTAGTGGTTCCAACGGGAGAGGGATGGTGGTGGGTTTGCTCTGCGAGGCGAGTGCGGAGCTGAGCTTGGGGGAGGGGGTTTTAATGGCGCTGGGGAGCGGTAGGCGCGGTGCGTCGGCTCGTGTACCGAGGTGGTGGAGCTGGAGCACGCGGCGGTCGGTGGTGAGTGGCTGCGGGGCCGGGCATTCACTGACGGCAGATGAGCGACACGCGGCGGGGAGCGGCGTGTAGGGGCCGGTTATGGCCAACAGTGGGCGGTGGGCACGCTGCCAAAGGCGACAGGCGGGGCAGGCGGCGTGCGCTGATGGCAGAGAAGGCGGGTGGGTGGTGGGGGTCGGGGCATTGGATGCGGCTGACGGGGCAGAAAAGCGGCAGAGGCGGTGGAAAAGATGTGAGCAGTGGGGATACTGTTTGTAGGGTTACTGTTCGTGGTACTGGACGTTTTTCTCTGGTCATATCCGATTTCCCATGGCTACTGTTTTCCTTTGTCTGTGCCATCTTAACTCTGGTCTTTCTGACTAGTACTGTGTCGTTCCTTGGGCAGAGTTTCGTCAGCTGTTGTCGGTACTTTCTTTGACCGAGATTCCTTCTTGGGTGGCTTCTCTCGGAAGGCACACCTTCTTTGAGCGGATGGGTTTAAGGTGAGAAAGAGACAGCAGGGGTGAGGGCTGGTTCTAATAGGTGATTTTATTAGCACACAAACAAGGTAAAAACACTTCAAAAGAAAACAAGCATAACCAGCAAAACACTACGGACATGGAGACGAACACTCTAACGTGACTACTCGAGCCAAAATGGTCTTGTCTTCTGGCTACTGGTGGCTTCATCTGATGGTGGTTGCTTGATACTGGGCCCTGCTCTGGGAGATGAGAGTGTCAAGAATGCCCCATGCTTGTTCTGTCTTCTAGGTGAACGAGGTTATGTGGCATCCCTTGTTTACCTTGATTCCTGGTGCACGTGCCCTGGTCATCCATGCAGTCAAATACTTGACCAAGGTGGCCCATATCCTCAGGGTTGTGCAGGTGTCCTTGTGATGGTGATGTTTTCTTACAGTGGGCACAGGTTCCTTTAACATCGACCCATCACATCCGTTTGATCCATGCACTGTGCTTATGTCCTTATGTTCTGGCTTGCATGGGAAGCGTCACTTCCTTCTGGCAGAAGCTTGACTAGGGATTATCATTCCTTAGGGTAGAGGAGGGTCAAAACTTTTTGAATAAGATGAGGAGCAGAAGGGTTTTTCAAATGGCTTTTGGACTTAAAACCTTCCAACCTTAGGGTTACGTCCTACGGCTAACTAAGGCTCTGATACCACCTGAAACGTCCCAGTTTCCATAATGGGACTAAAATGTGCTTTATTACCATCCCAGGGTTTGGTAATCACATTCTTACATCAGAGTGATACAGATCCGCCCTAATGGGTCGGACAATAAAGAGGCGCAGCCCTTAAAAATCTAAGCAGCGGAATATAAACGTAGGTCCAAGCTTTTCCACGTCGCGGTTGGGAAGTAGGTCGTAGCCCTTAATCGCTGTCGTATATGGTGCACTTATTGCTTCCACTGGAAAAACATCAACAAAGCAAGGGTGAGTATAATCGTACTCCGCAAGTCCACCTTCCTCCGTAAGGAGTAGGGGTATAGTACATCTACATGCAGGATATATCTGGAGCTTAGGGAGGTTTTGCATAAAAACACTTTGTATGCAGGGTTCGAGATAGTCTAACAAGTTTTAATCATTCAGAAACAGGGTTTTTCTCAAAAAAGTGGTGCCACTGGACTTGCCGGTCTGCATGGCCAATGACTTCCCAGCCATCACACTTTCCACACCGCTACAGGGTTCTACCCCAGTAGCTTAACTTCTACCCAAAAGCCATTCCACAACCAAAACCAAACTTTTCCCACAGTTTTAGTTTATGAAAAGTGCTAATTGAAGAACCAAGCCGTAACTCATCCATACCAGTGGACTCGGACTATTCGAATAGGTTTTACTCTGATTAGAGGCAAGTTGGACTCAGCGACGCTTACGGCCAAATAAGCATCTGAATTTTAAACCAAACCGTTGCCTTTGTTTCATTGCCTAGCAGTAATTTAGGGGTTCGGGCCTCCGAGCCGCACCTTGGTGTCCCCCGACACCCCCTCGGCACACCACCCCTTCCCTTGCCCCTTGTGCGCCAGCACAGAAGCTACTAGGCTATCCACTCCGGCTCGGGCCTAGTCAGTGCCCCATACAGAGCGAGTGGTTGTACTAAGAGAGTTAGGCAAGATGAAAATCAACGCGGTCCTTACAGAGCGCAGGTAGAACTGTTCCAACTTTCCATTGCTCGACACCACGAGCATCCACCTACCCGGTCGTCTCCACGACTCCCGAGACTTGGGTAACCGAGGGTTGCTAAGTTACCGTTCATAACCTGCCCTCAACTGGCGTATCCCGACCCGTGGGTCGTTTGCCGGGGTTCTTCCCCATTTTATTTTAGAACACACACACATATCCTTATCCCAAACCCATCAAGTTCCACAACCATAATCCCAACTTAGCATCAAGATTATGATAGATATAATTAAGTGAGCGATCCCACCTATGCGCATTACATCAAAAATCGAGCTCATATTACCGCACTCAGGACAAACAAACAACCGAGGTTTTTGAAAATTTATTTTAAATTAGGGGGAGATTAGAAGAAAAACTTCGGGGCTAAATTTCGGGGTGTTACAGACGCACTCACCAAAGAAGGCAGGGGCAACAAGTTTTCACACGCACACACCGTGTAACACCGAATTCCAAGCCTCAGAGCAATACGAACAAGAACACCACCTCACTGGACGTAGAGAGTTCGATCCCGAACCAGTATAAATCCCCCGAGTCCATCGGGTCACCATTCGTAGCGAGTCCACGTTGAATCCCCACCAAACTACAAAACTACTGTTTGTGTCACCCCGGTTCCCGGAACCACGACAAATGGTATGTACAAAGGCACTCGTTAATTTAAACGCATATACGAAGGCATAAAATGGCATTCATTAATTAGCGGCCATGACATGTACAATCGAACATTAAGCGTTTACAATTTTTGGCTCTCCATCCGTGCGTACCCAAGGCTTCATTCCCTTTATCGTTGCTTCTACTTCCTTGATCTTGGTCGGTAGGTCTGTAAAAAACTCCATGTTGTCATAGTCATTGAAGGTCTCGACATCATCGACACCATCAACTCCGATAATACTCTGTTTGCCGGCGACAACTATGTGTTTCTGATTCTTAAGACGTGGGTCGATGATACATAGAACTTGTCCAACGCGTTTGGCCAGCACCCAAGGGTCATTTTTGTAACCAACCTTGGCAAGGTCAACTATTGTGAGTCCATAGTTGTCAACCTGTACACCTTGTGGGTGTTTCATCCATTGGCATCGAAAGACAGAAATTTGTATGTTCGATCCGTAGTCCAACTCCCATATGTCTTCTATGAAGCCAAAATATGTGACCTTGCTGCCCGTTCCGTCATCGATGGCGTCAATCCGGACTCCACTGTTTTTGCACACGCTTTTCTTATTCTTTGCAGTTGTATAGAATGTCTGGCCATTGATGTCATACGCCTGCCATGTCGTGACCCGTGAAGATGGGCCAGACGCCAACCTTTTCAACGTTACTTCCTCGGCAGTTGATCCTTCGGGTAAGTTGAGGTCCATGAGCCAACTGGTGAAGCGGTGTTTGTGCTTTTTCATGATCCAGAAATCTGAGCGTTTGGGGTTTTCCGCGCGGATAATACCTATGTGCTGCTCGACAAAAGGAGTCATCATCTCTATTTGATGCAGAACACTGAAATGAACATTTGCCACTTCTTCATATGCATTATCAATGAATGTTTTTCTCCTCCTCATGCCTTTCCCTAATAACTTTCCAGTATGACGAGAAGCAGGCAAACGGATACCTTTTCTATCAACCAAGTAATCCTTACAGCACTCTACCACCTCCTCAGTGCAATAAGTCTCGATCATAGATCCCTCAGGGTATGCACGGTTGAGAACGTAACGGTTTAGAGTCGACATGAAACGCTCATATGCCCACATCTCATGTAAGTAAATTGGACCACGTGCACAGATCTGGTCAACCATGTGTACAATGAGGTGCAGCATTATATCAAAAAATGAAGGAGGGAAGCACATCTCGAGCTGAGCCATAGTCTCCGTGCAGAATTCTTGCAGCGAATCTAATTCATCTTTACGAATCTCCTTTTGTGAGATCTTGTTGAAGAAATAGACCATTCGAGTGACCACCATCCGCACGAATACTGGATTGATAGCCCGCATAGCAACGGCAAGGAACACCGTCATCATCATATGGCAGTCATGAGCGTTGTACCCACTTATCGACAAATCTTTCATGGAGACTAGACTCCTGATATTAGACGATAACCCAGTGGGCACTTTTAGACCTCGTAAACACAGGCACAATTCCCTTTTCTCAGCTGATGTCAGGTTGAAACTCGCGGCAGGGAGCATAAATTTTTCATTGCCTTGTTCCACATGGTGGAGCTCACTTCTGATCTTCATATTTACCAGATCGCGACGTGACTTCAGGCCGTCCTTTGTCTTCCCTTTCACATCCATCAATGTACAAATAGTGCTATCAAACAGGTTCTTCTTTAGGCGCATACAATCGATGGCGTGTGGAACCTCCAAGTCCTTCCAATATGGCAAGTACTTAAAGAAGATGGACTGCTTTTTGAAAGGCACACCTTCAATAGGGGGTTTAGTTCTCTTGATCTTCTTCTCGTAGACAATGTTGATCTTCTTGACCATATCGAAAATATGTTTGCTATCGTGTCTTCTTCTTGGTACTGAACCTTTCTCATCCTTGCCATCAAAGTGGTTGTTGAACTGTCTTCTGCGGTATCGATGTCCTTCCACTAGGAAGCTGCGGTACTTCGTGTACACAACCTTTTTGGATCCATCGAGATACTCAGACGTCGTTGCATTCAAGCAGGATAGACATCCTTTCTTCCCTTTGATCTGTCCGGACAGCGAGAAGTTAGCAGGGTAATCGTTGATCGTAGTGAGTATCATTTCTCTGAGTGTAAAATCCTTCTTTGTTAATGAATCAGTCATTTTGACCCCATCGTTCCAAAGCTTCGCCATATCTTCCATCAAGGGCTCAAGGAAGACATCTATATCAATGCCTGGTTGTTTAGACCCTTGTATCAGACCGCATAACATTGTGTACTTCCTCTTCTGACAAAGCCATGAAGGTAGATTGTATATGGTCAATATCACCGGCCATGTGCTGTGTGTGCTGTTCCTTTCTCCAAAAGAATTCATTCCATCAGTACTAAGTGCAAACCTCACGTTTCTTGGATCCTTCACAAACTCTAGATACAATTTATCGAACCTTTGCCACTGAGTGGCGTCAGCCGGGTGTGAAAGCTTTTCGTCATCCTTTGTTCGCTCACAAAACCACCAACGCATCAACTTTGCAAAGGCAGGGTTTGCAAATATCCGTCTTAAGCGATCGATTGGATTGAGGTACCACATGACTAGGGCGGGGATTCTTCTCGTCGATGCCTAGGCATGTATCTTCTTCAAAAGGATCGGGTGCACCATTCTTCTTTCTCTTCTTGCCATTGGTGGAAGCTTCATCATCACCTTGGAATATGTCATTCCGCTTGTAACGGCCGGCGCCACAAGTTGGGCATTTATCTAGATTCTCATATTTGCATCGATATAAGATGCAGTGGTTCAGACATGCATGTATTCTTTCAATTCCCATTGTCAAGGGGCTAACAACCTTCTTCGCTTGATATGTGTTATCAGGCACGAAGTTAGGTTTCAGAAGCAACCAAGATAAGAGCTTCAACAGATTGTTGAAGCTAGAGTCAGACCATCTGTGCTTCGCCTTTAGAATCAACAGCTCGAGTACAAAATGTAGCAAGGTCCAATGAGGAGGACAACCCTTTGACTTCTCATACACATTTTTCCTTGCAGCATCCTTTACTGCTTTCAAATTCTCTACCCCTTTTGGACTTGCATATAGGATATTGGCCTTGAAGTGTTCCAGCATTTTTTCAAGGTCATCTGCATCTGAATCACCATCAAGTCCCAAGTCCTTAATACTCTCTAAAGGTACGGAGCGATATGTTCCACCACCGTTGTCTTGGTCATCATCGCCATCACGATTCAACATCTCAAGATCTGCATCGAAGAATGTGTCGTTGTTGTCATCAACATCTGCATCTGAATGTCCTTCTTGCTCGCCGTGATGGATCCAAACAGAGTAGTTTTTCACAAATCCGGCAACAATCAAATGCGATCTAATGTCGGTTGGATCTGTCCAAACCTTTATGTTTTTACAGTTTTTGCAAGGACAACATATGCCTTTAACCTATTTCGTTATTGCACCTTTCTTCGCAGCTTCAATAAATTTATCCACTTCATCACGATAAGGACGCTCCATCCTTGGCCAGTTGTACATCCAAACACGTGCCATCTAGAATATATAAGAACCAGATAACAAGAATGTACAGATTATAAATAATGAGGATCTGGTTGATGGTATATTGTACATTATTATTTATGACAGAAATTGATGTGGTATATTATCATGAATATTGAATATTCTACGACCTAAAATATATTTATGACGGAAATTAATGAGGTATTATCATGAATATATGAACATTTACATTATAAAATTAAATAATATACCATCCTTTACCTAGGGTTTCACACTACATTTAGATCTAGATCTAAAAGAGAAGAGATCCACTAATAAAGACCAATACAACACCTAGAGTAACCCCAATTGCTAATCTCAAATTGAGAAAACTCTAAAATAGTGCATTACCACCTAGATTATGTGGTCCCTAAAGTATTAAATGCTCATTGATCATGAGAGGAGAGAGAATGACATTAAATCCTAGCTATTTTAGCACCTAATGATTTGAAGATACTAAAATTAGATGCATAGATTGAGGAGGCTTACCTTATGGAGTTTCTAAATTCTAAGAAATATAAAAAAAAGCCCCCCCTCCAGTTTTTCAATTTTTGGCCGCCATTAGCTTCCAACAATGGAGCTCCTCCACAGACATACTGTAGCCCGAGAAAGAAGAAGGCTATATATGGGTGAGAAAACAGCAGGAGCGGTGGAACTTACCAACCGCTCCTGCTGTTGATTCAGCAGGAGCGGGTGGTAAGGTCCACCGCTCCTGCTGTAGGGATCACAGCATGAATGAGCTCTGCAGGAGCGGTGCACCTTACCAACCGCTCCTGCTGTTGATTCAGCAGGAGCGGGTGGTGCTCCTGCAGTAGGGATCACAGCAGGAGCAGGTGGTAAGGTGGCCCGCTCCTGCTGAATGAGCTCTGTAAGAGCGGTGCACCTTACCAACCGCTCCTACTATTTGTAGAAGCGGTTGGTAAGGTGCACTGCTCCTGCTATTGTTGCAGCAGGAGCGGTGCACCTTACCAACCGCTCCTGCTGTTGATTCAGCAGGAGCGGGTGGTAAGGTCCACCGCTCCTGCTATAGGGATCACAGCAGGAGCAGATGGTAAGGTGGCCCGCTCCTGCTGAATGAGCTCTGTAAGAGCGGTACACCTTACCAACCGCTCCTGCTATTTGTAGAAGCGGTTGGTAAGGTGCACTGCTCCTGCTATTGTTGCAGCAGGAGCAGTGCACCATGTGAGACCCACCCTAGGCACAGCAGGAACGGTCCTTAATTGGAGCCGTTCCTAGTGCTATTTGGGTGGTGTTCCCGTAGTAGATTTTTGTAGTAGTGTATACCTCTCCGGTATGTATTAAGGCTTCCTTTGGAACAAATGGTAGATGGAGGAATTTTATAGGATTCAAATCCTATAGGAAAATTGCCTATGCGGCCCTTTGGAACAAAGGATCGAATTCCTACCAATCCTATGAAATTTCTATGGAATGACTCATTGCATTGAGATTTTGGAGAAATTTTAACATTAGGTCTAACTTCTTGAAAATTTTTCTTTGTGTCTATCTCTCTCATCCGATTCCTGTGTTTTTCCTACACTGCATCCAAACTCTTCATTAGAAAGTTTTCTGCATTTTCAAGTCCTGTAGGAGTGTGAGTGACAAGGCAACTCTATTTCTGTGTTTTTTCTATTTCTGTGTTTTAGAAATCCTGCGTTACAAAGGAGCCTTTAACGGTGTTCCCGACGAGACGTTAAACTCAAATGCAGGTAAAGCTAAGTAGTCATAACGTCATCAGTTTTTTGACTAGAGAAAGTTCATCAGTATTTCACGTTTTGAAGAAATCTCTCTCTCAAACCTGCCTTTTTTCGTCTAAATTAAAGATGGCTTCATCAAACCATATCATACGCTACAGAACATCCAGCCGCGCTTTAGCATCTTATCATGTCAAGCGATACTGACCATTGGATCTCGACCTTTAACGGATCACATGATCCATGCCGCCCGTGCTCGATGCCTCGATCTCCTCTCGATCATCAGGCATCTTTGATTATTATCTACTCCTACTATGTGCTAGGCTATAGACCTATAGACCCCGAAGAACCCTAATTCATTGAGCAAGCAAGCTCTCAGGCACCAGCAGCTTTCCTATGCACTTCAGGCCCTCGACCATTCACTATAAATTGAGGCGTGGCCTCTTCTCACTTGCCCAAGACAGCAACGCTCCAACCACTAGCTCCTTATTAGCTTCTCTCTCTAACCCAGCCTAGATCTACTCTAAAAAGGTTTAACATTATTGTTGCCAAGAAGGGTATATTAACACGTACTACAAGAGGTAGGAGAGAGCAAGTATATGGGAGGCAAGTCGTTCTTCTGCATCTTCAGCTTCTCACGCAAGTCCAGGCGTTACCACGTCGACGACGAGGCGAGCGACTGGGAGGCGCCGCCGCCGGCGAGGCTGCGCAAGGTGAGATCCAGCGACGAGGATAACGGCTGGTGGGTCGGCGAGCGCGACGTCGACCAGAAGGCCTCCGACTTCATCGCCACCTTCCACCAGAGGCGCCTCGACCTCGTCGTCTAGATGCATGCATGCTGTGTGTGCCTTCAGTTCGATTCGACGTCGAGGTTTATCTACACCAAGCTATATATAGCTAGGTCAAGGACCCATCGGGAATATATATCTAAATATAGTGTTATATATACAGTCGTCATGTGTACCTAGTTATGTATACATACATGCTCAGTGGTCGACGGAATAATGTAGCCATATAGTATATGTGTAAGTAATGTGTGTAAGAGATTTGGGCATGCATGCCATAAGTAAACTAATTAAGTCAATAATGTATTCCAGTAATATATATACGGTGTTATTAATTTGAGGTGTATCTCTCCTGAAACCATCAATGTACAGTATGATAAAAAGTAGTGTGCTTTATATATAGTTGCAAATAGTAATTATATTGTTTTCAGTAAACCGTATAGAAGATATATGACTAGGTACAGTGGATATATACTCCGATACATAACTCATGCATGCATGTGTGCGCGTGCGCCCCATTCACCTCCAATCCACTACCCTAGTTAGCAAGAGGTGGTTTCACCGATCATCAATAACCCGCATATCGTCGATTGAAACCGAGAGTAGCTACGTCCTGCAAAATTATGATATTATTTTTACCAAAACCTCAACTAGCTACGTGCTTCCTGCTTATCAAAAATGCATGTCTTTCATTTCCCATTATTATTCTTAATTTTTCAGAAACTGTCATAAATTATAATCGGTGTTCTGTTTCCTCCCTGCTATGCATCATGCAAGAACCCTAATAAGGTATAAGAATATATGCATGCACATTTTTTGGGTATATGTATAGATAGAGTATATACGTAGTCTTTGTTTAAAAAGGCAGCGCAGCCTAGGCACTAAGGCACTAAGCGGAGAACAGAGGTGCATATATAGAGGTATTTTGGGCGTTGATGTATGCATGAGAATAATGGGGAAAATAATTAGAAACAAAGAAAGACGAACGGCAATCATATACATGGTTGCATGATGTAAAATATATTGCTAGATTTCCTTCATTCACTATGGCATTACTATCAGTACAAAAACACTGTGCGTAGTAGAGAAGGCATTAAAAATTATGTCTAAAAAATATTTAGTAACCACTTAATATTTTTGTCTCTAACATTTATTCAGATTATATGTGCCCATTCAATCACCGTTCCGTATAATATTCTCGATTTGACAAAATACGTACTGCTGTTCTTGGTATGCAAATAAAGTGCGACTGTGACATCATATATGAAGATACCTACTAAAAAATTCTGGGACCAGACATATGTGTTACTCAGAGAAGATGTGGACTGTGAGATCATGCATTACTCAAAAATATATATACCATTGCATTTTTCTTTTTTTTTTCTCGAACACGTACGCAGGAGAACCATTGCATCTTTCTTGCCATGCAAAATTGCAAACAAACATGGACATTGAATTCGTTCGCATGTACACTGAAAGAGTAAAAGAAATACTCCCTATATTTCTTTTTGTAATGCCCACACGTATTTTACGATTCAGTTTTGTTATACAAAAGTGACATCCTTGGTTTCATCTTTCATATATATCTGAAAGCGCTATCTTTGGGTTATGATGCTGTTGCTAGAAACATTATTATAGAAGAACATAAATTATATATAGGCGAAAGTGTAACTTAAGAGACCGTGCCAAAGTCAAATCACACCTTGTATTTTAATACGGATGGAGAATTTAAGTAGATTATTTAGAGCATGCATTGCAACTTCAAAATTGATGTTCAGCTCGATTTTAAACATGCCATAACCCAAAATGTTAGTTATTTATTTGTGACCGGATAACCCGAAACTTCAGTTATTTATTTTTGACTTGATATATGGAGTATATGCCACAATTTTTTTTAAGAAAAAGATAACCTTGCAAAAATAAAGATATGCCAAGATCTAATTACAATGCAAGGACAGTGTGGAAAAGTCCAAAAGAAAACGTAAGTCATAAATTCTTAAACGCAAGTAAATTGTTAGTGCATGCATGAACTTAATTAATAAGCATGGGTTTCCAATTGGCAATCGCATGCAGGACTGCCCTGAGATTGACTGTAATGAAAAAGCATATCTGAAAACGGCGTATTATAGGGAGACGAGTGGGAATGACCTTTTTGTCGGGAAAGCAACGCAACCAGAAGCCTATGGCATAGAAAGTATTCGGCTCAGAGCTCTAGGTCTTTAGCAACTGAAAGTCACTCATCAGTGCACCACTTTGTTCTTGCTTTCGCTTCTTGTCTCTTACAATATTCTCCGTCATCTCTCACTTGTCTTCTTCCTTAATCCTCTTCATCGATCTCATCTCTGCCTACGCTTCGCTTGTGGCTCTGGGATATACATCCAATTATATATATGAATCAATGTATAGGAGTAGTATTTTCTAATAACTTTAAATGATACTTTTTGTATTGCATATGTTGAACTCTAAATAATTTTTTTTAAAGACGTGAATTACGGGGTTGTTCATCTCTCATTCGGTGCTAAAATTTTGATATAGAGCATCATGTCTCCATCTGTAACTGTTTGAAAAATTCTACTTTTATTATTAAGTTTGTGTTCACCCGATCAATATTAGAAAGTTATTAAGACACATATGAAGTTTTTGGGGGTTATCCAAATGCATGCCTTCAGCATTGAGCCATGGTAATGTCCTTTGGTCGTCTCTATCTAGTTTCATGAGCTACCCTGAATTTTCTGGTTCCATGAGAAATTTGTAAAAATGCAGGTGTGCTGTCATATCATCGAGGCATCCTGCATTCCTTATTTCATAGCAGAATACAATTGATGTTGCATGCAAAATTGACATGTCATTCATCACCTTTACATCTGTCCTCAATTGGTTCTCCACATGTATGACGATTAGCTGATTAGCTGTCATCGGTACATGTATTTTTCTATAAGCCTCCAAGCAAGATTCCTCCAATCATTCCCAAATCTTGTTCACAGAAAGAAGGTAACTTAGTTACTTGAATATATATTAACGGAAAACACATGTTGCCAAAATGACTCTTTACAGTAGCCCACAATCTGCAGGCAATTCGAGTAGTCTTGGTGGTCACGAGTTATCTGCATCGTCTCTGAAAACTACTGCAAGAATAGTGCCATGTCAAATTGCAGCACATAGAATTGTCTTGAAGGATAAGTAGCTTCGTCTGGAGCCATAGATGCATGCACTTGGAACAAAAGAGTGAAAGCTACAAATCAGTTTCCAAAAAGAAATTTCCTCTTTTGAGCCTATGGTTTGATCCTTCAGAACAAGGCCTCAGCAGCAGCGCATAGAGCCCAGAAAAAGAAGCATCCAAAGTTAACCATACAGTTCATTGCTGTCCATGACACTCGGAATCTGCAATGCCAAAGCTCTGCTGCCTTTTACTCCCTTTTCATGCTGAGGAAGAGCAGGAGAAGCTTCCTCTTTGCCAAGGGTACATGTCCTGATTCTGCAGGCCTTGCATGGCTTCCCAATTATTAAGGTCATGTCGGCATCGCTGCAGGATATGTGTCTCTGACAGCAGAAGGCTTTTCAAAGTCAATTAGGTCACGTCGATCTCCGACTAACTGTCAAGGAATCCATTCAGTCATGCAATAGGGTCCCTATGGCCAAAATATCACTTGTGAAAACCAATGATCAAGCAAATACTAGAGCTAGAGAAGAGGGCCCATATATAAGCACCAAAAGATTACTGCCATGATACATACTGTACATGTTAACGGATTGACCAATTTCACTTCTGGAACTGGCAACTCTAATTCATTGAATATACAGGATAGCTCTAGACAGTAGTGCAAGTAACATGAAAGAAAAATGATGCTCAAATGTGAACTTTGAAACATATTGCAGTGTACTTCTTGCACATCATTGCAGAACCAACTCCCACTTGTACACTTGCACATTGTTGCAGATCCAACTCCACTAGCGCACTTGTACACTTGTGTATCATTGCAGATCCAACTCAAGTAGTTGATGAGAATTAGATGAATGTCTGATTTGTCTACTACAGCAGAAATGCTACTACCTTGCAAATTATTTTACACTATTCTATTAACAGGGCAAGCTATGTGAAAGAAACCTGAGTGACGTTTCTATCAAAATTATGGAGCACAAGACTGATCTAAACTAGGAAAAAAAAATCTTAGGATTCTGCATTTAACAAGCTTTCCTTGTGTAGTTTTGTAACAGCTTTCTTCTGGAAGTACCAAAAGCTGGTAAGTGCAACATCCTTCGCATATATTATAGAGATGTATATTTGCCTCTATACAACTGCATGCAACAATTTCCTACTCTCAGGAACATGGAAAGTTTCAGCACCATTTTAGACGCATTCTATATTTTCTTGGTTCTGCACAACAGAAGCAACAGGCCAAATAAGACTTAGCAGACAAAAGGTCATGATTTTTTATAGCTGTATTGTGTACCAAAATCCCAGATAGCAAAATGAAGCATGTGGAGAAAGGCATGCAACTGATTCCAAATGTTGCAATCACCCAGACCTTACAGAACTAAAAAAAACATCTTAGTGAGAGGAAAATGGGTAAGTGGCATGAATTACATATTTTTATGATTCATCGTAAGCAAACCCTAGGAATAATTGAGAGATGAAGAAAAGTGGGATTTTCCATCAATCCATTACCACAATCAATTCCCTCATTTCAAGCTGCTGGATAAACGACATACTCACTTTCAGTATCCTCTCACCTAGGTAGTCCCAAACCTATACAGTGTGGACCCAATACTGGACAGGGTCTACTTAAACCTGGAAAGATTCTGGTCTTGTCTGCCGTCTCATTACTTGACATTCCCAAGTTTTCGCTACTGCATTTTCCCCTCTTTCAACTGTGCATGATCGATCTTGACTTCTTGACGTTAAAAGTGCTTAAGTTTTCATGCATCATAGTATTGGGCAATTTCATGTACCAATCAGGCAACCCAAAAGCTGAAGCTGCAGGGGAAAGGTGCCCAATCTATATAAAAAATGGAAAAATTCTATATAACCCCCCAGACTATAAAGGGTAGGACACATACCACCTCCAACTACAAAACCGGTTTTCTTGCACCCCTAAACTTTGCGAAACCGGACTCATCACCCCCTGGGGTGGTTTTCCTGAGTGGTCTTGACAGGAAAGCAACTCCGAAGGCAAACTATTCTGTTTGATTTTGTCAAGACAAATATGACTACACACCTATTCCTCGGTTGTAGTTTTTGGAAAGCAATGATGTTAAGGACTACTTCACAAGTAAGGAACATCGCAGACATCTTACAAAGAGTTGATCCAACTGATCGAGCATACCCAATTAAATTAGTTTCGAAGAAGACCATTTTGGCCCCTCAACTGTCGAGTTTGTTTAATTTTAACCTTGAGGTACCAAATCATCTAAACAAGACACACAGCTGCCAATACCATTCAAGTTTCGCCCTTTGGGCCCGTTTTGAGTGGTTTTGAGATGACATGGACGTCAGTTTTATCTCCATATGGGCTTCAAATCGGCTATGATGTGGCTGGCCCCACCTCTGTCACTCCCCCCCCCCCCCCCACCTCTCTCTTATCTCTCTCACTCCACAGTCACATCCCTCTCCCACACCATGCCATGGACCATGGCTAGACCCCTCAACTCTTCCATGACACCATGGTTGCGAGTCACCGTGGACATTCTGGCGCAAATCATGTTAGTGGTTAAGTTAACTAAAATATTAATGACATGGCTGGAGATCATAAACTCTTCCATTACGCCGAACCACTGGCTGCCGTGGATGCGCTGGTGCAAATCCTCTCCCTCCACCTAACCCCGCCAGGTCCCTCAATCGATCCCCATGCTGTCATGAGAATGCCCGCTGCTGGCACCCAGCACTGCAAGCCGCCATTTCCATGCTTCATCCCTCACAGCCATGCCACCACGCCTTCACCAACATGTAGCAACACAGAGCAAGCCACAACGGAGCAGCTGCAGCTCTTTATTTCATTGCCCCACGGTTGCACTATATTGGATGGCTTTGCTTGCATATGGGGGTTAGAATCGAGGCACGGCGTTGATTTGGTGCTTGCAGGTGTACACGCAGTAGTCTGCCACTCTATGCTACACTCACTCTCAATCAGCTGCTTGTGAACACAGCGCAAAGGAGCTTGACCAGCAGAGAAAAGCTTGGCGATGCGACTTGCAGGAGCTCAACCAGGGCAGAAGAGCTTGGGGAGCACAGCACAGAGGAGCTTGTCAGTGCAGAAGAGCTTATCAATTAGTGCCAGCAGCGAGCACAGGGGTGATGCAGCGCTTGATGCTGGTGGCAGGGTGTGCTCGGGTGGAGGCGGCATGGAGAGGGAGATCGTGGCAGGGGAGGTGGTGGAATGGGGCGGTGCCACAAAAGGAGATGGAGGCGGCGGCGAGCGAGGGAGAAAGGGGAAGAGAGAGGTGGGCCGACATGTCATGGTTTAGTTTTCCAAAAGAAAAAAAAACAGTCATGTCATCACAATACCACAAAAAAGGATCCTAGGTGCCAAACTTGAATGGTACTGACACCAGGGTGATCGGACTCTGGTTTAGAGGGTTAGTTCAGGGTTAAAATTAGATAAGTGTGATAGATGAGGGGCCAAAAGTGGATTTCTTCCTATTAGTTTAAAAACAAAATATTTTGATGAACATCAAGGATACAAGAGCAATGTTTTGAAGGAAAAGAAACAAGAACGTGAAACTGTGCTCAATTCTGAACATACCTTGAAAGGGCTCAAATTAGCTTAATGTATGATAACCCATCAGTCCTCGGAAATCATCAGGGCTTGATGGTTTATTTCCAGGTTTAGGTAGCCATGGAAATAATTTGGTGAGACCTTGCTTTTCAGAATCATCAGTACCTTGTCTACCGTTGACCCCATATTTCTCCCTCTCAATTGCATCCATAATATCCTCCCGGGACACAGTATTCCCACCTGGACAGATCAACACTAATAAGTTATGTATTAACATTTTTTGTCCAATTGCATTAAAACCCATTCATATGGAATTAAACCAACCTATAGAAACTAATCCTCCTTTGAAAGTGCAAAAGTAGAACATGGATAAGCAAGTGAATTTACAACTAGTCCAGTAACAATTTCTAATAGCACTAGATCTCAGTACCAGGTTTTAATCATGGACCAAAATCATCATTAGTTTAAAACACACATGCCTCAAAGTACTATTGAATAATTTCATCGGCATTGATATCATAACTGATGCAAGAGCAACAAATGGCATGTGCTGTAGCTTTCTATATCTTACATAAATGATCTTTAATTACCTCTTCGTGCAGCTAGAAGGGCAGCCTCATTAACAATGTTTGCTAGATCAGCACCAACCAGTCCTGGGGTTAAATTAGCAACAAGATCACTAATTATTGCAGGATTCTCTTCCAAAGGAATATCTCTTAGATGAACAGACAAAATCTTCTTGCGGCCCTCCACATCAGGTACACCAACAACCACCTTTCTGGAGAAGCGGCCAGGCCGACAAAGAGCAGCATCCAGTGCCTTTGGCCTGTTAGTAGCAGCCATGACGATAACTTTCATGTCCGAGTCAAAACCATCCATTTCAGTAAGCAGCTGTTAATAGAGAAAAATCAAGAAAAACATCATTCGGTATGTAATTAGACACAGAGGGTATAGGAGACCATAGGGGAGACAAACCACACCTGATTTAAAGTTTGGTCCCTCTCATCATTAAAACTTCTGCCTCGACTTCCACCCACGGCATCAAGTTCATCAATAAAAATGATTGATGGGGCAGCTTCTTTGGCCTCCTTGAACAAATCTCTGACCCGGGCTGCACCTCTTCCAACAAAAACTTCAACAAACTCACTAGCAGAAACAGAGAAAAATGGAATCCCAGCCTCTCCTGCAACTGCCCTTGCTAGCAGAGTCTTCCCGGTTCCTGGAGGACCAACAAGCAGAACACCCCTGGGCAATTTTGCTCCAAGCTTCTTGTAGTTCAATGAGCCATGCAGACAGCTCACTATCTACATTGGGAAAAAATTGCAATGTTTTTACCAAGGTTCTTAATGTCTATCATCTAGATTCAGTCGGCAGTAATACAAAACTAATTCTTACAAGGTAAAAGAAACAACTTCAGACCAGTAATTTTTATTTAAAGTATCAGCACAAGATATAATTTGGGGTTAATACAATTGCAAGATGGAAGTATAAATTAACCATCCAACAGCTTATATGTGTCCTGTTGTCCCAGTCTGCCTACAACATTTATGTTCACTTTCAGAACCCTCCCAGCATTTTTTGTCAATGAACTTCGCAAACAAAAATGGGGCAATGGCGTTATTTACTATAAGCACCTAAGCGGCACATTGTGAAAGTAAGCAACTACAAGGCAAACAGGTTCAATTCCCTTGAATGAAACTCAAACGGCCTTATCGTAATGTTCCTATTCCATTTCTTCTAATATGTGCAAAACTACTTCGAAGCGACCCCAGAGCCAAATGATGCATGCAGCCTCTTAGTTTGTGTCACATTTTTTTCTTGAACACAGTTTGCGTCACAATGAACTACCTAGGATCTTATAGGAGTCTAATAAATGTGAAACAGACTATTATAAGAGTCTGAAGTCTTACATTATTGGATTCATGCATAATGCAAGGGCGAGAAGGCAATATCACACATGACATCTGCATTTTCAATAGAATTACTTAGGGTCTGTTTGGTTCAGCTAGAGATAATTTAAAGCTCTAGCTACAAATTAGTTGGGGGCTGCATGTGTCCAGAGAGGCCCTTAGTAAATCAAGCATGGTTATGATGTGATGTATGCAGATGACTAAAAGGCAAGCACCATTTTTGGTGTAAACCAACTAACCAAGTGATTGTGCAAGACAAAACGAAAGGAAGCCCACCACCGATACAGTAATCCTTGATTGGCATGGGGTGAAACACTTGATTGTAGAATATGACTTCCATATATCAATGTGGATTGTAAAATTATATTAGCATCCATGTCTATTGCCTTTTTCTTTTAGATGTGCGTTATTGTTTTTGGTCTTTGCACACCCATGAAGCATCACAAAGAAGAGTCATGAGTAAAGAAGTGCAAAAGCCATATTCACCTCGACAAGCTCCTCCTTCGCTTGATCCACCCCCTGAACATCGTCAAATCCCACCCTCTGCTTCCTCGGTTTGCGCCGCTTGTCAGCACTACTCCCACCTGACATCTGCCTCTGTATGAACCACATCATAGGCACCAGGGAGACCCAGAGCGTGAGCAGTGTGCTCAGCATGTCCACAAGCAGCTTCCCCGCCGGCCGCGGCGTCGACCGGTAGTCCACCCCGCCCTCCCGCATAAGCCCGAGCAGGAACCCCTCGTCGTGCGGCACCCTCCGCGCGTAGTACGGCCACTTGGGCGCCGCCGCCGCGCTGCTCTCCCCGGCCTCGCTCTCGTCGGAGCCGCCGCCGTCGTCCCCGGCCTTGCTGAAGTAGATGCGGCGCGAGTCCTCCTCGAACGCGGCGGCGGACACGACGCCCTCGCGCAGGCCCGCGACGAGGTCCGAGTAGGCCACCTCCCGCGCAACGTTCTTCGGCTGCGCGAGTCGCGCCGCGAGGAGGAGTAGCGCCAGGACGAGCGGCGCCGCCGCCACGGGAGGCACGCGTCGGACGGCGCGCCGCAGCGCGGCCGCGAGCTCCCGCGGCGACAGCCGCCGGAGCCTCCACGCCAGGAGGCGCAGCCGCGGCCGCAGGCGTAGGCGCAGCTTCCTGCGGCCCGACGGGCGGAGCCCGAAACCGGCGCCCGCGCCAGTATCCTTGTCCGCCTCGTCGATTTTGGCGCGCACGGGGCTCCTCCACCGCGCCCGCATCCTCACGTAGCCTCTGGAGGGTAGGGATCCACAGCCGCAGATATAGGCATTGCTCGCGGTCGCGGCGAGGCCGCTCCAGGAAGCGGTGGTCCTGAAGCGGGCGGCGTGGGCGCGTGGGGAAGAGGGCGCGACGGGTAAGAGGCAGAGAGGTAGCATCGCTGCCATCGCAGCAACCGCCGCGCGCGCCCGTCTGCTACGGCATTCGATCGAGCAAGGCCGCTGGCGGTGCGGGAGCGCGTGCGCGGGAGGTGTTCGACGGAATCACTCGGCGGAGGAGGAGCAGGTCAGCAGGCGTGCAGTGGTTCTCCGGTTGAGCATGCACGCTTGTGGTCTTGGTGTGATGTGAATGGCGATTGACGGATATGGACGAGGAGATCTTTTGTCCTTAAAACATTGGTGGCCGTGGCCGTGGCCGTGGGCTAAAATGTGTGTGCTTGGGCCAGCTCCCGAGTCTCGACTAACCCCCAAAATATTCCGCATTTTTTCGCATTAGCTTACATATACATGCAACACATTTTTTCACATTAGCGTACATGTACATGCAATATGTATGTATTGTGAGATAATTAATCAGATAATAAAAAAATAGAATTAAAAAAAATGAGTCCTGATTGATTAGCGTCGTTCCTTTCGTTAAAACTAAAAGAAAAAATTAACAAGTGAGTATAGGTATAAATGAGATGAGAAATAAAGAGAAAAAGTGGATGAAACATTTTGTATCTATGGATTTTGGGTCTTTTCATCTTTTTTCAACCTTTTTTCAAACTGTACAGTGAGATCAGCACGAGGGATATACTTATTACTCTTAGGTAAAAAGGATTTTTTTTTTAGAAAACTCACTCGCAAGGCCTGCTTGCATGATCCCATCGGCTAGCACGTGCGGGTCCAGTCCCCGTCGCCGGCTACCCAGAGCTTTGGTCGTTTTCGATCCTTCGTGCTTGTACACATTAATTATAAATTTCTCTGTACATCAATTAGTGTTGGAAAATACAACATTTAAATTTTTGGCTACTGAAGCTCAAATGAATGGTCAGCATTGCACTGTAATTACAGTATACATACACTATAATTAGTGTATGTACCCTTCTTTCCCTACCCTTACCTTGAGCGCTGCCCCTCCAACTCCCTCGTCACACCGCGCCTCTGCCTCCCGCCGCCGGCCTCCCTCCACCGCCGTGCCTCCTCACCTCCGCGCCGCGGCCTCCGCCTCCACCGCCGCGCCTCCTCGCCTCCGCGTCGCTCCTCCTTAGCAGGCCGCCGCCTCCGCCTCCGCCGCCGCGCCTCCTCGCGTCCGCCTCCGCCATTGCCATCCGCCGGCCGAAGTTGGGGGAGAAGGGGGGATGTCGTCCTCAGATTGGTGGCGCCTGATTGGTGGAGAAATCGGGTGATGGAAAGGCTTCCATCACCCGGTTGAGATTTAGCTTTTCTCTTCATTATCTTAGAATCTTTTGTTGTTACTTCTTTTTGCATCTTGCAATGCATAATTGCAATATTTATACTATTGAAATTTATTGCATTGCCACTCACCGTTATTTTCTCATCTTCATCATTGTATTCTCCACTCCTTTATCTTTCTGTCCCTATCCCCTGCTGTAGAAAATTTCAACCACCCACCTTAGCTGTTAAAAAATGGATCAACAAAAACAAGCTTGCAACCACAATTTTGAATGTACAGACTCCTGAAAACACATCGTCTGTTCTCGCTTCCTTTGGATGTCGATAGGCCGGATAATTGAATTGGTTTGAATACCAAATCAATCATGACATTGAAATGGGCCAGTTTTCAAGTTCTGTTGTTTGGATGACATGAATTGGCTCTTGGAATTTTAAGAGGTGTTTGGATCCAGAGGATAAAATTTAGCTCCCGTCGTATCGAATGTTGGATACTAGTTACAAGTATTAAATATTGTTTAATTAGAAAACAAATTAAACGGTCGAGGAGTAAACGGCGAGATGTATTTATTAAACCTAATTAATCCATGATTAATGAATGGTTACTGTAGCATCACATTTGCTAATCATAGATTAATTAGGCTTAATAACCTCGTCTCGCTGACGTCGAATGTTCGGACGCTAATTAAAAGTATTAAATTTTAGCCAGAGGATCCAAACACTGTAGTGGCACTATTTGACACTGTTTTGCACGGTAGCTGACATGAAGCACAGAGTGGAGTGGGATTTGAGGAAATGGAACGAAGAGTGTTGTTGGAGATAGCCTAAGAAGCAACGAAATTGAATTTCTGTTTGGAAGTAAACAAAGCAAGGAATTGGATTCTGTGCATGGCTACTCGGTGCAACTGAAAAGGGAGTCCAGACTCATCATTAAAAACTAGATGGTGCCCCGCGCGTTGTTGTGGGAATTTTTTAATTATTTTTTAAAGTAAAATTCGAAGGTATAAACATCAATATGATTGTAAAGACAATATCATCGATAGGAAGTTCATCTTAGGATGATACTCATATATATAGGCTAATAGTTGTATGCATGGATGTTATCGGTCACAGAGAATCGATGAAAGACATCAATAGAGGTTCTTAATGGATGATGGCATAGCATTTAACTTAGTGAACTCCTAGATGACGTGGACAGCTTGCATGTTGAGATAAATAGAGTTAATGAAGGTTAGTGGGCTTCACTTATATAGGTTATATAGGTAGCTACGGTGGCGTGCCATGTCAAAAAAAGGGCAATTCTGTAGAAAACTTTCTCTTTCCAATGGCAAATACGTAAAGTCGTTCGTAAGAGCGTTAAAAGGAAAGTTACCATCCGTAATAACGGCAAAAAGTTAAATATCCAAGAATTTTGCATCTTTTTATTTTGGGATCCAAATCTGTTTTGTCTTTACTCGACCTCAAGGCAATGGATATCCTCCTGGTCATGGACCATCGATCCAAGAGGTCCAAACATAATTGAGCCCAATTGGACTTTGGGTTTTTGTGATCCACTCCCTGGTATACCTATGTGCGACCGAATAAAATTTATCGTGTCTTACCTGTCATCGAAAATCTTCATCTTCCATATCTGCCACTGCCATTCACTTGCATCTTTAGTTCCTTATCCACCACTGCCGGTCTGCCGTACACTTCCATCTGGCCGCAGCATCGGGGCGCGGGAGGGCGCACGGGAGAGCCAGCCGTGGCTAGGGATGGACTTTTCGGTCGGAATGACCGAAACTCCCGTGATTTTTCCTGTTTTCGGTCTGGTAAGGGATTGAAATTTCGGTCCAAAAAATTATATATTTTGATTCTAAATTCAAAAATATAAAAATAAACCTTTGGTAAAAAAACGAAATTTCAAACAGTACCACCAAAATTGTGAACCCTTGCCATGGCGTCGAGGTGCTGTCATGCGCGACGGCGAGCCGCATGCGGCGGTGGGGCACGGAAGCGCGGCCGTGCGCGTCGGCAAGCTGCGCGCGGTGGTGGGGCGCAGCCACGCGCGAGGAGCTCGCGGCGCTCCCCTGCTGATGTGCCGATAAGGTCTGCGCCTCCGAGAGGCCGTCACAGACCACACCACCGGTGCCCGTCTTCGTCCCCCTCAGATGGCAATGCTGCTCCATGTGGCACCTACCTCCGTCCGGCAATGCGACGGTGCTGCTTTGACACACGGAGGCTGGGGGATGAGGCGGCAACGCGGGTGCTCCTTCTCCTCAGCCTGCGACAACGCCGTAGACACGCTTTCCGACGGCGTCGTAGATGTGCTCTCCGCCGCCGCGTCCTGTGACCATGACGCTCACCAGCTTCGCCGGAGACCTGTCGCCGCGCGGTGCTCGAGGGTGCGGTCCCTGCACTTGCGGTCTTCGCCGCCGATGGCTCCACACGCGCCTGCGCGCGGCAGCGGGCGCGGACGTGTGGTCGGGCGAGCCGCGCGCGGCGGTTGGGCGCAGACGTGCAGCTGGGCATGAGGCCCGTGCGGCATTGCGAGGATGAGCCGGCCGCGGCAGCGTCGGACCGCTGCGTGTGAGGCCGGATGGATGGCGTCGTTTCGGTCTAGCGGCACGAGGGCGGATGGATGGCGTCGGTCCAGTCTAACGGAAATGGACGGCAGGTTGGACGGAAGTGGCGGATAGAGATCAAATTTCGAAGTGGGTAGCAGATAGGGAACAAAATTTTTTTTCGAAATGCACATAAAATTTTTTCGAAGGCAGTTTCGAAAATTTTCTCTCTTTTTTTGGTTGAGGAGCTCGGTATTGGGAGTGAAGGCCCGCACGTGCAGCGAATTCCGGCTGGTATTGGGCTAGCTTTCCGATTCTGAATTCCTATCCATCCGAACATTGGTTTTCAAGCCCGGCCAATACCAATTCCTAATTCTGAGGCTCAATGTATACATCCAAACGGGCTGTTAATGTAGATATAAACGTTACGTATTTAAGATCATATGTAACTTATGCAGATCCAATTTACGTGATAAGTTATCCCGTAGCAAGTAGCATCGCTGGGTCATAGAACTGTCACAAATAACTCAATAGATAGTACAAATTGGTTAGGGACTAAATAGTACAAACAGATCCGGCAAATGCCACAGCACGAAGTTCCAAACTTTCAGTAACTAAACTAAATTTTTAGAAACAGGACCAATAAACAGTGGCTTCCAACGTGCAGCCATAAATATGAAGTTCCTTGGAGGTACTACCCATTTTCAGAGGTTTGAAATACTCTGAAACAGAACCATTATTACTATCAACCAAAACCATCAGCTATCCATCTATTTCAACAGAAACAACCTGACGTGAGAGGCTGATCTCATCACCATTAAAAGGCACTTTCTCATATTTGGAGTCAAGCAACACAATTGATTCTGATATGATGCTAGTACGAGCCACAAACCGACCACGAAAACCATATGGCCATGACCCAGACGTGACTCGCACTCTGATTGTAGCTTCCACAGAATAATTAATATGGCCAAGCACCAAGTCCAGTGTGCTACGCCTGCTTGCGTAAGATAGTTGAATCAAGCGTGAGGCCGGGGCATTGTGTGGATTCACTGAAGTAGCTAGAAGGCTTAATTCTTTATCACAGGATCTAGTAGCACCCTTCACATACAATGAAGCTTCAAAGGTCACAGGATCAGATGCCGTGACAGCACGCACAGGGCCTGTAAGTATTAAATATGGATCCTGCACACAATACCATTAATAAACAGCAAGTAAATTAAAGTAAAATAAATTGAGCAGCATAATCATCACAAAAACACTAAAACCACCAACGTGTAAATGACAGGAGACGTATTTGCCCCACAGCTATTTGCATCAGCCACAATTAAAACATTTGATGTGCTTATCACCCAGGAGACGACCAATTTAAAATATTTGTTTGCCATTTGCAAACAACCATGCAACATTTTTCTTGACGAAATACATCGGAAATTGTCATAAACATATCTAGCACAACAAAGTATACATCACAAAATAACAAAAAGGTAAGCCCAAAGGAACTAGAGTTACCAAGGAAACGGTGAAGATTACTGCATGGTGCTAAATATACAGTACATGATTGATTCAGGGCCATAAACTCAGCTTGTTCAGAATGCACGATGGAACAGGACCCCAAAAATTAGGGGCCCAAAACTTT
This sequence comes from Paspalum notatum, assembly GCA_022530915.1. NCBI lineage: Eukaryota > Viridiplantae > Streptophyta > Magnoliopsida > Poales > Poaceae > Paspalum > Paspalum notatum. The sequence goes on from CM039689.1 coordinate 34,983,803, forward strand.
CTCTTGAATGTTCATAGCAGTAGTTAGATGGGTCATGGGTATTTATGTGATAGGAAACAAAGCATGTCAGTCCTCTTTTGCTCAATCACAATTCATTTGCTAGCGTGGACAACTCTCAAAGGTCTCAATGACCATGGAAATCGATTCCTACAATACTAATTCTCATCCTGCAGCTATGTCATGATTTGCCCTCCACTCTCCTCCATCTAGCCTTTATTTGTTTTGTTTTTGAGAATGAGGGAGGGGTGTGCAATCTATGGAGTACCGCCTGCTCAGGATCTCTAAGATCTGCCAATCGACATCTTGAACACAAGGTACCTTTTTGGCTGAGCAAGATATTTATTTTGTTCATAGTTTTTAAGGCACGTTGTGAAACAAGACATTTTATTTCCTTTACTTTCAGAAATGTAATCCAATGATGGCAATGATAGGAATCGAACAATGGAGAAGATAGGTATAAATATGTCACACGAAAGAATACTAATGGACGGATACCTTTTTTATTTTTTTGGAAAAGGAAGCTTTTATTGATCTTAGAACATTACTCAAGTTGATACAAAGCACTAAGAAGACTTCCGGCTTCTACACAACTAAGGTGTACACAGCCAAGAAAAAAAACATAAAAGACATGACAACCGCTATCATGTCGACGTAAACTACTCCACGTAACTTAGCATTCAAAACCGCCCACCATCAAAGCAGCATTTGGATCCCGGTAAGGCTCTCCAACAACAACGCCTTCAAAAAGGACACGATACGCTCACGCACCGCCGTTGTGACGACCCAATCAATTAAGACCAGATCTTAGGTTTTCACCACGGAGAACAAATCCTCGAATTTCAAACAATGGCTTCAACAAGACCGTTGTCAGGAACAACCAACTAAGGTCAGACTTAGGGATTTCTCCCCGAAATCAAAAAAACCGATACACATGAGTACCGGCAAATCGGGAGTCTCAAATGCTGCCACCACCCTCAAACCAAGCTGCTAGTGTCGCCATACCGCTTAGTCTTAGCCCAAAACAACGACCACAAACCTAATGATAAACAAACAATCTTTAGATGCGTAAGACTACGATGACTGGTTCGCCAACAAGCCAAAAGGCACGCAACATTCAAGTCCGTAGAATACATCTAAAGATAGGATGTATCATCCGAGTAAGCCAAGTCGCCAATAGATGCTAAGATGATAAAAATCACACAAGTATGTATGAACAACACTTGTAAAATGTGAAGACTCTGATGCGAGTTGCAGATACGCGTCACCTTGCCACGCCGACGAACGTCAGGCACCAAGGCCTCCCAATCCTGGATGCCACAACCGACGGCAGCCAGTAGCGCCCGGTCCCGGAAACGCTAGGCGGCGGCCGGCCACGACTGCCCGCGACCGGCAGTGGCCGAGCCAAAGATGACCGCGCCTAGGCGGTGGCGTCTGGCCACGCCCGCGCCCAACGGCGCTAGGCCACGCCCGCACCCGGAACCCCAAGCCGAGCCGATGTTGCTGTTGCGTCCCCGTCAGGCCGCCCAACGCCGGGATCCCAGTGCAGGGGGTGCATCCGCATCGGAGACGAGACATCGTCGCCGCAGTCCGTGTCGCCAGAGCCTGGCACTGCCGCCGCCGAACCGCGGCTTGGACACCGGAGCGCGGAGACCCGCCCAGATCGGTCTAGGAGGACCGAACGAGTAAGGAGGACCCCGCCGCCGCCGTCCTTGGACCCGCGCCGGCCTCCGAGGCGTCCTCCGGCGACGGCAAGGAGAAGGGATGGGACGTGAGAGGTGGCGGCGCTAGGGTTTTGAGGGCGCCGCCCGTGTCGCCCTAGCGAGGGCGACGCGGGGGCCTGTCTTGCCAGAGATGTGGTACTCCTCCGGTCCTCAATCGTATGAGCTGTCTCGGATACCTTTTTTATAAGACACAGGTTTAGTGTTTGAACATTATCTTTACTCTTTTTGCACGAATGCCTGATGTAATGTTTCAAGAAATTAAATATATGTTACCAGCATTGTTTGTAAGGAAATGGGCCATAAGCCTTGTGCTTAGTCCCCATATGTGATTTTGGTGGTTGAACTGACAACACGTGCCATGGGACTAATATTGGTGTGCAAGTGTTTTTTTATAAAGTCTCAGGGTGTAATTGGTGGACTTGGGGTACAAACACCTTAAAGGAGGATCTAAAAGAAACAAAAAAAGACCCAAGCCACCATCAAATTGAAAGCGAAGGTCCTGACTTTTTGGCTCAAGAACAGAAGAAAAAACATGCACCGGACAGTCCGGTGGTGCAGCACCGGATAGTCCGGTGCCTACAAGGAGCCAAGCCAAAAATTGAAGAACCGGTGCAAATTTCCATGCACTGTACGATATAGGCTGAGAAGAAAAGGAGCGAAGTCCAGCGCAAAACCTACCGCCGGACAGTCCGGTGGCTCACCACTGGACAGTCCGGTGGTGCCACCGTCCGGTGGTGCCACCGAACGATATAGACCGAGAGCATTCCAAGTCGAAGACCCGGCGCTACAACGCACCGGACAGTCTGGTGGCTCACCGTCGGACAGTCCGATGGTTCCACCGAACTGTCCGGTGGCTCCAACGGTCATATTGTCAGAGCAACGGTCGACTCGAAGAAGGGACAGATTACACGCACCGGACTGTCCGGTGGGTACGCAGAAAAGCTGAAAAGGCCCCCAACGGCTAGTTTTGGAGGTGAGGCCTATATATACCCCCTTGGCCGGCCTCCCCATTGTAGTTGGAATATCCTAAACTAGCACAAGTGTTGATACACATCCTCCATGCCCATTTGAAGTGTAGCAACACCTTTTGAGAACCCAACCACCACAAGAGCAAAACTAGATACATCCGCCATAACTAGTGCTTAGTGCATCCTTGCTTAGGCCACCTTGTCTATTCTCCGTGCCTGCATGCACGCTTATCTTTGTGTGTGTGCGGTTGTAAGTCTTGCGAGACCCTCCGGAATGTAGAGTGGCCGCCACCACCTTGTGAGAGGGAGGAAGGCCCTTGGCGTTTTGGCCAAAGCTTCCCTTCGTGGAGACTGCGGGGTAGCTCCGCGAGAAGGACTCAGAAGACCCCAGCGACCTATCCATCCTCTACCCTTGCGTGGGCGAGGCCGTGGTACGGGAGGACCACGCGAGAGATAGGTTCGGGTGGTTGTGTACCGAGGATATCCGGAGACCCGACCGGGGTTGCTTGACTTCCGTGGAAGTCACTTTGCCAACCTCCACCCTTGCAAAGGGCGAAGCCGTATTTCTTTGAGTACTACGCGAGTGCAAAGCCCTTAGTGGAGCGCCAACGAGGAGTAGGGGGTAAAGACCGTGAGTCTTTCCGAATCTCAGGAAAAAATCTCCGTGTCTTTACCGTGTGCCATCATCGTCATCGTCTATGGGAGTTTGCATTCTCTATCTCATCTCCTTAGCTTTGCAATTGTGTGTTTACTTTTCTAGACTAGCTTGATAAGTTAGTTTCTAGGTGGAACTAGGTTGCAAGATTTGGCCACGGTAGAAGCAGCAACACTTAGCAAAACCTTAGTGCACATAGCTAAATTTACTTGCATAGGTTTTGCTTAGTAGTTGTAGTTTTTAGTGAGCCTTGTTTTTAGAAATCCTAATTCACCCCTCCTCTTAGGTGTCGGTCCTACCTTCATTGTTCTTAAGGCATAAGCCGAGGCATGTTAATCCACCGAATCACGTAGGCACATACACAAGGCGGATGAGGTGGATGCCATACACACATGTATATTAGTGAAAACAAAAGTTTCCATGGAACAAAACCCAACAAGCAGTGAGTCCATTGAGCCTCTGTAGCCCAACACAACATCATAGCCCACAAACCACCTCTCTCCCTGCCCTCCAAAATCAACCCCATGCCCTAACCTCCCAATGCTACTAACTACCCACCGCCTCCGGCTGCCCAACAGCACATGCACATGCAATGAAGCAGGAGAGAAACACCCTAGCGTCGCCAGCACCAAGCACAACCGCAGCCTCCGCCTCATCTCCAACCATGCCTTACTCCTCTACAGATGGAACTTTGCTATCAAACTCTTCAAGTTGAGCGCTGTTGGTGACAGGCGACAACACTGGAGGTGGGAAGTGCAACGGGACCAGAGAAGATAGGGAGTGTGGATGAGATTTGTGGGTCAGAACCAGGTTCCCTTCTTCAATTCCTTTCTTCTCCATGGTCCCTCCCCTTTCCTCCTCTCCATTGGCCATCTCACGTGATCCCTCCCCTTACTCCTCTTCTATGACACGGTGACAGGCTCATCCAGTGCCTACTTGCCATGCTTCGCCTTATTGCCTTTGAAACCATGGCAACGGGGACAACACGACCCTTGCGAGCACTAAACCATGGTTGCCACAAAAAATATTGAGTTGTTGGTATTTCTTATTAAATCAAACTAAGTGGCTAATTTCATTTTTTTTATCAGGGCCTAAGATGAACCTAGTTTGCATGCTAACAAATAACAAAGTACACAGGGTGCATAAGAAAGAAGGAAATAGGAGGCATTGACAGGAATAAAGAAAGGATAGTGGTAAGTGAGAAACAGTTTGTACCTCATCAGTAAGTATCTGACAGTTATCTCTTTTTCGCTCGAAGATAATATTACGCTTGTGGTCTAATGAGTCACGTAGAGCAACCATACCAAACACCTCCAGTGGCCATCGTAAACCTCCACTTATGGCTCCAACTTTCACATAAATTACTTGTAGCGAACCAAACAAGCTGAGACCATGTGGCGGAGGATTATCTGTATAGCGTTTGCAAAGGATCTTAGCTGCATACAGATGAATAAGATGAATGAGTTTAGAATATACATGCCCAATAAAATGCAGTAGTAGTGGTCAGCAGTAACGATGACAACTAACGTATGCATGGGTTGCGTCTAAAGTTATGGTCCAGTTCTGATCCTTCGCCGACAAGTATATCACTTGAGGTCGAAGGGAGGTCATTATAGACTTTGATATTGTAACATATGAAAATATATGAAATACAGGAGAGCAAAATTAAACCGAAGCAACAAGAACGAACTAAGTAATTAACATATGAAATTAACAAGTGAACTCACTGTTTTCATCGAAGCTACCGTAGAACTTCGCAAAAATATCGTCCCACCTCTTTTTGAACAACTTAGCCTCCAAGGCGTAAGGGTCTGTTAACTTATCTGGGTCTTCAACACGCTCACGCTCTTCAGCCTCCTTTTTCCTCTTCCACTCCAGATACTTGTCATACCCGCGCATCTTCTCATCCGCGATCTTGGCCGCCGCCGCCGCTTCGCCTTCCCCTTTGACGTCGTCTTTCATCGTCGCCTCGCTCTCCTCGACATCCGGATCTTTCTTTATTTCCTCCGTCCTCTGCCCATCTGCAGCCACCGCATCGGAATCCGTCTTCCCCATCTCCTCGCTCTCACAGGGCAACTGCTCCATCTCCATGGCGTCCGGATCATCCACTATTTCATTCATCCTCCTCCGCAACCTCCGGATCTGATGAGTCCCCTTCGCCGCTTCGTCTTCCCCTTCCTCTTCTCCTTTGTACTCGCTCTCCCTCTCAGCCTCCATCTCGCCGCCGTCGCACTATCCTCTCTCGGTCTTGACTATGAAAGAGTGGAACCCTAGAAAAAGTTGAAAACACTATTCGTCGCGGTGGCTACAAGGACCCGACTATACGTCGCGTGAGCAACTCGCCGAAGACAACATCGCGCCTGATTTATACTCCTAGGCCGAATTTGCTGTTTGTTGGGCCGGACGAACACCGCGCCCCGTCTCATCCGGATCCTGGCCGGTGGCTTCTGCGCTCTGGATGCCGTATGCATCTCAAGGTGATGGGGCCATACTTATTATTTTCTCTTTATCTCATTTCTATAAGTTCTTTGATTCTGCCATCTTCTCCCGCTCTTTGTTTGCCATGATTTTTCCTAACACAACCCACACAATGTGCTTGTGGTATGCCTGTACCATTGCCAGTTCTTTCTTCTGTAGCTCCTCGTTGGCTCGCTGGTACCGGTGGCCTCTCTTGATTGCTTTTGCCATAATGTTTTCTCTAACACGATGCTGGGTTTGTGCCTCAGTGCCGGGTGTTGGCGTGCTGCTGGCTGCTGCAGTGGCTTCGGCGGCTCCACCTCCACTGAATCAGTCGCTGCAGATTGTTTTATGCCTCTCCTATTTGGCGCTCATTTGTTAAAAAAAATGAACCAACAGATGCCAAGTAAAACAAAATGGAGAGAGTACTTTTTTTCTGTATCAGTCAACTAAATGTCTAAATCTACTGCTTTTTATAGGTTTACTCCTCCCTTGAGGCATTGGTTTGAATTGCATAGGTGGCTGGGTTGTCAATTCGAGTATCAAGAAGAAGAGTAAGAAGGAACATTTTCCTTGGTATTCCTCACTTCACATTGTTTGAGAGTAGAACTAAGCAAAGACGAACGCATGCTCTGAACCCTGCTACTTTGCACTTTTTTTCTCACTTGATGGTGATACTGTCAATGGTGACTAGGAATAAATGGCTAACCTATATAGCTGCGATGGTCATGAAAACTACTTGTCAACTTTCAGTTATGGTGATAAAAACCATGTGAACCATAATACATCAACACTGGATATTTACTGTGAATAATGGGCCTGTTACATTTAACTGAAGATAAATTCACTGGCTTGCTATTTTTTATTTAATGTATGCTTTAAAGATGTCCATATCACTGGAAACATGTGTCATAACTACTGTTAGATGAAACTAACTTAGAGCATCATGTTATTATCTCTTCTTCTGTGTTATTATCTCGGACTATAAAGTTTAAAATGTGCTAGTACAAAGTTTCAGCATTTAGAGTGCCAAGTTTAGAGTAGCTAAGTTTGGGCTTGTACAATATTTGAAATGTCCTGGTAGTTCCTCACTTTGAAGAATGCAAAGTTATAGATCTAGCATTACAAAGTTTTAAATAATCTAGTAGACATTAAATTGAATTTGGACCACAAAGTTTGGAGTTTTATTCATTGTTTTTAAGGCGTCGCCTAGGCGACGACTAGGCGTCCAGGCGACGAAAAATTTTGGGCGTCCGCCTTCGCCATACCAAAATCAGAGAGGAAGAGGAGGGAGGAAGAGGAGAAGAATAGGAGGAAGAGGTAGGCGCCGGGGCCTGGAGATGGGCGGAAGTGGAGCTGCGACGGCGCGCGCAGCGTGGAGGTGGAGTCGCGGCGGTGCGGAGGTGGAGCCGGCAAGCCGCGGCCGTACGGAGGGAGAGCCGCGACAGCGCGCGCAGCGCTGAGGGAGAGCCGCGGTGGAGTGCGCGAAGCACGGAGGGAGAGCTGCGACGGTGTGCGCACGGCGCTGAGGGAGAGCCGCGGTGGAGTGCCCGAGGCACGGAGAGGGAGCCGCGGCGGCGCGCGCGGAGGGAGAGCCGCGGGGACGTGCGCGAGGGGCGGAGGTGGAGCGGCGGCGGCGGCGCGCGTGAGGGAGCAGCGGCGGCGGGCGTAGGGAAGCCGCGGCCGCCCCGGTCTGGTGGTGGTATGGGGGCGTGGTACTTGGGCTTCTAGTGGGCTAGGCCAGGCTGTCTCCTTTCCCTTTCTCTTAATCTTTTCCTTTTCTCCTTTTTCCTTCCTTCTCTTTTCTTTTTTCTCCCTTCATCCTGTGCCATAAGGCATCGCCTAGGCGTCCAGGCGGGGGTCACTCGCCATGCCTCGCCTTACCGCCTTAAGAACCATGGTTTTATTTTCTTTAAAAGTATTTGACTAGTGTTTGCAAAGTTCTTGAATTCAAAGGGCAAAGTTAATAAAAATGGAGTATAAATCTGATTGTACAAAGTTCTGCATAATCTTATAAAAGTTTTAGTACAGTGCTATAAAGTTTTGTTAACATCGACAGTGGGATGCATAATGTTTTAATGAGAGACTTGAATGCTTTTATATTAGGGGTTCAAAGTTAGTGGTACACAAGTATTGTCTACACCTGTAATTGAAAGATATTTTAATTGTTTAAAATAAATTACACAAGTCAGAAAATATGTTGACAATAATATTATTTACTTTATTTCAAAATTCGATTAATTCATGGTGTGTATCGTCATTATTTTCTACAATTTGGAACAATTTATTTATTTAATTGTTTTTTCAGGCATCAACCATGGACTTTCTCCATTATTTACAGATGAAGCATGCTACATGACATGTGCCTTCATGTTATTTAGCAAGGCGATTCTTTTTTTTTTTTATGTGTTTTCTGTTATCTAAGCATGCACGTGTGCTTACTAGCTTGCCAGACATGGTGTTTACTGTGATGTCTACATGCTCGAATCAGATTTTTTAAAGGACATGTACAAATCCAGTTGCAAAAGGTGAATCGGTACCTTTTAGCCTTTACATGTACGAATCTTTTCCTTTGTGGAAAATATTAAACACTTGCTTTTACATTCATATAGATGTGAAAATATCCCCCGCCCTTTTCACTCCCCTCACACCTGTGATCCCCAAGAAGAAAAGAAAAATTCGTGAAAGGATGGGCCTATTTGTTTCTGTCCGAAGCCCCACCGTTTGTAAGAGACCTCGTATGTGGCGATTTGCCTTGAGATGATGCTTAATCAAGTTGACCTATTTTTTCAAAAAAAAAAAAAGCGCGTCAAATAGGGCCCTCGCATATGGTCTCACTGCACACCTCCGAGGTTTGGAACCCCAGTGGTAGGACGGCACAACGGCATCACGTCTGACTCTGCAGCCGTTGAATCTGAGGTCGTTCACGACAATGCTTGCTCCCACATCCGGAGCGGAACCTGCCACGTTCTCGTCGGGTAGTCCGCCTGATTTGGCAAACAACGGGAGAGGGAGAAGGCGAGATTGTTGTCATGGAAACTTTTTCCAGTGGGCTCGTTTGTATCGAAGAGTATTAAAAGGGATTGAAATGGTTTCAATTTCTTACAATTCAAATTTGGATAAGAGGGCCCTCGCATATGGGCTCACCGCGCACCTCTGAGGTTTGGAACCCTAGTGGTAGGACAGCACAACGGCATCACGTCTGACTCCGCAGCCGTTGAATCTGAGGTCGTTCACGACAATGCTTGCTCCCACATCCGGAGCGGATCCTGCCACGTCCTCGTCGGGTAGTCCGCCTGATTTGGCAAACAACGGGAGAGGGAAAAGGTGAGATTGTTGTCATGGAAACTTTTTCCAGTGGGCTCGTTTGTATCGAAGAGTATTAAAAGGGATTGAAATGGTTTCAATTTCTTACTATTCAAATTTGGATAAAGAGGGATTCAATCTACTTCATTTCCCTCTAATATTTTTGCATCCAAACAAGCCCTGATGTGTCTTGTTTGGGCTTGTCTGTGTACAAGTTTTTGTGGTTGGACTGGGCCTTTGGAGTTGGACAATCTCTCGCAGAGAATGGTCCTATGGTGGGTTGGGAAAGAAGCGAAAACTTGCCTGGATTAGTGGATTTTAGGCTGGGACTGGGGCACTGGGCGTTTGGACGTTCTCTTTCTCCGGAGGATGGGCCGTTGTGTGGCCTACGAGCATGCCAAAGCCCTGGCGTGCCGCCGGCACCAAATCTTTACAATACGAATCCGAAACCTAAAAGCGGGTGTCAGATTGGGCCACGTCACCCGTTAGGCTCTTAGCCACAGGATCCAGTGAGCAAACGATATCAGCCGTCCGATATGGATCGGCTCGGGTCTATACCCGCTTCGAAAAAGAACCAGATCCATCGGAAACCTTCCCAACCCAAGGAGACACCGTACCTGAGCACGGTCTCGCTCTCTTCGCCTCCGCCCGCCAGTTCCGTCCGCCGTCGCTTCACGCCACGCCAGCGCCACCACCCCTCAGGCCGCAGCAGCCATGGCGGCAGCCTCCTCTGCCCGCCTCCTCGTCGCTGCCGTCGCGGCGGCGGGGCACCGGCGCACCGCGTTACGGCGGCCTGCTGCTCCCTCTCCTTCCCGCCGCCATTCCGGGGTCGGGCCAGCCTCTCGCGCCGAGAAGCTCCGCGCCTTTCAACCTCCTGCCGCCCGACTCTAACCCCTTCATAGAGTAGGACCCACCGCCACAAGACTCCGCGGCGGCCTCGCCGGTCGGCGGCGCCGGGGCCGCCGGCAGGGGCGCCACGCTGGTGGTGCTGCTCGGGGTCAGCAAGGTGCGGTTTGTGGTGCCCATGCGCGAGCTGTTCGGCATCGACCTCCGCCGCCGCGTCGAGCGCAGGGTCACTGATTTCCCCCGCAGAGATCGCGGCATGGCACGATGCCGGACACAGGTGCACGCTCCTATTCCGCGCCTTCAGCAACACCCCCGTGGCCCCCTCCACTCTCAGATAGTGATAATGCTATCCGTGCATACAATTCAATGACTCAGAATTAACAACAATGTGCTAGGTGATTTCTCTATAACTTCTCTCTGTTAGTGAGTAATTGCTCTGATACAGGGAACTTTTCCTTGCAATCTAGATTGAATTAATGTTAGAATTTCTGGTTTCTAGCTGCTAATGTTGAGGATTATGGAAGTTTTGATTTAGAGAGAAGACCACTATCTGGTAATCCAAACTACTACCTTCAACGTTGTGTGTTTCATGAACTTCCATATACCTGTATTTTATTTTTTCTTGCTTAAATTCTTCAACGCCATAGGCATAGTGGGATATGAATACTCTTTAGTTAAGCCATAATGAGGCAGCCAGTTTATTGGAGTACCCATGCTTAGAAAATCTAGCAGGATATAATATTCAGAAAATCATACGCATGGTTTTGTGCTTTTCTCATTGTGTTGTAGTGAATTCAATATTTGACAGTGATTGGTACTGATCTCGAATAGTTTATCTTCTTATACAGAGCTTTGTAAGTAAATGTACGTTGGATGTTCTGTACGTATTTACTCTACAATGGCATTGCTTGTAAGTTGTAACAATAAGTCAATAATAAAAGAATTAAGTAGAGAGAGTTGCAGGTAACATACATGAGAAACACTTATATTCCAGTAAGCCTGTTCTAAAGTTCTATATAGACTTCATTGTTATACATAGCAAAAAAAATATATATGCTGTATGCTAGCTGGAATTCCCTACAGATAACTAACTGTACACTTCTGTTGCCATTCTCCTGTAAGCAATCTTCTATCCTTTACCCTCTTCATTCATGGAAAAGTTCGTTACTTACCTAGAAAAGTTCCTTGCCATTAGAGACTGACAAATTGGAGACAAACATCAAAGAAAGGCCATTTTCTCAATTTTCCATAGCCTGTTTTATCAGAAGAATATTATCTTGAAATAAAATACTAAGGCAAGCTGGTTCATGAATATGTGAATGTCTTGATAACTTTAGGAACTCAAGCTGAATTTAAATGAAACCATCTGTACTAATTATATTTATAATTGGGTGGGCACTTAAATAGTTGATTACCGAAATCTCCTAAAGAACCATATGAACACACAGTCGTATATTAAGAGAGTTGTAGTACCATATCAGGATAGTTCATGCAATATTGAAATTTCTTTAATGGTGGTGCACAATCATGAAACCACGGCACATGAGGTGAGCCCTAATATAGTATTACTTCAGAGATCGTTTATTTAGCTTTCTACTACGCTTAACTTCAGTCCAAATTGCAATCTGCATTCACTAAGAAAATAGTTTTACTAGAGGAATTGTTCAGCTGCCATATGAGGTTCCCATTCTCATACAATACCTGTTGCACCGTGCAAACGGGACAGAAATATTCCTCGATTCTGTGTTTCTCATATGTGCTGTATAAACACTCACTAGCTCTTTGTATTTCTCAAGTACTTCAAGCAGTCACGAGCTCTTTGTTTAATTGCCCAAGCCCCCATTTATTTTATAATAAAGCAAAGTATTGGTCCTCATCTACATATTTTGATTTCCAAATAGGACTCAAGTAAAGAATGTAAGACCAAAGATTACCACACGATCTAGAAGATTCCTTAAATCATGTAGTTCTACTCAAGTCTAAATAGATATGAGTGGTGAGTTCCCATGGTCTTCATTGGAAAACTTGTAGCAAAATGACATGCTCCAAACAAACCATAGTATCTGACTTGGGCAACTGTTCTTCTAGAAAATTGGGTGATGATGCTCAGGTCAAGAAAGCATATGGTGCTCCTGCTGATAACAGAAAGTATGTGTCTTTGGTTCTGAAAGCTATGTCCATTAGTTCATCTAGAAGAACCAGAGAGATGCGCCGAACTAACAGGAACAGTGGTTTGATTAGTGAAATGATCGTTATCTGTTCTCTTTTGTAGCAAATATCACTACAATACGTTCTTCTATGACTTGGAATCTTTCAGGAAAAGAAGAGACCCCTGGTGCTGCTGAGGATGATACCCAAATAAATGTTAATTCTTGCACATCTTAAAATATTCTGAAAATGAAGTCTTCATGTGCAAAATCACATGAGAAGAAGAACAAGGACCATGAGGCTAGAGGGCATTCTTAGAAGAGTTCAGTTGCGGATGGTGTTCAGATAAATGGGGGGTATATCATTGTGCCCCAACCACCAAGATAGCATTGGCATCCATGTGGTGACTGCAGAACAATTCTCATGGAAATCACAACCTTCAGGCCGTTGCTTCCTAAGGAGTTCAGGATTCAGTGACTTCGTGTCCCTAAAGTATGAGACAAAAAAAAAAAAAGAAATAAACTGCAATATGTCTGTTGCAAGTGATGTTCAACAAAATGGGATGTCTTCTCCCAAGCTAAGAAATAGGTTCATCTTATGTCTGTTCCTTAGTTAACAAGATTTAAATTCACATAGAATGTTAATCTAACATTATACATAGGCTCCTTTCATCCTTTGCTTCAAACATGCTATATAAAATTTATCCTACCTATTGGCGTGATTTTTTTCGTTACATACATTGGTCGGTCTGCTTCATGGTTGGCGTGGCAAAAAAAAAAAAAAAAAAAAAAAAAAAAAAAAAAAAAAAACAGGTGAATCCCGCACGTTGCTGCGGAAATTTAAGGATAATTTTAGATGAGCATTCGGTGATTAATTAAGAAAGAAACAAAACAGCAAATATATTGGAATTTGAAGCTTATTACATTAAATATACAAATTGCATGTGTAGTAGCTAACTAATATATTTTTTGCCGTTGGAGCCTTTTTAACCGATGATGGTATGGTTGGTATGCTGGTATGATTTTTCTCCTTTGATATATGAAATATTTATAGCATTATTCCTAGGTGACAGTTACTTAATGATATTTGTACACTGGCATTTGCCCGTTATAGTTACGCGAACTTCTGGATTTATACAATATAGTAGTCATTGCATGCACATATGTATTATATGAATTTTTTAAAGAATCAACTGAAGGGTTATGAAGATAATCGTACGAAAATGTTGATGACATCCTATAAGATATGGGTTGTGTATGTGAAACATAAGGTTTGTTTGACAATGAAGAATAATATTACGCATGTGTATGCCATATAAAATCTTAGCTTGCTTGGAGCAAATTAGTGGGATTAGTGGGATTTTGAGATGATGTAGCTAGATTGCATGTTGAGAGAAACAGATAATGAAATTCACTTATATACGTTTTATAGATATACGCAAACCATCGCAATAGAACTGTAAATATACATGCATTGCGCCATTTGTGAAAATTTTTCAGCTTAGTTATACAGACATTTCAATGTTTGCCCTCGTAAGTACGTCTGGTTTCTGATCATATCTCTCTTGGCATGGAGACAGTCAAGGTGGACATCGAAGGTTCTAGATACAAATATTACTGGAATGAGTCAATACCAACAATATCATCTGTTATAAATAAGAAATTAGAAATGGTCTATCTAAAGGGGTGGCGTGGCAACGCCACGCAGTTTTCTAGTGGACCTAAAACCCAAAACTCGCCAGATTGCCCACGCGAGACAAGCCTGGCAGGCGTGCAGCCCCAAAGCGGGAAACTGGATCATGGTGCGATGGAAATGCATCGAGTAGAACCACCCCATGGCAGCATACTATCATGTATTTTAACAATGCAATCCGATGTATTGACAGGCTTTTCATGATTCCATTTGTACTCCACTGTCCACTCAAATGGTTGTATGTATACCATTAGCAAAATATGAAGTACTCGTCCAAGAGATGCGCGTTCCATTCATTTTTCGACAACATCAATGTCGGCATATCTCGGCCAATATCATCAACTGGCCGGTGGCCGGCAGGTGGTAGCACTGCTTTATTTGTACATGCGGTGGCGTCTGATTTTTCATACTGCTGAGTGCTGACACGAGTCTTATTTCTCACAACATTGGATACTACTAGCATGCTCTTCGTCGCTTTTGAGTCAACGACGGTTCACCTACGACGACGGGCGCAGGGGCTGCTGCTGCGTGATGCAGTGAATGTTCCCGCCTCCCAGCACGATCTCTCGTGCGCCTTCCACCATCACCACCTGCGTGCCAAAACACACAAAAAAAAAAGGCATGCATCTTAAGCACAAATTGGACAGCACCACACAAGCGCCTTATTACGTTTGGAGGTGGAAAGTACAGTAAAGATTTTACCTTGTGATCTGGATAAGCCTTTTGTAGAACCTCGTATGCCTCTTTGTCCCACTTGTCGCTGAAGCTTGGAGCTATGATCCCACCATTCGCGATGTAGAAATTCACATACGAGGCTGCCAATCTCGTGCCCGGTTTCCTAGGCACAGCATGCCCCTGAAACAACATCCAGGCATCATTCATTGTTAGCAATACTGCAAGGTGTAAGTTTTAGTAGATAAATAAAGGTTTAGCTGTGATTCAGACTGTTGATTCAACGCCCTCTGCTTCTTCTTTTGTCATGTACAGAGGCCCAGGGACGTGGATCTTCACCACCTCTAGCTGCCGTCCTTTCGTGTCAGTGGACTGAGAGAGAACAGACAGTGCCTCGACTGAGCGTTCATACTGAGGGTCCTCCTCATCATCAGTCCACGACAAGAGGATCACACCGGGTTTAATGAAACAACATAGGTTGTCAACATGACCATTTGTATCTTCATCTCCTGGTAAATGGTCAAAAGCTTATTTATCAGAAAAGGCAAACGTCTAGATGTGGCAAACAGAAATCTTTAGAATCAACATCTTTAAGAGACAATTTTGTGTTTACCATAAAGTCCACGAGGTATCCAAATGACCTTCGATACTCCAAGAAAATGCTTCAGTTCATTCTCTATCTCTAGTTTAGTCATGTTGGGGTTTCTGTTAGGATTTAGCAAGCATTCTTCTGTTGTAATGCATGTACCTGATGAAATCTGACTATTAAATAGGAAGATAACAATATATAGACAAAAATCATCTATTCATCAGCAATATCACACCACAGACCTTCTCCATCTACATGAATGCTTCCACCCTCAAGAATCATTTTGTGTGGAAACCTAGGGATCCTCTCAATCTCAACAATCTAAAATCCACGACCGAAACAATAAAGTGAGCTACCAATAGGAAAATAGACCAATAAGCACAGACATCAATTTGTTCTTTATCATGGCTCAGTTGCTTACTTTCTTGGCAACATCGCTGTCAAGACTCCAATCGTCATAGATTCCTGTAGGACAAGTAGGAAACCCCACTTATTTTCATGAAAAGAAGGTAATTGACAATTTGACATTGGGATCATCCACTTGTAATGTTAATTAATTCTTGTTCTGAAAACAAAGGAGGGCATCTTTGAATGTTTTTCTAGAGAAACCAGACCCACAGCCTTCTATTACCTTTGGATATCACTTGTCGGTTGCTACTAAGAATAGTTATTTTGTTGAGTATGCACTAAGAATTGGCTCCTTTGCATTAACTACTAGTTATATTATGAAAAAAAAGGAACTGTCATCAGACAAACACTATATTGAAATAAACAGTATGACAAAGTGCTGAACAAAAGCATGCATACTTTAATTTAGTAAAGGACATACCTCCCCAGGCGTTAAATTGCCAATCAATTCCTGCTATTGTTTGTTTTGCGGATCTTGACTCACCACTACGGGTGATAAACTAAAAAATTCAGGAACACTGTTAGCAATCCAAAAGATCAGACTGTGAATGAGAATAAAAGAAAACAAGGATTTAAGTTGCGCACAGTGGGTCCCATATCACGGAACCAGGAATCATTCATGCTCATCTCAACCACCCTGATGTTTTTCTGATGTTCCATCTGCTTGTGGACATTGGGGTACTGCCAGAGATAAAAATATGAAACTGAATGCCACTTTACCATGTACAGTAATGAAGCAACCTACAAGTCTACAACACAGTTGAAAGAGGCAGAGGTGAGACAATTTGATACCTGGTTGGCACTTGCACATAACGTGACGGGTTCAAACTCTGAAATGGCAATCGCAGTTCTCGCAAATAACTCTTGAGCTGGACCAGCATTGTCCCGCCAGTTATCTGGGCGCTCCTGGTATTCAAAGAAAATCGAAAATGTTTAATACAATAATGCATTGGGAAATGTTCATATGCATGGTTAGTAATGACAGAAAAATAGAAGGAAGTAAAAATTATTAGGAACACGAACATCTTATACTATGCTTGCACGTTCTCTTTGCTAGAATGAATGTCATGTTCAGCTCAGTATATATTGGCAGGTTGCAGGATCAGCTTCTTTATGTATTTCCTAGCACCATTGTCAGCAGATTAGGATAATGGTATATTGCATGTCAGAGTTGGTGTGCCAACTTCTGAAAGAAGAAACCAATCACATGCTTAGAATTTAGGATACTAAACTCTGGATAATCCTGTGATTTATTGGTGGTGACTTAGTCCAAATTAAATACAACATATATCGCAGTCATGGCTCGTGTGGTTCCAACAACAAAATATTCGAGATTATAGTTTCGCAAGGAAGCAGTAATTGACCAGTTGAACCGGCTACTGAGGCACCAACTACTCCCGGCAATAAGCCATCAACAGTTTAACTGGCAAGACCCATTTTAGAATATACGCTGACAATTGTACAACAGAGAGAAGACTAACTGATTCGTTTCGCAGTTCTAGAAAGAGAAGCCTAGCGTACCATATACATTGATATAATTCGCACAGCACTTGGGGTCTAGTTCATCCGGACTGAACCACTGATAGAAAGCAAGCTAACCAGTTTCTCTCCGGCAGGTTTTGGTGGCGCTGCTCTGCTCTGGAAAGCACCATCTTTACAAGATAGATCCACACAATTAGCACAGCAATCCGGCCGCACATGATAGACCACAGTTCATCCCCCGGACTGAACCTCTGATGGAGTACTAACTAGGCGCAGCCAGCATGGAACGCACTATCTTTACTACTTTTGTTTCCCTTTTCCTAAAAAGCAGAGTCTTATATTCTGAAAAAAAAAAGGCGAGAAATGTAACGCGCAGAAAAAAAATGCTAATTCTCATGACGACGGCTCGCGATTCCAGCAGTCATTTCTCAAACAAACAAGACACTGTCCAGATCAGAATCAGATTCCAGCATCGCAACAGCAAACGGATGACCGCAAGCAATCCCGCAGCTGGCGTGAATCAAGGCAGGCGCAGAGGCCCGACATGGGAGCAGCAACGAACACGAACAAGATAGAAGAAGCAGAGGAGAGGGGGGGGGGGGGGGGAAGGTACGTACGGGCCATCCCATCCAGCACTGCCCGTGCGGCTCCCACTCCGCCGGCATCCGGAACCCCAGCTCGTCCGGGCGCCCCTCTAGGACTTTCACCGCCATCCTGCCCCTCTCTCGCCGCCGCTGCCCTCGGCTCTAACCCCGAGCCCAGGAGGACTGAGGAGATCGCCTCGATTGGTTGAACTGCCAGGAGCGCTACTCCGCGGGCCGATTTATAGGGTGCGGCCTGACATGGGGGAGAACGGGCAACAGCGGCGGCGTCTCGACGATGCCGAGGCCTACTACCTACTGCGTCTGCGTCTTGGCCTCGCTAGCATGTGGGATCGCCGGTGCGAGAGGACCCGATAGGTCAGGCCATGGCTGTTTGGATCCCGTGGTCTCATGCCACGTCGAATGTTTCGATGCTATTTAAAAATATTAAATATATTAAGCATAATTAATTTATAATTAATAAATGTTTACTATAGCATCACATTAGCTAATCATAAATTAATTAGGCTTAATAAATTCGTCTCGCCGTTTAGTTTTCATCTATGTAATTAGTTTTTTAATTAGATTATATTTGATATTTTTAACTAGTATCTAAACATTCGATGTGACGGAAGCTCAACTTGTTTCTGGGCATTATGATTTTTTTTTTACTTTGTACTACTAGAGATCTAGTACTACTGCTTGTTTTCATCTTTTTGTGCGTGCGGTGGTTCTTTCTGGACCTGTGTATGGATTGTCCAATCCGGCAGACATGGATTGATCTGTCCGAAAATAGTCCGACCGGATCCGGCCCGATCCAGAGAGTTTAACGAGCTCGGGCCAAGATTTTCAATCCGATCTGCCTGACGGATCGGGTCCGGACTAAAAATTTTGATCGGAAACCCAAAAACAGCCGAAAAACCTGACAATTTACACAGATCTGACCCGACCCGGGCCAAACCTGACCCCGACCGTTTGTTGGGTCGGGTGCGGGATCGATTTTTTGATCCGACCGTCGGACTAGGTCGGTTTTGGACCGTCACAAAAAAACATCGGGTTTTTTTTTTTTTGCCTGACCCAAACCCAACCCGAGAAATGCCCAGTTCTATCTTCTTTCGCCACGCCCTCCGCTATACAACCGGCATCCTAGATTCTAATCATTATACTACACAAGGATAGACAACACCTACATCTATAACCGCCCATTGTAGCAAGATACAGATGTGCCGAAATCCCGAAGATACGTTTACAATCCTCCTACTTATACTATTAATTAAGAAAAGAAAAAGCTCAACGACGCCATGGAAAACCCAAAAACGTTGGTGAAAGCGAGCGGCACCAAAGTCCCAAAACTCGCATCTTGAACCATGCAAATCCTATGCAGCACACCAATGGATCGTGACACAGAGGAGTGCAAGGGCTGGCAGGGCTCGGCGAAGGATCGAAAACGACGAAATCTTTGGGGTAGCCGGCCGGCGATGGGGACTGCACGTGAACTTCTCCAAGCAGGCAAGGCATCCACGACGCCTCAATGGACGGAAACAGACAACCAAAATGTTTACATTGTGAAAAAAAGAAAAAAGTCCACTTTTCATCCTCGTACTATTACGTTCGCCCGGATTTCGTCCTCGAACTACGAAACTGGACACTCTAGGTCCTCGTACTATCAAAACCGTCCGAATTACCCCTCTGAGTACTGTAGCAAGCGGTTTCAGAGGCGGTTTTGCCGACGTGGCACGCGGGTCCCACATGTCAGTCCACGTCACTGCCTCAACCTTTTCTTCCCTCTCAATGATAGGTGGGCCCCACTTCTTCTCTCTCCATGTCATCACTGCCTCCTTCTCCTCTCTCTCTCAATCACCGCCGCCCCCTCCCTGCAGCGCCGCCGCTGCTGCCACCTCTCTCCCCTTCTCTGCAGCGCCGCCGCCTCCCTCTCCCCCAGCCGAAGCAGCGCGGCGAAGCTCGGCGTGGCGGCGCGGCAGAGCTTGTTGGCGTGGCGGCGCGGCACAGCGCGGTCCGAGACGAGGACGGGCCCGACGCCGGCGCGGGAGGCGGCGGCGGCCAGCGCGAGGCGGAGATGGGGAGGGGCGTCGACGGTCGGCGCGAGGCGGGAGTCGGCGGCTCCGTCCTTCAACGGCAGGAGCAAGCGCGGGCGGCGGGGCAGAGGAGCGTGCACATGGCGGGGGGAGGAAGAGGCGGGGCGGTCGCGGCCACCAGCCCTAGCCTCGGCTCGCCGCGCCTCCGCCGGACCCCACGCCCGGCTCGCCGCGCCTCCGCCGGACCCCACGCCTGGCTCGCCGCGCAGCTCCGGCCCTGTCTGCCTCCCTCGCACCGCTGCGGCGTTCGCCTCTGCCTCCGCCCCACCGGCCGCCACGCCAAGCTCCGCTGCGCCACCACGCCACTCCGGCTGGGGGAGAGGGAGGCGGCGGTGCTACAGGGAAGGGGAGGGAGGGGCAGCGGTGGTGAGAGAGGTGGCGGCGGCGGCGGCGCTGCAGGGAGGGGGCGGCGGCGATTGTGAGAGAGAGGAGGAGGAGGAGGAGGAGGCAGTGATGACATGGAGAGAGAAGAAGTGGGGCCCACCTGTCATTCAGAGGGAAGAAAAGGTTGAGCAGTGACGTGGACTGACATGTGGGACCCGCGTGCCACGTCGGTAAAACCGCCCCTGAAACCGCTTGCTACAGTACTCAGGGGGGTAATTCGGACGGTTTTGACGGTACGAGGACCCAGAGTGTCCGGTTTCGTAATTCGAGGACGAAATCCGGACGAACGTGATAGTACGAAGATGAAAAGTGGACTTTTCCCTGAAAAAAATGCAGAATACTTTGGGCTAATCGGGAGTTGGCCCAAGCACACAACCATTCCATTCGCGCCGGGCTGGGCCGGATTAGCCTATCACTCATAACCAGCCAGCCCATTTCTTGGGGAGTGACTGCGTATCTGCAGTGCAGGCCCACGCGCCCACCTACTTCCCTGCGGCGGCGCGGCTCCGGTGCCCGGCGATGGCCCGACGAGGCTCCGTGGTGGTGGCATGGCCAACGGGAGCACGAGGGGAGGAAAGAAAAAAAGGGTGGAGGGCGCCGCCGCCGGCATGGCCAGCGGGAGCAGGAGAGGGAGCCGGCGGAAGACCGGGGACCCGACAACGACGAGCGGAAGCACACTGCCCCTCAAGAACGAGGGCTAGGGAACTGAAAGTGAAATAGAAAAGAGAAACGGAATGAAATGAGCCAACTAAAAAAAGGCGAATCACATGCCCAAATCTTAAAGCAATCACCACCACACAAAAATAAATGAAAACATAAGACAAAATCGTCAGCCTGATATTTAGAAATCCCGAACTAAAGACGACTTGCTTTGCTGCATTTCTTGGGCCGGGGCTTTACTTTATAGCCCTGGGCAAATTATTACCCGATACCCAATACCCAGACCCGAATTACCCGGACCCGGACCCGGACCCGAATAACCCAGACCCGAATTACCCAAACACAATTTCGGATCCCGCCTCTGGAAACCCGATTTTATTTTGGGTAATTCGGGTCCTAGGCTCCGGTACCCGAATTACCCATATTACCTGATGTCTACTGG
This sequence comes from Paspalum notatum, assembly GCA_022530915.1. NCBI lineage: Eukaryota > Viridiplantae > Streptophyta > Magnoliopsida > Poales > Poaceae > Paspalum > Paspalum notatum. The sequence goes on from CM039689.1 coordinate 35,004,910, forward strand.
CCCGACGTCCCTGTTGCCCTGCATGGCCCACTGGCCCAGCCCATTATCTGTCAGTCCAACCCTAAATTCCTCAGTTCCCCATCCCTTGCCTAGCTACCTCGTACCTCCCCAGGCCAGAGCTAGACACGACGCACAGCCGCACAGGCACAGCAGCCGCCGCCAGCCGCTCCTGCCGTCCTGCGCCTCCGGCCGTCCGGCGCTCCGCCCGTCCTGTGCTCCGCCTCGTCCCTACCAGGCACCAGGCCACCGCCGGCTGCCCGGCTCCGCTGCGTCCCCGACGCCACCGTTGGCTCAGCTGCGTGCCTGCGTCCCCGACCCCAAGAGTCCAAGACCCGCGTCCCCAGCTGGGCGCCTAGCCAGCGCCGACGCACACTACTCCTGCGGCCCGCCTCTGCCTCCGCGACTGCAACTACAAGATCTAGGCCCCAGATCACCGCCCGGCTCCCGCGCCCCTGCCTGCACGTGCACGGCGCCACCTAGAAGCCGCCTCCCCCGCGCTCACAAGTGAAGGACGGCACCAACACCTGAGGAATCGTGCAATGTATGCTAACCCTCCTTTCTGTATCTCTGTATCTGTATCATAAACATCGGGTAATTCAGGATTACCCGAACTCGAATTATCGGGTACCCGAAATTTCGGGTTAAGAGCTACTTCGGGTGATGTTCGGGTGTCATTTCTAGAAACCCGAATTTCTCAAAACCTGAATTATCCGACCCGAAATAATCGGGTAACCCGAACGCCCAGGCCTATTACTTTATTTTGTTCGCATAAGAAAGGCCATACGATCTACTTTCTGGCGCCTGTCCACCTTCACAAGATATATAGCCCCCTTCTTGCTCTTTTCTTATTCAGTGGAACACAAGAGTTCTTAAGCTCATTTGCTTCAAATGAAAGTTGCATGTCTTTCTTGGTTCGGAATCCAATCCAGTTGAAAACAAAATATTGTCCAATGGGAAATTCAGATGAAAGGCAAGAAGTGTAATTAAACACCTCAAATGATGATTAATGTATCGAGGACTCTCAATGATCACGAGAAGACCCAATGCATCAAAAACATTAAAGCTTGGACAAAGACTCACGAAAAAAAAAACAAAGCAAACCTGCTAAGAAAGAAGCACTGGAGATATGGAATGATGCAACTTAGTAATCACCATATTATCCGGTAAATAGAGGACCCAGCAGTGACAGCATAGTTCACTCAGATGATCTGGTGCTCGATGAAAAACCGGAGTAATCACCAGACAAATTGTCCTGAATCACCAATCGGCTGAGGAGAGATAGATATGAAGCGTGGAAGAGGGCAAAGGAGTCGACTTAACAAGTATGCCGTGAGGGACGAGCGGCCCCTGTGCTGCTACACTTTAGACTCGGGAGCAGCGACAGTATAACTTACCATCTTGATCCCAACCGTCGGTTTCAGATCGAACGCAAGTTATGGATCCATCACAAGTTTGAATTTTCGATTACAGGCCAGGGGTTTGGTTTAACGCTTTGCTGTCCAATGTTCCAGATTCTAGCCACATGGCATCAAACTGGCTAGCTAGAGACCTAGAGTGACTTGAAGTCTTCAAGTAGGATTTGTTCAGTGCAACTTGTCCAGTATTCATGATGTATGATGTAGCCGCAAGCGAAAGCCAAATAATTACTGCACGATAGCCCGATAGGGCGCGCCACAACTTCCAGCAAGACAAGAAAAATGAACTGGGGTAGCCAATGACTGAATGCCGGAAATAAATGTCATACTATCAAAATTTCTGCATTTACATGGCGTGATCGACCTCTCACCTATGTGTGTGTTGGTGTGGGGGGTGCGGTCCCATCAATTCACATGCAGCCTACTTGGGGTTGGTGATCACTGATCAGCTTTTCAGAAATAAATGGTTGCCTGAAGTACATTTTGTCAACTAACAACACACGGCCGACATGAACAGTGGATCCCTCGATACTTCGGTTAGTGTCTATAGCAATCTGTATCCCACATCTTCGAACAGACTCTGAGCTTTGAAAGAAGTACTCAAGTTGGAAAATGGCATGCACCCTGACCGGCAACCGCATCCCTACCCCATGAAACTCTATTGCTCCTGCCATTTTGCTTCAAAAAAAAAGGTATAGAATTGAATTACACTGAACAAAAACTAGTACCTTCATAATGATAAAGTAACTCACTTTACATCATGTGGAACTTGAAAACGCCTCCAGCTCACTTCTAGCCCAGCAGTTCAACTGTAATGCTTTGGTCTTTAGTTGCTCAAAAGCAGATTTTAACTTCTGCTTTTCTTCATAAGTTACATCAGGCACACTAGAACCCTGTAGCAGGAATTGACATAAAGTGAAATGATTAGAAGAAGTTTACCTGAAGTCTGAAGAATAGTATGCCCCGAACTCCCACATCTACATTTAGGCATGATAAATCAAGCAAGCGATTTAGTTTACACAAGTAAAGACACTCTCCTTTTGTGTTAGGAACTATGTAATCAGTTGGCAAATCAACAAGCAAACTGATTTCTGCTTGGAATTCCTGTCCTTTTTTTTAGAAGCTCAACCTCACAATAACATAAATTGAATAATGATATGATGATTATAAAATTTAAATTCATCAATCAAAATAACAAGTAAACAAAACCGCTTCTGTTATGGCTAATCATCACTTACCAGCTGATGCCTTATATATTCCAGGATGCCTTTAATAAATGATTTGCCACAAGAAAGATTCCTATGGAGTTTCCGGTCGTTGCATAAGAAAATGAGTATTGTTGTGACAACACAAATTCGACATGATAGCTCTCCTGTGTAGTTTAAGTTGGAGAGAGATGAAAATTGATGACCATCTCCTTTCACAAATGATTTAAGCTTCTCCAATGTGCTGCAAAGAACCCTGTCATTCTTTACAAACATGATGATGCAGGGATTGATAAAGTACTGAAATAATCTTGTCTTCTCAGGTTGAAAACCAAATTCAATGGTTTTAGACAGATCCTGAAGATAAAAAATATCAGAGATGAGATCAATTCCTATTGAGAACCAAACATGTACCATAAGAAAAACAATCAGAAGGAAATGGGAGCATCCACAGCCAGTTCGGTTAAATAATTCAGTGGTGTTTTTGTATCCGATGTGCCATATCCTGGAATTTGCTAAATAATGCATGAATTGGTAGTTCAAACCCATTCATTGATGTTTTTCACTTTTACTACAAAATTAGCACTATCAGTGAAACACTTGGGTCTGTTTGGTTGCTGGGCTTAGCCCAGCCAGCCTGCTACTCATCTACCTAATCTTCCCCTCGCAGGAGCACGGCCGTCTGTACCACCAAGAAATCAAAGGAAAGATGAATCTTGTCCCCGAGAAAGAGTTCGCCGTAGCCAGCCCAAACTTGCCCAGGCTCCAGTAGGGCTGCTGTGTTTGGTTGAATTTTCCACCTAGCCTGGCCCACGCTGGCTTGTGTTTGGTTTCCTGATTTCACCCTCATCTCGCCTCCCCTCTCTCTTCTCTGACCGCCGCCAGCCATGAGCACCTTCGAGCCGCCACCATGCTCTTCTCCGCCGGATTCGCGCCGCCGCCAGCCCGTCCTCCGCCGTGGATCTGTGCCGCCGCCGGAGAGGCGCCTCCTCCTCCTCCTCGGTCTCCTCCGGAGGAGGATCCAAGCCGGCCGCGAGATTCAAGGCATCGGCGAGGGGTGGCTCGGATGGCGGCGAGAGGCGCGACGGCAGGGAGATCACTCACCTCCAGATCGGCGCCGTCTCTCTAGATCCACCTCGCCGATGAGCGGCGGGGCGGACGGCGACTCTGGGCAGCCCAGATGGCGACGAGGGGCGGTCCGCGCCAGGCCGCCGGAGAGTCCTCCTCCTCCTCGTGCCTCCACGACCAAGCCTCCTGCTCGCGCGTACACGGCCAGCCGGAAGCCGAGGGGTGGGGCGGACGAAGGCGAGTGGTGGGGCGGACGACGGCGAGGGGCATGCGGTCAGCTGAAGCCAAGGGTGCACGCACGGAGCCCGGCCAGGAGAAAACGGCCAAATCGGGCGTTCCCGCAGAGCCACCCCAAGAGCGCACTTTTGCACTACCGGGGCCTGGCTAAAAAGCTGGCCAGCCAACCAAACACACCAAGTTGTACTACGGGAGCCTAGCTAGGGTGCTGGCCACCCTACCAAACAGCCCCTTATTTATATGCATTAGGTGACAACCTGACCACCATTTTGGAATTTTGAATAAAAATATTGTGCCTCTGTATTCTGCTGAATGTTAGTTAGAACAAAATAAGGTAAAAACTATCATATCAGCCAAGTGTGTGAGTATATGAGTTCTAAAATTTGGAAAGAGGTACACACCAAAGAAGCGTCAATCAAGTAACCAGCTATACACTTTACCACATCTTCACTCATGAGCTTACTAGTTCCTGCATCAAGTGTAACAATAATTCTAAACAGGCCATTCATATTATGCATCGAAGGTCTTTGAGCCTGCAGTAAAGCAAATGACATGTGAACTCAATGGTTGTTGCAATAAAACATGAAACAGAAATGCTGTTTAGGAAAACTCACAATTGCATTAGTTAAATTATTCCACATCAATTCAAGGACCAGCGAACCATCACCCATTTCAGATAGGGAAGTTAAAATTAGGCGATTCAACGATTTGAAAGTATCCCAATTTGAGACCTTACTAGAATCCTCTGAAGTAACTAAGTCCCCTAGTTTAACAAAGTAAAATACAGCTGTCAGAGAAAAAGGATCAGCTTAAGTAACCAATGCCCAGTGGGACATCAAAATTATCGAAGGAAAAAAATGGTTCACCAAAAGTAATCAATCAATTAAGAACGAAGTTTGAACTTCACTAGAAGGCAGCAGTAGATGGGGAAAAAGGTTCAAGAAATCACCATGATGAACTCTGAATCTTGCCATTAGCAGCAATAAGAAACTGAGTTGCTCTGTTATCAGTAAATTACCAGCCTTGTACATTGACTGCAGAACCTCAACGACTCTGAACAGTACAAGGGGTTCCAGTGCATCACCTGAATTCCATATGTTATACACTAGCCAGAATTTAAAAGAAGGAAATTAACAGTAGTGCTATAAAGTGAGGTAGTGAGTATTTAAGAAAAAAAGGCTTACTTAAGCAACACAAGGCTAATGGCTGAATTATGTGATGGAGCAAACTGGGAAAGTAATAAAGGCATGAAATGGCGACTTCTTGGCAATCTCGTGGAAGATTAACAAAAGGACCAAGGTCCATAGTTCCTGATGATGCTGCCAGTAAAAAGGCATCGGTTCAAAACAAAACATGATGATAAATAAAACATAGAGGATAATAGGATGATCATTGGGTGGTAATTACATTCCACACCAAATAACTTTATTAAGGGATGCAGGTTTCCACAGTCCAGTGTGGGGAAGTATTGTCCAATCCTCAGAAGAAGCTCCATAACAACCTAAAATAATCCATGAGATCACAAATTAGATGGGTGACAAGGTTAATGCTCAGTCTGAGTATGCCAAATCTATATCACATATGATATATCAAGTACTCCCTCCATCCCAAATTGCAAGGGGTTCTAGGCATCTCCTAGATTCATTCCTTTCTCCATGTATATGTGTTCAATATGTGTCTAGATTCATTAACATCCATATGAATGTAGAAAAATAAAAAGAGGGCTAGAACCCCTTACAATTTGGGACGGAGGGAGTATATCAATTCATAGCAGATGACAAAACCTATGACAAACCTTTGTAATTGAGGGGGCTTTATCAATCGATCGTAGCAAAATTCTAGGGAGCTCATGTATCCATGCATCATGATAGCCCAACATGCCTGAATCATTTTCAGCAAACTGTATGCCTGTTTTGTCCTAACCATAAACAAGGGAAGATATTATATTATCATATATAATCTAGATACATTTTCTCATATACTTAGTAGTCAAAACTTTAAAAGTTCGACTGATATTGTTAAAATGCCATATATTTACATGCATAGGAATTAACACATATAAGCATGCACATGGTAAGTTTAGCATCGTGTTAGATAAAGGCACCTACAGGAAGCAGCATTTCTCCAACTGCTTCCAAATATGGCAAGATTAGCTTGCAGTCCACCTTGCAATCTCTAAATGCATCTGTAAATGCCTGCACTTCAACAAAGAGTTTTACTTTGGCAATGTGGTAACACAAATGTTTTACAGACTGGAAAAGCAAATAAACTTACCTCCAATAAATATCCTTTCGAGTCATCTGGGGCATTGGATATAAGACCTGGTGTGCAAGTTATAAGGGGGCTCAAATACATTTCCATGAGATCCTTATTACGAAGTGTTTTTGCCTGATAAGACAAAAGGATCGTTGATAGATCATGCCAATCCAAAAGATAAGCACAAAGCTGTATCCATGAGCAGCTAAACCTGGCAAGCAAGGAACAACCTTCATGAATAGAGAAGATACAAAATGGCAAAGTTCTTCAGCTGAAAACACTGTGCTATCTATCCATACACTCAAGCATAGAAAGATTTCAGCAATCTTCAAATTGAAAATGAAATATTTGTCATCTCCCTGCCAAGAGAAAGAAATTTGCAATAAGTTATATCCCAAAGATATTCCACAACCAGAATTTTATCCTAAAGCATACACAACTATTGGAATCAAAGATACTTGAACCAGAAAGTTAGCCCTAGATAGAAACACGTTATCAGCAACAAAACCCAACCAAATGGCTGCTGAGACATGTTATGATTTATTGATTGGGGTACTAGATAGCAGGATAGATCCACTAACTCACCCTCCCTCAGGAGGCTCTGAGCTGCTCTTAGGTGGTGTTTGGTTTACACATGGAAGCAGTAACGATAACGTAACCAATAAGCGGTGATATATGTTACAGTTTAAAAGAAACTCGACTATGTTTGGTTGCGTTCTGTATCACTTCGTTCTCACTGGGAGGTTGCATGACTCATGCAACAATGCGGTCGAGCGGAGGCAAGAACGAGCGGTATGAGATAAAACAGCGAGGGGAGTGATATTGAGGTGTATACACTGGCATCTGATCCCACAGTGATGGATTACGGGATGGGCTAACCAAATGTGAAGCAACAGCAGTGGATACCGCTGTAAACTGATTACGGGCCGAAAACACCAAACCAGAGTGTTAGATCTATTTTATGCTTACCTATACTAGGTCTCAGCTGTCTTTATAGACCAGGTGCCTAACAAACTCAGTAACACATCTTATCTAACTAACTAATCTTATCTAGTTATCTTATCCAAACTAACTAATCCTATCTGCGGCTGCCGTCTTGGTAACCTTGGCCAGGGCCTGCCCCACATGCCATAACAGGCATGATCCAAGTATCATCATATTCATATACCTATACCTTTTAGAAATTAGAACTAACAAGTCACAAAACAAACCTCAATGCATGAAATATGCGCGAGCTTATAGGGCAGCAAAAAAATACTCAAACATGAACTGATACCTCAAAACTTGTGATTCATCTTGTGCTTTGAAAAGTGCACAAGCTCAACAGGCTATTCGAGCTCATACTTGGGTTTGAAAGTTATAGCGCTTAACCTCAGCCTGATTATGCTCAGGCATATGCAACTATACATTATATACAACACAACACTAGCAGAGTAGTAAACACTATCTTCAGAGCTTCCAAAGTCTAGCAAATAAAAATCTGGCATGTTTCTTCAAAGGGAACAACTTCCATACCTTTTCATGAAACAAACGCTTCACTGCCCATAAATTCCTCAGATATACTAATAAGGAATTTCTCAACCAGTCAGGCCCAAACCGAGTCTTGGATATGGAAATTTTTAACTGAGGTTTCTTCACCTCATGAACAAATATCCTACATATTAGATCTAGACAATGAAGGGCTGATAATAATGCTTCACTTGAGTGAGTGTCAACAGTTGACTTTGCACAAAGCTCTGAAGCTGAAACCTCTACAGAACTAATGAGGATTGGAACAAGGTTCTGAAGCTTCGCAAATAAATCGGACATTGCAAGTGTTCCTGCAGTGCAGAAGAAGTATAAGACAACAATAACAAAGCCGAATGAACAGGAGGATATAAGCAAAACAAACATAAAATCAAATACAGTGTGATCTACAAAAGGATTGAGAAAGGGAAAAAAACTGGAAAGGCTAAAACAGCTGTTTATATTATGATCCTTAAGGGAGTCATGTCTTTATGAATACTGTTTGCACTTTGCACTTCTTTGTGCTCTGAGTTAAAATTACCCAAATTTCCATACTGTCAATTGTTGGATTGATCTCGGGTTTGGAAGGGAGACGTCCCGACCAGGCCCAGATCTAGAACCAGGCCTTGATCGGAGGCCCAATTCCCCTTCTGGTTGTGGCCCCCTTTCACCCCGCACCACTATAAAAGATAGACCTAAAGGACACGCGAACCAACGTTCGCTGCCTCCTCGACCCCGACACGATCGCATGGGTGCGGGTAGTGACGGGAAGGGCACTCCCACCGGCGTCACCTCTGTGTGTACACCCGTGCTGCTTGCGACATCGCCGCCGTCCTCCATGGAAACCCCATTGCCCAAGTGGCACCGGTCAAGATCGAACCCGAAGGTACTCTTCCCTCTCTGTCCCTCACCATGGATCACAAGATCCACGAGAACTCTCACGATTTCAACTCAAAAGCACTAGTGGTAGGAGTTCGGGCACTAAGATCCGCGACGCGAATCCCAACATCAATAAGTAACATGAATCCTGATTCAATACTTACCAATGATAAGAATGAAAAGAAGTGCTACTCTTACTGTCATTCATTTCAGTAAGTCCATGAAAACAAGAAAAAATGTAGCAAACTGAGTGGTTTCTGTACTTAATCTCGAGCAATCTATGACTATATTGGCATCCAATATTCCACTCACATTCAAATTGAAGTGCTACGCTGCTACTTTGTCCCAGTAAAAGATGGTGCAACAACATAAATTGCATAGTAGATTATGCACCAAAAGGAGTATATGGGGAAGACTTAACTGCCTCCTGAGTTATCTTCATCAGCGGTAGATATCCAAAGTTTCCTTGTAGAGAGGTTATGACTCTGTAGATGATAAGCAAAGGATTTCATCAATGGAGTATAGATAAAATGTTTTCCTACATGTACACACTCCAGAACATGTAGATTTTCTATCTTGCCAAGATCCTCGTCACAACTCCAGATGTGTGAGGAATATAAATTTTAGTAAGAGTGCAAGAGATTATCGGATCAGTTCATGGTACAAACCTGTTGATTTGATTTATCATCAATCTCAATAGTTTTAGCAACCAAGGAAAGGCAGTGCCCAAGCCCACTGAGGACACTGTTAAGCTTATTCCTTTCATGTAGGTTGATTCTATCATTGCTCAGTATCGCAACAAAGTTGTTGAAGGTCTGTCAGGAAAAGACACAAAAGGAACTATAATTTGATAAGGAATATGGTCAACAACTGTACAATTTTTAGCAGGAGTGAGAAGCAGTTCCAACAATATATATTCCTTATTTCCTTTGTAGTTACAATACATGATAAAAGCTAGACTACAGAACAAAAGTTCCAATAGTTAACAGACACAAATTTTAGAAATAAATACAACCAATTAAGCAATACAATACGTCTTTCAATAACATGATTTCCCCAGAACAGTAAAAGCATCCCATCATTCAATACACCAACTACGACAGGAGCCTTACCTGTTCAGCATAACTAGGAAAGGATGATGGGAAAGTAAGAACCACAAGCTCCAAAAACCTGAAAGCCATTAACTGGATATCCATAGATAGATGCGTCATTCCATTCATAATATTAGCCATCAGCAGAAACAGTGTATTCCGTGTAGATATAGCATTATCCTGCAAGCAGAAAATGGTATTCACATCTGAAGCAAAAACACAGAGCTGGAAGTCGAACTGGTCAGAGTAGTAAGAATAAAAACACTAGAATTGCTTCCATTGATATTGAAAAAAATAGGAGAAAGAATAGACAATTTGAGGCAAATACCTCTTTCAAAGATGGGAAGATCAGAGACTGCATTATATTGTATAACGATTCACGAACCACCTTGTCGGTATCACATATCCTTTCCTGCAGCTTCTCAATTATAGCAACCTTGTGCAGTTTAAGCTCCGTTGGGTGCTTGACAACGATGTCCTTTATTCCATTCAGTGCAGCTTCAACATAAAGACAACATTCATCAAGATAGAATGATAGTTTTATCCAATGGGTCACCGTGCATTCTAGAGGAAACTCACCTCGCCGCACATTGGTATTGTAGTGGCCCGTCTGCTGCAGGAGCTCCCTTAGCGTGAGCCCGCGCTTGTTCACTGCCATGCCCGACCTCTCTGAGGCCATGCTCTGCTCCGGCAGCACGATCGCTGGACAGATACACAACACAAATTCACAATACAAAACCCTAAACTAAGCACTGTGGCACCTCAACATTGCCGGACAAAGAGGTGGGGGAAGGTTGCCTTGGCCCGCGTACCTTTGGACTTGATCTCCGTGTTGGTGGCATTCTTCGGCGGCGGCAGCTTGCGCCCAACCTTGTGCTTGTACTTCTGCAATCGCCGGAAAAAGCTTAACACGGCGAGATAGAGTCAAGGTTTCGGAGAGAGCGCTGAATGGGTGGGCCGGGGTTACCTTGAAGTCGACGCCTCCTCGCTGTTTCTGCTTCGCCTTCTTCGAGGAGGAGGACCCCGCGCCGCCATTTGGCCGCCCCATGGCGCTGGTGCGGGAGAGCGGTGTTCGCTGTGCGGGCTCTTGAGAGACGGGGGTGTAGCCGTGTAGGGAACAGGAGGAAGGCGGCGGCGGCGGCGACGGCGAGGCAAAAGCGGCGGCGGGGTGTATGTGTATCGCTGAAGACCCGCCTTCCTTGTTGATCCGGCCCACCGTCTTCGTGGTTGGTACAGCCCAACAAATAATTACCTCGAGCGGCCCAGTACATCGAACCAGGAATGCGCGCTAATTGGGGAAGGCTGAACCTATGGAAAACAATCAAAATAGCCATTCTCAACAAAAAAAAAGACATCATATAGTGATAGCAAAGTTAATAGAAAAATATACTTTTCAAACAGAGCATCCAAATCAAATTTCAATTATACTATTATGTTTATTAGATTTTTTAGAACAAGACTCAATTGGATAATTTTTTAAGAGCATGTTCCTAATTAAGGTAGATATTTTTTATTAAGGAGAGCATATTAATACTCTATATTTATGATAATACTTTTAGGTACATGAAACGATAGTTATATAGACACAAAATACACTAGTGTAATGAAAAAAATACTGACAAAACACAAACTGGTTCAACAAATCATGCAATTTTGTCCGAACAAACTATTATAAAGCGAGGACAAGAGTTTCTACAACCAAAACAAATTGTATAAATCTAGTGATCTGTGATTTAGTTATAGGTTCATGAAAAATTATTCTAGGTTAAAGAGAAAATACTTCATAATCATGATAATTTGCTTCTGATTTTATGAGAAAACGATATAGGCTTCACGAGAAAACATCCATGTTCCAAGAAGAAAATTATTGTAGATTTATGAGATCTAAATAAAAAATATTCTTAAGAAAATGCAAAAGAAAGAAAACAACGTATCAGAAGAAAAAAGAAAGCAAAAATCCCAATAAAAAGAAAAAAGCAAAAGAAAGAAAATGGAAGAAAAATTAAGCTATACTTAAGTCCCGATCCTCACCCACTTCGGGTCAGCGGTGATTCACCAACTAAATTGGTTAATTTACGTCCTCGACTCAAACCAACCTACTTTTGTTCAAAACTAAAGCACGTCACGATCACACACCATCACGTTTTATGGGTGAACTTCACATATGGCACTATGGCAGTAAAAAAGGACTAATACACACCTTTCATCGATAAGGAGTGCAAACACTTTCATACAAACTAGCAAGATGGCCCGCGGGTAGCTAGTTGTTTTCTCCATTTTGATTATTTTATAATTTATTTGTAATGAAGATTTTTGTTTATCCACTCTAGCATCTTCTATCGTAAGGAATTTTTCTTTTTGCAAGGGGTCGTTAGGTGAGTTGCCTCCACACCGTTAGACCTGGGCATAGGCTGCCCGACTCGGCAGACTTGACACGACCCGCCCGAAAATAGCCCGACCTAAAGAGTTTGACGGGCGGGCTCGAGCCAAAATTTTCAACCCGGTCTGCCTGGCGGGCTGGGTCCGGACCAAGATTTTTTACCCAAAACCCGAAAAAACCCAAAGAGCCCGACAATTTACACAGGCCCGACCCCACCCACCCGAACCCGAACCCGACCCGACCGGTTGTTGGGCCGGGCGCAGGCTGAATTTTTTGACCTGACCGCCGGGCCAGATTGGGTTCGGGCCGCCACAAAAACCACCGGGTTTTTTTCGGCCCGACCCGGCCCGAGAAATGCCCAGGTCTACACGCCGTTCATCTCTTTGGTGTAGCTAGTATAATCACACGACATACCAAAAACCTTTACAACCCCAATCTCTCCTTTCTTTCTGTTTTTGTTTGCCACGTCAAAATATCAATTCTGTCTTCTATTATACGATCCTAGGGCTGTAGGCCCTTTGCCAAAGTCAACACCACTCTATCTTCAATCTACACATCCAAGTTCTTAGAGTCAATAGATATGAGCACTATTTTAGCCCTACCCAATGATCGAGTAAATCGTTCTCCGAATGTAGGTTGATCCATCCAATGATGTGATTGTGCTTGTCTTTTAGTAATGAATATCTCTTATACCGAACATAATAGAATTCAGGTAGATTTTTAACACTGTTATTTTTTATACCCCTTGTATTCAGAGTTTGCCCAACTTTCTTGTGTAAGTCTACCAATTGCATGTAGGAAAATATATATAGAATTACATCGAGGGGCCATTTTTGGTGGAGTATCATGATTGCAATCAATGAAGACGCACTTGTTGTGGCACCGTGGACAATCTAAATGAATTTCCACACATGTTGCTATATGAATTTGATTGATACATGTGCGTATGTAAAAAAAGCATTGTATACATGAAGCCAAAAACGATAGAGGATATAAATAGAAGTGACTATATGCATGTCTAGAGAAATTTGGATAGTGGGGGTGAATCTATTTATATAAAGAAGATTAGTGATGATGCGTGGAAAGTGCTCTTCAGCAGCCACATCGACATGGTTTTCGGTTGTGGAAGAAGTTGTGACCTTGTGAGCTCATAAAATTGACGGGTGGCTTGCGAGGGCAGTGATGATGTTAGTCTTCGAGGAGGATAGTCATGGCCTAGTAGTGGGTAGTTGCAAATATCCGTAAGCTCCTAGAGTGCACGTCATGAACTCTAAATTTGTAGGAAAGTGTCATCTCAATCTCTAAACTCCCAAAGTCCATAACATGATCGACGCCACCTTTGCCACATCCCACTTCGTGTGTCGTCACACTTCTACGTTCTCCCTTCCGTACCATCTGTTGTAACCTACCTCCTTCAATGTCATTGTTAGAAGGAGAATAATGGACTTAGGGGAGGATGATATACTCTAGGGATGATGTAGAGGTGGATTAGTGATGACATGTAGGATTAGGAATGGAGCATAGGCAGTGGTGGCAGCATGATGAGGAGACAACGTCATGGTGGAGGGAGAGAGAGATGAGCAAGGTAAATGGAGCTGACATGTGGGCTTCACGCGCCAAACCTACATCTACACAAAGTTAGCATGCCACATGGATAAATTGTGACTCGTTTGGACCACAAACAAAGTTTAAGGACAAGGTGTACTATTTAGAAGTTTAGGAACCAGGATGGCACAACCCTACAAGTTCAAGCACCAATGTACAATTTTTTTAATTATTTTCTATTGCCATAAAATATTTAGATTAATCTAGAATGTTGGATGATCATAACAATGGCCCTGTTTGGTTACGATTAAAAGCCGATTCTGGGTCTCCCACAGCCGATTTCTCACCCAAACGCTCTGATTTTGTTTCGATTCTCCCGACCGCACGATTCATGCTGAAGTGTTTTCCTTCTTTATCCCGCTTATCCCGTATCGCGAGTCGGACGGCTCGGTTGGAGAAAAGCGAGCGCCGCTCCGTCGTTGCCCCCGCCGACCGCCGCTCCGTCGTCGCCCCCGGACTCGGCCGCCGCTCCGTCATTGCCCGCCCCCATGTGGCCTCTTGCTGCTCGTCCGCCGCCCTGCGCCCGCCACCGGATCCTCTCCTCATCCGGCCTGCTACTCCTCTCGCCACCCAGACTCGTCTTCCCCCACACCGGCGGCCGCCCCCACTCGCCTCCTACAGCGCCTCCTCCTGCCGGTGCCTCCTCCTGCCGGACTACCGACGGCTCCGTCGCTCACCGCTCGCCCAGTCGGCCATCCACCCGACGCCTCCTCCGCCCGGTGGCTCTTCCCGCCGGCACCTCCGCTCGCCCGGTCGGCCGTCCACCAGGCGCCTCAGATGCAGAATGGAGCAGCGGCAGGGTCTGGAAGCTGGGTTGCGGCAACTGCTGGGGCTTGGTGGGCGGCGGTTGGTCCTCCGACATGGCTGGCGCGGCGCGGACGGACGGGCAGAGGCGCCCGAGTGGGAGGAGACGGCGGAGCAGAGAGCTGGGAGAGAGGAGCGGTCGAGGGGGAGCGAACAGAATCGGAGTAATAATCAGGATTGCCAAACACCCTGATCATATGGACAGCAGATTCTCTGGCGAGCCGCTTGTGAGGTAATCCTACGTATCAGATAATCGAGACCTAGAAAAGTGAATCCAAACAGAGCCAATAGTTGGGTAAATAACTCTTGTGGGTCATTATAAGTTCATAGCATTTAATATTTTAGGTTTTTATTTTGTTTAACATAGTAATTTATAGGTCATCTCTGTAAATATAGTAATTTTTTTTACAATCAATTGTTAAGATCATATATGGGGCAGAGATTAATATTTTATAAAATTCATTTTTTATTTTGTACTTGATGCAAAATATTTGATTTAATATAGATGATTGGACGAAGCTTATAGCCTATGATGTATTTTTTGTTTTTACAGTTGATATAAAACAATCGATGTAATATATATATAATTAAATATATATAAAAATTTTGAATTTGTAGATTTTTTATTAATATATTTCTTTTGGCCTCATTAGTGAATGTGATGTTTTTTTTGAAAAAAGGGGCTTGGGTCGACTTTGTATGCTTGTCGGAGCACCACTTTTGATCGATCTATTTTATTCTCTCGCGTTCCATACTCACAGCGGTGGATCGATCCCTCATAGAGAGCTGTATTGTGAGCTTTTTTTTTTTTGGCGAATACGCAGAAGAGCTGCGTATCTTTGTATTAAGCAAGAAAAAACGCGATGTTAAATGTCACCGTGAAACCGGATACAAAGGTGATCTCTCACAAACAACACAACCAACCTAGCTCAGCGATCTATCTAGACCAACCGAATTGCTCTGAGCCCTGCAGCGCCGCCCAAGATCCACGGAGCTGTATTGTCAGCTTAATAGCGTATCACAGAAAAGAAACCAGAGAGAATGGTGTTCCACTTCAAAAGAAGACACCACTTGTTTTTTTTTTAAAAGAAAGGTGCTAGGGGGTAATGGGGTATCTCCTTCGTGTAAAAATGTTGCACAAAACTTTTGCTATTTTGTTCATCATGGAAGGATGCTGACAGCAGTGAATAGGTTATCTGTTCAGTCTACCACGCCACAATGGGAAGCAGTGCAAGGTTGATGACTCTTATTTTGATCCATGCCACGTAATTTTTATCTATTTTAACACTTCTTAATTTTGATCATAATAATAACCAATTGTGTAAGTGCTTCTATTTTTTATTTATATTTGATATATGAATATGCTTACGTTGACATAAAACCACTGACTGTATGTACATACTCTGTAGTAAAAGAGAAGGTGTCGGCATGAAAAAAAAAACTGATATGATAAAATGGTGGCTCAGCCGTCTTTTGATTTTACCATTATAAATGATGTGATCGATGGAGCTGTGCTGCTAAGTGCTAATATCAGATTTGGATATGCCAATTTTTTTATTTAGTATTGTGTCTCCGAGTCATTTAATTCTTTACATACATACGTATTGGATTGGGATATGTACTTACCGTCCGAATCCATACATGTATTTCTTTCTACGTGAGGCCTTTTCCCTACGGACATGTATTTCCGTATTGAACATCATGGATTGGTATCTCTCTTTCTTAAATATAGACCTTTAGATGTTTATAAAATCCGACGGTTGAGATGAGAAGAGTTATTTGGATGCACACGTTAGGACTTAAGAAGCCCGTGAACTCCGTGAGCTAGCTATTGACACAATTGTACGCATGTATTAGCAGGGGTCTAAGAGAAGTTATTGGTAATATTAATGTAGCATGTGTGAGCATTTGCTGTTACCTGATCCTGGTTGTTGAAGATTTTTTTTTTGTCAGGAAGTCCCTGTTCGAGCCAAGCGTGTTGCTTCTTTTTTGACAGCTGAAAGAAGGAATTGGTAATAATAATGTTGAATGTCTGACCATCTGTTGTTCGTTGACAGGAAGAAAAAGTAGCGTGGTGTAATGCCTGATCTTGGCTGAAAGAATTTCAATTTTTTGGCTGTAGGCGTCAAGAAGGCCGTGATGGAGCTAGACTTTTTTTTTTGAGCTGACGATTGCTGCGTTTGCTGGTGAGAAGAATCCGTTTCCTTTTCTTTTTTGCTTTCCTTCTCTAAGACATGTTATGTTTCCTAAAGAGAGTTATCCGAATTGTATTTGGTCTCCATCCCATAAATCGACAGTGCATGTATTCGGAAGGCAAATCTTTCTTTTCTGGCCGTATCATATATGAAGATTTATTTCTTTGTGTGGTATAATTTTTTTTAAAAGAAAGGTGCTAGGGGGTAATGGGGTATCTCCTTCATGTAAAAATGTTGCACAAAACTTTTGCTATTTTGTTCATCATGAGAAAGGTGTTAGGGGGTAATGGGGTATCTCCTTCATGTAAAAATGTTGCACAAAACTTTTGTTATTTTGTTCATCATGGAAGGATGCTGACAGCAGTGAATAGGTTATCTGTTCTGTCTACCACGCCACAATGGGAAGCAGTGCAAGGTTGATGACTCTTATTTTGATCCATGCCACGTAATTTTTATCTCTTTTAACACTTCTTAATTTTGATCATAATAATAACCAATTGTGTAAGTGCTTCTATTTTTTATTTATATTTGATATATGAATATGCTTACGTCGACATAAAACCACTGATTGTATGTACATACTCTGTAGTAAAAGAGAAGGTGTCGGCATGAAAAAAAAAAACTTATATGATAAAATGGTGGCTCAGCCGTCTTTTGATTTTACCATTATAAATGATGTGATCGATGGAGCTGTGCTGCTAAGTGCTAATATCAGATTTGGATATGCCAATTTTTTTTATTTAGTATTGTGTCTCCGAGTCATAAATCGACAGTGCATGTATTCGGAAGGCAAATCTTTCTTTTCCGGCCATATCATATATGAAGATTTATTCCTTTGTGCGGTATAATTTTGAATTGAACGTGGAACGTTAGATTATCATAAAATCCAACGGTTGAGAGTTTTTCTTTTTTCCGATTAACGTGAGAATTTCTTGGTCCTTTCGGCGAACGTGGTGGCTTCTTTTAACACCCCCTTATCTATATCTAATATTAAAGCAAATAAGGTTTCACGGTCCCTCGGTCCGTCATGACGGATGGGACCCACATGGCAATTGCTCAGCCCCTGGACATCCGGTCTCCGTGTTCTAACCCGGTATTCGTGTTCTGATCAGTTGCCGCGACTTTCCGCATCGTCTCCGTCATCTGTCGAACAGTCTGACTCCTAAAAGGGTCCTCCACCTATATTAAATCCTATATTAACTCTTATACAAACAAAGGAATAGTATTCGGTGTAGATTGATACCCAAATCGATTACTACGCTAATTTGGTGATTGCACCTACCATGGACGCCCGCTATTACGTTGCATCAACCGATCTACTATGTTGCATATTCTGCGACAACAATCCGATCTACTGCATGCATGTTCGGCTAAGTAGCATCGATCACGTACATGCCGGCGACGTGTGCCCCAGCCCGCCTCTGTCTCTCGGCGATTGATGCCATAGCGGCAGGAGTGCCAGACCAATGCGCATCCATGTGCAGCCATACAAGACTACGGTAAATTTTCCAATTTCAACAATCATCCCGATAATTCGGTAGAAAGGATACATTACACCAGAAACAAATAAACATGCAAATCTGATAATAGATTGTTCGCACGTAGTGCCTAGATCCTCTTGCTTAATTAGCACTAATTGTGTGAGTTCCCAAGTTGTGATAAAATTATAAAGACTACTAAGTGAGTCGATACACTATCTATCATCAAGATGAAACTAGCCAGATTGGCTCAGGAATAGAACATGAGATTAGTACTGCATATCTATATCTATTCTATATACCTAATATTAAAGCAAATAAGATTTTACGGTCCGTCGTGACAGGTAGACCTGCCTGGTCAGCCTCTCCCCGTCCTATATCCGATAATCCGAATCACAGTTACGATATGAACCAGATTCGGATCGCAGAAGAAACCCATGCGAAAAAGGACGCCCAAGTGGTATACGGACTCCGTTTTCGATATTCTATATATATCGATGGAAGCTAAAATAACAACTTTTCCAACCCAATTGACATCACTCTAAAATTCGCTTACAATTAACAGAAATCATCGAGACAATACAGCTTACAATTTATTCGGAAACCCGATTTAAACGGCAAGAGGAGGTTATGTGAAACTAGATACCCATATCGTATATGGACTTCGTTTTGAATGTTCTATGTATTGCCGGAAAGCAAAAAATAATATTTCTTACCAAACTGACACCACCTAAATTTTGGTCACATGCAAGAGAAAATTTGAAACAATAGGATATAAAATTTATTTGCGAAGCTATTCTTATATGTATTGATCTAGAGGTTTTTAAAGATTTTTTTCTTCCGTTGCAACGCACGGGCATTTTGCTAGTTAATATAATAGATAATAGAAGATATGGCGGGGTATATAAAAACTAATAAAAATATAAAATAATTAAAAGGCACGAGCATAGCAAGCCAAACTACAGATCTTGAGGGAGGCGACATTGTACTCGAGCATGTTTTTGGTAAACATAGTTAGGATCCTCTACTATAATCAACAAGGATGAGTACACACAAGTACTCAACAAACCCCAACGACGACATTACCCTACGAAAGGTAAAGTATATACAATGCAACATTACCTCATGTAGCCATCACCAAAGGGAGCAATATATGCCCGCCCACGCTAACTCAGTCGATGTTAGCTAGAGGTAACGACCACTGCCCTATCATGTGTTTTTTTGTGCCCGCGTTAAGGTACAACATGTCGTCGCCTTCAATCCACCCACACTACACACTGTTTGTTGATGTGTATCACATGTGACGTCACACTTACACATGCCACATCCATCAGTAGTGTGGACTACTGGACACATTAGCCCAAGGTAGACGCGGTTCTTCTTGCTGCTCCTTTCTTAGCCTTCTCGTACTCTTTTGCCAATAATGACCATATAAAACCACAATTTTGGTACTTCCTCTTCTAGTTAGGTGTGCCTTTGGATATCATGTTCACATGAGTATCACAGTCATCAGCGCGCACACACACTGCCTTTTTCCCTTCTAGTGAACTGCTTGACCGCTGCTATTGTCATTGCTACATGGTTCCTGGACACATATCCTGTGCAATCACCGTTGTGGTGCAATCGTCATGCAATCTTACTAGAAAAAGTGTCAAAAAATTCTGAACAGTCTATCCCATCTATATATAAAATTTTAGGATCAAATTTATACTACTCTAGTAGTTACAAAAAACACAAATTTTCTGACAAAAGTAATAGTTGAAATGCACCCTAAATTTGTCTTTTTTGTAACTACTAGAGCAGAATGAATTTGACCGTAAAATTTTATATATAGATGGGATAGACTGAGATGTATCTTTATGATTTTTTTCATAATTTTTTGACACTTTTTCTAGTAAGATTGCACGGTAATTACATCACAATGGTGATTGCACAGGATATGTTGCCATGGTTCCTCGCCCCTGCAATGCAAAGCAATGCCTTCTAGGGGTCTCAAGCCTTGGCGGTACAGTTGCAATGCAATGCCACATCATTATACATTACATGCCCGTGCTTCTGACGCCGGTGAGACAAAAAGGAATTAGGAGGTGTCATGTTTCATGTGACATTAACCATGCATGTAGTAAACATGTTGCCCTCCGCGAGAAGCTACGTGCCCTTCTCGAAGTGCATCGTGCCACTATCCATGGCAACACGAAGAATCCTGATTACTGTTGGGTGAGATCTTGGGTCCAACTCGTATCGACGTGACGTTGTTTCGCAGATTTGTGTTTGCTACCGCATGTTAGACCGTTGTCACCATTCACCAGCCCGTATATTCCGCTGTCAATATTTCAAACTCTACTCTGTCGATAGTGCACAAACATTGTTTTACACATCCGTATCCACGTCTCAGTGACACCAGTCTTAGACCGAAGCCACCTACTACTGCATATTTCATTATCTATATTTCGAACTGCGCCCTCTATTTACGATGCATGTACAGCTCGGTGACTTCACTGACGCGTTCCACTGCGGCTTTGAAACTTTGTCACCGCCACCAGCGCTGTGGACTTCGAAAGCTGAAGAACACGAGGGGGCGTCCGTCAAATTCACAGAGCTCGCTCGATCTCCACACCATTGGCAGAAGCATGTGTGTGCGCCTCTGCCTTTGCCCGAGATTAAAAATGGAGTCGTTCCTCAGGCGGCAGTGCCACTTGGGGAATCCGTTTACCGCCGGCCGGAGCGCGTAAAATCTTGACGACGGGTGGCGTGGGATTGGCGGCCGCGTCGCACGTGGCCGCGCGGCGACGGTGCACGCCGGCCGGCTGGCTCTGTTTCCGTCGTCCGGCCAGGGCCAGTGAGCAGGCAGCGAGCTCGGCTCCCGAAAGCCACCCACCACTCCACACAAGGTCCGCGCGGCTCGCTTGGGGCAGAACGCCCTCGTGCCCCATACCTGATGAGAGGTCCAGCAAGGCTGCCGCCAGCCAAATGTCAGCAACTACTGGTGTGTGGCGTCTGGTGGTAAAAGAAAGAAAAAGGTAGATCCAAGCAGGTAAGAGCTGTCGGGTAGAAATCTCATCACATCATGCTACTGATTTTGTGAGCCGTCCAATATCGATTGTCCAGCGATCGGTGTGTAGTGTATATATTGTTGTAGTATGTACGTATGTACTTAGTACGTCTACCTTTCCAAGGTGATTGAATATATCACTGACGCATTGGTTGATTGGTTCAAATCTGTTGCTGGGGATCGGATCGGATCGGATCGGATCGGAGTGTATATCGTCGGATTGGGCGTTAATCAACTGATGTATAACATCGTTGTCCGTACAACACTCGCAACTTCTGATGCATGAACTTACACGTACAGTTGTGTACCGACCAGCTAGCAGGGCCGACTGCCGACATTATTTGCATGCATGCATTTCGTCTCGAAGAGCCAGCCAACTGCATGCCGGAGTGGCGGCGTACGTCGACGAAAAAACGGGAAGAATCCAGCCGGCCGCGCGCGCGTCGGCGTGGAGATTGAAGACCCTCAGACCTGTAAACAAGCACGAGCCCTTTGCCTTCTTGGGGGCTTTCGAGCTTTCACACACGCATCTCAACACATCGAACAGAAGGAGGGCATGCAATGTACTAAGGAGGCACTATAATATCTCAGCATCTATTTGTTCTTTGTATTGTTAATTTGTTACTATTACACTATCAGCTTCAAGTTTTGGGTTTCCTTGCTTAATAACTAACACATTGAGTCCATGCATGAGATGAGATACTAGAGATCAGTAGACAGCAGAGACTAGAGTATATGCATGTGTTCAAACATGAAAGGTTCTTGGATGCTTGGGTTAACCTGATACCTTGGTCAGGCGTAATCAGGACCAGTCCATAAATTATTCCTAGGGTTTGTTAAAGAAGACTAATACGGGCGTACGGTTGGAACAGATATTCCTAGCCCTCCTCTCAGCCTGCTTTGACTGCATGCATATCCATGGATCCATCCCTACCTAGCTGTGCTGCTAGTCTAGCACCACCTACAACTCCAAGCACTGCATTCTCTTCTCTGTTCTCCCTATATAAAGGCCAACACCCCCCAGCCCTGCATCCTCTCTTCTGATCTCCTCCACAGATTCTGCTTCCTACTAGCTTTTCTTCTTCCTAGCTACTAGCTTGCAGCTGAGAGTGTCGATCAAACACGCATACGTGGTTTTTAGTTCGTAGGAGAAATTTTACACACACCATGAGCTGCAGAAGGACTAATGCAATGAATCTTTTTGTGCTTGTCTTGCTCATCGTCTCCTTGCTCGCTCTGCACCTCCCCACTGCCAGTGCTCGCCATGGTGAGTTCTTGTCCGTCTCGTTTGCAGTCGCAGTCGATGTGCGTGAGATTTAATTTGCCCTGATCCGTCGACCCTCACTGTTCTTATTGCAGTTGCCGTGGTAAACCCAAACAATGGACTGAACAGCAGAGCAACTAAGGTTGGTGAAATTAAAATGCCGAATCTTTGCACTCATCGTCACCTGTTCTGTTCACTGAGCTTGCAAATTAAGCCTACCGATAGATTCTTGAGAAGATTCTTCCAGTACAAATTTTGCTGAACTTACCTATACCATTGCGTGCAGAACCTCGCAAAGCCGTCGACCGATGATCTGCTAGCTGACAAGAACGAATTATTCTCATGGCGGAGGCTCGGTGCACCGAGCAAGGAGGGAGCTGGAACCATAGGAGCGGCGGCGGCGGCGACGGCGACTTCGGCAGGCTCTCGGCCGCGGACTGTGGGGATGCGCGCGGCGGCGAAGCACCGGGACGCGGCCGCCGAGATGTACAACATGCTCAAAAGGGACTACGCGTCGAAGGCGAGCCGCCGCCGGCCGATCAACAACGGCGCCACGCCGTTGCAGGCGAATAAGAAGCCCTAGATAGCTTATAGCTCCCCCGGCGTGTTCTCAGGCCATTTGGGCCTAGCTGGGCATCAACATGACTAGTTCGGTACATATAGTTAGAGCTAGCTACCCTAGCTGCTGCTTCAGGCTTTGTTATTAGTTGCTAGTCCTAGGTGATTAGGAAGAGGTCAGTATACTTAGTTCCCCCATATGGAATAATGCCATCTGGCCAGCCATAATCTAGCCTTCAAGATGGACATCCTGTTTAGCCCTCACTGCAAGAGCATGAACCATTCATGTGCATGTGCTGATGGGCAATTTTGTCATTGGTGTTCATGCTTGAGGCTAGATACCAAGTAGTAGTATATACGTCTGCACCGGTACCAGGTCGAGCAGATGTGCTCATATATGCTTGTAACAGCTTCATCGATTTACATGTATTTGCACTTGTTTACTGTCATGCTGTTCTGTTGCTTGCTTGGCCAACATAACTTCAGTGATTCTAGCAGCAGAGCAGCACCGGCATGAATTCTATATCAAAGCTATATCTTCATTCCTCACTCATCATAGTGTTGTAAATTACAAGCCACTACCGAATCCGACAAGCCATTAACCTGCTAGGATAAATAAGAGCAGCAGGGCATTTGGGGTGGGGGCAGACAGCAAGAGGAGGGAGAAAGGAGAGAGAGATATTTGAATGAATTTAACATGGGCTACCACGGGCTCAAGCGTGACAGACACGAAGGGCTGAACTCAACAGGCAAAAAAGAAATGCAGGGGAAAACGCGTTCAGAATTTACAGCAAAGGATTCTGTAACCCCAGCCTCGGTCTTCCCTCAAACGCCTGCGGTCGGCCTTTGCCATCTTCACTGGGCTGCTGTTCCACTCGTTCTGTAGTCTGTGAATTGGAAAACAAAAGAATGGTGCTTGATCAAATAGCTTCGTATATAAATAACACACTTGAAGAATGTCCTACTGGTTGGTTCAAAAGTTCAGAAACTACCATGAGCCAAATACATGACACATCCAGGTATGAAGTTAGCAATTAACATAAGGAAAATCTATCCATGCCTGAGTGATCTTTCTTTAACCAGCGAAATTTATGTTGTTTACTGTTTACAGTAATAGAAGAACAAATTCAATGCCGGTCCATTCAGATGCACAGCGAACTATCAAACTGCTTAAATGGGGATATATTTTATCAGTTACGGCAAAGAGATTTATATAGAGACGGGATTAGTTGTTTAAGAGAGTTAAATGACAATAATGAAGGGCAAGAAATAAATTCTACGCTGAAAAAAAAGGTTAGTCTTCACTTACACTGGAAATGCGAAGGACCGGGTACTTGTTGTGCTACTTTCTGATCGAAGAGAAATGTTGCCAGAATAAGGTATGTGACCAGAAGGTGTCAGTGGACCTGACGTAATGCTAGGTCCAGAGAAGCTTGATTCAAAGGGATTGCGAATAACAGTTTGTGCAGTCACTTTTGCGCTATCAGGTCCATTAGGTTGAACCACGGGTTCTGTTTGCACAGGAATTGAACTCTTACTGTCCGTGGTATCCTCGTTTATTTTTGCGCTAACCTCAACATCTCTTGGATTAAAATCATTTATATCTTGGGCACTATCAGCCTCACATTTTTTACCGTTCTCAGTTTTGACATCACTAGGCTCTCCATTGCTAGCAGAGAGAGATGTAGCAGAACCCATTTCATGCACCGCATCAGTTTTCGCATCATTAGTGAGATTTTCTCTCTGGTCATTACATTGTTCAGATAAGTGGCCATCCAATGTGCTTGAACTTGGTTCAACAGAGTCTGATCTATTCTCTTCAATTATGGCTTCATCTATTTCAATAGGATCAAATCCATCCAGTGCTCTGTTGACAAGATCACTAAAACTATCTGTCTTTTCAACAGGACAGATGGGTGCTATAGAAGCAGCATCCACAATAGTCGGGAGAGAGTAATTAGGTTCCCATGTCTCTTCTAATGATCCATAGGCAATAAATGGGTTGTAGTGATTAACTTGGTTGGATCCTCCCTTATCCAATGCAGTACTAACAACCTCTTCAGGTATCCCCACTGAGAAATCAGCAGAGGCAGATTCTACTGGCAAATTGCTGTGAGTAATGCTACTGGCCTCCAATGCACCAATTCCAGTTTCAGAACAATCATTTGATGAAACCTGTATGGCATCAATCATGTTATGTGCTCCAGCGGTGTAGATAATATTATATAAATAAATGAATGGTTATAAATTTTATCTGCAGCTTCTCATTTATTGAACAAATAAACTGAACACGTAAAACCAAATCACATTTTTTTATGAGAATAGACAAAAAAAAAAAAAAAAATCTCCACTTAAGTTCACGGCTTATCAGACAATTTTGTTACTATACATCAATGGTCAGAATGAATTGCGAGGATCAAAGTGGTGTTCCTGCATGATTTCAAATGTATTGATCTGTAAGTAGTAGTATACCTGATGAGATGCTTCTCCATTGAAAAATGGCTCCTGATTTTTATTGCTCTCGGAAATGACACTGCCAACCTGCTGGCAACATTGAGCTCCTTCATGACATATTAACTGTTTGGGGTTTACATTATCGTCATTTGAATCGGTAGATATGGCTGCAATATTGTTGCCTTCGAAATCATGCTCTTTGCACAAGGAGTCTTGTTCCCCAGTATTGCCATCAGTAGCACACATGACAGGTAGGATGACTATTTGTGATTTTAATTCGAGTCCAAGTTTTGTAGAGTCAGATCTTATCTCTGCCCCTAGGTCACTGTTTTTATCTTCTGAGGAATCAAAGTTTATGCACACCTTTTGATCTTCTAGCTTTTCTGTTGAAGACTTTTGATCAGGAAGAACTCCTTCATCAATGCAGACATCCTTGACAAAATGGCCACCATAATCAGAAGAAAGAACTGTGTCTGGTAGTTTGATCTCTACAACATCCTTGTCATACGAGTAATCTTCAATGCGTGTCTGGCCGGTTTTACCTCCAGTCTGATGCTCACTTTTCACAAAACTATTTTCGGATTGATTGGTTTGTTCAACCATTTTATCTGCCAAAAAAAAGTGCTTACTTTGCGTTTTGATCTCACGGTCTAAGTCAGGACTGCCATTGGATGCAAGCTCATGAAAAATATGACTTTTGTAAGGCCTTCCATCATCTGCATGCCGATATAAAAAAGAGCCACATTAAGAATCTGGACAGAGAAGGGAAACAATCATGACGAAACGTTTATGCTTTCTGGTTTGAACAGTTAATCGACCAGCCCAATGGAGACAAGAAGTATATAGAAAAAACTTATTGTGATGGAATTAACATTAGAGAACTTCATCTAAGGCCCCGTTTGGACGCACTGAGATATTGGCATCGGATAACGTGCATATTATCTGAGAGTATCTAGCCAAAGGTTGATAAACTAGGATAGTGTCTTGCTTCCCATTACCCGAGGCAAAAAATCTGGTACGTTTGGGACTGAGTTCAGATACTAGCAGTGAGAATCCAGTAACTTTATCCGAACCAAACGCAGCCTAAGTTCATCTGTAGGCTCTCTTTTGTTGTAGTTAAGCTATCACTTCAATCATATGCAAGAATTAAAATTTAATTCAGTGACTCACTTCTCCGATATCAAGCACGTCTTCAATGCACAATGTTTATTATAGAGAAACTCAGAAAAGTACTATTTGCTTAAATAAGATGCTGTTGGTAGACGGTAGTCCTGAAGAAACAAAAGCCAATAACTGACAATCTTTCTACCAGATGAAAGAAGATGGCGACTCGATACAAATAGAGCAGCATTGTTGTGTCACAATAAAGTCAACATTAAAGTTTGAAGTTAATTAAAAAAGGACTAGAATCAATGGTATATGACGGATCCATCTCTGAGGATTAAAGCATAAAACAATAGGAATATACCAGGCATGAATGCCAACAATTACCTTGGAGCCTATCGCCTGCTGAGTGTGACAATTTCACAAATAATTATAACCAGAAAGAAAATTCACTATGATGTGGTGGTTTCTAGCATTTTTTAACGATTCAATTCAATGCACATCTGTGGATTCAGCCTGAAATGAAATGTATCATGCTATCAGATCGCAATGTATCTACAAACTACCTTTTGAAGGCATAATTCAGCCTTCGCCGAAGCCTAAAACCAAGCCCATCAAGGTTCTCAGAAATATGCAAATGTGCTTAACGGGTGCACATATAGTGAGTAAAAGTCCAAAGACTAGAGGTGAAACTCAGTTACCTATATTCATGGTATGCACATATGGTCCTTAAGCACTAGCCATGCCTTAGCAGCTGTCTTTGATAAACAGCGCTGATTATTTCCTGCAGAAGAAAAAAAAGAAACAGAAGTCAAAATACTCCCGCGATCCAACCAGGAAAAAAAAGGTGCATGCTTCCTGTTCACCAGAATGGAGGACAAAAAGCTGCGTTTGCTAATGCCGATGTCCATCCATCTGCAAACAAATGCCGTGTTTCGCGTAAACTAGATTCCCATGGGAGGAAAAGTCTCCTAGCGTCCTGATAGAACCAGACACTTTACGCCCTTTCATAGACACCCAAAAAAAGAAGGAAGAAAAAGAAATCAAAAGACGAAACCATCTCGCAAAAACATATGCTAAAAGAAGCAGAAACTCTGAAGAGCGAAAGCAGATGCAACGACCTTTGTGCCCAACAACTCCTTCGCATGCATTTTGGCCTCACCAAACATCAGCGGATCAGCCGTTTCTTCACGGAGAAAGTCAGCCTCAATGTACACACGCATACAGCTAGCCTACAGAGCACACAGCCAGCGCAGCACCAGACAAAGCACCGGATACCAAAACTGCAGGTTTCCATACGCACCGAAGCAGAGACGGTCGGTCGGTCAGACGTACAGGCGGACAGGGAAAGGAACAAAGCAGCGCTACCATAGGAAGCAAAGGGAGACAAGGACAGACTTGGTTGGATTATGGATCAGAGCACAATCACGCCCTGATTTCTTCCTTTCCTCTCACGGAAGGAACAAGCGAGGAGGAGGAACAGGAACAAAACCAGCAACCGCGCCACGATCCACCTTGCCCCAGCATCGATACCAGGGGCCGGGACTTCGAAGGAACTGGCAAGGGCCCCGAAGAACTCCGGACTCTGATGACATGGCTTTAACTGCGCCGCATCAGACTGTGTCGGTAAGAGTAATTACAAGGACTGTGCGGCCCAGTGCAGTAACTACGAGCAGGCAAGAACAACAGCACACCAAAGAGTAGCAAGCAAGCAAACAAACAAACAAACATGAGAGAGTTTGAATTAAAGGTTCTATTTTTTTCTCCTTTTTCTGTGATAAAAAAGCTGCACCTCCAATCCGGAACCATGGAGCAGCGTGTCGAATGCTACTTCTGCCATTCTATCACTGGCCTACCG
Organism: Paspalum notatum; assembly: GCA_022530915.1. Lineage (NCBI taxonomy): Eukaryota > Viridiplantae > Streptophyta > Magnoliopsida > Poales > Poaceae > Paspalum > Paspalum notatum. Next base: position 35,033,319 of record CM039689.1, read on the forward strand.
ATTCTCCAGAAGTTCAGATCAGAGTTTCTGAAGAAATAAGGAAAAGCTTGTGCGCAAAACGAACCGGGGAGGATGAACAGGGCCAAGAAACAGAGTCTTCCCTTCTTCTCACTCCACATGCAGAACAACCCAACCGTGGACGAACACAAGAACACGACGAGAAGACCGAGAGCTGGTGTTGGGGGGCAGGACGGAGTGGAAGGAAGGATCAAGAGCTCTGACCTTTGTGCAGGCAGGCGCCGCCGCAATTCTCTTTCCCTTCTCTGCTAGCTGCGTCGTCGGCCGCGAAGGAAAGCTCCGGGAGAACCGCCGGGAGCAGCGGGGGCCGGCCGGCAAGGCAAGGATGGGATCGCGGCGGAAGCCCGAGAACCCAAAAAATTCCGGGATACACAGAAAAGAATTTCCCGGAGCGGAGGGTGGAGACTTAAATAAACGCCATTCATGAGGCGCAGCAGAGCAGCGCAATAAATTTGATGCGCTGGGATGGCAATTTTTACGAAAAGGCCCCTCGGCGAGGTGCACGAACCGAAGCCTTGGATCGCTTCGAGAACAAGGGGCCTGCGAGTTTTTTTTTTTAGCGCGGGCGTCGGTTTTGCTTTTCGGTCCAGGAATTTTTGTGAGACGGTTGACTTGGTAGGTTTCCATGCCATTCAGCTTGTTTCGAGGTGCAATTCGTATATATACACACATCCATACGTAGGACACCCCGAGTACATGGTGGGTAGGGATGCAAACGGACCGCTAGCCAGCCTGCTTACATTGCTAATTGTAAGCATTATTTATAGTGCTATTAGTATAACACTTCCCTTTTGTACAGTATAAGAAATGATTGCGTAGTAATCTTTGGTATTTAGTGAAAAAGGAATTCTCACATGTGGTATTCATTCGATTTTTTCACCTAAAATATGGATTGTGGTGTTATTGTTATAAGAAAAACGTTCCTTTTTTGTTTTGTGCCTGTGTGGGAGGGTGGGGGTATTAACATGAAAGAATGACGTGCATAAAAAGTGGCTGACATGGCAGAGAGGAAGCATCAGGTCTACAATCTCAATGGCATAGTCTTGATCCACTCAAACCGATGCTAACCAAATAAGAATCATACAAAACTGGAGATGGCTAATGAGCAATGGTCGGCGACAATGAAAGACCTCCTCTTCCTCCTCCTCAATGGCTTTAGGATTCACGTATTTGGTGGCAGGGCTACGGTTTTGTGCTTGGATTGGGGTGGCACCGGAGTAAAAAGAAGGGGTTGAGACTTATAACATGTTTGGTTGGGCTCTTTTTAGCCCGTAATCATTCACGGAGCCAACAGGTGCTGTTGCTTTGCGTTTGGTTAGCGACATACGCAATATCTCCACGTGATCGAATACCGGGCTGTAGAATCTCACTCTTGTCCCTTTGCCGGCGTTATCGAATACCGTGATGCGGCATACGACAGAGAATGCAACCAAACAAAGATCGTTTTCCACTGCACTGGAACGGTTTCCGCCGCTTACTAGCTACATTGACGTTCCCATTCCTGTAGTTGAAACAAACACCACCTTAAGAGTAATGGTCATGACTAGTGATGGTGGAAGCATTCAAGAACAACCAGCAGGGAGGGCTGGTAGCTGCTAGAAAAAGAATCTGGTTGGAGGAGTGGGGAGCCAGCAACAAAGATGGATAAAAGTCGCCTATCAGAAGCAACGGTAGATGTTGCCAACTGCAGGGTCATGGACTCATGGTGCGTATGTCGAAGACGTACGGTAACACCTAGATCGGCGGTAGTCACTACCAAAGTCCATGCTGTAATTTTTTTTGTCTTTTACTTTTGGAAAATGACATAGCTAGCATCGATAATATAATCAATGGTGGTCATTGCAACATCGATAAAAAAAAAATAAAGAGCCCTACAAGCTAATAACGGTTTATGCAATGGAATGCTAGCAAGTAAAATGCGTAGCTGTGTGCCTTTGGGCCAACAAGAAACATAGAAACCACCATCACACCACACCACAAATTTCCTTAGTAGGTAAGTGCAATTTAGTTTCTTTGCAGAACCTGAGTGGAAACGTGGATTAAGTTTAAATCCTACTCCATGCATGCATGGGGTTGCATATGGTACTAGTACTATTACTGCGATATTAATATACTAGTACAGTATATGGTAGACATGAAAATCTTTTGTTCAGTTTTCTTCCATTGCTGTACCGGGAGCAGATCTGTCAATTGATACGCTTCAGCACTGACACAGTGACACTGGGCGAGATAAACTTAGAAAGTACTACTGGCAGTAATTACGGGTAAGGCCGGGGTGTACATGCGAAATGCTAAGAAGGGTCAAAGGAAAGGAGGCATTATTTTAGCAACAAATGGCCGGGCCAAACCGGGAGGAGGAGACAGCTCGGGTGCATTTAAATACTCTAATGTGACTGTCCAGTCTACCTCTATGGACCCCAATTCTTCATTAGAGACAAAGCAGAAGCCATGCTTCCGTCAGGCAAAGGCAAGGCTCAAATAGATAATACTGCTAGCATACGTAGGCTTAATAAATAGGAGCATGATGAGATTAGTAGCATTCAGGATTTGAAACATCTCATTGACATGAACATGGCCCCAATTTTTATTCGCAGAGATCATATCAGAAAAAAACAACTACTACATCCATTTTCAGAAAGGTTGTGATTCTAACTTTGTTCTCTACGTCAAACTTTTTTTTTAAATCTTTGACCATCTTTTTTAGAAACTAGTATTGCTAAACAGCATGTCAACTATATGTCGTGAAGGAATTTCTTACGCTGAATCGGAAACATAAAGTTTATGTTGTTAAATTACAGAAACCTCTAGCAACTGATGGTCAGCATAGAAAAGTTGACAAAGGTAGAACCGCATCATTTCCAAAATAAGAGAATACCTATGATACTAAATATAGGTCTTTATATGAATGGGCTATGTGAATCCCCTTTTGCTTCTATCACCGATTTACAAGAACGCGTAAGATCGACAGCATGCGTTTGGTTCAGATTGATCATGAAATATCGTAACGTCCAATCAATTTTTAGTTTAGAATGGTAATGAATATGGTTAACAAAAGTGTCATATTGAACATCGTGTCAATAATCCATTGAGATATTGCCTCTGTCCTGAAACCCAATTAAATCATTCTAGGTTTGGCTAAAATTACAGTGAGAAAACGCCGTACTCGACGACGGAGACGCTCTACCATTAATCCATTATTATATGAGTGGGCATCGCAATTTCGTCGTCACCGATTCCCCTGCCAGCGTGCGTGCGTGCGTGAGTGAACCGTGCTAGGATGTTCCGGCGAAGCTGAGAAGAATCAGCGAGCGTCACACGTAGGAGTACTCATTAATTACGGTCTAAAAAAGGGCAATCTCTGATGTTGCAATGTCGGTGAACAACTACGATGCCCAGCCCAAATCGGGTACTCCATCGTGCGCATCGATCTCTAGCATCTATCCGTAAGCAGTTGACTGCTCAAAACGGCATCTGTTTATGTCAACGCATCCGATCTCTAGCATAAGTAAGCAGGGTCGCAAAAGATCGAGGTGGATTAAGCTGACGGATCGGAGGCTGGATCGATCTCCCTCATGATTTCGCAGCGTCCGCGAGGATGCTTTCTTTTGGGGTGGTGGCGGGCGAAAAGAAAGCAGGGGGAGGGAGGGAAATGATGCCGTTGACTCGTGCACCCTCTACCTCTAGGCATGGTCGCATGGGTGGTGGAGCGGATGATTGGCTGCCGCCCGCGGAAGGGAAGCGGGGAGGCGAATGCCGAGTGGTAGTGGCAGAATTGGCAGGGACTCATCCGATCCGTTTGACCCCGGGCGGATCGCCATGATTTGCCGGCCATCATGCCCGCCACTCGATCGACTCGAGTCGAGCCTGCAGGTTGCAGGACTTGGCTTGGTTGGCTTGGCTTTTTGCTTCGACGTGTGTTCCAGCCTGCGGCGCAGCAGGTTCCCCTTCCCCCCGGCTTTGCTCTGCTTCCCACTTCCCAGTTTTGGGACCGTGGGCGGCTTGTACCTGAAATGGGCTGAGGCGTGACGTCATGCCGATGTTCCAAGCCCCGTTGAGACTTGAGAGAACGGCGGGAAATGGGTGTTCCCGTTCCTTTTTCCTTTTCTTTTGCTACCACATTTTAAGCTTTTTTGTTAGACCGTGACACCTAGAGGCTAGAGATTCTCGGCTAGCTTGTAGCTTTGTACGGAGCAACAGTATTTACTTCGTATTTAAAGATAAGTTGTGGTTGTTTTTTCTCTAAAACTTTGATCGTTCGTCTTATTCAAAAAAATTCATAGATTATTACTTATTTATTTGTGATTTGTTTTATTATTGTATAAAGTTTGAGTGTTTACACAATTGTTTTTGAATAAGACGAATAATCAAAGTATTGAAAAAAAATCAATTGTGATTTATATTTAAATACGGAGAAAATACTACAAAACAAGGCCGGGCAAGGCTAGACCTCCTATCCTACACAACTACCCAGAACACTAGGTCTTCTTCTTTAACATTTGGCGCGCGGGGAAGGCTGCTGCCAGGCACCAGCCCTGCCCACCACTAGGGTTTTAAATCCCAAACAACATTCATAAATTTTTTTTTTGTTTTTGGTCTCATACAGGAAGTGATTTTCCAGTACTTTTTGGTATTGTTGTTTTAAAATTCAAAACGTTTTGTAAAAAAATGGGAAAATATGATAAAAAGCTAGGTGTTTTCTAAGCCATTAGGATTAGAACATGTTCAAATCTAAGATGATTTGTTTGGTTAAAATTACATTTTAGTTTTTTTAAACAAAAAGACTGTGGGGGAGATCCCATAGTAAAAAGGTTTTTTCATTACAGAGTACAATCACTGCCACCAGCAACAACAAAAAAAAAAAACCAAACAGCTAGCCGTCTAGAGAGCACACTGAAAGGAGAAGAGATTACAAATTGTCTGGCCATAAAGCAACAACTAATCGGTGATCTTCCCTAAGCCGCAGGCTTCAGAGCTTGACTTCGTCTTTGAATTTCAGAATCCAAAGACCGAGAGAGGCATTTTGTCCATCAAAGATCTTAGTTGAAAGAAGGTTATTTGTAGTTTAATGAGTTAGGGTTTATGGTTTTTTAGTGTCCACGCTATAAAAGGGTTGAAAGAACGTGCCTTTTGAGTAGAATGAGAAGTATTTTTTATTTCTCTTTGCACTTCCATACTATCTTCGTTACTTATCTTCATACTATCTTCATTACGTATGTATAGACATTGTTTATTGGATTAAACTTATTGGACTTTTATGTAGACTATGCAATTTATGTAATATAAACTTGTATTATGGTCTATGGATTGTAACTATGTACTTGCGTTACTGTGGTAAATTTAGTTTAATGCATTTTATTTGTGATTTCTTGTGACAATATATATTTGTTATGAATAATTTGTGTAATATATTTAATATGCATTCTACATTGCAATATACAAAAGACACAAATAATATCCTATTAAATTCATCAATTTTTCGTATGTTTGGAGCATTTTTCAGTCGAAAAATGCCATTTTCTAGGAGAAAATCTAGAAATTCGACCGAAAAATCCAAATTTAAATTTGAATTCTCCTTCCGATCGGAAAATTTAAAAAATGCAAAAATTTTCGGTTGAAATTTCGCTTCCAACGAGATACAGAAAATTGTTTCAACCCGAAAAGGAAAAGGTAAACCCTGCCCATCACTACCACCGGGGACAGGAACTGGGTGCGCAACCAAGGCAACGAAGCCTCTGCAGCTGCAAGGAGCAAAGGTGGAGGCGGGTTTGATTGGGTGCGCAGCACAGCAGGGCCAAGCAACACGTCAAAAGGAGGCAGGGATTGGCTGGCGCAAGCGTGCTGGCCGGGTGTCGATGCAGCAGTGGGTGGGCCAATACGCCATCATACACGCGTAGAGCTCTAGCTACGATCTGTTTTCGTTCGTTTTCCTTTTGTTTTTGGGCCACACGTAGTATCCTGTCGATAACTATGAAATAGTAGTACACGAGTATCATGTCATGTACGTACAAGTTTCTCTGAAGAAAAGAAGAGAGAAAAGGCCAAATCTGTGTGTCCGCGCTGTAGTAAACGGATGATTGATCATTTGCGCAGCAAGTTATTACTCCCTTTGGGTCCAAAAGATCGTCGTTTTAAAAAAGTTTGGAGTCAAACTTTTAAAACTTTGACTATATATAATTTTTATATTATTTAGTTTTAAATGTTGAAAATTATATGTAAAGATTTGTCTTATCAAGTATTTTTATAAAAATATAAATTTATTATCATATTTATTTATATTCTAACAAAAACATTGGTCAAAGTTATATTTGTTAGACTGTATCAATATTCAAAACGACAATCTTTTGGAACCTAGAGGGAGTAGCTAATAGCCAGCTAATAACCACCTGTTTTCCATACGTAGTTATCTATCTATCTATGCCGCCGCGCGCCTGCCTTGCATCACGGGCTACGATCGCATGCACTACTCCGTAGAAAACAGACGGATTTTTTCTACCCGAGGCCAAACCGGGGACGGTTAATCTGGGATAGCGTCTAGCTGCTACGGCGTCGATCGGTTCTTCAGATTCTGGTCCCTGTCGCCTTATCTTCGCGTGACGGCAGCACGCACCCGGCCCGCTTTTGCTCACCGCCGCAGGCAGAGGCAGGTTGGGTTGGGTCATTGTGTGGGTGGAGATCATCGTAGTCGTGGTGGCCAGTGGACCTCGCCTGCAGGCAGCCACCTCGATCCATCGGCGGCCGACCGAGCAGGAGCGCGCGGACGCCGGGGGGTGCCGGGCGCGTGCGTGCGCTTTGCGGTGCCTGGCTGGCTGGATCGGGGATCGCCGGCGGCCGCGGGGTGCATGGGCATGGCGCGTTCGTTCCGTTGGGTTTGGTAGGTGGGGCGTGGGCACCATGCGTGCTGCATTGCATATCTGCATGCGCGGCCCGGCCGTCAGCAGCTCCGGTCCCGTGTGGTGCCATACAACCACACACCTGTCCCGTCGATCTGTCAGGGTTCAGGTATATGCGCCTACGGCTTTGATGAGTTCGCTCGCCATCCATCCATCCATCCATCCATCCATCGATCAAGGGTCCCAGATCACGTGAGAGAGGAAAATTAAAAGCATGGCGCCTTTTTTCTGTTTCCACTTTCCAACCATTGGCCGATTGGCGTGCGGAGGTTCCGTTCCACGGAGCGACGCGTCTCGAAAAGAGATATTTATTTGGAAGCTTAGGGACTGTTTGGAACGTGGGAAAACTTCTCCGTTCCTGCGTTTTTTCTGTGAAATTGAACTGATTCCTATGAAATTCCTGCGTAATTCCTGTGAAATTCCTACGTCCCAAACAGGCCCTTAATTTGGTTGGAGTCTTTGCTCCAAATACGTCCTTGAAACAAGAAACATCCCTTTTTCCTTGGCGGCTTCAGCCCCGGCCCGAAACGATACAGCTCATACCGGCTGGTGGGCGGTGTGCCACTCGCACGTCGTCATGTTGTGTTGTGCACCGTCCGACGTCTGAGTACCACCACGGGGGCATCTACTTCTGCTCTGCTGTGGACGTGGCTTTGCGTTGCGTCACCAACCTGGCATGCGCATTTGACCGAGTTCAGCTAATTGTATCTACGTTGTAGATAAAGTGAAATTTAAACACAGACAATGTGATAAACGGTTTTAATCGCCAACTACTAGTAGACATAATTAAGATTCTACACGTGGACGTGGTGGTGTATGTACTACGTCCACCAAGTGCTTTGCGAAGGAAGAACGAAAGCACCCGCCCGGCCGGAGTAATTCTGCACCAACAAAGACATCAGCATGCCAGCCGGCCCGATCCTCGTCTCATCAGTTTATTTCCTCCATAGTACGAAATACCGCACTAATAGCTGCTATAGCAATTCTGCAGGCTTGACGCTAACATTTTTGCAGTATAAAATAGTGCGCTATAGCGCGCTAGTATTTTTAGAAATCTGATACTAAATTCTATAGCGCGCTATTTTGTACATTGAGTTTCTCCCTGCGAGACAAACTACTCATGTACGCTATCCACTAGTAGTAGCTGACGGATGCGTGATCGTGTGGGCATCCGGTCGTACATTTCTTGACGGGCACAGGCTACCAGTCAGATAACGCTTCACTGCAGGTGCATGCTCGCGGCGCTGGGTATCCAAATGGGAATGCCCAAATGAACTCACCTATATAAGAGGCTAAGACCTAATACAAGTACACCTACCGGTACCTACAGGCCTGTGTATAAAGTGGATTACATGCTGCTTCGATCGATCGAGTTGGTGTGCCGCGTCCAGTTTTAATTTGCTTGTCTTGAATTCTTGGTACTCCTACTTTTTTTTTTTTGACCTCTCAAATTTCGCACCTTTATTCACCTGCGCGATCATTGAGATCACTATGAATCCAAATGTTTACAAACTTTGGGAGGGAGGGGATCATTCCACACTAATGGTTGATCCGGGTCCCAACTCAAACCATACTTAGCAAGTTCATGGGTACACACATTGCAAAACCTTGGTACATGACAAATTTCAAAAGAAAAGAACTATGACCTTAAAAGATCTGCTATCTCACAAAACAGGGTATCTCCAATGGAATAATCGTAAGACCCTGTTTTTAGTGTAGAAACTAGACATAATGAATCCGTCTCCAAGATGATATGTGCCATCCCAGCATTCATAGCCGCCTCTAGAGCAGCCAAACAAGGATATCCCTCTGCACACATAGCATTAGGGACTTCTTGCAACTTTCCGGCTCCTGCTAGCACTCCATTGCCTTCATGGTCGCGGATTACAAAGCTCCACGCACCCTGCTTGCTTTCTTTTGCGAATGCTCCATCACAGTTTATTTTCAGTTTATCAGGAGGTGGTTTAACCCAGTGCCTATGCCGGTCAGGAGCAGTCGTCTCTTTGTTTTCATTCGTAGTAGGAGGGTCAGCCATAATCAGCACAGCTCGGTGCACAATGTCCTCAGTCCTCTTCATATCTTCCCCAATGTTTGCTTTGTTTCGCGCCTCCCACCATGCCCAGAGAAGGCCCACTGTTTTTCCTTGTGCATCAGATGGTAGATTCAGGATCATACAGATCATTTCTCTAGCATTGCTTGGTCTCAAAAGTTTTTCTCTCACTTGTTCCAGCCCCATCGCTCTCCAGCATTGTTTCACTCTTTTACATTTCAGGAAGCAGTGACCCCCATCCTCATCTAGCCTCCACCATACTGGACACCGAGTGTCAATCTGCATACCTCTGCGTTGAATGCTCAATCTCCAAGGCAGACTATTTTTTGCCAGGCGCCATAGGAACTGCTTGATTTTGGGCTGGTATTTGAGTCTCCATAGCTTCTTCCATTCACTTCCTGTCTCCCCTTCTGTCTGTTTACTTGATCCCCCAATTTGTTTCTTTTGATCATGCTCAGATTTGTCCTCCAACACATGATACATTGATTTCACCGAGAACAGCCCTTTATTGTCGAAATGCCACGCTAAGGTATCTTCCCTACCTGTCTGTACAGGAATTGACAGAATGAGTGAGGCATCCTTTTCCCAAAAAATGTCTTGGATCAGTTCACGGTCCCATTTGCCTAAAACTGGGTCGATTAGTTCAGAAACTTTTGACAGAATAGTTTGTCCTCTTGGAGTTACCGGTCTTCGCGTGATGCTGTTAGGGATCCAAGGGTCAGCCCAAATGTTAATCTGTGACCCATTTCCTACTCTCCAAATCAATCCTTCCTTTAGCGCTTTGATTCCTCGGAGGATACTACGCCATGAGTATAGCAGTGTGTGTACCTAACAGAGTCGCTACACACTATCTGTCTGGAGATATGTCGTTTTCTTTAATTGAAAGGGCGAGACGGTGCCAATTAAGTGAGATAATAAGCCAACTTATTATTTCCTGCCTTGGATTTAATATGTAGTTTTTTTTTACCATACAAGTCACACTTGTCTAACTTAATCTTAGAAAAAACTATATTAAAAATCTAAGATATTAGGCTTGGGAATGGCCAAATGCATTGTCTATCCCTGTTCATCCACTATTCCAACTGACTCTTTCTCTATCTATAATTGTGCTATAGTGTCAAACAGAACAATAGACGTTCAATTTACTCCACGCCGGAGATGGTTTTACTGTACTCAAATAAGCACACTGTCAAAACATATATTATGGCGTGGATTTTAATGCAACTAATTTGATGCTATAGATGATGGCCCTGTTTCTGTCCCCTACAAAATCGATCAAAATTAGCGAAGATTGACCGGAATGCAAGCATATACGTACTCCCAACACTTGGAAGCACTACCTTTGAATTGATTTAATAAATAGGCGCGCCCGGCCCAGAAATAAAGATGATCCATTCTGCCACCTGAGGTTAACCCATCACGCAGATTTGTATGTTTTCTTTGTATTTTGTTTATGAGAACACAGATTTGTGTGTTGGCAAATGGGCGTCGGAGGTCCTATTAGCCCGACGCACGGTTCGCTGAACTAGCCGACGGCACTCCAAACACGAACCGCGGTAGCTTTCGCATTTGTTTACTCTCTCACGTTCCTTTTTTTTTTGTTTACTCATCTAAAACGAAATCTAGAAGTCCACTGTACCCTTCACTTCCGAGAGGGACAAAAAGGCGGAGATCGCACTGGACACCTCGCCATGTGACGGTGAGCCGTTTGTTTGACCGACACTATTAGACTAATATAAGCCGCTGATTAAGTACACAAGGCCCAAACAGAAAACCACAAATTAAAGCCACAGAAACGCATGGCACTGGCATGTGGGCCGTCGCCTTTTGCCGCTGGGGGCAGGCAGGAGGACGGAGCCCAATCATTTGACCGCGACTGCATGCATGCCCCGGCCGGCCGCGCGAACGCAGAGAGTCCAAGGCCCGAGAATTTTCCAGGATCTCGCTGACACGGCCCCCATGTTCCCATGTTTTAACAAATCAGTTTGTTAAGGTTTCGTCGTCGCGAGGGAGGGACGGCGGAGAGGGTCACGTGATCGCCACTCGCTTCCCTTTGCTGCCTCTCTCCCTCGCTCCGCCTGGAAGGCTGGAAGCCGGCCGAACTAGCTAGCCCGTGAGGCGCTCTTCAAGACAACCAAGGTAACGTGAAGCGAGCAGGGGCAGGGCCCCGTGTTCTCTGCTGCGTGTGCTCGGCTCCATCTGTTAACACTTTTTCTTTATGCGCGCGCGCGCGTGCTGTGTCCAAGTCGAACCACCACCACCGCAGCCGCGTGCAAAGCCAAAAAAAAAAAAAAAAAAAAAAAAAAAAGAGGCGACGCGTAAAAAAAACGTACCATCACGGCATCACACACAATGACACAGCACACCACGACGAGCGAGAGGGGCCTTCGCTTGGCGGCACGGCGGAGAAGCGAGGAGGCGCGCGTGGCGATTGGCGAAGCGTTGTTGAGCAGACCGAAGCCTGCCGAGCCATCCAGCCGGGGCATCGCGTTGCCCGTCCCCATTCATTCGAGCGCCGGCCCGGCCCGGCCGGACGGGCGGGGCGGGCGTCTACACCTGTCCTGCCAAGGAGGCCCGCCAGGCGTCGGCTCACGGAAAGCGAGTCTGCATGCCGTTGATAGGTCATACTCGTAGGTGGTTGGGGGCACAACCGAAAAGGCGGCGGCGGCAGCGGCAGCGGCCAACCGCGTGCCATGGATCCGGCACGCCGCGGCCATTACGCCGCGCCGAAATGTGCTGGTAGGTACGGCGGATCCGGCAGGCAACTCGCAGAGGTCGCAGAGGTGCGGTGTGCCCGCCCGGTGCAGCAACCGAACCAGGCGGCAGACGCGTCCCCGTGCGGTGTAGTAGGACAGGACTAGTTGTTTCTGCGTACGCCCGGCCCATGGCCCAACACAAACCGGCCCCAGCCAGTCAGGCCCAGTGGACGATGTGCCGCCAACGGATGGGTTTGGAGTTGCCTCTGGACGGGCCCGGCCAAGACTGGCACGACGGGAGGCACAAGGCGTTCGTTGACCTCGGTCGTCGGACGTTGTGCGCCCGGCATTCCTCTTCGCCGTCCGTCACCGCTGGACGCTGGTCGGGTTCCGCCGGTGCCGCCGCCATGCTGTTTTTTTTTTCTTCTCTCGGTGCTACGTACATGATCCCGGAGCGAGTGGAGAGCGGTCTCACTCTCATCAGGCACTCACTGCAGCCCCTGAACGCAGTTGTGCAAGTAGTACGATTCGCTGTACGAACGAATCGTTCCAGTCAGGCAAGGCACGCAGGAGTACAGGACAGATCTGTATTTGTAGGCACAGCTCCTGAATAAACTCCAGTTCAGGGCCCAGGCTGAGCAGCGGCCAGGCCAGCTATAGCTCAGCAACCTCTGCCTCCAAGTCCGACCGCGCTGCCACACCGTGAGCAGCAACAAGCTCAGCAGGGCCAGGGCTGCTGCATTCTTCGTGGCACACATCAACTCTCGGTTTACTTATACTGGCATACGTACAACACGTACATATTGTGCGTGTTGTAAGATAATTAAGAAGGCAATAAGAAAGAGAAAAATGAAATATAATTAAAAGAAAGAAAACTTAATTGATTGACGTCATTCCTTTCCATTAAAATCAAGAGAAGAAAAATAACACGTGGATATGGGTATAAAATGAGGTGAGAAATAAAAAATGAAAGTGAACGAAACATTTTGCATCTATGGATTTTAGGTCTTTCTATCCCTTCCCAACATTTTTCAAACTGCGCAGTGGGACCAACGTGAGAGGTATAACTAGATAAAAATGTTTTAAAAAAACTTATAGTGTAGATATAGATAAAAAAAAAACTCTCGGTTTGGCCTCAACAAGGACGATCAGAGGGAGTATATCCATCAGTGCCGTACATAGGCATGCCTCTCTTTCTCTGACATGAATTTTACTCGTCTGTCAACATGCAGCAAACCGGTATGCAGAGCAGCAGGGAAAACACTTCCGAGGAAATGAGATACATCCCGCACCCGCAATCCACATGATAACAAAAGATGTTGCACGTTCAACGATAATAATTAAGTGTGCTTGTACTTGTACTATTACTGGAGCGAACGATCGTCCTTTTTTTTTGTCCCCCCAAGTTAGGAACGCTGTACTCTGCAACAGCCAACATAACTGAGGTCACCAATCAGTCTGCCGTCTGAGTGGTTTATCCACATAAATTACGCCAAGTTAAGTTTAACCACTGAAGAAGATAAACTTCTGATGATTGTCATCTCTCTACTATTTCCTTTTAGTCGTTTGACACTAGGTACTAGGTAAGTCTGGTGTCTGCAGCTAACTCCAGGGAGGCCGGTATAGCAGGAGTTGCTGAACAGGGCCGCAAAAGACACCTGTAGATTAGATGAAGGTCAGCATATTAGGACAGGAATGGTACAAAATCAATCCATATCTGTGAGAAAGCACTACAATGCATAATCAATCATGTAGATGGTGTTTTCAATATAATGGAGAAATGAAATGAAGATCCGTTGAAGCAGCATTGATGGTGAAAGTCAAATATGGAAAAAGGGAAAGCAGCGCTACATGCAAGTCATTACTTGAAACCTCACTAGCTGAAAACCTTGGAAATGGCTAAAGGAACTAGACCATTAGACACTCTCAAGCCCCAGCCAAACAAAGAAGAACACCACTGGTAGTCTGGTATCCTGATTGACGATAAGTCTAGCAAGAATCCTGTCCACTAGACAAAAGGGTTCGCTTATCCAACGCCCAGTCAGTAAAAGAGTAGCCTGGAAACCAGACTTCTAATGGTTGACCTCAGAACCTGGAAAGAACCTCTCAGCATGAATCAGGCACCCTGCTTTCAGTAAAGTTTGTTCATCTTACCTTGAGTACATTTCAGTAATAAATCAAATTGATCTTCTCCCAGTTCATTGTCAGTTTGTCACCAGGATAATAATATCTTATATCCCATTGATTATATTGGGCCTGTTCGGTCGGCTGCAAACGGCGGGCTGCTGCTTTGCTGTTTACTGTAGCCACAGTAAAAGTAGAGTGCATGTATACTGCTGCTTTACTGTTTGTGCGCAGCTTTAGTTGCAGCCCAGCAAATAAAAGCCAACCGAACAGGCCCATTCCATTTATTGCATTGTTCAGTGTATTGTGCGAGCAATAGATTGAAACAAAATGAAACTGCCCACGTGACAATTGTTTGCATGACATTCAACTAGAATTCATCCTTTCCATTCAATTCACTATAATATCTACACTTTCTCCTCTTTCAGAACATTCTCCCAGCAACAAAGTCAAACTTGCCTCTCAAAAAATGAAGCAAAAACAATATACTTAAAGGTTGCACAAAGTGGAAAGAAAGGAGTCACAGGCATAGCATTAAAATCTAACATTCAGTTCGACGATTTCCATGCAGTTGTACCTATTAAGTCGAATGGGGGTAGATAATTAGCTCAAATTACCATGCAAGAAACTATCTTTGGCTAAGCAAGTTTAATAATCTTTTACAGTCATGGAGTCAAAAAAAGTTATTCAAATATGTTGGTAGTCATGCAGTATGACAGAACCAACCAAACCCATTGCTTTTTTTCAGTTTTGAGTAGTATGCCAAGACCATATGCTAGGACTCCTAGATGGTCAGTAACTCAATATAAGCAAGAAGGATATGCATGGGCAGTTGGGCACAGTTAAATATATACATCGCCCAAACATGTATGCTAGTAAATGTATGTTTCTATGTGGATCAAACACTAGTGGATGACGATTGGTCTGTGCTATGTAGCGTGGTATTGTGAAGAGAGACGTTCATTTCATTACAAGGTTCCTGATAAGTAGTTTCTTCACTATACAGTACCATGCAACACTTAATTAACACAAGTCCTGAAAGGTAGGAAAAGACACTGTGCCCAAAAGAACGGCACCATTTTGTTCTTGCGTTCTGACTTCGGCCAATGAATTTCATGAATAGGATCAATGACTAATGAGTTCAAATGTTTTACACAACGTGTTCTCATGAAGAGGGGACATTTGAATATGCAGTATGACATGGCATAAAAACACTTAATCAAGACAAAACAGCATGCTGACAGCTTAAGTCAACAGCAAAGCAATGATGTATGTAACCACTGCCAAATAGCATCATTGCGGCGAATGCAGCGTTTTTTTTTTTTTCGCCCTAGGCCCAGCCTAATTGACCAACAAGAAGTGACAACTATTCACCATATGCAGTAACCAATAATGCTCACACAGGATGCAGCCTGAAGGGAGAACATATTAAATTAACAGTGACTGAATAGAAGAATCAAATGGAGCAGTCACGGTATTGGTGACAACAAGAGTTCGCTCCCCTATTCTAGAAAACAAGACATCAATCTCACTATATTGAGTCTATAACAGTAGAAAACGAACCATAGCTCAAGCATCAAACTTTCAAATTTCAAAATCTACGCACTTTTAGACACCATAATGCAACACGGTACTTAAGGAGATAACATAATGGTACTATCCTGCCAGAACAAGAAGAGCTGTCTATGTACATTTAGGCAAGAATATGACTAAGGTGTGAAAAGCTGCAACTCACAACAAGAACACTATGAATGATTGCTCCAAAAAATGAATGCAGCAAAACCGACCTAGTTGAGTTATGGCTTAAGAACTACAGTTGCTCCAAAAATGAACCAAGCCTAGTTTGGTAATAACTTAAGAACTACACACCACTCTACACTAGTTATAGGATGAAATAAAACATCATGGAAGAATGTGATTCCTAGCTTTAATTTACCATTTAGCCAAAAGATGCTTCCTCAAGTGCAAAATTAGCGCCGCCTCCTTGGACGATCATCATCACTATCATCCATTGATTGGCTCCTTGACGTCACCCGTCTTCTCCTATCTAAATCAGCACACTCAGTGTACTCCTGGTGCTTTCTCTTGTCATCCACATGTCGATCCCTCTCATTACAATGCCTCTGCTCCCTTTCCTTCTCCAGGACACGCTCCTGACGGCTCCCATCACGGTCAGCTTGCCTCCCATCCAGATATCTCACATTGCCAGTGCTCCTTTCCTCACTCCTATTACTTGGTCTCTCCTGCTGCCTCATACCACGCCCCTTCCTATATTCCCCATTTCCGTGCTGCTGCTGCGCCTGGTATTTCTGCGTTGGTGGCATTGGTTGCTGCCATGGCATCTGATAACCTCTGAAGTTCCATCCATGCTGTGCACCCCATAAGCCCCCAGACATCCCCTGGCCATGCCAGACCCCCGAGCCATGCATTGCCATCCCACCGGCAGCCAAGAACGCTGGGTTCATTTGGGGCGGCACCGCAGACAGCATCGTACCATTGTAATGCCCCATTGACTGAAACCCACCGTACCCAGCGACACTTCCCATTCCGCCACCGAACGGCTGCCCAGGAGACGGCCGGGGAACCACGGACCGTGGCCGTGGAAGTGGCGCCAGAGGCGGCCGATCACCCAACGAAGGACCCACATTGCCTCGAACAGCCGTCGCGTCGGTCGGTCCCCGGCCACCGTTGCCGAGACCTCTGGCAGGGTTCGGGGCCGCCCGAGGCGCCTTGGCATAGGAGTCGGAGTCGTCGCCCAGCCGGTGCAGAGCGGGCGGGCGGGTGAGCGACGCGACGCAGCGGCGCCCGTGGAAGGCGTGGCCGTGGAGCACAGCGGCGGCCGACGCGGCCGCGGCGTGGTGGAGGAAGTCGGCGCGGCAGATGCCGCGCGACTTGCCTGTCTGTTTTTCGTTGTAGAAGCGGAGGCCGTAGAGCGCGGCGGCGGCGCCGTGCGCCGCGAGCGCGGCCTCCACCTCCTCGTCCGTCGTCCACCAGTGGAGCTCGCTGATGTACAGCGCCGTGCACCTGGGCAGCGCCGAGGAGTAGGAGTCGCCTCCACCGCGCGGCGGGCGCTGCGGCGGCGGCTGGTGGTGTCTCAAAGCGGGCGGAGGAGGCAGCGGCGGCTGGTGGTGTCGCGGGGTGGCGGGTTTCGGCTGCGGCTCGGGCTCGCGCTGCTGGGCGTGGGTTTTCGGCGCCGGGGCGCGGTGCGGCGGCGGGGATGGAGACGGGGAGCGGCCAGGGGAAGGGGTTTTGGGAGGCGAGGTCGGAGCCGGAGAGGGGGTGAACGGCAGGAGAGGGATGAAGCCAACGTTGACATCACCGTAGAGGTCGTCGTAGGCCTCGTCGTCGGAGGGGGTTGAGGGGAAGCGGGAGTCGTCCCGCACCGCGGCGATCGCCTCATCGGCGTGCGGAGAGGCGGAGGCCGCGAGGAGCTGGCCGCCGGCGTCGTCCCCGCCCATGGGGGTGGCGGTGGCGGACGCGGCGAGGAGGGTTTTAGCGTGTGTTTGGTTTTGGTTGGTTGGGTGGTAAAGCTGAGCAGTGAGCGCAAGCAAGCACGGCAGCAACAGGCGACAGGCGTGAAGGGAGCGGGGAGGCCGCCGCCGCCGCCGCTACAAGAGTGGTGGGATGGGGGGCCAATGGGGGACGATCCTTTTGCTTGTGACAGCTGTAAGCCCGTTCACGACTTTAAACCGGCAGAGAACGAGAGTTACCCTGCAAATTCATGCAATTCGAACTTTTCGAACGTTCATGCACTACAAAAATTCAAATTCTATTCAGCATTTGGGTGTTTCCAGCCTCCGCCTCTGGCGTTTGAGGATTCCCAAAATCTCCCAGCGAGAATCACCTGTAGCACCCAACGTTTCCTATGGAAACCTTTGGGTTATGTGTCTAGAATCTCACAATCCAACGCATTTTGCAAACCTTCGGATTATGTGTCTAGAATCTCACAATCCAACGCATTTTGCATTTTGTCAGGTAGTGTGCAATATCTAAATTTGTAGAATCCGCACAAACCCAACACAGCCTGTTTTTTTGTGGTACGACGACAATGACATCCCCAGTGCCAAGCTTTTTTTTTTTTGGCTAGGCACTGCCACGCTAACTTAGTTTCAGACCGTGGTCACCAGGAGGAGCATCCAAGGGATGGCATCCACTATTCCAACTATCTCTTTCTCTGTCTACAGTGCGCAAATAATTTTTTGCATCTCTATATGCCCTATCTACCGACCTTGGTCTCACTGGCATGACACCCCGTTTGTGTGCCCGCTCAATCACTCTCCTCCACCTCCATCGGACCAGCCTACTGTTGGGGACCTCCCTTTAGGTCCAAAGGATTTTTGTTAAATCTCAACACTCAAACTCCAATCCCTATCCCACGAGAGTTGGAGAAAAGATGGTAGCAAGAGAAGAAAGAAATTCAGGTGCTAAATTTCTGCAAAACAACCGGCTGCTAGATAGCTTTTCTCAATTTACAACCTCACCTCTCATATGTTAGATGAGGGATGAGGTGTTCAAAATTTAAATGAACGATTTTGTCGTTGAATATTCCACTATCAAAGTTAGTACTGAGTTTCATCCACTTAGTGAAACTAAGGCCCTGTTTGGTTATGATTAATTCTCGATTTTGGGCCTCCCACCGCCGATTCCCCACTCAAACGGCTCGATTCTGCTTTGATTCTCCCGGCCGCACAATTCCAGCCGAAGTCTATTCCTTCCTTCGCCCTGCTTATCTCGTACGCGACTCGGACGACACGGTTGGAAAAAAGCGAGCTCGATTCCGCCTGCCGGCGCCTCCTCCCGTGCGGCCGGCGGCTCCTCCGCTCTGCCCCTCCTCCGACCTCCTCCTCCGTTCGGCCCCTACTCCTCCGTCCGGCGCTTCCCCCGCCTACTCCCGCCCCCTCACGCGTTCCCCTCCGTCCGCCTGAACTTGTCGTCGTCACCATGGGGGAGGAGGAGGATTCGCCGCCCGAGCTCCTCGTTGCCGCCGCCCGCTCCTCCGGCTCCGGAGCCGCCGACCGCATCCGCGCCGCCGGGCAACATCCTCCTCCTCCCTGCCGGAGCTTCTCCTGCCGGCCCTCCTTCCGACGGCCTCCTCCTCTCGCACCGGCGGCCGCCGCCTGCAGCGCCTCCTCCCGCCGGTGGCCGACTCCTCCAGCGCCTCCTCCCGCCGCCGTCCGTCCACCGACGGCTCTTCCCGGCGCCTCTGCCCGCCCGGCCGGCGTGAACGAAGATGGGTACGGGTGGATCCACTGTAAAAATAATCAATATTGCCAAACACCTAGATTTTTTCCACGGCGGATTCTCCATGGAGCAGCTTGTGAGGTAATCCTACTCACCAGATAATCGAGACCCACAAAAGCACAACCAAACAGGGCCTAAGTATTGAACACCTCCAACTCAAAACTATGTAAACTTGTTACGATCTCTGTGGTGGAATCTGTCACCCTGGATTAAGTCCTTAATTTGACACTGATTAATTCCATGATTCATTATGTTTCAAAAAAATAATAGTTTTGAAGGATAGAAAGCTAAGCTAAGCTTATGCCCTTTGCAATTTTGTGAGTTATGATTGATGCTGCATGTCCATTGCAGAAGACCATTGTAATTGATTGACTGCTTGGACATTGTTCAGATAACATTACGTATTTTTGAGTTCTATAAATGTCAATATGTAAGATTTTCTTAACGTTATTTTTATGCATATTTTAAGTGCCAGACGTTTTTACTTTCGCCTGCGCCAACATCTCAGGACCGCCCGAGTAATACCCCATCACTAATAATAGAAGTTGGCATATGCATCACATCCCGAGACATCCGCGTTTATAGAAAGTTAGGACATCTCTCGGTGAGCAAAAGAATCAGACTTGTAAACGGCATCAGTATACAGTTATTGCATAGTTCAAAGAGTGGACAGTGCGGATGCTAGAGATGGCACTGCTGACATTGGTAAATGAACACTCATCAAGACGATTCAGTGCAGTGAGCCCCAAATAGAAGGTAAAAGACCAAAAACAGGGGAAAAGATCAGTTGTAGTCATAACTTCACACTCGCCTGCCTGACAATGCTCTGCGATCGTGTAGAATACCCAAGATATCCAGACATGTAACATCAGCATCGTCATGATTCTTGGAGCCCGATTTTGTTCCATCTCCCTTATTTACAGAGGTGAGCCCAACCCCATCAAGAATACTCTGACGCACACCAGATATATGATCGTCATCAATGTTTTCTTGGAGCTGATTCTTTGAATTTGTGCAAACTGCTTCAGCTTGATCAGCAAAAAGATACTTTGATTCAGAAGAGCTGCATATGTCTCTGTAGGTATCATACTTTGCAGCTCGTGTTTGGCCCCCTTCCAATATAGTTGACAGGGGGTGTACAATTGAGATAGCACTATCTGTTCTCTCAAGAACAGCCTTCAAATCTAAGAAATCGTTTACAGACTCTTGTTTCTTAAACTGCACAAGGGCAGCAGTTGAATCGATGGCGAAGATGGATGTGACTGAACCAGGACCAAATACTTTGCAGATGCAATCCTTAATTTCCTTTGGTTTGACCTTAGGAAGGAATCCCCAGATGAGAACAATGTTATCATGCACAGCTAGAGGATACCTTCTCATATAACCTGGATCTGGTCTCTCCATGCCAGTGCTTAAATCAAGCACTGTTCCGCTGTTCCAGCTAGGGGACAAAGAGTTGATGTGTCTCTGCAGCTTAGTGTTAGTTGCTAGGTTATCCTGAGATGAGAGCTGCTCGAATTTGATGTCAAGATAAGTGCACAGCTGCGCAAAAACACATCCGGTCATGTATGCATCATACCCTGCTTCGTGTTTGGCACCTGAAATGAAGCAAGAAGACCTGCAGGGTAGCACATCAAACAGAAAAATTGATCAATGTTTCAATTTGTGTAAAACTAGCTCCCATTAAAATGAAAAGATCGCAGCGATGTTCTCTGAACACACCAAAGAAATTTTATGCATAGCCCCTTAAGCTTGTCAAAGGTTATAAAAAATCTTTTACAAAAAAGTATTTGTTATGAATATCTAATGAGTGGTGGGTTTGTAATCAGGATTCCTAACCCTTAGTCTTCTTTAATACTGTATAATGATACACAACTCTCATGCGTGCTTGAGAAAAAAATATTGAAAGAATATAATTGCATCAAGAATCAGAACAAACCATACATTGTTTCGTCTCCTTCAACTTCAATTCTCACAGGAGCAAGATCAGATGGCTTCTCAGCAGATAAAGGGCACAGCAATGAGAAAGCTGAAGACAGTGATTTGCTTTTCTTCATCATCAGTTTCTGAACTGTTTGATTGGCAGACATAAGATGCCGGGTATCTGCAATGTGTGGGAAGATTTTGTGGATACTTAAGGCAAATTCCTTGATAGATGAAGGAAGAGGACCGACAAACTTGCTGTACACTTGGGCAATATCTGTTTAAACACAAAGGATTTTTTTTGAAAAGAAACATGTTAGTGCTAAAAATCAGCAGTGGAGTTACTTCTCATAAAATATCTGTAAGTAGAAAAGAGAATATACCTAGGAAACAACTATGGCCAACAATCAACTTCTTTTCTGAGGAAAGAAGGTCGATGACATGGCGAATTCCTATTGCTGATTTGACTCTTGATTCCCTGTTTTTCAGTAGATCTTCCTGCACGTCTTTCTGCATTGATGTAGAAACAGCTATTGCTTAGATTTAGATTAGAATGATAATAAAGATAGTGATGTTCTGAAGATTGCACTTCTCAATTTGAAACCAAAAGGAAAGAACAAGTGCAAGTGCAAATTACAAAAGATGGACTGCATCATTCAAACTTAAAGTCAATGTCATCTGTCTTTTGAAATAGGCTTAACATAGATAGAAAAAATAACGACTCATATGCCATTTGAAATAAAATAAATAAATCCCATTACCATCAACAATATTTTGTCCTCATCTGTGTCTGAATAAACGACTCTCTTTGCAGATGTGTCATCCTCACCAAATGTACAGACATAAACAAGATCCCTGAAGTTTTTTCTCAAGACCTGCTCAGGCAAACATCCTATATGAGCAGAAACAGATATATAGTGTACCAAGAATCGTTATTAATGCGCAAAACGCTGCTTGGAAAATAATGTGCAATAGGAAACACAATTAGTACAAAGATATTCTAAATCCAATTATCAAAGACTCTAAATTCTACGTGGCATGACAACAGCTAGAAATATTGGACAAGAATTTATCTTATAAGGATCGCTGCTTCCCATTGATGCTTGGGAGCGAAAGAGTGTCCATTCTATTTTATGTTATAGCAATTCGAGAATAGAGACACTTATATGTTCCTAAAGTGTCCCAACCCACATTCAGTGAGTGCAACAGACCTATAGTATACAAGTTATGATAATATAATATATTTCTTTGAAGTTTGAACATTGGTCACTAAGAGTGAAGTACACAATAAATTGGAAAAATACACTAAGGTAGCAAGAAACAACTTTAATAGGAGCATGCCATGCGCATCTAGCTCTAACACAACTTTGAACCAATGATATATCTCATGAAGAAATGCAGTGTCTTTTTCACAATTTAGCTGCCCAGCTGTCACTATATTCCAAGGTAATGCATGAGTTCAGTATTACCTGTTGAATTAATTTCAATTGATGTGACGAGAATCCATTAAGCATAATAGCTGGGCGCATTTTGAAGAAAACTGTCTGGAATTGTCCCAAGGTGCATTTAATGTTTCCTGACAAATGACTGTCAGCCATTGGCTTGCTGACTACCATATCACGCCATTCCTTGAAGTTCATTTTCATCCTTTCTGTGAAAAGAATATCAGCAGCACTATTTAAAGGCATGTCTATGTCCTCTTCAGAAGTGGTGGAAGATGCAGCTGTTCGCCCTTGATGCAACAAATTTAATTTCTGTAGTGCTTCTTCCTCTTGTGCTCTGGATAAATAAGATATTCCTGAGATTAACCAAATATTGTAAATGAACAAATAATCTAGGAATAGCATGCATGGAGCATGGTCTTTGGTTTTATCTCTTAAGGATATAGACTAGACAACAATGATTGAAGAACTATAAAATAGGCACAGCTTGCAATCTTAATTGACACAGAAAATACATAAATTAACAGCCCAAACAAGTATAGAGGTAAGAGAAAGCACCTTCACGGAAGCATGTGTTGAAATCAAACAGGTACTTTGCTAGGAAATCAATTGAAGTTGTCTGACAAAGAAACTCATGAGATGAACCATCACTCGCGAGCTCCTTGCGAGGGAAGATAAAGAAGTTATGCCTGCCAAGAAGAAAAATGTTATATCCAGGAAAAAAACTCAGTAATAAGGCAATAATTACATAAACAGCAAAGTAAGACCCTCGCGACTAAGATCATCAAAGAGGGAGAGCTGTAGTATATATGATACTAATACAGATACAGACTGAGCACACTATATTGAGCCTGGGCAGTGTTGGATTTGGTCACTTGGACATGTGTCAGGCTCTGCCCTCCGCATCTCTGAAGTTTTTTTTTTTCCGAAGTGTTAGTTAATCTACCAAAACTGGCTATGTGCCAGAGCAGTGTCCGTGTCCACCACAGTGGACGACTCTAGCACAGAGGTTCTGCAGAGTGGCTGTACAACCTAGCTTGGCATATCTGAAAATTCTACAAGGTAAGAAATGTTTGAGCCACTCTAGATCAGCATTTTCCTTAGGTGTTCATATCTCCATTTCTGTTGCTATCTCAATACAATCTTAACGTTGAAGAGTATCTCTGGATGTTTTGCTCACAAGTCTCAATGCAAAGCCCTCAATGCAGCTTCTCCGCCGAAGCGTCAACACACACTTCATAGTTTATACACGAAAACAAAGGCAAAATGTGGTCGCCTAAAGCACACAAATCTGCTAACCCCGATCAGATATTCAGTTCACTACAGGTAAACGTGAATCGTCGGCTACTGGTGGATTATTAGAACAGAAAAGAGATTGGCATAGAGGCACGCACGGATGGGCGACGAAGGCGGACTTGGCGGGGTCCCATCGAAAGGGGCAGACGCCGAGCTGCAGGGCGGCGAACCGCTCCGCGGAGTCGCGGAGCTTGAGGTACCGCACGTCGGCGCGGTCTAGCTCGAAGGTGTCCCTCCAGGGAGCGCTCGTGACGCCGCTCATCTCCAGGTCGAGCCCCACGAACGCGGCCTCCCGCACGCGCACACGCAACTCTTCCAGGGCCTCAGCCAGGTTCCCCCGCGTCACCTGCTTCACCGCCACACTGCCGCCGCCGCCGCCGCCCCCGCCGCCACCGCATCCGGTCGGTGAGGAGGAAAGCACGCGGCAAAGTAGGTTCCGGGGCGGCGGCGCGCGGAGGAGGCGGCGGAGGCGACCCTGCATGGCCGCCGCCGTCGATGGAAGGAGGCACGCGGCGATGAGTTGGGCTTTGATGGTAG
The DNA here is from genome assembly GCA_022530915.1 of Paspalum notatum. Classification (NCBI taxonomy): domain Eukaryota; kingdom Viridiplantae; phylum Streptophyta; class Magnoliopsida; order Poales; family Poaceae; genus Paspalum; species Paspalum notatum. Next base: position 35,057,536 of record CM039689.1, read on the forward strand.
GTCTGTCTGTGATGGAGTGGAGTCTAACTGTGATGGCCCACGTGGAGTCTAAACTTGGGCCGCATCCGCAATTTTGACATTGTGCCGCAGTAATGTGAAAAAAATTGGAATACGTTATTTTTTGGGCCATCTTCTGTCCACTGTTTGGATAGTGGGAAAAAAAGACTAATATAAGATATATATATATATATATATATATATACACACACACACATGATATGAACATAAAGAGTGAAATAATCATATCTTTTGTTTAGAATTGGTAGGGATAGAAAAAATAATGTGAGTACAAATCTCTATCCCATACCCTAATTCTATCTAAATACCTATCTCAATCTCAACCCAATTCAAACACCCGATAGGTAACTCTCTCCATTGCTTGAATTTTGGCCCGTGGATCCACACCAAAACTCTTATCCCGTGGGTCTTTCTACCTCTTATACCTTCTTCCTCCACCACCCTGGCTACGTGGAGACCTTGATGCCCTCGCCCTGCCTACCTTCTCTCATCCAGTGGCTCTTTCTACCTCCATGTTATATATTCTTCCTCCAACACCCTGGCTACGTGGAGAGCTCGATGCCCACGTTATCCTAGCTTCACTAAGCCTGATGCGGTGTGACGCCCTATTGGCAGGTGACATCTCACCGAGCCCCCAGGATGTCTCCCCGCAGTTAAGTTTTTTTTTTTTTTGGGCCAGTTTGGTAACCCTAATTTTTCAAAAGATTTGAAAAAATTTTAGGAAAATGAATTAACTTTCCCTCATCCTCCCAGATCCCTTAGAAAAATGGGATTGCTAGTCTCAAAATCTCCAACCGTATCCCAATTCCTAACCCTAACTCACTAGAGGAGATAAATCTCAACAGAGTTGAAGACGACGGTGAAGATTGGAAGCAAGAAATTTTGAGTGTGGGCCTGTGGGGAGTAGTAGAAATACTCGAGGTGTGATATAGCAAATTCGTATTGTTTTAGAAAATAGCCGTTTTTATTAGATTTACAAATACGCTGCAGGACGGTTAAATTCCCCGTGCTGCAAATAAGGCTACCCACCAGTGCTAATCAAGCCCTAGGCACAACCAAGCTGCTTGCAATTACATCCAACTTATTCAAACATTTCTTGTGCACTGAAATCTGTATTTATTTTGAGATGGTTCGGTCACGAAAAAGGCAGCAACAGTATGGTTAGTCGCTGGTCAGTAAACAAAACGACCAACCAAAACTCTCCGGACGGAAGAATGGATTGCTGATTCGCTCAATCTTTTCCCTACACATAACGATGCGACCAGGCGTTGTGTTTCTCGCTTATTCGCCCTGCTCTCCTTCGTTTTTAGGCAGCACGCACGTGCGAGATATCTTTGCCGAAAAGCCTAGCGATTGCTTTCCCTGGATCCTCCTGTTTGATGAGGGACTCCCCGACGAGAACCTACAGCAGATGCACAGGAAAGAAGTCAGATCAGCAAAAGGAAGGGAAGGAATGCCAAGTCATCAGTTGAGCTAAGTGTTCGTTTGCATGTGTGTCTGTCTCATGGCTCACCGCTTTGACCCCAGCAGTTTGAACAAACGAAATGTGATCAGGAGTGAACAGCCCAGATTCTCCTACAATCTGAAACATAGAAAAGAACATGAATGCTCGATGCAAGTACCGTTTCAGTACAATGTTTGACAGAGTGTTGTTATTTTCATAACAGTTGGATAGTGATATCAGTACAGATGTACTAGCATCGATGAATTACAGTTTGAAATGCAGGTGTATATATATGCCTGATTCACAGTACAGTGCAGCATGCCATCTAGTGAGGTAGTTTTAGATGACATTAGGGATGTGAGAAGTGTCCCAAGTAGACATAGGCTCCGTTTGGTTTTGCTAGATTTTAAGAATCCAGCAATGCACTTTATCATAAATCCCAAAATCTAGAGGATCCTTGATATTAGGAGATACTAGATACATGGCACACTATCCAATGTAAAAATCAAGGATCCAAACACTGCATCTAGTGAGAATCTGCGTGAGAAAATCTGGATTCTCAAAATGTATTGTGTACCAAACATGGCCTAGAGTTACTTGGGATTATTTGCATTGGAAGGTTATTACGTTGTAGATTAGTGATCCATTCTATCTAATTGTATAAGAATCTGCACAACAAAGTTTACCTTACATATGCTTCAAGTATATGGAAGTGTGATCTTTGAATAGTAATATATAACAAGAGCCATAGCTGATATGGATTATGGAGTGTGAATAGTAGTAGCCAGAGGCAGAGGAAGCAGCCTGTCTTTTTCTCTCTCTCTCTCTTTGGTTTCCACAAGATTCATGTCAAAGAAAAATACTTACAATTACATCCTTCTGAGCTATAATTTGTCCTCGTTCACCCTCCAGAAGTTTTTTTGTGTTCGAAATATCAACTTCAAATGTCTCTGAAAAAAGAAATGACCTCAATTACTTATTCAACCAAATAACATGATGTGGAGCATTACAGTAGAATATAATGTCTGTGATAATCTTTTCTTACAGGGACCACACACTTAGTTCTGATTTTTACAGCAAACACTTAAATAGTCTAGATTAACTGCAAATTTTCCCAATCACTTATCTAACATGCAGTAGAATCATAGTATGGTGGCATTTGAGACGTATAAGCCAATGTTTCAATACCCTGATATGAATCAACAAGCTTCCATGTGATAGAATAGCTAAAGGACTTGTCTGGCATCGCTAGGAATTGAACTCAGTGTTAAACAATTAATAAAAACAACATACCAAGATTACGATTATTGATGCCAATAAGCTGTACACCATCAATTGCTAAAACACGGTCCATTTCCCTTTCATCATGAACCTTCAGCAACACAGTCCATTTGAGTCACTAGATCAAATGACTCAAGATGCAACAATAGGTAGCAGCTGAAACAACATACAAAGTATATCGAAGGACAACTCAGCTAACCTCAACTAAAGCAGCCATCCCAAGTATTTTGCAGATTTTCAGCATGTATTTGATATCGCGGTCAGGTAATACAGCAGCAATTAGAAGAACAGCATCTGCACCCTTGGACCGTGCATAGTAAAGTTGCCAGGCATCAACAATGAACTCTTTGCATAGAAGAGGGCACTGCATTTAGCAGTTCCGAACTTGAGCTATTCATGCACTTGAAGTAGCCTGTTTGAATATCATTGAATTCTGAAATGTATGTACGCCATGTAGACACATCACCTGGACTCCAGCATTCCGTATAGCCACCAAGTTGTCAAAACTTCCCTGGTTACATATTAAAGAAAACAAGTGGCTTCAGCATATATAACTTTATAATGGATAGTAGGGACGAGACCAAATTCGGAGGTGAAGAAATTAATGACCTGAAAGTATTTTTCATCTGTAAGAACACTAAGGCATGCTGCTCCATATTTTTCATATGCCTGAGCGATCTGGACCTGTTTATGTCCCAACAAGCATTATTACACAGCAAAAGAAGCTGACTACTTCAAAACAAAATCATGTAAGTTCATTCAGAATTCAGAATGCCAACAAATAAAACTAATCATATCACTGGGCATTATTCGAAAACAATGTAAATCAGATGACCTCACCTATTTTGCAGTTTTTAGCAGTCATGAAACATATATGGGGCAAGGGGCATGTGGTATCCATATTTTCAGAGTTGCCTATTCTAATTCTTGCATCTCTTTTGTAGGCTCGTTGTGTAAGTTATGTAAAAGACATACATCCTAGCATACTCACAGTTCTGTTGTATATGTGACTAATTATTAATTAGTATTTGTAACTTATTGTGTCACTGTCCATATTCAGTTCAGTTAATAACAGTACACCTATCAGGTCCATATATTACTAACAGTTCCACAAATGAGTTCCCTGGACAAATTGTCACAGAAATGGTAGTTACACAAGCATTAAATTCACATGAAACTGATAGACAAATTTCATAGCGATGAAATTTCAGCCTCCACATGGCGAAATGTAGGCATAACCCAAACTCACCGGATCGAAATCCTCCCTGAGGACACCCCGGCTGGGTGAGGCCTTCTTGACCTCTGCGATGAGAGCAGGCAAGCCAGTCCGATCATAGGACGCTTTGAGCACCCCAACGAAGTCCCTCGCGGGAGGAGCCGCCTCAAGCGGCCCCTTCAGCATGTACAGGGGCCTCCTCTCCTTCATCTGCCATCACAGAAAAAACCTCACACCGTGTCAGCACAAGTGCTACCCCCCACGCGCGGGCGGGCTTATCCGATCACCCCAGCGGACGTGCCTTCGAAACCTCGGCGTCCTTGTCCCAGACGATCTTCTCGAGGATGTTCCGCGGCGTGTTCCCTTCGTTCTCGAGGCGGAACTGGAACGGGCCCACGTAGTGCACCGCCGGCCCCGTCACGGGCCGCCGCCGGATCCTTATCCCGTCGACGCCAGCGACCACCTCCGTGGCGGCATCCGCCGTGGGGCTCCCGTTTCCCCCTGGCTCCGTGGCGCCCGCCGCCTCGGCCTCCGCGGCGGGCGAACTCGTCGCGGCCTCATCCACCTCCGAGTCCTGCACGAGAGCACGGCACCCACACAGACCTCAAGACTCGCAATTCGCAGCGACACCGAGCTCGAGAGCGACAGAAGGGGGTATCGCGCACGGGGAGCTCACCGTCTCAGCGCGGGTGCAGCGGGCGGGGGCGGGGCTCGGGCGGCCACCGGTGGCGGTTTCCATGGGGGCCGCGGCGAAGGGACGGCGCGCGGCTGCGGTGCCAGCGGCGAGGGTTCCGGGGCGGCGGAGGTGGGAGTAGCGGGTCGGGGCAGCGAGGCCCGGCCGGGGAGGCGCGGATCCGATTGCGAGTGCTGCTTCCATCTATCCGAGGGAGGCGCCCCAGAGCGCAATGAACAGAGAGGGGCTCCAATTGGATTGGGGTGGACGTTACGTTAGTCGTACACTAGCGAGCGCCTCTGAAGTCTGAACTCTGAACTAGTACCGGTGCCAAACTGCCAATCGTCTAGCACTCTAGCAGTGCGCCAGTGCCTGCGAGGGACAGCGGGAGAGTGGGAGACGCTAATTTGCAGTCAATCAGAAGCTTCTGAAACTGAAAAACTGCAGCAGCGCAATTTGGAAAGCGCGGAAAAATAGCAAGAAAATCGTTCTTGAATATTTGTTGCTTGCAAGTTCATTTTCAAACTAAGAAGCGACAAATAAAAAGAACGGAGAAAGTACTCCGCATCAAATTTGTAGAAACTGGCAGAACAGAAAGGTTTCAAACAAGAAAGTACGCTTGCAACGGTCCAAACGAAAAGGTTCTGATGCGTGCAGGAATATATGATTACTGATTAGAGATTAGAGTGCAGGGTGCAGGTGCAGAATTCACAAACACAGGCGACAGAAAGCTACCATTGTCAAGATAGAACATGGCCAGCGATGGCGCTGCAAAATACACATTCTAGGCAATAACACTGACAGTAGCATACTAGCAACTAAGCATTTGCTCCCCTGCATCCTTGAAGGATGGAGTATAGCCAATGCTTCCTCCAAGCAAGATGCCTATGGGAGCTAATACGGAGTACTACTACAACGGCGCGATTCATTTGCAAGGTTGTCCCTGCATGCACGAGCAGCATCCCTGCTCAATCACTGATCTCTGTGCCAAAGATTCGATATCTTCTGCTGCCCCAGGGATCGTTTTTGTCCAGACGGTATGATTTCAAGCAACACCATATCCAAGGCGGGTTCCTGGTCAAGGGAGCACCTTCCTCGCCATCTTCTGGGATGCCCAGTAGCTTGTTCATCTTTTTTATCAATGCTTCTGCTGTCAGAAAACCACCGAAGAATTTGGCCTGCCATGGATTCAGATGAAGACAGCACAGCACCAAATTCAGCAAGACATTTTATGTGCCCCTAATTTCTACCACAAATACAGTTTTTTTTAACCACTACTGATGGATGTGAACACTAAGTACAGTTTGTAGGTAAAGCAATAAAGCATAAGGGGTGATTTAGTAACATATTACCCAATCATCCTTGTGGACATAAGCATGAATTCTCGCTGTAGGATCCTCAAGAGTCAACCGAAGACAATAGCTACCAGGCAAAAGCAAGCGGAGGTCACTAGCTCGAGATGGAAATGCTGCCACAACACGAACCATGGTTTTGAGTTTGTGCGTCACCTAGCACAAAAAATAAGGGTGAGATATTGAAGCTAGATAGCTTTAGAGCCAGAGTTCAGAACACTCTAAAATCTGTATTTCGAGGGAGCAAAATATTTAGTTTTCTTATGAAAAGGGAGAGAAAAAAACACTGGGATACAAATTAAACATGCTCGGATGTTCTTGGGGAACTGGAGAGGCATTAGAGAAAAATCTAGCACAGAAATAAAGCTAATAAATAACTAGAGAAAATGGGAAAGAAATAATACCTCTTCATGGGTTAAAGATTCCATTAACGTTGTGTAACCTGCTGTCTTATATTCTACATCTGACAGAATAGAGAACAAATTGTCATGTGGAAAGCCTTTGTGGGCAACAGATAGCGACAAAAAGTGCATCATCAACAAAATACATGTAAAAAAGCACTTCGACAAAAAGAAGATCATCATGTGCTACATTGAGATCATCATAGATACACACCACATGAATAAAGATATTAACAAGGTTTATTTATGAACAACGTCCTTCATATGGGGGAATGTTATATTATACACTTGCTCAGGTAAGAATGAAGATGAAGGCCTGAAGAGCAAACTTAAATATTGCTATTCTAATCAATATGCTTGTTGCTGAATCAGAAGCTAAATGCAGGGTCTGGACATGAAACAGAATATGCTTATCAGTGGACTATGCTCTATACCAGAAATATTAGAAACCTCAGGAAGGCTTGCCATCGGCTGGCGATGAACTTGGTTGGCGATGCGGCTGTCATACATCCTGTAGGTGCTAACGCAATTGGTAAAATTTACTTACATAATGTTCAAATGACATTGAAATTCATCAGAGAGAAGAAGATTACTTCAGGCGATTAACAACGCTGCCATCTTCATGAGATAAAAGACGGACTCTACTAGAAGGCACCAAAATGCCTTTCCAAATGCCAAACTCGTGCTTGAAAGTAATGTTGCAGAACCTGGCCCAATAAATATTATTTTGCAAATGAAATACTTCCTTGATATACTTCTTCGAAAAAACCCTCAGAATAGTTCCGACACATGGCATTGTGCATAAAACCTCCCTGGGTAGAGGCGCTCCTTCAAGATGTAAAGGGCATGATTCAACTGCATCAGCGTCCAAACTGCATGTTCACCAATCAAAATAATTAAATAAATGAGGCACAAAAGAAAGGTAAGGTAATAAAGAACTGTGAATTAGCAAATGCTTTTTCTAATATAAGACTTGTTTGCTTATCATTGACTATGTTAAAATTCAGTGCATCATTTAAGAACAAGCTAATAAAGATTAAAAGCCGCAACAATGTTTCAAAAACAATAGAGCACTATCCTATATAGCACATATGGTTTTGTTAGCTATTGCTGAAAAAATAGAAACAATACATAATCACAAACCTACAATCCTCCATTGTTTGAAACTCAGCTGCTGGGGTATCAGTTCCATCCCAAACATAAAATATCCATTCGCCGCTATTTTCATGGACATGAAGAACCTATAAGAAGCAAAGAGAATTTCTGGAGTATTCCCTGAGCTAAAATAACTCTTGATCTCAATGTGATTAAATAAAGAACTAACCTTGCATACTAGATCAAATGTAGTTGTAGAATCATATTTTAAACTCCTTAACTGCAATTCATTATCTTTCAGACCTATGGTGCAAAGTAGTTAGATAGAAACAGATGTTGCAAAAGCTGCTGATTGAGCATTGTTAGGGATTTATTAGCTAAATATTAAATGAATCTCTGCACAAACACAGAATCCATGTTATAATCGAAGGCACACATTATTATATATCCTAAGAATAAGAATGGCATACATTAATCAGACATCGGGGTAGCATGTAGTTAAAAGTAATATTAATTCACTGGAAGAAGCGGGCAATCAATCTAACAAAAATATAAACAATTGTGGACAACGAGATTCAAATTTCAAACTGCTGTTGTGTTTACAAGCTGGCAGAGGCAGCCATTAACTAAATGCTAATATGGGGGATAGCGCAAGTTCTATTGGATTCATAATCCATAAGAAAATTTACCTCTTTGTTACAAGAGTACATAAATAGCATGGTTATCATGTGTTAATTGGCCCTAAATAAATTGAAGCACATCATACTAATTGGTGGGACCAAAATTGAGAATCAAATTAGCCTTTCAGCTCCATAAGTATAATAGTTATGCTTGCTTCTCATTTGAATAAGAAGTAAGAACATGTTTGCCACCATCATATTTAATTGATACATAAAACTGTAGTGGAATGAGCATGATTAAAGCATCAAAGAAAGCCTCTTGGAGATGGGTGGAAAAAAGAAATTGGCAACAGTAATAGTTGATTAGGAGTCACCTGGAGGATTATGTGCAAGCCACGTTCTCATCTGGGTTAAAAGTTCATTGTCATGACTGCTGCCCTGATATTTCATCGAACTTTGATACGGACTGCAATCTTTAGATCCTTTCCCTTCAAATAGTGCGAATGAAGAAGACTTTTTGTTAAATGAAACAAAGAATTCTCCATGCATCGTTATCTGCAGATAAAAGTTGATATGAACTAGTTGTTGCCAAAAGATGTGTAGATAATAACCACATATAAAAGGTACAGGGAAACTTATACTATAAGAAATACCCGCACAACTACAGAGAGCTTTATGCTATACCATGACGTTATGGAGACTGATCACATCTTCGCTTGACTTAACACAGGGCAATAGGGCAGTGTCCTCAGCAAAAAATGTTACAGAGATCCCAGCTGCACGTGATTGATCCACAATCCTCAGTGTTAGAGTGAAATCTGCAAAAGACTAAAGCCATGAGCAAGCCTCCTAGCACTGATTGGAGGAACAAAAGTAAGAGACTCAGCAAAGAACATAACAAACAGAAGACCTTTCATTTCAAAAAAAACAAAAAACACAGAAGACCCCCCCCCGGTGATTTAGAGATGTGGGGAGAAGCTGAAGCATATTCTGATTGTCCTCGCAACTAACACGAACAAATGAAATCGTTCCAGATATACTTCTCTAATTTCACTATAAAAAATCAGAACCGAACCCCAGAAATTTCCCTGTTCACGAAACATTTGCAACAGACCAAACCCTAGTTCAATACCTTGTGAACCGGACTAAGAACTGAAGAAGGAAGCGTACAGCTTGCATTGCAATATCCAGCGGTGCAGAAACTGACGACCTCTGCAACAGTGCAACAGCTAAAGCACATACCGCCAAACTCCACCGCTCACCGTACTAAAATCCGTACTAAACCCTAGGAGGAGGTAGCCGGCGGGGCGGGTGGGAGAAAAGGAGGGAATGGAGAGGGGTTTAGGGTGAGGCTCACCCGTGCCGCGGCTGCGGATGGTGGCGCCGATCTCGGAGACGGCGGCGAAGAGGCAGACCCGGCTGCCGGGAACCTTGAGGGCGTCGGCTATAGGCAGGTACACGTACTGGGCCTTACTGGCCGCGGCGGCGGCGGCTGAAGGAGCCGCGTCGCCCTCGCGTGGCCTCTTCCGCTCCCCTGGCGCTGCTGCCTCCTCCATAGCCCTCCCTGGTGTGTGTGACTGGAGCGTGCTCAGTGTTCGGGTTGCTGGTCTGACAACGCGCGACCTTTGACGCTTCCCATTCCCATAAACCCCCTTCAACGAGTAATGCACAACGTGTCTAAAATGAAATCTATATATAATCTATGTATAAGCACAATCCACTGTGTCTTATTTAATATATTTCTCTCAGTATGTAAACTATCCACGTCATAATCCACTAAGATCATGTATTCATTCGATTTTTTGTAAACAATCAATGAGAAATGTTTTTATTCGATTTTTTGTAATTGATAGCACATATGTATGTAATCTATTAGTCATTGTGGAAACCAAACTATAGAATTCTCGCAACAGAAACACTTCTCGCAGCAAAAACAAAACACATGTACGCTCAATCATTTAAGAGGCAACTTCTCTCAACCATGACGAATATGTTATAAGTTAAATTATGTTACCATGCAATTGCACAAAAATTACTAATTTCAAATTTCACTTCAAAATAATTTAAAAAAATATCGCAGCAAGACATCATCTAGTTGCATTGATTTTTCCGTCAAAACAGATGTTGTTTTGGGAGAAATGATAGATTAGGGCTAGTTTGGCAGCCCCATTTTTTCAGCCCTAACAAAATTTATTTTCAAATCCACGTGATAGAAGATCCGTAGAAAGTCAAAATCTCAATCAGAAAGAACTTAGAAACATCTTTTATATATTGGGAGGACTAGCGTCCGGACATGCAATGTGAACTAAATCCATCGGACACTCCATGCAACATTTTTAATGTCAGTATTCAACACTGAAAAACAATATACGCAACATTGAAATTAACTTTTGCAACATCAATGTTTGGATTTAAAAAATCACCGCGTCCATCCCATTAAGGGGAAAAATCTCACCATAACATCGTTTCATGTTTCACACAACATGAAAAAACAACCGCAAGATCTGTGCAACTAGAAATACGTATATTCAACATTGAAAAATAGTATGTATACAACACTCAAATTCAATTATCGCAACATCCAACGATCGCAAATCACCGCTCACCGTTGCCTGCCCCTCGCTCATGGTCCTTCGGTAGAGGGCGGCGAGGGTGGAAGAGGAGCAACCTCCTAGCTATGAGCCTATGACGGCCGTGGAAAGTAGTGGAACCAGTCAGAACCATGGAGAAATGAGCGTGGGGCGGAGCCGTCACGCTCCCTTCGTGCTCCTTCGACTAAGGCATGAGGGGAGGGGAGCCAGTCGAGCGTGGTGGAGAATGTCAGCATAGAAGGGGGCCGTTGCGCTCTCCTTCAGGGGAGGGCGCACGTGTGGAGGGCGACGTGGGTCCAGGCGTGGCGCCGCAACGCCTTCATGACAGCTAGGAGGAGCAGCGATCGACTTTCCGACCGGAAAGTTCGGAAAACCGGTAAAAAATTTCGTTTCCGGTCCGGTTCGGGAAGTTAGGTATTTGGATTCCAAATTCAAAAAATATGTAAGTCAAACTTTGGTAAAAAGAAAAACAAAATTTCGTTACAGTAGAATAAAAAGTTGAACCGAGGAGGTCGACTGGCCGATGCCATAGGTACGTGAGGTGCGGGCGTATAGGTGGAGCAGCTAGTATGGGTTGAGTGTATAAAGTTAAGTGGGCTTCAGCGTCCTGTTTTTCTATCGTCCTCCGAACGTGCGGACCCAAAGCGTTTCCGTTTATATATAATTGATTGATTAGGACCAAGCTCCGCATTATACGATCATCTATATAGGTACACTATAGATAGCGAAATTTAAATACAGACGATAAGAGGATCAGCTGGATTCTGTACAATGGAATGAATACCACCACTAACATGGAAATAGCAAGCATGCCCTTCGAGAAAAATAATAATTGAAACGAGATGCTGATATAAACATCAACCACTACGTTTTTTACATCGATCAAAGACCGTAAACCTTGTCGGGGACCTGGGCCAGAGATTCGTGAAAATTAAGAGACAGCATCTGATGTGATCCTGATGCTACGTGTTTGTGTTCTACACAGTCGTAGAGCCTACATACGGATCGGGCCACAGTGTTGTACAAATAATCGATGAAAGAATGCCTAGCTGACGAAACCAGCTAGATTCACGCAAGAGGGTTCTTCCCGCGCGGCAGGGAGACGCTGCGCCGGATGTCCGGCAAGTGGATGTTGGTCCTCTCGGCGTACGGCGGCTTGCTCCAGTTCCGGCGTTGCCTTCCTTCTGTCAGAGGCTCCAGCTCCCGGACAGAGGCCCTGGCGTTGTATGAAACACAAAAGTTTGTAAGCAAACTCAATTGTGGATTGGAGATGCTAACTATCAAGAACAGAAAGTAGCTGATGAGCTTGAGCCGTACCGAAGATCAATGTTTTGGGACTGTCTTGTCGACGGCGTTGGGAGCTTCTTTGCCCTCCGGTTGAAGTGGAAAGTGGGCTCGTCGCCTGCAAACTCGTTCTCGATTTCGGACGAGTCCCTCGTGTTCTTGACCTCAGAACTCGCTCTGGTACCCGAGTGTCGGTTTGCCGATTGCTTTTCTTTGTGAGCCTTTGGCGTGATCTCGGTCCTGTTCTTCGTCATGCTCTGCCGGACAGACGGGACTTTGATTCTGTTCTCTTCAGAGTCCCGGAATTTCCGTAGACTCTGAGCTGTCAGGACGGATGAAGGTGTGTTCCTCGAGCTGCTAGACAGTAATTTTGCGGGCGCTTCGACCTTTGATATGGGTGTGCAGTCGATGCTTCCGGTGTTCTCCACAGTTTTAGCAAAGCTGCCTCTCTCAGCAGAGAGTGAACTTCTAACTGGAGGAGATGGAGTCTTGTACTTTCGCGCACTCAGGTATAGTTCCCTGCTGATGACAGGTGACTTATCATCTCTCTCTCTCATTGACAATGGTGAACGGAACCTTCTCTGCTTGCCAGATGATGAACTTCTTATCTGTCAAAGAATCAAGTCATATCTTTAGGAGGCTTATTTGCACGAGAAATAAGTAACTTTTAAGATGCCGGCTATGTGCTGCAACTTGAAAGAATACTGTAGTGAAAACGAACATATAAGAATTTTAAGTGGGGGAAAGTACCTCACTTGTACAAGTGTCTACACTGGAATCTTGACCAGCTTCAGGTTTCAAGGACCTGCTGGTGGTTAAAGGCGATCTTGTTCTTGCATTTCTCATCTCAGAGGTCGCACGGTTAGCAAGATCTTTAAATTGTGCTGCTTCACGTTCCTTTTCATCTAATGCCAATTTCAGCTTGGCAATCTGACAAAAACAATTCTCACACCATCAGTTATGAAATCAACGTTCTAATAGTATCTGGCAATAATATAAAAAGAACAGCATACCTCTTCCTTTAGGTCTTTGACCTGGCCTGCTTCCTTATTAGCACGGGCTGCACCAAGTTCTATTGTCGCTACGCGCTCAGCGAATTTGAGCGTGCTCATTGTTTCACTAAAAGAGTCTGTCTCAGGGTTTACATGCACAAACATCAATGTTTTAGCCTGACCACCTGTATTGCCAAAAATAAAAAAAAAGTTTAGAAAAGCAAGTGATAACAAATTCAAGAGTATAAGAGTTTCTAGTACCTAAGGCATCCTGCAGCACTTGTGTTAACTTGCTATTTCTGTATGGAACATGGGAACTCTTTTGGGCAAGTGCAGATATAACATCACCAAGGGCTGATAGTGATTTGTTTATGTGCTTGGCTTCAGTTAGTCTTTCTCCAGTAGCTTCAGATTTGTCTACCCTCTCACTTCCCGCGAGATCCACCAGATGAAGGCACCCTCTTAGAGTTGAGCCTGAAATTACCTCTTTGCCTTGTACATGAACTGTCAATACACTAAAAAAGAAGAGAAATACAATTACCAACAGTGACACCAGTATATTATCCAGACAAATAAAGAGACTATCTCTATTCTCTAGGAAGGATAACTATGCTGATTATATGACCTTATTTTGAGACAAATACAATGCATGTGTTCAGCAATACCTGTGTGATCGGCTACTTCGTTCATTAAGAGCAGTTGATCCAACTGCTCGGTTTCTCTGGCCAACTTTCATCAGATCCAAAACATCCTGTGCACACTTAACCGGCAGAATGTTTGCGTCTGGGATGTTGAGTCCATTTACATGAGAATTATTACGTATCTCTAATGTGTTTCGTGGTTAAGGAAATAAAGAATAAAACACATTGAAAAACAAACCCTTTTTCAGCAAAGTGTTAGCAAATTACTGGGTTTCATATGCATTAAATAAAGGGAGATTTTCAACATTAAGTCATATTGGTTACTTTTCTTTTGTAACAACTTTATTCATGTTCGTATGGTTATTCAGAATAATTACAATGTAATCATCATAAAAGGATATTTTCTGTTTGCACCATCAGTCATCAATAAATCCCTCACTTGTTCATTGTATATTTCAATCATCTGAACTTTAACATCATATGTGACGGAATCTGCTCTGGTTTGAGAAATTTCAAACAGGTCAGTCAACGACCGGTAGTTCACACCCCAGGTTTCCTCTGCTGTTACATCTGGACCACTCTGAGTAGCATATACAAAAATAAATCATCAAGAAAGCAATAAACTTGATGGTATGCAATGACATCTTCAACTAAGTTGCTAGTACTACTGTTATTGGGTCTCTATCCAGTAGTAACTACTTTCTTGTTGTACTATTGTGCCCCTGATTTTTAACTTTCCACCCAAATGTTATGGTTTGAAACAAAATTACTTGTGACGATCTAAGAAAAATTTCCTTTCGAAGAATTACCATTGTGTAAGTTTTTCCAGATCCTGTTTGACCATATGCAAATATGCATACATTATAGCCGTCCATGACAGATCTAATCAATGGCTGTGTATCAGCAAAAACTTCAGCTGTTACAGAGAAGAATAAAACTTAAAGTCAGAAACATTAGACGATTTGAGAATAGGCGCAGAAATTACAGTATCTAGAAGTAGAGGAGGAACTAAATTGGTGGATGAGGGCTTGATTACATACATTGTGAAGCATCAGGTCCAAATATTTTGTTGAATGTGAATATTTTCCTTCCATCCTTTCCTTGCTTTTGAGGATTAGCAATCATGATTTCTCCATTTTCCCCAATATGATCAACAGTAGACATTTGATCAGATTGTGTCTTTGGGAAAGGTTTCACTCTGCAGTAAACTCTAATGCTACCTGACAACATTTTTTTAGAACAATCAGTAACCGTACCATATTTCTTTGGTACTAGTAAAGTGAAATTTATAAATCAAAATTCGCAGGTTACCTTTAAGATCTTGTACTTGATTATACAGCTTACGATTTTCCTCAAGCAACTTGTGGTAGGCATTATGGTTCTGAGCCTCAAAGTAGCTTTCTGCATTTTTAAGATGCTGTTCAGAGATGATGGAATAGAGGTAAAAATGTTAGGTTTAATTCCAAATCTAGTATGATACCGACCTAGCCTCCTCAAGTCCTCCTCCCAGTCAGCGCGAGTTGATTCAACTTGAAGCTTCATCTCATTGAACGATATTTTTAACCTCTGAATTTTCAAATATCAATAGACTAACCATAATTAGTAAAATGCAACAATGCCCAAAATAACTATAGTTTCACATCTTCAAGTAATTTTGTTGCTAGAAAAGGGGTTCATTTTTCAAGTATATCAGATATTGTTAATGCTACAAGGAAATAATTAACAGTTCTGATTCTGCATTGGACGTACTGCAAGTAACAAGCTCATTGGAACAATTAACTGTGGCACGCTCTTTACCTCCAGTTCTTCTTGTTGGTTTTCAAGTACCCCCCCATCATCCAAATGTTCATTGCTGCCACGAGGTAACCGCAAAGAAGAGAACAAGCACTCACTATTATCCTTCAGATATTTTGAAATAATTTCAACCAAATCCAATTTAGAAAGTGTTCCATTGTCATCCTTCATCATCTTCCTTAGAAGGGACCTAACCTGTTAGAGACAGATGCCATAAAGTAAGCAATAAATTATTGTCGTGGATGTTAGTTTTAAAGGCTGCCAGCAACAGGACTACTTTTTAAATTTTATAAATGTTTTTTTATAAGATTAATTTTATAAATGTTATTCTTATGAAAAAATATAAATAACAAAATTACGTGCATAGAGGTTACATCGTCATATCATAAGGAAGAAATGCAAGCAACAGAAATTTATTTCCACTTTTTACTGACAGCAGTACGTTACCTGATTTCTATGGGAAGCAAGTAGAATGGTAAATTCCTTACAAGCTTGTTCGAGTACTGTTTCAATGACCTGCAATATTCAGCACGACATGAAAGTTCAGTAAAAATGTCATTGTTGTTAAGGTTTGGCATCGGCAAGGGCATCAGCCAGGCGACTACTAAGAGGGCAACAAGTAGACAAGCACAAGCAGAACTCACCTACCATATCATCTAGAGGTACGTCTTCAGCTTCACCCCATTCAAGAAGGAATGCTCGCACAACTCGAAGAACAAAGTGTTGAAAAAGAGAATGCTGGGTTTCTTCAACTCTTGATTCCTCGAGGGAGACCTCAGAGAGAAGATGCACAAATTCCAGCATTTGTTGGTCTGAGCCTCCAGCTCTGGTCAAATTTGAGGCAGGCCGTTTGCTTGAGGATGCAATTTTCACAATGCCACCATACCGCCATATACCAATGCCACCTGAGAGCTTCCACTCGTGATATGCCTTGAGGCAGAGTATGCAGTCGACAACTTTCATTGATGAACCTCCCTGTCAGCATTGTAGGACGAAATTCAGATGGGGAAAGTGTAACATAGTGTGGTAATTCACAAGGTAGCATTGTGCATCTACCATGAGCTAGCAAGCTGCAAGATGGGGATTGTCCTAATTGAAATATTCAACCTATATATGGATGCGATGCATGGTACTCGGATACTCAGAAACAGAATACTACAGTTTTCATTGAGAAACAGTCACCTATGCTACTGTTAATCCCCTAAGCCTTAAAACTGAGCAAATCAAACTGCCCATGACAATTCAAGAATTTCATGACATATAGCAGTAACGGGATCAATGCACCTCAATTATGTACCTTCTCTATATCAGAAGTTTCAAACGTCAGCAGGTTCATCGCACTGACTGCAACAAGGAAGTTCCTCATGTTCTCGAAGTACTGGATCGCAGACTGCGCTGGCCCATCGAACGTCTGAACCGTGACGACGGGATTCTCCACAACCTACCGACAGAAGGACACGAAAAAAAAAAAAAAACAGACATTGACACGCTGCAGTGGCATTCCAATTATCATGTACCGGAAAATAGTGACATTGTCCTCAAAAAAGTTATTGGCCATGCGACACGCACCTTGGGGACGGCACCAGGATTGACGCGGTTGAGCACCTTGCAGAGGACGAGGCCGTTGCGCAGCGCGGCGCAGAACTCCTCGTCGGACGGCCTCTCGGGCAGGGACTCCGCCGCCGCGGGCTCCATCTTCCGCAGCCACCGCGCCGCCTCGCACCTCCGCGCAGCTGCATCCGCGATTCCGCAGCGGCATCGATCGGCAGCAACAGATCAGAGCGGGTCGCATTTGTAACAGAGTGGTAGTACAGTACAGTACCCGAGAGACATATGCCATTGCTAGTTCGTTGCCAATCTGGATCTCGCTAGATGCTAATGCAGGTTTGTTTTTTTGAATTGTGGTTGTGGATAACGGTAACGTAGATTTGAAATTTAAACCGCAACCACCCCCCGATCACACTCGCGTCGACGAGGGGACAGGGAATTCAATGGATGCCGCGTGTTTAATGAACGAATCGTAGTTAGTACTACTAGATTAAACCAAACGCGATCTAGATCAAGCTCCGGCGACCGTACCCCTCCCCGTACGTGCCTGCATGCCTTGCCATATCGGAGAGGCAGGCAGCGTGTTAACTGCGGAAGCGTACGATTAGTGGAGGCACAGTAATTGCTACTACCCCACGGAGTACTAATCCACTAGGCAGTCGCCAGACCCGCGACCGAGGAGCTGCACCTCCACCTCCGACGAGCACGCATCGCGGCGGCCGCCGCAGCTCAGCTCAGCTCGGCGATACCGAAACGCCGAAAGGACGCGACACCGTGAAGCAGAAGCAGAAGAGTAAAACGCAAAGCAAACGGGGAACGGATCAATGCTCCTCACCGGCTTCCTCGGCCTTGCGCCGCGCCATGCCGACGTCGTGCGCGGCTCCGGCAGCCGGGGCCGCGGCCCTCATCGCGCCCGCGCGCTCGGTTGGGTGGAGTCGATCGCCTCTTGGCAGCACCACCGGCGACCTCGATCTCCCTGCCTCTGCCTGTGCCTAGCTGCCCCCTCCTCTTCTCTCGGGTCGCAGCTCTCGGCTCCGCACTCGCACCAACGGCAGCGAGGACGCCCGGGGGTGGTTTTGAAAAGCTCCGGTCCGACCCCGATGCTGCAGAGGGAAATGGGGGGCTTCTTTAACGGAAACTACCCAGGGGTGCCGCCGCGCAATATTTTGAAACTCGCAGGGGGTCTGATCTGATGCTGACTGCTTCTCGGCGCTGAATGGTAGGCGCGTCCGGTGCGGTGCTCCGAACAGGGCGCAGCGCCGGTGGCCGGTGGTGGGATCGCCACATGTGGTGGGCAGGGAGCGTGGAGATCCTGTCAGAGTGCCGGATCTCTACCGGCCTCGGGGGCCTGGGCCTCTGGGCCGAGCGCTCACGTGCGTGCGGGCCGGAGACGGTCCAACGGAGGAGTAATTTATATTTCCCGAGCCCGTAGCCGTAGGGATTCAAAAGTTTCAAACGCTCTGCAGCAGCTAGCAACACGGCAGCTTTCTGTTCTCATCCTTTGGAGTATAGTATCCTTTCCGTTCTACATGCAGGGTTTGTGTTTGTTGGGTGGGGGGGATTTCGAACGGTCGACTCGGTGGTCGGTAGATAGATCCGGCAGGTTTGCAGGCCCCGCTGGCAGTGGCAGGCGTATAACGAGTGCAGGTGCAAGTGGAAGAGTGAGTGCGTGGCAGCTGATTAGTGCCACTGGCAGTGTAGACAGGGCTCCAATGGTGATGGGTGTACACACGCACAGGATTTCAAATTACCATGCTGCTAGGTTGGGTGGCAAAGGCTAAAACCAGCAATGCTTCCATACGATGAGTGCAAAATTAAATACAGTACTGTCACCGTACTGTAGATAAAAAAATGGATAGTTGAAATAGTGACAGAGGATGGAGGAATTGAGCGCCCCTTGATTTTAGCCTAAACGGGTTTAATGCCCTGGTCCAGGCGTCGTCAGGCCTTGCGTCGCTTCGCTCCATTTGAAATTCACAAGTCAGGACGTGCAGCAGTGTTTGATTCGACCAAGTAGGTGGTGCACTGCAGAATGCGCGACCGTCAGCGTCAGGTCGGGATTGCACCCGATATTTGAGTGATCAATAAAGTCATTTCTTTCATGGTAAAAGGGGAAAAAAAAAGAACTCTACGTACGTGCTCAGCTGGTTACCAGGCCTGCTTGACCAGAGGCCAGAAGCATCGAGCATTCGAGCTACACCTCGTCTGGGTCGCTGGACAGTTAGGTCAGACCAAACTTTAGCTAAGTTTGACCATCTTTAAATTTTGAGAAAAATTTAGTCAAAAAAATTTTTTTTTTGTTCGTATATTTTATTTGGCATCTAAATAAGACCTACAAACAAAAAAATTATCATTTGACTAAATATTTTTTAAAATTCAAACATGGTTAAATTTGGCTAAACTTTGATCTGGCCAATTTTGACCTTGATCCAATCAGGCTTTTTTTTCCTAGCCTCTTGAGCTTTTGGCAGAGAACTTTTGGCAGACGAGGTGTATTTTTGAGCTTTGCTTTTGCTCTTTCTAAAGACAACTCGTTTAATACAGGGATCTTTATTTAATTTTAATAACGATCTGATCCTATGCAAACGTGCATTTAGTAGTGCATGTCAAACAGTAGGGCGAAATGAGACGAGCCGGCTTAAAGAAACTACATATAAAAAGATAACGAAACAATGATTTAATGTAGAAGCCTCCGTTCAGCTCAAACACCTTAAGCTCGTCTATATCTGTCATTGTCCTCCTTTATACAGAGTACAGGGACTATAGACATCCCCGATTTCCAAAATTAAATTCTATTTATACCATTAGATTTGTGTGTTTCCTTTGTGCGACCGAAGTTCTTGATGTCCCTTGTTTGCCACTATTGCCGTCCTCTTTTTCAGTTAGTCTATACTATGCACGCTCCTGCTGTCCCTGCAGATGGCAGTTTCACCCCCTGGCTATACTATGCACGCTCCTCCAAGTCCTCGCGTCGCTATGTATATACCCACAGTTGCACTTACGATTCCAAATGCTCAAATTGACATGTTATGTTAGGCTGAGAAAGGTTATTTCGGAATTTTCTAGGACTTGAAACTTCTGATCAGCTTGTTTTTTGGGGAGCTGATAATCAGTGTATTATGTTTGACAACCCCATGAGAGAATTGCACTATAATAATAACTGAACTTCAAATGTTTATTGTTATTGAATCTACACTATACACGAGCGAGTTTTCTAAAAATCCTTTTTACCTACAAAAGCATAGGTATACCCCTCACGCTGATCCCACTGCGCAGTTTGGAAAAGTTTGGAAAGAGGTAAAAAGGTCTAAAACCCATAGATGCAAAATGTTTCATCCACTTTCTCTATTTATTTCTCATATCATTTTATACTCATACTCACCTGTTATTTTTTTTCTCTTGGTTTTAATGAGAAAGGAACGACGCTAATCAATCAGGACTTCTTTCTTTTAATTTTATTTTTTTTTATTTTCCTTTCTATTGTCTGCTTGATTATCTCACAATACGTACATGTTGCATGTACATCTATACTAGTTAATATAAAAGAGAGAGTTTTCTAAAAAAAATTTTTACCTACAAAAGCACGTGTATACTCCTCACGCTGACCTCACTGCGCAGATTGGAAAAGGTTGAAAAATTAGTACTTTGAATAAACAAATTTTAAATATTACATCCCCAATATACGACAACATCAGTGCCATGAAATACCGGAGATGCGAGGGAGTGCCATAATATTTTATAGAACTAATCTTATTGTGTACTGGGGATGTAATATTTAATTATCCACAAAAATTGTTTGTTCAAAGTACTAATTATTCTATTTGACATAAATGATTCAGATATTAATATGCAAATAACTCAAGTTTTTAGATTATTGTAATTGGTATGAAGTGTTAAATTTCATCAAAACCAAGAAAAAAATCTACACCGAGGGGTGATGTAAACTACCCAGTATATGTCAGAGAATTATATAGACTTTGTTTCTCAAAACCACTCACGAAACCATCTAGGGGGTTATTTGACTGGTTTTATATAGTTTAGGGTGTTAAAAATCTGGTTTTGAAGTTAGGGGGTGTGAAGTAGACAACCACGCAAAAATTAGGGGGTTATGTAGACTTTTTCCAAAAGAAATTCTACATAAAAAATGACATGGCATAGCATGGCGTGGCGATGAAGATATCAAATAGTATGCGTTTATAATAGACTTGTGTAAATTATCGGCAGCTCTCTTGCAAGTTGCAAGCACATGCAATTAAATACAGCAAATAAATGGAGATGCAGATCTTAATTGTACACTTTATTTATTTATTATAAAAAGCAAATAACCCAGGATCACTAACTGGTAATAAGCCCTTTCATTATCGATTTAGAATGCAGTTTCCGGTGATACATGGAACATCCCACAGCGGAATATTGCTCGATGGGAACTAGGAAGGAAAATAGGATCACAGCATGATGATGCGTGCAGTTTGAAACTTGAAAGTGATGCGCATTTATTAGGGGCCGGGTACTAGCTAGAAAGTTTGACAATTGTGATACATAAATGTCAGTTTTATCACATGGAAAATGTAGTGTACTTTTCAAATGGTTATACTTTCTCAAGAAAACATTGTGCGTCTTGTATTAATAACAGAAGATGCATAGAAAGTAATAGCCAAAGAGACATTGATGTCCAGGACGTTCACAAATATAAGTCCATCTAGATAGCTTTACCAATCTTTTTTTAACCTTTGGCATGACAAAAGAATAAGATTAGTTCTGTGCACTATATTCATCATGAAAAGAATAATTCCACATACAAAGATAATTTTATTTAAGATTAATATAATTTCTAGATGTTGTATAGTCAACCATACCGAAGATCATGTTGATGCTCCAATGGACTTTATTGTATTCTTATGGTATAGAAAAATATGTTTTGAAGATGGAAACTAATATGTGATAATAATATTGCAATAATATGTCGGTTTATTTTGGCACTTCAAATCTAGAGCATTGCTCTTGCAGTTGAGAGATTTCAAATACATAGCTAAAGATCCACATCGCAGTTGGAAGTTAGATTATAGGCGCTTGGTTTTTCTTAGAAACATTGGATTCATTCACATCAAAAAAGTTTGGCCGTCAATGCAAGGAGCATTCAGCCACGAGCAAAATTGTCTTCTAGAGGACACTTTATCCGAAAGGGCCATAAACGTCCTGCCACATGGTTTGTTAGACGAAGAAAATGAAAACAAGTGTTGAACTAATTATTTTAATAGAAACCAAAAAATATTCAACTCAGATGGTGCATCACAATTTTCGACAACTTTAATTTGGTACAAAATTGATTGACTAAACAACTTAAACATGACAACTACTTTAGAAAAGCTATATATATTGATGATCCAATTTGTTGGAACATGATCTAACTAACCACTCAACTAAATGACTCTACCGCTCATGGGTTTTAGGAGGAAGGCAAAAACCCCTTCACAACCACCACTAGGTACACTAAGACTTTCCTAAATGGTTTCATTGACAAATAATAATGAGACAACTAGGGAAAAACCACTAACAACATGACTAGGGAGTACCGGACCGCCTCGACACAAATAAGGACAACTAAGAAAACAAGAGTATAGCAGTCTTAACACTTAATCTGCCTACTGGACCGATCGAGAGAGCCAGGCATTATTAAGGAAAGCAATGCTAGACCAGCTACCTCCTAAACGTCTCTTCCTAGTAGGATAGGCATCAAAGATGCCATCGTCACCATGCTAGCAAGTTGGAGTTAATTAGCTAGGTTTCCGCTTGGGGATCCACGGAGTTAGGTTTCCGCTTGGAGATCCACTGACGCACGCAAGAGTCACCAGGACAATGCCTCAACGGGGGAGGAAACGCCAAAAAATGCAGCTGTTGTTGATACTGGCACAAATAAGGCCAAGCAAAACCTTCGAAGCTCTTACAAAATACTCCCTCCATTCCAAATGTTAAGCGGTTCTAGCCCCCCACCTCCACCTCCCCTTCTATCTCCTTTTATGTTCAAATAACTGTTGAGGATCTATATATATAAAGCATATGCATGGGATAATGCATGAACGAATGTTTCAAAAACCAAAAACAATTTGGAATAGAGATAGTAGCACTCAATATTCAGCTTTACTCCACGCATGTGGTTGGCCGTGTTTTCCCTAATTTCCTTCATTCCAATCAAGCAGCAAACAAAGCTTGCACATGTCACCGTACTAAGGAATTGAAGCTGCTTGGAGCTTAAGTACTTAATACACTAGTACACTACACATATACACATGTTCACCCAGAGCCTCGCATGCACTTTTCTTTTACACTGATCACACACGCACGGAACGGAAACGTAGTGTAGTGTCTGCATGGGACTGTAACACCGAGTCAGTGAGTCACCACTCACCACTCACCGCACCGACGACTACTGACTACTGATCGAGTACTGACGCCGTCCGGCGGCCATGTATGGCATGCAGCAGGAAGCTAGTCCGGCCATTCCCAGATCACATGACTGAGCAGCTGTTGGGGTCGCTGGCGTACTCGTGGTGCACCACCGTGTGCGTGTTCGCGGTCGTCGCCGGGTGGTACTGGTACAAGTACTCGCCGTGCTGCTGGTACGACTGCACCGGGTATCCACCGCCGCCGGCGCCGTAGTAGTAGCTCCCCGGGGCCATCTGGAGCGCGTACGGTGACCCGCCGGCGGCGTAGTAGTGGTCGCGCGCGCCCGCGTGGTGATGCTGCTTGTAGGGGCTGGGGCTGGCGGTGTGGTAGCGGTAGGCGTGGTCGGCGGCGACGAGGGCGCCGAGGTCGTCCTTGGCGCCGTCGACGGTCCGCAGCTCGACCACCTCGGCGTGGCCCACCTTGCGGCGCAGCTTCTTGGTGATGCGGTCGGAGTCGATCCCGACGCCGATCACCAGCAGCAGGTTCTTGTCCTCGCCGGCGAGCGTCACGGACTCCACCCCTGATGATCGACGACGACGCGCGCACCAATATATATTAGCAATTTTTTTTTCTGAGAATAGACTGAAGAAACCTCTCTAGCTAGGTGATTAATAAGGGACCGATCACCGATGGATCAAAACCTGTTTGTTTACCTGAGATTGCAGCAGCTACCTTGATAGCTTTGCCGTGGCCCTTCTCAGAGCTCGTGTGCACCCTTATGATCATCTCCTTCTGCAATAAAAAAAGGTTTCAGATGATCAGCGCTATCTAGTCAGGAAGAGGAAGCTAGCAGAACAAATCCAGACGGTAAATTTGATTAGCAGTTGTCACGAAGACACTAATTTCTCACCCTCATTTCTCCTGACGACAACTCGATCAGGCACGCGCGGAGCAGAACCAAGCAAGAGTCAAACGACACACGCACTGCTCTTTCTGTGAGCCTCTCAGCAGCTAGCAGGAGGAGGCCAAATTATTTGCCTTGGCTCACACAGTAGTGTGAGTGTGCACACTACTGCTGCGTCCTTTTTATACACGAGCACGCAACATTATTAGCGGAACTAAATTACAGACAGTGGACTTGAGTAATAAATTAGCAAGTCGTCGCCCTTATTAGTTAACTGCGGAAGCAGTGAAGCATATCCCTTGCTAGAGCCTGCAGTGCGCGCAGACAGGGACACAAAGACTTGAATAGGAAGACCTGATCCGAGCATAAGATCATTGATGTTTGTCCTGCTGAGCTACCTTGACATGGCGGCCGGAGCAGGTAGTAGTAGTGACTTGGTGGCCAAATTGCCAATAATCGCTCACCATGTCACCATGCTGGCGACGCCGACGCGTGATCCAATGCCGGCTGCCGGGTTCTCGACGTGTCGTGTCCTGTAGCAACCACCGGGTTTTCCACGGGAGAATGGGCTGGAAATTTCCGCTGTGCCTGTGCGTGGCCGGTGCGGCGGCGACTTTGCTCGCCACGCTGGAGTATGGAGTTTGGAGCCCGACGGGGCTCGTGGTAATTAGAATGGGTATTTAGCTGCAGCGGCGGCGTGTCGGGCCGCAAATGACTGGAGGTGGGCGGTAGATTAGTAAGGTACTCCCTCGATCCTACTTTATAGTTCGTTTGATTTTTTTTTACTAAAGGTTCGTGTTATTCAAAATATTTGTGAAAATGTAGAAAAATCCATTTCATAATTAAAATATACTATATGCTAAAATAAATCACAATAAAAATAAATAATAATTATGAAATTTTTTGAATAAAACGAATCGGTCAAATTTGATGCTAAAAAAAAATCAAACAAACTATAAATTGAAATGGAGGGAGTGGTAAGTGTGGCACGATGGATTATTGGGGGGCAGGTGTGGTGGATTGGGAGGATTATTACTAGTGGAGGAAGCCCGGTTAATTGCAGGTAGCTGCCGCCGCTGAGTCAACGGATCAGCTGAACAAACTACTACTGCTCGGTGACAGCTGACAAGTCGACAGGATCCGAGTTTCCTTTCTCTAGACTAGATGGCAGGCGGCGTGGCTTTGCTTGCGTCATCATCCATACGTATTAGTACAGAAAAAAAAAATCAAAAGTCGGCAAAAGCTTTCTTGTTCAGTCTCCGCTTGCCTTTTTTTTTTCTGAGAAGGCAGTCTCTGCTTGCCTGAGAGCCCCAGCTCCAGCAAAGTCGTGGACTCATGGTATGCTGCGCAGTGCCCATGTTGCCCGAGGCCCTAGCCCGAGTACATTGGTTTAAAGAAAACCCTTTTTTTTTTCTGAGTGCGAAATCCCATTATTTAGTTCCACGTGCACTAGCACTAGGGAAAAATGTCTCCATTCCCGTAAGCAGTGAGCCTAAACAAAGCAGTCCTAGTATGAAAATTAGGCCCACCACCCCGTCATGTTTCCAACTAGTATTAAATTTGTGAATACACCAAAATAAAATGAAACCATATAACCAGTACCCTCTTTGTCCCAAATTGTAAGGAGATCTTGTGTTTATGTTTATTCATAAAAATTTCTTATGTCTTTTGTATATGTATATAGATTCATCGTCAATCATATAAACATGGACGCTAAAAATAAAGGCAAAAAGTCTCATAATTTGGCACAGAGGGAGTACATATAATAGGATCATCGCCCCATCAAGGTGTAAGGGGAATACACAAGGGTATTTTTGAGAAATTTTTTATACTTTTTACAATATTTTACAGAAAAAACTGGAATGAAAGATTACAGATCTACGTGTTTATAAAAAAAACATTTTGAGAGGTTGTTCGTGTGCTGATTCCTTGTCTTGCTATTGTTGCTATCTTGTCTCAGGTTTGACCTCCTTAATGGGCTTTCTTATTGTTGCTGTTTCACTTCTAGACCTTTTTTTTTCCTGGCATTGTTGTTATCTCAGTTTCGGCCCATTAACTGTAGTAGCGAACTTTTCTAATATAGGCATGCTCATATAGAGACTCTGTTTTTATGCAGGTAAGTGTTATTGCGTTCTCTAATATTTGGCGTCCGCTAGTCTATTTTGAACTACAACACAACCAATGAAAAAACAGTGGGAGTAGTTTGTAACGCAGACCTTTGTACTTGCACTTCATAGTAAACATAATAGTTCATCCGTATAACTATTTTAATCTACTTTTTCAAAACTTTTTTAAAAGAAATACAAAAACCATTATTGGTTGTTTTTCCGCCTAGCACAACCGCTTCTACTTCTTTACATTAATGGGTAAAATGCACTATAACATTTTTTTGACCCATCCGTGCACTACATGATGGTGCACCACGAACCCTCGTCGGCGCAAGGGTCTTCGACGACGTAGCAGGGCCCGGCGTACGGCGGGTAGACGGCGCCCGGCTGCGGGCAGTAGTAGCCGGGGTGGTAGGGGTACCACGGTGCCGGCCACTCGGCGACGGGAGTAGCGGGCGTGTCGCCGGCAGCTGGCTTCGCCTCCTCCTTGTCGACGACCGCCTCCACCTTCACGATGTCCGCCCTTCCCACCTTCACCTTCTTCCGCAGGCAGCTCGTCAGGCTGGTGGCATCCACGCCGACGCCGACCACCACCAGCTGGTCCCGCTCCTCCCCCTCGATGCCCACGGATTGCACCCCTGCAAAACCACCAGCAAATTTATATCGATATGACTATCAGTGAGCTCTGCAGTAATTTAAATCCTCCTCAGCCATGGGAGGTCGGGCGGTCATCAGATGGACCGCTCCTTGCAGCGCAATGCGTAGCTGCTAGTGATTACCATATGTCGAGGCAGCTAGAGCCAGAGCACTTTTCCGGCACTTGTCGCAGGTCATGTGCGCCTTGATCACAATCTTTTGCTGGAAAGAAGAATCGCGCAAAAAGGTGTTGATCAGCTGGATGCAGATACAGGAGTTAAATATGGCAGTATGCCGTGATCGATGATGGAGGACAAACTCTTCCTAGCTGGCAGAAAAGTTAATACGTACCTTCATATTCATTGGTGTTGCTCTGTTGGTGATTTGCAAAAAAAAAAAAAAAAAAAAAGTACAGAGTGTCTGTGGTTTGTCAGTCTGAAAACTTCAAGGGAGTTCAGAGTTTGTTGTGGGAAGAGCCAAGTTCCCGTTACCCAACTTATATAGTAGGATAGCTACCGTAGGCCCGAGGAGTGGTGCTTCACGTCCCCACTAAGAATAATACCCAGTGCGAAGAAGATTCCACGCAACTTAGTTAGAAGCTCCCAACCCCCAACTAAACAACCCAGAGCCCCTTCAGTACATGACCTGGGTTTAAGCTTAAGCCTATATTAAGAATTGACCTTGGGGAACCTTTTTCGGTACCTCCACTTTCTGAAACCGTGTTTGGTTGGAACAGGGTTGTTGTTGATTCTTTGGCATTAATGGGGTGTATGTTTTGGAATTTGATGGCATGCAGGAATCGTCAGTTCGTCACTCTATCAGTTTGTCTTTGTTTAGATTTCTAGTGTTCAAAACTTGGTGCTTGACTACTACGTTGAATGTTGTCTGACGTGTTAGCTGAGATGTAATTGTAGGTGTGAACCATCAGAAAGGAAGGAAGAGTCAAGTTGGACTGTACGTTAGACACTGAATTCTTGACAGTTGATTTGTCATTAAGTGATTGTAATAATGTACGTATGAGGATTTGTTCAAATAAAATTGCCCGACATGAGATCGTCTCAGTATTCTCCGTCATAGAGTACTGAGTCGCTGCACCAGAAATCCTATTCATCAGATAGAAAGTTGACAAGGAAGTTATTACGAGGAAAGAAGAGCCCGAAGCAAAGTGAAGAATGATTACCTTTTCACACCATCATTGAGCAATTATAAGCACCTTTTGCCCAAGAAACCAAATTTACACCACCGATAGTGCGCTGAGCGCACTTCTGTTACCGCTTAGGTGCCTGGAAATGTATACAAAGTTAGAAACTGCACAGTTTGAACGTATTAACCAAGGTGTGATTACAGACTTGCGCGTTGAATTCCACTCATTGCAATTAGAGCCTGTTTGGTAGAGCTCTGCTTCTATATTCTTTGGCTCCGGAAGTTGATTCACTGGTGGAGTGATTCAATGTGATTCTCTGGTAGAAGTAAATCTGTTTGCTGAAAAACGTTTAGCAAATTGTTTGTGAAGTGATTCCTGAGGGCTGAAGAGTGGGAGCAGCTTTTCTTAGCTCCATGGTCATAGTGTAAAATAGGTGAGTGGTTCTTCTGTATTCGCCTGAGAATCTAGTCTCCTTTTTACTGTTTGGCTGGACATTTTGGATTCACCCCACGCAATCCAGGAGCGCAGCTCCACCAAACGGCCCTTGTCTGAGCTTAGTCTTGCGTGTTTCGTTCTTTCTTGAAGTTGATATGCATGATGGTGATTTGGTACGGTCAACGTCGGATCCTGAAAAAGCACATGGCTCTGAGCTTGTATGACCATTTAGTGGTAATGACTGGATGGATTAATTATCTAAGAAGCTGTATCTATCAATCTATTTGGCCACCACCCTCTTGCTTCGGTCGCTCTTATCAGAAACTAGGATGACCGCCAAGTCAAGTATTTCCCTATGTGGGAAAATGTTCTCAGAAAAAAAAGGAGCTGAATAACATCTGATTCAGGTTTTATGTATTCAGTCTTGGTTCATAAGAAGAACATAAAAAAAATGAACGAACTGGAGGGGTTGCCTCCTACAAAAATTTATTTAATAAAAGGTGAAAGTTATTTACACAAAAAGGGAAAACAAAAAGGAAAAATGTTACACGAAAGAATCTAGCCACTATTCTATTACACGAAAGTACGATGATTTGGCTCTATGAATAATCAGACCAAATTCCTTGAGAAACAGTGCTTTGCAAACTGAAACATCTGCCAATCTTTCTTGGAAAAATCTCATAAGAAGAACATTATTAACATTATTTTATCTTAATACACTCAGGGATGTACGACACAAATCTTTTCCAAATAAAGCATTCTATGAAAATCTCAAAGTAGCTTCAAACAGATTTCACAAGTTCATGGAAATGGAATTAATGCTGTTCTCACCAGAGTGCCTATTTGGGGTGTCCAAAACACTGTTTTGCACTGTACGCACACTGTAGATAAAGAGGGAGTTAGTTGGAATAGTGGATGGGTGGGGTGGGATTAGCACTCTGGTGAGAGCAGCCTTGCTCTCGTGCGCATGGGTCAGTCTTAAGATTCATAAAAGTTGGTAAACATATTTATTAATGATAGAAGATTGTAATTTAGATTTACATATATTTGGCTGTTTTATTTTATCCTTAGTAATAATGGCTGAGGTAATTAAGATTTAATTTTCTGGTGTTATTTTATATTATAGATCATCACACCAAATGAGCTAACTTAGATAACTTTTGAGGGGCTTAATTTAGATTATCCATCGTAATAGGAAACATGAATAATTATATGATACAAATTTAGAGGTTTGTTTTACATGATTTTTCATAGTGACATAAATCGAAGTAGATAATTTGCATGCTGATAACGGCAGAGATGAGTAACTATTTAGAGACTAAATAATTCTAATGCCTAACGATTTTTATTCTGCCTATTTTTGCAGATCCGAAAAGATTTGCCAGATTTTCTATTATCTAGGAGTATCTTTTTTTCTTAGCATGTCTCGTGCAGAAGACTAATGGGGAGTCCAAAAAAAAAAAGAAGAAATGTTTAACTACTAACACTAAGATATGAAAAAGTAGCATGTAGCAACCATCTACAATAAACACACATGGAAAAAAAAATATGCCCAGATAGGTGGTTATCAGCTCCTGATTGGAGTTTGGGATTCTGTGATATCATGAAAGACTGACTTTGTATCAACTGATAGTGAAATCTGATTAGTCTCGCTTGCTGGTTTACTCGTAGACGTAGACTTCATCAGCACTCAGTACGACCGTCGGAATGACAACGTAGGCCAGCAGAGAAATTAAAAGAAAAATCGGTCATCCGTGGAACCCGCTGCATAATTGAGAGACCTCTCTCCACTTGTTTCTCGCAGAAACAAATTAGACAGCGAAATGGGCATGCAAATGATTCATTGTCCATCTTGATCTGTGCCAGGCTGTCAGCGCTACGTCACACGCTGGTGCTGGCGTGACGTCAATTTCTTTCTGACAGACGACGCTAGCTGCATTTCGCACGTGGTTGGACTTGCAGTTCTCTTCTTGCTACGGCTACAAGCTACTACTAGGAGCAAAGGGTGATCTGATCTACTAGTAATTATATTGTGATCACGGATCGGACCGTGCCGATTGCCGAAGCTACCCCAAAGCACATGCGCACACGCAGGATTCACGCGGAAGCTAGTAATTGAGAACATGAGGCAGAGATTGAAACCGCAATGACGCCACCTCTGTTTATTTGCCCAAATAATCGTTTATTAGCATCCTCGAGTTGCTGACAGAAAAAATAATCAAGTCTAAGTACATGGCAAAAATGGATCTCCGTTCAGTTATTTATGTCAACTGTTTTTTATTTATCACATGATGGAGCAGCCGCTTGGCTCCTCGCAGACGACCATCGGCGGCGGCGGCGGCGGCGGGTAGTGGGCGTGGTGGTGGTGGTAGTAGCAGCCGCCGGGATAGCTCGGCGGCGGCGGTGGCGGCGGGTGCACGACCACGGGCTTGGGCTCCTCCGGCTTCTTCTTCTCCTCGGGTTTCTTGTCCTTCACCTCCTCCACCTGCAGGATCTCGGCGTAGCCCACCTTCCTGCGCAGGCAGCTGACCAGGCAGACCGGGTCGAAACCGACGCCGACCACCTCCAGCTTCTCCTTGGCGTCGCCGGTGATCGCCACCGAGATCACCCCTATGCACACACACACGTAGAGCATGCAGCAATGTCAGCACCGTGCGTGCCACCGGCCACCGTTAATTGTAGCGGTTACTACAGAGAGCCGTCGAACATATATGGCGTGGTGTGCGTGCGTACCGTCTGCTCTGGCGGCCAGCGCCATGGCTTTGGAACGGCTCCTCTCGCACGGCATGCTCACCTTGATCACGGCCTTTTGCTGCGCGCGGCGGCGGCGATACAGAGCACGACAAGTCAGTTGAGTAATAATTCAGCTTCAGAGTCAGAGCTCTGGAACTGGAACTGAAGCTGCTGAAACAGCGGTGTGATCTCTGAAATTTAATTTTAAGAGCAACGAGAACTGCTCAGTGTTGCTGCTTACCTTCATTGCCTGCCGGAGGTGATCTAACCGCCGCCGGTGAAAAAAAAAAAAAAACTGTCGCGGTCGATCTAATCGTGGCAAATTGGATGGATGGCTACTTAACTGGCCGAGCTCTGCTCTCCTAGTCTCCTGTGTGGGAGCTTTGCTTGTGCCGCAGCACTGTTATATAGAGTGCTTGGGAGCGCTGGGAGCTGAGCTGATGATCGTATTTAAATCGGGGATCACCAACTAACAACAAAACGCGTTCTTGCCATGGGCAGTGGCTTGCCGCGTGAGATCCGAGGCGGGCAAATTCTAATCATCGTCCACTGGCCATGAGCCCTAGCCCAAGCCGGTGCTCTTCTCCGAAGGCACAATTTGGACACCAAACCAGCATTACACAATGACTAAACCAGCAGACTACAACAGTGGATCGGGTATTCGGGGTCATCGGGCACCAGCCGGTCCGCGGTGCTGGGTGCGTCCCGTGTTGTCTTCCTCTCAGCCGCGTTATTCCACTGCGTTCCCCTCGGTCCTCCGAGTGCTTCCACGTCTCCTGTGTCCTTGCGCCAGAAGGGTGATATATGCCTTTGGTGTGGCAATTATTTGTGCTATAGATAGTGTTGAACCTAGATTAAATTGTTGGTGCATAGACATCTATAAGACGGGTTGTGTATGCATGGTAAAGGTTTAGACCTAATCACTTACTCCCTTCATTTTTTTATTTAACGTTTTTAGTTCGAAAATAAACTAGCCAACGACAAATATTTGAAAACAGAGGTAACATTTCTTGGCGTGCGTGCATGTGCATCTGCACTTGGTAGGTCAACCATGATGAAGAGTGTTTTTGAACACTTTTCTGAAGTTTCGGTGGTTAATTTCCTCTACTTAGGGGCCGCTCATAATGTCCCAAACAGAGTGGGATAATGTGTCGGACGGTGAGAATTTGGGCAATATCCTAGTATCCGGTCGGAGCTTGCTAATGGTAGATAATGGAGGCTGACAGGTGGTGAAAAGATAGAATTGCCCCTAGGAAAAAAAATAAAAAAAACCCTCTTTGGCTCCTTATGCTGCCGGCCTGCCGCTCGAGAGAGGAGGCAAAGGAGCAAGGGGAAGACGGTGAGGCACATCGGGAGTAAGGGTGGCGCCGGATAGAGGGGAAGACGGACCGCCGCCGCGCGGCTCCCCCACGCTCGCGCACGCCGCTGCGTCCGCCGACTCCCCCGCGCCCGTCGCCGTAGTCGCCCAGTAGAGAAGGGCCAAACTCCTGCACGGGGAGGGGGATAGCGCGGGGAATCGCGTCAGCGAGGGTAGGGGCGACGAGAGGGGGGGGGGGGGTGAGGCGGTGGCGCGTCGGGAGGAGGGAGGGTTGGGCGGAGTCCACGAGAGAGCAAGAAAGAATAAGATGGAAGGAGGATAAGAGAGAAGAAGGGTAGTGTGGAAAGGAGGTCTCTCACCGAGAACTATCCAACCATCCAAACACATGTGGGATAATAATATCTCTTCGTAGATGCTATCTTTATCCCCCATCCATTATCCCTATCTCTACCAAACGCTGCCTTAGTCTTTTGTCTTCAACTACACAGCGGAAGAGGCTACTTTAATTGATATTTTGTAATGACACGATGAGTGATTTATATGCAAATTTAGAGGTTACTTTAGACTATCTTTCATAAAGTGGTATAACAGGTCTAATGATCATTATTATTAAAGGCTGCCTAATAAATGACCGGATGATTTTTTATTTTGTGAGAATTTCTAGAATTTATTTTTTCGTAACACTTCCACTTATTTTGTAATCTCTAATTAGTAATAGTAAGACATGTTATTTTACTGTTAATCAATTTAATTTAGTATAGGAATTCTCCCCCTTTGCCAAATAGAGCCTGACACTATGGACACACCAACTGAGGACAAATCAAGAAAGCAAAGCCACTGTAAGAACATTGGCCAGCAGGGGACGAAACTCTTCAATCATTCTGTGCAGTTGCTGTACAACTGAGCCTTTCTGCACTTTTTTTTATTAGTACTAAAGAACAGTAGAAAGTAAGAAGCCGATAGGCTATCCACACTCATTCAACTCTAAATTTCAACTCTAAAAAGAATATTTCATCCTAATCATCACGTTTTTGAAATACAGCTGCCAATCTTTCACGTTCGTATCAACTCTATACAACAACTCTATACCAACCAACCTATTTTTCTATAATATATCCCTACCCCACCACCCCTAACCCCCGCACTCTTCTTCCTCCCACTGCGGCACCGAGCTTCTGCAGGCCCGCGTCTGGCCTGCCATGGCTGCTGCTTCCTCCGCCCACACGTCTTCTCCCCGCTCCCGCGGCTCTCTCTCCCCAGCCGCCGACCGCCACCGCGTCTCGTCCTCAGTGGGTGGACCACCGCCGCGCCTCATTCTCCTTTTCCCCAGCGACTGCGCCATGGCCGGCCGGTACCATGCGCCTCCCTCTCCTCTGTTTCGCCATCCCCTTCTGCGCCCGCACGGCCAACACAGCGCCTCCTCTCCTTCTCGCCGCCGCATCCTCCTCCCGCCGGCAGAGACGACGACGCCGCGCCATGGAGCCGTCGCGGGCCCGCTGCGTGCCGGCATGGGGGCCGGATCCGCCGGGCGCGCCTCGTCGCGGCGGCCTCCTCGCCGGATCTAGCCTGTCTCGTCTCCGACCGCCGCGGATCGAGCGCGGAGAAGGTCCTCCATGCCCGGCGACGCCTCCACCGCGTCAAGCTCTGACGTCGCCGACCTCCTCCCCATCGATCCGCCATGGAAGTGCCTCTTTCCCGTCGATCTGCCATGGCCACCATCCAACGTCCCTGCTCTGTCCAGGCCATGGCGCGAGACGGCCGACCGCTGCCACCATGGAGGAGAGAGGGTGGATGCAGTACAACGCGAACCACTCCAGATTTGGAGTTGGATGGTTCCTAGGTAGTGGTGCAGTTGGTGATACAGTCGACCGTTGCAGGGCCATTCTACTGCAAACGGGGATGCATCCACTTTCCAGTCCGCGAGTGCAGATAGCCTTATTATAGCACAGGGAAAGTGCAGATGCCGCTGGAGCTAGACTTTACAGCGAAAGTGCAAATGATTCATGCAACATCTCTTAGAGAAAGGAACAATATCTCCGCACACTACAGCCAATGATTCATGCATCATGATCTACGTTGACGTTAATAATCTCCTTCCAGCAAGTGTGGCATCGGTGCTCCCTCTGCACGTTGTCGGATTACAGTTACCGTTCACATGATGGTGCAGCTGCCTGGTCCCTCCTCCTCACAGTGACAGATGGCCAGCGGCGGGGGCGCCGGCGGCTGGGAGTGGCAGTAGTAGTAACACCAAGGGTAGCCGTAGCCCCCTGGCGGCGGCGGCTGTAGTACGGGCGCGGAAGACTTCGGAGCCGGCTTCTCCATCGTCACTTGCTTTGGCTGCTTGGCCTCCACGTTCATCACGTCCTCCACCAGCAGGATCTCGGCATGCCGTTTGAGCTTCCTGCGCAGGAAGATGGCCAGGCAGGCCGCGTCGACGCCGTCGCCGACCACCTCCAGCTTGTCGCCGGTGACCTCCATGGAGATCACCCCTGCATCACATCACATCACATACATCACGCAGCCGTACAAGCACTGTAAAGTCTACCGGCCGGTGTCACGGATGCGATTCGCGCGAGGGTCAAATTAAGGGCTAGCTGTGACAACGACGGACGACACGGCACTCGAGCTAGGGCCGCGGGCGTACGTACCGTCTGCTCGGGCGGCCACCGCCATGGCCGTGGAACGGCACCTCTCGCACGGCATGCTCACCTTGATCACGATCTTTGTCTGCAACAATGCCGGACAAGAAATGAAGCAATGAACGCGATCAGTCTGAATGCGCGCTTCAGGCTGGCCGCGCGATGAAACATTAGCTTACCTTCGTCATTGCCTGCAGGTAGGTGGACGGTGGTTGTGGTTCCCCTGCAAGCTAGCTGCTGCAGCCAGTGACAAGTCCAGGTGGTGGTTGCCGCCGGCCGCCGATCTTATATGTAGTACAGGTGGGAGAGGAGAGGAAAAGCCGAGACATGTACTAGACTGTAGTAGGAGTACTCTGCTACAGGTCGAGTACTACAGCGATCAAGATATCCAAGATGGCGACGCGTCGAATCAGAGCTTGTGTTCCCAGATCCCGGGTGAGTCAAGTCATTGCCTGCCCTATACAGCCCTATTAATCGAGCAAAGCGTCACTAATAAGCGCAAACGAGCTAGGGGTTGCGTGGACGGAATTGACTCGACGGGATCCGATGGAGGGGCCGAGAGCAATCTGCAGTACGTGCGTGAGGCTATTCCCCTGCTACTTGCCTGCAGGTCAGCAGGTGGTTGTGGCAGTACGTGAACTGCCAACTTGTTGGGCTGGATGTGTTGTGAACGCGAGAGTCAACGATCGGTCTCGCTCCGTGGATATTAACTAATTCGTTCAGAAGCAATCAATTAATTAATGTCCATCCTTATCGCATCTATGAATTGCCACCTGATTGATGATGCATCTCAGTAGTCTTTCAGGTAGTCCATGATGAAAACATAAACAAGGGCGCTGATGCGTTGTTTTTCAAATGTTACGTCCCTATTCCCTAATTCCATTTACTTGGGGTTGGGGGAGCACCGAGCACTTGGTTCCTTCGATCGAGACACCGGTATGCCACTACTCTAGCGTGGGCGACCTCTTTATGACTCTTCTACCGCCTACTACCCTTATTACCTCAGCAAATCGAAGAAAACTATAGTATAGGTGACCACGGACGCTGACAGGTTCTGAAGACCAGCAACCGTGGAAAACTAGACCGTTTCTTTTGGGGAAAAAAATGGTCGATCGGATTTTGTTCTGTCCTTATCGTCTCGACGCTGAAATTTGGAACTTGGTACACCCCTCCATAGTTGGATCCATATTCATATTAGGCATATAGCTGAAAGCTGGATACACAAACAAAAATACACACGTCCTGCTTAAGGAAAAAAAATGGAAGCGTACGACGGTACGAATGCTCGTCTTGCTGGATCGAGTTGATCAGGTCGGAAAAGCTTTCACGTGCTTAATTAAAAAATCCAGTAGTACTTTTTGTCTTAAAAAATTGACAAAGAAGAGGGACCAGCAACAGCAAGCATGAAAGCATTGCCATCCAAGACACGACAGTGGTGAAAGTAATGGATCGAACAACAGCTTTGCCAATTTCGTTCCTGGTTTTCATATTGTTGCATCTATATATATATATATTCAAATTACAGAAGATCATATCAGTTCTAATACAAACATAGAGCGTAACCATACGCATGAGCTGAATGCCTTGCCACCCATTATTACTCCATCTATCAAAAGTCAAAACGCGGGCGATTTCGGGAACACCTGGCCGCGATCGATCACCAGTTCACCACCCATGAAGGCCTCAACGGCTCAACAGCACGGAGGCGGCAGGTAGTAGTAACTGTAACTGGGCGGGTACCAGCAGTATGGCAGCGGCACGACCTTGGGCTCCTCCGGCTTCTTCTCCTCCTTCTTCTTCTCCTCCTTGACCTCCTCCACCTTGAGGATGTGGATGTGGGCGTGGCCCATCTTCCTGCGCAGGCACTTGACCAGGCAGACGGCGTCGATGCCGTCCCCCTCCACCTCCAGCTGGTCCTTGCCGTCTCCGGTGATCCCCATCTTGCTCACCCCTGCATGAAATGCAAGCAAGCATCACATACATAGCGTTAGCACCGGCGGTAACAACGCATGCACGGCCAGTCGGCCAGCCTGCAGCTAGCCAGCACACTGCAAACGTACGTCCGTACCGTATGCCTTGGCGGCCAGCACCATGGCCTTGGACCGGCACCTGTCGCTCGCCACGCCCAGCTTGATCACGATCTTTTGCTGCAAATTAACAACAACAGCGACGCACGATTCAGTAACGATGTGCTGAGCTTTGCCGAACAGGGGAACACACACACACACACACACACAAAGGGGGGCAGAATTCGTGGAGCTCGGGAGATGATTCAGACGGCTGCTAGCTGCCAGACAGCGGCTGGCTATACCTTCATCGCGTTGCCGGTGCTGATTTGCGGCGCTGTTGGATCGATGGATCGATTGTTAGCTGCCTGGCGCCTGCCTGCCTTGTGAGCTGTGTGACTTGACAGAGAGGCTACTCAACGGGGTGCGTGTTACTTATAGACGGGTGAGGCAGAGCATGGCGCGGCTGGCGATCCTTCGCCATGGCATCGTCGTCTGGGCCCCAAGGTGAGCAAGAACGATCGAGAGACTCCCCATGAGCGCACGCGTCTAATAATGTTGTCGTCAGTCTGCACCTACTGAGCCAAGTCGCCACCAACCCAGAGACCACGGATCCGTTCCGTTGCTGATCAACCGGCAACAAATAAAAACGACTTGACGAGGCACAGCGGAAGCACCCTGTTGACGCGTAAAACTGCCCACACGGCAACACAGCAACTTCTTGATCAAACTATAACCTTGCCGATCTGCTCTCAAGAACAGTACGGCCTTCTGGCTAATTTGAAGAAATTCTCAACAATCAGCAATAGAACAATGGCAAATCAGACCTAAATGACGTCTAAGATCTGTTCTGCCGGTGACAACAAGACAGGATTGACCTGTTTGCTGTGATCTCTGGACTCGGCAAGCAAGAGCAGAGCGAGGAAAAAACGACGGAAGAAAAAACTGCGGAGAAATAAAGTACGGAAAAATAGTAGATATGTTTTTTGACGATGTTGGGTGATGCCCCCTCTACCGGCCTTGACCCTATTTATATTGGGTGACCTGGACTTCGGTTTCCTAACGGATCAGATTACAAGATTGTTACGTGATCTATTTTCTTGTCTTCCGAAGGAAAATAACAAATGGCAACAAAATATTTGGCTATATTTCTCCGGCCGTATATCTACTTGTAAAATATTTGGCTATATTTCTCCGGCCGTATATCTACTTGCCCAGACCGTATATGGCAGTAGCTTGGCCCTTTACTTCGTGATCGCTGGTCGCTGAACAACATGCAGTTACCCGCCGGCCAGCTCTACACGCTCCCTTGTGCCAAATTCAACCATCAACACATGCCCCCCTGTTTTTTGGTGAGGTTCGCTTGCCAAAAAACATACCTGCACAATAAGACAGCATGGAAAATATATGAACTATCATTAACTTAGGGCGATGGTAAATAAACACCGGCCATTTTTTTACTTAGGGCGATGACAGGAAATCATCGGCCATTTTTCTTAGGGCGATGCCAAATGGAACACCGGCCATATATATATATTTTACTTTGGGCAACGATGGGCAAACATCGGCCATTTTCTTAGGGCGACGCCAAATGGAGCACCGGCCATTTAAATGTATCTTTTAAGCATCCTGCCAAATACTGGGATAGTATTTTTTCAGGTACTTTCCATTAAGAGCTCTAGGCAATTTTTCTCCTTGTAAACTTTGTACTAAATAAGAATTCCCAGGGACAACCTCTAATATTTTATATGGTCCTTCCCAATTTGGAGACCACTTCCCAAACTTATTATCTTTAGACCCAACGGGCAAAATCGTTTTCCACACTAACTCACCAACTTGAAACGATTTTTCTCTTACCCTCTTGTTATAGGCTTTGGCTACTCGTAATTTATCCTTCTCAATCTCTCTTAATGCTTTTAATCTCTCATCTGTAACTTCATCTATCCTATCCATCATTAAGCTATGATAGTCAACGGCCGACAAATTATTTTGTCTGGCCAATCTAAGGGCGCCTAGATTTACCTCAACAGGTAAAACGGCCTCCTGCCCATATACCAATTCGTACGGCGTCACTTTCGTAGCACCATGCTGAGAAATACGGTGAGCCCATAACGCTTCAGACAACACTTCATGCCAACTTTTTGGATATTCCTCTATCTTTTTCTTAATAAGCTTAATCAAAATTTTATTGCTAGACTCGGCCTGACCATTGGCCTGAGCATAGTATGGCGATGAATTCAAGAGCTTAATCTTAAATAATTCGGCAAAT
This sequence comes from Paspalum notatum, assembly GCA_022530915.1. Taxonomy (NCBI): domain Eukaryota; kingdom Viridiplantae; phylum Streptophyta; class Magnoliopsida; order Poales; family Poaceae; genus Paspalum; species Paspalum notatum. The sequence continues at coordinate 35,097,062 of CM039689.1, forward strand.
TCCCGCACTTGATGTGAAATGAAAGAAGACCCTTGATCAGTAGTTAAAGTTTGCGGTATGCCGAATCTATAAAAAATATGCTCTAAGATAAAACTAATAACCTCTTTATGAGTCATGTTTTTAAGAGGAACAGCTTCCGTCCATTTTGTGAAATAATCAATAGCCACTAAAACAAAGCGATGACCTTTAGATGATGCGGGGTGTATTTGGCCGATGAAATCCAAACCCCATCCACGAAACGGCCATGGTTTTATAATAGGATGCAACATAGAAGCAGGAGCTAATTGCACGTCACCAAATTTCTGACACGCCTCACACCCTTTGTAATATCTAAAACAGTCTTCTAGCATAGTCGGCCAATAAAAACCAGCCCTTCTTAGCAACCACTTCATCTTATGAGCCGACTGATGCGTGCCGCATATACCTTCATGTACTTCACCCATAGCAATTTTAGACTGGTCCGAACCTAAACATTTTAAAAGCAACCCCTCTGGTGTTCGGCGATATAATTCATCATCTAACAGAGTATACTTCAAAACCTGCCGCCTAAGCTTCCTATCTACAGACAGACTAGGATTCTTTAAATAGTTAATTAATGGGGTCCTCCAATCACTTGGTTCAACCATCAAAATCTCACAACATTGTAGCATCGGCTTTTCCATCACAAACAAAATTCCTCTAGCTACTCGACAACAACCAGATGCCTGCTGTGCTAAATTATTAGCTCTAGAATTATCCTTTCTAAAAATATGGCTAGTAGTAAAATCATCCAACGTTGCTATAATTTCCAAACAACTCTCCCTGTAGCTATTTAGCAACCCATCAAAACATTGATAATTCCCAGAAACTTGCTCTACCATTAACAAAGAGTCACCAAAAACTTGTATGTTTTTTATACCCATGGATTCTAAGACTTGCAAGCCTAACAAAAGAGCTTCATATTCAGCTTGGTTATTAGTGCAATGGTATTCTATGCGCACTGATGCCTCAAAAACAGTACCTCGAGGTGAAATTAAAACAATACCAGCACCTTGTCCCTCTCCCCATGCTGAACCATCAAAATAAAGTTTCCATGGACAAATACCAATATAGCCGATCTCTACATCATTCTCATCATTAATCCGGTGGTCAACAATAAAATTTGCTACGATCTGGCCTTTCAAGGATTTTAAAGGCTCATAAACCAAATCATATTCTATCAATGCATAAGCCCACTTTCCTATCCTACCACTCAAGATCGGCTGCTGCAACATATATTTAATCACATCGGACTGACATGCTACCACACAAGTACTAGATAATAAATAGTGCCTTAACTTTGTGCAAGCATAATACAATGACAAGCATAATTTCTCAATAAAGACATACCTTGCTTCTGTGTCTAACAGACGTCGGCTCAAATATGTGATAACATGCTCCTTTCCATCAACCACTTGTGTTAGCACGGCGCCAATAACCTTGTCCTCCGCAGCAACATATAACCGAAATGGTATCCCGGCTTTAGGTGCCTTTAGTACAGGAGGCGTAGACAAATATTGTTTGATCTCATCAAATGCTTGTTGTTGCTCTGCCCCCCAAGTAAATTCGGTCTCTTTCTTTAACCGAAGTATGGGCGTAAATGCATGAACCTTCCCCGATAAATTAGATATAAAACGTCTCAAATAATTAACTTTACCTAGAAATTTTTGCATATCTCTTTTACATTGAGGTGCCCCTACTTTCCTAATTGCCTGTATCTTAGAAGGGTCTACCTCAATGCCTCTTTCATGAACTATGAACCCTAGAAACTTACCAGCCGACACTCCAAATGCACATTTAAGTGGGTTCATCTTTAAACCATACCGACGCATTCTTTCAAAGGCTAAACGTAAATCGGCTAAATGATGATCCATGCCATCCAATTTAACAACTATATCATCAATGTAAATTTCTAATATAACACCAAGTAAATCATGAAAGATTAAATTCATGGCCCTCTGATATGTAGCGCCAGCATTTTTTAAACCAAAAGTCATGACAACCCACTCAAATAAACCAACAAAACCAGGACATCTAAAAGCCGTTTTAGACGTATCTTCTTCGGCCATAAAAATTTGATTATAACCAGCATTACCATCCAAAAAACTAATAACCCGATGACCTGAAGCATCATTAATTAACATGTCGGCTATAGGCATAGGATATTCATCTTTAGGCGTAGCTTTATTTAAATCTCTAAAATCAGTGCATACTCTTAACTTACCTGTATTTTTCTTCTCAACCGGGACAATATTGGAAATCCATTCAGCATATCTACATGGCCTAATAAAACCAGCTTGCAATAATCGGCCTATTTCCTCTTTGATCTGATCGTACATAATAGGACTAAATCTCCAAGGTGGCTGTTTATGAGGCCTAAAACCAGATTTTATTGGCAACCGATGCTCCACTAGCTCTCGGCTAAGACCCAGCATCTCATGATATTCCCATGCAAAACAGTCAACATATTGTTTAAGTAACTCGATTACTTTAACTTTGTAATCGGCTGTCATGTTTTTATTGATAAATGTCGGCCTAGGAGTAGTACCATCACCTATATCAACCTCTTCTAATGGATCGGCCGACGAAAAGCCTTGCCCTAATTTCTCAACCTCATCAAAATCATCAATAGCCTCACAAATATCGTTCTTACATGACCGATACTGTTCCACGCGTTTCTGTAACCAATCTAAATTACTTTGCTTATTCATTTATAACATTAGATTACTGAGCCGAGCTGCTGCAGCCGGCTTTACAACCACTGGTACAAAACCATCTTTAGTTACACTAAGGAAATCACACTCAGTAAGATCTAAACCTGACACACATTGAGCATTACCATGCTGCCAGTTAGCTGAAGCATCGGCCATAGCAATAAAAGCCGATGTGTCTGCGTGAACAATCTCAACATCATCATCTACCCATTGTATCAAAAATTGGTGCAAAGTAGAAGGAACACAACGGTTTGCATGTATCCAATCACGGCCCAATAAAACACTATAGTTACCTTGTTTATCAGCAACAAAGAAAGCTGTAGGTATCGTCTTGCTTCCGATTGTCAGCTCCATGGAAATAACCCCCATCGCTTCTGTAGGCTCTCCCCCAAAACCATTGAGTGTTAAATTAGTCTTTATGAGCTCACTGTCTTCTCGGCCCAATTTTTTGAAAAGTGAGTACGGCATAAAATTTACAGCAGCTCCGCCGTCAACCATCATCCTAGATATTGGCCTCCCGTTGATATGTCCCTTAAGGTACAGAGGTTTCAAATGTTTGCTCGACTCATCAGGCTTCTGAAAAACAGCTTCTTGAGGACCAAGATATAGCTGTGCTGTTTCACTTTCCTCCACAGCCTGGAACTCTGAAGGCAATATAAACACCATGTTCATGTCCATGGCGTCATGAGGCGGAGAACCATCCTTAATTACTGGAGATCCTTCATCATCCAGCATGTCATCCTCATCGTCACTGTGCGCTGGAACAGCAGGTGCCTTAACTGGTTTTGCTCGCCACTCCTTTCGAACAGGAACCATAGGCTTGATTTCATTAAGCCACTCATCCCTTGCTTTTTCAGCTTCATCTTCCCTGACTTTGCGCATACGCAGCCTCTGTATCCGGCGTCTTTGCGAGTGAGAAAGTCCCTCTGGGCACCAACGAGGTTGAGGCTTTGTTCCTGACGGTACGCCATTATTAATGCTCGGTTTAGCTAAGCTTCCTGCTGCAGACGTTCCATCTCCAGCACGTTGAGCAAATTGACCAGTTATTACTGTAGCCGAATCACTGCTCATGGGAGACTCCGTAGCCTCATGGTTGTCTGCATCCCCTACAGCCATGTCGCTACTCATGCCAGACTCGCGTGGCGCTGCTGTGCCATGACCCTCATTGTTAGCAACTGCAGCCATATCAGCATGCTGTTTTTCATCAGTCGCTGAGTCTGATTTTTGATTCAGATTACTACTCCCCTTCACATGATACACCTTCCTGACCATTCTTTCTTCACCTCTGAAACCAGACCGATTCCTATAATTGAAACGGCCATTTGTCGGATATGATAATCTGTCAAACACATGTCTTCTAGGGGCTGTCCAACCTGGGTGAAATTGTCCATACGGCACCATTGGCACAGGCGGCATCCACTGACCAAACCAGCCCCATGGTGGGCAAGCAGCAAAATCAACTGGCGAAAATCCCCATGGCATAGGCACTGGTGGCCCATTAGGCGGGAACGGGGTGGCACGACTAAAATCTCCATGCGGCATCGGCATTGGCATTGGTGGCCTGTTAGGTGGGAATGGTACAGCTGTATGAAAACCTCCATGTCTATGTTCCTGACCACCAACTTCTTGTCTAAGAGGTGACCTTGGCCTCTTAAGATTTGCTGGCCGATAATTAAAATGCTTTTGACCGGCCTTTCCATCCTCATACTTGGCAAGAAGTCTCTCAAATGTGACACTCTGCTTGTCTTCCCTTCTCACAGTCTTGCTCTTACCTTCATTAATTTTCCAACGATCAACTTCTGGACTTTTTGGTTTGATCATTCTGGGCTTAGCACCTTGCAGAGAATTGGAAGCTGACGCTTGTACTGTAATTTTAACAGACTCACCACCTTCTGGAGCATTTTCAATTTGCACGCTTCTGACAACTCCACTATTCTTCTCCAAAGGTTTTGAGCCATTTTTAGGAGCCCTAACACCTTTTCCTTTCTCTGATCCGGCCTGGGATGGCCGAATAAGAACCTTTTTATTCCCAAAATCGATCGTGTTGGTGGGAAAAGGATTATCATCCAGCTGCATTTTTGACTCTGCAAACTTCAATCGTCCCTCATTAATGGCCGATTGAACCTGTCGGCGAAAAACATTACAGTCATTAGTAGCATGGGAATAAGAGTTATGCCATTTACAGTATGCACGCCTTTTTAACTCATCAGGTGGTGGTATAACATGGCCTTTAGACAATTTTATTTGCTTCCATTGTAACAAGAAATCGAAGATTTTATCACATTTAGCAACATCAAATGTGTATTTTATATCCTCTTGTCTATTCTTTTGTGGGATTGGCTTTAAAGAGGAGCAAACAATCGGTTTGGATTTAGAATTCCAATCCCACTCAGCCACACACATATCGGCATCTTCATCATCCGATGATTGAGATTCATATCCCACCATATTTACACCGGGCCGATCATTCTTATTTCTATCAATAGACCTTTGAAAGTTTCTAGATTCTTTAGCTCGGCTTTCCTGAGCCAGAGCTTTTTGCAAAACTTGACTAACATCTAAGAAATCTTGACCTTCTAACTTTTCTCTAAGATGTGCTAATAAACCAGAATAAGCTAGATCAGCGAGATCTCTATCAGCAATCACCAAATTAAAACATCGGTTTCGTATATCTCTAAATCTTCGAATATATTCAGAAACGGACTCATCATATTTTTGTTTAACCGATCTTAAATGCGATAATCTAAGTTCTGTATCTCCAGTAAAAAAGTAATCATGAAATTTCTGTTCTAATTGAGCCCACGTATGGATGGAATTAGGTGCAAGCGAGGAGAACCACGAAAAAGCTGTTCCAGATAAAGATAATGGAAACAATCTCAGTTTAAAAACATCATTACCACTAACTTCACCACACTGCACAATAAACTGAGCAATATGTTCTAATGTGGTTCTGCCATCTTCTCCGGTGAACTTGATGAACTCAGGCAATCTAAAACCCCTAGGATACTGAAAATTATCATAATAATCCGGGTAAGGTTTGCTATAAGTTCGTGCACTCCCTTTTGGTTCCAACCCAAATGAATATTTTAGGACATTAGACAATTGCTCTTCTAGATTCTCGACGCCTAAACGTGGGTCGGCCGAAGGCCGACTCGGCACAATTGGCTGCTGTTGCCCTAAACTATATGGTGGCGCTGCATCATAATTATTCTGCGGAACATGGTATGCCTGCGCGTTTGGTACATGCCTCAATGAACTGTTAAAGCCATTAGTTGGTATTGAACCATATGTGGCGCCTGAACCCTGAGGTGGAATGGGGGGTGCAAAATATGCTACAGAATGATGCGGTGGAATCTGAGTGCTCGCTGCAAACTCATCCCCTCGGCCGTTGTTGCTAGTTACGTGATGAAGAGCCGAGGTGTATGCATTAGCAGCTGGATTTGGGGATGTGAACATGGGCACCGTAGTCTGCGGAATGCTAGCAGTTGGACTATTTCCGCTATTTTGGCCAGCATAAAAATTCAACGGCATTCCATATTGTGGTTGGCTATGTGGTGGCGTGAACAATGCCGATGAATTAGATGGTGCAGGTCGCTGTTGGAAGTTGACATTAGTGGAAGTTGAGGCACCGCTCGCCACAGGCTGCTTATTTTTATTACTGTCCTCGTGTAGTACGGAGTGTTGCATACCTGTGCTAACTTGCGTCTTATTTTTATCTAATACACCCTTAACGTGACCAAGCACCCTGTCATCTAGGCTTTTAATCAAATTGTCGTGTGTATTGCTAACAGATGCACTTACTGATTGATCAATCATAAAAGACATTTCCTCTTTAAGAATGGGTAGGATCGTACTCACCACTCCTACCTGATGGGCTTCAGCGACGGACGGCAGTCCAGATTCCTTCAGAATAAATCCCTGGCGAGTTTTCTGGTAGCAAGAAAGCATCGCATCTTCAAATTCTTGTCTGCGCCGGCGTTGATCATTCTCGTATTCTTGCAGACGCTGCTCGTACATCCGGCGCTGGTCCTCTGATAAATCATCGACTGTAGGCTTGATAATATTGCCGGAGTTGACATCACTCGGATCGGCCTTATCACTAGCCATGATGGCCGACCAACTCTGTCCCCAGCGGAGTCGCCAAATTGTGTTGACGCGTAAAACTGCCCACACGGCAACACAGCAACTTCTTGATCAAACTATAACCTTGCCGATCTGCTCTCAAGAACAGTACGGCCTTCTGGCTAATTTGAAGAAATTCTCAACAATCAGCAATAGAACAATGGCAAATCAGACCTAAATGACGTCTAAGATCTGTTCTGCCGGTGACAACAAGACAGGATTGACCTGTTTGCTGTGATCTCTGGACTCGGCAAGCAAGAGCAGAGCGAGGAAAAAACGACGGAAGAAAAAACTGCGGAGAAATAAAGTACGGAAAAATAGTAGATATGTTTTTTGACGATGTTGGGTGATGCCCCCTCTACCGGCCTTGACCCTATTTATATTGGGTGACCTGGACTTCGGTTTCCTAACGGATCAGATTACAATATTGTTACGTGATCTATTTTCTTGTCTTCCGAAGGAAAATAACAAATGGCAACAAAATATTTGGCTATATTTCTCCGGCCGTATATCTACTTGTAAAATATTTGGCTATATTTCTCCGGCCGTATATCTACTTGCCCAGACCGTATATGGCAGTAGCTTGGCCCTTTACTTCGTGATCGCTGGTCGCTGAACAACATGCAGTTACCCGCCGGCCAGCTCTACACGCTCCCTTGTGCCAAATTCAACCATCAACACACCCGGGAGGCCGGGAGGCCAAGCCAAGCCAGACAAGGCAGTTGGGCAGCGCAGCGCAGGAGTACTGTGGTCTAGCTGACTAGCTCTAGCCAGACCTCTGCGCGTCTCCGAAGCCCGCAGAGGGGCAAAAGGTGACACGAAACGCACCGGTTCAAAACAGCTTGGGTTTCACTTTACAGTCTACGGTTAACCACTGCACCGCGCTACGTACACGGGGGGAAAGTAAGCTGGGAAAGTAGGTCATCCATAAACAAGTGTACCAAATGTAGTCAAAACGTACCACTTTTGTCGCTTTCTTTTCGCACAAAAGTTAGAAAAAAATGTCTCCGGTTTTTAAAAATAATCTCAAGGAATGAAGAGAGAAATGTTGCTTCTATAGAATTACATATATCATGAGCTAATTAAGAGACATGTTCCTCGAGCACCGCCTCTTGTTAGCCAAATTATAAACACCATTCCATCAACCCGTGGTTTGGCACGTGTCAGAGTTTTAGAAAGGTATACGTATTAAAGGTTGATAGATAATTTTAATATTAATTAGAAACATATATAGGTCTATTTTTGTTATTAATTTTTTTATAACAATATTTGTTTGTAGTTTAAATGTTATTTTTTATCTTTACTAATATTAGAGGTAATTATTATAATTCATTGGAATGGTGGGTAATTTACATGTGAATTTACGCGCTATTTAATTCATGTTTTATAATGGTTTGGTGGATAATTTATATACAAATTTAGGAGGTTATTTAACATATATTTCATAATGGCATGTTGGGTAATTTACTTGTAAATCTAAGGGGCGGGGTTATTTCAATACATTTTTTATAATGGCATGGTGTGAATTTTTTTAGTATAAAATATAATAGATCTAATGGTTATTATTTTTGGAGCTACCTAATAGACGGCTAGATACATTTCTGATTTTTGTGAAAATTTTTAGAATTTATATTTCCCTAACGGGTCTGGTAAGGATTAACGTAAGGCTCAAAAAGAATCTCCAATTAGTAGTAGGAAGATACACATGCATGCACCTTGCATGCTATATGCACCACCGAAAATCCAACACCTCTTCAACTCACATGTCAATCATTCCTCACTTATTATGTGGTAGACTGTAGACCCACGACACGCATCAACTTGGTCTATCACACAATATCACACTCAGAGTTGATGGTTAGGTCTACGGTTAGTCGGTCGTTGTTAATGTCCCAAGAAAAGCCACCTTCCCATTCTAATTAACTTATTATTATATGTCCAAGAGAAGCCATATTTCCAGTCTATTGTCCTATAGGTTCCCTGCATACGGATTAATTTTTTCGATGTTTGAATGGGCCTGGAAATTAAAGATGAAAATTATTATTTTTTCTGTATATGAAGCATCAACCCAACCTATATACTCCACCCTCTCTTAAAACTGCAAGGGTATGCATCGTGACGTAATGGGGCCACATATCATGATCTCCTCTCTACCATCTTCACTCTTGTCTCTCACTCCTCTCCGGCACAAGAAGTGGGAGTTTAACAGTGTTGTGCGCAGTGTGACCGGGCGGCGGTGCGTTGTGTGAGTGAGCTCAGACAGCAGGCCCACATGTAAAGTATAGAAGAGATCAATGGGGATTTATTTGGAGGCCTCTAAAAATGTAGGGACACAGTATTTATTTTACTGTAACCAGAGATTCGGTGAAGTAGCCATATGAATATATTATTACAATATTTGGAGATGCCCCAAGTCTATTTCTGGAACTACACTCTTCTATTCCCACAAGCTCTACAATGCCACCGGAAAATAGGCCCTGCACCCCCAACTGCCTTAAACCATATATAGCGACTATAGACGAACTGGCATTCTTTGGACACTGTTTTCTTCCGGGTATCGTTGCTTTAGTATACATGAAGGTAGCTGACTGTGCCTCTGACACTAAATACCGATCCTACTATCACACCAGAGGCACCAACAGCTGCTATAACTTCATTATCAAAAAAAAAAAAAAAAACAGTTGCTATAACTTCTTCCTACTGACAAACTTCCGGTATTATATTGCTACGGTTTTCAGACCTGGCTGCAACATCTCAAAAAAGAATACAAACATGGCATTGTAGTTTGCTGGTCATCAATCAATGCTTAGCCAATTCTAAGGTAGGGATGAATTCGCAAGAGAAACTGATGTCGTGGGCGGTAAAATACAAAGTGATGCCCACCCCACATTCATACATCTATTTGATCTAGAAGGTTCTTATCCACAAATTGGATAGTTGCCCCACATTCCTTGGTTGCACATAATATGCCGCCTATAGATTTAGGTGTTTATTGTGAAGATTAACGTAGAGGCTTAAATAAGAACTTCTAACTAGCTAGTAATAGTAGATTACTCACTCAAATATAGTTCATAACCAAAAGAAATATGTACTCCATACAAAAGCATCCTACTAGCCAGTTTTTTTTTTTCTTTCGACCAAATAAAAGCATCCTACTAGCCAGTTTTTTTTCTTTCGACCAAATCATCAGGCTTTCTCCACAAACCTATATGTAAGTACTCCGCATCCCACAGGCAGGAATCTTGCGGTTCACCACACACAAAATCTCCCCCCCCCCCCCCCCCCCCCCCAAAAAAAAAAAGGGTGCTAGTTTATTAATAACTAGCTTCACATGATGTGGCCGCTGCTGCTTGGTTCCTCGCAGAGAAGCATCGGCAGCGGCGGCGGCGCGTAGTAATAACCGGAGCAACGGAACGGCGGCGGGACGGGCTTGGGCTCTTCTGGTTCTGGCTTCTTCTCCTCGGGCTTGTTCTTCACAACCTCAACCGTGAGGATGTCGGCGTGGCCGACCTTCTTGCGCAGACACATGACCAAGCAAGCGATGTCGATGCCGTCGCCAACCACCTCCAGCTGGTCCTTGCCGTCGCCGGTGAACTCCATCGAGATCACCCCTTCACCGCATCGTTAGGTTATTCCTACATGGATCGTTATAACCGTGTGTGATAATAATATTCCAGTGCTGCATATATGTACCTTTTGCTCTGGCGGTCAGCCCTAAGGCCTGCCAGCGGCTCTTCTCTCCGGGCATGGTCACCTTGATCACCATCTTTTGCTGCAACAAAACAAGTCGATCGATCGAGCCGTCAGGCTAAGTCTGCGTGCTGAATCAATGCTAATGATCAAACACGGTGACATAATAAGACGAAGCACGTGCTAACGAAGCGTCCGCGCGCTTCAACATACAAACCTTCGTCATCGATCTGCTGTTTATCGTCGACGATCGATGTATATATAGGGTCTTTGAGTCTTAACTGTTCTCCGAATTTTGCTGCCGGGTCAGGGCAGAGGCAGCAGCGCACAGCAGTAACCACAAGCCACAAGGTTCCTAATCCTTGGGCGCTGGGGCATGCAGACCTCCTCTTGTATCTCTAGGGTTTGTAGGTGTACGTGTACTTGCCATCAGTGAACCTAGGCCTGCTAAATTTATAGAGATAATTAACCACACCTGCAGACGGCCGGGAGACGGCCAGACGTGGACATTCGTACCTTCCAAGAGGCTTTACCACTGTGTACCTTCCAACTCCAGGTGGTTGGCAATACAAAACAACGAGAAAGAGATAATGAGATGCGTGTCCGATGATCGAGCCGAGTCAATAATGGTGGTGTCGTCCGCTGTGCTACTCGTCTGCTCCTTACATTCACAAACGTAGGTCTTATTTAAAAACTTTATTCGAACATATGGAAATACAATTCATATTCAAATAATTTTCTTTTAATTATGATAAAAACACACCGATCGGAACAGTATTCGCGGATGCATGCAGTACATGCAGACGATCGATTTGCGCCTCCCGTTCATGGCCACTGCAAGCGTACTAGGCTATGCCTATTACTAGCTGTCGACGATTGCGTGTTCGTCCTTGCCCGTTTGATCTGGACGTACTGGCTTCTTTTTGGTATAGAAGAAAAGGACCTACAACTCCTCCACCTGTATGAAAAGCCGGATGTCAACGATTCCAGCTCACCGGCGCGCGGAAATGTCCTGCTCTGCAACACATAGGCCTGAAGATTTCAGATTAGTCAACGTACGAATGAAGAATATTCTGACATTTTTTCGATTACCGATGAATCGAGAAGGTAGCTTCATGCCTTCGTCAACCCACATCGTCGGCAGTCGGCACCATTGCTCGATGCCTTTCACTTTCAGCCCGCAAAAGCTGAAATCTTGGTGCCTCCGATCTACGGCCGCTGGTCAAATATGTATCATCAGAATTCAGAAGGCGCACAACAGGCAGTTAGCCAACTTGCAAGCAGGGGCGTGCCCGCCACCGTACCGGAATATTTTGTTTCTAAAGATGTACTAGGAGTAATATTTTTAAGGAAGATTGGCTTTTCATGAATGTAGAATATTATACTCCATCATATGAATGTACTAGAGTATTATTATTCAAAATTTCATTTCGTTACGGTATAATGTTTTTTATGTTTCTTTGTGAAGGTATAACTTTTTTTATTAAAACAGAATATCATATTTGTTGAAGCTAGAAATATTTTTTCCGATAAAGTTCCAACGGTTATCAATAGAGCTGAAAATTGGGCCGTGCCGAGCCAGCACGGTCCGAGTCCATCGTGCTTCGTGGGTAATTGTTTCGTGCCTATACGGCACGGATTAATTTCGTACCGTGCCGTACCGTACCGGCGCAAACATCAAAAACCTAAGCACGACACGGTCTGAAAGCATTGTGGGTTGCTGTCCTGCCGTGCCGACCTAAGCCTAGTATGAAGATTGTTATAATTGGAAACAATATTTTGTATACTTAAAAAATATTTTAAAATTTCTACAATGTTTAAATAAATATTATCTACATAAAAAGATGTATCTTGATGCTTTGTACAACTTTCACAACTTTTATAGATTCATCTAAGCATGTAAATGTCGCTAAAACGCTAATTTTCTAATTTGTGACTCACCTCGTACCGTGTGGCCCAAGCACGGCCCATCAGTTCGTGCCATCGTGCCATGCTGTGCGGCTCAACGTGCCTAGTGCACGGCACGGCCCGACATTCGTACTGTGCGAGCACGGCCCATTTAGCTTTGTGCTGTGTTTTGTGCTATGTATTTCGTGCCGTGCTTGGGCCGGTCCGGACGGCACGGCCCAAACTTTCAGAGCTATGTATTTCGTGCCGTGCTCGGACTGGTCCGGACGGCACGGCCCAAACTTTCAGCACTAGTTATCACGTAAAATCAGGACATTCATTATAGGGAAGCTAGAATATGTTTCCGGCACAGGTAGAACACTGGTATTTTAATAAATTATTTTTTATTCTAAAATATTAACAATAATTTTGGACAATTTCATAAAAAAGCATGGGTCAAACCAAAGATTCAACGGTTTGATTGCTGCCGCATGGACGTTTCTTAGTGTTTGATAGCGAATCAACGGTTAAGAGAATTCGGTAGCAGACACCACAGCGGACGGAGTAAATTGTGCACAAACAAAGCCTTGGATATTGGCCTGCATAGTTGCAGGCTTTAATCATCGCCGGGTTGAATCTTAGGTTAAGATTAAAACTGTATGCCTTAGATTCCAAAAAGTATCAAAACCTACATTTTGCTATGCTTTGGAATCCTAAAAGTAAGAGTATAAACATTTGCTCTGAAATGAACAACAACATTTTGAATTTTATGGACTTTCTAGGTGTACGTTTATAAAGATGTACTGTTGGGACCTCAATGCAATTTTCTTGATGAATTTTTTTTGTAGATGTTGTAAGGATGCATTTTATTCACCAGCTAAGTTCTATAAGTTCTAGAATATGTGACAAATGTTACTATTACATTTAAGAAACTATAAGGCAACTAAGAAAACCAGAGGGTAAATAAAATATAAAAACAATCTAGTTTCATACAAATTTGCATTGAGTGTTAAAATGTCATAATATACTCATGTTTTGCAATTCAAAGATCAATTTATTTACAATACATCTAGCTTAAATGCCAAATAATTTTGAAAAAATAGGCATAAATACAATAGCTCAAATGCCAGATAATTTTGCTAAATAGACAGAAAAATAGTCAATTTTTTAACAGAGTATATTATTGCATGAAAGTATAATTAAACTATTTTCATAAAAATCACACTAAAGCATGGATAATTCTTTTCATTGAAAAAAGTTTTAATTTTGTGTTTTCCTTTTATTTCTAAATGTGTTTCTACTAATTAACGGTTTACTATGGAGATACTGGTAGAAAACCTATGGCTTGTAGAAATCAAACAATGCCTACAAATAGCTCATTAAATGAATTGCTTATGAAATGCTCCCTTGTCATCTTTCGGATTTGTGACCTACTTATTTTAAGTAGACTTAACACTAAATATGAATTCCTAAAATACATAAACGCTACTCTCTGTCAGAGTCTCAGTTTTAAGGGTGTAATGTTTTCACAGCTATACAACATATTAAAACGACGCATTGTGACCAAAATAAATAAACCAATCGACTCACACAAGCACAAACCACTTCGTGAACGTATCTACACATACGCTTCACTTCTACAGTATCACTTTCCGGTATATATACTCCTTGCTCCTTTGTGCTCCAGAGCCCGATCATCCTCCGGTCCTCCGGTCCTCCGGGGGCTCATCTCTTCCTCCTCGATCGGCCTGCTGATCCGATCCGCCGCGCGCCAGCTCCTCTCTACATGATGGCGCACGACGAGTCCACATCGGAGCGGTAGTCGTCGTCGTAGCAGTACTGGCCGCAGCCGGCGACGGCGTACGACGGGTGCACAGCGGCCGGCCGCGAGTAGTAGTAGTTGCTGCTGTAGCGCGGCGGCCACTGCTGCGGGGCGGCGGCCACCGCTCTGCTGGTGGTGGTCGCCGGCGGCCTCGTCTCGGCGCCGCCTCCGACGACCTCCACCTGGATAATCTGCGCAGTGCCCACCTTCTTGCGCAGGTTGCTCGTCAGGCTGACGGCGTCCAAGCCGTCGCCGACCACCACCAGATGGTTCCTCTCCCTCCCTTCGATTGCCACGGATTGCACCCCTGCAAACAATAAACCGGCCAGTATGTGAGAATGGTCATGCATGCTCGTCATCATCTCGTGCGTGTGATGTGATGTGACCCGACACTCCGACAGTGTGACCAGTGCTTACCGTGTGTCGAGGCGATTAAACTGAGAGCTTTGGACCGGCTCTTGTGGGAGTTCATCTGCACCTGGATCACGATCCTTTGCTGTAAAACAGAAAGGAAATGCAGTTTAGTGCTTTGCTCTTATGACAGTGGCAAATTTGTTTTCTGTGAATAATCTTTCGATGCAAACTAATCCAAGCTAGATGTTACCATCATGCTGTTGACCGTTCCTGATTTCTGGAGTGTGAGAGGCTTGATCAGTTGATTGCTAGCTAGTGAGGATGCAGCTCGAATTAAGTTGAAGCTTGAAGCTCCAAGAGGTTGGGGACAAGGAGAGCCCCTTATGCAACTTATATATAGCAGGAGATACAAGTGGGTGGCCTGAGAGAAATGTGCTTTACTGCTTTATGCCCCGAGTAGGAATATATATTAGTTTGAGATAAAGGAGATTCCCGAAACAGTTTACACGACCCAGCCAACTACGTACCAAGGCCTCCATGACGTGCAGTGGGTAAATAAAAAATGCACAAGAATACTTTTTAAGGTCTTGCTTTGCAAAGCCACCCTCCATTCCGCACTTTGTGAAACCGTGTCTAGCGGTCTAGCCTTCACCAGAATAAGATTCATTCACTGCTTCTTTGCATTGCTTTAGAAAGCGTAAGGTCTGTTGTTGTGGGATTGACATGTATAGCCAAAGTTCTGGTGCTACATGTATGTACCCGCCCATGTTTAAATTCTGTTAGTATTGTGTTTTGGCAGTCTTTAGTTGCTCAGAGTTAGAGAAACTCTTGGAGTCAAAACCTACCATATAGACTTGCAGAGGCGGAACTTTATTCATCTAAAAAGAAAAAAGAAAAATTGCCAGTTCGAACTGGGAGAGCAGCTAGGGAGAAACCCAACATGAACAATGAATTCCATAGGTTATGCTGATCACGTGACGATCGAGATGAAGACACTTAATTGTCCAGGTTAAACTAAATTTACAACACTAAAGGCTTCGTTAGGTGTAATCATCAATTTCGATTGTGGCTGGAACAGTATCCCGAATAGTTAACCTTAGAATTCTGTAGCTGCCCAATATGAACTTGGTAGCTAGGCTCGGTGTAAGCTTGTTCATCCAAAGACCTCATACGCGTATGTTAAATTCCAAAGGTTCTGTTAGAAATTAGTTCTGTTGATTAGCATGCCTCTAAATAGGTATCCTGCTGACTTGGTCACAATTGGATCCTGGAAAAGCAAACGCGGCTCTGAACTTACGTAAACACATGCTACTATATAATTTCTGAGCTATCTCTCTTCTACGCGTGCTTCGATCACTCAACCAGAATATAGAACCACCACAAAGTGGAGTATACACTTTATGCGCGATAGGCATCTTGGAGAAACCGAGTATACTTCACCGAATTGTTTTTAGAGACTTCACTTTTTAGAAAATAAATCATGTCTATATAATATATGATTTTCTAAAAAGATTATCCAAACAAATGAATATCATGATTTATGGACATACACCATATGGTAGAAGGATATGCAACACAAACGATAGAAAATATGTTTGCAATAAAGCATGTGCATATATAATTGTAATACTAAATTTCGAACTCATTTGGTCACCTGCAAAATTACAGAAATTGGGAACTTTCATTGAATTTTTTATCCCTTGTTCTAAACTCATCTCCCAACACAACTCCATGGAGCTTCCAAGTACCGTCAACTTGCATGACTACCACCGGAGAGTACCAATGGAATTGTTCCGTTGTGATGACGGTGGTGGTGACGCGCCATAGTCCATCTTACGCATCCTATTTTCCTTCCCTGATCCTCTCTATCTGCCCCACCAATACCATATCTTTTAGTAATTTATACGCAAATTTAGAGAGTTATTTTAAAGAGAAAAATTCTTATGTGACACTGAGAAAGTCATCCATTCCTTTCTTGGCCCTAAAAATCAAAACTTTCTTATTTGACACCTAGAATTTTTTTTTTCATCCCCAATCTGACACTACGCTGTTGAAAAGCACTTAACGGTGTTAAGTAGCATGGAAAAGGACTATTTTGCCCCTAGTGGCCTTAGTAGACAACGTTGGCATTTGTATGAATGTGTATGTGTAAAATAAAATTTTCTTAGAACTTAATTCGTAGAGAGAAGATGTTACTATGTTATTTTCTAAAAATATTTCCACATTAATTATTTTAATAAAAAAATTGGCATAAACTCTCTTATTTTCGTGATTAATTTTCAGCAACATATATTAAGATAATAAATAACATATGGAATTTTAATAAAAATTTCGGCATACAAAATGGATTAGCATGTAGTACCATGGATCGGAAAGAAAATGTCTGTTAGAGAAAAATAAAACAATGTCATCGTAGCAACTCGTGAGCTGATGATCTTGCAGAGACTCCGGACGGCCTTCCAGCAAGCAGTAAACTGGCGACAGAGTGAGCGTCTCCGTCACTCCGAAGGCATTCCAGGACAGCAGTACGGATCCGCGAGCAGCGCTCTCGTCCCGCCACCGGCTGGCAGCGGCTCGACGGCGGACATGGTGATGACGGCATCGCTGCACGCGTGAGGCGGATGGGCGCGCCGGCCTGCTCGTTGTACGTGCCGCGGATGTCTCGGTACGTGACGCCGGCGATGGGCACCGCGGTGGTCTGGTTGGCGCGCCCGCCTCACCGCCGCAACACACGCAGGCCGGACATCCACCGCCGCCGCACCACACGCAGGCGAGGACCATTGGGTGCGCGAGGTCCCTTCCCGTCCCGTGAGAAACAGGGCGCCCTCCAGCGGCGGAGCTCTCCCCGCGGCTGCGCCCTTCGCGCCGTCCGCCTCGAGCCTCCCCAGGCCGGCGCAGCCCTGCGGTGGCGCCCGGCGCGCTGTCCGCCTCGCACCTCCCGAGCCGGCGGCTGCCCCGCGGCGCCGCCCGCCTCGTCCGCCTCGCACCTCGCTAGGCCGGTGGCTCCCCGCGGCGGCGCCCGGCACTGCCTCCACCTCGCGCCTTCCAGACGCGGCCCACGGCGACCTTCCTTTGGGGCCACAACGTGTTCACAAGAGGCAATGGACAAGGGTATTTTCGTCCACCTAGTCAAAAGATGACGGAATGGAATGGAATTTAACGTAGAAGTAGATGGAAAGCCATATAAATAATAAAAAATAAGTCCAGTATCAAATAAGAGAGATTTAAGTTTTGAGGGCCAAAGAAAGAACCAATCAGATTTTCGGTGTCAAATAGGAAATTTTCTCTATTTTAAATCATCATTCATAATGGTGTGGAGGGTAATTTCTAGAAATGAAATATATCGGATGGCTATTATTATTAGATGCTACCTGATGGATGTTAGATGTTTCTGATTTGTGTAAGAGTATAATTTAAATGATTTTTAGTAGTCTTATAAGTAGTGTTTCCTTTGAAGGTTTCAATAGTAGCAGTACGATTGCTCAATGTTGCTGGTAACATAAGATTTAAATCTTATGTTTGAAAGGTAGCTTCAAATTCTGTATGATTTTATTAGTGAAAAGGTACTCTCAATAAAGTTTCTTTTTTTTACTACTCCTGGCATTATTAAATCTTTGTCGTGTTGTCTTTTTCATAACTATAACCGTTCGACTTGTTTAAAAAAATACGTAAGTTATATTTGTTCTGTTTTTATTTATTTTAACGTTAAAGATAAGTTATGCATAATTTGTATTTTTATATGTTGCATAAATTTTTTGAATAAAACAAATGATCAAAGTCATAGAAAAATCAATGACAACAGATATTTTGGAATGGAGAGCCCATCATATATCACTACTACAAAACATAGCTACCGTAACACAGTTTTGTAACACATATATCTATGTGTCACAAAAAACTTTTATAGTAACACAAACTATGTGTAACACATAGCGTTTATTCTGTAAAAATGTGTTACAAATAATGTCTATAGCAACACAAAAAGTTTTGTTACTCCTAAAGTGTTGCAAAGATCATAGATATTGTAACATATAGATGGAACACGTAGAATATGATGCGAAAACATCCCAAGTAGTAACACAAAATAATGTTACCTATGAAGTGTTACGAAGAAACATATATGATACCATTCAATACTACAAAATTGGTTTTTACACTCACCTCCTCGTTTTATTTATTTGTGGAGACTACTAAAAATAGAACCGTGTATGCTCTTGGTAGCATTGGCTCCACCAAAATACCACCCTCGGATTAGGTTTTAGAGGTCGTCCATATAGGCCGTCTCTAAAAATAGCCATTGTTTTCTAAATGCTCTCGAGTCAATCCACATCATGGACCTCTTATAAAAATAATTTTTTAGAAATAGATTTCTAAGTAAAAAAATCATAATTGTTTAATATCAACATACATGACGGTATAATACCAAAATTACAGTACTCAAAGAGATCCATAGCTTTGATAAATTTTTCATTTGAGATCATTTACTGCCCCCTATAGATTCCAATATATTTTCTATTTTTGTGAAATAATAATTTAAAATTGATCAAATGACCTCATATGCATACATTGCCTATACAAAATATGTAGCGTTCGAAGAGATCTAGAACTTTGTAGTTAAGAGCGTTTTCATTTAAGATCATTTATGGGTTCAAATGTAGAATACAAAATTTGTCATACTGTATAGAAAAAGAAAACATCCCTTCTTTATACACAATTTCTTGTCATAGTGTAGTGGAGTGGAAGTCTCGTGGGAGACATGAGGTTGTGAGTTCAATTGCTCACAAAAAAAACTTAATTTTATTATTTTTAGAAAAAATATGTTACAAAGTAGTAACACTAATTAGTAACACTTTTTTTACTGTAAAGAAACACTTTTTCAGATGAAAAAGAACACATATCTTGTGTTATAGAATATAAACCCTATAGAAACATAGACAATCGTAACACAAACAAAATGTGTTACTAGAAGATCTAGTGATACTTTAATTGAGATACAGTAACATAAATTGGTGTTACCGAAACCCTGTTATATAGCAGTGTATATACATATGTTCGTTTGTGTCACTGAACAAGATAAGCCTAAGACAAACTTATTAAGATAAGCCTAAGTACGTTGGTACATGTAAGCCGTGGTATATAGGTGCCTCTGTGTTAGCTTTCAAGTACAAGATATATAGCATCCGCGTTTATTAATTAACTAACAATAATACACATCGCACGTACATATGCACGCCTTACACATACTTATATTCGTGCACTTCAATAGTTCATCAATACATGCAGAGATACAAAACTTACTATATGTATTTGAACTTAAAGAAGGGAGTATATATCTCGGCGAAGATGAACTCCAAAACTAACATGTCATGCGTTGTTTAGGCGGGTGCCTGCGTACGTAGATATGTATATGCATGCATATATAGGAAAATTTTCTACATGTATATGGCTGGTGCTGGTGATGGATATATAACAAATACGTCCAGCCGATCGATGATCTTGTAGTATAGTTTTACATGATGTGACAAGCTGCGGTCGCCTGCTCCTCGCAGAGCACCATGGGCAGCGGCGGCGGGCGGTAGTACGCGGGCCACCATTCTGGCTTCTTCTCCTCCTCTTTCTTCTTCTCCTCCTTCACCTCCTCCACCTTAACGATGTCGGCACGGCAGACCTTCTTGCGCAGGCACCTGACCAGGCAGACGGTGTCGACGCCTTCCCCCGCCACCTCCAGCTGGTCCTTGCCGTCGCCGGTGATCCCCACGGAGCTCACCCCTGCTGCCTTGGCCGCCAGCTGCATGGCTTTAGACCGGTTCTTGTCGTTGCCCCCCGAGACGCCCAGCTTGATCACGATCTTTTGCTGCGTGCAACAAATTAAAGCGTCAGTTCTTGATTTGCAGGCTAGCACGCACGAGAGGTCATACATGGCGGCGAAGCAAATACGTATATGAAAGAAGACAGATTCAAACGGAATTATGGACGGAAGGTCTCGATCGATCGGCTACCTTCGACATCGTCTCGTCCTGGATAGAGCGGACCGCCGCTGCCGATTTACGTGCCGCTAATGATGAGCAGCTGGGGAAATTAAAAAAATAAGAACTGCAACCGGATATCGATCTGATGGTGTGGCTACTGGCTACACTGATGGTCGATCGATGCTTTGTGCTGCCGCCTGCCGGCCCGTGCCATGACGACGAGCACAAAACCACTTTAGCCTGTGAACGACGAGGGAGGTATAGCTCATAGCTCTACGCCTCGCGGCTCCTTTATATACACACGCGATCGACGCCTGACGGAGTATACTGCTGCACAAGGCTATGAAGAGCGAGACAACCGAACTACCCTAGTCCCTAGACGAGAGACGACCACCATACGTGATACGTACGTTTAAGACAGTTCGTGGCAGCTAATTAATGAAGTTTTCCAAGTAAACTATTACGACAACGAACCACTCCAACTGATAGGCACAGCTAATTACGACGGGAGAGGAGACCATAAAATGCAATATATATCCGGGCCCAGCCAGTGATGATGATGTGTGTGTATGACATTTTCAGTGTCTGGAGAAGGTTGTGCGCTGCCGCTCCTCCGAGGGCACGGCCACCAAGTCGCTGCACTACGAGCCAACGATCAATATACATAATAACTAACAACAATTCAGGAAATTAACACAAAATTCAACAACAACACAGTATAAATAAATAAACAACCTATAAAGACGACTAATGTGGCGGGGAGTACAAATTAACCAATGAGATAGATAGAAGCCAAAAAAATGCTACTACTGCAATGGATTCAGAGATTGATAATAATAACCACGTGAGAAATGATCTTTTGATAATAATAACTACTGCATGTTTGAAAACAAAGTTTTCAAAACCATAGTTTTACAATACCATGATCTATCTAGCACATATTTGGAGATATAGTATTTGGCTTCACTTCCTCTCTACAATGATCAAAGTTTTTTATACTAAAAAAATACCATGGTTTTAGATACATAGTTCTTCTAAACACTTTTTGGCCTAAATACTATGGTATTCTCAAATACTGTAGTATTATCTTGAAACCAAAAAAAAACTTTATTCCCAAGCAAACAGGCCCTAAACTTTGTTATATATGGTGAATTTGACACCTACTAGACCTTAGGTGCTGTTTGGTTCGATGAAGGGAGCGGCAACGGCAGTGGGATCGGCAGCCGGTGTTATCCGATGCAGAGTAATGATTACCGCCCTTTGTTTGGTTGTTGTGGGCAGCGTTTTCTTTTATCACGGTATTGGATAGCGCTAGGCGGGGAGCGGGAATGAGATTCTACAGGCTTGTATCCGATAACGCTGCTGTCGATTACGGAGTGCGCTAACCAAACGCCGAGGAACGGCATCAGCTGTCACCGGAGATGGTTACGGGTCTAAAATGGCTAAACCAAACAACTCGTTAGTGCCTTGGACAATTGGCCGTACTGAGTGCAGCGCAATAAGAGCGGCTTAGCTAGGCCGTGCGGCTTGAACCTGTACTATCAGCGCAATAATAGTACGCACCATGCAAGAATCAGTCGTATCTCGCCCTCTTGCTGACGAGCTAGCTAAGCCTCTGCACCTGCCTCCCCTCAAATTAATGCAGCGGCCCGGATTCGTTCAAAGTTCATATAAAGAACGGAATTGCGTACGTGAAGGGTCTCGATCTCTCGTCTTAAATGGAGACCATGATATACATGCATGCGTGCGTGTGTGTGTGTGGATACGGACGATATCGGGCCGGGGGAGGCGCGGCCTTCACAGTGTCTAGGCTTTTGTCCAACCAGTGCTGCCCCCGCCACCGGAGCACGAGCTGCCATGCATGCCTACACCGCCCTTGCTCTCTGTCGCCAGAAGGAAGAATTGAAGACGACAGCGAGCTGATGCGACAACGCTAACTTCCAACCCCTCAGGAAATACGTATGGCGCGCGTATCAAGTATCAACACGTTGCATTGGCCCGATCAAAAAAAAAAAAAAAAAAAAAACGTTGCATTGGCCAACCTGCTGCGCGGCGACCTTCCGAGCAGGGTTAACCTTTCCGACGGAACATAATTTCTTCTCGTATAAGAGAGACCAGAGACGAAGTTCAGAGTCAATGTGTGAACGCGCCTGCAAATTAAAATGAGAGAGAAATTAAAAAGCAAGGGCAGATGCTTGGCTTTGGAAGATTTACACGTTTATGGAGTATTATAGTTTGTTGAGGATCCAGCTCCAGCATGTCAAACCTACTATGAAATCAAACAAACTACTACAACAACGTATGTAGAATTGTAGATACTCTGCTGCCAGGATTCGTCAGCAATGCATATGTCCGGATTCCCCCATCTCCCGGTTCCATCGTAGCAAAACTATATAGACATAGTGTTTCCATCTCTTTCAAATTTCGACGAACGAACTTTGACGTTTCTTGGACTCGCCGGTGCAGTCCACGTCCTGACATCACCTCTCTAACGTCGTCGTCGCCATCGGACATGACGAATTTTGACGTTTCTTGGAAATGGGTCACTGACTAGTCCGCACAAAACGTCGAATGGTTCAGGCTTCGCATAATTATTAGAGCTACACTACTCCAGTCCACGGGTCAAGCAAGATGTCCATGTAATTAAACAGGGAGCGGGCCAAGGGTTACAGCTGTTTGATAGGAGCCCATACCAAACAACAAGGTTATTAATTACCATTACCAACATGAATAAATTCAGCCGGTGATATTTTCCCCGCTTTTTGCCAAAATTATCGGTCCCCTTAGTTTAGGGTATGTTTTATCAATAGACCCCCGCTGCAGGAGACGGCAAAAAACATTTACCTTCGCTTAGTAGACGCCGGCGCAAACTATGAAAATTGGCAAGAAACATATAGATTTATGTTAGAGTAGCCGAAGAAAGTTATAAACAATCCACATTATGCAATGAAATCAATCACATTAGGCATTTTTTTGACATTTATAATATATTTTTGTCGGATTGTATATATTGATCAACAAAAAATTGCTATGCATTGTAACCCACAAGAAGAGCACATATTATTATGAATTATAAATGTCAGAAATTTATGTACAATTTTATTTAAAATCACTATTATTCAATATCTCTTGTATCTTCATACTTTAATGGAACATCTATATACATAAAATTTATCTTATCTATACAATAGGCTCTAGTTAATATTTATATTTGATAATGATATAGTGTATAATCTATATGCAGACTTAGAGTTTATTTTAATTTATGTTTTATAATGGCATGATAGTAATTTATGTGCAAATTTATAGGGTACTTTGATTCATTTTTTATGATGGTATGGTGGGTATTTTATATGCAACGGGGACGGGGTGGCTCCCGTAGGACCAAGCTTTGATTGAACATCACTGGTGGGGTCAAAGAAGAGTATGAAAGAGGGGACAGGGGTGGAAATGAGAGAGTGGACAGCAAAAAAGAAAGGTAGAGATGATGGCATTTGGGCCTCATACATCGGATTCCTAGTTGGCGCGCCACTGCCGCTCATGAGCACTGAAATTGCAACTTTGGATCACGACAGGGATATTTAAATAGAGGTTAAGGTTTAGACCGTCTCTATCCTCATTCTTCAAACCCCACTCTACTCTATGTGTCACGTCATTTGCAGTGCAAAACAATGCCAACAGTATTGAAACAGTGCCAGATTCCTCGTTTTGAGTAGCACCGTTGGAGATAGCCTTAGAGCTGCAGTTTCATAAGGCTGAGTCGAGCATGGAGACCATCTCACTTTCCAAATTCAAACTTCGCTCGGTAAATAATGCTGCTACAATGTACATTTCGTACTATGGTTCATCTTTTTATCACTTTGCTGGAAACAATCTAACTAGAGGACCAAGATTATAACATTAAAATAGTTCGAAGAGCGTCCATGTAATTTACTCTATTTTTCTAGGAAAAAATAATTGATAGTCCACACAAAAACACATGTTAATGAAATGGTCAAACTAATTCACAATGTCGTGCTACACGCACTCGATTTGTACATTCAATACATGGACTCGATTTGCACAAGACATACGTATATCCGAGGCTCGCCGAGCGCCCCCATGTCGTAGAAGAGACAAATTTTCCGAACGAATGGATAGTGCGAAAACTGTTTGTTTCATCTATCATAGGAGTATATATTTTTCCCCCGTAGACAGGACAGTATCAAATAGGTACGGTACACGGAAATGCGTGTATATTTCTCGAACAGAAAAAAGAATACGCATGTATATACGTATGAATCGTTTTCCACTCCGGATCGCTTCACCACCACGGCTGCTGCTGGTGGTGGTGGTAGTAGTAGCCGGGGTGGTACGGCCAGTACGGCGGCGGGTCCGCCACGAGCTTGGGCTCCTCGGGCTTCTTCTTCTCCTCCGGCTTCTTGTCCTTGACCTCCTCGACCTTGAGGATGTCGGCGTGGCCGAGCTTCTTGCGAAGGCACCGGACGAGGCAGACGGTGTCGACGTCCACGCCCACCACCTCCAGCTGGTCCTTGCCGTCGCCGGTGACCCCCATCGAGCTCACCCCTGCACACACGCATACACAGTGACCGCCGTCCGTCAGCACCGGCCACCGGGCGCAGCACAACGCAAAGAAGGATCGAAGGAATGGCTGCCGTACCGTCGGCTTTGGCGACGAGCTCCATGGCCTTGGACCGCGTCTTCTCCGACGACATGCTCACTTTGATCACGATCTTTTGCTGCGATCAACAACGAGGGGCAGATCGAGCAGTCAGTCATCAGCACCACGCGAAGCAGAGAGAGATGGCACGGCGGCGGCAGAGCACAAGCACAAGGAGCGGAGAGGTAACCTTCATCGCGTGCTGCTGCTACTGAGGCTGAACCGGAACGGAAGAGGAACTGGGGAAACCAGCAATTGCGGCGGCCTGTCCGGCACGGGCTGGCTGCCTGGCTGATTGGGTTTGGATCTCTGTTTTCTGCAGGTGGTGTGGTGGGAGGGAGCAGGCAGGCACGACAAAACGATCGGCTGAAGAGGACTGTGATGTGAGTAAGGATTGGAGGCAGCAGCCATGGCCGGAGCTCTTATATACAGGAAGGACGCGATGCCATGGTGAGCAGAGCAGAGAGACGAGTAGTGGGTGATGGAGACCAAACCAGGCAGGACAAGGAGCGAGTGCGTAAGAACATTCGTAGCAGGTACAGGCTGACGCGTTCTCTCAACTCAAAGGCTCGCCAGAGTTCAGACTCCATCAGTCGTCGTCAGAGCCAAATCGGTTTCTTCAACTCGAGCTATCAGAGAATCCCATCCTCGTTAATTATTAATCGTAGAAGATGACGAGCCGACGACTTGACTTGACTTGCTGCAGTTGCAGTTGCAAGTGCAGTGCAGGGCCGCGGGCCAACAGTTTTTTACGCGCTTCGCCGAAGCCGCGGTAGCTGCTAGTGGTCAGGTCATAAACCTGCAGGGCCCCTCTCCGGCTCCGTCCGGCTCCCGCGTGGGAATGGGATGGTGAGCGATGTGAACTCGGCGCTTGACGCAGCCGTGCTGTGCTGTGCTTGGTCTCGGTCTCTCTCTCGGTGCACCTGAAAAGTGCTGCTAAACAAACAGCTCAAGCCATGCTCTCCAAATTAAAGCCTGGATGCATGGATTGCATGGCTGGATGAACACATTTTATTAGTACAGTTGTTACATTAATACACGCATGTGCATACGTACCTACCTCTCCGCGTTCAGTACCACATGTATACTCTGGTGGTACTATGTACTACTTGCCCTGCCACTCTGTTCCTTCCGGTGACTGAAGAAAACCGCCACCCGACTCGTCAGCGGTCAGCACTCAGCACGGATTTTTCGCATCGGACAAGGATGCCTGGATCGTTCTAGGACTGCCGATGCAGTCGCCGGTCATCATCGCCTAACCTCTTCTTTTCCTATTAATCAAATTTTTTCCCCCAAGGGGTGTGGGTCATCGCCTGACGGACTCGGTCAGGGCTTGCAATTGCAAGCGCTGAATGTTTCTTCAGAGTAACCCGGGTGGCCCTGCTCATTTTCTCATGTACCACTTCAGAGGGCCAAGTGGCCAGCACGGTGGCGTTCGATTGGGATCTCCTCCTCTTCTCGTCAGAAACGATATGGTGTTGTCAACAGCAAGAACGGCATTGGCATCCCGAAAATATCAGAAATGGAGCCGTCATATTAAAAAGATGCTGATTAGCTACTGAAAACTATCACAAAACAAGGAAACTGTCGGTGTTTTAAATAGCGTGCTATGAGGTTTAGCATAAGCTTTCTGAAAACACTATTACTAGCGCCGCTATGGACGCTATAGCGCTATATTTCTACTGCAATAGTTTTAGCGATAGGTATTCAGAACCACTGTAGCGTCGTTATAGTGCGCCATTTAAGAATTAAGACACTAGAAACGGTAGAAAAATAATAATTCAACTTAACAAGCACAAATCAAGACAAAATGATCCTTTTATAGGTACTACCTCCGTTCACAAATGTATGATGCGGTTGATTATTATCTAAAACTTGATAATTAGTTTTATTCAAATAATTTATTTAAACATGTAAAAACGCAACTCATACTCAAATTATATTTAGTAATAAAACAAATCATAACAAAATAAAATATAAATTGTGAAATTTTTTGAATAAGATGAGTGATTGAAGTTTTGAAAAAAAACAATCGCATCGTACATTTGTGACTCGATAAAGGTCTGTTTGGGACAGCTCTAGCTTCAGAAAATTTTATGGAGTTGGAGCAGGTTATAGCTCCAGAAAATCGTGGAGTCGTTACTTTTTAGAAGACATGTGGATAAATCATTTTATTTCTTGTATAGATTACAATTATTTTATAAAATCATTTAAATTTATTTTACAAACTTCAGCTCCACGTTGCTGGAACGTGTTAGCAGGCAAAAGGCCATCAAAGTGACGACTAACACAATGATCTATCATGGTAAAACAATTCAAAATGGTTCATACCGTTTTCGTTTCGTTTCCAACGCAATTCTAAGCGGTTCATATCGTTTTGTTTCGTTTCCAACTGTATATCCAAAACTGCAAAACAAACGCTGTGAATGGCCCTTTAATTTTTGTACAGAGGATGGCCTTTAGCAAGACTTACTGTCACGACTCAGGAGCTGTTGCTTTTTTGTTACAGTGTACCCCACCAGAAATTAGGTTGTTTTAACAAAAGCAAACAAAAAAAATGTTCTTGCACGTACAATTCCAGGGGGGGGGGTGTTGCAATGCACTGAACATGGAGAGACAGTATGGTGCAAGCCTGCAAACTCTAGAGTCGGTGTTGCGCTGAGCTATTTTGCTTCCTATGGATGCCTCTGTGTTTTAAAATGGAGTTCAGTTTTCAACTTGTTTCTTTGTATGGTTTGGTTATAAAAAATTTGGATTCATACCTCTGTCGAAGGTCTAAAACGGGATAATTTCCATTATCTAAGAAAACCAGTTAGCCCTTTGGCTACATCATGCTATCACAATTGAGCTATTACACAGGCACTGACGCACGTACACACAATTGAGTTAATTATGTGCTACTAATAAAACAAAAAAGAGAAACCTTTACGTTGCATCATCCGTCAAAAACTCAAAATAGGCAATATCCCTACTGGAACTGCCCATGTACTAAATGGTTTCTTCTCAGTAGCTTCATCCAAAGAATGGCAGACCATTTGGCAGCACAGGCAATTTCTGATCTTAACCATCCACGCTTACCCAGTTCACCAATCTTGCTTCTTATGTCTTCCATTCATCAAAAATATGCCAATGTACTATCATTCTATGGCCTACGGCACCTAACGCTCACCAGAAGTCTCCACAAGAACAGGAGCCCCCACTGAAATGGTGGAACCTGTTGGCATCTCTGACCACGATCTCTCTCTCAAACAGCTTGGACACCAGCTTGGTGAACTCGTGGCAGTCACCGCACACCCTGAGGTTCTTGGCTATTCTTAGGGGTGTGCCTGGACAAGTGCTGATCAAGCCGAATGCTATCGCGGGCCTCTCGCTGTGCTTATGCAGCATATCTATCTTCTCTTCTTCGCTCACGTCATGAAGAACAAACCTCGTGTCCTCCGCGTACCCACCTTCTTTCCTCAGCTTTTCTGTTATCTCAGCAAGCTTGAGATGGATTGCCTCTGAGTGCCTATGAGAATGATCTCTTGCAGTGAAAGTGTGGACATTGTTCCCTACCTCAATCCAGCTGCAAGCCGGATCTTTTCTCAACCCTCTCTCCGCCATCCTGGTTCTGACTTCCGTGACATTGCTCCACTTGCCCATCTCAGCAAAAACATTTGATGCAAGAATATAGTTGCCTGGGTTGTCAGGCTCCAGCTCAAGAAGCTTGTTGGCTGCAACCACAGCAAGATCATGGTTCTTGTGGATACGACAGGCACCAAGCAGTGCACACCACACAACAGATTCCGGGTCCACAGGAATAGACTTGATGAACTGGTAAGCCTCCTCTGTCTGGCCTGAGCGTCCAAGAATATCGACCATACATGCATAGTGCTCCTGCCATGGTTTTAACATGTACTTGCTCATCATCATATCCAGATAGTATTTACCCACCTCAACAAGCTTTGAATGACTACAAGCATACATCACAGCAAGAAAAGAAACATGATCAGGGGTCAGACCAGTCTGTAGCATTCTCTCAAAAAGATATACGGCTTGCTTGCCATGTCCATGCATCCCAGTAGCATTAATCATTGCCGTCCAAAGAACTATGTCTTTACATTTAGCCCCATCGAAAACTCTGACAGCATAGCTCATGCTTCCGCAACCCGAATACATGTCCACAAGGGAACTAACCACAGGACCTTCTATAGGAAAATTCCTTCTGAGAAGAAAGCCATGAACCTGTTTTCCTTTTGTCAATGATGACAAACCAGCAATAGCTACCAAAATACTTACTAGTGCTACAGAATCAGGTTGAATATCTGCCATTTGCATCTCAGCAAATAAGGAAACAGCTTCATCAAATTGTCTGTTATTAGTGCAACAGTTTATCATACTAGTCCAAGTGACAATGTCCTTTTTCTCAATCCTCTGAAATATATTTAGTGAATGGCGAAACTCTTCGCACTTCCCATATAAATCTATCAGTCTATTTTTCAGTATCAAACCAAGCAGCCCGTTTCTGATAGCATATGAATGCACTTGTTTCAGCAGAGAGATGTTTTTCAAACCACCGCATGTTTCTAAAATGCTTCCAATCATCATAGAATCCACGACAACCGCTTCATTCTGCAATTCGCGAAACATTTTCAGTGCTTCAAAATGCCGAGAACTCTGAGCAAAACAGGAAAGGATTGTTGTCCATGATATGTGGTCTCTGATACTCAAGCTTTCAAATACCTTTGCCGAACACTCTATGGAACCACACTTTATGTACATGTCCATCAATGTATTCCCAACCTGCAAATCAGTATTAAGCCTCTGCTTTATCACATATGCATGAACCTCTCTGCCATTGTTTAGCCTACCCAGATGGCCCAATGCAGAGGACAAGCTAACAACACAGGCATGATCAGGCTGAAAACCATGTCGAAGCATTTCACCAAAAAACTCAATGGCCTCAGCATAGAAACCGTTTTGGACGTAGCAGGACAGCATCGAATTGCATGATATGTAGTCTTTCTCATCAATCTGACGGAATACTCTGAGAGCGCTATCCACCCGGCTACATTTCGTATACATGACAAGCAAAGCGTTGCACTGGATGTTGAACTCACCACCGCATTTGAGAAGTGACGCATGTAACTCCTTTCCCAAGCTCAGCAGAGCCAGCTCCGCACAAACTTGCAGCGCCCCGACGACTGTGTAAGAATTCATTCCGAACCCAGCGCTCTGCATCCCCCTGAACAGCGCCAGCGCTTCCAAGGCCCTGCCGTTCTGCACGCAACCGGATATAACCGAGTTCCAGGACGCGACGTCCCTGTCGTCCCGCATCCACTCGAACACCCGCAGCGCCGAATCCAGCAAGCCGCACTTGGCGTACATCCCGATGAGCGCGTTGGCCACGAGGGTGGTCCTCTCGAGCCCGTTCTTCACCGCCAGCCCGTGCACCTCGGCCCCGCAGCGCGCGTCCCCTCCCGCCCCGCACGCCTTGAGCGCGGACGCGAGCGTGCACCCGTCGGGCGCCGCCACGGACGCCCGCATGGCCCCGTAGACCCGCACGGCCTCGGCGGCGCTCCCGGACGAGAGGTACGCGCCGAGGAGCGCGTTCCAGGAGAAGACGGTGCGCACGGGCATTCCGTCGAACAGGCGGCGCGCGTCGCCCACGCGCCCGCACCGCCCGTACATGAACACCAGCTTGGTAGCGAGGAATCCATCGCCGTCCTCGTCGAGGGAGCCGGTGGCCAGGGCGTGCGCGTGGACCTGCCTGCCCTCCGCGGCCGCCCTTCTGGCGGCAACGAGGTCCAGCACCCAGCCGTAGTGCTCCCGCGGCGGCGGCGGCGCCCGCGCCGTGAGCTGCTGCAGGGCCTGGCGCAGGTCGCCGTCCTTGCAGAGCCGCTTCAGGGACGCGGAGGTTGAGTGCGGAGGCGAGACGGCGGGCGCGGCGGGAAGGGGAGTTCGATGGGGAAGCGGTGGAAGAGAGAGCGCGGCGGCGGCGGGCATGGTGGTGGTGGCGGGCTTCGAGGCCCCGGGTAGCCGGACGCACATGCGCTGACATGCCAGTGGCATCGGCGGCGCCACGTGAAGATAGGAGTATCTTTGGATTTGGATATGGCTTCCGTAAAAATGGAACGAGGCTCTCCGGCCCATATATAAGCTAGGCCTACACAGAAGCCGCTCGCAACACGGGCCCCGGCCCAAAAATACCACGATTGCTTAGCTGTTTGTTCTCCTTTATAATCAGTACCGGTAAAAATGCACGTGTGTCTCGCACGTAACAATAAAAAAATATATATAATGTTTAAATTTTATGAATATCGATTCGATGGGTTTATTTTGTTTATTTAATGTTTAAATGAAACAAGACGTGTTGCCACAATTTTATACATATTATCTACCTCGTGTTTCAATGCCTATCGGCTAGAAAAATGACTAATCTATTTTATAGACCACCAGACCATGGCAATCATTGTCATGCCAAGTTTCGTGAAGTCGGACAAGTGGTTTAACATGGTAGAAAATTAGAGGGAATTGTCATGCCTCCTTATGCACGAATACTTATATACGAAGAAGACATTGGGTTCTTTGCAAACCGCACCATATGCTCGCTTCCCTGCGTCATGCATCGCTACCTATGTACGGCTACACGCAGTGACGAGCAAAGGTCTACATGGCTCACGCGGATATTTATTATTAGGGGCTTTGACCTTTATATCGTTAATTTGGTGTGTAATAGTGATTTTGCCATCACTTTTTTAACTTTGTGTATTTACTCTTACGTTTTCAAATCAAAGATAGAGTTTGCCTATATTTTCTTAACTGGATCAATTCCGGGGTCTCCATGTCGTGCAGCGCGCAAGCCACACCACACCTAGGTTTTCATCAATATGATTCCAGTGGTTTGCGGGTGAAGGATAAATGGCCTTCTAGTCTATTCCCCCTATTTCGTTAGATTTTTCTATTTGTTTTAAATGGTTTAGTTCAGCTGCATTCAATGAGGCTAAAAATAGGGATAAAGTCTTCATTTTGAAAAAATAAGGGTAAAATCACAAAGTTTTAAAAATAAAGGTAAAACCAGATTAGAGTTGCTAATAGAGGTATAAACACCTATCTCCCTTATTATTTATTTTATTTCTAAAGATTTATAGAATCGCGAAATCCATGACTTGGCATGAGTTGAACATCCATCATTGCGAGGTCATTATGTGCTAAAAATTTCTGATCATGGATAACTCACGCTTACACGTATAACACATAAATTAAATACTGTAAACACGTTTTCTATTTGTTCCGAAGCTTGCCACGTATACGACATCCTCATGCCCACGCTTCTCGTTCAATCGAGGGAGAGAGCGGCGGATTTGAGCTCTGAAATTTGACGTCCATGAGGAGCCTCCTCTTCCTTCTCTCTTGGTCTCTCCCCTTCCCTCCTCTGTTCAGCCTTGCATTCTTTCCTTTTCTTCCTCTAGAAAGCGCGCCCCGCCAGCTTGCATTGTTTCCTATTCTTCCTCTAGAAAGCGCGCCCCGCCAGCCTGCCACTCTTTGGCCGCACAAGCCTGTGTGGCATGTGGGCTCTGGCGACTCCGCCGTCACCTCCACCTCCTCTCCATCCAACTCGTCCGCCGACGACGCAGGCCTCCTCCTGCGTCCCCAGCCACACGCCCCATACTGTTTGTTGGATCTTGCATTCTTGCCTCTCTTCTCTTTGGTCGTTTGTAATTTTTTATCTCCCTTTACCAATTGATGTCCCAGTAGCTTGGTTTGGTTAACTTGTGATTTATGAGCGCGATCATCTGAAGTTTGACAGGCGATTTGGTATTATATTTGAAATTTGCACCTTGTATCATGTTTGAGATATATTCACTGCTGGGCCGACCAACGAGGCCTATAGCCCATGCTGGGACTTGCGGTGGATGGCCAGGCATGATGCGCAGGATAGCAACGATTGGATCGGCGGGTCTCTGGAGGAGGCGATCTTATGGTGTGCATGTGGTTTGCCGGAGGGGTGGGTAAATATTGCGGTGAGAAAAAAAAAAGACATCTAGCATCGATCGACTCGACTCCAACGACAGGAACGCGCGTTCTGGTGCGTTCCGCTCTAGAGTTGGTGGGCCTCTTTTGATTATCTAAGGCCACTTTAAATCAACCATTAGATGTAATGTTTAGATCTAATCCAAGGGTGGGTAAAGGTGGGTATTAAAGTGGGTAAAAAGACTTTGTGGTAAAAATTATTTTTTATTAACTCGCTCTTTGTAGTATAGATAAGCAGTTTAGGTACGGCTATGGCTAGTGATTGGGCACTTCTCTTTTTGTTGGTTGTACAGATAGTTTTTGGAGTTTGTAGAAGCATTAGTTGAGGCTTACTAGCCAATTTGATGGTACCACCATTAGCATATGACCATTGCTACTCCCTCCATGTTGCTGCAGGGGTGCACATGAAGTTTGAAAGCGGTACTTGATTAAATAATGGAGTATCTACCAAGCTAACTAGCTTCAGTTAGTGCCTTGGCAGTTGTCTGTCTGGTCAAAGTAAGCAAGCATGAAGGCGATACCCGGTGATTTCAGGATTGTATGATATGTGTGGAGTACACTTGCAGACCAGAGTTGCTTTATCGATGTATTTGCAGTGGTATGGTCTCATGTTCTAACTTGTGAGTTACAAGCCTAATGTGATGTCAGGACAAGCTTTCTATAGTCAATAAATTACTGAGTCTTTCGAATTGTTTGCTTTAGGCCATTTCAATGCAAGGTTTTATATTTATGTTTCTATATAAGATGTCACACAAGCAAGCAAGAAAAGAGTGGAATCATGGACGAAACTTTAGATTAGTTTAATTTGTTGTGGTTTTATAGACATGCTTCAAACAATCTGTCTTGGTGTATACTTGGTTTGGTTGATATGGAACTCATTTCATCTTTCTTCATTAATTTGCTGCAAAATTATCAAAATTGCAATTGCTGAAGTGGCGTTTCATTTAATAAGAATAATAATCCCGTTGAGAATCACGAATGACCTTAGGGAGTACAGGTTGTTTTAATGCGGTACCTTGAGCATTGGATCAAGTTGAGCTTCGCACCTGCAGTAATTTTCTGGAAAGTATATCTAAGTTAATCTTTTTTGTGGATTACAATCTGGCGTTCCAACATTGATGACATTATTGTAAACTAGCAACACAAACGTGTTGTGTTGTGTGATGTATGCAAAAAGTCAAGCAACGACGAATCTACAACCAATTGAACAATTTCTGTAGCTGTGCTGCGCACAAATGAACGATCAAACCACTAGTATTAGCCATGTATTAGCTGATGCATCTAAACTCTCTGATGAATCCGAACAATCAGTTGTTGCTAATTGAATCCAAACAGACTGCTGCTAACGCAAACAGGCCCTCAGGCTGGTGTGTTTGGTTAGGTTCAGCAGGTGCGCTTTAGTCTTTGCCAATCCATAGCTACTCTGATGTTATGTTTCGACACCTTATTTCTCTTTGCCAATCCATTATGGTCCAATACCTTGTTTCTACTCGTTATACACAGGCCCCCGTAATCTACCCATTACTTTCACCGTTTCTTGTATTGCCTCCCAATAAGACCGCATCATAGAATTTTTTTTTCCTTTCCTTAAAATGCATCCTTCAATGCCACTGCTGCTTGTAGCAACTGTTAAGACCATGTTTGCCGCTTAAAGTCGTTAGGACCGTGAGGCGACGTCCTGATGAATTAGAATTTTAAAAACTATGGATTTTTTAAAGAGTTAATTAGATTGAAGCCATTATAACTTCCACCATTTTGAACCACGCATGCCATTGGAACTTCAAATACTCCATTGAGACCATTACAATTTCACCTATAGACTTAATTACGCCACTTTCTATGTATTCCCCTCGATTGGGCCCACATATATCTCTGCATTTACAAAAACGCCACTCTCGGTCTCTCTCTTACACCATGTCCACCTGTCAGCATCTTCTTCCTCCCTTCTTTCCCAACCGGCTCGCGGCTGGCGGTGCTCGCGGCGGGGTACATCTCGGACGCCACGTCCGCGCCGACGGCACCGTCAACCGCGTGAACCTCTCTGCCATTGTTTAGCCTACTCAAATGCCCCAGACCCCCAGTGCAGAGGACAAGCTTACAACACAGGCATGATCAGGCTGAAAACCATGTCGAAGCATGTCACCAAAAAGTTCAATGGCCTCAGCATAAAAACCATTTTGGACGTAGCAGGACAGCATCGAATTCCATGAAATGTAGTCTTTCTCATCAATCTGATGGAACACACTGAGAGCGCTATCCACCCGGCCACATTTCGCGTACATGACAAGCAAAGCGTTGCACTGGATGTTGAACTCACCACCGCATTTGAGACGCATTTAACTCCTTTCCCAAGCTCAGCAGAGCTAGCTCCGCACAAACTTGCAGCGCCCCGACGGCCGTGTAAGAATTCATTGATCTCCGAACCCAGCGCTCTGCATCCCCCTGAACAGCGCCAGCGCTTCCAAGGCCCTGTCGTCCCGCATCCACTCGAACACCCGCAGCGCCGAATCCAGCAAGCCGCACTTGGCGTACATCCCGATGAGCGCGTTGG
Organism: Paspalum notatum; assembly: GCA_022530915.1. Taxonomy (NCBI): domain Eukaryota; kingdom Viridiplantae; phylum Streptophyta; class Magnoliopsida; order Poales; family Poaceae; genus Paspalum; species Paspalum notatum. The sequence goes on from CM039689.1 coordinate 35,132,862, forward strand.
CCACGAGGGTGATCCTCTCGAGCCCGTTCTTCACCGCCAGCTCGTGCACCTCGGCCCCGCAGCGCGCGTCCCCTCCCGCCCCGCACGCCTTGAGCGCGGACGCGAGCGTGCACCCGTCGGGCGCCGCCACGGACGCCCGCATGGCCCCGTAGACCCGCACGGCCTCGGCGGCGCTCCCGGACGAGAGGTACGCGCCGAGGAGCGCGTTCCAGGAGAAGACGGTGCGCACGGGCATTCCGTCGAACAGGCGGCGCGCGTCGCCCACGCGCCCGCACCGCCCGTACATGAACACCAGCTTGGTCGCGAGGAATCCATCGCCGTCCTCGTCGAGGGAGCCGGTGGCCAGGGCGTGCGCGTGGACCTGCCTGCCCTCCGCGGCCGCCCTTCTGGCGGCAACGAGGTCCAGCACCCAGCCGTAGTGCTCCCGCGGCGGCGGCGGCGCCCGCGCCGTGAGCTGCTGCAGGGCCTGGCGCAGGTCGCCGTCCTTGCAGAGCCGCTTCAGGGACGCGGAGGTAGAGTGGGGAGGCGAGACGGCGGGCGCGGCGGGAAGGGGAGTTCGATGGGGAAGCGGTGGGAGAGAGAGCGCGGCGGCGGCGGGCATGGCGGCGGTGGCGGGCTTCGAGGCCCCGGCCCCCGGGTAGCCGGACGCGCATGCCAGTGGCATCGGCGCCAGCCGGATTGGATATGGGTTCCGTTCTTTTAATGGGCCGACGTAACTTGAACGCCCAACTCATAAGGCCGAATGGAACGCGTTTCTCCGGCCCATTTATAAGCTAGGCCTACACGAGAAGCCCCGAAGGAGGAGAGGGCGAAAGGACGCAGACAGAGTTGGATGCGATCTTAACCCTGCTGTTGGAAGAATAAACACGCTGTGTGCGCCATCGGCGGAAGAGCAAAAAAAAAAAAAAAAAAAAAAAAAAAAAAAAAAAAAAAAAAAAAAAAAAAAAACGGCGGTTGAATTGAAGGAGAGAAGGCGCGTGATGGAGCCTGAAGAGCCGGAGCAGAGCAAGGATGCGGCGAAGCGGGATCCGGCGAGGAGGGGGAAGAAGTCCTCAAAGCAGGAAAGGAAAGCGGAGGAGAAGATGAAGAAGATGTTGGAGAAGTACGAGGAGTGGAAAAGGAAGATGGAAGAGAAAGAAGAGCGTAACCGGGATCCGGAACGTCTGGCAGACCCTTACGCCTTTAAAGCTAAGCAGTACGAAAATACTTGGAACACTGTCTATTGGGCACGCCACGGTCGCTACGAGGATAACAGTGAGTAGATCGTTTTACTACTCTTGTTCGATCTACATTATAATTGGTTTGGGTTAATTACATTGATCAAGTATGTGCTTAGGGCGATTCATACCTCCGAGGCTCCGACTGTCCCGTTAGTCGTTACTGCAAGGTTTTTTACGTATAAGAGTTACACATGTATTGTATTATATTATAATTAATTAATTAATTAATTCAGGCTGCTTTGGTCCATTACCACATGTATCTAAGACAATTTTCCTACTTCCTACAAGCTATTACTCCTACTTTGAGGTCTTCTATACATATAATTGTACGTGCATGTGGTAGGATCAGAACTGAAACAATGATGCAATACGTGCACATGTTTTCTATGTACTTACTATCATCGCTAGTGCTTGCCATTGGACTTGAATATGGCAATATGCTAACGCATTTGAATTCTCCCACAACTCTATGCAGCATCTATCCCTTGCAAGCGTTTTACATTTAATCCCGCGCCAGACGGCTCTAGTAGAAAAGATGCTACTATACAAGTATTTTCTGTCAAAATTTCAGAACTACAAGGAGGTTTACGGTGGCCTGTCAGTGTGTTTGGTATGGTCGCCCTACGTGACCAATTAGATCACAACCGCAATATTATCTTTAAGCGTGAAAGGGATAACTGTCAAACCCTCACCGATAAGGTACGTTTTATCTCCAACTTATCACCATTTGTTTTTTGCTATATGCTGCCTTTTTCCCACATATTTTCTCATGCATCTTATATTATGTCGTAGTTGTTACCGTGGAACTGGAAGCACGTATAACGTCTCATCGAAAAATCTTAGTTCCCTCATGCAATTAGCTTTGGAAAATAGCGCAACCTGATGCAATATTGTTACTTTTTAGAAATCACTATGACTCATGTTTCTGGAATTGCTGTCCCTGGTACTTAAATTTGCATCATGTAGAAAGCTCTCTCAAGCAAATTAGAAGCACGGTGTGAGAAACAAGCCCTAAAAGATAGAGGTTTCGGTGATTAATGACAACCTATTGTTGTTTACTAATGAGTTCATGCTTTGAAGGGTTTATATTAGAAATTGATCTCATTGGTTGATTAAAAGAGACCCCAATTTCAAATTCAAATGGACGGCTCGTGGTTAAATCGAGATAGCAAGAAGATCGGATGTTTCCCTAACTCTAAGTGCCAAAAAGTGAAGAAGGGCACTTAGCTTTCTTTTTGCTAGGTTTAGTCGAGCCGTACTATCAAGAGGGGTTGAGGTGAGTATTTTAAGTCACTCCATTTTGAGAATTCTCTAACTTTCGAGTGCATCTATGTCCTAAAGCTCAAGCACCCTAAAACATGCCTAAACACACTCACCTTTGGCGAATAAGTCAAGAGAAAGCTCTCCGAAAACTATACAAAACTCCATTTTGAAACAGCGCTGAAAACCAAATTTTTATGTACCATCGGACTGTCCGGTGGCGCAAAACTTAGCGCAATGCTATGTCGTTCGGCTGAGCTTTAATAGCCACCGGACTCCGGTGGCTCACCACCGGACTGTCCGGTGCAAACCACCGGACGATATAAGCAGAGGGCAGTGTTTTCCTTCGTCCGAGGCGAAATGGACCACCGGACTGTCCGGTGACACCACCGGACGATATAAACCGAGGGCAGTATTTCCTTCGTTCAGACTTTTTTAACCACCGGACTGTCCGGTGCTACCACCGGACGTAATAAACTGAGGGATGCTAAGTGGGCTATGCAAAACTCACCACCGGACTGTCCGGTGGTCAACCACCGGACTGTCCGGTGGCTCCTAGGTCCTTGGCGCGAAACGGGAGATTCAAATTTTATACACCACCGGACTGTCCGGTGGCAACGCACCGGACTGTCCGGTGGGTACGCAGAAAAACGGTTGGAGCTCCCCAACGGCTACTTTTGGAGCTCCACCCTATTTAAAGGCTCTCCCTCCCCTCATTTACTACCTTTGCAACCCAGAAACACTCATATACACTCAAATGTCACCTACACCACAAATTCCACACTTAATCTTGAGCTTTGGGCAAAAGACTTGAAGGGAAGAGAACTCCTTGATTGGAGTTGAATCAAGTGAAACTAAAGCTTGTTACTCTTGGTGATTGCGATCACCTAGACGGCTGCGGTCGTACGTTCCGCGAGCTCCCGGTGCTTGTGGGAGAAGCGGAGCAAGCCCTTTGCGAAGGGATTGTAACCGGCTCAAGCTCGCCGGTCCGGAGCGGAGAAGAGCTTCATAAAAAAGAGAGCACTTGGTCCGCGGATCAAGGGGTTGCTTGATCTTTGCGAAGGTCACTTTGCCAACCTCATTCCTTGCGAGGTTTGAGGCCGGGATCCTTACGAGGAGCCCGCGAGAGCAAAGCCTTGCGAGGAACGCCAAACGAGAAGTAGAGGGTTGAGACCGTGTGTCTCCCCAAACCTCGGGAAAAAATCCTTGTGTCTCTCTTTACTTTTCCGCATTTACTTTCCGCACTTTACCTTTCTAGAATTGCATGCTTGGCTCTAGGTTGCAAACCTTTTGTGCGTGTAGTTCATTAGGATCACTTGTTTAGGCACTAGGGTGAATTGAGACTTGTGCGATAGGATTTAATTTTGAGTTTCGAAATTAGAAGTCCAATTCAACCCCGTCTTGGACATCTTGATCTTTTCACACGGAACAGTAGAGCATGTTGTAAATTTCAGTAATGTGGTAGTTTGATCATAGATATGTGTGAAATGCGGAAGTTACCATCTTATAGCATAGCACAAGTCAGACTCAACTAATTACTAATTCCCTTATTTAAAAATACTACTCTCTCCGTCCCAATTTGTAGGTGGTTTGATTTTTTTTACATCAAATTTGACTAACTCGTCTTATTCAAAAAATTTGTAAAAATATGGAAAAATAGAAGTCATATTTAATGTATATTATATGTTAAACTAAATCACAATGAAAATAAATGATAATTATGGAATTTTTCAATAAGGCGAGAAAGTCAAATTTAGTGTCCAAAACTTATATTAGAGTGTTCATGGTTCAGTTTGATGTGAGGTTGGATGTAGTTTGCAATTAGGGCCTGTTTGGTTCTCTAGTTCTAGATAGAAGTGACTAGCATTTTAGTCCTAAACCATTTTTTCACCTCTTTGGTTCCAAAGACTAAATCAGGGATTAGACCATTTATTACTGCATACAAAGATCTAAATGCCCTCCTACTCTAACCTCTCCTCCTTCACCTCCACTGCGCCCTCTCATCCCCGCACCGCGCCTCGCCCGCGCCGCCGCGGCACCTCGTCCCCGCGCCTCCGCGACTGCCGCACCTCGTCCCCGTGCCGCCGCAGCCCTCTCATCCCATGGCGCAGCGGAGGCCATGGCGGCGGAGCCAGGCGCGGCGTAGGCCATGGTGGCGGGGACCAGGCCCCAGTTCGAGCTGGCGTGGCGCCGTGTCCGACGGGAAGGAAGGAGGGCCGGGGGAGAAGGGGGAGGAGAAGGAGCAGCGCCGGGGCCCGAGGCCCTCCATGGTCCGGCGGCGATGTGGAAGAGCCCCTCCGCCTCGACAGCGCGCGGAGGCAGCGGCGGTCGGAGGCGACGATGGTCAGCGCGCGGAGGCAGCGGCGGTCGGAGGCGACGATGGTCAGCGCGCGGAGGCGGCGGCGGTTGGCACGCGGAGGCGACGGGGCGGCGCGGGGGAGAGAGAAGAGAGAAACAAAAGAGAAGAGAGAGATGGGGTGGTCGGGTGGGGGTGGGGACCAGGGGTAGGGGGGTCAATCCCCCACTTTTTCACTTGTCTAGTAACCCCCTTGGCTCCTTTCAGGTTTTGTCAGTTCTAACCCATCTAGTCAATAGTGTTTGGTTGTCTAGTTGATTTTTGTCTAGAATCTAGTCAATTTTTTTTTAGTCCTAGACAACCAAACATGCCTATAATATCTGACTGCAACTGTCACCATGTGAATAATATACCCTTTTATGTAGTCCCCCTCCTAATTGTTGACTCGGTTGATGTATCGTTGAGTTATACCTTACATTAAAGAGCACTCAAGAGCTTAATAACAATATTGAACTAAACAGTGTTTACAGCAAAAGAAGATGCGGAAGTGACGTGTACTCGTACCACGGGCGCCGGCGCGGGGCAACGTTAGGGGACGCCCTAACCGTCGAGTGCCGAGTGCTTCCTCTCCACACTCTCGGTTGTTTCGAATCCCTTCGGAGGGAAGCCAAGGGGGCCGGACGGACCTGGGCCCCAAGGACATGTCAGAAACAGCAGGGAGACAGCAAGCACGTGCCTCGCCCCCCTGCCCGCATGGCGGACACGCGTCGCCTCTGCGCTGAGGGCCAGGCACGCTGCCGGACGCCAACAGCTCATCATGACGACCCGCAGCAGGCAGTCGCGACCAGTCACATCCGTGTCACACCCCTATCGCCTCGGCGATTAAGGCGACAGGATGCGACGACCGCAACGCTCCCCCAAGGTTGGTCGGAGGGCAGCAAGCCTCCAATGACCCCCGACTGAGCAAGGCCAGACCCTTCACGGTCGGTCGGGAGCTAGCCCCCTCCGAGGTGGAGGGGCCACCTATCATTCCCTTGTAGCATAGCACCCCATTCCCTTTCTTTTTCTCCTTCTGCTCGAGGGCGCCCTCCCCTGGATATATAAGGAGGAGAGGACCGCCATGAAGAGAGAGACCGATTCATTCTAGCACACACGCACAAGGAGCCTTCATCTCCCATCCTGTAACACCGAGAACAAGCAATACAAGAGCAACGCACCATAGTGGACGTAGGGATTCATCCCGAACCACTCTAAATCATTGCGTTCATCTTGCGTACGCTGCATCCGATAGCCTCTAAGGCTTGGCCATCAGGACGGCAGCCCGTGAAGCCCCACTAGCCTACAATAAATCTATTGTCGTGGTAGAAAATCACGACAAGAAGTCCCTCCCCCGGTTTTCACAAAAAAATACTATACCCTTTTGCATGTGCCCCTAGAATGCAATGGCATTACTTTATAGTTTGTCAATTTCTCTAGTATTTTGCCTGGAAAACAGTAAACTGTTTCACGTTTGTTTGCAAGGCATTGGCAAACAAATATGATAAATAAACATGCTTTAACTTGTTTGTGTGTTATGCTTTTTGGCCAATTAGTTAACGTAGCATTTGTCTCCCGTCATTTGTATTATGTACCTTGCATCGTTTATATGTTGTGCACTTTGTTTTGACTGTAGTGTGTTGCTCAACGTGTTCCCCTTCTTTGACTCTTTCACTTCAGCTTACTTACTGTTTCAATTGTGTTGCATGCAGAATCAATATTTAGCATTGACAGGTCCTGTCCGTGGTGTCATGTTCTGTGATTATGTGACCTTTGTGGCTTTGTTGTATGTGAGAGGCACTACCGAGTCCGGTGACAAAGAATTAAGTCGTCTAGTTGTTTTTGTCAGGAAACACAATAATGGCACATTGAATTCACATCTTATTATGCGATCTTACTCTAGCAGGCTTAGCACACTAGACTTTGAGCTTGGTCATATTGTTTCCTCTGTGGAAGCTACAATCAGTATGAAGGTGATTTCTGGGCCACCAGATGGTTTTTGTGGTAACTTTGTTGCCTCCGCGGGCACCTTGAATCGTGAAGTCATGTTGCATCATTCTGGATCTGAGGAACGACATCTTCCTGGTGATGATATCAACCTTTCCCGGAGTGTTGTTTCTGTTGAAGGCCATAGCAACTTAATGGTTTATATTAGGGCGTCAGATGGCTCTGCTGCATTAACGGCTAAAAAGGAGTTCAAACCCCTAGAGAAAGGCATAACAACCGAAAAGCTTGATATTAGCCTGTGCCAACTGGAAGTCGTTGTGGCTTGGTCTCTTTTCTCTTATTCGTAAACTTACCTGGAAGCTGCAATGCGCAGTGGGTGCTGGACCTGGGTGGGTGTCAGTTTATTTTTGTAGTAGTTTGCAATGCCGACTATGATTCCAAAACATGTTTGCATGTGCGGTTTTTGTTTTTGAATTTTTCCTGTGGTTGGAAATTTGATGATGTTTATCATCTCTCCTGTTTGTTCATATATAGCAAATGTAACTTAAGATTCATGAGTGAGAGACCTAAACCACATCTGAGATTTATCTTCTTTTTTCTGTGCAGTGTTGCCGTAAATGGCCGTGTAGCCCGTGTACTCAATAGTCAACTGTGTTGGCCGTGTAGTCCGTTTAATAATCCATTCTTAGTCTGTTTAAGCGAATGATATGCAACCGATTGTTTAGCGTTTCCATTTAGGATAATCTTGCTTCCGTGTATATTACTATGGAACAAGAAAGGTGAAGAAAATGGAATACAAAAAAGAAAGGATGTGGGGCAAAGATTAAATGGCCCAATGTGATGTACTTCCTCTGGTTGTAAATATATAATTAGTAGCAATAATCCCACTGCTTGTGCAAAATGCTGGTTTCAGTAAAAATATGCATGCAAGGTGGAGGCCTAAAATGTTTGCTTAGTTAGCTTCCTTAATGCACTGTTTTAAATTATAGCTCACTTTAGTTTTATTCTAAACAAATCTTCTCTAACTTTGAGCAGTTTTGTAGAAAAAAAGAACCAATGTCCAAAATATCAAATTTAGTTGCATTAAATTCATATCATAAAATATGTTTTGATAGTGTGCTTATTTGATATCTTAATATATGTATTTCTAAAACTAAGTTAGACAAGTTTTTACTTATGATGGTATAGCTAAAAATGAACTTTAATTTGGAAAAGAGAGAGTAGCACATTTTGGTTTAATTTATTTAATTACCACTATTATGTTTCCATTCATAAAAAAATGCCAATGCACTATAGTTCTTTTGCAGAGGATCTCTCCAAGAAGAACAAGAGCCTCCACCAAAATGGTGGAACCTCTTGGCATCTTGGACCAAGATCTCCCTCTCAGATAACGTTAAGGCTGTCCGCAGTGGCACTTTAAAAACGTCATTGTGTGGTACATTTGGAGGATGGAGAGCCATGTACCTGCCAACAGCGATCTCCTAGAAAATGCCCCCCACCAATCTAGGACGAGATTGTCAACCCCCAAATTGCGAGGATGAAGAGGGCACATGTATCTTCTCTCTCGTCGCTTCCATCAATCGACAGTTGCTTCACGCGCTAGGCATCCTCGTCCTCACCACTAGGAGAAGGGTCGAGATTGTCAACCCCCAAATTGCGAGGATGAAGAGGGCACATGTATCTTCTCTCTCATCGCTTCCATCAATTGACAGTTGCTTCACGCGCTAGGCATCCTCGTCCTCACCAATAGGAGGAGGGTGGTGGCAATGTGGCAGGGCATCCTGTTCAAAAAAAAGGAGCTTTTTTCCAACCTACACCATTACTTCCAAGGGAGGGAGGCGGACAACGGCACCTGTGGGCGCTACAAGCAAGGGGATTGGGTGGTTTTGTATCGCCCGTAGTGGCCTAGTGGCCCCACGAATATATTAATTTTGACTATTGTCGGTTACACGAGGAGAGCAACGTTGCGGGAATATGAGGAGGGATGGCAATGTCGCAACGTAGATGTAGTCGGGTAGCATTAGGATTGCTCGCTTGTTCTCTTACGCAAATTGTTCTCTATTTCAGAATATCATGCTCGGCGGATGGGGTTGGTCATAGTGATCGTGGTGTTGCTACATCAGGTCTTCTGTCCAGAACATAAAGGATTCACAACAATTAATCAACTAGTTCGCCAATTAATTTTTGCTTTTTTGTTAGAGTTGAACGGCTTCTATGCTACTTATAGCCTAGATCAATACCTATCATTGAGTATCAGATCCATGGTATTGGTGGCCCAAGATCATTCCGCAAACTAATATGGAGGCGTGCAAAACACATCGCTTCTACACTGATAGGGCGATGCCAAAGTCCAAAGCTGAACGGCTTCTCTGCTACTTAAAGCCTAGATCAATACCTATCATTGAGTATCAGATCCATGGTATTGGTTGTCCTAGATCATTCCGCAAACTAATATGGAGGCGTGCAGAACACATCGCTTCTACACTGATCGGGCAATGCCAAAGTCCAGTAACCCTAGGAAACAGCTACCACATAGTCTTGGATAAGTGGATACTATTGGATAAGTGGAAGTCTGGTTTTATAGTTAACTTGATGTTCAAAAATACTAATGGAAACTAGTCATATCTTGCTGTCACCATTTGCGCAATGGACAATGGTACGAAATGATTGGTTCAGATATTCAGATGGTCATGATCTTCGAGCAGAAATTGAAATTGATGTTGTCAGGTTAGGTTTCGATTCATCGAATTAGGTACGTTAGTTTTTGCTTTCGATTCTTTCGCAATCGATTTGTTTTTTATCTTGTCACATTTTGGTGTATGCATTATGTTGTCATTCATTATTGTCTTTGCAGCTCCTTTACCACGGCAGGTGGCTTATTACACAACATGTTTGAGATACTATCATCTTGTGAGGACTATGAGTGTCATCTAAAGACCAAGAATCTCATTAATTCATGCTGTCATTATTTTAGTTGAATCATTTCGTTTCTGGAATATCTATTTGGCTATTCTTGAGATGTCAAGGGATGGTTAAGAATTATGATCTAAAAAATAGCTTATTCATTATTGGGGTGGGTTCTAGCCTGGTGTTGCAATTATGGAAAACAGATTGCAATTATGGAAAACAGAGTTGCCGCCAATGCATTGCAAAGCCCCTCTTTAGTTTTAGAATGTTAAAGCAAGAATGTCAAACTTGCAAGATCCGATTTCCCTTACTATACTGGAAAATGTTATTGGTGAAAAATGCAGAGTTTATGGTACTCAAATCGTATGAGGCAGATTTAGTATGACGAAGAGAAAACTTCGACAAAGCCTTCACTTGAAACGAAAATATGGACGAAGGGTAAAATGTAAACTTACTCATTACTGAGATCCAACAACTGATGCCTTGAATTCTAGCCCTCGTGTCATATTTATAGAGCCAATCATTTATAAATCTTCCTTCAATGAACTCTATAATTACATTTTTTAACAACAATGTAATTACAAACAAGTTCTTGCCCAACATGGGCCGGCCATTTCTTGGGCCTAGCCTTTAAGAGCCTAGGCATGTTCCACCAACAGTAGCGCGTCGTCTATTTTTGTTGGGACAACAGTAGCGCGTCGTCTATTTTTGTTGGGATTGTACGTCACGACGAAGGAGCTGCGAATAAAAAAACGTGGCCTCTACTTTAACCTAAGTCGAGAGGAATGTCCTCCGACGTCGCAACCTCGGACGCGACCCCCTCTTTTCCTTTTCTGGCCTGCACTGTGTAACCCTCTCCTTTCCTTTTCAACACTTCCCCTTTACTTTTCAGCACTGCGCTATGTGATTCGGACATGCTAGCACTGCATTCATATAAAGAAATGTCATTTAACTAGCAAATAATTGAAAGGTCACTTTCAAGATGATGTCAGTGATGAGCTAAGCATAAAAATGTCAGCTTTTTTTCATTTCTCATTGCTCGCTCACGTGACATCCGTTTTCAATGCCGTTTGTACCATCGTGTTTATTGCAACAAGATCTACAAAATGAGATCTATATTGTATATGTTTCGAAGACTTTAACATCAAGTAGCAAGTTATATACGAAACTAGATGAAAGTTAAATATTAACTAGCAGTAAGTTATTATTACAATGTATCAACTAAACTTGTCACGTGTAATTATAAAGTTTTATTTTATGAATATGATTAACTAATGTATCATATGTGTAGCATTATATATATCAATTTTATATATAGAAAATATACCAATTTATGCAAGGACAAATATATCAACATTAAGGCTTCCTACTATGTCCTTTACATAACTTGGTATATTATGTCTAGATAAATTAAATGTGTAACAAGTTATATAGCAGTGTAGCAAGTTATACTCAATGTCTAATAGTAAAGTAATATATGTATTATTGAATAATAATGTTACAATGCATTTATTTATATATGGGAATTCCAAGCAGCAAGTTACGTTGAATTAAACTTTGCAAAATATGTAAAACATATAGTTACTTATGTCAAACATATAGAAAATCAATTTATATCGAACTATACAGTATCAAAGTCCTGATGAAGTAAATTTTGTAACAAATGGATGAACAATAAATTATATTGCAAGTTATGTACACATGTTTGTATACCCATATTTGATATTGAACTAGCTACTACATATTCAACAAGTTACCAATGCATAAAAAACTAATCCGAAACATATACATTATGTGTCTAGTTTTATAGATTTCTTCATAAATAACACAATGGTGCAAAGAAATTTAAAAATAGCTTAAAAATAACACTCTATGATAAACTTACCTGCTACAGGCTTAGATCATGCCATCATGGTGTCACGTTCTCAAAGTCCTACATAGGCTGGACGATCGGAACATCAGAAACAGAAAGCGCACCGAAAATCGAAGCTCATGGCGACGGGAGACATGAACTTGGCGTAGAACACGCTAGTGCGCGCGTCGATCGTCTCGGGGTTCACCTCGGCGTAGAGCTCGGCGAACAAGGGCAAACCGGAGCAGGCGGGCCCCAGGCTGACACGCGCCACGTTAGGAGAACGTAGATAGGGCGAAGGGAAGTATATGTAAATGGAGAGTGCCAGCCGGCCGTCGTGCGTGGAGCCACGGGCTTGGGGTAACTGCACTAAACGAGGTCCTCTCGTTGTTACTGCTAAATGAGCTACTGATTGGCAATTTTTTTTTAAACAAATCAGGGGGCGTTGCCCCACTTATCTATTTCCAATCAAGCTCTAGCACCCAAGAGGGATGCCGTAGCAGAATTATAGTTACAGGAGAAAATGTGCTCACGCCATAGATCAAGCCCCGTTCTAGAGTGGATGGGGAATCTATGGCGCCAAATGTTCAAATCGTCCGCTATCTTAGAAAGAGTTACTCTAGCACAAGATGCCTCACCTCTAAATACATGATTGTTCCTAGAATCCCAAAGGCGCCATAAAATAGTTAGCAACACATTTGGCCATAAAGCGGAGCAAAGGCGAGTAGGAATTTACGTATCGTGGTCGTTTCAATTCTAATCTTCTGCCAAACCAAGCCAATGCACGGACACGAGAGGAAGGCGTGCATCCAATCCTCAACTGAGGCATCGCACCTGCTGTAGGTCACAACCGGCTGCACATGTCGGTGGTGCAGGTTCGATTGTGTGCTCAACCCAGTGGCGGAGCTAGCTTAGAAATTTAAATAGGGCAAAATCAACAATGTTACCTTGTTTCCGGTCGTTTCACCTTTATCTAAAATGTATACATTGTGGGCTAAGCATGTAAATTCACCAAAACTAGGTAGGGCGGCCGCCGGGCCTTGCCCTGCTGGTGGATCCGCCCCTGGCTCAACCGTTCCTTGAATCACTTTGTTGGGTACCTTGAGCTTCTAGATTTTGACTCCATCGCACTCAGTAGCAGATGACGCCGTCAAGAAGCGGTAGGCTTGTCGAGCGCCATAGGGGCCCCCAGTTGGGAGCAGTTTTCTCTCGTCTGGGTCATCTGAAAGAGACACAAGGCAAAGCAACTGCAGCAGGGAGGAAAGCTCTGCATCTGCCACACTTGTCAGTCTAGGGCGTAAGGCTGTCCCCAATGATGCTCCTTATCCACTTCCTCAAAACACTATTCCAATTACTCCCCTCTCTGTCATAGTATAGCATTTATGTCAAACAGTGCCAAACAATGTTTTGGAGCACCCCTTTAGGGCACCCCATTGGAGACAGCCTAAGCGAAGATCAAAATTATGTTCGAAAACATCTCGCACCGAGTAATCAGGCCCAACAACGTGAGAGAGCAAGGCAGGAAACGAGTAAGCAAGAGGCTCATTTTCCAGCCAACGATCCCACCAAAAAGAAGTCGAAGCCCGGCCCATTGCCAACGACAACCAAGGTGCAGGCCCGATACCGATCTATCTCGTCATTAATAATTTGTCCGAGGAAGGAGGAAGAAGGCAGCGGGAGGGCGCCCGGGACGGTCTGATCCCGTTGAAGCCAGACTTTCTAGTGAGCTTGGTATGAGTGGACATGCTTGTCAACGAACTTCATGAGCAGGCAGTGATTCTGAGTTTCCAAATTTTTCAAGCCTAGACCACCCTCATCCTTAGACTTGCACACCCGCTCCCAAGCAACTTGGCATTTTGACCCATGGCACTTTTCATCACCAGTCCAGAAGAAGGCACGACGCATGCCATCGATGGCCTTGATAACAGATTTTGGGATGGGGAGAGCAGACATATAGTGGAGCGGGAGCGCACTTAGAACACCAGTGCAAAGAACCCATGCGGCCAACTCTGTTCAGTAGGGTGGCCTTCCGCCCTGCTAGGTACCGGTCGCAAGAGGCGATTAGAGGTGAGAAATCTGCTACAGAAACTTTGTGGGGTGTAAGCGGAAGACCGAGATATGGCTAGGGGAAGGAAGAAACAGGAGTGTGTAAGATGCCTGCCAAGGCTTCGGAGGTAGGGCGATCAATACCAGTGGGGAGGAACGTTGTCTTGCTGTAGTTTATGATCAAACATGTAGCCAAGGCAAAGTCATCAAGTACCATCTTAATTGAGTTCATGGCACCAACAGAAACCCTGAGGAAAATGATGGTGTCGTCAGCGTACGGGGAGGCTCATCATCAAGGATCGGATGGCAGAGGTCATTAGTCACTCCGCGGTGCTGCACCAACCTGCGCAGCACATCTGCAACAATGATGAAAAGGTATGGAGAGATTGGGTCACCCTGGCGCAACCCATTCTTGCAGTTGATCCAAGGGCCGGGAACACCGTTGAGGAGGACAGATGATTTCCCTGTGGAGAGGACATGCAACATCCAGTTGCACCACCGATCAGAGAACCCGCGATGTTTCAAGATTGTGATCATGCTCTGCCAGTTTACAGAATCAAAGGCCTTGTGAAAGTCCAATTTCAGGATGACAGTGGGAGCAGCGCGCTTGTAGCAGGTATGAAGGATGCCCATTGCGTAAGCATAGCTTTCCGAGATGCAGCGCTGCTTGACAAACCCTATTTGGTCACCACTGACAAGGAGGGGGATCATAGGTTGCAACCTATTTGTCAACACCTTGGTGATTCCCTTAACCAGACAATTTTGGAGGCAGATAGGTCTGAAAGCGTCAGCAGTGGTTGCAATTTCTTTTTTGGGGAGGAGAAAGGTAGGATCGATTGATTCGCTCAAGATCAGTCTGGTGGGAAAAAAGAATCAAAGAGAGCACAAATAGCGGGCCCTGTGCGAGACCAGGTGGACAGATAGAAGCCTGGACTAGCAAAGTTGTTGATTGTATCATTGAAAGCCGCGGCCTCGTTGGCACGGAAGATGCCACCATTTTTCTCGTACGAATACCTGATCATGTTAAAATCCCCACACAAGAGCCACAGAACGTTGGCCAGAGGGGATAGGGATGGCAAGGATTCAAGAAAGTCGACACGAAGGGCAGGTGCAGCAGGAGCATAGATGTTAGTAATAATGTAGGAGAGGTCGGAGCATGTAGAGTGGAGGCGGACAGAGAGGGAGTGAGCACTGGTAGAAATAACAGATGAATAGAAAAAGTGTTTGGAGGACCACGCAGTGAGTATGCCGCCAGAGGCACCCACAGCATCGACCGGACGATGGTCGTCAAGGGAGCGGGGGAGGAAGGAGTGAAGCTTTGTAGAGTCTGGGTTTGTAAGCTTAGTCTGTTGCAGGAGAACTATGTGCGCATCGGAGGATAGAAGTTCAGAGAGCACATCATCGCATTTCCCTTCATCACCCAAACCACGGACATTGCAGAAGCAAATTCTAAAGTTCACTCCCATAACAACCAAAGTGCACACCTTTATTAAGCAAACTGGAGATACAAGACCCAGCACCAGTTAGGGCAAACGCAGTGACCAGCTAGCCATGAAGGAGCTCGAGAACCCTGGTACTGCCGTGGCAAGAGCTATGGCACGGCAAGGCGTTCCCAGCGAAACAAGCACAGAGAAGGAAGCACTGCTCCCAGTACAACCAGAGGAGCCTAGACGTAGAACTAACTTTAGCCGCCACAGCAGGCATTCTTGGCTATTCTTCGATCGAGTGTTGATCAAGCCGAAAGCTATTGCAAGCTTCTCGCTGTGCCTATGCAGCATATGTATCTTGTCTTCTTCGCCTTCCTCCAGGGAACCGTCTGGTGGCCAGGGCGTGGGCGTGGACCTGTCGGCGGTTTCGGCCATCCGCGGCCGCTCACCCGGCGGCGACGAGGTCCAGCACCCCAGCCGTAGTGCTCCCGCGAAGGCGGCGCCCGAGCCAAGCCGTGAGCTGGCCAAAGCTCCCGGCAATTTGGATCTCCAGTATGGGCTGGGCCTACAGGTGGTGCAGGTCAGTCGAACTAGTTGCCAGCAATCCCAACACAAAGCCCAATAGGAGTACCGGATTCGCTCAAGCAAAACAACGTTAGCAAACCACGTAATTAGTACCACATCGCGAGGAGAGATCGTTTGAGCCATCGCAGCAGGGTACAAAAGAAAGGGCACCGCAGCTATGCAACTCATACCTTTCTCGACCTTTTGGCTAAGATCAAGTGTAGTATCTGTTTTTATCAGTTTAATATCTGATATGTAGGTCAAGTGCCTACAATGATATTAAATTTATTTTTTGTGGGGGAGAGGTAATTAGTGGCTTGCCACTCATCTCATGTGTCGCCTAAGTATTGCACTACTTCTTAGGCCAGGCGCGCCCCAACCAAAACAATATTTAACTTTGATTTTTTTTTTCAAGTTTCATCATTGCTTGTTTAATTTGAATTTCAACCCTAGTATTGCAGTTTCTTCAGAGTTCAGACAAGTACGATGAATCATAGTAGAAGTACATGTTCAAGATGCGTTATTTCTAGGCCCAGCCCAATTGAACTCACGTCAAGTGATAACGGTGATAGAATCATGATCATGTTTATTCATTAGCAGATATAAGCATTCTACAGCCTTATCTGGTATTACAAGTTCAGCCCTATGCATCCTGGAACTCAAGCTCCATATCCAAGAGGCGCCAAAGAACATCATGCAAACTGCAAAGTTACGCTTTATACATTTTTAGTTTCTGACAGAGAACACATCAGTACTTCTTCATTCTTTCCGAACACGTTTTTACCTCTTCAAGGATGCCAGATCAAACAAGTCGGACCACATTGGATCAACCATGTCCACCGTTGCATAGAACAGTATGCAAAATCACCTATGGACCGTAAGAAAATAACATTTTGAGGCTAGCTAGCTTGCATTGTAAATGAAGGTACTGTTCATAGCTTCATGACTCGTGAGCATCTGCTTTTTGTTCATCTTGTTGTGCGATATCGCCAAGAAGATCCTTGAGTTCACCCTTCTGAAGAATATTACAACAAGAAATTAGCCACTAGCTAAGCTAATATATTTAAGTCACTAACACAAAAAATCAAAAAAAGTGAACTTGCCTGGTGCATGCTCAATAAAATGTCAGATCCCCCAACAAACTCTCCTTTGATAAATATTTGCGGAAATGTAGGCCAGTTACTGCACCAACAAATCAAAATAAACAGTGAAAAGTGAAAACGGTAGTGTAATTTTCTGATGGCAGCACGAGAACCAGCTGAATGGCGAGTGGCAAACCATTTCTTAGTTTCGTGCACATCAGCGCACAGCAAATCAACTGAATGAAATATAACATCTAAAACGATGAATGCAACAGTGGGTTCTCTCAGAAAGAATACATGTAAAACAAAGAAAATATAACATCTAAGGCTCGAGCGAGGACTCGCGCTATTGAAGCAAAGAAGATAGAACAGAAGATCAAAAAGCGAAGGATACACTTCATCTTTTCAAGCGAAGGCCATTCCCCTCGTCGTCGGATGTGGTCAATGTATTTGTTTAGACCCGAGATGTGTATGTCCTCTTTTCTCCATCTCATTTTTGCCACTGGGTTTTGGGGATGGAGTTTCTAGTGAGGTGTACGCACGGGTCAGGTCGGAGGTCGTTCCTCTCAACCTAGGTCAGAACATGGGCTAGGCCTCTTCCATTTTCAGCTACTTCGTCGTGATGTAATCCCAACAAAGTAATTGAGGGGCTACTGTTGGGGGAAGCAGCCTAACCCCTAGAAGGTCCGGCCCAATAAATGGTCGGCCCATGTGTAACAGGGACCTTTCTGTAATTCTAGAGTTCCCTAGAGAAAGATATGTAAACAACCACCCCCTATATATATGGCACTGAGGCTAGGGTTTGGTGGTAGGTGAGAATGGAATGAAGCTACTATTTGGACCTTCGTCCGTAAGACTCTATGTTTTTTGCCTTCGTCCATTCATAGCCTTCGTCGTATTCTTATTTTAGCGAACGCCTCAAGCCTTCGCCCCCCTAAATCTGTTGGGCCAAAGTCCAACACCACCAATGCACTGCAAAGCACCACTTTATTTTGAGGGTATTCAAGCAAGGTTGCCAAACATGCAAAATCCAATTGTCCTTGCTACACTAAATGATATCTTTGGAGAAAATGGAGAGTACTAAGAGCAGATGAGGGTGCATTAGTGAGCCCTAAAGAGAAGCAGGATCTGAGTAGCTTTTTACAGAAGAACACTACTGAGCCTGTTCCTAAACCTGGGTTCGATTAGCAACCTGTGACCAATGTTTGAACCTGAGACCGATGTTTACATTACTGCTGGAAGATGATATTGTCGTTATATTAGATGATACTACCTCTATCCGTTCTGACCAGAGTATTATGGGAGTATTATCAATAAGACATGAAATTGAAATGAGAATATTTAGTAGCAATAATTTATTGTCACCCTGTAGTAATATATGTGTTTGTTGTTCGCGTGACACAATCTGTGCTTGCCTTATGTGCTAGCATTCTGGTGAATTGGAACGCATTTTCCCTGTGCCCTGTATTTGAACTGATCCCTTTGGGGGTAATGCAATGTGTGAAATTCTCCTAAATATTCACGTTGTTCTGGTAAAACGAGAAGGTTCGCTCTTGCGGCCTCTCCACTTTCGCTAAATGAGCAACTGATTGGCAATTCACTGGTAGAAAATACAGATAACGGAAGACCACTCTGCTGGGATGCACGAGAATCCATCAGACTTGAGAAAAATTGTGCCTTCAAGACGATCTGAATTCTGAACTTGCAGATGAAGACGGCTAGATTACTTTTGGCCTGTGTGCATTCAACAAGGCCTTGCTGCAGCAAAAAGGGCTGTTTTTTGACACTTTGGAGTGTGTGACATACAGGGACACGATTTGCAGTAAACAGATCAAACCATCAACACTCTAAATCCTGGATGAGGGGAAACATTAAGCACTAGTAGTTTATTTTTAAAAAAAAAAGGGAACGACCTTATTTAGTTATACACGGGCTATATATGTCACATAATGTTCACAGAAGTCTCCACAAGAACAAGAGCCTCCCCTGAAATGGTGGAACCTGTTGCCATCTCGGACCACGATCGATCTCCCTCTCAAACAGCTTGAACACCAGAACGGTGAACTCATTGCCAGTCGCCGCACACCCTGAGGTTCTTTGCCTTCTTGGCTATTCTTAGAGTGTTGATCAAGAAGCCGAATGCTATTGCAAGCCTCTCGCTGTGCCTATGCAGCATATCTATCTTGTCTTCTTCGTCTTCCTAGGGCGTGGGCGTGGACCTGGACCTGCCGGCGCTCTGCCCGCAGTGGCTCTCCCGGCGGCGACGAGGTCCAGCACACCCAGCCGTAGTGCTCCCACGGAGGCGGCGCCTAAGCCGTGGGCTGGCCAAAGCTTCCGACAATTGGGTCTCCAGTATGGTTATTTCATCTGAAGTTCAATTCTGAAGTTTTGAAAGTCTCATCATTGGTTATTTCAACTGAAGTTCAACCCTATGTATTGCCC
Organism: Paspalum notatum; assembly: GCA_022530915.1. Classification (NCBI taxonomy): domain Eukaryota; kingdom Viridiplantae; phylum Streptophyta; class Magnoliopsida; order Poales; family Poaceae; genus Paspalum; species Paspalum notatum. The sequence goes on from CM039689.1 coordinate 35,151,941, forward strand.
TTACTTCAGAATTCAGACGGTATGATGAATCATAGTAGCAGTACATGTTAAGTTGCGTTATTTAGGCCCAGCCCAATTGAACAACTCACGTTAAATGATCAAGGTGATAGAATCATCAACATGTTTAGCAAAACCACTCTATTCAACAATTCAGTAGCACATACAAGCATTGTACAGCCTTATCTGGTATTACAAGTTCAGCCCTATGCATCCTGGAACTCAAGCTCCATAGCCAAGAGGCGCCAAAGAACATCCTGCAAACTGCAAAGTGGCACTTTATACATTCTTAGTCTCTGACAGAGAACACATCATACTTCTTTATTCTCTCTGAACATGTTTTTTTGCCTAGGGATGCAAACGGATCGGATCGGAACGCATAATGCCTTTTCCATATCCTAATCCTATTTTTTTTGTCAGATTCGGAGCAGAGCGGATATTACTCGGTTATGAATATGGATACGGATATTTTAGGATATCGGAAATGGAGCGGAGTCGGATCGGTGTCGGAGCGGAAACGGATTTAAAAATATCAAATAATACATGCTTACATAGAGTTTTTTTTACAATGATCAATAATTTATAAACTAAAGTAAAATTACTCAGGTCATAGTTTACATATCAGTAACAAAAAACAATAGTGACGGTATTTTTGGCATGAATCGATCGTAATTGACTCTGTTATATTTGTAAACTAATCGGATTATCCTATTATAAACATCGGATAATCCGCGTTCAAATATCGGATACTCCATATCCGTCGGATTTTAGTGATACCATATCCTGCTCCGCATCCACGTGTAAATCGGATTCGGATTATCCATATCTGTATGGATATAAAAACTCCTCCTCCATATCCGCGTAATTAGGATTCGGATCGGATAATTATCCGCACCACATGCACCCCTATTTTTGCCTCTTCCAGGATGCCAAATCAAACAAGTCAGAACACATTGGATCACCCATGTCCACCGTTGCATAGAACAGTATGCAAAATCACCTATGGACCGTAAGAAAATAACATTTTGAGGCTAACTAGCTTGCATTGTAAATGAAGGTACTGTTCATTGCTTCAAGACTCGTGAGCATCTGCTTTTTGTTTATCTTGTTGTGCAACATCGCCAAGAAGATCCTTGAGTTCACCCTTCTGAAGAATATTACAACAAGAAATCAGCCACTAGCTAAGCTAATATATTTAAGTCACTAACACAAAAAATCAAAAAAGTGAACTTGCCTGGTGCATGCTCAATAAAATGTCAGATCCCCCAACAAACTCTCCTTTGATAAATATTTGCGGAAATGTAGGCCAGTTACTGCACCAACAAAACAAAATAAACAGTGAAAAGTGAAAACGGTAGTGTAAACATTTTCTGATGGCAGCACGAGAACCAGCTGAATGGTGAGTGGCAAACCATTTCTTAGTTTCGTGCACATCAGCGCACAGCAAATCAACTGAATGAAATATAACATCTAAAACAGTGAATGCAACAGTGGGTTCTCTCAGAAAGAATACATGTAAAACAAGTAAATCTGTATAAATTTGTAATGCAAGACACAAACTGTTATTATTAACACCGGTTGCATGAAGAATTTCTAAATCAAATCTCAGATGCTCACAACTAAGGGCCTGTTGGTTTGAGACCAAAGATGGAAACCACAATTTGGCACGTGTTTCTTATTGTTTGGTTCTATGCCAATATTTGGTCAAACAAATCATTTCTCATTCACTTTGGTTTGGCCGTGGTCAAAGTTTAACTTAGCCATACTTGGCCTCAAACCAAACATGCCCTAAATGTCAACAGGATAACCACAACTCATTTTGGTTCTTGTATCATCTTTCCAATATTTCTTTCTTTTTTTTGGTTAAAGCTGGTTCTTCTCTCATGAAGTCAATCTTGAAGATCATTCCCTTTGCCAATACAGTATTTCTTTCATGAAAAAGTTCGATAATCTACCTCAACCAAGATCACTTTCCATTCTGAGACACAAGCATGTTACCCCATCTAAAAACACATCAGACAGGAGGTATCATAAGGAGACACTTACGTGTGGGCTTTAACACCCTCTTTGAGCTTGAGATCTCCAAGAATGTCTCTACCACAGATAGGGACACCTGCGGATATAGCATAAAATTCAGAAAGCCGTTGATTATCATCTGCTTTTAAAACAAATCGGTTAGTAACTGACTAGCTAGAGCCAACTTACCATATTGCTGGAGGACCTTAACTGCAAGTGCACTAAAGCCACACATTGGGGACTCAGGAAAACCCTTCATGTAGATCAAGACTGGGTTCTCCTTGATATCCTGCCCAAAAAAATTGCTGTTGCAATGAAGAAATGGAAGCTAAAGAGCTACAACAGTAAGCTTCAGTTTATGTCTAGTTTTATCACAAGTTAGGCGCTTTGATGTTTGATCTAAATATTTAGGAAAGACTTTTTTTTCCAAATATGGAAAAAGTCTATACAACCCCCTAAAGTATGGATGGTCAGACACTTAACACCCTGAACTGAAACCAGATATTATACACCTCAAACTTTTGTAAACCGGACAAAACACCCCCTGCAATGGTATTGGATGGTGGTTTTGCCTACATGACAGGCCAAGTTGGCTTTGGATGCCACAGTGGTGATTGGGCCATCCTGCCAACCTCATGTTCAACAATTTTAACTCATGTCTTGCTCACCTCTTCCGCTTCCGCTGCACGCCGTTCTCCTCTGCTACTTCACCATTCACCTTCACTGGAGCAGCAGTCAGTCAGCCACTACTCCCCGCCGCGCCGCAATCCCCGCCCAGCCGCCCATCGCCACTCGGCCCACGCCCCCAGCGGCCCTGGCCACCAACGGGCCCGCACAGGCGCGCCCTACGCTCCGCGCCCACGGCCGGCATCCCTGTGCCCCGGCGGCTCCGGCCCCCGACGCCCGTTGCCCCGCTCCAGGCAGCCCCACGCCGGCGTCCCCTGCGCTTCGCGCCTGCGGCCAATGTCCCCGCTCCCCGGCTGCCCCAGCCCCCGACGCCTGCTGTGCCGCTCCCCAGCGTCCCCGCGCCCCCTCGCCAGCTGCCCATCAACCCGGCGGCGTCGGCGCCCGCTCCCCACTGCCGAGTATGAGCGCTGCACACAAGAAGGATTGACCTTCACGCACACTACGGTGGGGAGCGGCCAGGCGGATCTGGATGGGAGATAATAATTGAAGGTAGCAGAGAGAGCAGAGAGAGAAAAGCCATGGAGTAGCAGTTCCAAAGGAAGGGCGGCGGCTGTGTTCTAGATTGGAGACGAGAAAGGAAGATGCAGGAGGTAGAAGACGACCAGTTGGGACCTGCAGACCCAAGCAGCCAGCGCGGCGACCGGTGCCTGCGTGGAGCGCCACGTCACTGAAACCACTCTCCAATACCGCTCGGGGTAATTTGACTGGTTTTAGATACTTTAGGCTGTACAATATCTGGTTTTATAGGTTAGGGGATGATGTATCCCACCTTGTATACTACAGAGGGTTATATAGACTTTTTCCAAATATTTACATCCCATCTCTGCAAGTAAACACCTGAGCGACAATGTCATGCAAGGACATGTCTGAACTTCTGCTCTTTGGCTCGAAATCTTGATGTGTATCGGGATCAGCAGCTATCCGTGTTCCGGTCGAGTTCCCGTTTGCATTAGGATCACCACCATGTGATGCCGAATAGTTCATAAACTGTTGGAAAGCTGGTCTGGACATAACCTGCTCCTCCAGATACCACGCAAAAAAAAGAATCAACAAAATTAAACAGGAACAGAATTTACATTAGGGGAAAAATTAAACCCCTAATAGAACAGCGATACATCATGTACAACAGTGTGTTGCTTCTCAGATGATCAAGCATAAAAACCTCAGATGAACTCTTGCCTCAAGTCATATATTCAAACAAGAGGTAACACTCTATAATTTGAGGGTTTCTTAGTCACATAGGTGTAGTTATAGAAGTTGAGACCCATACAGTGTAGTTATAGAAGTTGAGACCCATGTAAAAGAATTCTTAAAAGATAAATTGCAAAGAAAGCTATAACGTAGCAACTAGGGAATGGCAATAGTAACGAAAGAACAAACCCTAAAATCCCCAATTTTAATGAAAATGTACTGTCTATGCCAAGACCAGACAAGTTGCCATCATTTCATTTCCATTTGTACATCTGGAATGACATGGAGAATACATTTATTTATGAAGCCGTAATGGACGTATACAGGCGAGGCGACAAAAGTGGTAATAATAATGATGTTGAAATTAACGTGTTTCAAAAACTGTGACAGTATATCAGTGTTCACTATGGAACAGGAACACTGCATGTCTGGAAACTATACATATCCTACTGCTATTCGATTACTCAGAATAAGACCAATAAATCAGAAGTCTGAAGAATACACATATAAATTATTCAGTTGCACAATTGAACCTTAATGCTAGCCATGAAACAAGGAGCGCACAAGGTCGCATCGCATACTCGCATGGTTCGGCAAACACCAGAATACCAGATGGTCTAGCAGTCTAGCTACTACGAAAGGGGATAAAGAGGAAAACTAATGCCATCACAGTCTAAATAGGGCAAAGAAGAAAACTAATGTCATCATAGTCAGGGAGTGGATTACAGCAGTGTTGGGCGCGCGGCACGATCTCAAGAGCCCCCTCGCCACGAGCGCTGTCGACATCAGGGACCTCTTCATGGTATCCTGCAAAGGCGGATTCACCATCAAACATAGCATTAAGAAGGGATCCACATCCACCGAACCCGCCGGAGATTATCAACAATTAAATCCCATCCCATCCAACAACGAAACTCGCGCTACAAGATAGCACGAACGAAATGGCTAGAGCAGGGCCGGCGGCGACCTTCGCGAGGGGCAAGAGGGTTTCAGTTCAACCCCTGAATTTGTTGGGACAACGAACTGAAGATATGGCCTGGACACCCTCCACACGGCACTCAAATCCGCGACGAACTGGAAGCAACAGAGCGATAAAAGGAAGCCAGGCCAAGGTTTTCCTTACCGGAAGGTAGGAGCCGATTCAAAGTCCGGGTCGACCTCCGCTCTCCGCGCCGGCCGGAGGATCCGAGGGTGGACGGATCCCGACAAGGCGGCGTGCTTCGCTTCGGCGGACCGGCGGGCGGCGGAGGCGTGTGCGCGCTCCCGCTGCTTGGCAGTAAATGGGTTGGGCCGTGAGGACAGCGGGCTGACTGCGACGATGAATCATGGGCTTGGGCTTCGATTTTTGGGAGGGCCACGGGCCACGTCGCCGATGCTCGTGCACGCCCGCCTGATTCAGCCGCGCTGCGCCGACTTTCCCGTTTTAACGGGCCACTGCGGTGTTGGTTAGGCCATTTGGTCCATGATTACGCCATCACTGTCATCACGCGCACACATCGGCGTCGAAGACAGTCGCATGGCCCGCGAGTATGTGACTGTTGATTTTTTTTAACAACCTTAATAACTATTTATCTAATTAAAAAATGTATTCAAACATGTAAAACTACAAATCATGGTCAAACTAGTACCTTTGATAGTATATAAAAAAATTACAACGATATTGAAGTTGTAGAAAACGTTGAACGACAACACACATATTTCTTTCCGCCCGGAGAGAGGGAGTACAGTAACGAATGTCAGCGATGAAGATTTTATTAGCGGAAATAAAACGCATGACGGGACCAGGCGGGTGGTGTGGTATGGCGACGGCATGGCTGCCCCCGCGGGGCTCCCAGTCCGTCCGGCCATTCGACAGTATCGACACTGATCTCGCCTAGTACTGCTACCAGTAAGCTACAGGAGCAGCTATGCTGCCTCTGCCTGGCGGGCTAGCACACGTGAACGTGTCGCGCTCGCGCAGCAGGCAACACCGTCACTGTACCGCATCGTACCTGTTCACCAATTACTCTCCCTCGTCGCGAGGTCTAAGAAACAACCCTGTATCGATCAATCAAATCGTGACATCACGCGGAGACACACAGTGGCGACGTGCGCGCACGCCCGCGGAACGAAGAGGCGCGCGTCACCGTCACAGCGGCGCGACCGTCGGCGACGAGCGCGCGCGCGCGGCGCCGCTGCAAGAGCGGCCGGCAATGCATAGTTCCATGCATGTGCATTGCACCATCTATGGACTATGGGCCGATAGATCGGCGGCGCGCGAGCGTAAAGCCGTGGCCGCCGGCGACGCGCGTGCGCGGCTCGAGGAGAGGTTGGTGCTGGCGCGCGGCGCGGGCCGCCGGTGTGGAGCGGCCGGTGGGTTCGACCACCATGGAAAGCGAAGCGTGGCGTGTGCGTGCATGCGCGCGCGCGCGGCCACCACCGGCCAGCCGCTCCAACCAGCAGCGGGTAGCCTAGGTTGGTCAAAAGCTGTCTCTGCCGCAGCTAGTAGCTAGCCATCAAGAGCATGGAAAGCGGAAAGCGCGAGATCCACCGAGCGCGCGATCGATCGATGCCCCGGGGCTAAGCTATAACAAACCTGGCGACGATCAAGTAGCCATGCCATCATGGCATCATCATTAGATATGATGAAGCTAATCAATCGGCCGATTATCGATCGGTCGGCAAACAAAAGCTAATTATGTGCGCGCGCGCGCACCATGTGGTGGGGATTAGTCAATGCTCGTCCACATATATATATGCATGCGCGCATGGCCCAGATCGATCGATCGATCGATCGAGGAAACTTAATAAAGCAATGGGGCTAGCTATAGCTGCTGAGAGAAGAGAGATCATGGCGTTTTGCGTTTGCGGCGCCGGCTAGCGCGTCAGTCTCTACTGGAGTACTGTACCTTGCGTTGCGTCGTCTCTCTCACCGGCCTAGCTCGCGCGGACAGGTTAAAATTTTTTTGTCGCCGCTGGAGTCAGTGTACGTGCGCTGCACCTGCATGCGCCTTTCTTTTTCTATTTGGACCCCGTACGGGGCCGAAAGGCTGGTCGAATCAAGAGGCCACTATCGAGTTTGACTTGACCGCGGCAGAGAAACTATAGCAACAAAAGTTCACACCAGCTGTATATATCATTGTCGACGTGTCGTACGTGTGATAGCATGCACCAATCAGTACATATAGTACCTGGGCTGGGCGGATTAAAAAAGGCACGAAATCAGGGGGCTCCTCGAGGACGGAGTGTCGATCGGTCACGACTCACGGCGATGCGCACCAACACACTGCGCGCGGGATGCAGACGAACCCGTACTCTCCACAACTGAAAGTTGGCACCGAATTCGTCGCGTGAAAATGTTAATCTAGCATTTTGCAAATATTTCATAAAAATATCAATCTAGTTATTTTAGAAAATTACTTTTATTGCGTAGCATCATTTAATGTACAAGAAGCAATACAAACTGATGGGCACATGCATCAATTCAATCTTACAGTTACTAATTGGTGACTTATTTTTAGCCTCCATGTTAATTTTCAGCAGACACTATGACAAAAGATAAATTGTAACGATATTCAAAAAATCTGAAACATCCAGCCGACCATTAGATATATTATAATTTTTCTATGAAAAAAGATAAATTGTAACAATATTCACAAAAAATCAGAAACATCCAGCCGGCCATTAGATCTATTATGATTTTTTTAAAAAAAAACCATTGTGCCAATATGAAAGATTAAATAAAATAACCTCAAAATTTTATATAAAAATTACCCACTATACCATTGTAATATATGAAATAAAATAACTCCCTAAATTAATATAAAAATTACCCACCGTGCTATTATGAAATACGAAATAAAATAATCTCTTAAATTTGCATAAATATTACCCACCATGTCATTTTAAAATATGAAGTAAATAACCCTCTAAATTTTCATATAAATTACTCAACATGTCATTATAAAAGATGAAATAAAACAAGCCAAGCCCAAAATCTACATATAAATTACCATTATGCCATCAGGAAAAAAATTAAAATAATTCTTAAATTTACATATAAATTAACCACAATACCATTACAAAAAATGAATTAAAATAATCATCTCAAAAATTACTAAAGATTAAATCTTTATCTTATAAAACTCTAACACGTGCCAGAGCACGGGTTGATGGACTAGTTTAGTACTAATTAATCGTTTAGTACTAATTAATCTATCCTAAAATGGCTACGTTGGCCCTCTCACACGATAGTATGTATTTGCGGCTTTAGCGGTACGCAACATGCATCATTGATAGCAAGGCATTTGTAGGCAACTTTGGGACCGCTCGTTTGAGCGGCAATATTCCCGCACCGTGATTGAACAGTAGCAGCGCTCATTCCACGTCGTACGATGCGGCTGACGAACTGCCCAAAAGCTTCGCGCTTCTTTTCCCGGCGCGGCGCGGCGAAATGTCCGCAGAAACGAGCGCAGCCTTTGCTAATCTCATTCTGTTTTGGCCTATCACTCAAAAGGTGTTTGTGTGCATAGTAATAGAGCTTGAATTCGTGACATAATGGCATCCGCTGGGTCCATATTCGCAAAGTCAACAAATATGTAGTACGCGCAATCCAAAGAACAAAAAATGAACGTTTTCAAGGCAATAAATGTGAAGAGGCTACCCACCACCGCTCAAATATTCTATACATTCTACACATATGGTGTTTCTATAATTACCAACGGAACAGCTCTCATATTAAACCTATTAGTAGAATGAAAACGATCGACAACAGCTCAAATTAGCTCAGATTGCACGCATCTTTTTGGCTAAACGTCTCAATTATTATGAGTACACAACAAGGATCCAAAGGGGTATGTTTCCCACATGGACTCTAAAACAAGATCGACAGCAATGACAGAACATGGCAACGTAAACAATACTACAAAGCCCAATCATCAGAACATTTGCGACCACTGATTTATTAAGAACACACCCGCGTCGAATGGGGAACTGCCACGACGCCTTGTCCCTGGTGGCCTTCTCCAGAAGCACAGCAAGCTAGCCACCTGCTTTTTAGTTTTAATTACCAGGTAGAGATGAGGTGAGCGTGAGAGCTTGGCCACCACACCTCGCACGTGCACCAAGGATTACTGGATCCATCGAGCAAATTGAATACTTTATCTCTTCTTTTTTTAAAAAATACAGTCCCGGCATTCAAAATTTGCTGCATAAAAAATGTAGTTATAATTTGTGAGCTTTCTTTTTAAAGGAGAATTTGACATTTGATTGTCTACTTTTTTTTCTTTTGAAGGTGCATGCGATTTATTGGCAGGAATTTTATCTATTTTTACTTTGCAAGATGAATGTGCATGTTTAAATAGAGTCGTGAGACTGACGGCAGTACCTAGAGTATCCAACCCTTCTATCCACTACTCCAACTACATCTCACTTTGTAAACAATGTCGTTACAATGTTGTTTTGTACTATACACGACCATTTACACAATCTGCTGGACTCAGTCTGACTACTAAACCGTCGTCTGTCATGAAATGCTATGGTTTGCGTGCATACTTTTCAGGACAGATTTATATAGTACTGTGCTATGCATGATCTGTGGTGTGGATTGAATAAGCTTTCATCAAGGCAAGAATTAAAGGCAAAGACGACCACCATGCTTGCTGTCCATGCATATGCATCGACGACATATGATTGGATTGCTTAATCATGCCTGTAGCAGGAAATGGCAGTAGTACTTTGCTGGCGGTTGTTGCTGGCCGATGGATGGTGACGACCACAGGGGCATGCACGCACGCATGATTTTTTGGTTCTTTGTCAAATAGGCGTGTCTGTTGGGAGGTTTGAGAGGACAACATAGCTGCACGTACGCCGCAATATTCCATTAAGCAAGTGGCAAATAGGGGCCCGGATTATAAGATGTAGCATATCTTGATCTGCCCATGCACGAGCAGCACGATCGATACCCGATCCATGCACACATTGTTTTTGGTGGTCCTTGACCTTCTTTTGCAGCCTGATGCTGATCACCGATCCATCGATCGATCACACAAAAAAAGATCCCTTTGGGAAAGAGGGGGCCGGGGTGGTAAAGCTCATTCAATATTGCATGAGCAACAACGAGAACGATGGCACGCTAGCTAGACAAAGGTACGGTATGCAGCAGGATGGGAGAGAGACACGAGCGTTGGCATAATTTACTGGTCGATCGATCGACGTACGTTTTGCAAATCTCATGATGTGCAAATCACGGTTGGTGACATGTCTCTGTCTCTCTGCTAGACTAGTCTTTACGTACGTGTCGGCGCAGCGGTGGCATTTGCTTGACATGAACCTATCCACTTTTTTGTGGTTTTTTTTTTCAATTATCGAACAAAACAATAAATTTCCTTTCACGGTTTGATGGTCATTATTTGGCTATTTGAGGGTCGACCAACAGATAACACGGCCATGCCAAGGACGACGTACGTACGCTACGAGAGCCTAACACTCGAGCTAAACGTAATGACGTGGTCCTTGCTTAGAAAAACCAACAACACGTACATGCAAGCGGAAGGCTGATTTAATTTATTTACAGTACTGTGCAACATGAAGACAAGGTGTGGCTGCTAGGTATAGGTTTGTAGGCATGTGGATGCATGGATCCCTAGCGCGCGCTCGACGACGACGATGGAGAGTAGTAGTATGGTCTTAACCTCGTGCTGTCGTGCACGCGCGCACGCATGCGTGTGCTAGCTACGACTAGGTGCACAGGACACGCGTACGTGCACGTGCATGCATGGTCCCCTTTGATTTCATATGCAAGCGCAACACACACACGAGCATGCATACGTGCATGATTGGGCCCTGATTGGACATGGCCAGGATCAGTACGACCGAGTACGTACACCCGAGTACGGCTTCGCCTTCCCGAATCGGGAGCCCGTGCGACTGGCCGTGCAGTGCACCGAGCCACCGACGACCGTACGTACCAGTGTCGTGTCGTCGCATTCTGTTGTCCAGCAAAGAAAAACTTTCTCCGTACTAGTGTCTGACTGTCTGTCGTCGTCGTTTAATTTGCACGGATGCTGCACGCCTAATCTGGGTAATAATTCATTTGTCGGTTTACGTATCTAGCGACAGCACGTACGTCAACTGATGATCGTCTCTGTGCTGCTAGGCCATATGCATGCATGGTGAGTAAAAATGAAGGGGTGCACGGAACGAACAAGAAACGTTGAGTTGTCACAACAGACGGCCGATGGAAAGAAATTAAACAGACAGCAGAAGCTGGTTCGTGGTCATGGTACAGTGCTGTTGGTCCATATGCCACGCATTATATCGCAGGAATAATACGGAGAGCCGGCGAGAGCATGCAAGAGCAACCATGCGTGCGTGTAGCTAAGGTACGGTGCACACGAGCCCCGACACGACAAATCTCCGCCCTGTTCACCTCCGTGCGCGCGTGTCTGCATCATCACTGTGCGTGCGTGTAGTAGCCAGTAGCCCCTGCACCACCCTCTCGTCAGCTAGCAGCTTAGCTGCCTTTAAAATGAGATTTCGCGTACTGTTACGACACTGTTACGTAAAATAGATTTGAGTGGATATAGTTAAAACAGTGATAGTGGATGAAAAAATAGGGCAACCATTGGATTTAGCCATCGTTCATCATCGAGTCGCGAGCAACCGACGATCTACTCCTCCATCTCCATGCATGCGCGCGTGGCGCATCCGCCGCCCATGCATGCAGTGCAGCAGTACAAAAACTACAATGGAAACATGCACGTACGCATACACAGTGATGGGGGCTACTACTGGCTATACATGGGCTAGGCATGCTATATACACACTGCACCGCGCATGCTGTTGTAGTGTCATGTTGCTTGTTGGTACTTGGTAGGCCCGGCGTGTAGTGTGGGGGCGCGTGCACGTAGTAATGTACAGTAGCACGCCGCACGTACTTACGCCGTCCGATCCCCTAGTGCAAGTCTACTGTCTACCGAGGAGTACCGTGCACCGGTGCACGAACGAGTAGTTGCTGGTACGGGCATGCAACTTTACTGCACAAGCAGTCCAGATGAAACCAAAATGTTCTTGCAAAACATCATGGGAGCGAACAAGGGTCCTATTACCCTTTCAAGGACTCACTTACTGGGCGCCACGTTACCGCGGTGGAGTATATTACTTCCTAATCTAATTTCTCCTCTATTTTCTCCTCTACGTTGCTGTGAGAATTTGAGTGACAACAACATGTACAACACAAACATTCAGAAAAACGCTACATGCATGGAGCCACATATATAAAATCAATGGAAAATATAAATGCAGATATTAAGGGATAGCGACGTGGCATGAAACTTAAACGATCCCCGAGATTACGGCTTCATGCGTATCAAAAGAAATAGATAATGGATGACACATGTAGAACGTTTGATAGAGTTGATTTGGTCACGGAGATTGATCCTTAAAGGCCATAAAATAGAGGGTTTCATATGTAATTATTTCAGCAACATTAGTAGGTTGTGGCGCCTCATAGCGTCCCTTCTTTTAGACTGCGTTGATCATCCTTCTTATTTAAAAAGTTAGTATAAATATACGCGCCGAATGATTAAAAAACTTTAACGATAAAACACGCAACAATATAAATGGTATTATCTTTGGGTTTGTTTACAAAAAAAAACAGCCAGTGTCATGTGCACAACGAAGTGATTTTTGGATGTGCATTTTGCACTGCCATCTAATAGGCCGTGGATACATAGACTGAGCCGTGCAGATATGGATCATGGACGTGCATGGGTTTAGGCAAATAAAGCCTGTTTAGAAAAATGAGATGCCCGGTGAGAGATGGTCGACAGTGACTCAGGGTCAGGGAGAGGAACAGAGCAGAGGGCAGGCACGTCTCGTCTGCACGTTGGTGCTGATTGACCCGGCCGGCCATATATGTTTGTGCTGCTCTCTCCGACCCATATATACAGGGTCGGACTATTTGAACCGAGCGAGGACACATCATATCAATAGATTATCATTATCATTGGGTTCATAAACATAAACATATCTGGAGGCACACGCATCAATCGCAGGCGGGCGGCACACGGGTGCGCGTCACTGCGCGATGAAATGAATTATTAATGACAGAGATCGATCGCGTTGTCGTACGCGTGCTGTTTGCCTTTGCCACCGCGCGCGCTGCGTTCCTCCTCCCGACGACTCCCGAGCACAGCAGGCGACGACGACGGAGCTATAGCGATTGAAACGACGCGATCGCCTCGCCGGTGGCGGGCGGCGGTGGGGGCCCGGGGGCATCGCATTCTCACACGCGTGGCGTGACGCGTCCCAGGCGTGGTAGACTTCCTGTCCTGGGCCTCTCAGAGTCGGGAAGAAGAACCTGGGACGGGGGACCATGCACGAAGCAGCACGCGAGCACATGCATGGTACGGTGAGGTGACGCGCAGCGACGACGACGCTGGCTGGCCTCTGGGGCTCCGACCGATGCGACGCCCGCCCCAAATCCACACGAGCGAAGAAGAAATGAATTGAATGCGCCCCTCGTGCGGGTGCGCGTCCCCGCGCACGGGTGCCCATCCATGCCCACTGGTCAGGTCACCTCTGCCGCCGGCCTCGCCCATGCGTGCGCGGGTGCGGGTGTCGCGAGCGCGAATCCCGATCGATGGCATACGTGCTAGTACAGAGTGCAGGCCAGCCAGCCAGTCAGCAGACAACGCCCTGCACCGACGCTGCCCGCGACGGCGACGGCGACGGCGACGCCCGCACGTACTCCTATGGCATGGCCTCCCTCTGGCGCCTGTCTGCTGCTGTCTCGCCACTCGCCACTCGCCAGGGTGGGAGGCCAGGAGGGGGGGCGCGCCTGGCCCTGACACGTCCGTCTCCGAGGGCGAGGGCGAGGCGAGGCCGCGCCCGTGCCGTCTCGAGACGCGCGCCGGGGGCACGGCCGCCGAGGCCCGAAAGAGGGCAGGGGGGGCCTGTTGCGCGATCGAGACCGTGCGACGCTGCTGCTCCAGCGGCCATGACTGTGAGCTCTGGCCTCTGCTCTGCCCAGGCAGGCAGGCAGGCAGGCCCTGCGCCGCGCCCGTGTGCCTGCCTGCTCAGCGATCCGTGGGGCCGCCGGCCGGGACGATCGGCGGAAGGAAATGGTGTGGGGGCGCCGCGCGCACGTACGTTCGGCGCTGGCTCGGCCACGTACGCCGGCGCGTGCCCTGCCCCTGCCTGCCTCGTGACTCACACATTCGCATGCGAAAACCACCACCCTGCGGCAACAATGGCCGTGTCGTGGTGGCGGTGCCGCATCCTATCGCCCAATCTCCTTTTGCTTTTCTGCGATTCCCGACTCCCGTATCCACGAGCTAGCTTGCCGGGAAGCAGACGACGACTGGACTGGACGAGGAACATGCACAGGTCCATGTTGTCCGCGCTCGCGTCTGTGGGTGTGTTTAGATGGTTGAAAAAAACGCTGTTCCGAACTGAAAAGCACTGTAGAACTACTGTAGCACTTTTCGTTTGTTTGTGGTAAATATTGTCCTACTATGGTCTAACTAGGCTCAAAAGATTCGTCTCGCAAAGTACATCTAAACTGTGCAATTATTTTTTTATTTCATCTACATTTAGTATTCCATGCATGTGCCGGTATTTTGATGTGACGGAGAATCTTCTTTTTGCATAGTGAATTTTGGAAGAAAATTAGGGTACTAAACAGGGCCTGTATCATCTCCATGCGAACATGACACCGTAGCTACACTGTAAATACAGCGAAGTTTGAACCTAGAAAGTGAGATAGACGATGAGTCGGTGTAATCATTAACCTGTGATTAGTCACTTGTACACTGGGCGCTAACGATGATGCACGGCAGATAGCCAACGAGGCAGCACGTCCGAGCATGGATCCAAATCTGGGCCTGCCCTGCATCCATGCCCGTGGTGCGGAGATCCATAGGAAGATACGGGCAGGCGCAAGCGGACAGGGCGCGCACGAGGGGAGAGGGAGACCGCATCTCGCAGGACGGATCGGCTTATGCGCCAACAGTTCGTCAAACCTCCTGCCCTGGCTTCAGCTGAAACTGAAACCCAGCCGCCGCCCCCACATGCAGGCCTATATGCATCCACTCATCCGTCCGTCGTCGTCCACCGCCCGGTACGTACGTACCTCCCAGCTTCCCAATTCCGATCTGGTAGCAGCTAGCAGCCACGCCCGTCGACCGCGCACGCACGCTACTGGCTCGATCCTGGCATCCTGCATGTCATCTCGTTGTCCAGCATGCAGGTGGGCGTCCGCTGCGGGCTGTACCATTCCGCTGCTGGCCCTGGATATAAGAACCCATGTTTAGAATTTTGAAAATAATAAAAGGGCTGTTCTTTTGAGCGGCTAAGCAGAGGAATAAAAATCCGAACACTGAATTGACCTCCGGAGCGATGTGCAAGGGTACGGTACTATGGTTAGGCGCTGTTTGGAATGGAGGAACGTAAAACACAGTAATCAGAAGAAATACAGAAATAAAAAAGGAACAAAGATGTGTTAATAAATCGGTGGAACGGGATAGGAATGGGTGTTTGGAACGTAGAAATACTAGTAGCATTGGAACTAACAGTAAACCCACATAGATGTGTTAATCGGTCCATTACATGCGCGGTTTGGGAGAGAGAAAAACAGATGGCTACTGCCTACTGGTCATGTCACCTGAACAAGCTCCTTATTAGTGAATAAGGGGGCAGGCAATGGCAGCATGCGCCACTGCCGATGATTCCCTTGGGTCTGAGCTCATTTTTTGTTTCACATGAAAGTACATGTATAGTTGCCTTTCCTCTGGAATTTCTCCCTCTATTTCCTTTGATCCAAACACACGCATACGTCAGCAAAATGCAGGTTTCCCATTCCTTTAAAATTTCTCTAATATTACTCCATTCCAAACAGCCCCAAAGTTTGTAGCCAAAATTCCATGTTCATAACGAAAAGCTACTAAGGTCTCACATGCCGCATACAAAATCTTTGCACTCAACCCCGCCTAAATTTTGGCTTGAAAAATGTGGGCAAAATTCCAAGTTCATAACCAAAAGCTACTAAGGTCTCACATGCCGCATACAAAATCTTTGCACTCATCCCCGCCTAAAATTTGACTTGAAAAATGTGGGCAATACCAAAAACAAATTGGCATTAACCCCAAAGAGCCCGAAAAAAATTGATACCTGTTCCACGTATATTCCTTTTGTCTCTGCACGGTTGCTCTTTAAATGGTGAGACATGATCGAAGGGTGATAAAGAGTTTCAAATTATACCCGGCGTATTAGGCCAGCCGCAATTCCCTGAAGCCGGCCCAGGTGGAGAATAAGCAGATGTATCATAAACAAAATCATTTCTAAAGCCAAAAGTGAAAAGCCGTTTGGTCTGCTTTTGCAGGCTACTTGATCAGACACGAGGGCATCAAGGCGCTTTTTTTATTTATATATTTATTTTATTTCGTTTTTACAAAAATATATTACGGTTATAAACTTTTACAAATCTATACACCTGGCGCCCGGGGGTTGGGCGCCAGGGTACCCGGATGGGCCAGGTGGCCCGCGGCGGGTCTTGGCGCCCGGGGGCGGGGCGCCAGGGGCCTGGCGCCAGGGGCCTGCACTGTTTCCTGCGCCGCGTTCCGACCTTCCGACGCGATTGTTATTGTTTCTACGGTCTGCATTGTCCCGAAATGTTCTGGCAGTCTGCATTGTTCCGACGCCTATTGTTATTGTTCCTACGGTCTGCATTGTTCATTGTTCCGACGCCTTGCATTGTTCAGAATTGTTTGAAGGCAGAATTGTTCGGAATTGTTTGAAGGCAGAATCTCTCGGAATTGTTAGTTTTCGGAGGTTCGGAATCGTTAGTTTTTGAAAGCAGTTTTGGAATTGTTAGCTTTCGAAATTATTAGAATTCTCAGTTTTCGAAAATCTTTGTTTTCAGTATTTTGGTCGTTTTGGATTTTTTTTCACTTTTACTTTGGAATGACGGCGATTTTTTTGAGAGCGAAATTTCGCGGTTTTAGAATATTCTGAATGGAAAGGCATTTCGAATTAAAAAACGAAAAATTGAAAATTTTGGCAGAGTTTCCCGTAATTATATCCATATTGACAGTATATATTGCATAACATATATGTAACCTCACAGAGCAATGACAAATACAACACTAAACACAAAATTCATGTGAAAAATCCACACATACAATGCAATGCATAGTCTAAAGTCCATTAAAATGAGACGTACGTAGTCCAAAGTCCATTAGAATTGTTACAATCCAAGCCATAGTTCCAATTGCAAAAAAAAAAAAAACTGCTAACCACCCCTACGACGCCCCTGCCTCGCCCTCTGTTGTGCACGCACGTGATCTGTGGAGTAGGTATGACGGTCAGGAGATCTCGCCACTCGCTCTGGACGTTGCTGGACAAGAGGGGTATGTGTGGCCTCCTGTGTCGCAAACAGGGGAGCACCGTCCAATTGGGATGCTCCAAGGACATCGTGCCGATCCCCTCCACCATCGCTATTAATATCAGAGAAGGAGAACGCTTCATTGTCATTGATGTTAGTTCCCATATAAATGCTCTGTGTGTGCGAAGGGCCCGCGCCAGCAGACACGTTAAATCCTACGAAAAAAATATTATGCGTTCGTCAAGACAAGTTTAGGTGCGACTGGAAACACAGAACCAAACAAAGACTTATTTAATAAAACTGTTGCCTGTGGATAGATCGGCGTGAACGCAGGAGGACCCATCGGCTGCAAAGATGGAGTACCCATATGTGGGAACGACATTGGTGGAGGACCCATCGGCATGTACGACGTGGATGGAGCGTCCATCGATGGGTATGGCCATGAGGGCGCTGTAACACAAACAAAGAATGAGGCATGAAACAATACATGTCTTTTTACTGTAAGCAATACAAAAGTTTGAGTTACCTGTTTGCTGTGGAGGAGCTGGTGGCTGTTGGACGGGGGCAACTTCCATGCGAGGGGATACCCCCATGCCTGCATAATGGAAAGAAAACCTTCGTTTGCCCTGGTCAACCCCTCCAACCGCTCGGTCATGGAGAAATGATTGCCGCCCTGTACCAGCGTCAATGCCGAGTGGGCATGGGACTGTAGCTGGCAGCATATCTGCATCTGAAAACATAGAGTTTGTGGTATATTTGGTAGTGTCGTATATTGAAAGAGAAAATTAAAATATTGACTTACTGCTCCTGCAAGGGCCTCATTCCTATGGCGGGCATATGTATCCGTCGACGTTGCCTCGTGTGCCACCTGCTGAGTCTCGGCATATGTAACCCGAATCCTAGTGCGAGCCTGGTACCACGTCAGAAAATGTTGATACCATTCATCTGTGTGGTCACCAATGGGCTCGAACACGTCCTCATCTGCTTCGTCCCATGCATCCACGTAGGGCTTTAGCATCTATGCCCAAGTGGACGAACAAGGTTGGCCAAGCCTGCTCAACCTGCATTGGAATATGACGTGTTCAGTGACACTGTGAAATACTTTACTTTTCAAGTCTAAAATTTTGTGAATTGTGAAGTACCTGTGGTCGCCCCGTGAAATCCGGTCAAGTGCACGTGGTACTGGAAAGGGCTGTTGGTATCTGAACTGTCGCATAACTCTATCGGGGCAGTGTGCCTCGACGTAGATATTATACACCAAACAGGTCTTCGTAAGCCATAATCCGGAGTTCGAAGTGCACCAAGATGACAACCCGTAAGGAGCACGGGTGGCGACAGCTTGCGGACTGTATGGTTCCCATACAACATCATCGGCCTTTAACCGATCGAGCTCAGCGACAAAGTTGGGATATGTACGTCTTACTTGCTCGTTTGCTCAAGTTCTCTGCAACAAGTACGACACATGTGTCAGTTCGAAAGATGTTGAATGACATATTAAATTAACCGCAAATGGCGTTGAAAAGAAAGTACCTCGCGTGGGCACACCCAAAGAGTGCCCATAGTTGGCCGGTCGTCCTCAAGGTCCCCGTAATACTGCAACTCGTAGGGCCTGTGGTCCACGATCGGTCGACTGACGGCCAATCGCTCGTAAGACCACAACTGCAGTAGTAGCGCGCAGCCCTGAAACCTGGCCCTGTCATCGTCCTTGATACATGCATCACAAAGACCGCGGTACGTCGCGGCGAGGACGGCTGAACCCCAGCTCCAAGTGGAAACCTGGTCTTCGTCTGCATCTGCTATCTCTCGCGCGTACGGCATGAGGATCTTATCGACAGTGTTCTCATGGCCATTCTTGAACATTATGAACCCAAACAGCCACAACAGATAGGCCTCAAAAGACCGGCTGACACTATCATCGTCTGCGTCTGGACGGAGGTTAGTTGCCTACATGAAAAATGGAAATTATGATAAGTCAAGAATCCAGATGTGCTCAAATAATGATAAATAACAAGTACCAAATACGTTAGACAACGTACCTGAAACTGCAACAACCACTTCTTGCTCGGACCCCGAGTACTGGGTGCGTCTCCAATGCACCAAGATGGTCTAGACGGTCCAAAAGCAGCAAACCGTACCTCAACATCCTCCATCCATGTCCGCCCAATCACACGGGGCCCGACCGCCTCCCCTACTATTGGAAGACCAAGCAGGTAGGAGACGTCCTGTACGGTCGGTGTCATCTCTCCGCATGGGAGGTAGAACGTGTGAGTCTCAGGCCTCCATCTGTCAATTAAGGCCGTGATGAGAGAGGGATCAATCACCATTCGGGGCCTATCGCGGCCATCTCGACCGACAGGACCACCCTCAACTAGACGAGCCAAAGTAAGGAGGCCCGCACTATGCAACCTGAAATACAAATACAACAGACGAATCCGTGAGAATGACAAACAGAAATGATGAAAAACAGGTACAACAAAAAATAAATTACCTTCCTAGCCAACGGTTGTCGAGGTAAAGGTACTCAGCAGGAGGACGGCACTGGAACGTCCGAAGCCGTCTGTGCTCTACGGCACTCAAGTACGAACGGTGGGCCGAGTCAATATCGGCGTCAAGCAGCTCAGGCGTCGGTAACCCCGCAGCCATACCTAAATATGTCATACATTGAAATGATAATAGGGTTAGAAATAATATCTATATAAATAAAAGAAATTATACAAGTAATAGAAATAATAATAGGCTACAATAATAGCATACATACTTAAACTACGCCCGATCGGGTAGACACCGACCGCCGTGGTCTAGTACGACTCGAGGAGGTCATCTAAAAAGAAGGCGGCGCTCCATCTGTTGCATTTCCTGATGGTCCCGCCTCGGCAACTCCAGGAACAGCATTTTGAGGATATTTTTTGTAGTTGTGACCCACTGCACCACACTGAGTGCACTGTTTGGGCCGCTTTCCTGCCTCCGCCTCATCCATACCATTACGAATGTGACGTGTCTTGCGACGTCCTTTATGTGAAATCTTCATCGATGGATCTGGAATATACCATTTCGGCACATTTGGTTCGATATATGTTCGCACCATGCCGTATCCATAAAGCTCTTGCTCCCAGGTTGCTGCAATTGTCTCTTTTTTATAATATAATGAGACAAAAGCCGTAGGATCTACACTAACCTCTCTGCAAGCCGCAAGAACATGCGAGCATGGCAAGTGTAACAACTGTGGCTTAAAGCAGGAGCAGTGAATGATGCCATTGTTGCCAATGAGGCATTCCTGCACTGTCCTCTCTCTTCGCACACCAAGACGACTTCTGTCCTTGCATGCAACCTCAAACCTGTGGTTCCTTGTGCCCATACTAACGACATTATGCTTCTGGGCCTTATCCATCTTTGTTTTCATGTATTCTGTTATCCATTTTCCAAACAACACTGATGGATTGGTCAAGTCTGCACTTATATCCATGTAACGTTCCCTAAAGTACTTTGCACAGCCGTACATGATGAATTCAACGCAACCAACTAGTGGAAGGCCCCTCAAACCACGCATCACCATATTGTACGACTCTGCAATGTTTGTTGTCATTATTCCATAACGTCTACCGTTCGTATCATACAGCAAAGCACATTTCTCCTTCGGTTTATCTTGAATCCATTGTGAAAATGGATTCGCCGTCCTTGTACTTGTGCTTGAACTTGACTCAGCAACTTGCTTTGCGGTTAGCTCATCTAGCAATTTCCATAGAGCATTGAACTTCCGTTGCTGATTCTGGTAACACAACCGCTTGAACATGTCTGTTAGCTCTTTGTTCTTAAAATGATCATGGAAGTTTGCAGCTAGATGCCTCATGCACCATCTACTGTGCACATCAGGCCACAAGGGGGGAGCTGCACCGTTTCCATGTTTGAGTTTGTCTATTGCTTCCAATATTCCTGAATGCCTATCACTGATTAGACAAACATCAGACCGTGAAGAAACCACTTGATTCTTTACACGTTCCAAGAACCAATACCAACTATCGGTATTCTCACCCTCAACAAAAGCAAATGCAACGGGTAGAACCTGATTGTTACCATCAATCCCGATTGCTGTCAGTATCGTGCCCTTGTACTGGCCTGTCAAGAAAGTACCATCAATACAGAGTATTGGCCGACAATATTGAAATGCCCTGACACATGGACCAAGACAAAAGAAAACTCGTTGCACGATGCTTGGACCTCCTTCAGGGTTTGGAAATTGCTTAACATCGTAATAGCTTCCAGTGTTTCTCTGAACTATTGTGGCAAGCATACGAGGCAAATTGTCATATGAATCCTTGTATGTGCCAAACCTCATCTCAAACACCTTCTATTTTGCCCTCCATGCCTTGGCATAACTTATGCTGTAATTGTAAATCCGCCCAATCTGTACGATTATCTGTTTTGGCTCATAATGTGGATTATCCAGAATCAGACCATACATTTCATTGGCTACGAAAGCAGAGGTCAAATTTCTATTGCATTTTGCCACCTCTCTCTCCAAATAAGTATGCTCTGTAACAATTGAAACTTTCCAATGGCTTTTCATAATACCCTTGAAGGCATGAACCCGTCATGGACAACCATCCTTCATACAACAGACATCATAGACATGGAGGCTAGATTTCACTACTCTGAATTCCTTCTTAAGAGATAGTTGTGATGCCCCTGGCATCTTAGAAGCCGTACACACAATTATATGTAAGCTAATGATGAATTAAGACTAAATCATGCTTAAGAGAGTAATGAGGAATGGGTAGATAAACCACTAAGTCAAAATTTCTCGAATCTGAATTTTTAGCTCATCCCAAATTGATTCTGAAATTACTTTTGATTTGACTATACCACTTAAGAATATTCCTTTCTATGAAATGAAATTGGACTTATCACCTTTCAAATGCATCTATTGTGGATGTGTTTGGACTTCATTTGATACTTCAAAAGATGAAAACAAGAAAAGCTTTACTTAGGATAAATCTGCTATTTTACCAAAACCCTAAACAAGGGTATGTTGTATTTCAAAATATGTTGTGATTTAGAGAAGGCTCATATTATAAAAGTTGTAGGAAATGATCTAGGAAACAACTTTGTCAAAATGAGTCTGGTCATAAAATGAATTATAATAGGTGTTTTGAACCAATTTTTGTCAGCCTAGAAACACACTTTAAATCTGTCCAGTTTGGAAAATGGAGTTTTACTCTAACCTACATCCATTTTCATGCAAGGCCCTAATTGAAGAAATGGTAGGTTTTGAAATTTCAAACAATATTGTCAATAGGCTCCTTGGGTGATAAGGCCCAGAAATAAGAGTTTTGAATTTTCCAAGCAACTCTGGTCTGTAGGCCAAATGAAATTTGAGAGCTAAATTCAAATGAAATTCATAGTTATAAACACTTTTAGGCCTTGAGCCTTTTTACAAAGTTGTAGATATCAAAGAGTGGAACATTTCATCCAATTAGAGTCTCTCCAAATTCGGCCTCTAAATAGGTCAAAATTGCGATTTACTGGAGTGGAGAAAACACAAAATAAATGGAAATTTTACTCTCTCACCGACAGGTGGGGCCCACCCGTCAGGGTCGCCTTCAACCTCAGTACGACGCCGCCCCGTGGCGCGCCGGCGTACAGCGACGTACGCCGCGCCACGGATCAACGGCCCCACCCCGCGCCCTCAGCCCCGGCTTCACCTAGACGTCGTTCCGGCCTCATTCCGCTCACTCTCATTGCCTCTCCCTCGCTTTTCCCTCGCGCACAGCAGCAGCAGAACCATGGCCACCATGGCCGCCCCCGCGAGCTTGAGCTCCACGCGCCGGCCATCTCCGGCCCTCTTTCCCCTAGCCTCCGCGCGCAACGCGCTCGCCTCGATCTCCTCCACTATTTCCCCAAGGGCTCGCCTCTCAGAGCCATCCTCCCCACTGCCTTCCACCGCCGCCGCCATGAACGCCACCGTGGCGACCTAAGCCCCACCGCGGACACCCCTGCTCCGCTGCCTTCCCGAGCCTCCAACCGCCTTCTTCGGGTGCGCCACCTCCCCGCGGAGCTCTCACGCCCACCCTCGTCCTCTCCTCGAGCTCGAGCCGCCCGGAATCGAACCGCCACGCCACGCCGAGCTCTCGTCGCTCCAGTTCATCGCCGCCGCGCCGCTCTTCCTCTACACCCCGGGCGACGATATCTGGGGGAAACGAAGCCCCATCGCCGGGAACGCCTCCCCAGACCCCGACGGCTTCAAGTTTGGGCCCCAACACGCCGGCGTAGCCCCATCTTCTCCCTCCCGTCGCGCGGTTCGTCCCTGGTCTGGAGGAAGAAGAAGACCTCGCATTTTTGTGAATAACCCCCTGCAGTTTTGGTAATTTCCGTCCCGATTTCTGTACTATGCACTGAGTCTTGAGAACCTTACAGTCTAGCCCTTAGAGGTTATAGTTAATCGCGTATAAGTCCTAGATCTAGGGATTTAATACCTTTTCCTGCCATGAGCTTTGGAAAATCATAACAATTCCAATAAAAATCCAAAATGGACAAACTCAGTTGCATTAGACTCCTCTTGAATAGATCTATACGGTGGATATGATGTGGATGTGTGAAAAGTCTGTTTTGCCCTTGTTTAAATTGCATGCATGTGAACACAAGATGAATGGAAAAAGTGGCTTAAATGACCTCTAATAGTTGTGGAACTTGGTCAGTAGTATTTTTGGGCTAATGGGGCTGTATGTAGATTTTTGTAGCAGTGGCTTCATCCATTTAGCCACTGTTGTCCCAATTTTTAGTGTTATTTGAGCATTAAACCAACTTAAAGATGAAGTCTATATGAAAGTCTCCCAAATCCACTCCATTATATTTTTCTTAAAGTCTTGGATGGTCTAAGTGACTCTCTGATGAAAGATGGGGTCTTACGTGTAGATCTCGAATGGTGATTTAAAAATGACAAAAGATGCCAATTGGAATAAGAAAATAGGAAAAAGGGCATTTAAATGGTTAGGAAAATTCTAGGGAAATTTTGATGACTTGTAAATGCTGTCTAGTGTCTAGAAAATATATATGAACATGCCCTACATACTGTTTTCTTTTAGGTGAATTATTTTAGTAAAGAAATATATGGGAAATAGATGTCCTGCAAAGACTAAATATTTTTATTTGGAAATTTTTGTACATGAAGTTCATGATAGTTATAGCTCACTGGTAAATTTTCACCTTCAGAGACCACTCCATGAATTTATAAAAATTCTAACAAGGTGTAGGGCTGAAAACTTGTAGTAATTATAATAAAATAATTACAACTCCTTTTGCGCTGAAATTTTAATAGTAGCTTGATGTATGCATGACTTGCATGTCAGTAAAGTTTGAATTGATTTGGATATGTTTTACTGCCATATCTCAGGTGCTTAAATTAATTCATAAGTAGGGTTAGGCCCACATGGCAATGCTTGCCTTAAAATCTTTTATGTATGGTTGTTATGTTGCCTCTAGGTGATGGTTTGTATGATTTCTTAGGAATGTTGGTCCTGATATCGCACATTTGAGCATCTCGTGTACCATATGCATTCGTTGCACTCATTTGCACGTAATGGTATGCATATAGATCACATAATCGAGGAGCAGACGCAGGAGCTACCGTTGATCGAGAAGCCCGACGACAAGTGGAACCCGGAGCGAGAAGATGGCGTGTCGCTGATTTCATTCGTCCCTGTATAAAGGGGTTGCATGGGGCAAAGCCTCACAACCCGGCAAACTAACTTTAGCTTAGTTTGTTCAAGTTGTCAACAACAAAGGTAGGCCCCTTAGGCATTTTCACCTATCTAGGGAGTCTCACCACCCTATTCTTGTTTGTGCATTACGTTTAGGGTTTTTATGAAACCCCACATGCATAAATCCTTGATGCCCAAAGTAGGAAGGATAAAACGAAGTCTATGCTTAGCCATGCTTAGACGGTAGAAGACGAGTGAAGGTATTCGCTCGCGAGATGATAGGGCCTACAAATGTTTTTACAAAACCTTGGAATCGAAAGGAAATCTGTTATGACTTGATGATAAGTTGAGACCGGGCGGAGATATGGTTTGATATGATGAGATTTGTGATAATATGTTGGTGGACTCCGCCCGAGTCGATTAAGGCCCGTCCGCTGTTCGCCTGCTGATTGGCATAACATTGCTAGAGTGCTTATCCGGTATATGGGGCCGGTGAAACCTTACTTGTGCCATCCAAAGAACAGAGACACGTTCCTACCCACTGGTTGCGAGGAAGGTGGTCCGGGGGAGCTTGGTACTCATGACGGGGAGACCGGGATGCCGGCAGGCTCGTCATGGGGGCACAACCCGGAGGTCAGGCGGGAGTGAATCGAACTTGGGATGGGACAAGTGGAGGCGGGGGACCATATGTGGGAAAGCCGTCGTGTCAGTAAGCATAAGGACCCCTGGCATTTTTAGTTATTCCCGGGAATTAAAAATCGATTCGAATCGCTGATGCTCACCAGGTGTGAGAATGCCAAATATCACTGACGGGCAACGTAGTAACAACTTAAATACTTTATGCTTATATTCATGTTTTATATACAACATGCTTAGATAAGTATGATCCGTCCGACTATTCATAGTGCTGCCCATCCACTGAGAGGAGGTTGATGGATTTGGGAGATGCTTTGAGGTCGAGGGAGAGATGACCCGACGTACAGGGGCATCGCTCCTGAGACGGCTACTCCCAAGAGTTCGATGGGGGCTCTATGAATCTTGGGACGGGGCATGCGTTCATGTTTTATTTTCTCTGCAAGTTTTCCCCTATGATATTGTTGATAATCATAACTAAGGGGTAGCAGCTGTCAAATCCTGCTATCTTATGATAACATGTTTTAAATAAACAATCAATGGCTAAGGACCCACTTCTAGTAAGCTTATGCGGGTTAGAAGTCAGTCCACCAAAAAGCCTTGCATGATCTCAAATGTGTCGGGCTGAAACCGCCCACGGGTAAGTCCTACGAGTTCCCCACGAACTCACCGTTTGTTGTTGATATTTTTCTTTTAGGTGCATATCAGATTACGACCAAGGATGACTACGGTGGGCTCAAGGTCATACTTGATGTTTACTTTCCGCTGCGCGTTACATCTTTGTAACGATATGTATTCCGCTGCGAGGTTTATTTTGAAGTTCTTTTTCACTACCTTGTACTCCTTTTGAGCAAAAGTATTTGTAATCAATCAAATTATGTTTGTATGAAATGGTGGGTTGTTGTAATTGTTGTGGCTCTTCCGAGAGCTTAACGTGTGTGATGTCGGCATCCCTGGGAGATGGTTTCATCGAGTGCCCTTCTGGGTAGCTCGACGGACTACCGAGTTTAGTTCGGTCTAAGTGCACTGTGGGCCAGTGGTGGCAGGTGCACTTAGCCCGTATTAAATCGGCGGTTCCGCCACAGCTGGTATCAGAGCCGATCATGCACGAGCAACAATTATAACAACTTCGTTTTGATTTCAAAAGCCTATTTTCCAAATCTTTTCAGAGTATTTGCGAAAATGAGAGATATCGCGTATATGCCCATTATAAGGATGTTAGGAGATATCAGGTGACATCACTAACATTCTGACCTAGATAGAATTCATATGCATTTTGGGCGCTTTGAGAAGCAACTATTCGGCCATAGCTATCCCCAGAACTGGTGGAAGCTATTGGGTTTTGCGAATAGTTGTAATCTCTGCATTCATGCTGTATAAGTAAAAGCTCTTTAAGGGTGGTGGGCATGTTTGAGGCTTTCATACCCACCACACTTACATTCGGTTTTGGGATCCACCTTTTTCTCGACAATCCCCAGTACTAGTGGAAAGTCAGGCTTTGAGGAAAAGGTGCAGCGGCCCACCAACGTTGTCCACGCAGCGGTCACGCGTGGATGCCACATTATGTGGTAATGTATGAGCATGCATTTTTCTGCAGGTACACTAACCACGTGCGAAACTAAGAACGACTGGGACTCGACTAGTTGCATTAAGGAGAGACGTGCATATATGTCACCGAATATCGCTAAGTTGTATACTTAGAAAGTGTGATGTGAGACCGGATAGGACGGGCATACATCATTCCATCTCATCTCATGTGCTTTACTTGTTTTTGCTTGAAAATAACTAGATTTCTTACTGCATCTATAAGTATACTCGTTGGGTAGTAGCATTTTACATATGAATCCTGTCTGCGGTTTCAAGATGCATTTCAAACTACGAATAAAATCAACAGAAACTTATTATAAGAACCTAGTAGTACAAGAAATTTCTAAACAACTTATGTATAGATTACTTGCTCTGAAAGTAAATACGAGCGAGGTACCAGTTTAGGGCGTGTCTTATGTCCATTTTAAAACAAGTATTATATATAAAAGTTGTAGTGCGAAAAATTCAACCAACACATTGATCTATAACGACCCTTCAGCAAAATACTCTGGACATTAACTTACAACCATTTTAAGTCCAAGCTTACATCTAGGTAGCAAGTACGAAATTTAGAAGATGAAGTTCGGGACGTAACTTAATTGGCACATGAATACAAATTGCCTTATGACCACATTTGGCCTTCGAAACTATCAAATTGATGGGAGCCTTATTCTTCCTGCTACAGATGTCGCAACCCTCGACACCGCCTTTCGACTTATGTCCTGGCCACCATGAATCCATGACAGCTAAAACCATAATACCTAAAGGCAGCATGAAGAGAAAAGTGGGAGAGCCCTCTACCGATGCAGCTTCGGTTCAACACCTGCGACCTGGGATGGTTCTGTTAAAAGGATTTGTCAAGCCTGAAGATCAAATCGGGATGGTTAGTATGTGTCGACAACTGGGTAAGGGCCCAGGGGGATTTTACAGGCCAAGCCTCAAGAATGGTGCCAAGCTGAACTTATGGATGATGTCCCTAGGAAAGAACTGGGATCCGACGTTACGCTCATATGGACCCACGCGTCCATTCGATGGAGCACAAGCCCCGACAATACCAGATGCTTTCAAGATGATTGCTCAAACTGTGAACTCCACTGCAAACGAGTTTCCTCAGATTAACCCGGACGTATGCATCGTCAACTACTACACCAACTCCGGGAAGCTCGGACTTCACCAAGACAAGGACGAGTCAGAGAGTAGCCTTACCAAAGGTTTACCTTTCATATCCATCTCCATAGGAGACACCGCCGAGTTCTTGTTCGGCAACACAAGAGACAAAGACCAAGCGACGAAGATCAACCTCGAATCTGGTGACGTTCTCATACTCGGTGGAGAATCAAGACTGTTATTTCATGGCGTTTCCCACGTGAAGACCAACACTGCACCAAGTTGGTTGAAAGAAGAAACGGGCATTCGTCCTGGGCGTATCAATCTTACGTTTAGGCATTACTAGCTAGATACTAGTTGGTGTGCTAATAGTCATCGCAAAACTTTTGCAATGGGAGGGGGTCGACTCTCATAACTCTCGAGTTTCCCATGTATCCAACTCCTTGTAGTCGGCATGTGTCCCACCCTTATGATTAATGTAACCCTATTTTCAATGGAGCATTCGGAACTCTTGTAGTTCTCACGTTTCATGCTTGTGTCATCCAGGCACTTCAGTCCTTGTAAATCCATGACACTTTTGTTGTGGTTACCTCGTTTCTGATCCAAATAAGTCTGATGAATTATACCTCCGAAAACATTGTGCTATGACGTGTAAAACTCCTTGTTCATGTCTTCTATCACCCTGTGTTATTCTCATATCCCCTGAGGTTGGAAGGAAATACCGCTCTTGGTGGGATGTCTACCCGAGTAGTCTATGGTGCCGCGACGGAACCTAGGGTCCTGGGTGCACGGCCGTCACACGGGTCCACTGGGGGCGCGCTGGTATCAAGCCATGCAAAGGCATGACACCGCTTCAATTGTGGAACGTTCCTATCTATCTTCAAACGCTTTGTTGACTTTATACATTAAATTCGTGGAAATGGTTTGCTCTATTTCCACTGCCACATTTTATCATTCCTTGCTTTGTTTCACCTTGCCTTTCTTGGTCTGTGGGGAAAGATCTACCTTAATCCCACTGTCGATCACACCCTTCCCTGGCCTTGTTGAACTATGTCTTCTCAATCCGTGAGACGAGTCAAATCTATGGTTCCACTCATCCACACTTTTGCGTTGACTTTGTTTGTCTTTGATGGTCATGCTTCACGGGGATGAGCAATTCTATTCTCCACGATACATTTACACCCATTGATCCAAATCTCGGACTTCTTTGCGCTTACCCTGATTTTCGTTAACATCTTGTATGTGTGGAAATGCTTGATCTCATTCCCACTGTCTTACTACGTCATTCCATTTCTTCTTCCAACTTGTCCCTCTCTGAATGGTGGAGACAGCCAAACTCTGTTTCCACTGCTTTCTCCTACGTTCCTTTCTGGAATATATTGAACTCTATCTTCTGAAGGTAGACTTCAGCACCATCCGCCGCGCTAAGCTTTTGTTCTCAGCTAGTGCTTTTGTCATATCGTCCTTTTCAAGAAGTTGCTTCGTTCTTCTTTGAAAATCATCCTCAGTTAAGCTTACTAACACTGACTATTGTTTCGTTAGTAAGCGCACATCATATGTCTATACTTCTCTTGGTCAGTCTTGATCAATTTTATGAAATCATACAAGCCATCACTTTGTCTAGGTGAATATGTCCTATTCTCTTTCCACGGCATTTTTCCCGAAACAATGAGTAGAATGTGCTATGTATCACCACAATCTTACTCTTTGAAGAATGTTCGGATTTAATATCTTATATGTGTACACAGTCCCTACCAAATGAAATGAATGTGTCTCTCAAAAGCACATCCCTTGATAACCCATTGAATCCCAAGAGCCTTCGTGGTTCGGTCTTCCGATTGTGTACGCCTTGCTTCTGAGTATTCTAAGACCTATATATTCATCACGTTTCTAAATCTTGGTGTCAAAGTCAGAAAGTAACCCCCTCATCGTGCTTGAACAATCGTGCCATTTGCTCACTACCACCACATTGTCTTCATGGGTTGTTCATTCCCTCTCATATGTGATGTGAGTTGTCGAGTACCTTAAAAGAACCATCCTAGCCTGCCGAAGGATGCTTTGTAACTACCTTGTGTTAGGAAGGAACTAACCCCTCACCAGGTCGTTAACAAAGCCAACAAAGGATAAAGGAGGAGTTAAAATGCGTTTGCGACCATGAAAAGAGTCACGAGCCCCAAGATGCGGATAGTATCATTTCGCCTTACGACGTAGAATCCTGCCTCTTTCAAAATCTCGGGACGAGATTTCTTTAAGGGGGGTGGGTTGTGATGCCCCTGGCATCTTAGAAGCCGTGCACACAATTATATGTAAGCTAATGATGAATTAACACTAAATCATGCTTAAGAGAGTAATGAGGAATGGGTAGATAAACCACTAAGTCAAAATTTCTCGAATCTGAATTTTTAGCTCATCCCAAAATGATTCTGAAATTACTTTTGATTTGACTATACCACTTAAGAATATTCCTTTCTATGAAATGAAATTGGACTCATCACCTTTCAAATGCATCTATTGTGGATGTGTTTGGACTTCATTTGATACTTCAAAAGATGAAAACAAGAAAAGCTTTACTTAGGATAAATCTGCTATTTTACCAAAACCCTAAACAAGGGTATGTTGTATTTCAAAATATGTTGTGATTTAGAGAAGGCTCATATTATAAAAGTTGTAGGAAATGATCTAGGAAACAACTTTGTCAAAATGAGTCTGGTCATAAAATGAATTATAATAGGTGTTTTGAACCAATTTTTGTCAGCCTAGAAACACACTTTAAATCTGTCCAGTTTGGAAAATGGAGTTTTACTCTAACCTACATCCATTTTCATGCAAGGCCCTAATTGAAGAAATGGTAGGTTTTGAAATTTCAAACAATATTGTCAATAGGCTCCTTGGGTGATAAGGCCCAGAAATAAGAGTTTTGAATTTTCCAAGCAACTCTGGTCTGTAGGCCAAATGAAATTTGAGAGCTAAATTCAAATGAAATTCATAGTTCTAAACACTTTTAGGCCTTGAGCCTTTTTACAAAGTTGTAGATATCAAAGAGTGGAACATTTCATCCAATTAGAGTCTCTCCAAATTCGGCCTCTAAATAGGTCAAAATTGCGATTTACTGGAGTGGAGAAAACACAAAATAAATGGAAATTTTACTCTCTCACCGACAGGTGGGGCCCACCCGTCAGGGTCGCCTTCAACCTCAGTACGACGCCGCCCCGTGGCGCGCCGGCGTACAGCGACGTACGCCGCGCCACGGATCAACGGCCCCACCCCGCGCCCTCAGCCCCGGCTTCACCTAGACGTCGTTCCGGCCTCATTCCGCTCACTCTCATTGCCTCTCCCTCGCTTTTCCCTCGCGCACAGCAGCAGCAGAACCATGGCCACCATGGCCGCCCCCGCGAGCTTGAGCTCCACGCGCCGGCCATCTCCGGCCCTCTTTCCCCTAGCCTCCGCGCGCAACGCGCTCGCCTCGATCTCCTCCACTATTTCCCCAAGGGCTCGCCTCTCAGAGCCATCCTCCCCACTGCCTTCCACCGCCGCCGCCATGAACGCCACCGTGGCGACCTAAGCCCCACCGCGGACACCCCTGCTCCGCTGCCTTCCCGAGCCTCCAACCGCCTTCTTCGGGTGCGCCACCTCCCCGCGGAGCTCTCACGCCCACCCTCGTCCTCTCCTCGAGCTCGAGCCGCCCGGAATCGAACCGCCACGCCACGCCGAGCTCTCGTCGCTCCAGTTCATCGCCGCCGCGCCGCTCTTCCTCTACACCCCGGGCGACGATATCTGGGGGAAACGAAGCCCCATCGCCGGGAACGCCTCCCCAGACCCCGACGGCTTCAAGTTTGGGCCCCAACACGCCGGCGTAGCCCCATCTTCTCCCTCCCGTCGCGCGGTTCGTCCCTGGTCTGGAGGAAGAAGAAGACCTCGCATTTTTGTGAATAACCCCCTGCAGTTTTGGTAATTTCCGTCCCGATTTCTGTACTATGCACTGAGTCTTGAGAACCTTACAGTCTAGCCCTTAGAGGTTATAGTTAATCGCGTATAAGTCCTAGATCTAGGGATTTAATACCTTTTCCTGCCATGAGCTTTGGAAAATCATAACAATTCCAATAAAAATCCAAAATGGACAAACTCAGTTGCATTAGACTCCTCTTGAATAGATCTATACGGTGGATATGATGTGGATGTGTGAAAAGTCTGTTTTGCCCTTGTTTAAATTGCATGCATGTGAACACAAGATGAATGGAAAAAGTGGCTTAAATGACCTCTAATAGTTGTGGAACTTGGTCAGTAGTATTTTTGGGCTAATGGGGCTGTATGTAGATTTTTGTAGCAGTGGCTTCATCCATTTAGCCACTGTTGTCCCAATTTTTAGTGTTATTTGAGCATTAAACCAACTTAAAGATGAAGTCTATATGAAAGTCTCCCAAATCCACTCCATTATATTTTTCTTAAAGTCTTGGATGGTCTAAGTGACTCTCTGATGAAAGATGGGGTCTTACGTGTAGATCTCGAATGGTGATTTAAAAATGACAAAAGATGCCAATTGGAATAAGAAAATAGGAAAAAGGGCATTTAAATGGTTAGGAAAATTCTAGGGAAATTTTGATGACTTGTAAATGCTGTCTAGTGTCTAGAAAATATATATGAACATGCCCTACATACTGTTTTCTTTTAGGTGAATTATTTTAGTAAAGAAATATATGGGAAATAGATGTCCTGCAAAGACTAAATATTTTTATTTGGAAATTTTTGTACATGAAGTTCATGATAGTTATAGCTCACTGGTAAATTTTCACCTTCAGAGACCACTCCATGAATTTATAAAAATTCTAACAAGGTGTAGGGCTGAAAACTTGTAGTAATTATAATAAAATAATTACAACTCCTTTTGCGCTGAAATTTTAATAGTAGCTTGATGTATGCATGACTTGCATGTCAGTAAAGTTTGAATTGATTTGGATATGTTTTACTGCCATATCTCAGGTGCTTAAATTAATTCATAAGTAGGGTTAGGCCCACATGGCAATGCTTGCCTTAAAATCTTTTATGTATGGTTGTTATGTTGCCTCTAGGTGATGGTTTGTATGATTTCTTAGGAATGTTGGTCCTGATATCGCACATTTGAGCATCTCGTGTACCATATGCATTCGTTGCACTCATTTGCACGTAATGGTATGCATATAGATCACATAATCGAGGAGCAGACGCAGGAGCTACCGTTGATCGAGAAGCCCGACGACAAGTGGAACCCGGAGCGAGAAGATGGCGTGTCGCTGATTTCATCCGTCCCTGTATAAAGGGGTTGCATGGGGCAAAGCCTCACAACCCGGCAAACTAACTTTAGCTTAGTTTGTTCAAGTTGTCAACAACAAAGGTAGGCCCCTTAGGCATTTTCACCTATCTAGGGAGTCTCACCACCCTATTCTTGTTTGTGCATTACGTTTAGGGTTTTTATGAAACCCCACATGCATAAATCCTTGATGCCCAAAGTAGGAAGGATAAAACGAAGTCTATGCTTAGCCATGCTTAGACGGTAGAAGACGAGTGAAGGTATTCGCTCGCGAGATGATAGGGCCTACAAATGTTTTTACAAAACCTTGGAATCGAAAGGAAATCTGTTATGACTTGATGATAAGTTGAGACCGGGCGGAGATATGGTTTGATATGATGAGATTTGTGATAATATGTTGGTGGACTCCGCCCGAGTCGATTAAGGCCCGTCCGCTGTTCGCCTGCTGATTGGCATAACATTGCTAGAGTGCTTATCCGGTATATGGGGCCGGTGAAACCTTACTTGTGCCATCCAAAGAACAGAGACACGTTCCTACCCACTGGTTGCGAGGAAGGTGGTCCGGGGGAGCTTGGTACTCATGACGGGGAGACCGGGATGCCGGCAGGCTCGTCATGGGGGCACAACCCGGAGGTCAGGCGGGAGTGAATCGAACT
Source organism: Paspalum notatum (assembly GCA_022530915.1). Lineage (NCBI taxonomy): Eukaryota > Viridiplantae > Streptophyta > Magnoliopsida > Poales > Poaceae > Paspalum > Paspalum notatum. The sequence continues at coordinate 35,186,156 of CM039689.1, forward strand.
TGGGATGGGACAAGTGGAGGCGGGGGACCATATGTGGGAAAGCCGTCGTGTCAGTAAGCATAAGGACCCCTGGCATTTTTAGTTATTCCCGGGAATTAAAAATCGATTCGAATCGCTGATGCTCACCAGGTGTGAGAATGCCAAATATCACTGACGGGCAACGTAGTAACAACTTAAATACTTTATGCTTATATTCATGTTTTATATACAACATGCTTAGATAAGTATGATCCGTCCGACTATTCATAGTGCTGCCCATCCACTGAGAGGAGGTTGATGGATTTGGGAGATGCTTTGAGGTCGAGGGAGAGATGACCCGACGTACAGGGGCATCGCTCCTGAGACGGCTACTCCCAAGAGTTCGATGGGGGCTCTATGAATCTTGGGACGGGGCATGCGTTCATGTTTTATTTTCTCTGCAAGTTTTCCCCTATGATATTGTTGATAATCATAACTAAGGGGTAGCAGCTGTCAAATCCTGCTATCTTATGATAACATGTTTTAAATAAACAATCAATGGCTAAGGACCCACTTCTAGTAAGCTTATGCGGGTTAGAAGTCAGTCCACCAAAAAGCCTTGCATGATCTCAAATGTGTCGGGCTGAAACCGCCCACGGGTAAGTCCTACGAGTTCCCCACGAACTCACCGTTTGTTGTTGATATTTTTCTTTTAGGTGCATATCAGATTACGACCAAGGATGACTACGGTGGGCTCAAGGTCATACTTGATGTTTACTTTCCGCTGCGCGTTACATCTTTGTAACGATATGTATTCCGCTGCGAGGTTTATTTTGAAGTTCTTTTTCACTACCTTGTACTCCTTTTGAGCAAAAGTATTTGTAATCAATCAAATTATGTTTGTATGAAATGGTGGGTTGTTGTAATTGTTGTGGCTCTTCCGAGAGCTTAACGTGTGTGATGTCGGCATCCCTGGGAGATGGTTTCATCGAGTGCCCTTCTGGGTAGCTCGACGGACTACCGAGTTTAGTTCGGTCTAAGTGCACTGTGGGCCAGTGGTGGCAGGTGCACTTAGCCCGTATTAAATCGGCGGTTCCGCCACAATAGTGACCATAGCTTTACTGCTTCCTTTAGTTGTTCACTGGAAGCATATCTTGCACCTTGAACTACCTTATTTTGTCTGTACTCCCACTCCTGCTGCCTAGCATCATGTACAACAGGATTACCGAATCCGTGTTCTCTCCACTGTGATTGTATTGGGTAGTCCTCGTCCTCATCAAAACCTTCACCATCTTCCTGCACCTGCGAAAACTCCTCATCTTCATTCTGCATTTGCTGCACAATGCTGGGTATCCTCTCCCCCTCATCTGCCTGTCCTTGCGCCACCTCTTCCTGATTAACATGGTCTTCATCTGGCTGTGCTTCCGCATCTTCCTGATTATCATGCTCTTCATCTGCCTGTCCCTGCGCCTCTTCCTGATTACCATGGTACTCGTCGGCATTTCCTTCACCCTCTTCCACACCTTGTTGTTCATGCATTCCACCATGAGTGTTGTCGTAATGCTCATCGCCTTTGGATGGACTAACGACCTTTGGAAGGATCTAGACAAGCATAACAAGAGGCCACCCACGATGAATAGCCGTACTCATGTACATCTTCCAATCTGATGTGTTGCGAATCAACATCAACTCCCAGAAAACACTTTCATTTGCCCATGTCACGAGAGTTTGGACAGTGACCATATGTGTTTCTGTGTTCACTTTGAACCCACGCTCTAGCCAACTGTGCATGGCACCAAATGTTTTATCCCAGGATCTATCTATACCTTGAACATACGACTGAACCCGTTCAGTGTTACTCCATATGGACCTTGAACTATACTGCCTTCGCCATAGTATATTTCAAACTGCAGCTTAGTTGACATATCTGCCAATATATACAACTAATCAGTTTTCACTAATAACGAATATATACCTAAATACTACTGGTAAATAATAATACCACTATAAAATAAACTAGTTATCTATTTAAATGACACTAATAACGTCCTTAAATTACTACTTATAGCATATCTAATGAAACACAGTACTACAGTTAATAAAATACGCCACATCTACCAATACTACTATTATAACTTTTAGATCTGATGAAATACAGTACACTGGTTTCTCTACTTAAATAACAATAGCATACATACAGATACAGTGAAATACATATATTGTACTCTAAATTCTATTTTCTACAAATACTATACAATTCATATCTACACTTAATAACATTAAATGATACAAAATACAAAGCCAATCAAATATTTACCGTCAAATTTCTGCATAGCTTCGCTGTCTACCTCTCCTCTCCTCTCCTCTCCTCTTCCCTTCTCTCTCGCTTTCTCTGCGTGCGACCGAGAATGGCTGCGTACCGGCAGCGCGACTTATATATCCGACGGGGGGCCTGGCGCCCCCCCGCCCCGCCGCCGCCCGCCCCGCCGCCGCCGCCCCGGCCCCGGTCGCCCCCCGCCTCCGCCCCCGCCCCCGCCCCCGCCCCCTGCCCCCCGCCGCCGGCCGCCCCCGCCCCCGCCCCCGCCCCCTGCCCCGCCGCGGGCCGACCCCTGGCGCCCCGACCCCGGGCGCCAGGGACGCGGGGCCCCGGGCGCCAGGGGTACATTCCCGTAAATTTTTAAAACCGTAATATATTTTTGTAAAAACGAAATAAAATAAATATATAAATAAAAAAATGCGGGCATCAAGTGGGGCCAGTTTGTAGCAAAAAAAACTTGACCGATAGGGGTAAGACCACCCCCACGGCATTGGTTTAAGAAGAAGAAGACCTTCTCACACCGGTCAAGAAAATCTCCGAATCCCCGCCCCAGTCTTACATAGCAGCACAGCTCCCTGTGAGAAAGAGCGTCCTACGAGATTTTTTTAACCACAGCCTGAAAATTCGCTCCCACCGAAAATCAAACTCAGGACCTGCGGAGTTCCTCAGGAATTCCATAACCAACCGGACTAGGGACCCTTGTCAGTTTGTAGCAAAGATAGGAAGTACGTCGTGGTGACGTTGTATCTAGACTCTAGAGTCGTGGCAATAGCAGACGCACGCTGAACCGAAGTCGCACCCTATGTCGTTTTATAAGTTACTGATGCCCAGCTTATTACTTGCATCGATGCCGCAAAAAACAAGTTGCTTGACGATTCTTAAGCATCCGAAGATGCTGGGTCCCCATCAGAATTAGTCAATTATTGGAGGTGCACCAAAAAATTTTAAGCTTGGATAATCAACATATTATGTAGGTACGAAGATAGATTGACGATGCAAGATTCAAGTAATACATTTCCAAAACTTGCATCGTTCCTTTTTTTATGTTAAGCAGTAATCCTATCTTGCTAAATGTCTCGAAACGACTTGTATATATATGAGCGATGTAAAGGTCATCTCAGTTGGAACATCATCAAAGATTGGAGCTCAAATCGCGTTTGGGAATATTTTAGCTCGCACGCCCTCCGCAATTCCGCATCGCCCATTGTTTTTGGACAAAAGCACTAGCACATCCTCTTAAGCAAAACAGATCACGATCGAAACCGGGAGGAAAGCAAAGCGAAAAAGAGGCCGGCCCGGCTAGTTAACCACCACCACCGGCGGCTAATAACACAAGTATGGAAGAAACGGAGCAAATGCCGAATGGAACGGAATGCCGAGGTCAGATCTGACCAACAATGGAGTAGGTAAAAACAGCAGGAGAACACAGGGGTAAATGCGGCATTTCAACATGAGTGCCTGTGGGCACCCCCATCGATGAGGCTAAAGGTGGACCTATGTGTACTGCGAACCGCTGCCACTCGTGCGGCTCCTTAAATATGCCACCCACCACCGCCCCTCCTCTCTCACCGTCAAGGAATATATTTTTGCTCCACAGTCTCTCGTGTCGTCGTGTCCTCTGGGGTCAATTCGGTCAGGTACATGTACGTACTCCTACATGCGTGCGGTCTAGGTACGTGCGCTCGTGCCAGTGCAAAGCCCGGTGAAAACCACGCGGAAACTTGCCTAAATTTTCTGTTGCCCAGAGCGCTCGGTTGCCCAGGTGCCCTAATCCCAAATTTGTGTTTGACTATGCACACGGAGCCGGAGTTCGGGGACAGTACACCCATTTCCCCAAAACAAAAGGACACTGATTTTCAGAGTAGTCTGTGTAGGATGCTCGATCTAGAGTCGACTTGGACACATCAAGGATTAATTATACTAGTTCATTTGAATTTTAGTAGGTATGTGTATTTAAAATCAATAGATAATTTTAATAATGGCAGCAGTCGGTAATTTAGAAATATGTGCATATGTCTATTTTTGGTATTTAGTTTTTTTTTATAACAACATATGTTTATACTCTTTCCCTAGCTTCCTTCTAATTCTATGCTGAAAGAAGCTTTTTTGGAGAGGTTTTCACACAAGTCCCCAACCGGACTGGGTGGTGGATTAGCCTAAGAAGGAGGATTCGCCATGGCTTAAACCGATTGAACCAGGCAGATTAAGTCTTTTTTTTTACATTCTATCTAGTTGTCTTGTATGAAAGGGCGTTTTTCTTAGTAATTTAAAAATTTTGACCGTTTGGGCTTTTTTATTAAAGGCATCTGGGCTAGGCCAACAGTCGGTAATTTGGAAATATGTACATATGTCTATTTTTGGTATTTAGTTTTTTATAACAACATATGTTTATACTTTAGAGTTTTGATGCTGTTTATTTTATGTTTATTAATATTAGAGATAATTATTCTAATTTATTTTTTTTATAATGGCATAATTTATATGCAAATTTAGGAGATTATTTTAATTCATATTTCATAATAGCATGGTGGATAATTATTTTAAAAATATATAATAGATCTAATGGCTATTGTTATTAGAGATATCTGATGTGCAACCAAATATTTCTGATTTTTGTGAAGTGAGGATTAACATGGAGGCTCCAAAAGGAGTCTTCGATTAGTAATAATAAGATGTATCGATTATTGAGTTTGAGGTGGGTAGTTCGATGCAAAATTAGGGGGCTTGTTTGTGTTTTCTTCACTAATACTCCATTTGTCTAGCAATCTTTCCTTCCATAGTACTCCATTTATCCAACAAAATTAAGGATTGTTTTGTATTTTCTTTCGCTTATCCATTTATCCAAAATTAGGGGAACAACACGTGTGGATTTATGGAGATATTTATGTGTGTTGACAGATGTGGCAATCTTTTTGAAAAATATAACACTGCATTTATCCAAAAAAATCGTCATTCTATAAAATAACAGATGGGAAGTGGTGAAATGACATTTGACCTATAGATGTTATTTTTAATGGGCATGCACCCAATGAAGAGATGAGATGTTTATGTGAATCAATGAGGTGGGACCTTCTTGGATGATCCATAGGCTAGAATAATGTTTTGTGAAACGTTTATTTTAAGGCAAAAATGATATTCTTATTGGACAAAGGCAATATATCTAATGATTATGATTAGAGTATTTATATAATGTTTAACATTTTGTAAGGACTTACCTTCAAGTAATAATTAGATTGTACACTCCTTGCCCCCAAACTATATTTCGCTTTAGTTTTATCCTAAGACGAACTTGTATAATTTTGAAGTTTATAGAATAACCATCAGCATCCTTGACATGAAAATAGTTCTAATAAAGCAGTCATAAATATATTTTGACAGCATACTCATTTAATCTGTAGATGTTAGCATCATTTTCTAGAAACATAGTAAATGTTAGAGGAGTTTTTTTTGGGATGAAGAAAAGCTGTGGAGAGAAAGCACCATTTTTCCGTGTATTTAGTGCAGTGTTTGTCGAAGTAGCTAATAATTGCCAGCATAGGCAGCAGGTTGCGCAGGGTGGGGAGGCCGGGGGAACAGTGTTTGTCGGAATACCAATACTACCAACTGACCCTGACGACTCACTGACTCTGTTTCCCCTTCTCTGTAAATGTTCCAATCTTAATAATCGGCTTATTTTGCTTCGTTTTTATCTCCCTCTGTGTGTTGTTATGAGAAGGTGTGCCAGTTTTAGGAAGCAAGTACATAGTATAGGAAAAGTCAACTATATTCAATCGTCCTAGATAGGCACACATTGACCTAGGATGATGAGACTGTACTTGCGCAAGGAGTAGTTTGACCGTCCTATTGGTCGACAGAAGGAATAATATAATCAGGGGAAAACATCTTTAAAACCAACAAAAATCCATTTCGCTGCACAAATCTAATCAATGTGCTACTACTAGATGACACAACATTGACTGAACCCATGTTCTTTTATAAACAAAGCTATTTTAGGAACAGCTCTCTGCCTCCCTGCTGATATGCGTCCAATTTGACTACGATCAAGATAGCTTTCGCATTATTCGCTCTGTTGGTCGATGGAATAGGGCGGAATGAAACTATCTCGTTTTACCAATTTTCATGTTTGGTTGAAAAGCAAAGAAATTGATTGATTCTAGAAAAGATAAAGTTCTTTTCAAATTTAGAACGATCGCGTTCTAAAAAAAAATCTAAAACACATCCGTTCCACTTAGAATGTGAAACCGACGGTGAACCTAAATTCAAAATCTGGAACATAGTTGTTTTATCTTTGAAATCTGAAACCCAACCATTCTATTTTTAAAATATGGAACAGAACCATTCTCTTCTGCATCTAGCTATGGCGCCAAGGATTAGACGTCACCGTCAATATTTTAGGCCCCTTTGGAACGCGGAAATTTTTTTTTGTTCCTACGTTTTTTCTATATTTTTGAACTGTTTTCTATGAAATTCCTATGTCAATTATATGCCAATTATATGAAACTCCTGCGTTCTAAAGGGAACCTTAACCTTTTGACAGCGGCTTTCTGCACCTCCTGATGAGATCACAAGTTGCAATTTGCAGATTTCCACATTCGCATAGCATTGTCCTGCACCTGGCACCTGCTGACCTGCTCTTGGCCGCACGTACATCAGCAACCTAGATGCTAGTCTACCTGCGTGTTTGACTGCACGTTCAGCAGCCTAGATGCTAGTCTACTCTATTCTGGACCATCCTCCTAGTCCTAGCTATAGCCCCTCCTTGATAAAAGCTAGTAGTACCCTGGAGTATGTTTACAGTACTGTAGTACTGCGTCCCTGGAGGTTATTTGGCTTCAGTAAAAACAGGGATAATACGATACGACCGTTTCTCTCATTTTTTAGAAAAATAGAAAAGAAAACAGAGATCATGCTGCTCGAGGGAAGAACACTACATAAATAACGAAAAGAATAAGGCTAAACAAAAGGGAACAAAAGGCAGGCTTATTTTTCTTATTCTCTCTCTTTTCCCTCCCCTCTCTTTGCCCAGATCCTTCCTGCCTCGCTTCCGCTACTATATAGCTGCCCTTGCCTCATCTTAGGCTGAGTCGAGCGGATCGTCTATATCATCGTCTATATTCAAACTTCATTTTGTCTACAGTGTAACTAAAGTGTCCTTTTTACTATAGAAAACGATCTGCTAAACTTAGTATTTCAAATGCCAGTGTGTAGGCAGCGGTGACCTGTTTGGGCGGACATTCAACAAGCTACCTGCGTAATAATATATATACCAGCAAAATATCCGTGCATTGCAATGGAAAAAAAAAAGATCTTTAAGCACCTATATATCAATACACGTAAGAAATAGGCCTTGTGAATAATTCCACGTCAATTTTTCTCGTTGATTGCGATCAAATTTTAGGGTGGGGTCAGTTGGGTTGGAAATAGTGTCATCTTACCTTTCCACAGTATATAGAACGTCGAAAACAGAGTCTGTATGTGACTTAGGCGTCCACTGTCATATTGTTTCGACAATTCCCATTGGTTACAAACAGATTTTATTGTGGTGTCAGTTGTGTTTGCAAGATTATCATCTTAGCTTTTCATCGATATATAGAACGCAAAAAAGAAGACCGTATGCGATTTGATAGTTCGTTTTCGCGTGGGATCTTCCTGCGATATGAATCGGGCACACGAATAAAATCCACATCATATTATTGCGATGATTCCTGTTGATTGAGAGTGAATTTTAGGTGTTGTCAGTTAGATTGAAAAGATTATTATTTTGTCTTTTCATCGATATATAAAATATCAAAAACGGAGTCCGTATGTGACCTGAATGTCCGCTTTTGCGTGGCCTGCTCTTTTATTCCGAATCAGGATTGCAAATAAATTAATTTTCAGATGAGCAGGACCCATATATAAGATATGTGAGGTTGACCACAAAATCACTTCGTCTTTTATTATTAAAAATAAATTAAAAAAGTAGAGACATATCTATCTATAATATATGTATATAATATATATAGCTAGATATAGATGTATATAGATAGATATCTACTATAATATATGTATATAATATATATAGATAGATAGATATCTATAATATATAGTATATAATATTGATAGATAGATATAGATAGGTAGAGAAGTCGAGGTCGATACTTGCATATATATGAGGAGGCTGGCCGGGGACGGGGGGAGTGGCTGCCTGCCGATGATAGATAGATAGATGATGGGTGGGGAGCTCGCGCTGGCCGCTCTGGTGATCCTGCTCGCCTCGCTCCTGGCCCTGGTGCTCGGCCACTTCCTGCCCTTGCTCCTGAACCCCAAGGCCCCCAGGGGCAGCTTCGGGTGGCCGCTCCTGGGTGAGACCCTCCGGTTCCTCACGCCCCATGCTTCTAACACGCTGGGCGGCTTCTTGGAGGATCACTGCTCCAGGTAAACAACACTATTTACTGCTGCTAGTAGTCCTGTCGTCAGTGTAGTGGTAGCAGTTTCCCTTTGCCCTTACCAGCATCCTCCATGTCCATGCAACAGAGCTAAACCGCAGAGAGATCTTACCTATTGTTACCGTGTGCGCGCAAGCGTAATTAAGTATTGGGCCATTATTTCATGTGACAGCAGCAAAAGGCGATGCCTGCTGTCCTGTCTATAAGCACAAGCAGCAGCTTTATCACCACCATGCATCTTTCTTTCTGCTTTCTCGTGTTTTTGTTTTGCCTTGTTCCGAGTCCGTGACAGACACACAGACTGACGGTGAAGTGAAAAAACAAGGAGAAAAGGTTAATCGTATAGCGCATACGCTCGCTGATGGACTGACTGGCATGATGCTGCTAAGCTGCTAATCACACTACTAACAGCTACTGGTGGTAGCATTGCTGACGACGACGACGGTGGCGGTGGATGCAGGTACGGTCAGGTGTTCAAGTCGCACCTGTTCTGCACCCCCACGGTGGTGTCGTGCGACCAGGAGCTCAACCACTTCATCCTGCAGAACGAGGAGCGGCTGTTCCAGTGCAGCTACCCCCGGCCGATCCATGGCATCCTGGGCAAGTCCTCCATGCTCGTCGTCCTTGGCGAGGACCACAAGCGCCTCAGGAACTTCGCCCTCGCCCTCGTCACCTCCACCAAGCTCAAGCCCAGCTACCTCGGCGACATCGAGAAGATCGCGCTGCACGTCGTCGGCTCATGGTCCTGGCGCCACCACGCCAAGCAGAGCCGCAGGGACGACGACGACGACGGCGGCGACCTCGGCGGCGGCAAGAAGCAGCAGGTCGTCGTTGCCTTCTGCGAGGAGGCAAGAAAGGTTAGTCGGCTCGCTACTGTTTCTACAGTGTCATCAGTCATCAGCAGTGGCACGGTGGCAGAGGATCGACATGATCCCTCGAGACATGGAGAGAAAAACTCTCCACATGTTACCTAGCAAGCTATCACCATGCTGCTAGTTACTAGCTGCATGACTGCTCGTCGTTCTTTTTCCATGGTGACTTCGGTTGAGTCTTTGACTTACATGGGTCCTTTCCCTTTTCCTTTCCCCCCTTTTCTCCCCTCCGGCCGGGGCGTGTCCGTCCTCTGTCCTTGAGAAGCGCAGTTCGCGTTCAGTGTGATAGTGAAGCAGGTGCTGGGGCTCTCACCGGAGGAGCCGGTCACTGCCAGGATACTGGAGGACTTCCTCGCCTTCATGAAGGGCCTCATCTCCTTCCCTCTCTACATCCCTGGGACCCCATATGCCAAGGCTGTTCAGGTAATTATTAATCATCCGCCAGACATGTATTTATTGGCAGCAGCACATAGGAGTCGATCTCGATCGTACTACTGCTATGTGCTTACACTACTAATCAAGAACATCTCTTCATTAGGGGTACTCCTATGCTTACACTAACGAAGAAACATCTCTTCACTATATATGCTTATACATTAATAAAGATGCGTCGAGATCATACAAGTACTCCTATAAACAATAATACTCTCCTAATAATAACTCACAGGCGAGGGAGAGGATATCAGAGACCGTGAAAGGCATCATCGAGGAGCGGAGGAGTGCTGGGTCGTCATGCAAGAAAGGCGACTTCCTTGACGTGTTGCTGTCGAGCAATGAGCTCTCTGACGAGGAGAAAGTGAGCTTTGTGCTGGACTCCCTCCTGGGAGGATACGAGACCACCTCGCTCCTCATCTCCATGGTCGTCTACTTCCTTGGGCAGTCTGCTCTAGATCTGGACCTGGTCAAGGTAGCATACCCCGGCTGCTTTATTATTATTATTTTTCACTGTGATGTGGAGAGGCTCTGGTGATTTTTAGGCTGCAGGTGGCCATCAATTTAACTATTCATGAACATGCAGAGGGAGCACGACAGCATAAGAGCCAACAAAGGGAAGGAGGATTGCTTGACTTCAGAAGACTACAAGAAGATGGAATATACCCAACATGTAATTAAGATGATCATTCAGTACATACACTCTATAAGATTTGGTAGTAATCCAGGGACAATTTTATTCTGTTAATTACTAGCAGCAACCTACACAAAAACGAGAAGAGAATCTCAAAACCCAAGAAATTTATTTTGTCTACATTCGGACATTTGACAAAATAAAAAGATCTTCTCTCTGTAATAAAACAGTTCAGAAGGGGGGATTAATTGTTGATGCCGTGATGCTCACGTGGCGCATGCCCTTCCTTCAGGTTATCAACGAGGCGCTGAGATGCGGCAACATTGTCAAGTTCGTCCACAGGAAGGCGCTCAAAGATGTCAGATACAAAGGTGATTAAGCCCTCCTGCATCGAGGCTTTCGTGGCAGATTCCATTTGTGCTCATCACATGATAGTGGATCAGGCAGAGGGGATGGTCGCACCTTTAAGCCTGATTTTTAAGCATTGTTATTCCTAGAATACCTCCTAGCTTTTGATAGGCGAAGATGCTCAAAAGCAAGTGGTTCTTCCTTTTACTCTGTTGCAGAGTATCTGATTCCATCTGGCTGGAAGGTCCTACCAGTCTTCAGTGCTGTTCATTTGAACCCCTCGCTTCATGGAAATGCCCAACAGTTTCAGCCTTGTAGATGGGAGGTACGTTTGTTGTTGTTCTGCACTTGCCATCTATTATGGTAATGAACCAATGCTTCCTTTCCTATTAGTCAGGCCATCAAGCTTAGCTTTGTGATAATATGCTACATATTGAAATCTGAAACATACAAATAAAAGGTTAGATAGCTATAAAAGAAGCTTATCTGGGTCTTTTAGGGAATCTTCTTTAAATTGTGTACTCTAACTAATCGCTACCTTTAATTAGTGAGTGTCCATCTGTGACATAATTACTCACAACTGTTCTGGTATGTTCAGATGCTGCCTGATGTAGTGCATGTTGTCAATGGTCCTAACTATCCATGATTCCTCTCATTGAAAGCCAGCATTCTTGGCTTTGCTTCATGTTTTTATTTTAATTTGTTTGATGATGTTCATGGTACCATTTATATGTGCGCCTCATCTGATTGATATGCCAGGGCACAAGCCAAGGGACAAGCAAGAGGTTTACGCCGTTCGGCGGTGGCCCCAGGCTCTGCCCAGGATCAGAGCTTGCGAAAGTAGAGGCTGCTTTCTTCCTCCATCACCTTGTTCTCAATTATAGGTAAAAAACAAAGGGGAATATTAGTCCTAAATGAGTTGGGGATGCATACACATGAGCCGCTGATGCAATCATAGAAACAAAGCTGCACACATGACCGACATACAAATTTCAAATAACCGACACAAGGAATAATAAGGAACAAATGTGGCGGTGCGCCGTTAATTCAGATAGAGCAATCTGTTTGGCAAACATGAACATGAAAGCAAAATAATATCAATGGACCACATGCTAGCAGGTAACAGAAAGAAGGTTGTGACTAAATAGGAAAACTGATAAGGCAGAAATGAACAAGGACGCAAAATAATGAGGTTGCCAGTGCCATAATAGTAACTACAAGTATAGCAACTGATGACAAGAAGGTTAGAAAACAACTGGCCTCTCTAGTTTATGTTTCTATCGACAGGGACCGCAGGCCTCAAATTAAATTTTATGTAATTTTGGATCCAGAACTGTAGAACATATCACACGACAACATACCGAACAAAAATTGGCAGCATGGGGTTTTCGACAAGTAGGCTATGCAAGTTGAGTGGTACCATACAAGATGTAGAATGCTGCAATATTACCAAACCGCCAAGTCTGCTCCATAATAATCTGCAACCATCTGAATGTGACAAAGACCTGTCATAGTGTCATTGGTTTCTTTTTTTCTCACAGTAGCAAAACTACTCATAGTTATAGAAGCAGCATTATCTGATCATTGTTGTTCATTTGTTGAAAAAATGGTGCCTTGCAGATGGAGAATTCATGGCGATGACATTCCGATGGCATACCCGTATGTGGAGTTCCAGAGAGGTCTGCCAATAGAAATCGAGCCAATTTCCCCTGACCCTTGACTGGCCTGCATCAGTTAGGACACCAGACACACCAGAGGGGAAGTTGCTCCATGAAGTGAAGGAACACTAAGCAAGAACTAGTAGCTAGCATGAGGCAGCTGAGAATGTAATTTGATGTAAATGGTGTAGATATATTTTGTCCATGGCTATTGCTTGAGGTGGTTGGTTCACTTCGCCCTGTAGCATTCTCCACTTATTCAACTACTATCCTATAAAAAAGGGGCTCCTAGCAAATTTGTAGGGCTCTGTAGATGAGTACCTTTGCTAGCAACTGACCATACTTAACTCTGAAGAGACCAGCATGATGAGTTATATAATGTGACATTTGAATTTGCATTTAGAAGAAATGAACAAACAAAATGCAAATTAATTTGAGGGAACCTTATGTCAATGTAGCACCAAGTCTGGCGAACCTGTAGTAGAACCGATGACAGGCTTGCCATTTTATCAGGCAGAGCCGCAGAGGTTATGTTCCTATGTTCTGAAGGCAGGGCACAGGAATCTTCCGCCGCGGCTCACCCACTCTTCTTTTGTTTTATAACTGTTTTTGGGCTTGAATTCATTCAGCCCACCGTGTACCGGAAGCCCATTTCACCCTGCGGCATTCAATCTTTTCCCCATCGATTTTCCGTCCGCAGTCGGCCCACCAGTTTTTGTAGTTCGTTTACCGTGGTTCTTTTCTAACTTTCCCACGTCGTTATGCCCAAATACAGTATTAGTTAGAGCTGTTTGAAACACGGGAATCATGTTGAAATTAAATAGAAAATAGTTCGATTTTATAAATAAAAAACAGAAACATGAAAAATACTTTTGTGTTTCAGGCCTTAACGTATTTGAGCAGCAGGTCATACTCCCTCACGGTGCTGCTCGCATGTGGAGAGAATGAGATTACCGCCATAACGTTGGCCCCCGTTGGGTCGGCCCACGTGTCAGTCACTCAACGACAGACAGCATTACTATTAACCGATCTGTTTTCCATGTGAAGCTTTGCAGACGCAAGTTATGTGTATCCACACATGCTCATGTGATGTGCGCTGCCAATTTTCGCGCCTTGAGCACGAGCCTTGATCCTTGTGTGTGTTCTTTTGCGTGCATTGTTTTTCTTTTATTGTCATTTCATCTCGTTTTTTCCCTACAATTTATTTGTGGCTAATACTATAAAATTATTCTTTTATGAACATGAAACATCTCCTTAGAGAGGTAGATTTTTTCAGTGATAGGACATTTAAGTCATAAAGGAAGATTTTTTTTGTGAAAGTGGAGTATGATATTCTGATTCTGAATTTTTTCTATGAAGCTATAATGTTACTCTTATGACGTTAGGACATTGTGATAATAACAATAGAGTATTTTTTAAACACACGTTGCTCTGAGCTTAGAACTTTTTTTATAATCCTAAATGTTAGTTTAAAAGAATCATGAGATAAATGAGCCATTGGGTCCAAAATAATCCCACAACATGAAGGCAAGATGTAAGGGTAGGAGCATACATGCGATTTCTATCTAGGCGGTGGCGAATAGTCCCCGGCGCGCGCTGTGATGCGCACGGGGTCTCCGCACTTACGCGCCCCGCGTGGCGCCGCCGCCACAGCGCGCGCATTGCCAGCGTGTGCGCGACTAGGAGAGCTTAGGTGAATAGCTTCTACTAAAACATGTTATACATCACTCGGTTGGTGGGACCACAAATACTAGCACAACTCTGTTCCCTATATCCCCATCGGTCTACTATACAACCACCATAGCCGCTAGCTCCCTAGGTCGCGATCACGAAGTTTGGTGCCTCTCTCTTGATACCATCCTCATCCACTTACCTCGACAATCGAGGCTTAGTGCAAGGATGAAGGGAGGACGAAGGGTGGTAGGCTGTAGTGCTAATTGTTATACTCACCTCTACTATACAACCTCCCGAATATTGTTATATGCCTCCCCGTCCTAATTGTTATAGACAACAATTTTATCGATCCGATCTTGTATGCTATCTCTAGTAGTCTAGTATGTGTATCTTGTGCTGTTAGATAATTAATGTAATTGGATATAAAAGTGTATATGTTCAGAGAGTTGTACACATATACAAACAATAATCAAGTAGCGCGTAGCGTTGCTATAGTATTTGGAAGACAATGCCACTACACTGTTGACCATTTGATGCATGCCGTGTAGAAAAGAGTGCTAAACAATGCCTTTAACAAGTTATTTTAGCGTCACTATAGCATGGCTGGGAGGAGCCCTCTGACGGGGGAGATGGCGACAAGGACAATAGTGAGGCGGCCGGGGCTAGGCGACGCGGCGACCAGGGACGACAACGACAACGGCAGCGAGGTGGCTGGGGCTGGGCACGGCGGACGCGGCGGCCAAGGACGACAACGACGACAGCACCCACCAGCGAGCAAGAGCCCGAGATAGATCCGGGCCTCGGGAGGACGGGCCGACGGCAACATGACAGGACGGCCGAGGAACACGATGAGGGAGAAGCGGGCCAGCGAGGGAGGGGTGGGTGGGTGGCAGAGACAGACCTTGCGAGGCAGGTGAGCCGCGTGCGGAGGGACCGAGGGAGCGACTAGACTTTTGTCGTTTTTTCTCCTCTCATGTGAAGGCAATTATTTTTTCTTATGGTTTTGTCACAAACCGGGTGCAAGATAAATGGACCCATCGGTCTTCCAAATAGTAAAATATAGCCCATGTTGGAAAAAGTTTTAGAGCCTGGAATTACCTGTGTTCCAAACCGGGCTTGGTCTGTCGCCCCTAGTTTTTTTTATACAACATCTACCGATTCAAAACTGAAGTGCGCAACATCATTAAAAAAATCAAGCACACCCCGCTACCAAAGACCATCAGCAGCAGCAGGAGAAAGAAAACAAGACCGCTGACACCGAGAACCACCGCCAGCAAAGCACGAGCTGACATGGAGGAGAGAAGTCCGTCTCCAGCCCGCCATAAAATACGCCTCCAAAATAGTCAAAACAGCAGCACGCGGAGGGTGCGGCTAGCCTTCTCCGCTAGTCTGAAGTGTCCCTCCCCCTCTCCCCTCGCACGCCTGGACTGGACTGGAGCCGGGGGAGAGAAGAAAAAGTCGCCCAGGGCCGGCCAGCCGCCGGTCTCGCCGGCCTTCTCAGACCACCCGCATTGCCCTTGCCCGCCCAGCTATAAGTACTCGCCGGACAAGGCGGCCACTCACCCATCTGGGAGCAGCAGGGGCAATCTAGCAAAAGGCGCTTCTTTCCCTGTTCGCAACAGAGCCAGGAGAAGGAACTATCGGGGTTTCTTGCTTTTTTTCCTGGTAAGAACAAGATCCATTCTGATTCGTCACCTTCTCCTTTGGAAAATGCTTGGATTGCACATTTGCGGCGTATCTTCGTGACGCCCACTGCTAGTGTTCGGCTGCTAGGTCATAATGCCAAGACATTGCGGCCGGTTGTGTTCGAGATTTGGTTGGTTGTTCTAGCATCCGTCTAGCTCAATCAGCTGCAGGTTTTAACATCTCAGCGTTTGTTCGCTTGCTTACGGTCGCAGGGTTCAGTGGTGGTAGCTGCTGCTGAAGCAAAGATTTGGGCCGAAGCGGGGATGGCATTCGCGATCTCCGACGAGCTGCTCGGCACCTTCGTGCCGATTGCCGTGTACTGGCTCTACTCAGGGCTGTACGTCGTGCTGGACGGGCTGGGGATGGACGACTATAGGCTCCACCCCAAGGGGGAGGAGGTCTGGAACATTGTTTCGAAGTGGACGGTCTTCAGGGGCGTCCTCGTCCAGCAGGCGTTCCAAATCGCTGTCTCCCTTCTTCTATTCACGGTAAAATTCCTCTTTGCAGCATCTAATATACCAATAAAAGATTGTAATTTTCAATGCCAAACTCTCCTACATGTGTGATTAGGATTTGGTACTAGTATTTTGTTAGTTCTTTTCCAGATGCTCTACTTCGTCCTTGGTAAATAGACCGTTGTTCCAGATGGTTTGATAGACATTGTATTTTCTTAAGAAAATGTGGTGTTCTGTATTCATGCCTTGGCAATTGATGAATGTAATTAGTAGGTTCAGGACAGATCTTTGAGGTTAACTAATGACTTGAACTGGTTTACTGTTATTACTGTCTGGTGAACATGTGTGAAGCTTAATTCTTAAGTAAACAGAAGTACCTTTCCTATTTGCATCATAGAGAAAATTCACAATGGGAACTTGACTGTTACTTCCAGTGTTACAAAAGTAAACTGAAAGTTGATGACAGTGGACTTTATGAGCCATTTAAAAGTTTTGACTAGTACCCCTTGGGTTTACCAAATATGACTGCAGAAGCCTCTTCTGCGAAAAGTGGGTTTATAATTATGAAATTTGACCTGTGAAAAGTGGGTTTATAATTATGAAATTTCCTGGAACTGCAGGTTCTTGGTGATGAGAGTGGGACTGTTAGGAAGCAACCTCCGGCTCTGATAATAGCATTGCAATTTATCATTGCAATGTTTGTCATGGACACATGGCAGTACTTCATGCACAGATACATGCACATCAACAAATTCTTGTACAAGCATGTCCACTCTAAGCACCACACTCTTGTGGTCCCCTACGCATTTGGAGCTCTCTACAACCACCCCCTGGAGGGACTCATCCTGGATACAATTGGTGGTGCACTCTCGTTCCTCATCTCTGGCATGACCCCAAGGACCGGCATATTCTTCTTCTCATTCGCTACCATCAAGACCGTCGATGATCACTGTGGTCTGTGGCTCCCTGGGAACATCCTCCATGTTTTCTTCAGCAACAACAGCGCTTACCATGACATCCACCACCAGCTCTATGGCAACAAGTACAACTTCTCGCAGCCCTTCTTTGTCATGTGGGACAAGATTCTCGGAACATACATGCCTTACAGTCTGGAGACACGCAAGGGAGGTGGGTTTGAGGCACGACCGGTTAAGCTCAGTCAAGCAGAGCAGACCAAGGCTGATTAAGCGGTGTTGTTTCTGCTGTTGTCTACTACTTGCCCAGATTTTTTTTTCTGACTCCATTTGTGTTGTAGAAGTATTTTCCTGTCCATATAGTAAAATCCTTTAGGCAGTAGCCAGCTTGTTCCAAAAGATATAGCAAACAAAACATCTTGTTAATGAAGATCCACTCATGTTTGTTTCCTCTTGGTTGTGTTTGTGCCTGACAATGAGATCTGATATTTGTCTGAATGCAACAGTGAGCTGGTCATCACGCTCTGAATATCCTTTACTGCGCTGATGCTGAGTCATGCTGATGCTTTGCAGTTTTAGATTTTGAAATGAGGTGGTGTGCTGTGCTTATGGCCCAGGCTGTCGGTTGGCAAGTGCCAGCCTGAAAAAACGTGGTTCTGGCTATTCCCGGCATCTGGATAGCATGATCTGGAGTGGACGACTCCAAACAGCATTGCCCACAGGAAAGTGGAGTGGAGCTCAGACTTATGTGCACACAGAATGATTTGCAAGACTTATGTGCCCTCGCCGCCAGCCTCTCAAACCTCCAAAATCTCTCCTCATCCTCTAGCAACCTCTGGCCAGAAGCACTAATATATGATGATGCCGTATTAGCGTTTCCGCAAAATAAATTCACATCAAATTCCTTCTCTTCTCTCCACTCTTCACCTAACCCCCTTTCTCCCTTTCGCACCAAGCTGGTTTCTTGAGAGATGGTTCCGCTGGTTTCCTGAGGGATGGTTCCTTGTTTCTCTTCTAGCTCTGTTGCCACATGTTCTTTTACTTGGACGACACCTTTAATTTACTTATCTTCGGTTCATTGGTCCGAGCAATCTACTGCTAAGGAAAGCAACAATCATTCGACCGAAACAACATAACGTAAACATCATATCAACCCAGTGCATCATTTATTCAGGGTTAGGAGAATGATAATCTCAGCATATGTACAAGCATAACAATTACTACGACATATTCTCACAAGTGTTCCTCAAGCACACAAAATGTACAGCATAAAGGCTACCATCTTATTGGACAGAAAATAAGTAGGCAAGGCAACTAGATTACAGTGAGTCCGATTTAACGTGTCCAAGGCGGGGAGTCATCTGGCGTACCGATAGACGACTTCAGTAGGTCTTAAGCTTGGGATTTCAGGAAATCTGGCTGATTCGTAACTGATCTAACCCATGCCCATTTGTGGTCATTCACATTGACAGGGTTCTTTGCCACAGCAACATCTTCCAGTGGTATGTAACTGTAGGTCCCATTTATCGGACCAGGTACAAAGCCAGTAAACCCAGCCATGACTCCATGGATCGCTGAATGCGCCAGCAATGTGCAATACAAATTGTCGGTGGCATTTGCAGGAACCGCTCGGATCATGTAGGTAGGGTCGATGTACTTGACAGTGAACAGCTCATTGGGGTGTTCTCTCTTCCACCATCTGCCCAGCTCTGATTTCAGCCACGGTCCCACGTCAAGAAACACAGTGTTGCCAGACTCATCCTGCTCCCGCTTCTGATCATCGGTCCTGGGAATCAATTCCTGACCAGCTCCTTCAGCAACCACAACGACAGCATGCCCCTTCTTCTTGATCCGCCCATATAGGAACTCAAAAAGGCCCCCCTTGCCTTCCAGGTAGAAATCAACCTCTGGAATCAAGCAGCAGTCTACATCACGGCTGCTCAGGGTGGCATGGAGGGCGATATGGCCTGTGCTCCTTCCCATAAGTTTGACAAGGCCTACGCCATTGACGGCGCTAACAGCCTCCACATGCGCTGCATCAATCGCCTGCTGAGCAATCTCCACTGCGGTCTGGAAACCAAACGACCTGTCAATGATGCCAATGTCATTGTCCACAGTTTTAGGGATCCCAGTAATGGATATGTTCAAGCCACGGCGCTTGAGCTCTTGAAAGATTGCCACGGCACCTCTCATGGTTCCATCCCCGCCGATCGCATATATCTTCAATGAAAAGAAATGTTTGAATGCGATCAGTTTAGCTTATATCGAAGCACGTGCATTTGCAGAAACACTCAAACACGCGTGTAAGAAGGGGATCAATTGGCATGCTAAACCAACATTATTTTGATCCCGTTGTGAATAAACAGCTCAATAAGGCATAGCCTACTCAGCCACTGTGAACCCTGAAATCTCGTACTATTCTACTGTACTAGCACCCATGAACATCTAAGATTCACAGTTGGTCTCAATTTTAACGGCGTAAACTGAAAATAGTATATTACATTAAGCCTTGCTGAATGCTGATCCCAACTTTACAAAAAAAAAAAAAATGCTTAAAGAGTTGGTCTCACCTGCGTATACCCGCGCGCGACGATGCCGTCGACGATCTTACCGAGATCGAAGCCACCCCGCGTGGTCTTCAGCACGGTCCCCCCTTTCTTATGCCAGTCGTCGACGGCGGCGGGGTCGAGCCTGACGTGGTCCTCATCGGCGCCGTAGAACCCGCGGTACCCCGCGGCGACGCCGAAGACGTGGCGGACGCCGTAGAGCTCCTGGAGCCCGACGACGAGCTCCCTGAGCACGGTGTTGAGCCCGGGGCAGAGGCCCCCGCAGGTGACGAGCGCGGCGCGGGCCGCGGCCGGGTCGACGGCGAGGTCGCCCCGGGGCCCCGCGCGGCGGTAGGCGATGAGCGGGGAGGGTGCGGCGGCGGCGAGGTCGAAGAAGGCGTGGCGGAGGGAGACGTCCCCCGGAGAGATGTAGAAGGTGGCGGGCGGGTGGAAGTAGGGGTGGCGCGAGATGGGGTTCGGGACCGCCGCCGGCGGCGGGGCCGCCGGGGAGGAGGCGAGCGCCGAGGGCAGGCGCGGCACGTCGCGGAGGGTGAGCGGCGGGAGCGTGATGGTGGTGCTGGTCGGAGCGGTGCCGTCGGCGTCGGCGCCGACGGAGATCGGGGCGGTGGGGTCCATGTGTCGGCGACTGCGAGCGATGTGGGAGGGGCTGCGCGGCGGGGTGGGAGCGGGCGACCGAGAGGGACGGTCAAGGGGAGGAAGCGGAGTGGGGGTTTTAGGTTTAGGAGGGCGCGACGCGTGGCGGTTTCATTGGAGACGATTGAGCTTCCAGAAACTGGGGAGACGCCGTGGCATCGGCGCGTGACTTCAGATAAAATGGCCACGTAAACACTGTTAGGCACCGCACGGCGTAGCCTCGAGTCGACACGTCCAGGCCGTCTCTATGTTTCTGTGGCCTGGCGCGAAACAAAAAATGTGGTCCAATACTTAAAAAATACAAATAATTAATCAAAATAGGAATAACATATTTTCTACTCTTTTTCTTCTTGCGTTTTTTATAATCGGAATTATATTTTCTAACTTTAGAAAACATAGAAAACAGAATTAATCTCCTTGTTTCAAGAAGAACAGACCAGACCAAAAGAAATTAAACTACTACCTAGTATGTTGATAGAATTTTTATTTTATTCATTTAGGCTTAGTTGTTGCCCAGTAGGCTTGTTGCAATTGTAATTTTTCAACAAATAGATTATTGAATAAACTATTATTTAATTGAAGCAAGGAGTCATAGCGGCATAGTCCTCCAATGGACTGAATGGTGATACGGTACCTGAATTGAGGATTGAAGTCGATGTTGATTAGTTCATCAGTTGATGGTGTGAGCCGTGAGTAACTGACTGAGACGTGATGCCTACTAACCGCTGCTTGCACTGTCTCACATTGGGTTGGGACTTGGGACTCAATCTGTCTAGGACTGCAGGTAGCAGGCGGAGTAGTACTGCAGGAGCTAGGAGAGTTGGAGGATCGGCTACACGCTTGGCGGCGGATCGGCAGTTCGGCTTCCACATCCGCGTTTCTGAGTTCAACAAATAGAAGCCCAATAGACCAATTCGTCTAGAGAAATAGTTAAATGATGAGGGCCCTAAAATTTCGGAGGCTCTGTGCTGTCGGCCCACTTGCGTTGGGCTTTCGACGGGCCTGGACACGTCAAGGCGTCGTGCACCTAATCTCGTTTTGTTTAGCGTAATTTATATACCGTAATCTCGTTTTGCTCCATTAAGTATCGTCCGTGTAAGTGCAATGTAGCTCCGTATAAAAAAAACAACCTTTCAAGGGTATACCGCTAGGGCTCATTTGAAACACGAAAATATTTCTTGTTCCCAGCGTTTTTATGTGAAATTGAACGAAATTTCTATATTAATATTGTGAAATTTCTGTGTTTTAAAGGAGTCCTAAATGATAAAATATGGGCTTCGTTTTCCGATCGATCCAAACCATACACCGAGCATAGATTATCCACGGTTAATTATAGGCCGACTGTACGTGCCACCTGACAATTCAAAAGATTATGATATGAATTTTCATTTCTTGTAGCAAGAAACCAGACAAATAAAAAAGTCATCAGAGTGATTATTGTGATATTGATATTTATTCACTTCCACAACGTATATTTTTTTTATCGAATACGCAGGAGAGTTGCGCATCTTTGCATTAAGAAGAAAGAACACTCATTACAACAACGCACCCGGTCTCGACCAGTGCTAGCGGGGTAACCAACTCAAAGACGGGAAATTCTCACAAAGAGCAACAACCGACTCAGACCCGACCTAAAGACACAGGCTACACTAGAGTGAACCCGAGGTCGCCGAGTAGCGGGGCGCCACCTAGACACCAGAGTTCAGCGAGGCTTCGAGCGGCCCCGACGATCTGCGCCGGTTGCTCCGCTGCTCCGTCGAAACAACGTCTGTTTCTCTCCTTCCAAAGAATCCAGCACACCAAGCCAAACAAGGTGTCAGCCCCCCACCGGAGCGGCGCCGCCCAGCTCACTTTGACGCACCGCCACCAACCCAACAACGTGGCTTCGTCGGCCGTTGGTGTCTGGACCGCAATCTCCCAGTATGGCCGTCCAGACGCTCTTCACAGTTCTGCAGCTCACCAACAAGTGGTCATGGTCTCTGGGGCGTCATCGCAGAGGAAACATGCCTCCCTCGCGTCCAGCCCATGGCGGCGTCGCCGGTATGACGTCCACAGTCGCCGGTGCACGGCAAGCCACAGAAAGAGCTTGACTCGCAGCGGCAGCCAAGACTTCCAAATGAGCTCATGACCAGGGAACACGGACAAACCCTGGTGTAGCATTAGGTAGGCCGACTTGGTGGAGTATTGGCCATCCGCTGTCCACCGCCAGATCACCTTGTCCTCAATGTTCTCGAGCAAGGCAACGTTGTCCAACTTAGCCCAAAGCGCAACGTAATCCTCCAACACTGCCACCGTGAGTCCACCAACGATCCCGCCGGTCCAGGCTCTATCCTCCAGTCCCTCCGCCACCGTTAACGTCTTGGCAATCCTTCTCGGGATCACGACGACGAGGGCCAGGGCGAAGTCCTTGATAGCCTGCCCGTCAAGCCACCGGTCACGCCAGAACAACGTCCTGCGCCCGTTCCTAACAGAGACGGTGATGGAGGCTTCAAAGAACTCGCGGACTTCGGACGCCACTGAGATCGGGAGGCCGGACCAGATTCTGTCCTCACTAGCCCGTTGCAGCCATAGCCATCTGGTTTGCAACGCGTGGCTGAGCAGCTTGAGGTCCGGCACGCCTAGCCCCCCGAACAACGTCGGCCTGGTGACCACGGGCCACGCCACCAAGCATTTTCCGCGGATGGATTGGTCACTCCCTGCCTAGAGAAATCGCCTACACATTGCATCAATCTCCACTCGAGCCCAAGCTGGCAACTTGTTCGCCATCATGGCGAAAATGGGCATGGCCATGAGCACAGATTTGATCCATACTAATCTGCCACTCCTAGCCATCAGCGGCCCAACGCAGGCAGGCAGCCGCTTCTCAACTGCATCGACCATCACATGCACCGCGGATTTGGGCAGTGCGCCGGAGCTTAGAGGCAGCCCGAGATAGCGCACCGGAAATGCAGCAATCTGGCACTCGAGGATACTAGCGACCGCTGCTGATTGCTCATCGTCCACGTTGATCGGTGTGACTGAACACTTGGACAAATTTGTCAACAAACCAGAGGCGGCGCCGAATGAGTGAAGGATTCGCTTGATCGCCGAGGCCTCGGGCGATGAAGGCCCGATGAACACAACAAAGTCGTCCGCGTATAGACTGCAGAGGTGACGAACCTGCGGCAAGCCCGGCCTCGACACCAGTCCCCGGTGCGCAGCCTCACTGAACAACCGATTCAACGCGTCTATTGCCATAATGAACAACATGGGCGACAAGGAATCCCCTTGCCGGACTCCACGAAGGTGCTTGATGTCAGCTCCAGGTCGACCGTTCAGTAGCACTCGAGACGAGACTGAGGATGACAGGATAGAAACCCATCCGCGCCATCTCGCACTAAAACCCACTTTCTCCATGACCTCGAGTAGGAACGCCCACAAGAGAGTATCAAAGGCCTTGGAGATGTCGATCTTGAAGAGCAATCTACTAACTTTTTTCCTCCGAAATTCGGCTGCCAAGCACTGCACGAACTTATAGCTATCATGCAACGTGCGCCCCCGGGTGAAAGCTGTCTGATTGCAAGAGACCAACCCCGGCAGGTGTGGAGCGAAACGAGCGGCCAACAACTTAGACACGAGCTTCCCGAAACTGTGAATCATGGCGATCGGCCTGTAATCTCCCGGATGAGCAGCATCCTCCTTCTTTGGCAAGAGGACTATCAGGCCGTTATTCAGCTTCTCAAACCCCTCACCAAACCCGGCATGAAACCGTCGCAACGCCTCCATGATCGCTGGCTTGATGACTGGCCAGGCAGCCTTGTAGAAGGCTCCTGTGAACCCATCCGGCCCGGGCGCCCGATCTGACGGCATATCCTTGATGGCGCACCAAACTTCCTCCTCAGTGAAAGGCCCGTCAATGCCAGACAGGTCGGCCGCAACGTACCAATCGCGTCTAGATCAAGACCGTGCGGCCTTACCGGCATCGAGGCAAAGACCGCCAGAAAATGATTGTGAAGCACCCGCTTCATGTCCGGGAAGGTGGTGGTCGTGCAGCCGTCACTCATCAAATTGGGTATGTAGATCTTCCTCTTGCGGCCCCTTGCCACTAGGTGGAAAAACCGGGTGTTTGCGTCCCCCTCTGCGATCTGCCGCACCCTCGCTCTCTGACAGGCAATCGTTCTTGACAGCGAAGAAAGGTCCAGACAGCGGTGCTTAAGCGTGCTACGGAGATCGCACTCAGCCACGGACAGCCGGCGGAGCTCCTGTGCTTGGTCGAGTTTGAGGATTACCGCGCGCGCCATGGCTAGCTGATCGCGGATCAGCCCCACCCTCGTCGCGGACCAACTCTGCAGCGCCTTGATCAAGTTCCTGAACATATCATCCAGCCTGCAGTAAGGGTCAGAGCTAGCGATGGTGCACCTCCATCCCGCCGTCACGGCCTCCTGGAAGCCGTCGAACCCCGGCCAGAAGCACTCGAAGTGAAACCGTGGCTTGCAGGGCACGCGGACGTTCGTCTGTAGCAACAACGGCGAATGATCGGAGGTATCCGTCGAGAGCGCTTGCAGCGACGCGTTTAGGAACAACTCATCCCAACAGACCGTTACCAGCACCTTGTCGAGCCGAAACAACGTGGGCAGTCCTTCTCGTTGCTCCAAGTGTAGCGGCGGCCGTGAAGGTGCAGGTCTTGGAGCTCCAACTCAGCCACGCACTGTCGAAACCGCCTCATAGCACCCCTGTTGATGCAGTCGTTGTTCTTGTCCTCCGCGGAAAGGATTAGGTTGAAGTCGCCTAGAATGGCCCACGACCTAGCGCAATCACAACGGACGACGGATAGCTCCTCCAGAAACAGCTCCTTGTGCTGCTGGTCTTGCGGCCCGTAGACAGCCGTAAGCCACCACGGCTCGCTACCTCCATGGGAGAGGACGCGAACGGTGAGCGTGAAACACCCCACAAGAACGTCGCCGAGTGAAAGTTCAGGCCCTCGCGCGAGGATCCCGCCCCTCGTCTCACTAGCAGGCAAGAAGGCATAGTCAACGAAGTTCATCCACATGTCGAAACTACCAACCACTGATCTACAGAGTCTAACTTAGTCTCTTGGATACAAACTATGTCAGCTCTAACATCCTCCACTAACAAGCGCAAACAATCTCTCCGAGCCCTGGAGTTGAGACCCCGGACATTCCAACACAAGATCTTGATATTGTCCATTAAGACGAAAGCAATCGGGAGCGGCGGATCAGCTCATTCAAGCGATCACGACCGAGCATCGCCCTGATGTGGCTCTCCTCGAGTCCCTCTAAGAACAGGCTGTTGTATTTCTTCACTGCTGATGCCGTCGCTGCAGCGATCCCAGAGGTGAGGCCCAGCTTCGGCGGGCATGGGTGGAACACCGGCCCGCGCTCATCGTCGGAGGAAGACAGCATGCCCGGCGACGACGAAGCCGACCCCGGCGAGAAGTCCCAAACACTGCGCAGATGAATGATAGCGTTGTACCGCATTGTACCTTTCTTTCTTAGGTAGAGCGGAAGATGATCAAAGATCCGATGAAGCACCGGATCCTCATGCTCGACGCGGCACTCGTTCTCGGTGATGAGAAGTGCCACGGACCTCGGAATGTGGCTTGGGTCCGCCGTCCATGCCGTCAGACGGAAGGACGACATGTCGGACTTGTCTGCTGTCTCGTCGTTCACCTTCTCGATCCAGCACACCGGGGCAAGATCTTGGCAGCAGTATCCAACTCCCACGCATGAGGCGGGATCCCCACGATGTCAATGGTGACCTTGACGAGCAGCTCTTCCGGGACGGCGTGCGCGAGCCGTGTCCACGGCCGCAGCACCAAGCGCGTCGCCCCGACGGGCACAGTGCCTGCACGGAACAAGAGCCCACGCACCTCTGGCCCCATCGGCAGAATGAGGAAGCTGTCGAGACAGAACGCCTTGATAGCGAAGTCGCCGGCACTGGCCCCTGGAACCGCTTCCAAGGCGGCCAACGCGGCTTCCATCCTCACAGCCACCGTGGAGTCCACCGCAATGGCCACCAGTGCT
Organism: Paspalum notatum; assembly: GCA_022530915.1. Lineage (NCBI taxonomy): Eukaryota > Viridiplantae > Streptophyta > Magnoliopsida > Poales > Poaceae > Paspalum > Paspalum notatum. Next base: position 35,212,755 of record CM039689.1, read on the forward strand.
GCGGCCAACCTCCCTTCCTCGGCGTCGATGGCGGCAGACCTCCCAATGATGCAGGTAGCACTAAGGGGTCTGGTCAGCGGGTGCCCCCACGCTAGGCCGTAGGCCTCTCCAACAGCAGGTCACCTTCCTCCACCCCCGCCGAGCCGCTCCGGTGAAGGAGGTGGCGAAGGAGTCGGCCCCTAGGCCCGCTCACCGCGCGGCGTAGGCGGACCATCTCCGTGCCCGTGGAAGAAGCTGCGCGACGTGCCCTCACCAGTACCAGCGGCGGTAGCGATCCACGCGCCACCCGTAGGCACTGGAGAACATCCTCGTGCCAGCCGGTCCGAAGACGACGGCGGCGACGGTCTCTGCTGCCCAACGGCCGCTCCGCCACGCTGCTCTCCCAGCTTGGCCTTCACGCTCCTCTCACCAGCGGCAGTCACCGGCTTCCTCGGTCGCTTGCAGTCGCGCGCAAGGTGGCGGAACCCATGACAGTGTATGCAGCGGCTGGGGAGGCGGCAGGTGGCGACGCGATGCCCATACGACAAACACTTGAGGCACCTGCCGAGCATCTCCGCGGGGAGCTTGGACGCGGCCGGAGGTGGGCTGACACCCGCCTGACTCCCGAGAAGGCGCCACTGCTGCGGCAAGACCTGCCTCCAGCCATCCTCGTCTGGCGGCGAGAACCTGCCATGGCGTGGCGAGCCCGAACCGAGCCGCAGAGGCGCGGGGATGCGGCCATCACCGGCCAACGGAGCCCTCGGACCCACCGCCGTAGCAGCAGGCGCCTGCTTGCCCTCCACGACGACTGGCCGGGTGCGACGTTTCCCGCAGCGCTTGCCACGTCTGTGTCGCCGCGCCTTCTTGGACGGCCCGGGAAGCCCGGCATCCACTTCGGAGGCAACCTCCGAAGCGGCTGCGGCAACTGGCTCCGCCACGCAACCCCCCCAGGAGGGCGTCCCTATAAGGAAAGGGCGACCCACCGGAGTAGGACTCAAGCTTGTCGGGGAAGATCTCAGTCCAGCGCAGACTCTTGGAGCGGCCAACCGAGGAGCGCGCCGGGAAGAAGGGAGCAGCGTCAGGGGAAAGGGCGGAGGTTCCTTTACCTGCAGGGGAGGGGGCTGGGAGGGTAGACGCCGGGGCCGGAGCGGCCGTCGGCGGGGAGCGGGGGGAGCGCTCCATCGATGCGGCCGAGCTGACGGATGACTTCTAGGAGGAGCTGCTAAACGAAGGGATGAGGGGACCCGGGGCTCATCAGGCGGTGGCGGTGCCGCCGGAAAGGAGGCGGCCGGCGGCGGGTCGGGCGCAGGACCTGACCTTCAAGCAGCTAAGCTAGCAACTAGCATTTGGTTTAGTACGGTTGGCCGTGCACACGTACATTTACAGTCCGTAGATTTTACCAGCTCGATCGGCTGATGATGCTCCGCCGTACGGTTTTTCAAAAGCTGACTGGAAACATAAAGCTCTTTCAACTGAATTCACAGTTCCAGACCCTTGCGTGCAAAGCCGGTTAAATTCTTGCTCTCGCGTTTGTATATGTATTCTGCATAAGAACAAAAGTAGGTCCAAACTTCAAAGCGATACAAAACACCCTCAAAAAGAGTAACACAGCACAGGCCTAAATAGCAAGGATGTAAAAAAAAAAAAAAAAAAAAAAGGCAAAGGTCCATCTCCGAAGAAGCCAAGCCCCTACCGTTCAGTGAAAGGGGTTCAATATAAAGCGCAGATTTGTTCACACTGGCATCCAATCAGGTGCCTGAACACCATAGCATCAAAATGGCAAGAAAGAAAGAAAATAAACTTGAAGGAACTGAGTTCATCAAGCAAGCAAAAACAGCAGCTCATCCTGCTAGGTGCTAGGCCGTCGACCACCACCGATTATGTATAGTAATCAAGTGGAGCAACATACAGAAAAAAAATGAGCAAAGCAAGAACAATATTCAGCTACCAATTATGTAGGTTTCATATGAAGGCCGTCTTCGCCCGATGGCGTCCAAGGATATCGTAACAAAAGGGTATGCTCCCTCCAGGTCCTAAAAGAGTGTTGTTTTAGAAAAGCTAGAAGTCAAACTTTTAAAATTTTGACTATATATAACTTTTATATTATTTAGTTTTGAATGTTGAAAGTCATATGTATAGATTTGTCTTAACGAGTACTTTTATAAAAGTATAAAATTTTTATGATACTAGCAAATGGTCCGTGCGTTGCTACGGGGGCAACTAAAATTTTTAAAGCAGCATGTATATACATAATACACTTGCATTACCACAAATGAACAATGGTGCCTCAGTTCCACTAATAATTGATTCAGCATAAAGATCATACGTATATTCAAAAGTTCATGACCTTCCCCATTTTGCACGTAATCCTACACTTTTTATCCCATTTCTTTATATATTTAAATAGCGTTGCAAAAACCATCCATGACATCTGTCCTACAGTTCTCTGGCATCCTCAAAATCGATTCATTTAGCAAACCGACCTTGTGAAATATTATTGTTGTAATTACCTCACGGCCACCGTTGAAAAACGTGAGCTAGCCATTTATGAGACCGAGAAATTCCGACACAGCCCTCTGCAAGGCTCCCCTCAAAGCACTGGGCACACAATCAGGTTGTTGACTTAATATCGGCATAGACCCTCCGCCATATGGTCAAGATGCTTCTCACATTAGTAGCCTTATCAGTAGCATCTTCATCGTCTCATGTTCAGTTCAACAATCTTAAGATATTACCTACAAAAGCACAATGTTACCAATATCACACATTGTCAGATCTCATAATAAATACCATGAAGGCATGAATTAAACTTTCAAGTATTTCAGCGAAGAAAACAGAAACAGTGCAGATGAAGAGAAACACAATGTAAAGAATCATGTTATGGAGAAAAGTACGGCTAGACAACCTAATCCTATCTGATATTCAATTGTGATAGCTAATAACTGGCATGCATCCTTTTTATGTTGAGTTAATTCTTCCCTAGGCATAAAGGGCACCTGAACCTGTCCCTGCCCATCAGCCCTGACGAGTTTGCATAACTCTAGGTCCAAGTATGACTTCTCAGAATAGTCATCAATATCCGATAAAGGCAGATAGGTCCAAAGACAAGTCAGAAAAAATATAAAAGAAAAAATTGGGGAGGCAAGGAATAGCTCACATATTTGCTCTAATCATCTATCAGAAATTACGACCATAGGGAAAAAAAGGTCCAGCTTTGCAGGACGAAGAGTGAAGGGAAGAAGATGCTGTTGTGTAACCAATATCCCCACTGCTAATTCGCAAATCTCAATCTATAACTCCTACAATGCAATAGAATGGGGCAGAAAAATTCAGTAAATTACCCGATTAGGTGTCATCATAGAAGATGGAATGGCTTGCTGACAGGGCCCAAATGAACCTGCACAATCAACAACAACAACAACAACAAGCCTTTTTAATTCCAAGCAAGTTGGGGTAGGCTAGAGTTGAAACCCAAACCAAACTGCTAGAAACGAGAAAAGTTTTTTTTTTTTTGAAAGATCACTTTCAACAAGAAAACAAAGGTTTTAAAAGATTTTTTTTTTGTTTGAGAAGCACATAGAAGAGCCTAGTCAAGGCTCGGGTACGTGGATAGCTGCTTTCCAAGCCGCTCTATCCAAGGCTAACTCTTTCACTATATTCCAATCTCTTAGGTCTCTCTTAACTGCCTCTTCCCATATCAAATTTGGCCTGCCCCTGCCTCTCTTCACATCATTGTTTCGCCTTATGATGCCGCTATGCACTGGTGCCTCTAGAGGTCTTCGTTGCACGTGCCCAAACCATCTTAGTCGGTGTTGCACAAGCTTTTCTTCAATTGGAGCTACCCCAAGACGATCCCGTATCTCGTCGTTTCGAACTCGATCCATCCTTGTATGCCCACACATCCAACGCAACATACGCATCTCCGCAACACCTAATTGTTGAATATGTCTTCTTTTAGTGGGCCAACATTCTGCACCATACAACATCGCAGGTCTAATAGCCGTCCTATAGAATTTGCCTTTTAACTTTTGTGGTACCCTTTTGTCACATAGAACACCGGATGCTTGACGCCATTTCATCCATTCCGCTTTGATTCTATGGCTAACATCTTCATCGACATCCCCGTCTCTTTGTAGCATCGATCCCAAGTAACGAAAAGTATCCTTCTTGGGCACTATCTGACCTTCCAAACTCACATCTCCTGCCTCCTGTCTAGCGGAACCGAAGTCACATCTCATATATTCAGTTTTAGTCCTGCTAATTCTAAAGCCTTTCGACTCTAGAGTCTGCCGCCACAACTCTAGTTTCCTATTTACCCCCGCCTGGCTTTCATCCACTAGTACTACATCATCAGCGAACAGCATACACCACGGGATATCTCCTTGTATATCCCTAGTGACCTCATCCATCACCAAAGCGAAAAGATAAGGGCTCAAAGCTGATCCTTGATGTAATCCTATGTTAATTGGAAAGTCACTTGTGTCACCGTCAGTTGTTCGAACACTAGTCACAACCTTGTTGTAAGGGACAAAATCTTCTCTTAGAACGAAACCTGGTCGCAAACACTACCGGTTAGGCACTCCACATCATCATGACGTGTCTTTAGCTTGCGCCACCGTTATGGATGCAAGAAAATAATTCTGCCAAGTTATCAGACACTAATTTCCTGAGCTTGTTACAAATCCCAGCTGCCAAGTATTTGCAAGAACAATGGGCAATGGGTTCTGTTAAGTTTGAGTATGCACTGCAGAACATCAGTGGCTCTTTTATCCTAATCCTGCAGGGTCTCAAATTTAATGAGCTTGATACAAACACCATAAGCAATCTTCACGAGCTTCCCGTTGTCAAGTATTAGAAGAAAAGTGAGAAGTTTGCTATATTGAGTTCAAGAATGTACTACAAACATGAGTGGTGCTATATTATTCTAATCTTATAGGGCCTCAAATTCTTGAACCTAATATAGAGTTTAGTTTGGCGTCAGCCTGCATGATTGATCAAAGTCATGGCGGTTGCAACAAGACAGTTCACATCAGGAGTAGCCATGGTAAAATCATAGTAGTGACAAACCATCATTGTTCATTTAATTGAGCAGCTACAACTATAGTGAAAAACTGAAAATTAAAACGGGGCTGATTGTGGTGCCAAAGGGTGAGCAAGGGCCTGATCCAGAGAATACTCTTGGGAAGGTAATCATTCATTTGGTGGCTAAAGCAGAGTACTCTGGTATTTTACATTTGCTCTAACATGAGTTCTAGGTAGCTGTATCTCCAAGCCATACACAATTCACAATTGAAGCAGAACTGAACATTCATTGTGGGGGACGCCACCATAGGGACGAGTAGGAGCCCAGGTACGAGCGACTGGTTTTGGACTACTTCGCCGCCGGTGAGGCCAGACCAAGATCCACGCATTTGACCCAGGGAGCAGGCGGTGGTGGCGGAGGATTTGGTCAATAAGGAGGAAGTAGTGGATCTGGAGTAGGCTCACCTGTTGGAGGAAGGGGACATGCAAGAGACCGCGGATGGGTTTCTATGGCGGCGGAGCGCGGAGCCCGACGCGGACCTCCTCCTCGACCCGGACGGCGAGTTCGCCTTCTCCGACCTCGACTTCCCCTCGCTCTCAGACGACTCCCCGGCCGCCTCCCATCCCACCCCGGCGCCTGCGCCGCCGCCAACGCAGCCAGCGGTCCCCCGCGCCGCGTACGCCCGGCGGGGCCCACACCATGAGCCTCTCCCTCGACACCGCCTTCTTCGTGGACCTCGCCTTGCAGGGCGCGAGGAGCGGGCACAAGAAGAGCGGCTCTATGGACGGCGCCACCGCCCACGCTGGCCCGGCCCCTACTCCTGCCCCGCCGGCGCGGCCCCCCTCCTCCTCCCCTTGCGGCCTGTCCTCTCCGCGCAGCCGCCGGCGCGGCTCCTCCTCCTCCCCGGCGGGGGCGACGTGCAGCAGGAGGTGAGGGGGGCAGCGTGGGAGAGGCTGTGTGGGACGGGAGTGGGGGGCGAGGCGGCGCGGGACGGGGGAGGGGCGGTGGGACGGACCGCAGCAAAGGTCCGTTGCAGCCTTGCAGGGCGTGGAGGTACGGACACGGACCACGGTCCGACGAGCGAAGGAGGGAACCATAAGAACTGAAATTTCAGGAGCAGAGATTTTTATTCTAATAAAAACATTGGTCAAACTTATGTTTGGAAGACCGTGTCGATGTCTAAAACGACACTCTTTTGGAACCTGGAGGAAGTACATTTTATATCACGTAAAAATTGCGATACACCGTCCAAGGATATCGTTCAAAACTCAAATCAATTATTAAGGCATTTTAACAGCTTGAAATGGAAAAAAAAAACTCAAAAATGTAAAGTTGTAGATCGCCGTCAAAGGTTACAATTCGGGTGTAAAAATCATTTCTATAGATAACACCACACGAAGAATGTATGCTTTGTCGAAGGCGAGGAGCCTCCCGATGATGACACCCTCAAAACACTAGATTCTCATACTCAGAGAGGTTAGCAATATGCTACTCCCGGTGATATGGCTTAGTTCATTTTTAAAGAGAAGAAATAAAAAACGTCAAAAAAACACGGAGAAAGCATTTAGTTATTAAAATTGGTTTATAAATAAATAAAAATGCCTGCTCGGTCCACGTCCCAACCGGCCCCGTGCGGCCGTTGTTGTGCTCCATCCGGAGGCCGGAATTCCGGATGCGTCTGGACTTCTGGAGTCCTGGTCTGGACTACCGGAGACCGCACAAAACGCCAAGACGGCACGCCACTTTTTCCCCAAACCGAAACAAACAGCCCCGCACCGCACGGCGCACGCTTCCTCCTCCTTGCGTCACGTAACCACGTCTCCTCCGCCGCCCCCGCTTTCTCCTCCTTCCCTTCCCCCCTTGCTAAGCAACCCCTCTCTACTCCCCTCCTCCCCGCCGGCCTCCCCCCGCGCGCGAAATCCCCCCTTCCCTGCCCCGCCGTCCTTCGCCCGACCACCGCCACCACCCACCGGAGATGTCGTACGCCTACCTCTTCAAGTACATCATCATCGGCGACACAGGTCCGTCCCGTCCCGTCTCGCCCCCTTCTCCGTCCCGCCCGCGATTGGATCCACCTTGCGCGCGCCTCCCGCCTGCTGACTGCTGCTGTGCCGCGGCGGCGGCGCCGGAGGAGATCTAATCTACTCATCCGCCGCGCGCGGCGCGACGATGACTGACGACGCCTCCTCCTCCTCTGCTGCTGCTGCCTGCTGCAGGTGTCGGCAAGTCGTGCCTGCTGCTGCAGTTCACCGACAAGCGGTTCCAGCCCGTCCACGACCTCACCATCGGCGTCGAGTTCGGCGCGCGGATGATCACCGTCGACAACAAGCCCATCAAGCTCCAGATTTGGGACACGGTACGCAGCCCCCTTCCTTACTTCCCTCTCACGCATCCCTTAGGCCTTAGATGCTTCCCGATCGCCACGGGATGTACCCCTCCCTACCAATTAGGGCAACATGGTTGCTTGCTCCATTACTCGTGGCCAGCTTGAGCTACTCAAGTCTCATTGCGAGCTGGAATTGAGCTGCTCCAGCTCAATTGCATCGTGCTGACATCTGAAGCCACAATATACTAGTACTATCTGGATGTAATCTGTTTGACCGTTTTGTTGATTTAAGTTATCCTTGGTGGTTGATGCCCCACGAGGCAGCCTCCATCATTCATCTGTGCTGATGCCGATATTATGTTTTACCATTATTACAGGCCGGTCAAGAGTCGTTCAGGTCCATAACTAGGTCATACTACAGAGGCGCTGCCGGTGCTCTCCTGGTCTATGACATCACCAGGTAGTAATCCCATGATGAGTTCAAAGCTGCTTTGCTAGCCTTCTTCTTATGATCACGGTCTCCTGAATCGGCGCTGATCCTGGCATTTCCAATCCATGTTTGAACTGGCTTCAGGAGGGAGACTTTCAACCACCTCGTGAGCTGGCTGGAGGACGCGAGGCAGCACGCCAACGCCAACATGACGATAATGCTCGTCGGGAACAAGTGTGACCTGTCTCACAGGCGTGCGGTGAGCTACGAGGAGGGCGAGCAGTTTGCAAAGGAGCATGGCCTGATCTTTATGGAGGCGTCTGCAAAGACCGCACAGAACGTTGAGGAGGTGACGCTTGGTGATTCTTGCTATGTCTATGCGCATTTCAAATATCTCCCAATCTGCTCATGCAGTCTGAACCTTTGAACGCAGGCGTTTGTTAAGACTGCTGGAGCAATCTACAAGAAAATCCAGGATGGTGTTTTCGATGTATCCAATGAGGTAGCCTTTTGAATCTCAAATCTCTACTTTTGCTATGCTTAGGGGTAAAAAAAACGTTGCGAGACCCTTTGATGTTACTGGAACTTCACTACGTTCTGAACCAACATACTGTGGCCCAAAAGCCTCCCCTGAGATAAAGCCAAATACTCCTTCACCTTTCTGTTCCATTTTACTATATAGGGATTGCCTTAGGATATGGCTTGAAGCCTAAGTCTCTACTTCCATCTTGTAGAAAGCTCATTCCCTTTTTCTTAGAACTATATATACTGAAAGATTGGAGTTGGAGTGCGGTTAGCCAAACATGGAAACCAGAAAGGAGAGTATTGATAGGCACTCTGCATGTTTGTCCTTGTGATCTCTTGCAACTTGCTGTTAACTACCTAAAGACCTTGTATTCCTAGTTTATAGATACCATTAAAGGTAAAACACTAGCTTTTCGTGAAATAGCAAAAATGAATTAACATTTTAAACTAATTTCCTGGAGAAAAGTGGTTGTCTTGAGTCTTGACTCAGAAAGAGCTAGAGAAAGATTATAAGAGAAAATCATTTTGCTGGAAAGTAGTAATTAATTCTCTAATAGTGTAAATGCCATTTGCCACCTGGAACCTTGTCCTCCTCTGCAAAACGCTTGTTACCTCCCCCCTGAGCATGATCTCATACTATCTCTTGTCAAATTTCCAGTCTTATGGAATCAAAGTTGGATATGCAATCCCTGGCCAATCTGGGGGTGCTGGTGCCTCTTCTCAAGGTGGTGGCTGCTGCAGCTAATAATCTGCTAATGCCATGATGTACAAAGGCGTGTCTGTTGTGTGTCACATACCAGTTGCATTATCTTCATGTTGCTGAGTGGGAAATAGTTGCTGCTCCAGGGTGCCTTGTTATTTCGCGCACCCAAGGATTCTGTTCCCTGAACGACTTGAAAGATTCAGTTGATTTATGTCAGGTGTTTATAAACTATATGTAATTTACTTAAGACTATTGACTGACTGTTTATTACAGCCATTGAGCACCCATGAATTATGTCAGTTTGCATGTGTAAGTAAATAAAATAACAAGATGCATGGTTTGGTCTGATGCTGTTAATTTATCTGATCATAATATATGTTGTCCCTCTGGTCCTTGACATATAAACTTGTAAAGTTGTCACGGCAAATATGCATGAGGTATCACGGATAGGTGAGCCGTGAGCTTTACCAAATTAGCATCGGGCCAATGGCCGAATAGTGAAATACTCTGCTTCCAGAGGGACAGATGTACTGTTTATGATTGTGGTAGCCTTTTTTAATGGTAACTTGTTCTGTGAGTTCCTCCGTGTGTTGTGTCTTGCTGGCCTTGTTACCTGTTAGTGTCCCCGGATTTAGCGGGAGTTATCGATAATTCTCTTTGTAGTGAAGTGCGCACCGTCATCACAGTATTGGATTACCAGGCCGTGACCATATGATCCCATACTCTTTTTTGTCAATTTTGCAGGATAACGGAATCAGACTTGGAGATCTCATCATTAATCAACGTGGAGGCCCTGTCCCCTCTCCTCAAAGTAGCAGCTGCTGCAGCTAAACAGATGTACAGAGGCATCTGCGGTGTGTTAAACTCTTTTGATGTTGCTGAGTGGAAAATAGTTGCTGGTCCAGGGCGCTTCGCTATTTCTCGCACAAATGGATTCTGTTCCTGAACAACTTTAGAGAGATTCCGTTGCTTTAGGTCGGGTGTCTATATTCTCTCAGAAAATTACTTCTAGTCTCTTTACTGTCTCTATATCTAGTCATTCGGCACCCACGAATTCTGTCCGTTTGCATGTGTAAATAAAACAATAAGGTGCATGGTTTGGTCTGATGATGCTGTTAATTTATCTTATCCAAAGACGTTAAGGAACCAGTTTTCGGCGATTACGCATAAGGTATCTTGGATACACGAGATTATACTAAAAGAAACTTTCATCGTCGGGCCAGGCACTGGATCTATCTCTGCTTCTTTCTTTGCACCTGAATTTTCATTGCTCCAAGGCCCCAAAAATGGCCCAAACAGATAGTACAAGAGGAATTGCGTTTATAAACGCAATTATCTCTGCTTGTAGAGGGATAGACTCCCCGTTTATGATCGTGGTAGTTATTTTGCTTGCAACTACGATAGGTTCTTTGTGAGTTCATGGAGCATCGCACCACGTCTTGATGAATGAGGACCTTGTAGGCCAAACTACGAAAGACGGAGGTTTTTCCGGCGAAACAAAAAGAAAGAAACAAGGTTGTTATACATGGTTTTCCAGGTCGTCGGCGCGAAGAAGAACAAGGTGGCATCGCCGTAAACAGAGCTTTGCCACGGCATAAATCTAAGCGGACATATATATATATGGACGAAAGTAGAGATTTCGAGGCAAACTTCATTTTTTTTTTCACACAAGGGGACGAAAATGATACTGTAAAAAGACGAAAAAGGAACCATCACGAGCTAGCTTGTAAAAGTTTGTCTACGCTCTACACCAGCAGGCGACAGGAACTTGCACATCGATGTAGGAGCCATGGATCGATGGGATCATTTTAAGATGAACTTGCAGCAGCATCTGGCCCCTAGTACGCACGCTGTACCTAACAATTCTACACACGTACACGCACGCCTCGATCGTGTGTGTAGCTCTTCTCATCATCTATCAGTTACCCGGCCGGTTACCTGTTGTAAGGTGGAGGTGGAGCGTAGGGGCAGTCGTAGCAGGTGTGGTTGCGCCCGAGCTCCTTGACCCTGTCGTAGCCGTGCCTGAAGACGCCGAGGCCGAAGAGGACGCCGACTAGGAGCACCACGAGCAGGATCACCAGCAGGTAGCACCCCACCCACTCCTTGGTGCACCTCAGCTTGCACATCTCGTCGCCGTTCGCCTATTCGGGGTTGGCGAATGGCGATGGCTCACTTGCAGGTCTCGCAGGGGGTTCTTTCTTTCTCTCTTATCGGAGAAGCTCCAGAGAGAGTCTACAAGTGCCGCCCCTGCTGGCTGGCCTGTCTCGTCGGCGGTATGGCGACGGTATCGCTTGCCAGTGACGCTATAGCGACGCCGCCGTGTGTGTGACTAGGTGATGGGGGTGCCTTTTTCGCCTTTGTGCCATTCCAAGAATCTCAATCGCGCGCGGCGCACTGTATGGACGGAGCGGACTAACCCACGACGACACATGGCTCGAAAACCGTACGAGTGATTGCCGTTTAGAATAAGAATAGAATCATGGATAGGTGGATAATCGAGAGAGAGCGAAGGAAAGGCGCAGGCCATGTGGGAGAAGTTAATTCGGAAAGGGCAAGTGAGCGGCCGTGTACCGTTTCTTTTGCCTCCACGACCGGGTGGATGGATGATGGCAACGGCTGGTGGCTGGATCGTGATCCCAGCAGGCAGAGAATAGCCCTGCACTGCACTGCACGGTGTACGAATGGATGTGAGCGGAGGCGGCGGCCTCCGGAACCACAAGGCGGCAGCAATGGACACGAGCGCGATGCGTATTTGCTCTGCCGGAGCGGACGAGGGCGATCACGATTGGTCGACAAAACAATAATTGATACTAATCAGCAGACTCGCCATTTGCTCGCTTTTACCCCGTCTCTCGACGGATCGACATGGACACGACACGAGCACCCCGCCCCCGGGTCCGGCTTGACCGATTGCCGACGGCGCGTGCGGCGCACGTACTGGTCGCAGCGACCGACCAGCTTGGCCAAACTACTCCACCGTAGCAACCAACAGTGTCTCGATGGATCAACAGGCAACGCCGGCCAAATGTGTCCCATCGATCAATGCAACACAACCTGGCACCAACGGGTCAACCTTGTCTGTTTGGACCCACCGACTAGAAACCATGTACAAATAAACATCGGAAAGAAAAAGAAAGAAAAATGCCTCGTTTTGCTACCAAGACAAAACACCCTGAAACAAAAAGAATCAACTGCTAGCAAGGCGGCCAAGGCATTTTATGCTCAGCACTCAACAGCTCTACTGATCATTTTCCTTCAACGACCATTTCTCTCAGTGCTGCAGCAGGAAAATCAATAGTAAAGGCCAACAGCCACACGGGAAAAAAATCAGTTTCGAGCAGAGCTAAAGGGAGGCATATTAACTGGAACACACAGCTCCGAAGCGATAATTCCCATGTCGTGAAAACACAAGCATACACAGCCTACATACTCAAAGGTCCTCGGCATCTTTATATGTATACCAGAGGCAAAGACATTACGAGTTAACTACAATGTAAACCTAAGACAGAAATGAAGGATGGGTCAAGTAGACAGGGATCCCACAACAGGGACTACTCAGATCGAGATAATTGGTCCGTGTTCCTCACTAGAAGAAGCGTAACAATGCAACATTCTTTCGGCGTAGCATGCAGGGGAAACAGGTTGCATTGTACGGGAAGCTTGCCATGCAAGAGAGCGGACAGCAGGGGAACTACAGAGCTCAGCGCGGCCCCCGGCCCCGACCACGTCCACGACCACGGCCGCGGCCACGCCCCAAAGGCTTTCCTGGATGGAGCAAACATCGACCAGTCAGCTCATGGCATAAGTAACCATTAGACTCAAACATAAGATAAACTGGGGAGGAAATCAAACCTGCAGTTGGCTTCTTAGGCTTGACCCTAGGGGTTTCCTCTACTAGCAAGGTTTCCAGGTTTAAGCTGTCGGGGAGAATGTAATAGCGGATGTTGTTTCCTCGCACGCTGAGGTGGTCAAGTGTTACAGGATTCTTCCCTTTCAGAGTAAGCTTCACTGTCTTCAGGTGGGTGTTCATGCTTATGTCAACACCTACAAAATGTGCACAGATCAAAGGTTATGCCGTACAAGCTAAGCTGTGATCCTAAATTGACCTATCAGTATTAGAAAACTATGTGTAGAATTCGTGATGGTAGGACCAAAACATCAATCAAATAATGATTTCTGAATTGTAGCAGAAAATAAGCCCTTCACAAAGAATATCCCCCCTTTATAAAGAACTAAAATTTTGCATGCCTCGACATCAAAATGTAGCTCAGGACAACCATATCCACCCAAAACATTAACATGAAGGAATTTATAAAGTTGTAAGCTAGGCTTCCAGTCCTATTTCCCCTCCCGTGAAACCCTTAAGAAAAATCAATATTCTCCACTACCATCTAAATATCATAAAAAATGGTCCCACGTTATCTAAGTCTTTCAGTATACGAAATAGTGTATGACATCTTAAGTGTCACTAGCCCCAAATTATTCAAGGAAATGTACAAAAGTCCATGAGAAGCTAAAACCATCATGCATTCAACTGCACATCTGAATTACTATCTGTTAACTGATGTAATGACCATCGTTTTAAAAAGACGTCTGACCAGGCGACCATTCCCTAGCAGTAATGGAGTTAAAATTAAGGCCAACTGATTGACAAATTCAACTATTCCTACCTACTAGTGATCCCTCGACAAGGATGCTCCCTTGATCAAAGAGAGAAAAGGTCAACCAAATGCAAACATCCTATAAGAAACTCAGTGTTAGGCAAATCACCCATGAAACAAGCAGAACAAATGATTAAAATCCAAGTCCAAGTGAACATCACATACCTAAATAAGAACATTTCAGTGGGGAATTGTGATCCCCACCTGTGGTCTTAACTGAAAATAAAATTTGTGGCCCATGACAAGTCCACAAGAGCAAGGGCTGAACGTAAAAGGCATGCTCAATTCTACAGTCTCTAAAACTAAGTCTGACATCAGTTGGCACCCTGACAAACAACATGGCACACAAGACACAAGCAAAACACACTACCCCGTAGATCGAGCTGAACAAATCCTAAGGTAAGAATGCACGCACAAGATACAGACCCCTAACATCTGATGTTTTTTCAGATCGCAGGAATGTAAAGGCTTCCCGCGGCCCCCACAAGAGGTAAGAGTCGAAGCGTACCGGTGATGGTGCCGTGGACAACCGTGCCGTTCTTGAGCTCGATGGTGACCGTCTCGTTGTTCAGCTTCATCAGGAACCTGCGGCAAAACCCCAAATTAGGCGAGGTCCGCACTAAAGTACCAAATGGAGCAGCGAGGAAGGGCAAAGAGAAGCCAATCGGGACAAAGGGCTAATGTGTGCGGAGGAGTTACCTGACGAGCTTCATCTTGGCGGGCCTGGTGGAAGGAAGTAGCGGCGGCGGCGGGGGAGAGAAAGCGCAGAGGAAGCGCGGTGGAGCTGACGCTGTTGGCTTTCTCGGAGCGGCAGCGGGAGGTGTAAACCCTAGTTTGAGGGGAGGCTGATCTGGCCGACGGGTGGGAGGCGGTTCGAGCAGCTCAGTTGGGCCACTGGGGTATCTGGACTGGGCTTTGTGAAAGCCTACTTTTCCTTGCAAACCCATCCAAATACGGCAATACCAAATCTTTTTTAATTTTCTTCATTGCCGAAAGCAGTGTTGCGGATTCGAGAGAGAGAGAGAGAGGGAGAGAGAGAGAGCGCGCGCGCTGGATCTCATTCATTTTGTAGGAAAAATTAGTGCATCAAAATTGTTAAAACAACTGCATATATAACTAATGATTTGCCAAGGTTTAATCGTTTGAGAAATGCAAGCTCATGCTCATCCGGACATAAAGCATCTCAAGTCTCTCAGGTGGAAAAAATAGAAGCTGATCAAGATTATCTTTATCACGTTCATTCATGTGGCAGAAAACAGAGCATGATTTATTTGCTCAAGTTTCAGACTCAACAAAAAGCCCAGCCAGATGCTCAGAAGTGAACTGCAGATTGGGGAATATACATTGGGGAAATCAAAATTGTGCTATACTCGATGTCACGGCCAAACCGCACCGATTCTAAACCAAATCCCTCTCTCTACTGCTGTGGAATGGTCGCCAACTTCTTCGGTGGGGGATTTCCTCCGGCAAGTAGCACATACACGTAGAAACACCCCATTGCAGTGCTGCATAATTTTCACGCGAGAGAATCAGATCTTGTTCCAAAGGGGAAAACTGTGTTGGACAGAAACGGACAATATAGAGAAAATTACCTCAGTGAAGCATAGAAGCCCCAAGGAAGGAGTCTATTGGTCTGCACACATAAGTAAAGAACTAAAATTAGCACAATATTAAGACAATGATAGTGCTCTGTATCGCATAAGAGTAAAAGTAGGAAGGATTACCAAAAAGTAAGCGTGAGAGTACTTCCATGCCAGGAAAGCAGAAATTGCTGCAAAAAAACACAGGTAGAACAGGTTAATAAGCAACGATAAGGTACAGCTCGTTTTTATGTGATTACATTGTAACTCTGATAACTGTAACACAGCTTCGGATGATGATACATACCTGCTTGAGCCAAGATAAGCATGAAGCTGGATCTGCCACTCTTCCAAAACTTCAGACTGAGAGTACCAAGTAGCAGAGTGGCAGACCCAGGTGCAATGCCCAAGACAAGGCTTATGGTGCTTCTGGAGAAGATGTATCCTAGAAGCCCCATGGAGAACAAAAGACCTCCTGCATTACCAAATGGAGCTCATTACACATATTTATATATGTGTCTACATGCAAGATAACGAAATCGAAATTTCAAAACTTAAACTACTGAACTGCTCAAAACTATGGGACACCATTTGTGTGGTGTGAATAACATGACAACGGAACTTGTCAATCAAGTTTTAACTTTTAAGCATGGAAGCACATGAAAGTATAAATGATGTTGTTGCTTTACAGTAGTCTAGGGTATATTCCGTATTATGCAACACATCAGATCTATAGGACATAACATGTTCAATAGTGGACTTAGAAGGGCTTTGTGATTAAGGAAATGAAACAATGTTTTGAAACTTGCCTTAGCAACCAACACATTTCTAACAATTGCAAAAAAAAATTTATGCTATAAGAAACTCATAATTGCTTGAAAGTAGGATCTGCCAAACATCTTTGAACAATGAAAAACAACAGTTCACAACATCAGTCTCCTCACACAGTAAGTTAATATCAACTTGAACTTACCAAAAGGGATGCCAAGGCAAAAGTCATGGATTTTAGCACTCCTTTTCTGTGGAACAACATGCTCCTCTCCTCGGAAGTCTAACTCTTCAACTCGAGCATTGTGATTTGCGCATTTTATTGAAAGTTTAGCAGCAAAACCAAATGGCTTCATCCCCACTCCACTTGTAGAAATCGAAAGCTGTGGAGACAGCAAATCATGTTAAGACATTCTTCTGATAGTTACAGTCAAACAAACTTGTAGCAAGAGCACATATTCATATGGCAGTTTAACCTCAACGCTTTATTATAATAGTTTGAGAAAGAAAACGATATTGACAAAAAAAAAAAACATTGAATATCTATATCCATAAAATGTTCATCAACACGATCCAGGATCAATTTTGTCCACTTCAGAACAGAACATAGAAATGGTGGTCCTTCTAAGTTCTAAGAAATGAAGAATTGCGGATAAAATTCTTGACACCTCAAGCTCAAGGACAAGAGCTCAATTCGGTGCAATTCAATATTTGCTGACACGCATGCCACTGGTAGAAAACAAACGCACTGGTTTTACCTTCAGTTCAGCATTTTACGCATAAACCAACCCTACTGGAGTAACAAATACACCTCCAGCCATGAAATAAGATACGGGGTATCCATTTATTGTTTCCGCAAAATAGAAGAAAAAAAAGTGAACTGCCCAAAGTCACCAAATAACCTCCACTGCAATCTCCCTGACCTCTTCGTGATCCGATCGGATCTCATTTCCATCAAGTCATGGACAAATGGCCAGCTAATCCTAGATCAGGTTCTTCGCAGAGGGAGACCGTACAGCACAGGGGCAAGAGCTTCACAAGTACCAAATTAGGGCCTAGCCCTCGGTTCTGAGACATACCTTCGGGGAACCGGAGAGAAGTCTCTGCGTCCACCGGCATGACGATGGAATTGATGAGGCTCGATTCCGGCGATATGCCGCCGTGGCCGCGGCCGATCCGTGCAGCTGCGCCGACGCCGCCATGGGACCGGAAACGGTGGAACGGGTTTCTGGAAGATTTTCCGGCAGGAGGAAGGTGAACTTGGGCTGGGCTCCCTGTAGCCGTCGGATGCTATCAGTGCCCTAGCAGGCTCGTCATGACCGTCCGATCAGAGAAGGGGTTGGGGTGAGGGGAAGAAAAGGATCCTCCTGACTTGGGCTGGGCCGCTGGGCTCTCTCTGTAGACTGTAGGTCTGTAGCCATCGGTCTGGGCTCACAAAAAAAAGATTCAAATGGATTCAAAAAAATATACTCGCTCCATTCACAAATAAACAAGCGGCTGATTTTTTAAAAAAATTAATAACTCTTTTTATTCAAAAAAAATTCTTCAGACATATAAAAATACAACTCATACCCAAACTATATTTAGCAATAAAACAAATTCTAACAAAATAAATGATAATTTGTGAAATTTTTCGAAGGTTTTAGAAAAAAAATCAACTGCATCGTACATTTGTGAACGGAGGGAGGAGGCAGTAGGAATGAAGTTTACAACACAATTAGAAAACTCCAGTTGAAACGGGCTTAACAATTTGAACCACCGGAACTACTAAAACTGTGTGGTCTCGGTTTTTATGCACATTTTCCTTATCATATGGCAAAATATATATACATGATTTCCAGATTCCTTATTCGAGTTTAGTAAATATAAATATTGCTATTGTTTTGGCAGTATTTTGTTCTGTCACTTCTTCCAAGTGGAGTATGCTCCTGAAAGTGTTGTTCATTGTCTCTGTGATCATGGCAAACTTCGCCGTGAGATTAGTTTTACACCATGTGATTCGTCAGGTCGTCGTGCAAGTCCCAGAGCACACAGTCGGAGCCGAACAGCCCGGACATGTCGGAGCCGCCCTTCCCGGCGTCCTTGACGTCGTCCCCGCCCTCGTCGCCGCCGCTGCTCCCGACGCTGTCGTTGCCTTTCTCGGGCAACGGCGGTGGCGGCCTGGCCGCCGCCTCGGTGCCGGAGCTCCCGCTGTACAAGCTCTGGTGGCTCCACATCGACGTGCCCTGGTCCGCGTCGCCGGCGCCGGCGCCGCCGAGGACGTACTCCGGCACCGTCCCGGTGTCGTAGCGGAACTCCTCCTGGCCGTGCGCGGCGGGGTTGTACGCGGCGTACATCCCCGCCAGCCCGTCTGTCATGTCGGCCGGCGCCCAGGGCTGCTGCTGCTGCTGCTGCTGCTTGTCGTGGGGCGCGCCGGCGGCGGCGCCTGGCTCGCTCATGATGGCGCGGGACAGGCCCAGCTTGATGCGCTCGATGGTGTCTTCGGCCTGGGGCGGCGGCGCGGGGAAGCTGCAGGGCGCGGCGGGCACGGCGCCCATGCCGGCGCCGGCCGCCATCGCCATGTCGTGGACGGCGGGCGAGGGGAAGTCAGTGGGGCGCTTCTTGGTGAGGAGGTGGAGCATCTCGTCCTTGAAGCACCCCAGTGCGGCCTCGGCGAGGTGCGCGACCTGCGGCGGCGCCAGCGTGGTGGCGATCTCGGCCATGAGGTGCGAGAAGGACTTGTGCGTGACGGGGTCGATGCCCATCCCGGACAGCTTCTTCTTCAGCTTGGTGTTCCAGTGGTTCTTGACGTCGTTGTCCGTCCGCCCCGGCAGCTGCGCCGCGATCACCGACCACCTGCATTGCCCACCACTCCATCAGCGATCGCTCCACAGCGTCAGAGAATTACAGCAACCCGGTGGGTGGGGTCGGGGAGATGAACAGGGAACGAAGCCAGCCGGTACCTGTTGCCGACGACGGAGTGCAGCTTGATGATGGTCTGCTCCTCAGCGTCCGTGAACTCGCCGTGCTTGAGGTCGGGCCGCAGGTAGTTTGTCCACCGGAGCCGGCAGCTCTTCCCGCACCGCTGCAACCCTGCCATCATCAGTTCATCACACGAACTCTGTCAGATACACACGGCGCGGCTTAGAATACAATCCAGTGGAACACACACGCCCGCGCATTGGCCGCCGTGGACACCACGAGGACGCACCGGCATTCTTGGGGATGAGCCGCCAGTTGCGCGTGCCGTACTGGGTGATGTAGGAGAGCAGCTTGTTGTCCTCCTCGGGCGTCCACTGCCCGCGCTTCACGCTGTCCTTCTCGCAGCACGGGATCCGCCCCATCTCCAACCTGCCTACGATCAGCTCGATGGAGCTCGGAGTGGAAGTGGAACACGCGCCGGCCGGCTGCGACGCCAGGGATCGAGGTCGTGGAGGTGAGCGGTGTCCGAGCGAGCGAGTGCGGCGCTCACACCGGGCGCCGGGCGCCATAAATAGGCGCGCGGCCACGCCTGCGCGTGTGCGAGCCGCGACTGCCGGCGGCATGCGCCCGGGCACGGGAAGCGCGGGCGCGCGCGCACGGGCGAAGGCGGCATGAGCGGCATAAAGAATTCAACGCCCGCGCAACGCGTGACGGCGTCCCGGGAGCAGGGACAGGTTGCCCACCCGCACAGCGCCGGGTCAACACACGGTCCAAGCAGAGCAGACGGTCAATTCATAACCATTCCGGCAAAAGTTAAAGAGGCAGCATCACTCTACTGCAGTTGTGAAAATTGGCAATGGCAAATTGCAACGCAGAACCTTCAGTGCACGACTTCGCTGGACTAATCGCGCTGCTAGTTTTCGATTCCAGACTAGTACACTATCAGTTTGAGTAACTACACTATCAGTTTTATGTAAAGCTATTCTGGGAGCACGCAGCTTTGGCATACCATCACTCATGGTTTACCATCACGCAGCCTTGATTTAGACGAGGGGAGAGGTACCATTTGATGTGATATTTCTCTATGCGGTGCCCTTTGATTTACACTCTTGAGATGAGGCTGCTATTATATCCTCTCATCACTGTCGGAAAAGAACACGGAGGGCCAAGGGCACTGCCGCTTCAAGAACACCCCTGAATCATGTTCTTTCCCACTGTTTCAGTAAAAACCAGCAGCGCAGGTCCACGGCTTGCGCGTGCGCAAATGGCTCTGCAAAACTGAGTCGACTTCAGATGAAAACATCGTGGGCCATGGAGTGGAGTTGCAATGAGAAGCAGTCCCTGAAGGTCTGAAATCGCGGGATTATATTCAGCAACACAGGCTCCGCGCATTTCTGCTAATCTCTGAACTTATTCTGAATCAACTCAGGCAGTATCCAATCCATACGACATGTATGCGCTGTGACGCTGTGTACATGCATGCTCCAGTCCAATGCAGGGAAGGCACTGAAAACACTGCACCGCTGCCGTTCCCTGATCCTGCACAGATGGCCTTCTACGCGGCTGCTGCTGTTCATCAATCATCATCGCCTGGGAGTCTGGGGATGGGAGATCAACGCCATCATCTCCCACTCGATTGCTAAAGCTTACTACTGCTGCGCTATCGTTCTCCATTTCCATTACAACAACAAGATAAAGAAAAAGAAACCCAAACACACAGAGGATGGACTAGCTAGAAACTCGACTAGCTACTACCCCAGCTTCTGGCTGATGAGCCCCTCGATGGAGCCGACGAGCGCGAAGGCGCTGACGAGGAGACAGACGACGCTGAAGGTTTGCAGGACGACCCACCGGGCGGACCAGCGTGTCACGTCCCGCTGGATGAAGTACATCTCCACGGGGAAGTAGATGGCCAGCGGCCAGAAGTTGAGAGCGCCCAGCAGCGCCAGCACCTCGTTGAAGTAGGGGAACACCACGGCCACCGCCGTCGTGGACGCCACGTAGAGCGTCCGGAAGCACAGCCGCAGCAGGTTCACCCGGCACGGCGGCAGGCACGAGACCCCGACGTCGTGGAAGTCGTTGACGAACCCGCTGTCGGGGTACCGCTCCGCGAAGAACCGGTCCGCGAACTGGAAGATGGGCTGGCTGTACACCTGCAGGCGGGTTTCAGACACGACGTGACTGTCAGTGTGAGTGTCATTCGTGTGCTATATACGAAGTATGAACGTTCAGTGTGTGTCCCCGACCTGGTACCCGCCCAGCAGGTGGAGGATGATGCAGGCGTTGGCGAAGTCGATGAGCCAGTACGGCTCGTAGAAGCCGAAGCCGGTGAGGAGGTTGCCCGGCGCGTCGTTCCCGAAGGCGGCGTAGCCGAAGCAGCCGCAGCAGAGGTAGAAGAAGGTGGTGACAAGGATCGAGATCATCGATGCCTTCTTCATCGTCTTGTTCTCGGCAGGTGGTGACTTCAGGGTATCCTGGATTGGATTGCGTGGGGTGAGGGAGTGAAACGAAACAGCTTGTTATTAGTACTGTGCTTGATATTGATACTGAGTGAGCGCTGGCCAAGGACTACTGAGCGAGAGCTAACCCTGACCCTGACTCTGAATTCTGAAAGAAGGGTGGCGCGTGGCTTTACGCTAGTACTATTGTTTACCTGTATTTCCAGGAGGATGAGGGAGTATGGGTATGCGAAGGCGATGTCGCCTATGGCCTGCGAGATGCGCCAAATCTTCTGCACAGGCGTCCTCATCGGAACACCAGTTATGCTCCCTTTGATCGTGCCGTTAGCTGAAGAACAGAAACAGTTCGGTGAGATTGCCAGCTGAAACTAGCTCTCTTTATTTTTCCTCCCCTGTACAAGTAGTATACGTATTAGCTAGATGAAGAAGCAGGGGTGCAAAGGCATACCAATGGTGTTGGCGAGGCCAAGGCCGAGGCCGATGAAGGCGTAGGAGAAGGACATGACCGCGGCGACGACGGAGAGCCAGGCCATGTCGTGGAAGTCCGGTATGAAGGAGAGGAAGAGCTGCGCGGCGCCGAAGGCGATCATGTAGTAGCTGCCGCCGTAGTCGCAGGGCGCGTCGTGCCCGTGCTCGTGGTAGCAGTTGGACTTGAGAATCGCCCTGCCACATCCAATTGAAGCAACAGAGCAACACACAGGGCACAAGAAGCACACACGGTTAGGAACAGAAAATATATATAGACTCAGCCATCGAAAAAAACGCAGGGCAAGGTAGCAGTCTTATTGATCAGAGGTCAGTGCCCTGCTGGTCGGTAAAGACATGGCACAACATGGCTGCAGACAGCTTGAGAGGTGTATGGAAGTTGCAAAGCAGAAGATTTTGTTACCGGCGGCGGCGGCTACCTTGCGCTAGTGGCGGCGGTGATGACATAAGCGACGCCGCAGCCGTACAGGTTCACGTACTGCAGCAAGCCGCAAGCCCAGGTATGCTTCTTGCCTGAGCACGTCGCCACACAGAGCATTTCAAGATTTGTTGTTAAGGCCATGAAACCAGACCACTCAATTCAGTTCACAAGTTTTTCTCTCGTATATCGTAACGACGGGCGAGTGTGTGCTGTGCTGTAGTACCGAGGAAGGCGCGCACGGCGTCCATGTAGGAGCGGTTGCGCGGGCCCTTGTCGGTGTCGCCGCGCCGGTAGCAGTCGGCGAGCAGCGCGGCGGAGACGTAGGTGACGAGCGCGAAGCAGAACAAGCAGGCCGGGCCGATCACCCAGCCCAGCTGCGCCACGCTCCAAGCCAGCGACAGCACCCCGGAGCCGATCACCGCCGTGATGATGTGCGCCGCGCACGTCTGCGTCGTCCCTGCACGACGCAAGCACGCGTCACTACTACGGGGGGCGAACCGGCGAGCCGCGCGCCGCCGCCGGGCGCCGAGCGCGCGCGACGTGAAGTGAAGAGATGCAAAGGGGGAAAAAAAAGGCGTTACCGGTCCGGCGCGGGTGGCCGTCGTCGTCGCATCGGCCGTCGAGCACCTCGAGCGAGTGGTGCACCGCCATTGCACGTGGCCCGCGCCGATCCGATCCGTCCGCGCGCGAGACCGAGACCTACGGTTATTGGGCCGAGGGCCTGGCTGGGGCTGCTCGGAGAAGCGACCAGCGCCGGCTGCGCAGCGCTGCAACTGCACGGCGGCGAAGTATGTGGATCTCGCACTCTCGTTGCCGCGAGCTATATGTAGACGATAGGACCTTGACTGGCAACAGGCCATCAGCCGCCGCGTAAATACTGCAACAGAGAGCAGAAGCGGTGCACGAGGACAAGGGGGGTGAGACCGACGTCGCCGTAGTATGGCCGAGGGGCCGGGGGCGCCGTATGCAGTGTACGTGCCGTCATCCGCTGTGGCCGCGCTGCCTCAGCCCTCAGCCGATGGATCGCGCGGTTTTTTGTGCGCTACGGCGTGACAAGCTTTCGGGGCGCGAAAAGTCCGGCAGTGTCGGCCTGGCCTGGGAAGTGGAAAGGAAGTAGGAGTACTAACTACTACGTTGGGTGCGTGATCGTCTTCTGCTCATGGAGCGCGATAAGAAAAGTGCAGCCACTTGGCCCGCGCTTGGTACCGTACCGGCGCTCGCCGGGGAGAGGTACAGTATATCCGCGACGCAGAGGGTATGCGCTTGTACAAGCGTGCTCCATCTTCGTGCATGGAATTCGGACCACAACCCAACAGAGAGAATGAGCATTCGGCTACGGGGTAGTACAGTAAAATCTGGACCGTCCGTCACGGTGCGTTTCACTAGTTTTTGGTGCCATCATCATATCTTCTGGGCTCGAAACGACGGGAAAAAACATTTCACTTACAGGTCACAGCGGGAAAAGGAGCGAGGACCAAAACGCCACCACCACCAGTCCAGCGCGTGTCGTCCATGGTCGGGGGCGATGGGCATAGATGCATAGTGGCGGACTGCTACAGGTCTACAGTAGCAGAAATGGCACGTTCCCGACTTTTTTTGCGCCACGACCACTGCGGCTCCCGCTCGGGCAAATCAGTTCAGTGGCTGCCCAGCCCATCCCAGATCATTGGCGGCTCTGGGACTGTAGCCGCTACCACTAGTCGGCTAGAATCACCTTCCAAAGCCACTGTATAAGACGGCATTTTCTGATTATTCCGTCTAACTGAAGTCCTCCAAACAGGACCTAAGAGAGAGAGAAAAAATTCCCAGAGCATTTCACACTCTACGTTCAGCGATCGAGCATCTCGCCTTTTTGACTCGTAGTAGTTGCCATTCCGCAACGATATCGCAGTGTTGTTGTCGTGGAGGATTTTGTCACCCTTTACGGACAAGCTGGACCATCTTGATTCCCTTTTCGTATCAGGAGGACCGGCACCGAGCCAAATCCATCTTGCCCTGAGTCTTGATACGACATACACACACTCATCAGTTCTGCATTGGTTTGCAACGGTGCTGTGGATGATTATCATTGGCATCCTATATATCGACGGACGACGGACGGATCGAAGTTCAGCAACAAGCCGCCCCTACTCCTACCGAGCCCGGCGCATGTTCAAGTAGCTTAATCAGAAACTATACTGTATCCGTGGTAGAATTGTTGCAGGTGAAAAGAGACATGAACACGCGCTCTTCGAGCCGGCCTTTTGACTTGCTAGTGCTCTCGCGCGCACAGCTCAAGAAAGCTACCCCCAGTGTCAAGCTTCTCCGCGACACATTCCCTGGTTCACAACCCGTCAAGAAGACAGTGACAAGGCGGAGACAAGTTGCGATGTGTTTTTTTCCATCTTATCCTTCACCTCTTGCGATGTTTAGAAACATTGCATTGTACCACACTCTGTCGACTGTGAACTGTGAGACTGATATCGGAGCTTTATGGAGTCCCCGGTTGGTGAGACAGGGCTGTCCTGTGCTGCGTGGATGGTGCGGAGTGTGGACGGTTGAGGCGGCGAAGAAGGGGTTGGAGAAGATGAGATGATTTGGGGGAAGAGAAGAAAACGAGATACACAACGACGATGGCACTGCCCCAAGGCAAAACACGCGGTCTTTCTAGATGGTGGCATGGCGCAAGCTTAACGACGATGTGTGCTGCACTGCTGCGTTGCGTGCGTGTGTGGCCCCCGGTGATGGAGATGATTGCAAAGCGAAAGATCTTACAGGGTGGGAACCACGCACGGGAGAGGACCAGATCCGAGCTAGGAGGAAGACGATATACCACTGTTGGTGGGAAAACCTATAGGTTGCCCGTTAGAACAGGCATGGATCCTGTCTGAAGGAGGCAGGAAAGATTACGGTACTGACCATTCGTTGACGGATTCCTCGATACAGGTATCATGGCCTCGTTGGATCGAGGCTTTGAGTGGCCAGATTAAACTTTGGCCACGGTCAAATCTAGTTTGACCATAAATTAAAATTTAACCAAACAACAAATACTCATTTATATGGTTTGGACATAACCAAATAAACCATGTAGATAAAAATTATGTTGTATAGTATAATTTTAATTTAAAGTCAAACACGGTCAAAATGTGGCCAAAATTTGGCCTGACCACTCGAGGCCTCAATCCAATCGGGCCCTTAGGTACGTACTGTAGCATACCAGTACCAGCTTTGCTGAAGAAAAAGGCGATGGAAAATCAAACTGACTTTCTTCGTGGGCCCAATGGAGATGGGCAATTCAGCATTGGACTCCAGGCCCACAGGTAAATCTGCCATCGCTAGAGGGTGGTTGCTACAACACCGTTAGCGGACGGTGCACGGCCTATTGGCCCATGAGTGGTATCGACCGGCCCGTTTCAACCCATCGCAGAGTTCCAGACTTGCAAAACGCCGCATGCGCGACTGTCCTGGGCTCCTGGCCCGGCGACGCCACGCCGCCACAGAACGGAACCACGGACTCGCACGTGTGCAGCCGTGCAGGACTGCACCGCAAGCAACCGCAATGCATGTTTGAGTAGAGGGGGATGCAAAGAAAGCAGCGGCGTACCTGAAGCTGATGGAGGCCGTGATAGTGTAGGCGATGCCGTAGCCGAACAGGGCCGTGTGCTGCAGCAGCATGCACACCCACGAGCTGCTGCTACCTGCCAAGAGGCGTTTTGACGACTGTTAGTATCCAGCAGCCGTCGCACAGGATCGATGTATACGTGCTACTGAACAGGAAATCGTTTTGATTAACTCTGTAGGTTTTTCTTTTTTGATGAAACAATTAACTCTGTAGGTTCATGCGCGTATCATCGAAGTACTACAGTATAACCAGTGCTGTACCTCAAAAATAGAAAGAGACATAAAGAAACAAAAAGAGAGAGAGAGAGAATGGAGTGACAGCAAACATTTGTCAGGTCGAGATTAACTCTGAGTTGCGTTGGATATGGATTGCATCAGGCGCTTTCATCGTTGGTACACGGTACACCTCTGCCAAGCCACCTGGTCTCTGTTACATGTTACAGCTCACAAGTCGACAGGGATGGGGTTCTTGCCAATCGGCGACAGTGTCATTCTTCGGAAGCACTGCTACTACCGTACTACGCCGTCGTCAAGATGGCTCGTCCGACGAGCGCGGCTGGACCATCCACGACATAGGACGAGGGAATTTGGTTCTGCCGTGTCGGACTCCAACAGCCACAGCCCACAGCCAGCCCTTCAAGTGGTCAGTCCTCACCCGGCCGCCACTCTGGTCTGCGAGCTAGCCACAGCCAGTCAGCCAGGTGTCACCAGTCACCTGCGGCCCTGGACGGCGAACGCCAACTCGCCCACGAACACTGGCGAGGGAGCTATACAGTTGTCGCCACGGGGTTCACGAGACTTCCCTCGTTTGTTCCCGTCGTCTACCCGGCCACCGGCCCGCACATTTTGCCGTCACGACCTGTCGAGTTCGACAGAGACGCCCGTGCCAATCACAGAGAGACACGAGTTTTTGTCCCTTCCTTCACGCAGGCAGGCGAGGGCGAGTCTCCTCATACCGTCATACGAGCAAGCTAATGCCAAGATAATCGATCGGTCGCATGTCGCGTGTGGTTTGGCTTGGGCCCTCACTCATGGCATCTTTTAATAATCTTTTGTACAGTATGTGTGTGGGGCAGCCACAACAGTGCTGTTCGAAACACATTCGAGGAGTTTGTGGTTGTGGGTTTAGCTTAACCCTGTAGATCAGAGTTGCGATTAAGGGGTTTTGGCACATGTTCAATTCATCAATTGGTCACAACACAACTAACACAACAGTGTCATCTGGCAGCACTGCTGGTTTATGTCTCTCTACTACATTCTCTGATGCGCCGTTTACTCTACTAACACAACTAACACAACAGTGGTAGCACCAAACGATCCAGCTCGTTTCGCCACCCAGTCAGTCACCCCTTGATTCGTGCCGAAGATGCACGAGCAGTAGTTAATCGTCCGTTTTGTTTTTTTTTTGTTTTGTTTAAGAAACTGTTAAATTTCAACAGTGGACTCTACTCTCTAGACTCTGGTGTTAACTCTAAAACAGAGGAGGAGCAGACCGTGCGCAGGAGGAATTGAATTGAAATACAATGCGCAGCGCAGGCAGGAACAGGACAGGAGACGAGAGGCGAGACGTACCTAGGTTGCGGTCGACGGCGTTTGCGTAGGTGCGGTTGCGGTGCGGGCCGTGCTCGGGGTCCGGCGAGCGGTAGCAGTCGGCGAAGAGCGTGGACTGGAGCGCCGTGACGGAGGCGAAGACGAGCATGGCGGCGGGCCCGGCCACCCACCCCAGCTGCGCGATGCTCCACGCCAGCGACAGCACGCCGGACCCGATCACCGCCGTGATCACGTGCGCCGCCGCCGTCCACATGCTCCCTGCACGCACGCACGCCCACGCCCACCAGATTACTAACGGAAAGCAAATCCGCCACCGGGCGGGTGATCTCGCGGCGCGCCCGCGCGCAGCGGGCGCAATGGCTGCCTGGCGGCTAGCCTGCTGGCTCGAATTCGTAGGGGGAGGGGCTCGCGTACTCACCGCTTCGCACGACATGCTTCGCCTGGTCCGAGATGAGGGGCGCGGCGGCGGCGGTCCCGTGATCCCCGCCCTCGCCGAGCGCCATCGAATCGCCGCGCGAGTGGACCGAGTCGAGTCGAGTCGAGCGGACCGTCGACGGGCTCCGGCTTCCGGCGCCTCCCAATCCTACCAGTCTCCTCTGTGGATCGGAATCGGACGGAGGAATGGTGATGGGGGGAGGAGGGGGATTGGTTGCGTCTCTGCCCCTCCGTGCGGGACGACGACTGTATTTGAAGGGAAGCACCTGGCGGCTGGCGAGTGGTGACTGGTGTGGTGTGACTGCCTGGCTAGATCACTCGAGGAGACAAATGGCGTGTGTCTGTTGGGAGGACAAGGGGAGAGGCTTTTTCAATGGCATTTTTGTTTCTCTAATCCTCCTTGTTTGAGTGTTTGACCATGCTTCTGATTGGCTCCTCTCTTTTTTGGGGGGTACACGAACTGTGTGCAGATGCGGTTGCCAAATCATTATTCAGCCTCAATAATAGAGTAATAGACGCATCATGTATTCATGTTCACTCAAGAAATCTAAAATAAACCCATCTCACGTATACCAATTTTTTTCCTAAAAAACACTCACACCCGTGACCCGTCAGCGATAAGGAATTAACGACACTTTGGCGCAAATTAAACTAGCCACCGGTTAACGACAGATAGTGGATCTGCGGTGTGGCCTCCGGACGATAGCTCCACGCGCATATCAGATTTGTTCAAAAGAAATTAAAAATAACTGCTCACTGGTAATTGCCTTGTGGATTGTCCTCGATCTTTCCTGAAAGAACTACTCGCTCAGACTGGAATGTACGAACAATCATTTGCCAATCTTCTTCGTCCACGGTCCACCTGGACGGCTGCTAGCACATCCAAGGTGCCACTCTGGCTCTCTCTCTCTCTCTCTCTTAGGAACACTCTGGCTCTCTCACTCCAAGTACAATGGGGATTTCTAGAGTTTAGGGCTGGACCAACCAAGACTGCAGATTAGGGGACGCGTGTGCAAAACCGCACTATTGGAGCACACGAAGAATCAAATCTGGAGGACTGAGCCGTAGCTCAGTTGGCAAAGCGTGTGGTTCGCTTCTGCCCACCGGCGTTCGAGTCCCAGACTCGACATGTGCCTCACCGGAGGGATTTATTTCCTCGAATAATCTGGTGTTCAGCCTTAGACGCAGATGAGCTATATTGCCTTGGGTATTTCTTAGCTGCGTATGTGTGGTGAGTTGAGTGTGTTATGGTGTACGTTGGATGTCAGGATCAGATACTACAATTTGTAATTGAAGTACGGCATAAAAAAGAAAAAAAGCAAATCTGGACGAGGAGACCGAGCGTGCAAGACTGCATTGCAGGCCCAAGAGGCCAAGACCCGCGTAACACAGGCCCAACTCGGCTTTTGTCTGATACGCTGAGATTGCTGTTTTGGTGCTTAGGTTTTGTTTCCTGAATTTATAGAAATGCCACTAAGTTATGTGCAGATTTCTCACAAATAAAAAAAAAAATCGATGTGCAGTAGCGTCATCTGCCGGTTTCTTTAGCATCTATACAGCCAATTAGTTATAAAAAGTAGGAGTAGAATCCATATTTTATCAATAAATTGTAAAAGGAGAGTTTCTGATAAATATTATTCCCTACTTTTTTGTGAAAATTTGATCACTCATTTTATTCAAAAAATTTCACCATTTATTATTTATTTTGTTATGATTTATTTTATTACTAAACATAGTTTGAGTATGAGTTGTGTTTTACATGTTTGAATCAATTATTTTTGAATAAGACGAATAATGATTGAAATTTTAGAAAAAAAATCAATTGGCTCGTACATTTGTAAATGAAGGGAGTATACGATAAGCACCGAAGTTACAACTTGGTATGTGAATTTAAAACTTGCAACAAGTAATGGTAGATTTATGACCATTACAGATAAGGTGCAGCTATTGTTCCCATCCGCTTGCCGGTCGACTTAGACTAGGGTCATCAGAGAGTGGAAATGGACGTGGAAAACACTGTTTGCGCATTGTACACAGAGTGAAAAAGTAATGATAGCAGTACGGATGCACTACTTTTGCACTAGCTGATGACCACGGTCTTACACCTGCGAAAGGTGGAAGAAGCCTCGCAGAGTCGCAAGCAGCTAGGCTGCAGCCACGCGAGGAGAAAGGATCAAAGGACAAAAAGCAAGGAAGTGCTGCTTGTAGCCGTTACTGTGTCTATGTGCATGTGCATGCTAGTTTTTTCATCGAGTTCTTAATTGTTCTAGCAAACAATTTCACAAAAAAATCGCTGTAAATTACACAAACATTTGGGTTGGGAAATGGTAAGGAATGTGTGGCCCACTTTTAAAGTTTTAGACATACTACGTACTATATCTCGTGAAAAGTTCATACAAGTCAATATTTTAAAAATATTTTTCTTCAGTTCTCTGTGGTATGCACTATGTTTTGCCAGCTCCTTCACAAGACGGAGCTTCTCATTTTATTTCGCAAACTGAATTCTGAGTAAATTCAAGCAACTCGAGCCCACAAAAGTAAGCACATAATTAAAAAAAAGTAAGCATGTAGTATAGAAAAGCGGTAGCAACACAACTTCCAGTGACGATGACGACTCAAAGTTTTTTTACCAAGGTATCGAGAAGGCACGTAAGCCTTCTCCTTTGTTCTTGTTGAAGCCCCCTCACAAGCGCCTTGTTCTTCCTTAATACACACAAGGATCAAAGGCTAGGTTATCCGTGTAAAGGCGCAAGGATCTCGGTGACCTCTCCCAGGCGCTCTTTGAACCGCTTCCACCATAGTGGGTTTTAGCCAAAATCCTGAGGCCCCCTCTCTCCCTCTCCTACTTCGGAGGGTTCTGCAAAACTTACAAGCCCCATACTTATCATTAAGGCGCAGCAAGCATGGGCTCATGCTGAGAAAGAGCCCATTCAAAGCTTACTAGCTGCCTAAGGTGCAATTGAGAGGCTCACAGGAACCCATGGCCCCCATCCTTAGCCTCACGGGTCCTGAGCTCATATATGTGCACATGTAGCCTTGGCCTCATGCTTGTGTGCCACCCACACATGTGCCTAGCCCCGCGTAAGAGCTCGCAATCTTTGGTGGGTTATCGTCAGGTAGGTCTGGGACGTGGACCTATATGGCAAGGATGAGGAAGGGGCACGTGGTCTAGAAGGAGCAAAAGAATTTAAAACAAAAAGAAAATCTACTTACATGTTGCCACCTAGGTTCCATTTGTTAACGTACATATTGGAGATGAGTTATTGCAGAATTTTGGAAGCATCTCACAAATATCAATATGCCAAATAATCTTAAAACCGGTATATTATGCAACACTGCTACCACCTCACATTAGGGGTGTGTATTGAAGGACTGCTAGAAATGTTTTCTGTTACAAGCATATCATGCAATGGGTCATACTTGTAGGACCCTATGTTTCATTGAAAGCTCACCAGCTCGAGTTGCCTTATACATCTTAGGTATGAACTTTTGAGATCATGTATGCGCACTTGCTGCCTAGCCTCATGATTGTGTGCCACCCGCACATGTGCCTAGCCTTATAGCTCACTGACTCGTAGGTAGCCTATGACTAGGGACATCAGGGGTGTGGACATATGTGGCAAGGAAGAGAGAGGGTGAGAGCCTAGGAGGGGCGAAAGAATTAAAATGAAAATAAATACATACTTACATGTTGCTATGTGGGTTCCATCTGGCAACAAACATATTGGAGATGGGTTATTTCGGATCTCTGGGAGCATCTCCCAAATGTATAATATCTTAAATCTACTACCTTGCATTAGGGGATGTGTATTTGAAGGACCGCTAGAGATGCTCTTTATTACAAGCATATCATATATGGTAACTCAACAAGATTAGCCCCGGCGCGAAGCAATCCTTAATATATTAATAAGATGGACACCGTTATTATGCAATGGAGGCACTTCTAGAACCCCTTCCCTAACCCCTATATGTTATTTATTATCCTCCAGGTTTGACTGGCACCACACTACTCACCCTTACCGTACGTCGCATCCATATATAAGAACCTTGGTTGTACCACCGTGTCGCTCCCTTCCCTCCCTCCGGCCACCGCCACCGCCTCCACCTCCATCCCACCCTCCAAACGGCCACCGCGCCGAGGCCACACAACTGACAGCGCCACCAACAAACCCTAAAATCGAACGTAATCGTCTTCTTCTCCGATGAGCCGAGGGTTTTGAGATTTTGTCCAGATCCTTGTTCAGGCCACACAGCTGTTGCCATGTATGATACACTTTCGATTTGCTTATGTGACATAGTAGGCCAATAACGCATCGCTCGTATTGCAAGCGAATGCAATGCAATTTGATGGGTCGACACGACGGGCCACATGATCGATATGCGCGCGGTGTATGATCGATACACTGATCAGTACCGCGCACTCTATACCGCCCCGTAGATTATTATCTCTAGAAATATCGGACCAGTAGAAAGCAAGTGGTGCGGTTAGTTGTTTTTTTCACTCGCTCTTCCTCCGTACTCCACCAACAAATTTTCCGGGGGCCCGGCTCCGATCCGAGCGGGCTCTATCGCTTCGCCCACCCCGTCCCACCTTATTCGCGGCGGCGCGCGTTTCTACTGCGCCTCTCTCTCTCTCTCTCTGGGAGATACTACTACGATGCTACTACTACCTGCCTAGGCCCCACTGTGGGCGAGGTTAGAGTTGCCAGCTCAGCCTCCCCTCCCCTCCCCTCGCATTGTAATTTGCATCCCCTCTCCACCTCCTCATAGCTAGTCTCGTGTCTTTCTGTTGCTGCTGCAGGATTCTGCGGTTACATAAAGCGAGGAGGAGCCAGCAGCTGCTCCCTCCACCCGCGGATACCATCAGCTCCCCCCCCCCCGTTCCGCTGCCGGCCAGCGAGGTGAGATCGATCTCGCCCCCTCCCCTCCCCTCCCCTCCCCACCTCCTCCTCTCCCTCTGTCTAGCAAGCACTCGGCCTGAACGCCTGATGCCGATCATGGCGAGCCGCGCGCACCCCATCGGCGGCGTCCCGACGGTAGCTGCCGGGGCGGGGCTACTGGCTACTGCTAGGTTTTGATTGCGACGAGCGAGGTGCGCTGAATATGCTGTGCCGTCCTGTGCGCATCTCGCGCTGTGTGCGTTCGTCTGTGCGGATTGTATTGATTCGTTTGATGCTTCGCTACCGCTGTGCGTCAGCTTGTTTTTTTTTTTTCCGTTTGTGGCTGTTCAATCCCGCAGAGAATACTACTGCGAGCTCGTTGTTCCAGCTGTGCTTGTTCGTCTTTGTGCTGCCTGTGCTGCTAATACTAGGATCACCTGCTGTTCGTCTTCTTCAAGGGAGACGACAGGCTCTGGTTAGTTCCTTCTTGGGAGATTTGGGTGGAGTTCGATCGATCGATCGATCGGTTTCACTTTGCCGGCCCTCCGCCGGCCGCCGCGTGCATGCGCGCTCTTCCTCTTCCTCATCATCGCTCATAGACATATGCACTAGTAGTACTACTACTACCCGACTGAGGTCTGCGAGGGCGGCCGGGACACGCACTCCTCCGAGAAAGTAGTAGTAGGTTCATGGGGTCGTTCCAGTTCCAGTTCCAGCAGAGAGAGAGATCAAGGGAGATTTTGATCCCCTTTTTGGGTCGTCGTCGCCGACCGCCGAGTAGTCCGCCGGTTCCCTTTTCAGCTCCGTCTTTTTTTCTTTCCTTTTCGTTTTCCCCAGCTGGGGTTTTTAATCTCGCCCCCATCTGTTCGTCAGCTGTTCTAGCTTTCCATCTGACCGTGCTCGCCGCCGCGCGCGTCCCACTGCGGTCTGCGGGCGGCCGCGCTCTGGGTCCTGCTGGATCTGTTGTTTCCACCACCACCAGTCCACCATAGATGATTTCTTTCCTTGCTTGCGCCGGACCCTTTAATTTCCTGCAGTTAGCCCGGTTACTTTCCTTCGAAGTTTGGAAAGAAAATATCTGTGCCTCGATCATCAGTATAGTTCCATGTTTGTTTACACATGCATGCATGCACATCACTCAGGATATATCTCCTGCTGCCATGCCAACGTAATAACACGGCTAATTAATTAGTGGGCATCAGGGACACCGAATGTTTCTTTCCTTGTTTCATTGATCTCCTTCCGTCTATACTTGCAACGATCTAGTAGTGGTGCTTGGGGTATTAAGATGCAGATCAGATCCACATATGATGAGTTAATTGCCTTACGTTTTCTTCCTAGGATTTGAATTTAAAAAACACCATATTTTCTCATCAGGTCTGGTCTGATAGCTGGTATTACTTCATGAGTACCCTAGGATAATGCAACGCAGTCATTCATCAGCTTCTTCTCTGTTGCGCAAAAGAACCGTCGCTTTTCTTTCCCCGGCTAAATGCTGCCTGGAGTACTACTCCTTATCTCTGGGCTTCTGGTACTCTTTTGGCAGGAAAGAGGTTAGAAAAGGCTGCAGGATCTCCTGTCACTCCAGTACATGGAATTTTCCCTTTTCTACCACACCGTTTATTTGTACTGCATCCTCCCAGTCTTCTTTTGGTTAAAGCATGCATGCTACTCACTCCTGTGAACTCTCTACTTCAACGAGTGTAGTACACAAGAGGTGGTTGGCTAGTTTACCAACGAGTATCCTCTCTGGCTGCTTTCACTGATTCTCAAACCAATGTGTTGTGCGTTGCCTTCACTGTTTCACTGTCCACCATTGGAGGTTACTTCTTCTTTGGGTGGTTTTGTAACTGCAAAGATTAATATGCTGCACTTGTACAACTTTCTTGTTACACCTTGCCCATTATTTTATGTTTTTTTACCAACACAAAATTGACTACGTACGTATTTTTATGTATGCCTCGCTCGCAGTTATTTGAGTTCACTATCTCTAGGCCGTCTCATGTGTCTGATCACTTTATTTTCTTTTTCCTACAGGTGAGTAGGTGACAAAGGAATACAAGCTCTCACTTCTCAGCAAGTGGTCAGATGCATGGGGGACTCTTGAGATCCAGAGTCTGTTTCGGTTACTAGCTTCTGGCAGCAGGAAGAGGAAGGTCTGCTGCTCGGCTCGGCGCCTTGAAACGGATACAGCCAGTCAGCCACCCAGCCGATCGAAGAAGGCGAAGGCCACAACAGCACCAGAACTCCACTCTCCGACGATCAGATCAGCAGTGGCCTCATGGACTCGCGAGCTTACCTGTTGCAGCTCCAGGCGGCGGCGGCGGCGGCGCCTCCAGTTCACGCCGCAGATGCCGACGAGCCGGAGCCCACGCCCAAGGCTTCGCTGCTGGAGTTCGAGGCCCGAGGCGCGGCTCACGCGCCGGCGCCGCGCCAAGGCGGTACCGGTGGCCTTGCTCCGATGGTGGTCGTCGTCGGCAACTCGGGGGTAATCAAGTGCCCTGAGTGCCCCAAGTGGTTCGCGTCGGAGAAGGCCATGTTCGGGCACCTGAGGAAGCACCCGGAGAGGGGCTACAAGGGGGCCACCCGTCCGACAACGCCCCGCGCCGCCGCTGCCTCCGTGGCTGGAGACAAGCAGAAGCCGAAGAAGCAGGTGGTGGCGCGGAAGGAGGCGGGCGTGCCGGCGGCGAACATAACGGGCGCCGCTGATGCGATCGCGGCAGAGAAGAGGCCGCGGGAGGAGGCCGAGCACTCGACCAAGTGGCCAACCACGCCGAAGCTCGGGTGGGCGGCGGTGCAGGCGGCAAGCAGCGAGGACGAGGAGGCTGCGATGATCCTCTTGGAGATGGCCTCCTCTACTAGCCGCTCGTCGTCCGAAACCCAGCAGCAGTCTGTGCAACCGGTGCGTGCCCCCGACGCCGGCTCTAGGCACGATCAGATGCCGCCCGAATACGTCGAGCAGCAGCCTATGCTTCTCGATCATCATGTCGCAGGGCACCAGACGACGCCGGAGGCCGAGCAGATGGTTCAAGTTCAACCGGCGGGGCATGCCCTCGAGCTCAGCGCGGACGCCCAGACACCGGTGGTCAAGCAGCTCACGAACCTGGAGATTACCACAAAAGCTGTCCTGATCGTGGTCCCTGTCAAAGCCAACAAGCCTGCCATCTTCCCGGCCGGACCCGCCTCTGTCGTCCCCGTCGTCGCCACGAAGGCCAAGAAGCTGCGGGTCCAGCATCTCGAGCAGACGGCGGCAGCGTCGTCGCCGGCACCTGGAGAAGGCGCCGCCAGCACCCCGCCGCCGAGGCGCATACCGTCGCCGGCGTCGGACAAGAAGTTCGAGTGCCCGATCTGCGGGAAGCTGTTCCCCTCCTACCAAGCCCTAGGTGGGCACGTGTCCAGCCACGCCAAGACCGCGCGGCACGACGACCTCGCCGCGGCGCAGGCCACGCAGAACATTCTGGTGCACCGCAACCAGCAGAGCGCGCGGCACGAGGACCTCGATGCGGCGCAAGCCACGCAGAACATTCTGGTGCACCGCAACCAGCAGAGCGCGCGGCACGAGGACCTCGATGCGGCGAAGGCCACGCAGAACATCCTGGTGCACCGCAACCAGACTGCCGGCAGCGTCAGCATCATGGACTCCAGCGCCGCAGCTGGAGCGGGCGTGGGGGCGTTCGTCCAGGAGCGCCTGGACTCCCAACCCCCGGCGCCGGCGCCGACGCCGCCGCCGCAGGCGCAGGCGCCAGCGCCAGCGCCGCAGAGAGTGGCGCCACCGCCGCCGCCGCACGTGTGCGACGTGTGCCTGCTGACCTTCTCCTCCGGCCAGGCGCTCGGCGGCCACAAGCGAAAGCACTGGTTCCCGGAGAAGCAGGCGGCCAAAATCGCGCTGGCGGCGGCGGCAGTGCCGGCGCCGGAGCTGCGGGACTTCGACCTGAATGAGCTGCCTCAGGAGGGGCGAGGGGAGAACAATCAGCCCTAGCCTTGAAACGTTGGTCCGTGCTTTAGAATCCGCGCCGCTGAAGGGGGGCAGCATCAATTTTGAAGGGACGTTACAGGAGTCAGGAGGTGTCACACAAGTCACTGCATTTTGTCTGCGTCAGGTAGGATTTATATTAGGAGATGACAGTGTTCAACGGCCAGTTCTGTGTGATGAGCTGCCTGCAAGTCGTGTCTCAGTGTCTGGTTATGTAGCAAGTAAATGTAAAACATTGCTGAATTCTCATGTACTACCAAGGCAGTGAGAATGAATGGTCCGGTTCCCTGTTGGGATACAGGTACAAGTATGGCGTGAGGAGTTTTAGGGTCAAACTATACTACAGTAGTTTTTTCTATATTATTTGCAGGGGATATTATTTCTGTTTCGATTTTAAGAGGAAATCTGTCCAATAAATTGCAAGTTCTTCTCTAGAATCAGTCTGCTATTACTGTACTAGTCGGTTTTAACTGTTGATGTTGATGAATAGTAAATCTGACAGCTAAAACAGCACTCCTGACCCGTCGTCTTGTATTCTTGTTCATTTTCAAACAATCCTTTTACAAGGAAAGGAATGCATGCGTCGCTATAACGTACGTACGGAGCGGACCACTTTTGTCACAATCAACAACACCATAACGTCCTTTAAACAAAATAACGTTGGCTACTTGGCTGGCTGAGCAAATGAGGAAACACAATACTCGCCAACAATATGGGTGCAAATGAGTATGACCCAGCGGACAATTTCGGCCGCCCCACGATATTTCTGTGTGGGGTTGGTGGTGAAGGTAATTAGTGAGGAGATTGAGCTGTAGTGGGCAGATAGATTTAATTTTATGGCTAATATGGGTGGACAAGTGCATTGTGGGGCTAAGGAATAGCAAAAAAAAAAAAAAAAAGAAGTAGTTCTTTTCATGCCTTGGGAACTGCTGGATGCGGGCTATGGTCTTTTGCAATGTTTCTCTCATTTGCGCTGTGAGAATTTTTCTTGATGTTAAAAATTTCTTTCCTTTTTCTTTTCTATTTACACCTACAGTATGTTACAATAATTTTGCACTCAGTGATGGCATTTTTTTAAAAAAAAATAGAATGACCCACAAATCTTTGAGTCATGAAACAAACTTCAAAATGCCAATTGCTTATATACGCTTAAACATGTGAAATAAATCGATTCTTATGTTTAGTAGAAATAATATTTATATTAAAAATTTGAATCCAAAAAAAAATACATATATTTCTCCCACTCTTAAACTGATATGGATTTGCACTAAAAATATACACAAATAACAAATCATCATGTATTCTTAAATGTTACACAAAAAAAAAATACAATACGTCAATAGAGTAGCACATCATTGTTGAAACGGAAGTAACACATGATCATGTACTCAGAAAATTCAATCCATGAATAAATTTGAACTGAAAGGGAATCTTAATATTAACCAAAGAGAATTTTTATCATTTACATATCGCCATGTACTCTTTGCATACAATTCAGGTCCACTCAATTTGAGGTGGAGTTCTTTTGTGGCCAATGGAAATTTGACAAATGCATAAATACAAAGATCTAAGAACTTGGAATACGGAAACGTAAATGAGGGATATAAATGGTCAACTAAGAATCCATTGCTTGTTACTCTTGGTGATCCGCATCACCTAGACATCATGAAGTTGGTTTTGTTGGTAATCTGCCATTGGAGATTGTGTAAGTCCCAAGATTTTTCGTTCGCAATTTGGACTATGTCGCTCCAACAATTAACATACAAACTGACAATCAAAGGCACATGTAAATTGACACTATCAATTCATTTTAATAACTAAATCTCGTAACAAATAAGAAAAATAACATAAAAGTAAATCAAAAGGTACATACATTCTCCTCGCTCGTTATGGAAAGGTGAAGCTAGGTGGAGGGGTCAGGCTTGCGCGAGGAGATGGTGCTCGGCAAGGGTAGGTCGAGGTTTGGGTCACTCACCAAGAGGAGTTCGGGTGTGGCCGTGTGGGAGTAAGGTGCTCAAAGGCGCTGGCTCGAGTATGGTGAGGTCTAGGAGGGTTGACAGCGATGCGGTGGGAACAGGAGAGGGACGCTGGTGTCGGTGAATCAGCAATGGTGTAGCACGCTTCTGGCTGCCCAACAGAAAAAGTAGACCTCAGTGTGAGGTCCTCCCGATGTCAGAGGAGTTTGAGTAAGGGTCATGTTGGATTTGAATTTCAGTGGGTTTTGGCCACAGACCTCGAATTTGAGATAAGGATGTTTAACAGTTTAAGTAGAGCAAAGAAGGAACCAAGGACGACATTTTTAGTAGCTGCAAACCGTCAGTCATCAGACTTGTCAATCGAACCCAATTTATGCACAGACCAATTTTACAGAACACGCGTAGTTTCTGACGTACATCATCATAACCTTAACCTATACTTCGGTTAAACATGCCACCTACTGACTAACGTAAGACGTTAAGACATCGCAAACCAGCGCAGCGGATTTACAGACAGAAGAGGACACCAACAACTGACCGCATCATGTTGGCACAACCTCGTCAAATGGGACCGAGACACGCGCGAAGAACATCTTCAGGGACACGCACAGCATTATCAGCTGCACGAGGCC
This sequence comes from Paspalum notatum, assembly GCA_022530915.1. Taxonomy (NCBI): domain Eukaryota; kingdom Viridiplantae; phylum Streptophyta; class Magnoliopsida; order Poales; family Poaceae; genus Paspalum; species Paspalum notatum. The sequence goes on from CM039689.1 coordinate 35,252,064, forward strand.
AAAGAGGGATACCTTGAAGGTCCTGCTCTGCATCTTCAGGACCTCGGTCCTCCGGTAGAGCTCTTTCTCGTGGACCTCCAGCTTGTCCACCTGCTCTTTCAGCATCACGATCTTGCTCTCTGTCTCTCTTAGCTTGAGCAACATCTTGGTGTTCCCCCCAGAAGACGCCTTGTGCTCCTCCAAGGCCATCCGGTCCTCTGCCCGGACCTGCCAATTCTGCCTCGCTTTCAGCATCACCAGACACTGGATTTCGGCTTCTAGTTTCTCCTGGAGATGATGCTCGAGCTCCGTCTCCAACTGGTCGATGCTAGCAGCCTCCTCCAGCATTGGCTTATCTGCGGTGTTGATGAGTACTTGAAGCTTTGATAGCCTTAGGTCTTTCTCTCTTATGGTGTTTGATGCTACTTTCAGTTTCTGTTCAAGATGCTCCATCTTCTCATTCAGTTGCAACATATCAACCCCTGCATAGGGCAAAACGATCACATCTTGGTCTTTATTACCAGAAGTGGATTCCTCCGCCTCAAGTTCTTTGCCAAGTTCTGACAATTTTTGTATCTCTAAACATCATCACAGAGAAAAAAAAAAAGAATATAGGTGGTTAACACAAACATAAACTAAAGCTCAAAGACTGAAAGTAATTTAAAAAATCGTGGTACCAAGTGGTATCTATGAAAAGAATAGTTCACTAAAAACATAGATGGCACATCTTTGTTATAAACTTATAACCAAGAACCAAAAGAGTTTTCAGAACCAGAAGCCAAAAAGAACACTTCCAGAAGTTTTATATTGTATTGTGAAGGAACAGATCACTGTTTTTCTTTCCAAGACAATGTGAGAGCAGATGTTGTCAATTATGTGCAAAGCATGCTTCTACTATCATGAAAAAATCGTTGTGTGGGATTGAAAGAAAAATAGTATAATGGAAGGCAGGAAGCCTAACCATTACCTTCTCTGTATTTGGACATGTGCACTATCAATGCAGCAGTTACGTTCAAAAGAAAAAACTATCAATGCAGCAGTAAACAAGACACAGATACATTATTAAGGGGGGAGGCGTGAGCAAACTAAAATCAAACATAAGTGCACAAAACTGCATATTTAGTAAATAAATGAATGGCGCAAGACTAAACTGAGCACACACATATCTGAATAAAAGTAGCAGATTTTTTAAGGCATCCTAAAAAGGAAGATTTAGATAAATTACTTTAGCCAGAAAAGCTTGAGATCCAAAACTTTCAAGTTTTCAAGTACCATAAAAATCGTTTTACCAGCATTCCTTAAGAAAAAGTATTAAACAACCTTGCAATGACACATTATCTAGGATGGTTGAAAATTACAAGCAAATCGAAAACAGAGTGCATATGAAACATAAACAGAGGGGGTATTTTTACCACTTTCAAGGACCTGCTGTGTTGTATGAAGTGAAGAAACTGATTCAGCGAGAGGATCGCCATCCCTATCTTGGTTCACCCAGCTCCATTCATTTTCATCATTTTGCTCTTCACTAATTATCATTTCCTCGCCAATGTCACTGTCCCTTTTATATGCTGACTCAACCTCCTCGCTCTGGCGGCCCTCGCTTCTATCCCCATCATAGTTGATCGACATTGTCCTATGCCTAGAGCTTCTGAAAGCATCACCTGCATCAGATGCTACCGAGTAAGATTCAGCAGAGGAAGCATTTCTCTTGTTCCTCGTACCTCTCCGGCGTGCCTTGTGCCCTTTCCCCGCAAAACCGAAATCCTTCACCCTAACCCTTTTCTTATTATTAAAATCTCCAGTGGTTTGCATCCCTATTATGCCTAGCGAATACCCCGTCGCTAGCACCAAAAAGTTGACGTTGAGCTGCAGCGGGTTGTCAGGAGATTGCCTCCTTACTCTTCTCCACCTCCCTAATCTGCACTGCTTCCTTGGCGATGTTTCTGCAAGCAACTTATCTAGTGGTCGTAGCCAGGGGAGTGCTAACTTGGGCACCGTCGCTGCCTTGTCACCGAAAGGCAACTTTGGGAGCAACCACATAGTAGTATTCTCCGTCCTCACGCCAAGATCAAAGGTGGATATTTTAATGTCCTTGAGGCACAAATCGGCTAACTTGTCTCCATTCACGCCTCTAAACTGAGGTACCTTGCCACGATTCAGACCAGAATCATGAGGCGACGCTGGAGGAGACTTGACTAAATTCCCTGCCCTGGTTGTAAACTCCGATCCAGGCACACTGACTTCACCCATTTCGTTTGTCTAAACCCTACGTGGCTACCTATGTGCTGCTGCAGGACAAAGGAAACCCGATCCCGGGCCGGAGGCAACTGGGCTCCTAGGGTTGTGCTCTAAGTGTGCTTCATCTAACCCAAACGCGTGCAATTTATAGTTCCCCATCCCCGATTGACACTCCAACAATCCTCCTACGCAGCCGCCGGCCAACAAAATTCCAAGAAACTACGCTAGAGGCCGCCGGTCGCCCTCGGCCGCAACGCACGGATAATACCGAGGCTAGCTAGAGCGCGGCGTGGAGGGGGGAGGGAAACCACGCACCTGACGCGGCGAAAGTTCGCTGGAATTGAAGACGCCGGGACGCTGGCCCGCGCGCGGAGACAACAAGAGAGGCCGGGGACCGCCGCCTGCCCGCGCGAATTTATACAGCGCCGCGGGAATTTCCGTGAAGTGGCGGACAAACTGCGCGCCACGGAAGGGAAGAAGGCGGAGGTTGAGGAAAGCACGAAAGGGAGCCGAGAAAGCAAAGGATGTCCATCAAGGAAGAACAACCATTTGTTAACGAACGTGATGCCGATGGGATTCGGAAGCGAGACAAGATGGGGGCATGGGCTCGGCCCATTCTACGGCGTCTCGCCGAGAAAAGGGCGTTTTTTTTTTCGTTTTTATAAAAATATACACCGGTTGGTAACATTTGCAGGGATGGTCGACCGGCGCCCGGGGGTTGGGCGCCAGGGGCCTGGCGCCCGGTGCCCAGGTGCCAGGTGTGGGGCCGTCGGTCGGACGGAGTCTCCGTCCGACGTCCGACGGACGTCACGTCAGAGACTCCGTCCAACGGAGGGACGGACGTGGGCCTGGTGCCCGAAGCCCCGGCGCCAGGGGGCATTAGTTGTTAGTGTATTAATTAGTTAGTGTATTAGTTAGTGTATTAGTGTATGTATTAGTGTAGTAGTAGTTAGTGTATTAGTGTATGTATTAGTGTAGTAGTGCGCAGTGTATTAGTAGTGTATTAGTGTAGTAGTGCGCGGTGTATTAGTGTAGTAGTGCGCAGTTGTAACCCGTTGTAATAACTGGATTTAGTATTTAGTATTAGTATTTAGTTGAATATATATTCTGTTATATTTAGTATTTATTTGTAGTATTTGTTATTAAGTTTTAATAGTAATATATTGTAGTAATATTTACATCTAGTAGTATTTAGAACTGAAGAGGAGGGAGGATGAGCTAAAGCGCCGATAAGATCTGCTTCGCGAAGCAGAACAACGTGACCTAAAAATACTTATAATTTCAAAATAAACATACGCAAAATAGGAAATAGAAAATGGAGCAAAATACTTGTAATTTCAAAATAAACTGGGTCAAAATAAACTGGAGGGGTCCTGGTGAAAGAGTCGAAGCGCTAATTTAGAATGCTAATATAATAGGCAAGGTTGAAGCTAAATGGTTAGAATCTAACTCGGATCGGATGCACGAGATTAAACAACGAGATTAAACAAACACGAGATTAAACAGCGAGATTAGCGATTAAACGTTATATTAGCGAGCTAATAAATCAAAAAAAAAAGCACTGGCGCCAGGTGGCTGGGCGCCAGGCCTCTGTCGGCCCGAACGGCGTGGACGGCCCCACACCTGGCGCCTGAGCACCGGGCGCCTGGACCCCGGGCGCCGGTCGAACAACTCTGCAAATGTTACCAACCGGTGTATATTTTTGTAAAAACGAAAAAAATAAAAATCTAAAAAATAAAAAAGCGCGAGAAAAGGGAGAGAGCGACGGCCGCTTGTGGGCCTTTGCTTTGCTGATAGCGGCCCGCTTCCGTGGAGTTCTGTTGGGCCGTAGTTAATTGCCGAAGTTCGTTGCTTGCCAGCACTCCTAGGCTGAGTCCAATGAAACTCTCTATATGGATTCTTTAAACACTGTTTTGCACTGTTTGACATAATCACATAAATGCTGAGAGAGATAGTTGGAATAGTGTTTAGAGAGTGGTGATAGGGAGTCCTAGATGCTTATCCATTCTTAACTATCACTATTCCAACAACTTTCCATTCTATTTACAGTAACGCTACAGTATCATTTTATATTATAAGCAACTCATATATGTATCCCATTAGAGATGGTCTAAGTCCTAGCAGAGAAATATTTTCATTACCCACTTTTGACTTTTCTCCCCATTTACGTGTGAATGGGAACGGTACAATGCCTCGTCCTACAACTTAGCTTTTGAGAAAAATAAAATAAAAACCTAAGGCCGAAAATAAAAAAACTTTGCATAAAACTCATGCACATAAATAATATCTTTCAGATTCAAACAAATAATGTTAATTAAGAAAGAAAAGAGAAAAGAAAGAGAAACAAACGAATCCGGTGGATAAATAGAAATCTAAAACGAAATACAGGCGCACGACGGAGACAAGGATGCAGTGAGCCAGCAAGCGAGGGAATCAGCAGCCCAAAGCCGCACAACCTACGGTCCACGAAGAAAAAAAAATCATATGAAAGTAACATCATCTAACGTTATATCTAGATTACCTACCTTGCCATAATAAAATTTACTTGAAAAAACCATATGAATCTTCATCAAAATTTACCTACTAAAAGATCTAAAGGATAAAAAGAACCCCTGAATTTGCATAAAAAAGCCCACTTATACCATTAAGAAAACTAGGTAAACCTCTAAATCTACATCAAGATTATACACTTGCTATTATAAAAGAAAGGAGACCAAATCATTTATATGCTTCTAAGTTACCTACTTCTATCGTTGCTAATGCAGAAAAAAAAAATCAAGGTATACATGTACGTTGTGTGTCACCAACTCACCATGCACACACTAGCGACGACGTCTATATGTATACAAGAAGCAATAAGCATATCATTTCAATGTCAATTACATGGCTCAAGCGAAAGTTTAACCTAAACGGCTAAACACATGCCAGCAAAAGGAAAACTATAAATGTACACAAAAAATTCAGAATAATCAGTGACCTAAATATATCATAACCGAATAAAGGTCACAAAGTATCTATGTGGGGATCACTCTTTAGTTACAAAATACTTTTCCCTATGTACTTTTGCGGTGTTTGAGTTTGTCTTCATATATGTTCTTTTGTATGTTTCTAAACTAAATATTTGAACCATTGCTAAAAAAATAGCTGAATTTCACAAGAATCGTGTAAAAATTACACATAAAACAGTTCAATTTACATGAAAAAAACACAGGAAGGAGAAAAAAATCCCAGCATTCCAAACCTGGGCCTTGTGTACTAGTGAGTTGTGATAAAGCACTGTCGTAGCTAAAAGAGATATGCGGAAGAAAGATTCCCTAATACGTGGGCCTTGTGTGTCGCAACAACACGAAAGGGAATCAATCAAGCAACCCGTCGGGTTACCTGTATAAACTGGAAAAGGGACTAGAGCCCACAGTACATTTCTTTCCCTCTAGGAAAGGAGTGTGAAAGAAAAGGTGGAGAGAATACTGCATGTCCACTCCTTTGTATCGTCTCTCATGTGAACTTTGCAGGGTGATGAAGTCGTTCACGAGCTTTGTTTGTTGTTTAGATCTATGAAGGACTAGGATTAACTAAGGCTAGTCTCATTACTCATTAGAGGATGGAAAAAGATATGAAAAACACTATTTACACACAGTGGCGGAGTTAGAAATTTGATTTTTTATTGTTAGGAGAAACTGGCGGTACTAATTTATAAATTATATTTAGATTTGGAAATTTTTAGTGCAAAATTTCCAACCATAGAATGGGCTTGGCACCCCTTGCCCCCTTGTCTCTGTTTCTGTTTACGCACCGTAGACAGTACAAATACATTTCCTAATCATATTAGCCTAATAAATCCGCGAGTGACGGGCTAGTTTACCGGACACCACCTACCACCAGGCAACCAGTTTCTTAGGAGGACACTGTGCGGCCATGAAGGGCAGCTGCCAGTTGCCACCCTTTTGGGACGCAGAGCACGCCAGTGTCTGCTGCAGTGCTAGAACTAGAAGAAGCAGGCAAAGTACCGTGAGTCTGTGACGGGTTTCTCGCTAAACCGTTACCTTCTTCAGAAGCTAGTTAAAAATATTAAATATATTTTAATTATAAAACTAATTACATAGATAAAGAGTAAATGGCGAGACAAATTTATTAAGCTAAATTAATCAATTATTAGTAAATGTGATGTTACAGTAACCATTCGTTAATCATGGATTAATTAGGCTTAATAAATTTATCTCGTTATTTACTCTTTAACTGTGTAATTAGTTTTCTAATTAAATCGTATTTAACACTTCTAACTAGCATCCAAACATCCGATGTGACATAAACTAAATTTTAGTCCCTAGATCCAAACATCCTCGAACACTAATCACAGGGGATGCAAATATACATATGCACGGATGGATGCTACATGCGCTTCGTATCCGATGATCGGCGATTGGATTTTAGCCCACCATGGATTTTACTAGCCCACCCTAGCAGTATCCCAACGATCAGCGAGATTAATCATGGCCATGTGAGGCTGCGTATGGAAGCCATTGGATTTCAGAATCTGGATTCCACAATTCAAATTATTTCTTCGGATTCTCATATTGCACAATCTAACCCATTAGATTTTAAAATTTGGTGGCATGTATGGATAAAAATCCAGATTGTGAAATTAATGTGGATTATTGGAATCCAGACAAACATCAAATTTTACTAGATTCTAGAACCTTTTAGCATAGATTTTACAATCCTACAATCTTCGTTCTACCAGCTTGTAGCAAATTGTGCTAGCGCAATTTACAAAATTACCCTACCCTCTCAGACATGTACGTCTAGGTGTTTTGCAAGGGGCAAAAATGGGTTGTCGAAAGGGCTTTTGGTGCCAGGACGCCAAACAGTCATTGCTCATAATCTTGCGAGTAGATTTTAGTGAATTGGATTTTAGAATACATATTTTAGAATCGGCTGGTTTCCATACGGACCTAAGGCTGTCTGTAGCGAGCAACAAGGCTCATTGATGTATCCATTTGCAGTAAAACGCACTGGCTACTGCATCTCTCACCCTACCATCGAGTAGGCTCTCACACTCTAAATATGGGGTGGTTCCGTCCCTTTCCTATCACTTCTCTCTCTTGCACGTTTGCAACTAGGCCTGGGCATTCGGTCAGACCGAACCATTCGGTTCGGTTCCTCGGTTCTTCGGTTACTTCGGTTATTAGAAACCTGGAACCGAACTTTCATCCTAGAAGAATGGAGACCGAGCAGTTCGGTCCTCGGTCAGTTCGGTTCGGTCTTCGGTTAGACCGAACTGACCGAGGCGGCTTAGGGAGCAGGGAGGCGCCGGCAGTGACAGGGAGGGGCAGCCGAGCAGGGACAGGGAGGCGCCGGCACTCTGCGGCCGTGCGGCGCCGGCGTGGGGTGGGCGGCTAGAAGGGGAGAGGCCGAGAGCCGGCGCCGCCGCAGCGAGGGAGGGGAGAGACCGAGCACCTACAGGGAGAGAGAGATAAGACCATCCACATACCTTCGCCGCCACGGCGTGGGAGGTCGCCACCGCACCGCGGGGGGAGGAGGCCGCCGCGGCCGCGCCATGAGAGGAGGAGGCCGCGTGCCTATGGCCATGGGAAAGGTCGCCGCCGCGCCGTGGCCCGTGAGGAGAGCGGAGGGATGGAGCGAGGATAGAGGTGGAGCGCAGCGGCGGCCGGCGAGGAGAGCGGAGGACGGGAGGAGGAGGAGGAGCTCGCGGCTGGGCGGCTGGCGCCTGGCGCCTGGCGCCTGGCGGCTGCGGCTTGCGGGTGGCGGCCTGGCTGGGCGGGTGGGGTAGGGTAGGAAGAGTTAGGGTTAGGCTGTTTTTAGTGGGCCGGTGGGCTGGGGCCTGGGAAGAGTTAGAGAAGGTTGGGAACTTCGGTTATTTTTGGTTCTTCGGTTTTTTTCGGTTCGGACTTTTCGGTTTCGGTTAGTTCGGCCATTTCAAAACCTGAGACCGAAATTAACTTTGGTTCCGTTCGGTTCGGTCAGTTCGTATTCGGTCTCGGTCAGTTCGGTTCGGTTCTTCGGTTTCGGTTATTTTTGCCCAGCCCTATTTGCAATGACTTGCACCTCGTATCAATGCTGCGAAGAGAAAGGGCGGTGGATCTGGCGCGGCGACGGTGCCTCCTCGCAGCTGCGGGCACTCGTGGTTGGCGACTGGCAAGCACCCGCTCGATGGAGAAGGAGGCACGACTGGTGGACGGTAGTCGCCGTCGATGAAGGAAGATGGCGTGGAGAGGTGAACTGCGGCGGGGATTCAGCCACCGACGCCGTCGCTACGACCTCCAAGCTCTGCGGGAGTCCTCCATGCTCGACGCCGCCTCCATGGGAGCGGAGCGGCAGATCCTGTAGAGGCGACCGACTGGAGGAGAAGTGGAGGAGGTGGCGCCACCGGATCGAAGGGGGGAGGAGGCTGTGGCGTGGTGGCGCAGGAGGACGAGACGAGGTCGGAGTTGGAGGCGGCGGAGGCGGGGAGGAAGAGCGATGTGGGTAGGGGAGGCGATTGGCGGAGCGGGAGTGCGGCGCGGGCGGGGGAGAAAAGGTCTAGGGGTGGGGTAGGGTAGGGTGAGATATTATAAAAACATGGTAGTTGATATAGAGCGGGAGGTACATAGTATCATATAAAATATTGTCCACTAATAATATTTTAAAATATTGATGATTTGAACAAAATATTTCTTTTACGAAAGAGGAAACAAAGTACCTGGATAGCATAATAAGCAACGGCGACTGCTGCTGCGATCCCGGCCCGATGGACCAGAGGCCAGGAGGCCATGATTCGGTTTTGGGCACGGCCGCGAGACACGGCCCCCACCCACCGGCCGGCAGTAGTAGCCACGTACTGCTGGGCGGTCCGCGGCCGTCGCCCTCGTTCGCCGGCTCACCGTTCCCGCCATACACCCGAGCCTATTTTTAGCTCACCGCCGTCACCGGCGCACCAGCAGAGACAGCGTACGAGTGAGTATTATACGTACGGCCTCTCCAGCTGCTAGCTAGCCACGGGCTCATCACGTACGGCGTCGCCGCCGGTACGGATCTACCGCTGCCATTGGGCCACGCACAACGCAACGGCGTCTCCTTCGCCGGCCGGCGGTATGCATGCCCGAGCTGCTGACAGAGGCCATTCACTGGCGCCGTACTGGAGGTCAGCGGCGCAGAGTCCCGCCACCGTCATTCCCCCATGCTGCGGCCGTCCGCCGTCGATTGCTACCACCTCCCGGTTTGTTCAACTGTTGGTGGTTCAACACTTCAACTAGTTCAAAGGTAGTAGTAGATTTTCTCTAACCTGCCCGGGGTAGGGTTGACGAACATAGGGCGCGTTTGCTAGCCAGCCACCGCTCGCCACACCTAATCTGCGGCAAGGTGCGGCGGCGCCTAAGACGCGGCGTGATTTAGCGGCGCCACACTCGTGGCAAGAAAAAGAACCTGCAAACTTGTGGCGTGCCGCACCTAACGAACGAACCAAGCAGCAGCCTGATTTTTTATGGCGAGCCAACACTGTAGTGTGGTAAAATGTGGCGTGGAACCAAACAGCCCCATACTCCATACATATACTGCATAGAGAAGAATGTATACTGAGGATGTTTGAGTTTGACAAACATCTAAACTACTAACTCGACCGGCCGGTTGTGTATTTGATACAAAATATTTGGATTTATCTAGACTGTTGGATAATTATAAGAGCCCATGATGCAAATTGCAACTTCTTTTAGTAGTATGTGTTATAAACCGGTGATGTAATACATAGACCATTACTCCTTTAGATGCTAATCTATATAACATATATAACCGCAACCCACTAAAGGTCACTAATTCTATTTCTCAAACCATGCAACATATCCACATCAACTATGGCCCACTAAGTATAAGCTATGTCAACATATACTAGGACCTACGTGATATCTACCATCGATCTTCTGTGGCTAATAACATCAATGCATAAAACTATTAGTCATTGCGAGTATTTCGCTAAAAACAAATCCAGCATCATAACACACACAAAAGATCAATCATTTAAGAGTCGATACGCCTCAACCAATATGAATATGTTATCAGGTATAATGTCTTTAAAAAATATGTCATGCAATTGTATATTTCTAACTTCAAAGTTTAGTTTGAAAATCCCCGTAGCAACTGTGGGGTAAAAACTCCCGTATTAAGATTGATCTTTGTCTCTCCTTACTTTTAAAAATAGCATTTTTATTCTGTTTTATTGTTTGTATTTGATACAAAGTATTTGGATTAATTTATACTTATTTTAACAAAACAAACAATAGATATACATTTCTCTTTTACTAATATTTGACGTAAAATATCTGATTGGAAATAGATTATAAACAATGTTCATAAAATCCAATGGCGACCATCTTTTATTTTTTTCTTTGATTAATGCGTTAATTTCAAAACTCTATCGGAGAACACAATTGTTTATTTCAATACTCGCTTATAATGACAATAGCTAAATGACGATGATGTACCAAATTATTTGAATTAATTTACACCATTAAGGCTAGTTTGGCAATCTCATTTTTCCTAGGGATTGAAGGGAAATGAAATTACCAAACTAGCTCTTAGAGAACCATAACCATCAAGGATATAGATCTAGTTTAGTCATATTCTTTTATTTAATGCATTTCATTAGATGTTTATAAAATTTAAATGTTTTTTTATTCTGCACTCCCCCTTCTGACTAACATGGTAATTGTTTTTTACTCCCAAAACAAACGTGGTGCTTGGAACTCCTTTCGGCATAGCTCATGGAGCAGTTTACACGAGGATCAGCTAAATGGCACTTCACATAAATAAGCTAAGGCTATCTTCACCAGACCACCCATTCCAACTCCTATATTCTAAATTTCTCTTTGTCTAAGTGCATACAATTTTTTTACGTCTATTTGGACTCTCTTATGAGCATAGCCTAAGAGACTGAAACTTTACAAAACTATTTTCTCCTGATTGCTTCTAGAATAGAATCTGTTAATCCGCTTCTAGAGAGTTACTTTCAAATAAAGAACCATTTCAAATAAAGAACCAGTGGGAAGACCATCTCACCATCTAAATTTAAACTTCACTATGTAATATTGTTACCATGCAGATTTCGTCCTTTGGTCCGTTTTTCACTTTTTTGCTGAACACAACGAAGCGCAAGAGGACTCTTTCCCCCCAAAAGAAAACGAAGTGCGAAAGGAAAAACAAAGCGACCAACACAAGACCAAGCTAAAGGAAATATATCGTGCAAGCGCCATTAGCCAGAGCGCCTCCCAGTCCCAGTTATGCTCCTATATCCTTCAGAAGATCAGCGAGACCTTTCGAAGGGCACGAGCGACCCAGCCGACCCTCCTCCTGGCAGAGTGAAGGCCGTACGTGCGATCCCGCATATACAGACGTGACGCCGAGGTGGCAAGAGATAACCAAACCTTTACGTCAGTGAATTAACAGGCCATCTAACATGTGGAAACATTCAAAGAACACAAGGACCAAAACAGATACCGAACAAAGTTTTTTTTTTTTTTTTTTTTTTTTTGTTCAGGGTCGCACAGATGCATTTTTTGCTCAGGGTTAAACTAGGCAATCGTAGCACATCAGTTACAACCCTTTTTTTCAGAACCAGATGTTTTTTTAAAAAAAAAAATAGATGTAAACATTAAAACAGCAGAACCTTCAGACTCAGCATAGCAATAGCAAGCCACAGGATTTCTTGTTCAGACTTCAGAGTAGAGATTTATGCAACCATTCGATTGGGCCCTTGTTCTCTAGTATATCACATGTGATTTCTTGTTCTTAAAGACGGTTTTAATAAATCACTGCAAGCGTTCAGATTCTACAGATAATGCTATCCAAAACAGGCTACCAGAAACCATGACTGATGAAACAATACAGAACACAAGGCTTTCTTGTATGACGCAGCATGGTATCACCATATACTTCGGCTTGCATCAACCATCATAACTCAAATCGGTGAGCAAACAAACAAAAAAAGTGGAAAAATGAGTGAATATCAAAACAAAAACATGCTATTGGGAATGTAAGGTGTTAGTATCTTCGATAAATACTGCGATATATTCCTTTGGAAAGCTATTGGGAATTGCATACTATAATTTACTGCAACTTTGCAGAATGTAATTAAAATACTTTTGACAGCAAACATGTTTACCTTTAAGGGAAAAAAAATAAAGAAGCAACCTATGCGAAAACCCTCATGAAAGTCAGACATCTCATGCAAGTTCACTAATCTCAGCATTTTAGACCCATCACGAAACTCTCATTTCCCCCCACTTTGACAGTGATGACCGGCAAGCTAAATGGAGTTCTCCTGGTCATTTGAGTCACTGAGAAATTATCACCGCAAATTCTGTGAATAGTACACTTGCGGGTTTATGTAACCAGTTGGAGACTGGACAAAGAACGGATTGGGAATATAAGGATTGGGTACTTCTGTCTGGCTTCCTTGACTTGATGAACTGACACCAACCATCGATCCAACGTTTGCGTAGACAGGCATGGATCCAACAGCCCTCTCCCTTTGCAAAATTGGGCTCTGCGGTGGAAGGCAGTAAAATGGACGGGGTGGCATTGTGTTTGGTACCGAGAGTGGAGTCGGAGATGGGGCAGGGGGGAGATGCATGCTAACTTGTGGCTCACTTCTGCGTTCAGGAGAATCATTAATCACAATCACTTCTTTCATCATGTAGCTTGGATGATGCACAACTTGTGGCACAATGTTTCTGTAGGACTTCTGCTGCGAATGATGGTCAGAGGGCAACATAGAACCACCGTGCAATGGAGGAGCAATAAAGCTGCCCGCTTGAACACTTGGCAGAGGAATTTGGTGACTGGGTGTGGCTGGAGGCGTGTTCATAAATGCAGAATTACTGAGATGTTGGTAGCTTGGAGGCACAAAACCAACAGGCGCCATGTAATTCCCTCTCAAGATGTAGTCTGAACTGGGCACTTGAGGATGCCCACTCTCTTCATTGTTCATCACCATCAAATTCTTACCCATCAGTCTCAAGATAGGATTTGATGGTGAAGGAAGCTGAGTCTGTGATGAGGGGTTCATACAATCTGTTGTGTAAGATGGGAGGTTCATACCAGTTTCAGTCGAAACCTTAGCTGTTATAGGATGATCATGTGAATCTAAGCAAGAATTGGGCTTTGAGCTGGTCCTTTGGTAGGTGCTGAATGATGATGACGCCCTCAAACCAATGTGCAACTGTGGAGCCTGCTTTCCAGTAAAATTCAGTACCGGTCTGGCAGCTGCATTTTGATGAGATTCTCTGGAAATGCTCTCCCGACAAGAACAACAAAAAGGCTTCTCATTGGGCAGTTGTTCACCTTCTCTGGCCATAGGTATCGACTTGATTTCTTGATCCAAGATCCTAGTGCTTCGCTCTTCAACAGTTCTACCAGTAGATGGACCTGGTTCTGACTCAATAGTCCTTGAATCCTTCAAAGCAGCTGGAGGAGACATAGTTGAGGCTGTTGAAATTGGAGAATCCAGTGAATCCTGTACACATGGCAAACCGTGATCTTGGCTAGAGTCTTCTCTATTCGATGTTATTGATGAGTTATCCTGAGGAGCTCCAGGACCCGTATCCCTGTTACTAGTCAAGCAGGCACTAGACTCCTTCGTTGAAGCCGGATCTATTTGCCATTCCTCAATTTCATTATTGATAGCACTGTTGGATTCATTGCCATGATGTGCTAATTGCTCACTGGAGCTTGGATCCTCCACAGCTGCACTATATCCTTCAACCAAAACATCACCGGCTCCTCTGTTATCTTCAGGACTCAGAGAAACATCACTTATTTGATTGCAACAGTCAGCAGGATTGCTTCTGGATACTGAATCATATGGCACATCAGTTTCAGTTTCAGGTTCTTCACCTTCATAATCCATTTGTGTACCCTCTGTTTCCTGTGCAACATCATACTCATCATCCTGTTGTCCTGATACTGGCATGTCACTTCCAAAGGAGAAGTCATTATCTGCAGTATCCTCTTCAGTATGCTTCACAAACTTCTTGGTACCCTCATTATTAAAAAAGCTGAATTTCTTATTTACATGTCTGGTATCAGGTTCATGGTCTTCGCCAAAACCATGAACGCTAGAAGATGAAAACGCACACTTGCCAGTCCTCAACAGAGATCGGTGCTTCCGGATCTTCTTAGAAGTAGATGCTAACCTGCTTGGTCCATTGCTTGGCCCTGCAGAGAAGGAAAGACTCCTAGCTTCAGATCTTTTCGCTGTGGGATTCCTCACTATATCATAATTATCTAACTTAGTAGATTCTCTCCTTCCAATCTCCTTAATTTTTCTCTTTGCAAGAGCAGCAGCTGATCTAGGTATTTTTGGCCTGACACCGCCCTGCAGAGGAGCCTTTGAAGACCATGAAGGAATCGATCTAAGCAATCTTGAAGGACCATTACTTTGCTCAAGGCCAATGGCTTCTGAAGTAGTAGCCATGTCTTCTGGTGACTCAGAAGAAAACGCCCCATCAGAGCATTCTGGAATTTGAGAATCATTAAAGCGAAGAATGCTGCTCCTATCTGATTTATGTGCTCCAGATGCTTTGTCAAATGTTTTACCACAAAGGTTTCTGCTAAAACTCTTGGCAATATCAGAGCGTTTGGAGCACACCCACTGCTGCATAGTCCCAGAACCACAATTGCTAGTGCTTGCAGAAAGGTTCCACGCATGCTGCTCCTTCTCGGAGGTTTCCTCATTAATATCATCATGTGATGCTCGAACCTGTGCGTATCTCACAGCAATAAGTCAAAAGTGCTAAATTCATAAAAAAACAATCAAATGAGATCTTGCAGAACAAACTATTATCATATGCAATTGATGAATGTTTTACACCATACATGATAAGAGATGGTATTCACACGCACCCAAAAAACATGACATCTGTAGAACTAATACCAAGTGCAAATTAACTCATGGAAAACTAACTCCTGAAGGTTGTGGCCTCCAGGACTTCAAAAATATTTTCCAGTAAAACACCTTAATCACTGTTATCTTATATGAAACAAAGGACATAGCAGTAATTGAGTAATGAGCTCTATAGCTAAGATAAACTAGTTGCCTATACCCTTGCATAGTTGCATCTCCATTTGTGAGCTATCAGCATCAAAAATATGTCCTTACAAACATTTTATGACACATGGAGTTAAAATGAGGTGTAGTAGGTAGCAAGTTCATTGATGAAACAATAGTCACATCAGTCCAAACATAATGAGCTGCAGTCTATGAGGCCTGACAAATAATGGGTATGCACTCCATAGAATAATGGGCCGCGATCAGATTAAGCCAGTCAATAAACACAGTACTGGAGTTATGTTGAAAAACAATATGTAGAGTTAAAAAACACTACCTGGGAGTTCAAATGGTTGGTTTTGTTGTATTTCTTCCCCTGCATCCTGAGCTTCTTATGCTTCAAAAATTTCGACTTCAGTATCTTTCTGCTCATCATTTTACCTTTTCCAGTCTCGTGCTTCGTGACTTTCCTTGAACCAAGATCATCCCTCAACACCAAAGGTGCATCACTACACTTGGACAAAATCCTGATTTTTATGCCGTTAGAATCGACATAGACATCTCCTTCTCTTTCATCATCTCTTCGGTCAATTGGTACCACTTCTGGGCTTCGGTTCTCTTTACAAACCTCTTTGTTCACTGTGGACATGGCCAACTCAACTGCCCAATTAGTGCCATTCCTCCGATCAAGATCCTCAAGGGTGCATGGAAGGGCAGTTTTGTATATGTCCACCATCAATCGCTTCTTCCTTGGCTTCACTTTTGGTTTCACAAGGACTGTTTCAACAAGCTCGGTATTGGACTCAGCAGAAAGGCACTGATCTATGTGTGCATTCAGTGTGGTGTTCGAAGTGGAAGCAAACACTTTGCAAACAGGACAAGTCTTTGAAGCCATCGGATCAGAAACTGAGCTAGAGTTAGATGGTATGTCTTCTGTCCGCCGAATATCTGTCGAGGTGCCTAACTTGACTACAAACTTGCACTTCTTTTCAGATGGCTCGCACGTTGAGTCAAGACTTCTAGACTGCCACGAGGGCACAACAACCTCAGTTCTTCGATTTGCTTTTGTACAGCTATTATCCTGCAGATCTATTGGTATATCCTCATCAATATGGTCCGATTCATTTGTACTTCCCACTTGGTCGATAACAGATTTCCCATCCTCCGGTGATGTGTATGGTGACGGCCCAGGTGACTCATCTACTGGTTGGCATGACTGGAAGTTGATATCACTTGTATCCTCGTTTGACGAACCAGCATCTCTAGTCTTCCCCAGACCAACGCTCGCGATTGGTTCTGAGCACACAGCAGATTGCTCGACGTCTGTGGAAGTATTTAATGGCTGTGATGACCGGATCAAATCGGGTGGCTCAAATGGAGGCAATGGATCCTTCACGCCACGCTTCAGGCAAAGCTGCAACGTGTGTTGATGGAAAGGCCAGCTTCTCTTGATGCTTTTGCTCCGTGAAGCAAAAACATAATCTCTGAAAATAGGGACAGAAAACATGGACCCATTAGCATATGCTAATGCGTACCCAGATGACGAGCACTGCATGTATAGTGTTGCCAAACTGTATAAGATTCAAACCATCCGCAACATGTTGAAAAAGAAGAGAGAAAAACAACATCAACATGGACCTACTGAACATGCTGTCATATCAAAACTGAAATCTCCAAAAATATGCAGCCAGCTGCCAGTTTATCGCAGAAGGAACCACCACCAAGTATGGAAAGGAAAAACATGAGTAGGCAGTGGACAAAGATTCATCAAAGGAGCATCCTTTATTTTTCAGATTCTGGGGGCTGAAAAAAAGGCCACCTTTTTATTAATCAAGAAAAAATTAAACTAATTAAACACCTCCGGACAATAACACGGATTAACCCTGAAAGCAACCATTCATACCCAGTCCGACCAAGCAGCAGCCAATAATTAACCGACGCATCAGAAAGAGATCCAGCATCAAGAACTTAAACACCAGAAATAATCCATCTCCCAAGCAACTGAATCAAAGGTATACATATATCTTTTTTCACCTTATGGAGAACTTGGGATACGGTTGGACCAGATCTCTGGGATCCTGGATCGCCGGCTCCTCCGCGGACGTCGCCGGATCAGCGCTCACAACCAGGCCAGCAGACTTGTTGGAGGGACATGAGGGGCCTGAAGGGTGCTCACTGGATAACATCTGATGAACGCCTTCACTGCTCCCCCCAGATCTGCTGCTGCTACAGTCGGCGCCAAGAACCCAAGAGCTGTGAAGCAATTGGGCCTGCTCTTCTTATCCTTGCACTCCAGCATACCAAGTCGGTAAGTTCAACTGGTGGAGAGCAAGAAACGTTCGCTTCCTTGGCCGCCCACTACCTCACCAGGCACCTGCAGAGAGAAACCAAGTCCCATGTTATTTCATGTCCACACACCCCGACGAGCTGCGCTCGGCGAATCTAACGGCATGATTTTATGTAGATAGATGCTGGAAGACGGATATGGAAGGTTGGGAGGAGAGAAGAAGCGTGGAGGAAGCTGCTCTCAGATTAGCTCGAAGCACATGAAATATCATCCCGGGGCAAGAACGTGAGGGGGCTAGTCGAGGAGCGGATTAAGGGGAGGCCCGGGCGGATCATGCAGCTCTCGCAAAGGATTCGCACAAAGGGAACAGCAGTGGAGGAGACATGAACAGTTACCAAGCACTGGTGGAGGGAGGGTAGCTTGTATGGTAGTGCTTTCTTGATGGGGAAATAAATAGCAAAAGAAGAAAAAGAGGAAAGGGGGGACTTATTAACAAGAAACGTGGCGAGAAATCAAGAAAAGGAAGGATTTTATGCTTCTTAATCTCTGTCCTAATCGGGATTTCTGCGGCTCGGGCGAGGATGAGCAGCCATGGCAGGCACGGACAAGAGTCGCAGGACGGGGCCTAGTCCGCACCAAATCTGGAGAAAGCAGACGCAGGGATCGAGGATCTCCGCCGGCTGCCAAAGAACAGCGCAGGCGTCGAAGAAGGAACAGCGGCGGAGATCTGGCGCTCACGAGCTGCGAGGAGAAACACCAGAAAAAAATAGTCCCAGCTCCGGAAGAGGAGATCCAGACCGCAGACTCCAGCAGCCAGTCTTCCTCTTCCAGCGACAAAAGACTAGACGAAGCGGACGCGACGCGCAGGAGCACGGAAAAAAAATCCCGCGGATTCAGTCGAGAACACGCTGAGAAATCGCACGAGCACGAATGGACTCAGAAGGAAAAAAAAAACATACGCCGGCAGCAGCAGAGAGTTCGCCGCTCACCTCTTCTCTTCACATCCGTTCCCCCGGCCGCGCGCGTGCGGGGGCGAGCATCCCTGCCGGCAGATCCACGCCGGGAGCAGAGGACGGCGGGGAGGCTCGGAGCTCTGCGGAGGTGGGATGGGAGGCTTGATTTCTGCGGGGGAGGGGGCTGCAAGCAGATGTGGGGGGAGGGGGGAGGAGGAGAGGGGAGCTGGGCGAAAAGGGGAAGAAATGGGCTGCCGATTTTTGTTGGCTTGCTATCTATCCCACCCCCACTTTCTCTCTCCTAGTCCCACACACAGCTAGAGATGAGGTAGGGGGAAGAAGAAATTGCACAAGGAGAAAAAAATAAAAAAAAGGAATTATTAATAAAGGAGAGAGAAGGAAACACCAACCACTCACACAGCAAAGGCATCTGGTTCTCCACCGAGCCAAAGGCGGAGGTGCTGGCTGTACCATTAACAGCAGCAGCCCAAGAGAGAGACCAGGGGAGAGAGAGAGCGTATATTTGCTTTGGAGTGAGAAAAAGGCTGGCTGGGGAGAGGGGGAGGAGAGAGAGGGGGGCAGGAAAATGATTTTTCTGGGGCCTGTCCTATCCTACACCAACTCTATTTAATTTTTTTCCTCCTCCGGCCCCTCTTTCTCTCTCTTACATCTCTCTCCTTTGTTGCCTTGTTGATTGTATCGGAGGAAGCGCCCATGTTTTGGTCCCCATCTTTAACGTATACTTCAGGAATGCCACCGTCTTTTAGCCGTACGATGTTGAGTTGCATGGAAGTTGTAATCAAACGGTTAAGGCCCCCATTTTAGGCCTTTAAAAAAAACTATTTTGTTCTTCTGTTTTTTTCTATAAAATTGAACTATTTTCTATAAAATTTTTGTACAACTTTTGTGAAAATCCTGCGTTCCAAATAAAACCTTAAATGGAGAATTTTATAATTCTATAACTTTTCATTTTAACTGTTTTTCGTGAAATTTTTGTGCAATTTCCATAGAATTTCAACGTTCTAAGAACATCTTTAACCGCAATACTACTCCTTTTTAGCATTGAACGTGCACAAAAGCCATGCGTGGGAACACCTTAACATTACATTCAAAATTACAATAGGATTGTTGTTGATATTATCATGTTGACATGTGTGTCCTGAAATAATGGTCTCAAAGAGTTATGAATTTTCTAAAATCACTTGTCATTGAGTTCATAGAATTATTTTGCGCTTTATAAGTAATTCATAAGTTCAAATGTACAAGAATTTTAGGAAAAATAAATTGAAATGGCCTCCATTATAGTTTAGGCGTAAAGGCTAAAGGAAAATGATCACGAGGGAAATAGTACCAAAAAGTGATGCGGAGGGGTGGTCAAAATGTGTTTAAACATTTTTAATTAAGAATATAAATAGAGAATTGCGCAATGCACCTTCTTTCTTGAGAATTATTATGTATATTAATATTTCCATTGTTCTTGAAAGAGTGCAAAATTAGTTAGTAGATTCACACCAGTTGGCAGGAATCAACGCAATCGTTTCCTTCAACACTTCAATGAAACAATATACATTTTCTATCTTTTATTATAAAATCCGCCTTATGTTAGTTTCTTTAACTTTATAATGCACCATCTTGTAGTTGTCGACGTACAATAATAAATATATGTTATCTAATTTGTATGTGATATGAGAAAAATGCTACTCATGGCAGGATATTTTTCACAAATTTCACTTCGTGATTGGATACAATTATCTACGCGATATCCGATTTGTATGTGTTTGAAGAAAAAAGATACTCATTTATCACTATAATGGTAAAATATTAATATTAGAAAATAAGTTTCACTTCATGGTTAGATACTGATATCCATATGCGGTATTTGATTTATATGTGACGTGAGGAAAAGATACTCATTTATGACAGTAATGGCAGATCATTTGCCGTCAAATATCATTTTATGGTTGGAGACAATATCTATGCGGTATCTGATATATATGTACATCACTCATTTATCATTGTAATGTTAGAATATTTGTCACCAAACATTACTTCATGGTTGGATATAATTATGATATAATTATCTACGTGGTTTCTTATTTTTATATATTTTAGGAAAAGGAAATTATTTAATTGCAATGGCGGAATAGTCGTCATAAGGTGTCACTTCATGGCTAGTACACAATTATCTGGCATAGAATCGGATTTGAAGCTCCTATCTAGAACTAGAAGTTTTCTCATTTATTGCCTACATAGTATATTATTCTTAATATTCACCACATAGTAGATGCTGCAAAATTATTTGTATAGTATCAAGAAAATTTTAACAGGAATCATATGTTGTGAATAGTTTTGTTATTACTTATTAGTAGCAGATTCTTTGACATGATGCATCATCAAAAGTAGGCATATGATGATTTGTCGTGCTTGGTTTGAAACATCTATTACTCATTTATCATATTAGATAGAAGATTATCTATGCAATATGATGTGCCATTGATGATTCCATGCAATTAATTATACAATATTAAATCTAAATGTTTTAATGGAAAGGATACTCATTTATCCTTGAGCAGTAGATTGATTGATTATGTTCAGAATGCATTTTTGGAAACTTTGTGACATGTATTCTATACATAAAGTCCTGGTATATGTATCGACAAAGACATTTTTTTATGCCATTGCATATCTAAAAAGGTAGATATTCCATGGATTGTAGTGGGCATAAGTTTGCAATTCTCAATAGAATCATATATAAAGCGCATTGAGATGTTTACTCTAAAGCATATGTGAAATATTTTTCCAATCAAAACACGCAAGAGTCACTTGGGACCGATTTATAAAGTTATTTTGATAGAAGATTTGTAAAATAGTTTACAACTCTCTATGTTTATGTATAAGTATACCATTTTAATAGATGACTAATAATATTATTATTAAAATATTAAGGCAATGATATATATTAGATCGATAGGGTATGTCTATGGTACATTAGTGAGCACGTTGATTCTTACTAATTATTTAGCATATATGACTGGATGTGCTATAATTTAGCAAGGGATGTTGGTGTTGTCCTTTATTGCTTCTTCTAACCATGTCTTGACTTGATCCTGTCTCTTGTACCTTGATTTATCGATTAATCAGCCAAAATTTTAAATGTGAGAAAAGTAACAGCATGTCCTATCATATTATCATCAAAAAACTAATTACCAAGAGGCAACATAGAATTGCATATTATCACCGGTGGCTAAAAATCCAGCATGTAACAAACAAAAATAAGATTGCCTCTTTTTTATATACCACTGGTGTAAAATCGATGGAAAAACTTCTTTTAGAGGCGGGATCGGATGAATGTTTATAGATAAACATACAACCACACATTTTGGTATTTTAATTTAAAATTCAACTGGTGCTA
The DNA here is from genome assembly GCA_022530915.1 of Paspalum notatum. Taxonomy (NCBI): domain Eukaryota; kingdom Viridiplantae; phylum Streptophyta; class Magnoliopsida; order Poales; family Poaceae; genus Paspalum; species Paspalum notatum. The sequence goes on from CM039689.1 coordinate 35,273,969, forward strand.
GATAAATGATTACTATATAAACCTAACTAATTCAATATAAAGGAGTATTTTAACTACATGCAACATTTCACAAATGACTCACACCTCCATATCTTTACGTGTACCCTAAACAAAAAAAACGACATTCAACACAAAGTTCTACAAATATTTATGTTCATAAATAGAATTATAAAAGAGAAATTTGGTGATCAATTTTCTCGTAAGAGCAAGTATATATTTATGTCATTTAAATATATTGGAGGTATTTAAATATATTGGAGGTCATATATTGTTTTATGTGACGTTTCCTCGTTTGACGGCTAAGGCTCTTTCTGGATCCAAAATGCTTGTTTATTACATGCTAAAATTAGCGCTAGTGGATCTAAATGCCTTAGCTAATAGCCTAAAGCAGACTTTCTACTAATCTGTTTATATAAGTGAAGCATGCTAAGTATTTCTCTTGACATGCGGCCTATCCATGTCATCGCAGAGTCCACAAGCCACTACAATGCTCACTGATAGTTTTTATTGATCTTTTTATTATATATATACTATATAAGTGAAGCCCAATAACTATTTCTCTCAACATATATATACAGGGCATCATATAGTAAAAATATATTAGCTAGCTTAATTAGCTAAATACAGCTTACTATTAACAAGAGAATCCAAATTGGTCAACATCCTAGCTAATAGCCCACTAAAGTTGTTACGAATGGAGTGTGCATATGCAAGGGCATAGTATAAAATAGAAACTAATGGCAAAGTATACATACCGCAATTTAAATTTGGTTAGTGAGATAGATATGGTTTGCTGGACTTGGCCTAACAGAATAAATAACACGGTTTTCAAAAACCATGGTTTTTGGATACTCTGATTTTCAGTTGTACATGATATAAATACCACGGTTTTCAAATACCATGGTTTTGATGAAAACCAAGGGTTGTTTGGTTCCAAAGTATTTGGTTCCACTGTTTCTACAGTTCATCCCAGGCCCCCACACGACAGTCTCTCCCCCTGCCCCTTCCTCTCCCTTTCCTTCCCCCTCCGCCTCTCCCTCTACCCCTCCCTCTCCCCCGCTGCCCTTTCCCCGGCCAGCCCCTCTCCCTCGCCAGCCGACGCCCTCTCCCCTACCGCACTCTCCCTCTCCGCCGCGGGAGACGGGGCTAACAGCGGCCATCCAGCGGAGGCGAGGCCGGCAGCCCGCGGCCGTTTGAGGCAGAGCTGCCGCGGGAGGGAGGTGAGGCCGACATGGGGAGGCGGCCATCTGCGGGAGGCGAGCCGCACCACGAGGTGCAAGGTCTCCACGGCAACGCGGGAGGCAGGCCGCGTTGCTGAGCTCGAGGAAGAGAAGCCGGCGGTAGGGGCGAGGGAAGAGGAGCCGGCTGGCGGCGGCGGGCGCTGGAGTCGGCTGAGGGAGGAGGGGTGGGCGGCGGGTGGCCGGGTCGCCGCAGGAGAGGCTGGCGGCAGGGGGTGGCGGTGTCGGACAACGGGAGACGTGAGCGGCGGGTGGCCAAGCTGCGGCGGGAGGACGAAAACGCGCGTCACCAAGCAAAACCGAGGAAAAATGAAGTCTTAACCTCAGTTTCAAAACTCTAAAAATACCATAGTTTTAGATAAATCATGATTTTTCAAAACTGTGTTTTGCTGGTATCAACCAAACACCATTTGGTTTCTAAAACCATATTATTGGCAAAAACCAAAGTATTGCTTCAAAACCGTGAAAATTTTTTGCCACCAAACAGACCCTAAACTACTAGATGTTTACTTTTGCTGGTAGCTAATAATTAGAAGTTTTTGATCTAAACATGGCCCAAGCCACTGGCAAGAGTAGGCGCAGCGCGGCCGGCACGAGTGACTCGGTAGATTTTTCTTGCCAAGTTTCAACGTATTCTGCCCGTCGTATTAGGGCCTTGTATATACGGAGCAGGTACGCACGTCTACTATTACGTATTGTGTAATAACCACTTGGAACGAAGCAATCAGATTCACGCGTCCATGTATCAGTATATGCACATGTATCAGACGGTGCACGTAAGTACGTGTATGCGTTCGTACAACCCCTGAGACGCTGAGACCCCACATGGATTGTCCTTGGAGGTTGGAAGTCGGCACAAACCGATAAAGTGATAGCCTACACGTACTAATATATACATTGCGTGCATGTTGGACCACGAGACTTCACAAGATCTAGCGCTTAATTAAAAAAAGAAAAGAAATCTCCATTTTTTATTTTTTTTTACGCCAAGGCCGGATTAACAATGATTACTGGACGGCCTCGGACGATCTGCGTGCATCATCATTCAGACCACACAAGCAGAAAAGAGTTTGGGGAGATAGTAAAAAAGAACTAGTGAGGAAAAAAGAAGCACGGATATGAAATGTTTGGGGATAGGTAGTTAGTTTGGTGATCTTATCGCAAGACTTATACTACACAAGCTACTATGATTATTATTGCTGGCTTCTATTGAATTTTTGTAGCTAACAATATTCTCGTATGCGTTCAGAAGAAGTCACGAACCATACGAACATATTTCTTTTCATAATAAGTTTAGTATTTAATTTTAGTTCTCATTATATAAAATCATGATCCTGGTACTCAATGCTATAAAATTTCTACAACAATAGGTAGCGTACTAGTTAACTAAATTAAGACTTCGGAGGGGTGCGATTAAGCTTCCCCCCAACGCTAATCGTCGCAGCGGTCGATCCCGGTGTCAATATAATACAATGTTGGGTCATGTCAATTGGAAATAGAAAATTACTCGTAGTCACCCACTAACTCCGCTTTGTTTAATGAGGGTGTGGAGTTAGTTTAGCTGGGAAACGAGGTCGGCGAAAGTGAAAGATGGGTTGGGCTCGACCGGTGGATTTTTTTTATTTTGTGGGTAGAAAGAAAAAAAAAACCGGTCGAGTCATTCATGCACCTTCCCTAGCTACAAACCACACGGCTACAGCTCCTAATTAAAAATGGGTATAGGATCCTCCTCTAAAAACAATTTAGGCAGGAGTGGAAAATTTCAGGAATAAAAATTGAAGCCCAAGACATATCTAGTAGGCCGCGTATAGATATTTACAAGTGCCTACAGTATTAGAGTCAATATTTCCTTTAAATTAAAGGCATAGCAAAATTCAAGCCCAAGCTTCTACGGTATTATATATCGACAATCAAGTGCAGTATTGTTGGTTTACAGTTAGATTTTTTTCCATCTCAAGGTTTTAGAGGTTGTTTGATCCTTTTTTTTCTCGTGCCTAAGGCCATACCCGGAAGCCTAGAGCGTATGGGCCCATTCCTTTGGCGTGCTGCAGCTGGTTGCGGTTGCCACTGCTGAATTCATGTCATACACTCATACTGTATATTTCTACTGGACCGTGAACTGGCATGCAGTGCAGCTGCAGCTGCAGCAAGCCAATAGGAGTCAATCGAACAGGCCCATAACTTGTAGGAAGTTATAAAAAACTCTACGTATTCCAAACAACCCAATTTATAGCCCATCTTTTAGCTATATATCCCACCTCTAACAAACCACTTTACTTTAAAAAAAAACTATAATACCTTGTTCCTCCAAGTATCACAAGTTATTATAATCATAGTGATCTAGACGAGCCTAACTCTATCTTCCAATTGAACAACATTGCAAGAGTTGTCATGCCACAACACAAGCATGTACACACGTTTTAACGAAACAAACACAAAAATCAGCCATTCCACTTTCACATTGAATATTGTCATTTTTCATGTGGAAAGAAGGGATCAAACCATGAGTAATCATTACATAAAGTTATCCAAGTTATCCGTCCATGGAACTGAATTTCTATAGGTGATTGTCCTAAACCATAAGTCACATGGCTTTTTTATGTGAAATATACACGTGTGTGGTTTTTAAACTTCAAGCCGATGATGACATTCTCCCTCCTCTACCATCCTATCGTAGTCATGTTGCAAAATGGCAATGAGATAACATTTTCTTTTCAAACAGAGGAAGGCCACTTAGAGAACCACCTCCACACTAAGGATTGTCTAGAGGCATTTGCCTTATGACAACGTTTGTTAGGCTAAACCCAACCATTCTCCCATCCTCCATCCTCCATCCCCTATCCACTCTTCCAACTACCACTCTATCTACAGTGCGGCATTTAATTTTAGGGGGTCCATATGGAGGAGCCGCTAGAGTTAGTCTTAAATTGGGGTCCTTTCTAGAGACGCTCGTTTTAAGCGTCTGCCTTTAGAAATATCCTTTTTGATAACCAACTAGTTAAGACAAGCACGACAACCACCAATGAAAATTTATTTACAGAGGCGATATATAGTTGGTCAAAGTGTCCCTAGCAAATTATATATGGTTAACCATTTCCAATCACCTCCAAACTCGCTTGTTTGGTTCACGCCCTCTCAAGCAAATAGCTGGTCAGGCATGCATGATGCATCTGGTCCCAAGCATCTGAAGTACTATCGGGGGATCGATGCCTCCGTCAGGCAAGGTTGCCTGAAGGCAAACCAAACATGTCCTAAAGTAAACGAGGCTGCCTGTAATTTTTTTTAATGAATCTACCGTTCTCTTTGAAAGGAATAGCCTTAACTGACCACCATGTTTCTTTGTTTGACTACTATACTAAATTGTGTACTTAAGGGCTGGTGGTCCCATTCCAACCATTTTCTTATATTACTGAATTGTGAACTGGCTAGTCCAATTTAAATAGTCATGATAAATCTCCCTACATCCATGAAGTACTAGAGGAGTGTATGTTAGTCTAATGAAGTTTATTAAAAGAATATCAACATCCACTGCATTAAAAAAATATAAGCTATAAATATAGTTCATGAAGAATTTAATTATATTCACTTGTCAATCAACCCATGCTCTTGCACGTGTTAAAGTTTTAGAAGCTATTCTCACATAGGTTAAAGTTTTAGAAGGTATATGTATTAAAAGTTAACAGATACTTCAATAGTAAGAACAACTGATAATTTAGAAACATATATAGGTCTATTATTTTTTTTATAAGTACATATATTTATAGTTTAGAGTCTAAATATTTCTTCTATATCTAAATAGGAGAATCCCACTACCTATTTCTCTCAACATGCATGAAGCCACGTCATCTCAGGGGTCCATTAAGTTGCATGCCACGTCACCGTCCACTAAAACCCCTATTTAAACATTCTATTGATTTTATGTGACTTTATGCATGCAACAATACTTTTCTGTGGTGGGTGCGGGTATATTTTTCTTTCATGATATTAGTATTTTATTTACTATTTCTCAATCTATAAATCATATTCTATTTATTTCTACAACATTCCATCAGCAACGCGCTGGGTATCATCTAGTTTTATTATATTCTCACAATGGTATGGTGTAATTTATCTTTAGTGGCGTGATGGGTATGTAATTTATACGTAGATTAGTGGTTTATTTTAATTTATCCTTCATAATGGTATGGGGGGCAATTTATATGCAAACTTAAAGGATTATTTTAATGGTCTCTCCTAATGACATGCTAGGTATTTTTTTAGAAAATATAATAGATCTAAATGAAGTATTATTAGAGAATACATGATTGACGTCTAAATTTTCTGATTTTTATGGAAATTTCTAGGATTCATTTTTTATTCCAGCGCACTTCGTAATTCGTGCTTTTTTATAACCTTCGATTAGTGGTACTAAGATTAAGAAATTTCTAGAATATTATTATTTGTTGAACTTACAATTTTGAGAAGTTGCGACCTGTGAGTAATAAAGAGGTACACTAGCTTAAAGTATAAGATTATCGGAAGAAAAGAGCTAGAAAGTCGAAAGACCTATATCTCAATGACATGTAAAAGTTTCTTCGAATCGTCATTATCTATTTTCGATCTTGTGGTTCTACGTAGCGGCACAATGACAATTCAGCCATCTGCAGGTGGACAGAGCATTGTTAACTTGGGGTCCTTCTAGAATAATTTAGAATTTATTTTAAATCCACACTAATACACTACTACACACAGTCGCAGCAGAAGTGGTGGACAAAACCCCTACAAAAACGGTTTTAGGAAGTGCTACTCGTGGGCTCCTGCAGTGGAGACCACTGGAGGAGCGGTGTAGCCGCTCTTGCTGTGAACCTTACAGAAGCGGTGCAAAACATGCCCCGCTCCTGCTGCGGTTCTTAGCAGGAGCAGCTCACACCGTCCACCGCTCTTGTTGTGGGTTAAAAAAAAAAGCAAGCCATCCACCGCGAGCCGCCGCCGCGCGCGCCAGACCCCGCCGTCGACGCTCCGCGAGTCGCCGACCTGGCCGCAGTGAGCAGCGCGTCGCTGCTGTGCTACCCGCCGTCACCGCGCCGGCCCGTCGCCGTCTTGCCGCCACCGAGCTCTCCCACGCTGCTGCTGGAGCTCCTGCCATGGCGCTTGGAGGCCGCCGCCGAGCCTCGTGGCCTCTGCCAAGGCCTGGGTCACGGCCGCCGACGACAAGGATGACGAGACCACCTGGAGCCTGGCCCCCGCACACCGCCGCAATTGGCCTGGCCCCGCGCGCCAGTAGGAGCGTTGATTTGCAAGAAAGCTTAGCAACTGGCCTGGCCGCCGCGCCTTGCCTCGCCTGGCTGGCCGACGGAGCCCGCGCGCCGCCGCGCCCCGCTTCGCCTGGCCTAGTCGCCGAAGGCCACGTGCCGCCGCGCCCCGCCTCGCCTGGCCTGGCCGCCGGAGCCCGCACGCCGCCACGCCCTGCCTCGGGTGGCCTAGCCGCCGGAGTCTGCGTGCCGCCGTGCCCCGCCTCGCCTAGCCTGGCCGTCGGAGCCCGGACGCTGCCGCGCCCAGCCGGAGCCCGCGCGCCGCCGCCACTGGTCGGAAGAGACGAGTGGAGGGGAGGGGAGAGTGGAAAGGAGAGAGACGAGTGGATCAGCATTCAGCAGGGAGACGATACGAAAGAGGAAGAGAGAAAGACAAGTGGATAAGATAGCAATGGGTGGTAGGTGTGTACGCTAGTTGGAGCGGTGGACACTCTTCCACCGCTCCTGCGAGCATGAAAGTAGTATTTTAGAAGAAGGGGAATATTTTGATTTTTTGCGCCAAGATTGAAAAATTTTGGCAGAAGCTGGCAGGAGCGGTGCATATCATAAACCGCTCCTGCTATTCTCTTACAGGAGCGGTGCATGGTTCTAACCGCTCCTGTAAGGAAAATAGTAGGAGCGGTTAGTGCCATGCATCCCTCTTGCTAGGGGGCCTCTGGCAGGAGCGGGTGGTGTTTTCCACCGCTCCTGCTAGCAGCCCTCAGCAAGAGCGGTGCAACGCACCGGCCGCTCCTGCTATTTGTAGGAGCGGGTCGTTCCATGAACCACTACTGCTGAGGTTGTAGCAGGAACGGTTTATTTAGTGAGGCCCGCCTTGAGAACAACAGGAGCGGCTCTTTATTGAAACCGATCCTATAGTGATTTTGGTGGCGCTCCTACCGTGCGTTTGTGTAGTAGTGATAATTGAAACATTTTTGCTAATGCATACCAAACTAATTGAATGTTTACTCAAAATGTAAACCAACCTCATGCAGCCATGCTCACCAGACGCCGGCTCGCTCACTTGGAAAAACTATTCTGTACCTTTTTTTTTTCCGTTGCGCTGTCTCTCTCCCTTTAATTTCACTCATTTTAACTTCCGTATGTTATGCCTCGACGGTTCTATTCTAGGTTTCTCCTCCGCTGGACTCGAAACCTTGCACGATCTTACTTACCAGTTACCACTAACATCATCGTCAAAAACCCACATGATTTTACCTCACCATTACACCATAAAGTCACTTGCGACTAGACAAAGGATACTATGCTCTAGAGAAATTATATATGTTTGAGGTACCAACCCTTACTAATGTAATGTCAAGCGGTGTTGCTAAAAAAATTCAAGTGGTGTATATTAGTACCGATTGATGACACTAGCATGGTACTAACTATAACTGCGGCCGTTATATATGTGGTGGATGGACGCTGGATTCTTCGGGAATGTCTCGAAATGTTTGAAAAAATGGCCTGCCATATTGCGGGCTACCTTTGTTTCAACCGATAGACCACCTATATCGTTTTTTGTGCTATCTAGCCCATGGTAACATGTTTTTTTAGCAAGCATTATACTAAATTTGTCTTATGGTCACCGATATCGGGTGGATGGTATTCTTGACCAAAATAGTGTACTTCATCCGTTCTAAACATTATGCAATTTTAGTTTTATTCTAAGTCAAAATATCATGAGTTTGACTAAGTTTAGAGAGAATACTTTAAACATCTATGCCACAAAATATGTATGGTATAAACATACCATCTGTCTCATAATCATGGTTGTTAAAATCTCGATTTTTTTTCGATTTTGTGACTTCGTGATCTTAATGAGAGGATTCTCCGATTTTAATCAGTAGAATATATGTTTTTACAATTTTTATGTTGATAATTCATTGAATCCAATCTTACTTAATGTCCTCCGATTCGATTTAGAATCTACGATTTTTTGACAACCTTACTCATCATGAATCAACCTTGCTTATCATGAATCGAATTATATTTATTTGGCACCATAAATAATGATGCTTTTTAATATAAACTTAATCAAATTCAAGAAAGTTTCCTCCGACATCGCTAGAACGGTATATTTTTTAAGATAGATGTGTAAGGCTGTCTGCACTCACGGACTGCAAACTGGATGCAGTCGCCGTTTGCAGTCGCGAGAGGCTGCAGCGGGCGATTGGATGAGTAGCTGCCCCCCTCCCTAGGACCCATCCAACCCCAAATATGGGGTCTTGCAGTGCCGGCGCTATTTCTTCTCTTTCCTCCATGTAGATAACCACCTCTCCGTCCGCGCAGTGGTGGAAGGAACCCGGCGGAAGACAGCTCGCAGACGGCGCGTGCGGAGGCGGGGCCGTCGGCCCAAGCCGGAGCAGATGGCGGTGCCGGTGGAGGAGGCAGATGCGCGGAGCGGACAAGATGGCGGCGCCGGTGGATCGAGGGGAGGGGGGAAGGTGAAGAAGGACGCAGTGGCGGCAGGCTTCCGGGCGCGGGCGGCGACGCCGAGGAGGAAGGGGCCGGGCGCGGGCGGCGTCGCAGAGGAGGAGGAGGCCGGGCAAGGGCGGCGCAGAAGAGGGAGGAAGGCGCCGACGAGCCGTGGAGCCGCCCCGACCCAGATCCGTCCCGAGAGACGGGACCGCGGCCGGCCATGGCGTCCGACATGGAGAGGGGGAATAGGATGGGGCGGCCCGGCGGAGTGCGAGGCGGGGAGACGCGCCGGCGGCGGCTGGGTGGCGGTCCGGGGGAAGAAGCGAGGCGAGCGGGAGGATGGAGATGGCAGCAGCTGCGCGAGGGAGGAGGAAGGGGAAAGAAAATGGGTGTGGGGCCCGCGGGGGAGTATTGATAAAAAAATGGAGATAGTTGGTATAGAGTTTGATATGAGCGTGAAAAATTGGCAACTGTGTTTTAAAAACGTGATGACTGGGACGGAATATTTCTTTAAAAATTGGAATTTAGAGTTGTGTTTTAAAAACGCGATGACCGCGCGGAATATTTCTTTAAGAATTGGAATTTAGAGTTACATAAATGCGTAGCCTAAGCCCATTTGCCATCGCTGATTATTAGGCGGTTGTTAATCGCCTGCTTGGATGAGCTAGGCAATAATTGGCGGCCCGCGCCTACTGTGGCGCGATCTCCGTGCAGCGGCGTGGGGCGACGCCATTGGGCCACCCACTGGCTTTTGTGTCAGGCCTTCACTGTTGGCGACCGTACCAACGCCAAGCAAGGAGCAGCAGCGGCCTGCCGGCTGCCGGCCATCGATCCAACTGGACCGCCGGGCGAGGCACAGGCCGCTGATTTGACGCCTGCCATTGGCTGCTGCCTCGTCCCCGTCCACCACCTCTCCTCTCTCCATGGACGGACGCCCTCAGCATCTGCATGGGCATGCCGTAGCGGCGCGCCGGCGCCACCGATCTGTCGCTCTACCTGGTCTCTGGTCTGATCCGACGTCTCCGTTACCTCGTGCTGGCCTTGGCAACAGGTGAAATGCGATGTCTGCCCTGAAGAAGGATTATGCTAATAATATATGACTAAATTCATTAAATCATATATATAGTCGTCTGTAGTATAAAAATGATAATGTAATTGAAAAAAGATGATGTGATAGAGGTTGGATTTGGCCTAACAGATTGAAATGTTTTTTTTTTTGTTGAAAAAAACATACTGTTGTGGATGCATGCATGTGCATGCCTATGTCTCCACGTGGAAGAAATAAATGGATTTAATTATGCAAGTTTGTTTACCAGAAAACTACAAAGAGAATCATCTACTCCTACTATATGTACATCGGTGGCAGCGAAAGATAGGGGGCAAGAATAGTGCGTATCATGAAAGCGATTAAGCATTATTGGTCGTGAAACGACTCAAAACTGATCGATCGTTGTCATATCCTAGACACGTCACGTGTATGTACAAACTAAATGCTGCGGAAAAAAGTTTCATCATGTCCTTCAGTACAGGGGAGCTAGTTCCATCATCAAGAATAAAAAGGCACGACAAGCATTATGGGTACTTGCGTTCTATCTTACGGATTGACGCAAATGTTTTATTTGACAATTTCTATTTTCATAGGTTTTGGTAGAAAATGGTGAAGTTGAAGAGAAAGTTAGCTATTTTTTTTTTCAATCTTACCCTTTTCACACCAAAACATATAGAAATGGAGGTCGTCAAACAAGGGCTAACTATGTCAATTCCCCATGATAATAGTATATTAAATGATACGTTTACAATATTATAGGGGTTGGGGAACACACCTAAATACTAAATACTCCTACTGTGTTATGTTGATATGTGTACTTATTTATGCTAAATGTGTACATCAGCCGAAGTGCAAAGCATGTGGGGAGGTGAGGTACATAAGAGCTGGACCTTCGAATTCTTTCAATATAATAAGCGAATCCGATTAACTTGGAGATTCGTACTCTGAGTGTTCTTTTAAAAAAAACACATAAAAAAGTCAAGAACAATAGATAACACGCGTACTACTCCTGAGGAGTCAAAAGACTTGAAACCTGACGGATGGTTTCACCACAAGATGTAACCGTCTGTTTGGTTGAGGGGGTGATTGGGGATGGAATAGGATGGTCCGCTTTTACCTGGTGTTTGGTTGGGGTTTGTGGAGGATGGGATGGTCCCCTGGAAGGAATATTCCCTCCGATGCGGGACGCCCCCACCCCTCCGAATCGGGCGGACGGGGACATCCCCCGTCGCGCGCCGTCTCCTTCCGTCGCGTGGGCGAGGCAGGCCGCGGAGCGGAGGCGAGCCGTGGTGGAGCTACGGCGAGGCGCGACGACGGCGGAGAGGTGGCGCTGGCAGCTGAGCGGAGACCGTGCGACGCGGGGAGGTGGCGCCGGCAGCGGAGCGGAGACCGTGCGATGCGGGGAGGTGGCGCCGGCAGCAGAGCGGAGAAGCCACGGCGCCGACTGTCAAGGGGGCGGCGCATCCCGCGGCGGCGGCACGACGAGGGCAGAGATGCCGCAGCGGAAGCAGGAGCGTGGCGGCTGCGGTTGGAGGAGGAACGTCGGCGGCCATGGCTGGAGGAGCGCTGATGGCCGCGTGCGCAGGAAGAGTGGCGGCGGGGCGAGGACTGCAGGTGGCGGCGCGAGGAAAAGTGGAGGCGGGGGCGAGACGGCGAGGACCGCCGCCGGCGGCGCGGGGAAGAGTGGAGGCGGGGGCGAGACGGCGAGAACCGCCGCCGGCGGCGCGAGGAAGAGGCACCGCATCGCGAGCAGAGGGGCGGTGCGGGGAAGAAAGGATAGATACGAGGATGACAAGTGGGTCCCACCGACGGGGGCTCACAGTGTTATCTACAGTGGAACCCAATCCTTCTAACCAAATGAAAAACAGGGATGGAACCATCCCTCTCAACCAAACACTGATATGAGACTATCACATCTCTAAAATCCAGGACAGAACTGAACTATCCCATCCTACTACGTCTCTAAACCAAACACATGCTAAGAGCGCATGATTCGAGTGCATTAATTTCACATCTATTAGTCACCGTGGTTAATCTTCAAATCTCCAGCACCAACAGTCTGTTCCCGGATGAGTCTACGATTCAGTTTAGGGTCCATCCCCTCCTCCCCATAATAATGACACTTTAATAAGTTTTGAGGTATGGGCCTCCGCTTTATATGTCGGCCAGATTGCAGTCGTGTGGAAATGCGTCCTCATAAGTGCCATTTCAAGAAAAAAAAATTATGCTAGGAGATCGAAGTCTAGGAATATAAATCTAACTGCATCAATTAAATGTTTGGGTGGACAATTCAAAGCGGTTTCACATGATAGCACAATTGTCTCATAAATATTTTGGTGGAACCGTACATAGGTCCTCTCTCACGTTTCTTATTATACACGCAACAAATGTTTCAATGTCACAATGTGCATAAGATTACTATATACACTACCCCAGCCCCTGTAAACGCAGACAAGCATGCCATCGAATAATTCAGCTGTTTTGGCCTCTATGTTTCCCTCACTTTTAAAGGGCCATGTTATTTACATAAATAAATCTGGTGGTGATGAAGAAAATACTTTAAAAGAAACCAAATTAGTAAAGACAATATTCAATGCACAAAATGATAATATTGAGTATCGAAATGTACTAATAAACGAGTATTGAGTAATTAATGAAATCGATATTTTAAAAGAAACCAAATTAGATCTAACAACACATAATTTAAGAGGTTTGTTATAGTGTTTGGAGTTAATTGTAGCAATTCATTGGCTTCAATCTAACGGCTAAAACTTAGAAGGAACCCATTCAAAGGAACCAAAGTTGTGGACCGAAACTTAAATTTCATGAACCCGGAACCAAAAGTTCCACCAGTTATCTCACTAAATTTATGGACCGGAACCAAAAATATATAGACCCGAAACTGGGTTCCAAGCACCGTAAAAATTCTCATAATTTAAGGGAGAAGGTGGGTGGACTGGGAAGATTCCTGGGCCCTCTCACCGTGCCAGATACAACAACCCCCTATACAGTATGCACCAACCAAGACCGGTGTACAGAATAAAAATGTGTGATGCAGTATGCTATCTCCAAGCAGGCAAAACCCACCCCAAATGTCCCCAAATGTTCGGAAGGGAGCATTTTCAAGAACTAGAAAAGAAACGGAAGGAACTGTAATCATGGCCCTTTGGGCCTCTCGGGCGGGGGTGGACCCGACCCATTGGCTCCGAACGAGATGTCCTATAAATGTGGGGGAGGAAGCGTCCACCCGCAATGAATCGTGACAACGAAAGCTCGTCCTGCACAGGGATACATACACATACTCCATATAGTACACCATCAAGGGGCCTGGCCGGCCTTGGCGCACACCGAGGGAGGCCGAGCCCTCCGCCCTGCACCTGCTGCCGATCGCCGGATCGATCGATAGACGTCGACGGTTAACCGCCACAACACCGCCGGCCGGCTCCGATGATTGTTGCACGTACGATCGCTTCTCACCAGGGGCGATGGACTGACTGACTTGGAGAGACGGATCGGCATCGCGGAGGCGGCCCAGAACGATCGAGCCGGGTGGCCGGCCGCGCGCCCCGGGCCGGGGCAGGTTCGGGGAATCGGCGCACATGTATGGCGCGCGCTGGGGCTGGGGCTGGGCGACCCACGACGAGACGACACACGAGCAAAAACGTCGTCGCCCCCGTTACATACCCTTGCTGCTACGCACAAGCCACTGCTACGAAACTACACTAGGCTACTAATTGCGTCGAGATGTTCTTGGCCCCTACGCCATAGGCTTTGAAACCAGGAGGCGAAAGGAAGGAAGGTGGGGGTGGCGGCGAGAGAACAGCATGTACCTAGCCAGATGACTTTTGCGACATTCGATCGAAACGGACGTGTGAGGGACTGAGGAGAGGAGGACAGGGACCGGGCGGCGGGATCCGGAATGGCAAGCCGCGCCATCCGCTGCGGTCCATCCGCTGCGGTTTCACGTAACCGGGTGGTGTCCCACGCGGCCGTCGCGACACGAGAGATGGGGGAGGGAGGCCATACCGTTATTGTGATGATGCGTCAGCCTCCTCGTCGGCTTCCCGTACCTCTCCATCTGCTGGATGGATTCTAAGTTTTACTAGCCAGCGACTTAGGCCATCCTCAATGGCTTGTCTATACACTGTGCCTCCACTGTTCTAATTATTTTTCTCTCTGTCTACGGTAGCGCTACAGTGTATAGGTAATATTTTCAAACAATCCATTGGGGATAGCCTCATGGCACTGATAAAATCTCTGGCAACATGTTTTCGATCCAACTTCATTTTTTATCTATATAAAAAAACGAAAATCATCTATAAATGCTGAGATATCAATCGATTTTTAGTGATTGTATCGTTGGTAAACTAAACCCCGACGCAGATGTTTACACTCCATGCAGTGCGGCCACCATGCGTACAAATTTAAACTCTGTGTATAGTGTTAGTACTGTTCTTTAGCCGTTTGTTGAACACGGCCTTTATTTGGGTCCACCTTTAGGACCTTCCGACCAAACAACCAAATCAGAGGGTTTAATAATTATAAGAAAAACCAATAAAAGAGGGACGAAAGCAGAGATACCTACTACTGTATTCGACCCCAGACAGAGTTCCGGTTCTGCCCTCGACATTGCGCGACGTGTGGCCAGGGATTTCGGTCCTTTTTTCCGTTTTCAGTCCGGATCGGGACAGAAATTTTGGTCCGAAAAGTTGTATATTTGGATTTCAAATTTAAAAATATAAAAATCAAACTTTGATTAAAAAACGAAATTTCAAACAGTGCAAACGCAACTGTGAACCTGCGTGTGGCGCGCACTAGCGGAGCGGGAGCACGCACAAGGGGCTTCCGCTTTCGTTTTGACCAAATCAAACCGGAGATAGCGGAGCAGCGCCGTACACGTCAGTGAGGCTGACAGGGAGGGACGCGTCAGGCATCACCACGTCCCTTTCTCCATCGCCTTTTTGCTTCTGTGCTTCTCCGTGCTTTAAAAATGACACCTTTGCCATTTTCCCTTTTCTTGTTTTTCTACTGTATAAAGATACCAATATAAGAGTATTTATTTATGTATTAAAAAAGAGACTACACGACAAACTATACTTCTCAACTTTGGAACTGTACCACACCCAGAACCCAAGCGGGGGTTCCTATGTGCCTTCCACAAGTTCATTAAGCAAACTATCTAAAAGGCCCACAAGCCCATTTAGACTTTTTTTTTTTTGGAACGGTAGCCACCTCATTCAGCCCGACAACGTGCAGAGAGAAGATTGCAGCAGGACTTTTTATGTGGCAGTGCCATACGGTTGAGCTGGATTTTTTCCGACACCCAGGGAGACAGTTTTTTTTCCTTTTCTTTTACGTACTTACTCCGTACTGCATAAAACAACTGGTTTGACATTTTTCCAGAGAAAATGGTGGAAGAGGGAAAGTAACAGGGTGGGACTCACAACATCCATTTCGAAGTGAACCATAGACAAAATACATTACTTTATATGAAACAAAAAACGTGAAATTGCTGAAGCATTCATGTATGAATGTTGAATCAAGGTTTCCAAAATTGTTGAATAAATAATTTTGTAATTTGATTGAGACTGAACAAAACTTTGAACATTTGCCGACACCCTATTCAACATTTCATCTAACTGATTTCAACGTTTTTAAAAAACTAATACAACAACGAGAGGGAGGGGTGGGCGGACTGCCGGAGCAGCAGTGCTTGCGTGCAGCACGCAGCGTAGGAGAGGGAGGTGGACGGCGCAGCACATTGACGATGGCGGTGCCGTATCCGAAGCGAAAACTGAAAAGGAAACGGGAGGGTAGAAAAAATCTGACGGTGGATAAAACGCGTATAATCTCAAAAATCAGAAGACAGCAGACCTTCGTATCTTGCGGAATATGCATAGGATTTGTGGAACCCAAGCACAAATGTCCGATACGGCCCAACAAGACATTTGCCGTGATTGTGGGGAATGGAATCGGCTGTGCCTTCTGGGCTGATGCCAAGGTTCCAGCCCAGACAAGCCTGGGCCGAGAATTATCCTCAAATGAACACTGCATACACTGAGAAAAGCCACCAAATGCAGCTGCTGAACAAAAAATCGAAAGCACAAATGAAGAGCATCAGTGAATAGTTGCCGGGAGGGGAAAAAAAACTGAACTACTAGGAAGGTAAAGGTAAGAAAAACGGGATCAAGGGCGTTTGTTTCCACGCTATGACACTTATCAGGAACTCATGCTAATACGCCGGTTAAAACAACCAACTTTGAGAATCTAATCCTCTCCTCTCCTTTTTATTATCTACATCTGGTGGCCCAGCGGCAGCCCGCCGCCGCGCATCAGCTGCTGGTACACCGGCGCGGCGACGGTGCCCTCCGCCTTCACGTCCGCCGCCTTGGGCGGCGCCGCCATTAGCCCGGCGGCCTGCAACGCCTGCCGGTGCCTCAGCAGCGGGTGCTGATGGTGGTGGTGGTGCAGCGGCGACGGCGCCAGCATCGGGAGCTTGAGCCCCTCCACGGGCGCAGGCACTCCGACTCCGAGGGGCATCGGCAGGCTCGGCAGCGACGACGCGGGGCCGCCGCCGACGAGGGCCGAGGACGCGTACGTCGAGTAGTTGCCCATGGGCGCCAGCGGGTCCCGGGCCGGCGGCAGGCCGTACGGCACGCCGCAGCCGCCCAGGCTCCGCATCAGGCCGTCGTGCACCGACGGGTGCTCCGGCTTGCGTTGGCCCGCCACCGCCGCTGCGGCGCTCGGGTGGCCGCCGCTGTTCCTGGCGGCCGGGACCTCGTGGTTGTGCTTGCCCTCGTACGTGGTGATCACCGACTTGAGGTCGTGCGACGCGCGCTCCACGTGCTTCCGCACCGAGCACCCCGGGTGCGTGCACTTGTAGTAGCTCCTGAACGGGACATCAGGGTAATGTGAAAAGTGTTACTAGTAATTAAACACAGAGCAGAAGCCTTTCTCATCGGAGCACTGAAAGAAAAAAAAAAAAAACTGCGGATGCTTCAGAGCTCAGACCTTGGATTCGGGTTGCCCTTGACGACCTTCTGCCCGTACTTGCGCCAGCGGTAGCCATCGTCGAGGATGTCCACCTCGCTCGTCGTCTGGATCACCACTCGGGGCTCGCGAACAGCTCTAGATGCGGCGCCCATGTCAATGGCATATGACTCCAGCTTCCTGAAATGATCGGACCGTCAGTTCCAGATCGAGCACGAGTAGCAAGCAAGGTAGTACAGTATAATGCACGGATTTGATCTACTGACCTCCGTTTGGATTCCAGTTCGTCGCCGTCAGCGTCCGCACCGCCCTGGGACATGCTGCCAAGAGTTACCCTGTCATCCCCGTCCACCTCGTCGGACACCGCAGACGTCACATCCACGCCACCCTCATGGGACGCGACCCGGTTCGTGTCGTTGCCCTGCATCGACGCCGACGAGTCACAGAGCTCGCCGGGAACCGAGGGGGACGACGTCGCGTCGATGCCGTCCTGAGCACCCACACTGCTATGCCACGGCTGCTTGGCGTTCTCCGTGTTTGACTGTGACCCCAAGTTGTTGTCGGGGATGTCCGCTTGGGCACCGTCGCCGCCAAACGGGTGCACGGGCGGCATGCCCGGGCGGCGGCTCTGCGTGGGCTTGAGATGGTTGTGCGTGCCCTTGTAGATGATCTCCGTGATGTGCCCCTCGTGCGAGCGCTCCACCTTCTTCTTCACCTGGCAGTTGGGATGCGTGCACTTGAAGTAGCTCCGCGGGTACTCGCTGTGCTTCACCTGCTTCTGCCCGTACTTCCTCCAGCTGTACCCGTCCTCTGCCGGCGCAGCGTTGGCCACCGCCGGGTGTTCTCCCATTGCGTCGCCTTCCTCGGCTGCCTGGCCATGATCCGGGGGTGATATGTGTTCATTGCTTGCACCCGTGTCAGGTGCAAGACTACGGCTGAACTTGGAGTCACGAGGACCACTCTTCATGTTGGTCTGCCCGTTGTGATTTTGCTGGTTCAGTTGGCCCAGTAAATTCGCCTCTTGTACTGGCTGAGCCTTGGCTTCAGTCTTGACAGAAACATGCGTGTTCTGTTCCTGACGGAGCAAATATGAATTAACACGAAAGGAAATCAATTAACTTGAAAGGAAAGGGAAAGCGAACAAATATTGGATCAGCAACAAAGAAAATAAAATGGTGCATTGCCATTGTGAGAATATCTAATGACACTTTTTTTCTTATCCTGACCAAAACTAAAGACGAACAAAAACAGTATGTGTATTTGTGTGTGTATGTGCACTTGTGGGGGCAAAAACATCTATAGCAGAGCCACCCCAGACTTCACTATTTAGTTGATAGTAAGAATTTTTCATCGATTTTGTAAAATCATCTGATTCTAGCAGAATCTGACTACCTCCCCCATCCATTTAGTATGAACAACATGCCCGCAAAATAGTAGTGCCAGCATTACCAGCCACTTCACCAGAGTAGACAACAGTGGCCCAACCATTTGAAGAAAAAAGACAGTCTCTGGCAGTAACCGATATTCATCTAGATTTGGGTAAAATTTTTTAGTCACTACCAATCCCATGGTTATATGAGGCAGCAATTTGAGTACAGAAATACTTCACACACAAACAAATGTCATTATGTCAACAGGAATAGCCTATAAACCGTTCAAATGGCTACTAACCTTCTTTCCTTCTGAAGCGTAGTGTGAGGATTTCAGATCTAAGGGCTTGAAAGAAAATGAATCAGGACCATTTCCAAGCGGAGGACCTCCAAATCTAGTAGGATCATTGTCATTTGTGCCACCAAACATGAATAACTTCCCAGTGGTTGGAGAGCCTAGGCCCTGGAGCACACGGAAGAAAAAAATGTTATCATGAAAGTATAGCTTATGTATCAATTTTTTGTTGCTGCAAACGATCACTATTTACCAAACATAAAGCGATAAATAAAAATCCTGTTTGTACCTATGAAGACATCTTCCACATTGAGAGTTTATGTACCTATGAATATGATAAGGATCCAAAAATATATATGATCGAGGACTGAACAAACACATGATTCACCCATCCCAGCTTCGACAATGTTGTCAGCCATTATATTGGAGTTCCAAGTAGGGACATGAGGGCAAAGTTGAACTTGAAATGTGGGGTAGGTGTGCATTGCTAGATTACTTCGGGAAGAAAAGAGATTGATCATCCTATTTCTTCTTTCGAGAAAAGTTTGAAATATCTGAATCATATTATAGCATTTTTCTGCTTTTGAGAAAACAAATGGCAGCTTGTTTAGAAAGAAGTGACTGAATGCTGGAAAACAAAGCAGAGCTGATCATGGAACCAAAGTAGAGCTTTCACGAACTTCCAAAGAGGTCAAAAAGTTCAGCAATGCCGATTTAGCATCCAATAGATGAAATCAATAATAATTCCGGTATATCTGGACAAGAAAATTGTAACCTAGAGAACAACACGTACCATGGCATTGGAAATGAAGACGGGCGACTCCAACAGTGATGCTGGGCTCAAGCCAGGCGGGATCGTGAGGTATGGCGACGGAGCTCCGGGTACTGAATTATCAGCTCCAACTGCAGTGCTGAATGGCATGCTGAGCTTCGGCACCCTGAATCCAGCTCTTGCCTGCATCCTCTCGGCGAGGCTGCCGCCGGGACTGGACTTCTGGCCAAACTGCGGGGTCATGAGCAGCGACCGACCTTCCTCCCGAGGCGAGCTGATGACGACTGACAAGCCATGCTTCTCAAATCCATATTTAGCATCCTCGTTGGTATGCCCTCCTATGCTATCTGGTGGAAATGCTCCAGTCTTAAAGCCGGGCATCAAGGATTCTGGGCTTGGTTTGGTATCCTTCCACTCCATTGCTACATGGCCTTCCATCTTGGATTTATCAACCTGACACAGTGTGGAAACTAGTTAGTATATTGCAGTAGCGATCTATGCTTCAACGAATGGATAAGCAGAGACATTATCCAGTTGAAAACAAAACGAAAATAATGATGGAAGTTTGCTAGCCTCACACCACACAGGACTTGGAGAAAGCACCCTAATCCACATGCACCAAAGAATTAGCTGAAGGGAGCAGAACATGTGAAACCCAGACTGCCCGCAACCGCAACAAGGTTATCTGAAGATAAAAGCTCGATTACCAGAGGCTTCTCAAAGATGGCAATCTTCTCCAGTTGGAAGAACGACAACTTCTATGTTTTCAATAAAAAACACCAGAGTCCTATCCTAAATATCATCGCAGAGTTTGAACTAGTCTTCGCTAACACCTCTCTGAAGCTGATTCCAAAACCGAAAGCAATAAACGACAACTCATAATAGTGCGGTAACACGAAAGGTTAGGTCGATGCGACCGGCACATTTCCCCACGACCGAATAGAAAACGAAAAAGAACTCGAAAATAAAAAGAGAACGTGGCTGTTCCATCTCATTCACTTCAACGCCCTGTTTATTACACCGAATTTCTCCCAAAATTCACTATGCAAAAAGAAGATTTCCCGTCACATCAAAATGCCGGTACATGCATGGAATACTAAATCTAGATGAAATAAAAAAATAATTGTACAGTTTAGATGTACTTTGCGAGACAAATCTTTTAAACCTAGTTAGGCCATAGTAGGACAATATTTACCATAAACAAACAAAAAATGCTACAGTAGTTCTACAGTGCTTTTCAGTTCGGAACAGTGTTTTTTTCAACCATCTGAACACCCAACAGAAGGAAAAGAAAGAGATGTCCATGGCCCATGGACCCCAATCGTTGCGTGCTCGCCTGGGGACTCTCCTGCGGCTCGGAGCTCAAAGCGCATGACAACAGGGAACAACTTTCCTCAAGAGCTCTTCAAACTGACCACTCGAACTACTATGAAATTTCAGATAAAAATGTTCAGATTTTGATGACAACGATGAACACCACAGGCCAGGGGAAAGAAATGCAGAGATAAAAACAGCGTAGAACAAATAAAGACAAAACCAGAGCGAAGCACGGAACGCAAAACCAGATATTAGCGGCGCAACGCCAATGTCCAAATCTCATTCCCTAACTGCACGATCGGCGCAAAGCTTCTGCCTTTCTGGAGAAATGGAGCGACGGGGAGGACGAAGCCCCTCGCGTTGGAAAAACAGACCGGTCCTCATAAGGATCCAGGAACAGCACACATTGCGAAGGGTCTACAATGAACCGGCCAAAGAAATCCAAGACGCGAAATTCGGAAACTGATGAACCGTCAGCACGAGAATGTCAAAATTTTGGAGGAAAAAAAAAGGTTGCCCAAATCAGTCCAGAATGTGAGGATCTTCCTCATGAGAACAGAGAAATTCAGACCACACACACACACACAAAAACACACGAGATTTCCATAGGATACAACCAGAGCCCCTCGCTTCCGACCCGCAAAAAAAATGAAAAAGATAAACAGAGCTCCATTGACGGAGCCATCGAGAGGAATGGGGATGGAAATGGAATACGAACGAACCTGTGATTGAAGGAAGAAGACTGCAGGAGGCCAATGGCGAGGCTGGATCCCCTGGTTGGAAGCCTTCTTCTTCCCCGCGACGGCTCAGTCCACCGATGGCCCAAGAAAAGCGCGGCAGGAACGAAGCACAAGGATCAGGGACAAATGATGAGCTGCAGCCGCAGGAGTCAGGAAAAGAAGGTTCCCCCTGCCATTACTACTCGGCTTCGGCTCCCTCTCTCTCTTTCTCTCTCATCGTTCACACAATTGTTTTATGCTGAAGAGAGAGAAGGGTGGAGAGCCAGAAGCAGTGAAGGAGAGAGGGAGCAGCAGGAGAGGGATGGGCGGTTTGACCAAGGGAGTGTGGGAGATGTGCGGAAGGATCCGTTGGGAGTCGAGACTGGCAGGCGAGGGAGGGAGAGAGAGAGAGAGAGAGAGAGAGACGCACATTGATGGGCATGCTTGCTCGGCGTTTATCTCTCGTGCAACTGCCTCGCCTTGTCGCTCCCGTTTGGTTCTTCGATCATGCTCTGATTTTTAATTTTTGAACCTTTTTGTTTTCGTTTGTTTGGCTTATAGCTTTTGTTTGCTTCCAAATTTATGAATTCTATTTATGCTACCACTGTAGTCTAGAGGAAGTAGCCACATGCTTCTTTATGGGCTAAATTTTTTGAACGCAAGAATTTCACAAAAATCCCACAAGGATTTTAAATGAAAAATGCAGAAGAAAAAAAATTCTCCTTTTCAAACAGGTCACTAGGCCATTTCCAGCGAAATTTCATCTTACATTTGCCTACGATGCCATATCAGCTCTTATTTCTCATAAAACTCCTATCTCTCTATTTATAACTACAATGCATGCCACCAAACATGGTAATGTGTAAAAAAATTTTAATTAAAATATTATAGTCACTAATTGAGGTTTACATAATAAGCTTATAAGATGTCTGTTAGAAAAACATAAATAAAAAAAACTCACAAAAAATAAAAAGTGGATATCCTTCCATCATCCTCAAATCATACTTACCCATCATTGGATCTATTATTTTTCTAAAAGGTTACCAGTGTCATTATAAAAAAAATAATTTAGTAACCTATAAATTTGCATATAAATTGCCCAACGTACCATTATGAATGATGAATTAAAATAATCCCAAAATTTACATATAAATTACCCATGATGCTATTATAAAAGATGAATTACAATAGTCCCTTAAAATTGCACATAGATACCCACCATACGGCTATGAAAGATGAATTAAAATAATCCATATAAATACGTACATAAATTATCTATCATGCTATTGGAAAGATGGATTAAAGTAACCTCTAAATTTAAAAATAAATTACTTATTTGCGCAATTGTGAAATTTAATTTAAGGTAACCCTTAATTTCTACATAGATTATCTATTGTGTCATTGTGAAAGATAATTCAAAGTAATGTATATATAACTTTTGCCTATACAAGACAATTCATCTGTTTTTCCTATTTGTATCTTGTGATGCCGCTTTCGCATATATTCCCTCTATCCCAAAATACAAAGCGCTCTGGTTTTGTCATTAGTTAACATTTTTTAAGTTTGACCAAGTATTAATATTTATGAAAACAAATGGTACATCACTCCATTCGGTATTTTCGTAATATAGTTATTTGATGTCATGAATGTTGATATTTTTCTCTATAGATTTGGTTGAACTTTACAAAATTTGACTTAAAAAACAAAACTAGAACGTTTTTTTTTTAAAGACAGAGGTAGTATATATGGTTCCTGTTTCATCCATACAAACTGGATTTTAGTTCGTGAAGCTACAGTTTTTTCGAGAGTAGTTTTTCATTTTGTTGGAGATATAATAAACGAGAGTCGGGCTTGGAACGTTGGATTCGGTTTTGCGGCATGCAGTACGGCGGCTGTACATTAGCTGGTAGCCGTTGGGCTAATTGTGCACATACGACATCATCACAGCCGTACGTTCCTCACGAGAAGTCATGATGTACGGTGAGCAGACCCGTAGTAGTATAAGAGATGAGTTGAAGGTTCGATCTTTACCATTTTTGAGAAGTATATACATATATAAAGGACCGTTAGACGAAAAGAGTTGAAGAACCTGAACCTTGGCTCTGGCCGCGGCCGGTATGTATGGGCGCGGACATGAATTGATGGAGTTGCCGAGCTAGTACAGGCCGCGATCGGCGTACGTACCATAAATCAAAGAGGCTCCCTTGCCCCGTACCATACGTGGATCGATCGTCTGCATGCATGGCCCGCCGCGTCCTGCTCCTACCTGACCCTGACCCCAGGCGCTGCAGTGTTTTGGAGCGACAGCAAGACAATGCTGCCGGGGTCTGCACTCTGTTCCAATTCTTTTGTTCCCAAGTCTACTTGAACTGGAGGAGCCAAATCGCCTGGGTGGAGGAACACGAGAATCGTGGATAATCCCACCAAACGCCTCATGACATGCTTGCTTCATCGCCGTCTACGTCGCCGGACACGGGTTTGAACTGAAAATCAAGAATCCTGACATCGTGTATCAAATGAGCAGAAACGAACACGGCCGTTAGCCCGTAGGTAGATATTCAGGGCCGTTTGAAGGGGCTTCATCCGGCTCTAACTTCAGTACTATTGCATAGTATGGATGTTCAAGAGCCAGAGCCGGTAAAACCAATTTTAGACAGCTCCTCCCGCCCCCCTCTTGTTTCAAACAATCTTTGTTTCAAACAAGAGGGAGAAAAACGGTTTCATCCGCCATGTATGTACAGTAGCTGGCCTTGTCACAAAGAACCGGAGCCCCATGGAGCCCCTCCAAACGAGGCCTCAACATTCATCAGCCATGGCCCTTTGAGTTGTTTTCAAAATTCGAAAACAGCCGGGCCTTCGTTCATCACACGAGCCAGAGCCGGGCTGCGTGCAGTACTCTACGGTCTACTCCAATCAAACTGCAAACCGCAAGCAAAGGATCCTGCGCCCGTCGTCCTCCCGCGCCATTGATTGCGAGCGAGAGCTTGGGATCCGTCCCACCCCCAAGGCCCCAAGTTGCACTGAAACTGCATGCTCCAAAATGCAGTGCAGTGCGGGCCGGGTACGGAGTACGTACCAGTACCACACCACCACCGTCTTTAAACACCGGACCCAACGACTCTCGCCAACCACGCGGCCGTATCGCGCGTACACGCGAATCTTGCCTGCACCACTGCCCCGGCAGGCAGCCACACAAGGGAAGAAAAAATCGTGGCCGGGCAAGGCAAGGGCACAAGTGCGTGCACACTGCTGCTAGTAGTAGTGCCACACAAGTACACAGTGGCTGTAAAAAAAGAAAAGGTAAAGGCTACTAGTAGTGGTGGTGGTACTGAAGATATGCTCGAGACGCAGCAACCTCTGTCCACTGAAGAATCATACTGCTGCCTTCTGTCGCTCGCCCGCCCGTCCGTCCGTCCGTCAGTCAGTCAGTCAGAATCTCTCACATGCGGCCGCAGACCCGAGCAGGACGGTGGGAGAACACACAGGCTGCGCACTGGCAGCATGGCAGTGGCAGGCACTGCCCCTCCCCTGCTGCCTGCGGTCTCGAGTCTGAAGTCTGAAACGTGCCCGGCGCCGCACTGGTCCATGCCATGCCCTGCTCTCTTTCCCTGCCCGGCAGCGGCAGCGACAGCGACTGCCTGTGATCTCCGCGGGGGCCACGGGGATATCTGCCGCCGTAGCACGCGGAAGGAGCCCCGCGGCGCGGCACACGGGTGAGGCGTAGTAGGAGACAGGAGAGCGCGGCACACGGGGGCGTCTTGCCAGTTTCTCAGCGACCATCCCTCCCATCTTTCTTTTAGGTATGCGCATGCCGGGGACATTAGTTATAATCTGTCAAAAAAAAAAAAGGCTTATACTATCCCATGGGGTGGAGTATAGCCGTATGGGTAGTCCAACATAACGCGATGGGCCCTAACAAGAAGCATACATGATTGTCAACGGTTATGTGCCACTGGGCCAAACCACAGGGGTAGCATGCGGCCCACGGTATCTCTTCTTTTCATCCTTCGGTTCACTTCAGCCGAACTCTAGTTTCAGCGGAAGGCTGCAAACTCTGGATTTCTTCCCTTTTTTAGCCAACCTGACGCCGTTCAATTTCAGATTTGGCTTGACTTTATTGGCTGGCCCCAGATACACAAGTTGTAGCTCAAACCACAAGCATTAACTTTTAATCACTGAACATTGCCCAAAACTGATTATAACTTGTTCTAATTTGGTGGTCAAACTGCTAGTTTCAGTCTTGGCTGAAATTTGTCCCAGGTTTATAGTTAGCAGACGGCAACTCAATGTTGACAATAGATTTTCTCAAAGCTTTACTTCGCAGCTTTGTAGGAACCCAATATCGATCTGGGTTTGAAAATGAAATTTTAGTCATGACATCTTACTATTACAAACTGAGAAGTAAAAAACATTATTTACTAGACACGCTATAAAAAAAGATAAATATTAACTTTTTTTAAAAAAAGAAACCTTTGGCCATCTATCAAGTATTTTTAATAATAGTAGCCACTCGATCTATTTTATTCTTTAGAAAAATTACCCACGTTGCTTGATTATTAAAATGAATTGAACAACCCCTAAATCTGCATAAAATTAACCCACCGTACCATTATGAAAGAAGAATTATAAACCCCATAAATAGACACATTAATTCCTTACTATACATCATTATAAAATATGAATTAAAATAACCCTTAAATTTACATATATGTTACCCATTGTAACATTATTAAAGATAATTTAAAATAACACTTTAAATTTACATATAAATTACCAATTGTACCATTGAAAAAATAATGTTAATGAAAGCCTGTTGTAGATAAATAAAGTAAAAATTATGTATAGAAATATTCTATTAAAATATTAACATAGGAAAGATATTGAATATTATAAATTTTGATTAATTGTGGATTTGTGGATCTCAAATTTATATAGAAATATCTGATATTTATCATACTATTACTAATTACAAGTCATAAAAAAAGCACGAATTGCGAAGCGCACTAGAAAAAAAATATAAATTCTAGAAATTCCCACAAAAATCAGAAACATCTCGCATTCCATCAAGTAGTATCCAATAATACTAACCATTAAATCTATTATATCTTCTAAAAATTTACCCCCATGCCCTTATAAAATAGAATTAAAATAACCCTTTAAATTTGTATATAAATTATCCATCATACCATTATAATAAATGAATTAAAATAACCTCTAAATTTACATATAAATTATGCACCATGCCATTATGAAATATTAATTAAATAACTCTCTAAATTTACATATAAATTACCCACCATGCAAATAAAAGATGAATTAAATGAGAAAAGCTAGAACACAATCGGTTGATGTGATTGATTTCCTCACCCGAATTTTGGCCGGAGGTGGAGACGGAGGCACACATCGGCGGGGCCGGAGGCGGAGGGGCGGCGACGGGGCGAGTAGAGGCGCGGCGACGGGCCGGAGGCAGAGGAGGCGCACGCTGGTTGGGACGGAGGCAATGGCGCGGCAATGGCCGGAGGCGGAGGCGGAGGCGTGGCGACGGGGGAGCTGCCGAAGCCGGGGCCAGTGGCGAAGGCGCTGCGGGAGGCCGGCGGGAGGGGCGCGGCGGTGGATCTCTGGCGAGGAACTCGGTGTGGTGGTGGGGGTGGGGGTGGGGGTGGGGGAGTTACACTATAATTACTGCAATTTTGACAATCCATCTAAGATCTAATGGCCAAAAATTAATGTGTTGAGAAGCTTCCCAACACCTGGTTGATATATAGACAGACTCAATTATATCCACCATGTCATTATAAAAGATGAACTAAAATAGTCACCTCTAATCTACTGTAGATAAAATATGTTGTTATAAAAAATAAATAGCAAATACACGGGTTGTGGACTAAATTATCAACTACTGCTAACAACAAAATTATCTATCTAATTTTATATAATATATATATATTTTCTAAAAATCTAACATGTACGAGAGCATGGGTTGATGAACAAGCAGTTTATAATTAGTTTGGACGGGCAGTCGTATTGCTTCATCTAATCAAGTCATTGCTGCTGGGCTGGCCAACTGAATAATATTTATGAAATACTGTTTGCCGAGGGAAATTCATTGCTTGATCGTTATTGCCGCCGCCGATTAGTACTGTTCCTGCTACAGTTCGCGTTGCTTTATCAAGCGAACTTCTCTGGAGATTGATTGCTTCATCAATATTGCTTGTCACTGCTTTTTTCAGGGCTGCTCCTACTTTTTTTTTTTTGAATTTAAACATCTTGGGGGGGAGGGGGCGCACAACGCCCCACCTGTATATTAATTCAAAACCGCACCCAAGGCAGATGCGATACAAGAGAGAATGTGCTCGCGCCACCCCTCTATCCCAAGTCGTTCAGCAACAGGGAATCGATGGCGCCAAATACTAAAATCATCAGCGAGCCTAGAGGGGGTTACACGCGAGTTGGACGGTTCGCGGCAGAAAATATGGTTATTTCTGGTATCCCAAAGACGCCAGAGGAGAGCGACCAAGACATTTGGCCAAGTTCTGGCGCAGACATTGGAAGGCGGCATCATCGACCACAAGTCTTTTGGTTCCTCGATCCCCTCTGTGTTGACTCCAACACGCTGCCATATGATGCTTGCGCTAGGACACTCTAAGAACAAATGCCGCCAATCTTCTTGTTGTGCTCCACATCGACCACACACCGCGTCAGGCTGCATGTTCTTATGATGGAGGTTCACCTTTGTGCTCAGCCGATCCCTGAAAAACAACCAAGTGAAAACCTTCACTTTGTTCGGAATTCTCAACTCCCAGATCCTAATTCCATTGTCATCCACAATGGTTTGGGGAGCCAGGCCCGCATACGCCCCCCTGGAGCTGAACGCCCGGCCGTTGTTCCGCATCCTCCGTTCGTCGGGAGCTTCCGAGAGCCTGACTTGGCTTAGAACCTGCAACAAGGTAGAGAGCTCCGCTGCTGCCGAGCTGGTTAGCCGTGGGCGCAGACGCAAATCAAAGTCATATTGGAAAACGAACTGCACCGAAAGGTTAGGCGTGCAAACGTGCGAGAAGAGAGCAGGGAAGGCCTCGGACAAGGGGGCTGCTTCCAACCACAAGTCGAACCAGAAGGAAGTGCTTGCTCCATTGCCCACGACCACATAAGTGCAGGCCCTATAGCGGCCTAGTTCCTCATTGATTATGTTCCAGAAAAAGGAAGGCGGGGAAGACGAGGAAAGCAAGCCTTCTGAAGTTGAGCTCTGGAGAACCCAATCTTTCCAAGGAGCAGGACTATCATTCAAGATTTTGTCAACAAATTTCATAAGAAGACAGTGATTCTGTGTCTCGAGATCTTTTAGACCCAACCCACCCTGGTGCTTGGATTTGCAGACTGCTTCCATGCTACTAGACATTTGGACCCGTGGCATTTGTCTTCGCCCGTCCAAAAGAAAGCCCTCCTACGCTTGTCAATGGCTTTGATCACCTTTTTTGGCACTAGCAAGGAAGACATATAGTGGAGAGGCAACGAGCTCAGCACACTAGCAGCCAGAACTAGCCTGCCTGCTCAAGGGTGGCCTTCCAACCAGCCAGGTATTTGTCACAAGAGGCAATTAAGGGGGAGAAATCAGAAGACAGAATTTTGTGAGGGGTCAGAGGCAGCCCCAGGTAGGGCTGGGGAAAGGAAGACACCGTGGTGTTCAGCGAAGAGGCCAAATGAGCAGCAAAGTCGGACTCCAAGGCGATAGGGAGGAAAGTGGTTTTACTGTAGTTGATGACGAGGCCGGTTGCACGGGCAAAGTCGTCAAGGACACTTTTAACCGAAGCCATAGCTTCGGACGACGCCTGCAGGAAGATGATCGTGTCGTCTGCGTATTGCAAGACGGGGCAAGGTTCTCCTGGAAGGAGGGGGTGACAAAGGTGAAGGGAAGTTCCACGATGATGAAGAAGCTGGCGTAGAACGTCTGCCACTATGATGAAAAGATAGGGTGATATAGGGTCACCTTGGCGCAACCCATTCCTGCAAGTAATCCACGGCCCCGGTACTCCGTTAAGCAGGATAGATGATTTGCCACTAACAAGAATGTCCAGCATCCAATTGCACCATAGATCAGAAAAGCCCTTTTGCCTTAGGATCAAAATTAAGCTATCCCAACTAACCGAGTCGAAAGCTTTGTGAAAGTCCAATTTTAGCAGCACCGTAGGCGCTTTCCTTGCATGACAGCAGTGGACTAGATCCATCGCGTAGGCATAATTCTCAGCAATGCATCTATTCTTGACGAATCTAGTTTGATTGCCACCGACCAAGAGAGGAATGAACTTCTGCAGTCTAAAAGTGAGAGCCTTGGTGATCGCCTTGATTGGGCAATTTTGTAGACAAATTGGTCTAAACGCCTCTGGGGTACAAGCAGTTTCTTTCTTGGGGAGGAGAACAATGTAGGACCGATTAATCCGTTCGAGCTCTGCTTGGCGGGAGAAGAAAGATTCGAAAAGCTCAACTAACGTCGGCCCGGTGCAGGTCCAGGTGCAGCGGTAAAAGCTGGGCCCGAAACCATCCGGCCCAGGGCTGGAATTGCAATCGAGATGTTTGAAAACCGCTTCAATTTCCCCCCCGCGTAAAAGCAATGTCCAAGGAGTCCAGCCCTGGAACTCTTGCCGGGTACAGATCCCTCAAATCAAAATTCCACGCCGTCTCCCGCGCGGATCCCAACAGATTAGTGTAGAAGTCAAGGAGCAAACGCTCCTTTTGAGAGTGTGTTGTCAAGATCACGTCGTCGTGTTCAAGGGACTGGATTTTATTTTGGCGCAGCCTGCTCGATGCGCAAGCATGGAAGAAGCGGCTGTTTTCATCACCTTCAAGCGCCACGCTGACCTTACTCCGCTGGCGCCAGTGAAGGATTTTTTCCTCGACAGCCCGAG
Source organism: Paspalum notatum (assembly GCA_022530915.1). Taxonomy (NCBI): domain Eukaryota; kingdom Viridiplantae; phylum Streptophyta; class Magnoliopsida; order Poales; family Poaceae; genus Paspalum; species Paspalum notatum. The sequence goes on from CM039689.1 coordinate 35,304,309, forward strand.
AGAGAGAAGAAGCAACTACACTCCTGAGGATAAGCTCACTTGGGGAGAGAGAACGGCACTCTTCAACAACATCCAGAAAACGAATCACCAATTTGCAGTCCTTCTCCCGTTGCCCACTCGAGGTGAGGCGCCAACACCACGCTTTAGAGTGTGATCTTACTCTTTTAAGCCTCAAGGAGAGGGAGGCTGCTGCGTTCTCTGGTGGATCGTGAAGACACCAGGCTGCCCCCACCATGTCCTGAAAGCCAAGCTTGATCTTCCAAGAATTCTCAAAGCAGAAAATCCTGCTCTTGGGGACAGAGGTGTTGATGGTGATTTTGAGGGGAACATGGTCGGAGGTGGATCTAGTGAGAGAAGAAAGGGTCGTATTCGGAAGCACTGCATCCCAGGAAAGATTGAAAAGCGCACGATCAAGCCTCTCCAGAGTTGGGGTGTCCCTCCGGTTAGACCAAGTGTATTGCCGATCGTGGAGCGGGAGCTCTAAGAGGCAGAGAGCATGGAATACATCATTAAAAGCAGCCGCCTCTGACGCACGAAAATTCCCATTGTTCTTCTCATGCGCATATCTTATCATGTTGAAATCTCCACAGATGAGCCAAGGCATGGCCGCCTCCGGAGCAATGGAGTGAAGAGAGTGAAGGAATTCAGGACGCAACGCAGGGGAAGAGGGAGCGTACACATTAGTAACCATGAACGAAAGCGAGGAAGAAGTGGACTGGAACCGAATAGAAAGGGTATGCTCAGTAGAAGAAACAAAAGTGCCAGCGAGATGTTTTGTAGACCACGCCGTGAGAACGCCACTGGACGTTCCAACGGCATTCACCATGTGGTGAGCGTCGAGCGACCGAGGAAGGAAGGAGTGAAGTTTTTTTTGGAATCAGGATCCGTGAGCTTGGTTTCTTGCAGGAGGACTAGGTGAGGAGAAGAGGAAAGAAGCTCGGAGAGGACGTCATCGCATTTGCCCTTGTCACCCAGACCACGGACATTCCAAAAGCACAGATTAAAGCTCAACCCCATAGCAACAAGCGCACACACCTTTATACATTAAACTTCGAACTACAAGACACTGGCTAACAAGAGGCAAGCCTCGCCAGGCATCTAGAGAAAGCAGCAGGTACAGCAAGCTCAAGCCTAAGAAGAGGTGGTGGTGTTCACGCAGACGATCTCCAGCACAAACAACATGAACACCATGATACAAGCTAGCGCCTTCAAGAAAGGCGCTACTACAACACACCAGCAAGCACCAAGCTTTGGGACAACAAGCACTACTAGGCGGACAGCCATCTAACGTCCCAGCTAGATTAGCCGATCCAGCTCTCCTCCAAGACAACGCCAGCATCTTCATCCGCGGCCTGACGGCCCAGCGGCCGCACCACGCACTCGAGCCACTTCCTCCTCAGTGGCTCCGCAAGCAGCAGCAACCTCACCCAGATCCTCCTCGTCACCTAGAGGGATCAAAGAGTTAGAGAAGAGCGAGGTTTTAGCTAAAGCATCGCGTAAACGTTTAGACGCACCGACGAAGTCGACGTGCGCGGCTTGGACCCGCGACGCCTTGTCCGTGGGGTCTTCGTACATCTCTTGCTCCTTGGCGCGGAGGCGCGAGCTCCTCCTCTTCTGCTTGACAGAGTCCGCCGCCCTCTTCCTGCGCCGCCTCCTCTTGCGCGCCACGCTTTCATGCTCCTTGTCGGAGCGAGCCCCCACCGAGAACGTCAGAGGGACATCCTCCTCACGGGCAGCCTCCCCCGCCTCCCCACCAAGCGAAGGCACCTCGTGAGTGTCCTCCTGCTGAGCAATGGAGAGACCGCCTAGACAGGAGGAGACGTCGACGCCACCAGAGTCGTTAGCAGCAGGAGTAGCAGAGCCCAGCGGCTCCTCCTCCTCCAGAGTGTCACCCATCCCATGCCAAGGCAGAGCTAGCAGCGATGGCGCCCTTGGAGGAACCGCAGCTGTAACAACCCTAATTTTTGTAAACCAAAAATCACAGCCTAAAAATTTCAATTCCAATTTATGATTGTTGCATTGCATTTAACATAGACAATAGGAAAAACTAATTAAAATAAATAACCAATGCTGGGTATAATTAGTTAATTAATTTTATTTAAGTTGTTCCTTGTGCTTACTTGTGCATCACCATTTGGTTCTTACTGGGATCTTTGATTGAGTGCAAATGGATTCAAATTTCAATTCAAAACAACACAATTTAATTGGGAAAAGAAATCAGAAATGGAAAGGAAATAGAAAAGGGCCTTTCAGCCCATTCCCCGAGCCCGCCCGTTCCAGCCGCCCCATCCCCTTCGCCCGTGGGCCAAAGGCCAGCCGCCTCGGCCCAAGGGAGGCCGACTCCTGCCCAGCCGCTGCCAGGCGGGCCATCACCCTCGCAGCCACTGACGGGTGGAGCCCACCCGCCAGCTTTCCTCTTTCCTCCACCTTTTTCCCTCGATCCGATCAGAGCAGAGGCGAGCTCTGCCTCGATCGCGCAGGTGCGCTTGCCGCCTTCCACCATCTTGCGCACCAAGCCGAGGGGTGAGGATGAGATTGCCGCCAGCTCACTGCGCCATCCCCAACCGCCCACGCCAGTGGACCCGGATCACGCGTCCTGCGTGACCCTGCCGGGAGCTAGAGCGCGCATGAGAGAGAGCGGAAGCGGGAGTGACTCCGCCGAGCCAATCCGCCTTCAATCGGAGCCCAATTCCGCCTTTCCCCGTGCCGCGACCCTAGCCGCCGCTATATAGACCCCAAGCCGCACACCTTGGAACCCTAGCCAACCCGGGATTTGCCCTTCCCATCGCTGCCGCCGAGGGACAGAGAGAGAGAGGGTCGAGGAAGTGGAGCTAGAGCCGGAGAGAAGGGCGGGCCGCCGTCGCTGGAGTAGTACCAGCTGAAGCCGAGGGAAGCCGCGCGCCTAGGAGGGAGGTGCGCCCTGCCCGCGCAAGGACCCCGCCGCCCGAGGCCAAGCCGTTCACGACTCCGCCGTATCCAGAGCCGAAACGAGCCTCGCCGTCGACGACCCTACTTCCTCTCCATCGACGCGAGTCCAACCACATGCCTGACCCTACCACTGTGAGAACTCCGCGCCCCTAGTCCAACCCCCGCCGCGGATCGGGCTCTCGAGTCCTTTCTATTCGCGTGCCGCCGCCATGGTGTCCTGGAGCGCCGCCGTCGAGCGGTGTCTCGAAGCCGTGAAGGTAGATTAGTAAGTGGAGTTCTAGGAGCGCCGTCGCGCCAGCGTTGATGCCGGGGAGCCGGTCTCGGCCGTGGTCTCCCCGAGCCTACGCACCTATGCGCCGTGTGTGCCGTGTGCGCCGCACACGCCACGTCGCGTCGCGCCGTGCCGCGCGGACGGGACGACCCGCAACCGCGACAAGCCGGCCTTCAGTAGGGTGATGATCCGCGGGAGAGAGCGATGGTACTCGGAGCAAGCTAGACGCAGGCCAAGAGCCGCCGCGGCCAGACCGAGTCCGTGCCCGTGCGTGCGCCTCACGACGGCGGGCGAGAAGTCCGCCGGTGGACGTTGCCGCTGACGCGACCGGGGGCAACCGCAACCGTGCGCGGCGTGAACCGAGAGCCTACAAGCAGGAAGACGATGCTAGAGCGACCGTCGCCGCGGCCGAGCGACGCTCGTGACCGCGGGAAGCCGCCCACGGCGGCCGGGCCAAGCCCGTGCACGCCGAGCCACACCGTTAGCGCGGGGCAGCGGGTGCGGGAGGCTCGGACCAACCCGAGGAGCTGTGGAGGAGCTAGCGCCGCAAGCCATGCGGGTTGAGGGCTAGGCATCGGGGCGTGACCTCGCCAGAGGAGGGCTCACTGGAGTAGTCGATCTGAGAGCTGGAGCTTGAGCCAGTGGAGCGGGTAGCGAACGAGGGAAGAGAAGGACGGGTTCGGCCGGAGGAATCAAGCGCAAAGGAGAAAGCAAGGAAGAGAGGAGCCGCTAGGGAGCAGGCCGCCGGAGGGAAGGTCTCGTCGAGGAGATGGTTGGAGCTCCGGCGAGCCGGTGGAGCAGAGGCAGGGGGAGACCAAGACGGGCCGTGCGAACGGCCTAGTCGCGGGCCTAGCAGGCCAAGTCGTGCGGGGAAGAAAGAGATGAAGGTGGGCCGACGCGGGCCGAGCGCCTGGTGGGCTGCTGCTGCGGTAAGAGAAAAGAGAGAAAGAGAGAGATGGGCCGCCGAGGCCCAAGGCCGCGGGCCGAGTGAGGGAGAAGGAGGGAGTGGGCTACGCCCAGTGAGAGAAAGAAAGTAGGCCAGTTTTGGCCCAATGACCAGCCCTACCCTTAACTTTTTTCAGAAAATATTAAACCCCGATTTAAACTTAGAAAATTCATAACTAATTCATTCGAAGTCCAAATAATGTGAAACCAGAACCTAAATTCATCTAAAATCAAGCTCTACGAGTTAGAGCTATTGTTTGAGTGATGTTGGTTCTTTATGCATCTTATTTGGAGTTTGTGTGCATTCGATTTATTCGGACTTTCGCGTATAGGTCCGAAAGAGCTCTCGGAGGACACTGACGAGTACGACTACTTCGACTACACCAGAGATTTAGAGCAACCAGTTCTACCGAGGTCACCAATCAGACACTTCCCTGCTTCATAACCTATAGACACGCAACTTGCTACTACTACTTTTATTATTTATGCTTGCTGTTAATCCAAAGATAGGGAGCCTGTTTCTATGTAGCCACTATTACCTTCCTTGCTACATCACCACCATTATACTACTATAACTAAATAAAATGAACATGATGTGAGATTGGGTGATATGTTGGTGGGATGTGATAACTCTTGGCGTGTGTGAAGTGGGTGGATTTGAGCGCGAGATGGTGTATGAGATGGGTGGCGAGAGTCGGCACCGGAAACATGGGAGAGACTAGAACTTTCTTCAGAGTGGAGAGAGGTGTGGGGTGGTGCGCGGCCCACCGCTGAGGGTGGCAACCGACCCTTGAGCTTGCTCTCGCCGATTAAGGACCGAGTAGGGGTGACAGTATCTTGGACTATGACTCGTGCATACCACGCGACCTCAGGCCCGGTTCTTGACTTTCCCCAATGGCACTGGAACTGTTGGCGTAAGGCGATAGTGTTAGGGGGCGATGACGGTTGCGGAGGTAATCTCTCGTCCCCGATATACTCGACCCATGGGGCCCCGGATCAGTCGAGGTCACAGTTCTGAGAGTGCGGTGGGTTTGTATCCGCACAGTTTCTAGCTCAGGAAAGCAGGAAAGGTGCCAGAAAGGGAGGGTTATCTATCGGTGTGGTGGGCCCGGGGCTAATCGCTACTGCCTCCGTCCCATCTACAACATCCTCTCGAGAGTGTATGATCTATACGTATAGCCGCCGTCCCCGGTCAAAGGACGATCCAAGAGCGGAGTCACTTCATCTAGCATGGGATTTCTTCTCTTCTCCCTCGAGTATTTGGAAACCGGCTGCGGCCGTTGAGGCATGGACGGGTGGGAGCTGCCATGCCGCAGATGTAGTATGATGAGTGTGGATGATTTGGAAGAGGTGTATGGTAGTGAGGTGTGTATGAGTTGGGTTGAGTGATGAGCAGGGGAACCGGTCGTGTGATCGAATTCCCGAATAGAACAATGATATGGTAAACTGGATAATATTATTTATATACTTGCTTGCATGGGAAGCCTAGAGCCTTCCACTTGTGCCCGTCCCTTTTATTATTACGCTGCCACTTAGGGGAGTGTTTCAGGGTGGCCTGCGCTACTGGCGCGTAGGTTTTGGAGATAAACTGGATGACGACCTCTTCTTCGACGGAAGGCGATGAGATGGACGATGATCATTCCCATGAAGGGCGGACAACTGAGGATCACGGTGCTTCGCTCAAGGATGCCTGTGGAGATGGACCCGAAGACTTACTTTTCGCTGCTAGATTACGATTTTTGCTTGATTCAGTCCTGTTGGACTTGTACCGGCTTAGGCCATTAATGTATAAATGTAATGTTATTCGAAGCTGTGGATGTGATACCGATTGAAACATATGAATTGCGATAGCTTATGTGTATCCTAGGACTATCGCAATGAATAAAGGCTTGGATTTCGGCATCGCGGAATCTGGGTCGTTTCAGCAGCAGCAGGGTGTGGAGTTCCCCGTCGGGTGCGCACAGGACGGAGCGGCGGTGTAGGTTCCTCAAACTCCCAGTGAAGCTCCGAGGTTTCGTAGTGAGGTGTGGGTGGGGGGTTTGCGGGAGCAGGGGCATGGGGTGGTGCGGTGGCAAACCCTGCGCGGTACTGTGGGGGTGCACATATGGGGAACTGGGTGCTTGTGTTCAGAGCGCGAGGCGACGCCCGGGTGAAGCGGTAACGGGTGAAGTCCCGGCCAGGCGGTTCAGCCCACACACGAACGGCATGCACGCGCGCGAGTGTAGCCAGCCCGCTGCGATTGCGGACCAACATCCTCCTAGGTACCTCTCGCTCCTCGTCCACCTTGACCACGCCCCTGAAGGAGGTGTAATCCCCAGGGACGAGGCAATTGGGGTCGATGCAGCAGACGTTCTCGATGCCCGCCAGGATAGGCCTGGCAAGCGCAGGCTTCCAGTGCTCGAGCGGGAAGTCAACCACCGCCACCTCCACGAACAGCGCGTACTCCGCAATGAAGCGGTTGTCCGCCTCCTTATGGCGTTCCAGCTTGATGACGTTGCCCTCGAAATGCACTGGAGAGAGCGCCAGCACGCGCTCCCGCTCCTCGACTTCGTCGAACTCCACCACGCCCAGACCCCGAGCGGACGCAGCTAGATGGACAGAAGGCGCCCCGCACACGTGCTCCAGCGCGTCGCGCACCAGCTGGAACGGACAGTGCACGGGGATGTCCAACATCACGTACGCGAGCCGCTTGCTCCACTCGTAGTCACCGTCGTCTACATGGACCTCCACTAGGTCCCTCCGCGTCGAGGAGCCCGTGTCGCCGACCGAGGAGGCCGGAGTGGGTGGCGGCCCCGGTGGGGTGTACCCGGCCCCGCCAAAGGCGCGAGGGAGCTCGAAACGCACACGCGCGGCAGCATCAACGAAGTGGGAACCCCAAGCCGTGGCACAGTCACCGGAAGGGGGCTGAGTGCGGAGGCTACGGAGCGAGCTTGCATCGGACCTAGGGCTTGCCATGGTGGTGAAGTGGGTGCGAGATTTACACTCAAAGCTCCTGTGACCTGGTCTCCTGCAAGCGCTGCATTTTATAGGATCCCTACAAGAGGCGACTAGATAATCGGTGGCAAGGCACCAGAAGCAGGCCCGGAGAGAACGATGTTGAGCCGGACGGCGAGTCGGAGACAGAGGGGATAGACCCGTCGGGTCTCGGGACTGGTTGGACGGCTGCGACGCGCGGGACACGTCGGTTGGAACCTGACCGTCGTCAGTGCTTCCGGCGATCAGAGGATTGTCAGGGATGACCGTCGTGGCGGACGAAGGAGAACTGCAAGTGCTATCACCATCAACAGGTGTCGAGGCGGCACCACCTGAATTAACAATCCCCCCCGTAATGGAAGCAACCGTGCCGGTGAAATCAGCCAGGCTCGAACAGGTCACCGTTTGCATGGGAGGGGAGGAGCTGTGGGGGCGCCACGCAGGCCCCGCGGTCTGACGACCCCTAACAGAGTCAGGGGTGATGTCTTCGGTCGTCGGTGGGCCATCCACAGAGATAGGCGGGCCCAACTTAGCTTTGACCGTGGCTGCCAGCCCAGAGGCGTGAGCGGCAAGATTTGAATTTGAACGCCCTCGCGCCGACGACGCGGATCTGGCCGCCTCCGCCTCGACGGACGCGAGTTCATCGTGGTGAAGGTGGAAGATGAAACCCTCCAGGGCAAAGATCCCTATCAAGAGAAGCTTGCATCTTACAGGATGAGAAGAAACGGACGTGCGGAAGACGGAGCTAGAGGTGACAGAGACCGAGAACGATTCGGGGGGAGCACAGAAGTGGAAGTCGAGGGCTGAAGCTACAAAATCTAGGGTAACAAGCTCCCCATTCGATTGAGAGATCCAAACATCAAGACTAGAGATGGAGGGAACCGCAACTAGCGGCCTAACCACCGGGCAGTAAAAGTTTTCCAAGACATAACTCTGAAAATGCGTACCCGGAGCTGGCAGCGGAGAGTCGTTCCTTGCCGTGGGCACTAAGCCGGCCCGGTGATGGACAACTGAAGGAGAGCCGCTTGGGGGAGCGCTCCTGGTCACCGGGGCAGCCGCAGCAGCAACGTCGTTCATCGGGGCTCCGGCGCGCCGGGAGGGGGGGGCGCTGAAGTTGCGTAGTCGGAGGCGCGGCTCGTGGCACCGCTACCTGCAGGCCAACAGAAGCAGAGCCACGCGGGGGCTCCAGATGAATGTCGGGGACAGCAACCAGGAGGAGAGGGAAGACGGTCCCCAGCGCAAGGAGGTGGTTGGCGGGCAGAGGGCGTGGCGCCGGCGGCGTGGTGACCCGCGCCGGCCAGGGCGGCGGTAGGGGGAGGGGCGGCGGGGGTGGGCGCTAGGAGACATTTCCCAGGGCTGCTCCTACTATAGCGGCGATGCATGCTTTATCAAGGGAATTTCTATACGCCATATTTTGTTGCTTATTTTTAATAAAAAAATCACTAAAGTGTTTGCCACTGGAATAACCACGGAAGATTGTGAAAGATTGAATTTCTGTACGCCATATTTTGTTGCTTATTTTTAATAAAAAAATCACTAAAGTGTTTGGCCACTGGAATAACCACGGAAGATTGTGAAAGATATAGAGACATTGTAGGCGTATTCTTATCAATTTCCCTGTCTTCTGGGAAGGAGCATCGAACTCCAAAACCGAACATATTCCACCGTTAAACTATCAAAACCGAGTAACTTTAACTTTAAGGTGATTTCAAAGATGGTATTCGATGACGTAGCATGCAAGTGTGGCAATTGGGCTCACTTAGAGACTCGTTTAGTTATTGACGTGGCACCGATCGACTCCGCAGGAAAACAACAACATATGAAAGAAAATTCGCCCACGTCTCACTGGTACATTATTTCACATGGGTCTACTCATCCCCCTTGTCCCCACACAAACCCTCTATCCAGTATCCACCATCCTCTCTTGTGTTGCCTGTGGTCTCTCTTTCTCTTGTTGAACCCCGATTGCCATTGTGGAGGGGCCGAGGGGCGTGATCTAGGCCACCTTGACTCTCCTCTCTTCATAGTTCAATATCCAGCATGTAAGGTCGATGAAAAAAGAACGGACTCGGGCACTCATAGTTAGATGTTTAAAATAAATCTTCTTCTCTCTTGCGTTCTTGTTTTTCTGCTATCCGTTTTCGTTTTCCTTTGAGCTAGGCACTGCTTTAAACCCCAACGGAATTTCAGTAACCCCTGCTCCAGCTGTTAGCTGTTAGAAGCGACATGACTTGTATACAAGGTGTGTTAGTGTTACCACCTAGTACTAAATAAAAAATTATGACAAATTGCAAATACTCGTCACTTTTTGCACGTTAGTTTTTTTCTTCATAAAGTGATAGGTACAGGGTTTAAAAAAAAACACCACACTCCCTTTTAGCAAACGCAATGGTCTGCAACGTTACAGCAATTATGGTATCTGGTTGCCGGTTTCTTTCTTTACCGTTGCCCAAGCACGTCTACGCCGGCTATTTGATTATGAATGAATCCATGTGATTGAACAAATTGAGGTCGACGTGTGACGGCTGCTAGAAGCTGGCTTTTCTTTCTTCTTCTTTATTTCCCCCCTTCCTTTCTTTTTTATAGGAGGCGGATAACGTGCGACCCGTCGCGCGCTACAGTATCGCGTGACCCCACCGAACAAGCGCATGTCCAATAAAAACCGCGCGTCATAGTATCGCACCACCCCGCGGAGCAAGTGCATGTCCAATAAAAACGCGAAAAGCAGCGAGATGTCGCTTTCGGTGCGACACCAGTGATGACGTAAAGAGAAAGTTAGCCCATTTTATTAAACGGCATGTTGTTCTCTCATATGATGTCTGTTTTCAAATCCGTTTGCACCATCATGTTCACTGCAATGAGATCTACAAAATGAGATCTATATTATATATGTTTTGAAGATTTCTAATCAAATAGCAAGTTATGTACAGAAAGATGTAGCAAGTTATGTACAGAAAGATGTAGCAAGTTAATGTACGAAAAATGTAACAAGTTATGTAATATCTAGCAAATTTATAAGATTACGTAGCAAGTTCATGGCATCTTGTATCAAGTTTCTGCTGTGACAAGATTATGCGATTATGTAGCAATTTCATGTAATGTGCAGTAAGTTTATATAATCATATAGCTAAACTTTATGGGGGTTATGTTTCAATAGATAGTTAAACTACAAGCAAGTTATTGGTATATGCTGGTTGAAAATTATATATTGAAATAGTAGCAAGTTATTATTATAAGATCATCTCTGAACTTGACACATATTGTATAAAAAAATTAGTTTAAAGTTATATATATATATATTATATATATATAGCTCGATAACATAAATTGCTACACATTTTGCACATAAATTGTTATTCACGTTGCATATAAATTGTTGGTCGCATGAACGACTCCGAAAGATATTAAATAGATCTTGTTTCGTAGATCTCGTCGTAAAAAATGTAATGGTACAAACGGATTTAAAAACGGATACTTTATGAGAGAGTAATGATCATCAAAAAAAAATAAGAATGAAACGATGTTGTTTGCATCAGCAATGACGTTATTCAAAAATGACGTGTCAGAGTCTATACGCACATCACGCAAGTTCTTTTTTTCTTTGGGCTGCAACAGACCGTGAAGCCCACCTCATTGAATAATCGTGCAGGGCCGTAGGGGGCCGCAGGCCGGGCGCGCGGTATCGCGCGGTGGGCGCGCAGGGTGACCCACCGCTCGATAGGATTTGCGTTTTTTTAAGAACAAGATGTTCATGTTTAATAATAATCTGTTTATTTTGAGCTCGCTTCAACATCGATCATCGGTGCAATACCCCATGTCCAAGACTCCGATATATAGGAGAACCTGACGACAAAATTACCACACTGTTATATACATGCTGCCGACAGAATGAGCTAGAGCTCACGAAGAGGTACGGTGGCCGACACTGATGGTCCATGCATCATTCTACACGTACGCAGTCTCAACTCCAGCATTTTAATTTCACACAAAAGGCTCTTTGTATCAAGCGCATGTGTATCACATGCTCGATCGATCTTTGTAGTCAGCAATGATGATAGTTGTTGTCACAGCATGGAGTTAATACCCTTGCTACTAGGCATGGCCGCAGCATGGCGCATGCTGTCCGAGTCAAATACTGATACAGGAGATTCATGAAATCTCTGCAACCTATCCGTGGAATTATCAAAGCGGAGGAAAATTATGCACACTCGTACATGCATATTAACTCCAGTTACTTTCACATGTTAAACGAACGCACACTGTCGGGAATTTTTAGTCGCTGTTTCGACCCCCAACCATACAAGCTACCTCTCGCATTCAAACATTAATTAAGTCCAATTCCGTACGTGGCGGCGAAAAACAAACACGAAGAGTACATGAAACTGATAATACACGTATTCGGAAGTTGGCTGGCATTATTTTCAGATTTCGCGTCCTAATTATGCAAAAAAAAAAGAGAAATAAACCATAACTTCTCTGTACTGCAGTATGCTACGTACGTCCTACGTGCATGCATCATGCATCTATATAGACGACAGGCTTCTCTATACAACACCTCATGAAAAAAAAAATTCTACAACACGCTACAGCATACAAGTAACTACAAGACTGCACAGGCATGTTTGGTTATAGACTAGTAGCCCTGGACCAATTTATTTGCCTGGATGAATCGTTGCCTGGAGCTGCGATGCGTTTGCTACACTTTGCTCTAAGCCCTATTACCAGGCGACCACTCTCCCCACCAGGGCACCGAAATCGACTGTGTGGTGCTGCGTGGCTCTAATCATAGAGTTCTTTAATCGTTTATAGATTTTCTCAAACAACAAGCTTCAACCAAATACAGTAGCCACTGTCCTATCTGCCAAGCAGGCAAAATTGAATGCAGTAACAGGCAAATGATCCAGTGTTGCAACCAAACATGCCTACGTGTCGCTTCACTCGCCCGAGTTGGAAACGCGACACGTGGCCCGGAGCTGCGGACTGCGGAGCCCATGCATCCACGGCTGCTACAATATGCCTACTCCAAGGTGGGAGGTGTTAGAAAGTAAAAGATTGAGTGAATGGAGAATGAATTTCTTTGTGTTTATTGATTGATGATCACATATATATATATATATATATATACATGGGAATGGACGTGTCCCTTTACCCTTTTGAAAGTTACACCTTTACCCTTTTGGAAGTTACAGGAAGGAGAGAGTGTGTGAAGAGACACAACTCTTCCACGAATAGACATCTACTTATTAATTAATTAACTGCTCTAATATTAGTCTTGACGATGAATTTTTTTCTTCAATAGGTGCCTCTTTTTTTAATGGTCACAATCCTTCGTCAAAGTGTGTCTCTTGGATGAGATCATCTTTCTTTATTTCTCAACGGGAGGCGGCTACTGGCTAGGCCTACGTCAAGGTGGGTGTTGGTTGTACTAACCTATCACGCGGTGATGCGGCACCGCAAATTCCGCTATTTATACCGCCATTGGTGGAGCTGATGATGAGCACGCACAAGATCGAGCAAGCACACACGAGCAGAGCGGCATTTGTGCTCGTCATCTCTGAAATCGATCCATCGATGATCCACTCACGGCACGTAGGCTTCGAACAGTTACAATAAGTAAAATTGGCTATAGGTAGTATAGAAACGTAGTAGGAGATCGATCAAGAAGCGGCGGAGGCAGCAGCGGTAGCCGCGAGCGCGCGCACATGGCGACCTCGCCGCTGCCACGGTGGGCGCCTACGCCGAGCCCGTCACGGCCGCTGTGGGGTGGTCCTTCTCCTTCACCTGCTGCTGCTGCGGCTGCCACCGGCACCGGCGGCGGCGGCGGCCGCATGCTGTCCCCGTTCCGCGCCGTACGTGCCGCCTTATGTGGGCGTGGCGCCGCCCTCACGGCCACGGATCGTCAGGCACAGCCGCCGCCGCCGCCGGCGGCGGCACAACCGGCCGCCGAAGAAGGCGCCGCGGTTGGCCGCGGCGGAGTTCGTTCTGGGTACTTTGATGGCATTGATGTCGATGATCAGCCTGCTGCTTACGGCGGCGGCGGCCGCCCGGCGGAGGCCGACGTCCGCCGCGACGGCGGCGTGTTCATCACGTGGGAGGACGTGTGGGTGACGGCGGTCGACGGCAGGGGGAGGGCGGCCACCATCCTCCACGGCGTCAGCGGCAGCGCGCGCCCCGGCGAGGTGCTGGCCATCATGGGACCCTCCGGGTGTGGCAAGACCACGCTGCTCGACACCTTGGCCGGTACGGTAATCTGCGCGCAACGACGGGTCATTTAATTTCCAACCGTATTTTTGGCTGCACGCCCTGAATGGAATTAAGAAGGATGCTAATTACTCCTCGTCGATACGTGAGGCTCTAGGTGATGGGGTAGTCTATATCTTAACCTCGTGATACTGTGTCACAGTGCCTTCAGTGTCGCCTGACACTATTCTCAAACCAACTTTTGGAAGCTCAAAATATTATTGCCAGTGGTATTAGGGATGTCTGTTGAAGTAATAATAATATCTACGATGTCTCTCTCGATCGATATATGTGCACAGGGAGACTGGACACGGACCTGAGGAGTAGAGGAGAAATTCTCATCAATGGCCGGAAACAGAAGCTCGCCTTTGGAACGTCGGTACGATCAGTTTTTACATATCCTAGCTAAATTTCAAAACATGAATATATACGAGTACTAAAAACTCGACCACAATTTCGCACACAAAGTATACATGATCAGACGTTGCTGTACTGATTCAACAGAACCTGCAGCTTTGCTTCTCTGCTGTTCATGTGTGCACAAAAGTAGATCTCAACAGGGTTTGTACGTAATACTACCAACTAATAACGACTGCTAATAATTCGTCATCATCATCATCATCAGGCGTACGTGACGCAAGAGAACGTGCTGATGGCGACGCTCACCGTGCGCGAGGCCATCTACTACTCGGCGCAGATCCAGCTGCCGGACACCATGCCCGTCGGCGAGAAGCTGGCCTGCGCCGACGACACGATCCAGGAGATGGGGCTCACCGGCGCGCTGGACACGCGCATCGGCGGCCGGGAGACCAAGGGCATCAGCGGCGGGCAGCGGAAGCGGCTGAGCATCTGCCTCGAGATCCTCACGAGGCCGCGCCTGCTGTTCCTCGACGAGCCCACCAGCGGGCTCGACAGCGCCGCCTCGTTCCACGTGACGAACCGCATCGCCGAGCTCGCCGCCAGGGAGGGCATGACCATCGTCGCCGTCGTGCACCAGCCATGCAGCGAGGTCTTCGAGCTCTTCCATGGCCTCTGCTTGCTCGCCTCCGGGCAGACCATCTACTTCGGCCCGGCCGCCAACGCCGCTGAGGTACTACGTATATATAGCTATCCTTTTCGTCTACCATGAGCTAACCAGAATTTTCATGTACATTAATGATGTAGTTCTTCACATCAAATGGCTACCCTTGCCCACCGATGAGAAATCCTTCGGATCATTTCCTGAGGACAATCAACAGAGATTTTGAATTGGTATGTATATGTTCCAATCCTAAATAAAAAGGAAATACTGTATATGGGGGAAACTTACCTACTTAAGTTAGAAGCTAATAATGCTTGACCAATTGTATCTATAGTATATTTGCATTTGTGGTACAAATAAATATAATATGAAAAACCTAATGATACTTATTTGGGGCCATATATTTTGGTAAACTTTTAGACAAATTTGGTCAAACTTATGATAGCTGACTTAGGGCAAAATTAGAATTATATTCTTTTATGGATGAAGGGAGTACTTATGTACCACTATGAATATCATCGTGCACATCCTTTTTAATATATATAGTAATATACAGGAAAATGGAGAAACATCAATACACAAGCCATCGGCAGCAGATGAAGCGATAGAAAATTTGGTAAATGCCTACAAATCCTCCAATACTTCAGAAAATGCCAAAAAGGAAATGCACGACATAAATGAAATGGTTAGTATAACTCATTTTTTACGGTGTTTGTGTACATTTGATGAATATGTATGGTATTTGCTCAAAATGAGAGATATGATGATATTGATTGACTTGCTAACCCTATAGGGTGGAGTGATGATTAGAAGAAACCAGGCCAGTTTCCTAACCAAGGTTCTTGTACTCACTAGAAGATCGTTTGTGAACATGTACAGAGATGTCGGATATTATTGGTTGCGACTTGGCATCTATATTTCCATTTGTCTATGCCTTGGTACCATATATTACAATTTTGGCTATGGATATGATTCTATACGTGTAAGTGATATATAAATCTTATGTTTTGTCATGTAAACAATACTAATTTTGAAAAGTAATTAACATTATCACTCCTACTATTTCAGTCTAGATCATCAATGCTAATGTTCACCGGTGGCCTTCTAACTTTGATGGCGATTGGAGGATTCCCTTCCTTTGTGGAAGAAATGAAGGTATCACCCATTTTTGTATAATTATTTGTTTATGGTTTAATTTTAGGTAAGAAGACAAAGGAAAATTATTTATATAGTTAAGTAAGTTTGATTTTGTGAAAGCATCAAAGGTCGGTGTAATGAACTAAAACTTATAGTCATAAGGTGATATTTGAAATATGAAAACCATTGTTAGCCTCTAGGACTTGAAGTTTTTGAATGTTGATCAAGTATATTAAAACATTTGTTAGTTGATTAATTTGTTACTATCTAACTAGTTTCTTGTTTTATTAGCTATGAATCAAGCACACGACAACAAGAAAACTTACATTATGTAGACCAAAAAATTTACTTGTGATTGCAAGCATGATTTTTACCAATATAGTTGCGAATGAAATCAACACACTCAAAATTTAGTAATATATTAATTAAAATGACCATGGTTGAAAATTGTTTGTTTGCCTACACTACATGGTGTATGTAACATAGAATGTATTTCTCGACTAATTTACATAACAATTATGTTTCTCCTATTGTGGTAAAAAATAACTCTCAAATCCTAACATAGTTTTATATACTTCCTTTGTTGTCACAATATGTTTGTATTACATTTTTCTACATTTGGAATTGTAGGCATAATGCAGGCTTGCACCTGTTTTTTCTAGCAAAAAATGTAATGCCGTAGATTATAGGCATATATATTACAACATAGTAAATATAATTCTACAAATGTCTATCTCATTTTAAAGTTTATTATTCACACCTACCTTGGGTGATGTGCACAATTGTTAAAATGGAATGAATTTAATTGTGTTTCTCTCACTGGTAGCCTTGTTTATGGTACCCAGATTTTTAGGAGGGAGAGACTTAACGGACATTACGGTGTGTCGGCATTTGTGATCTCCAATTGGCTATCATCCACACCATATCTTGTCTTTATTGCTGTGTTACCGGGTGCAATAGCCTACTATTTGTCTGGTTTAACAAGAGGTGTAGACCATTTTGTGTATTTTACCCTTGTCCTCTGTTCGTCCACAATGCTAGTTGAAGGTCTTATGATGATCGTAGCTGCAATTGTACCGGATTTTCTAATGGGCATCATCACCGGTGCTGGAATACAAGGTATCATGATGCTCAACTGTGGATTCTTCCAAATACCTAGTAAGTTGCCAAAGATTATATGGAAGTACCCAATGTTCTATATCTCTTTCCATAAATACGCACTCCAAGGATTTTACAAGAATGAGTTCCTGGGTTTGGTGCTCCAAAATAAACCTGGATCACTAGGGGGCACAACAATAACCGGTGAGCAAGTGATCAGTGAGTTGTTTGAGACAGAAATGGGGCACTCAAAGTGGGTGGACTTTGCGGTGCTATGTGGAATGATTGTAGTATATAGGTTACTCTTCTTAGTGATTATCAAAGTTGTCGACGTGATAAAGCCTATATCTAAGGGTGTAAAATTTAGGTGTCCTGTTCACTGTACTTGTGGTATGCAAAACCCATGTGTCCGCCTTTAATGTTTTATGTAAATAATATTATATGATGATGAATGTTACTATTGACAAAACAAAAAGGCAATTACAAGACTAAATGCGCCCACCTTCAATTTGTTTTACGCGGTCAATGTTACTATATAATATTTCACAACACTTTATAAATGTTTATTTATCTAGAGCAAAATAGAGGAGTGCAACACTTCGTAAATGCTTCGCCGCTGCCTAGAATACCACTTCATTGCCTTTCAATTTACTTACTATTTCTTCAATTATTGAAACACCTAGGTATCTTTCATCCTTTTTTTCTCTGTTTATATTTATTTGAATTTGCTTGTATAATTTTCTCTGATCAACATTAAAAGTCACAATACAGAGCATATCTGCTTCCGTTGTGCTCGGTAAGTATATTGACCAAAAGTTCAAAAACTGCTCGTCACAAATCTCTGAAGTTTTGTCCAAGTTTCGGTCCAGTTGCGTAGGAATTCTTCACCAGTTTTTGTTGAAGCTCAACCAAACAGCTGACTAGCTTCTCCATCGTAATAAACAGGGAGCTGACAAAGAACGAGACTAGTTACTGAAAGGCGATCCTTAGTTTGAAGGAGCCATACCCTCCCAAAGAAGGAGCCCTCGTGTGCTACCACAAATTGATAATCCAATCCTATTCGTCACTCATTACATCTTAAGATCTCTAGGTGGCTACGTAACTTCAAAGAAAAAAAAAGGAGATTTCTGCATAGGTTACCCTTAATTTCTAAGGTCGCCGGAAATGTGTATCCACCGCCGTCCCTCGATCACAATGCGACCAGCGCCGTTGCAGCGAGAGCCGCGGTAGCCGCATAGCGCGCGAACCGATGGCCGGCTCCGCACGCCGAGGCCGAGACACGGGCGTCCGCCACTCCCGGCGGGGCGTACTGCGTCGGGACGGGATCCGGCTCCACCGGGGGCTCCGCGGCGCCGTCGTCGCTGCGCGGAGGCGGCGCCGCGGGCACGTCCGGGGTGGCCGCGACAGGCGGCTGGGCGTGGAAGAGCGCGTCCGGGAGCAGCACCCGGTCCAGCTCGTATATCGCCATGGGCGCGTCCACGGACACGCTGCCGACGATCTTGGCGTCGGCCCAGCGAGACCGCACGTGGACGATGCCCGCGTCGTACGTCACGTTCACGGTGTACAGCCCGCCGGCGAGCGTCGTCACCGGCCTGATCCGGCTCAGCCCTTCGAAGTCCGAGAGCTCGTAGTGCTTGGCCAGCGAGTGGCACATCATCAGGTTCTTGAGCTGGTGCCAGGAAAACTCCGACAGCACCTGCATTTCACAAAACCCTGATGATGTCGGTCTCTACTCTCTACAGATGCCCCGAGAGGTGTGTTCAATCTTGACGTTACCGACGGCTTGACGGCGGCGAAGGCGCTGTCGACGGGGACGAAGATGGTGATGCCCTGGTCGGTCAGGTACGCCTGCTTCTGGAACACCTCCACGAGGTTGGTCTCCTGCAGGTAGCCGAGGAAGGTGCGGAAGGGCCCGTCGAGGGTGAGGATCGCGGTGAGGTTGGCGCGCTTCGTCTGGGGAGTCGGCGGCCATATGTCCGTCCTCTGCATCGTCGTTGCGGGCGGCAACGTGACGAGCGGCCGGTGCGCGCCGGCGTGCAGGACGCACACGGACATCACGGCCGCGAGCAGCGCGACGGCGCGCTTCATGTCGCAGGAGGCGCCGTGGGTCGCAGCGCCGTCGGCTAGACGGGAGGCGAGTTCAACTGCCGGCTATTTGCGAGTCGACTGCACGCAGGGGGGAGACGCCGAGATGCGATCTTTGTGCGAGCTGTGAGCTCGCGTTTCCTATTTTTCCAGTGGTTCAGAGGTCACTACAGGACTCTGTCAACTGAGACATGCAACACTGGAGGAGAACCAAATGAAGAGTAAAATGCATCCGCGGTCTCTAAAGTTGGTTCGAGGTATTAAGTAGGTCTTCGAACTCAGAAAACCTCTATTTCGGGTCTCTAAAATTGGTTTTTGGATCATTCAAGTCCTAACGGGTACAATCTAAACTCGTTTAACCTACGTGGCACCCGTACGGGGCCCATGCTATCTGTGGCCCACATGTCAGCTGCTCCCCTTCACCCTCTCTCCGCCCGTGCCCTCGCGGGCCGCGGCATGCGCAAACCGTTGCCGGCGCCGAGGCAGAGAACGACTCTGCCGACGCATGCCCGCCCCCCCTCCCGGCGTTCCCTTCTCCCTCTCCGCTCCACCCCACCCTCGCGCGTTGTCCTCGCCCAGCGCCGCCCCCACCCTCGCAGACGCCGTCGCGGCGCCCTCCCCACCCCCTACTCCTCCACGCTCCGCGATGCGCTCGGTACGCCAAGGCGCGGTTGGGTACCGTCCGTCCATCGTCTTTGTCAGAGTGTCTGTTAGAAAACAAACATGCGGAAACGTCTATGGATCGATCTAGATACACATGCACAATCACAGACGACTCCAGAGGCATAATATTTGTTAACGAGGTTCGGCCGAAGCCTACATCCTCAGAGCATAACTATGGACGCTCCTCCCTATTATCAGATAGCTACGCCGGCATCCGGATACACCGTGGCAACGCCGCACCCCCAAACCAAGCCATCTAGTCGTCCTGGTTACAACAGCAGCCCTCCCCTCACATTTATGAGGAGGTCTGGGTTACAGAGTTTGACTAGTACTCTACCCTATACTGCTAATACAACTCAAAGTCCTGCCGTAACCAAACACGTACACGTATTCGACACGTATCTAACAGTGTCAGCGCACCCAACAAAATCGCCGTCCTGTTTCTTGTTCATCACCAGCCGGTTCTACTACCTACTAATCACACAGCGGCACATGTCGTTCCTGCGCGGGCAGAGACGCACCTGCTGCCAGGGATCGTGGGCCAGAGCAGCGGCTGAGGCAAGCGCACCAGCGGCAAGGACGACGCCGCCGCCTCCGCCGGTGCTGACGGCGACGAGGACGCCGCCGTGGCCACAGAGGTGATCCGGTTGCGGCTGGAGCAGCGCGCGATCGAGGACCAGGTGGCCGCCATGTGCGCCGCGTGCAGGAGACGGAGCGTCGCCCCAAGCAGATGCTCGCCTTCCTGCTCAAGGTCGCCGGCGACCCGCACGTGCTGCGCCACCTCGTCTCCGGCGGCGCAAGCCAAGAGGTCGCGCCTGCTGCTCGACGCCTACGGCGCCGAGGACGGCTGGTGCAGCAGCGCTAGCGCCAGCGACGGTGCCGTCGTCAACTTCGGCGGGCTCTACGGTGCCGCCGCCGCCGCCGCCGCCCAAGACGACGCGGGTTCGTCGTCGCCGACTACCTGCAGCCACCGCCGTACGTCTTCCCCGTCAACAGCGGATACTGAACTGAGCGGTGGGAGAGAGGCTGACACGTAGGCCTCATATTATTGGGCCCACGCAGGACAGCGTGGTGGTCAAACGGGTTGAATTGTATCTGTTAGGACTTGGATGACCTAAAACCTAATTTTAAAGACCCGGAGTAGAGGTTTTCTAAGTTTGAGAGGTCTACTTGACACCTCGAGCCAATTTTAAAGACCGCGCGTGCATTTTACTCCCAAATGAATATTCTGTTATTACCCTGTGGGAAAAATCTAGCTTACTAGTACAACGAATTGACACGTCTGCGATATATACACCGCAACACACGCACACGCATGGTGTAAATGAACTCACTGCTCTCACAACAACAAACGCAAAAGAATTCGGTTACATCATGAGGAACGCGAAGACCGTGGCAACCAAGCAGCCAACAAGAACGTGCCCTGCACTGACCCGGCAAGACAAACTCTTGTTTGCTCCCCGCTCGGTGGCGGCCGGCGCGGCGTCCGTGGCATCGGCGCCGCGCGCGGCCGGCGCGGGTGATGGGGCCGGCACGGGCGCCACGGTCGGCTCGGTCGGGAACACCTGCCGGGGCAGCAGCACCCTGTCCAACGCGTACACGGCGACGGGCGGCGTCGAGTAGACGCTGCTGACGAGCCTGGCCGCGCTGGTCCAGCCCGACGCGACGCGGATCCTCCCGGCGGCGTCGGTGACGTCCAGCGCGCACTCCGCGAACGTGTGCACGGGGCCCGACGCGGCCAGCGCCGCGAAGGACGAGAGCGGGAGGTACCGCGGCGCCGCGTGGCACAGCATCAGCGTCCGCAGCTGGTCCGCGGTGAGGTTGGACAGCGCGGCCGCGTCGACGGCCGCGAACGCCGAGTCCTCGGGCGCGAACACGGTGACGCCCTGCTGCTGGTCCGTGGCGTTGGCCCGGCCCTGGAACGTCCGGAGCACGTCGGTCCGGGTGAGGTAGCCCCGGAACGTCCCGTACGGCCCCGCGAGGGAGAGAAGGTCCGCGAGGTCGACGTGGTGCGGCGCCGGGGCCGGGGCCGGGGCCGGCGTCTCGACTAACGGAGGTGCCCCCTGGGACAATGCGGCCCGGGGCGGCGGCAATGCGAGGCAAAGCGTCGCGACGGCAAGGACGGCCAATTTGAGCTCCATTGTTTCGGCCAAACACAGACGCTGCAAGTGCAACCGCAAGGGGTGTTCGTTCAGATGAAGCTCTCTAGCCGCCGTGGCGAAGCCGTGGAATTTATAGTGGGTGTTCAGATGGGGACGCATAAGAAAGGGTGAAAGTATGGGCTGCATTTGGTTGTCAGTGTGTCGGTAGGCAGTTTTAAGCTATCATTTTTAGTGACCAACAGTATAAATTGTGCGATGTTAAAATCCATTTGACGATTCTAAATTGTCGTCCCCTTTTTACTTTTAATTACAAAACCAGGTAACCAAGATCATCGAATTAACTGAATCGGACAAAATACAAAGCGGTATTAGATGGTGATTTCCTATTTTTTGTAAAATAATAAAACTATGAGTAACCTCTAAAAATTCATAATTAATTTATTTTAAATTAGAAAAATACAAACTCATAGCAGTTTTCTTCTAAAAACTTACTCTATCTATTGGTGCTCTATTTGAAGATATTTAGAACTGATCATCCCTATTTATAATGTTCTACTTAGAGAAATAAATTTAGGTGTAGAAATAAAACCCTAATCCAAATATCTTAAAATAGAGCATCAACTGATTGCTATATTTCTACAAAAAATGGTATGTGTTTCATATTTTTCCGATTTGAAGTAAGTTGACTATGAATTTATAGAGATTCACCAATTGATGGGTGTTAATTGTTTCTCCTTTTTCCTCTTTGTTCCCTTTATTTCTTTTATCTATCTTCCTTTTTTTCTTCCTTCTATCTTCCTCTTCTTTAAGCATGTCTAAAAGTTGTTTTGAGCTTAAGTGGGCTCCATTATCCACACAGGAAGAGTTGGTTTTTTAACCTAAAGGTGTCGTGGGAAATGGAAACTGAACCTCATAAAAACAAATTGTCACTAACGATATACTTTGGTTACCTAGTGCTGTCTATTCTATTGAGTATGCGGTGCTTGAAAACTATAGGGCCTCGTGTTCGATCAATAAATCTCATGTCCCTGCGAAAGAAAAAAAAAACTTTGATAAGTACAATAATTCGCTTTGCTTAAAGGTTGTGAAGTACTTCCTGCTGTCACAAACCGATTGTCTGCAAAACATATCTTTGACTAAATATCTTTTTATTATACAAGCTAGCAAAAGCTATATATACTTTGTATCACTGCATTTTGAGACTAATCTATACCGAAAATGGTTAGCCAAGACAACCCTGATAAAACACTTACTACATGTTTGTGACCAGGCAAAAGTAGAGCATTATCGCTTTATATCAGAGGAGGGGGATAACACAGGGGTTTCACAAAAGCAGAGCGTTATCAGAGGAGGGGAAAACAAACACAGGAGCCTTATCATGCTTGCTGCAGCAGAGGCGCGCGGGGCAAAGGAGATTCTCCTCTGTCCCCGGCGGGCGGCCGGGACGCCGAGGCCGCGGACGTGCTCGCCGCAACCAGCCTACAGCTGCTTCTTCTGGTGTTTTCATTAGTCCTCGTGCGTCCTGCCGACACGACACACGTTGTCACATTTGTCACATCACAGGCAGATAGATTAATTAAACACAGTACGTACTGCTAATCTGCTGTATCTATATTAAGTAGTACAATAGCTCCACCACTATTTGTGCGTGTCACGGCTGATTAATTAAAATCGGGTCAGCAAAAGCTACGGAGATCCACGACTGCGCAGCGCCGGGGCACGCACTACTTTGCGTCGGTGACTCCACGGATCTACGGGGAAAAAGAGCGAGTTTTCTAAAATTTTTTTATTTACAAAAACATAAATATACCTTCCGTTGATTCCAATGTACAGTTTGAAAAAAATTATAAAAAGATAGAAAGATCCAAAACCCATAGATGCAAAATGTTTCATCCATTTTCTTTTTTTATTTCTCACCTCATTTTATACCTTTACCCACCCGTTGCTTTGCTTCTCTTAGTTTTAATGAAAAAGAAACGACGCTAATCAATCAGGATTTTTTTTAATTCTATTTTTTTATTTCACAACACGTTCATCTATGCTAGCGATGGAAAAAGAGAGAGAGATCGGCCCACGTAAGCATGTTGGCTTCGCAGACCCAACTAATTAGACAGGCCCAGGGTACGGAAGCATCTTAGCCCAGTCCGCGTTTGAGCATGGCCGCGCACCACTTGGGCCTGCCTTTTGCCCTGCGTGTTTGTTTGTTTTTCCTCTTTTTTTTTTTTTTGTTGTTGTTGTTGTTGAGATGATTTGTCTCTCCCTCTTTGATCTTTTCTGTCCTCCCTGTATGTTGAAGAGCGAGTAGGATACTGGGACGTGCCCGGGCCTTTCGCGGTGCAGAGCTGCACGTGCCGGCGAACCGTCTTCTGCGTCCCATCCACATCCAAGGCAGGCAGCTGCGGTTTCTGTTTGGCTGGCCGGCAGTCTGGCACTGCGGTGGCCCTGCTTCCGTTTTGAGAGTTTGGGCATGCAGCCCACCCACACGTTTTGGCTTCTGGCCAGCCTAGCCTACAGGCCTACAGCCAGCGGAGGTTGCCTTGCCGGCATTGTTGTATGTTTTGGGTCCCGAGATGCACCAACTACCCGGCTGACTGGCGCGCCCTGTGGTTGGTTGCGATTTAGGACTAGTGTTGACTGTCAAACACCACGTTTTAGTGTTGATACTAGGTGCCAGAATCCTAGGACCATTAAGGATTGGCACTGCATTTTTCGAGAGGCAGCTCGTCCCAGCGTGTCCTGTGCAGACTGCAAATCCGAGAGGCAGCTCGTCGCGCACCGCCAGCGGGACATAGTAGTAACGATTTCGGTAATTAGCGCGTTCCAGTAGTCCCGTGACAGCCTGACTCAATGACTTGGGCGACCTGGTGTGGTGTACGTATACGTGCTATCACATCTCTGTGCCAGTGCCAGGTGTACGAGCGCGACGTGTCTACCAGGATCCTCGGGCTGTGCTGTGTATAGATATGGCGTGTACCAAAAACAAAACCTTTATAGCTAAGCTAGCGCTGCCATTCATCATCATATGGATCTGTTTGGGATTTGGGATAAAATCTCATTAAATAATCCATCGACGCGCCGCCGAACCAACCAACCATACGAAGAAGCACCGATCATCGGATCCCGGTCTGACGACGGTGCTGATCTCACGTGCACGGACGTTTCGCCCGGAGCCGGAGGGACCGGCGGCGGCGGGCGGCGGTGCGGTGCGCGCCACCGGGGCGCGCGGGGAACGCACCTCCAACGTGCGCGCGCGGCGGCCTTGTTCGACGCGATTTGGTCTGCGGTGTGTTTAGACCCCAAAAATTTCTCTCAAATTCTACTATGCAAAAAGAAGATTCTCCATCACATCAAAATGTCGGTATATGCATGGAGTACTAAATGTAGATGAAATAAAAAAATAATTGCACAGTTTAGATGTACTTTGCGAGACGAATCTTTTGAGCCTAGTTAGACCATGATAGGACAATATTTACCACAAACAAACGAAACGTGCTACAGTGCTTTTCAGTTCGGAACCGTACCAATTTCAGGGTTCTAAACACACCCTGGCTGGAGCACATGGGATGCGATGGCGACGCGGGCGCGGCGCCGGCGCAACGATCGCGGTCGGGCCGGTGTCGACGGCGGGTGGGACGAGAGCGACACCCGCGGTGCCGACGGCCGCGGGCGTGGGGGCCTCGTCGTCGCGATGATGAGCTGCACGCGCCCGTTTGGGTGCGGTGCGGTGCGTACCTGGCGTGGACACAGCGCCGGCCAGGCGGCCAGGCAGAGCGACCACCACCACGGCACCAAACACGCCCGCGTTTCCGCCGCGGGGACCCTGTGCCAGGGAAGGGGACTGGCTGGGTCCAGGGCTCCAGGCCAGGCCGTCCAGGTGTTAGCGCTGCTGATTACTACCTCATCTCTCGTCTGGCCGTGGCCGAGCCTCGACAACCCAGCTACTGCCAGTAGCCTACTGGCAATCTAGCATCCATCCATCCATCCATCCATCCATCAGAAATGGCGAAAAAATGAGGTTGCAAACTTGCGAAAGGAAGCACGTATGCGCCGTGCCGTGCCAAGCTGGTGGCGCTTGCTCGAGGGGTTGAGGACGCCACGATTAGCTAGCTACCGTCACTTTGTAGTTTGCTGTCTACTAGTACTTGTACCAAGATTAGTTTGAGCAACCATGATAGACTTTACACTTTTGTGCGCCGTGTTTCTTTTGCCTACTCCTAGCTGTCTACTAGCGCGCTAATTACTGGAGCATAATAACTACCCAACGGCCCCGATTGAAATAGCAGCACAGCACCAGCGCAGGCAGTAGAAATCGGGTTGGGGGATCGTACTTTGGTAAATGACCAACAAATGCAGCTGTCTCATTATTTGACCAACACTGCCTGCCTGTAGCATGATGCTCTCCTCCTCGTCTCCTCTGCCAACGCCGTCCCCCTATAACTCCATTTCGTCGTCTCCCCCTCTCCCCTCTCCCTCTCCCTCTCCAAGAACTTATAATACAGCCCGTCGCTGCGGCTCAGGGGTTCCTTCATCGTTGCTGCCTTCTTGAGTTCTTGGCCCTCTCGATTGGTCTCGGGCGGCGGCGGCATTGTCGGTCCGGAGCGCTGCTGTTCCCGTAGCTCTCTGCCCGGAGGCAATGAGGGCCCGCCATGGCTGCTCCGTCCTTGCATCGGTCCTGCTGCTCTGCCTGGCCGCCGTTGCGCAGGAGGACTCGTCTTGGAAGACCTTGAGCGGTAAATCCTTCACGCTTCTCTTCTTTCCTTCCGGGACTGAACCTTCTCTCTCTCTCTCTCTCTCTCTCTAGCTTTGCATTTTCGGATTTTCCCCCTCGAGCACATCGGTTTCGGCACGGTACCCTCGTTTCTTTCTCATCCATCCTAGCGTTGCCGGGAATTCCATTCCAACAAGCAGCTGCCTGCGGGTTTTAGTTTCCTGGTCAGGGGATTGTTTGTACCGACCAAGATGTCTTTTTTTTTTCCTTGTAGCTTAGCCTTTTTCAGAGGACCGGGCATGTTATCATCTGGGGCCTGGTAGCGGCTTTTCGCAGGAACGATTCGTACATGACCTTTATAGTACATTTTTTTTGTTATGTGATGATAACAAGTTCTGCTTCTTGGATGCGTTCCGGTCTCCGGATAGCAGTTAGTAGGATGCAGCCATTTCAGGGTTCCTCCAGTCCAGGCTAACAAATACACTCGCTGGATTTTTTTTCAGGCAAGGCTCCGGCGATCGTAGCCAAGGGTGGGTTCTCAGGGCTGTTCCCTGATTCAAGCGAGTATGCTTATCGGTTTGCGCAGATCGCTAGCTCGCCGGATACGATACTGTACTGCGACGTGCGGCTGACCAAGGATGGGATTGGCATTTGCCTGCCGGACATCAAGATGGATAACTGCACGGACGTTTCGGATTTCTTCGCGCAGGGTCAGAAGAGCTACCTTGTCAATGGTGTGCCTACCACGGGATGGTTCTCCGTGGACTACAACGGAACCGAGCTTGGACAAGTATCTCGTAAGTGGTATCAGACTGTTTCAGATTACAACCAAATACCGTGCGTTTTTTATGATTGTTTGTAGTACTCGTATGCTAATAGTGTACCAGGAAAGGGGAACCACCTCTTGTTATGATCCTTTTAAAATTGGTCTACCTGGTTGGTTTACTTGTCTAACGCATTGTGATGTATGTGCTGAGCAGTCAGGCGGTCAATCGATTCTCGAACACCTAGATTTGATGCCAGTTTCTTTCCGTTGCTTGCTGTTGAAGATGTGCAGTCCAAATTCAGACCTCCTGGAATTTGGCTTAATGTTCAGGTACAAGTACAACTGAGAATATCATTCCATATACTATAGATTATGTTGGACTCTTTTCTTCTGTCAGTCACTCAGTCACTGTAACCTCCTCTTGGTTCCATTTGCAGCATGACAGTTTCTACAGCCAATTCAATCTAAGCATGAGGAATTATATCATTTCTGTATCTAAGCGTGTGGTTGTCAATTATATCTCGTCGCCTGAAGTGAGCTTCCTCACCAGCATAACTGCAAGAGTTAGCAAGAAAACGAAGCTTGTGTTCCGCTTTCTTGATGAGGGCACTCTTGAACCATCTACGAACCAGACATATGGTTCCCTGTTGAAAAACCTTACATCTGTCAAGACATTTGCATCTGGCATACTTGTACCGAAGAGCTATATTTGGCCTAATTCACCAGATAATTATCTGCAACCGCATACTTCCGTTGTCGAAGATGCTCACAAAGCAGGGTTGGAAATTTATGCTGCTGACTTTGCAAATGACTTTACGATCAGCTACAACCATAGCTACGATCCCTTAGCAGAATATCTCTCGTTCATTGATAATGGCGTCTTCTCAGTTGATGGTGTATTGACGGATTTCCCTGTTACAGCATCAGAGGCAATTGGTGAGTCCTGTCTACATTTTTCTTGGTGCAGCAAAATGCTCCTCGAAATGTTTTTACTTTTTTTTTCTTTCTGAGGCAAGGCACCAGGGAGGCACTTATTTCTGTTGGTATGTTAGTATAAAATGATGGAGGAGTCATATATGTACAATATAAAAGGAAGATTATACAAAGCATGGTCAAAGTCATTTAATTCGAGTTATAACTGAAAAATATATAGATGACAAAATGCAACTTTTGTCTAATAGGCTTCGTGTTTTTCACTAGAGGTGCCTAATACAGGGACCTCCTCAGTGTATATTTTTCAGTTTAACGCTGGGGCTCAAACCCAGGTCACCGACCTGGGAGGAGATACTAGGAACCAACTGGTTTGGACCACCATTACCCATCTAATAGGCTCCATAGATTGGCATCTGTAAGATTGCAACCCAAAAGGGTTGAAAAATGTGTTTCTTCGCAGTTCCAAAATCCACAACACCCAAACAGGGTGTGGTTCTCAACTTTTAGTTCAAAAGTATCTTTTAAGTGTTCTTTTTCTGTAGTCAGTATTAAACTGTTTATACTATTTATCTGATAGTGGCATTGGTTATAGCTTCTCATTGTGCATTGTTTAAAATTTGTCTGTGCAGGATGTTTTGCTAATTTAAACAAAAGCAACACCGATCATGGTATGTGTAGCTCCTTTGGCCCTATGATTTCATAGTTTATCTCTATTTCTTGCTGAGCGCCCCCTCTCATGTTTGGATTACAGGAAAGCCTTTAATTATTTCCCATAATGGTGCTAGTGGGGACTACCCTGGGTGCACTGATCTAGCTTATCAAAAAGCAGTTGATGACGGGGCAGATGTCATTGATTGCCCTGTTCAAGTCACCAAAGATGGAATACCAATCTGCATGAGTTCCATTAATCTGATGGATGATACTACTGTTTTGAAATCGCAATTTGCCTCTCAGATTGCCTCGATAAAGGGTATTCAGAGTAGAAAAGGAATTTTTACTTTCAACCTCACTTGGGACGACATTGTAAAGAATCTGAAACGTAAGTTGAGCTGAAATGTTAGTGCAAATTCTCCACGATCCTATGCAAATTGTAAAGAATCTAAAGAATCACCTATTTACTGACTTCTTCCTTCGCCATGCAACTTTTTTGCTCTTCTGTTCTTTACTTCATTGCTATCATCCACGTATAAAAGACTAACCTCTGTTCATTCTTGTAGCCCAAATATCAACCCCATTTACCAACTTCAGACTGGACAGAAATCCGAAATACAGGAATGCAGGAAATTTCATGAGACTATCAGACTTTTTGGACTTAACTAAGGATAAAGATTTATCAGGAATCATGATCAGTGTAGAGGTGAGATTGAGAATCTTATGTCATGAGTGAATCTTTTGGTGCGTGAAAAAAAAAAACATTTTTGTATTCCCTCCGTGGTCCGTTCTTTTTTATTTGATGCTTCTTAATTAAAAAAATGAACTAGACGGTGACAAATATTCGAAAACTGAGGTAGTATATATTTATTTTATTACTTGTCGTCATGTGGATGTCTCCAGTACTTAAGCATATCAATAAAAATAAAAACTGCAAAATGGTAATTTGTTACTGGCTTCCAGCAATGGCTTCATGCTCTCAATTAACTTGGCATCTGTATTTTACAGCATGCTGCTTTTGTGGCAGAGGAACTTGGGTTTGATATGGTAGATACAGTTACCAAGGCCCTTGATGATGCTGGTTACAACAACCAAACTGCTCAGAAAGTCATGATTCAGTCAACCGATAGTGCAGTTCTAGAGAAGTTCAAGCAGCAAACAAAGTACAACCTTGTGTACATGATCACTGAAGAAGTCAGGGATGCTGCACCTTCCTCCCTCACGGACATTAAAAAATTTGCTTCTGCTGTTTCCATTGATACCGGCTCCATCTTCCCTCAATCCGACTACTTCACAATGTATCAAACCAATCTTGTCCAGACACTGCAGACTGCTGGTCTCTCGGTCTATGTGTACACTCTTATGAATGAGTTTGCATCTCAGCCATACGACTTCTTCTCGGATTCTACAGCGCAGATCAATGCCTATGTTAAGGGTGCTGGAGTGGATGGACTAATCACGGATTTCCCTGCTACAGCTCGAAGATACAAGTGTAAGTTTAGTTCCTCCTTTTGTGCATTTTGTATCCTTGATTGTACCGTGTTTCGCTCACAAAGCATCCACAATATCCTGAAACTGTTAATCTATTGTGCTCACGTAATGAGTTCCTTCTTTTGCATTTTGCAGTGAACAACTGCATGAACATGGGGAACAGCACACCGAGTTTCATGGCCCCTGCACATCCCGGTGATCTCATGCAGATCATCAGTAAAAGTGCGCAGCCACCAGCATTGGCTCCCATGCCCCTCCTGACTGACTCCGACGTGGCAGAGCCACCTCTGCCCCCTGCCAGATCAAACAGCAGTACAGCTCCAACACAATCGAGTGCAAGCAGGATGCATGCTACTGCTACTCATGTCCTAGTCCTTGTCGCACTGGCATTCTGGCAATGATTTGCGCTTGGTCTTCCCTGATCTCAAATCCGATCATGCAACGCAAAACTGGACACCGCGCCAATCTACTAATCAAATGTTCTTCTCTGCCTGTAGCAGTAGTAATTTTTTTTCATTGAAATTACATTTGGGGGGTCGTTCGGAATGCATATATATGACTCTTCCCGGTGAGTCATGCCTAGTGTCGTTTCAGTACATGTATGTAGGAGGGGGGAATATATATGACCATTCCTTCGCTTGGCTCTGGATCGAGTCCTCAAAAGAATTGGAATCTGAGCCCAGGTGCCATGACTGTTCTGTTCTGAAAGCCTATGAAATATGGAAGTCGCGTGACAATCCCTGAAATATGATGGCGTGGCACATGGAACCTGCGATCTGGTCTCAACTCTCAATAGCTTTTGTTCGTTCATACTATTGTCCCTTCCACACGTTAGTTTTGCATCATACATTCGTACTGCAGGTGCTAGCGCCGCCTGCTGAGCTGATCGATCGACCGACGGGTTAAGAGATAGAAAGCAGTTGGAGTTTCCTTGTAGTATTTGGCTATTTGCGCTGATTACTTGCTTTCCTTGCCTGGTGGCTCTTCTTCTCTAGGCTTTGTCTCTTTTTATTAGATGTGAAAAGAAATCGGCAACTTGTCCTTTGCCATGGCTTTACGAAACACAATTAGGGATGGTAGTGGGCCATGATCCTAAGTGTCTCCAATCCAAACGAAGCCTTGATGATTGTTAGTTCAAAAATGAGGAATATGATTCGATTCGTTTCGGATCCGATCTCTAAAATAGCTAGACAAAATTTGAAGGTCCTTTACCACCCTTAAACACAATAACACCTCGTAGTACATGACCCTGTTAGATTCTTGGCTACTTATGCACCGGCCAAGACCCTCGTGACCGTCGGAGCAGGGGCAAAGCCAGCGCTCAACGTTAGAGGGGACGGACTGCTATTTTTGTGTTAATAAAATTATCAAAATTATCATTATCATTGGAGTTTTTATTAACAAAACCATCTTCACGGGGGAGGGGGGGGGGGTTTGCCTCTCACCACACGCAAGCTGTCTAAAGCTGATCTACAACCCATAATAGACAAGATTGCAGACATGCTACCTGGCTGGAAGGCAGCACTCTTGAACACGGCTGGCCGCTCAATCCTAGTTAAGGCGGTCTTGACGGCGGTGCCCATTCATGTGCTCATTGCCATGGAAGTTCCGAAATGGCTGATTCGTGCTATCGATAAGCGGCGTCGTGCGTTCCTTTGGAAGGGACAACATGAGTTAAAAGGTGGGCACTGTTCGGTTGCCTGGACACGTGTCTGCAGGCCACTCGAGCTCGGTGGCCTAGGTATCCACAACCTGGAGATTCTCGGATGGGCTTTGCGGATGCGATGGCTTTGGCTTCGTAAAACTGAGCCACACCGGCCTTGGTCAGCATTCGATTTCTCCGTGCATCCTAATGCACGTGCTATGTTTGCGATTTCTACCATCTCGTTGGTTGGTGATGGCCGCTCCACCATGTTTTGGACGGATCGCTGGCTACTTGGAAGGTCGGTGGAAGACTTGGCTCCCAACTTGCTGCCATTCGTCTCTAAGCGTGCCGTGGCCCGAAGGACGGTGCATGAAGCACTGCAGGATCAATGCTGGGTCCATGATATTGTTGGTGGGATCTCGGTTCCGGCGATCGCCGATTTTCTCAAGTTGTGGGATGCCCTTGCTGATTTTCCCCTTCACCCGGACCATCCTGATCAATGCGTCGGGAGTTTACTCGGCATCCTCAGCTTACAAGCGCTTTTTCTTGGGTTCCACCGTCTTCGAACCTTGCAAGCGCATCTGGAAGACTTGGGCTCCCCTGCGCTGCAAGTTCTTCTTATGGTTGGCCTCGCACAACCGCTGTTGGACAGCAGATCGGCTCGCACGGCGTGGTCTCCCTCACCCGCCTCGATGCGTACTCTGCGATCAAGAGGAAGAGACCATCGAACATATACTCACAGCTTGTGTGTTTGCTAGGCAAGTGTGATTGATTGTCCTGGACAGGGTGGGGTTGGGATCACATACCACTTCGCGACCGAAGGCGTTCCAGGATTGGTGGCGAAAGACCGCGCGCAGAGTCCCGAAAGAATTATGAAAAGGGTTCAACTCCCTTGTCATCTTAGTGGCCTGGAGTATCTGGAAACATTGCAACCGTTGTGTTTTCGACGGCATGCAGCCAGCGACCTCCGCGGTTGCCCAGGAGGTTCTCGACTAGGAGAGGATTTGGATAGCTGCTGGTGCTTCAGGGTTGCAGGCCCTACGGGGCGTGTAGGGGTACGGCTGAGTTGGTCTCTTAGGCTGTTTAATCCTTTCGAGGCGTGTCTGTAACTCTAAACTAACGCCCTAGCCAGGGTCATGGCTTGTAATTTGAACCGTTTTCCTCTATCTTCAATACAATGACGCGCAGCTCTCCTGCGTGTTCGAGAAAAAAACAAAACCATCTTGACTAGGGGAGCTCCCCACAGCCCCCTCCTTTAGTCGCCCCTGCGTAAGTGGGTGACCACTGTGTGGTGCTCATGAAAAATCAGCCTTAGACGTGATCAATCCTGACTGCCCGAACATGAGCACTTTTTGAAGAAATTGATTTATCATCTTTTCATTTTTGGAAAAGAGATTTGAAAATCTTAGCAACTTATGTATGGAGCTTTTGCGCACAACTTTCTGTGAACAACAAAATCACTTTTTCACTACAACTCTTAACATGTACAACCATTTTAGACAACCTTTTAGTATATAAAATTTTCCACTATCTAACTTATACACACAAATTTCTCATAACAAACAGCTTTTTAATTACATCTTTTACGCAACAAACTTTTATGTCTTCCTCTTCAGAGCATCCGTTTTGTGTAACTTATGTAGCTGGCTTATTCTAAAATCTTCTTTATCTAACTTATCGTCTTATCCTAAAAAGAGGTTTTGTAGCTCAATACTGTATTTTAAAAGGAAGGGATCAAGAGACAGAGGAACATTCAGTGCGAACGACACGAGGGAACGATCATGTAATCGGATTTTGTGGCATGCAATCACTGACTGAAGCGCTCGCTCCGCGCCCTGTTGCCCGAGCAACGATCAGTGCCTTGTCGGGCAGGCACTGGCAAGATTTCCGGTTTCCATGACCTCGCTGGGTGCATCGATAGGTGAAGAAGCCTGGGGTATTTCACAACGAATACTACAAAGTTTAAACGGCCGCCGCTGCATGCCTCCAAACATGTTTATTTGGCATTTCAGACAACCATTGTGGCTGATTTGTCTGTTCTCCTGGGTTGATCCGTTCGGCTGTCGTGCCACGCCGCATGATACGAGTGGTCACGACACGAGCAGAGCGTGCTCATATTGATCTGCTATTCTGAATTTCTGATCCTGCACAGCAGCACAAGTGCACGGCGGGCAAGCGGGAGCGGGAGCGGGAGCGCGCGTGTTGGTGTTAGGCGTAGATGACGTAGCGCAGGCTCTCGCGCGCCATGAGGCGCCCGACCTCGTCGTCCGCCGCGCGCGCGGGGCGCCACCCGGTCGCGGCCGCCCACTCCTCCTCCGCGCCGCCGCCGTCGAGGCGCACGGCGCCGCGTGCCATCGCCAGGACCGCCCTGGCCAGCGGTGCCGCCGGGCCGGGCGCCCCCGCGGGGTCGACGTCGACCACTTCTTGCGCCGCCACGGCCACGCCGTCGCCGGGCGCGCTCTCGTCCGGCGCCGCGGCCGGCGCCACAGGCGGCCTTGCCGCACCAGCGACGGCATGCCGCCGCCCCACATGTAGTAGCTCCGGCCTCCGGGCGCCTTGTCAAGAACTAATACAGATGGGGTCTCTCTCTGGCTCCAAAACCACGCACCCTCCGCCGGACGCCTTGTCAAGAACTGCGCTTTTCTCTCGATGGCGAGTCAAGAGGCTCGATCGCTCGCCGACGGTATGTTGGCTGTTGGGTGAGCTCGATGGGAGCCATGCCTGGTTTTTATACATGGCTGATCTCGCTTGTAAAGCTAACAGAATACACAAGGAGCATGACAAAGGTTCAGCGGACTTGGACAGAGCCTTTCTTGATCGGAAAGGTGGATTTGTGAAAGGCGCGCGCACGAGGGCTGTGGTACGGTGCATGGTGGACGGGTGGGGCTGGGGGCCGGCAGCGGCAGGGACGGGCACTCGCGAAAGCTGGAAAGGTTGTGAGGTTAGACTATCCGCACTCGTTCAACCCTATTTCTCTACTCTAAAAAGAATATTCCATCCTGATCAGCGAAATTCTCTACTCTATCCCACAATCTCCTGCAGCCATATTTACCCTATATCTCTACCCTATATCAACTGACACACATTTTATACACTCTCTTTCCTTTTTTTTCCCACCCGTCCTCTCCCCTTCTCTCTCATCTTCCCCCCCCCTCCTCCCCCTCCCTCCCCATCTCCTCTGCCCGCGCGCCGCCTCATCCACGTACCGCGCCGCCAACGCCACGGCCGGCGTCTCTCTCGCGGCCCTGCCTCCCCGGGCTGTCCTCTCCACGCTCGGCCGCGGACGCGGCTGCCGCCCGCTCCCTCCCCCGCGTCTCCTTGTCCGCTCGGCGGCAGAGACAAGGCGGCGGGCCCCGCCTCTTCCTCTGGCGCGGCTGTCGGCCCCGCCTACCCCGCGCGCCGCCACCCCTCCGCCTGGCGCCTCGCCTCATCCCCACCACAGCCCCACATCCTCCTTCCCCCAGCCATGCCGACCTCCGCGTCGTCCGCACCGGCCATGGCGGCCCCCGCGCCGCGTCCTTCTTCCCCCTAGCCATGGAGGCCTCGTCTCCGTGGATCTGGCCGCCCTGCCTCCCCCGCCGGCCTCCGAGGCGCCGTGCCTCACCGGACCCCCGCTGTGCCTTCCCAAGCGCCGCCATCTCTGCCTCCACCATGGATCCCGACGCCGACCTCGTCCTCGCCGCCTCCTCGCCGGCCGCGCCCCCTCTCCGTCGAGCCGCCTCCGCTGCCGCTGGATCCGCGACGGCCATGGCGGAGAGGAAGACGCAGCCCCCTCCTCGAGTTCGCTCCCACCTCCGTCGAACGGCGCGAACGGGGCCGGTGGCCATGCTGGAGGAGAGAGAGGGGATAGGGGCGCCCCCCGTACAACGCTGGGAATAGGGTGAGAGAACGTGTTACCCTACGTAGGGTTGGCTATGCAGTTGTCCGCTGCACCCTGCGAGTCGACTCGAAACCTTTAGGGTGAGATTCCCAGTAGACGACTGCGGATAGTCTTAGTGGAGGGCTGGTCATCACGACCGAAAACAACTGTGCGCAATCGCATCTCCCAGCCAGGGCCAAGATGAACAGGGCAGCAGGCGTTCAGGCTTCTTCACCTAAACGCCATGCTGGGTACAGTATAGATGGCCAAATGGGCCGGGCCAAACGGGCGGTACGAGACACGGCACGATTAAATAGTGCGTAGGCACGGCACGATGCTAGTGCCGTGCTTGGGCCGAGGTTGAGGCACGGCACGGCAAGATTATGTTTTTTTTATTTTTTTATGAATATATGTATATAAAAATATATTATCTAACTTCAGACACAGAAGAATGCAAGCTTAGTTGGTTAGATTAGGTGCTTTAAGCATCTTATGCATATGCAAGAGGTCTAATGTTTGAATCTCCTTAGACACCATATTTTTGCACTATTTTCCACCCTCACTCCCATCTTGTTGGGCCGCCGTGCTCGTGGGCCGGCACAGCACGATTAGCAGGCCGACGTGCCGAGCCTGAGGCACGCAGTGCCGGCCGGCACGGCACGGTTGGCCCGCCGTGCTCTAATCGGGCTGTGCCATGCCACTCTGGCCATCTATAGGTACCAGCGCCTTCTGCGCGTGGAGTGGAGTCCTGTGGTGTGTGGACATGGCACACTAACGAAATAGGCAAACAGCACGGCTGCATGCTCTGCTACTGTACGTGCGGTCCTGGACCGACATGGCACACCAACGAAACAGGCAAACAGCACGTATGCATGCTTTGCTACTGTACGTGCGGTCCTGGATCGGAATCGGATACGGAGTTTTTGGGTTACTGACGTTCACGGGGCGCGGCCGCATGATAGTGCTTTTGGAAAGTGCATATGGATTCTGAATTCTGTGGATGTCGTTGGATCTCCGTCTGGGCCGCATGATAGTCACACTTTGTTTGAAGTGGAGACCTGTGCTGCACGAAGAACTACTGTGGCTAGAAAGGGGGTGGACCGTGGACGGCAAGTCGGCAACACAGGCACACAATGCTTTGTCTGCCTGAACATGCGTGATGCACCACGGCCGATCCGGTCCACCCTCCCTCTTCTTTCCCGCCGCTTGCTGCCGACACCCTTCACTGCTGCGCAGACCACCGCCACCACTATCGCCGTCCGCGATCGGTGGCTCCTGCAGCCTTGTCGTACTGTCCACCGCCCTCGAGTCCTAGTAGTAGTCCGTTCTCGCCGCCACCTTCGCCTGTCAGCCCTCCATCGTCGGTCGACCGGCGACCTCGTCGCCCAGCTGTTGTCTCATTCGCCAGCGCTACAAGGCCAACCGCTACCCACGTCCATCCCTCTGTCACTTTGTCAGTGTCCTGAAAGCACCTAGAACGTAGGCAAATATGCCCTTGGTGCCTGCCTGAGTGGGGAGTAGGGGGTGGGAGCGACACATGAGCAGCCAGCCCCCCTCACTCTCGATGACCTCAACCCACAACTTGGCCCCACAGGCCACCCAAACCCCCTTAGGTCCGGGTGGCCAGGCCCGATGGGTGGAGCAACAGGTACACAAGATCTGCGTTGTTGTTCAGCATGGATCCAGGCGTGTGCAATACGCTACACTGTTGCAGCGCGGGGGGATCCCTCTCCGCGCAGGTCAGTGTCAAGCGGCCCAATGGCGAGCATGGGCATGCTAAATGCGCAGAGTATGCAATTGGATGTGGCACGGGGCACGAAACTAGTCGAAGGTACGAGCGACAGACCCTGCGATAAAGAAGTACTCGAGTATGATCATAAGGGAATGACACATCTTTTATTATGTAAGTCCTGTGTAGACCCACAGGGGGCATGTAGGATATAATTACTCCACCCCATGCGGGGTTAGATAGGTCTTTTTTTTATAAAACACTGCCCTAGCCGATACCTAACAGATTGTGTTTTCCTTGGACTATAAAAAGGAAAACAAACCCACGTAAAACCCAAGCTCGCTCAAGCTAGAAAATACCAACGTAGGAGTATTAAGGTCCAGTGGCCTGAACTCCTCTAAACCCTTTGTCTCTCTCGCTTCATCTGCATATATCTCTATCGTCAACGGCCACACACCTACCCCTCCTACTCACAAAGGGGCCACTTGGGGTGACCCCATATGTCGTTCCATGACAAGCTAGATGTGGATGAAAGGCCCTGCAACCCTGAACCTGAACCCTGAAAACGCCCACCCCTTAATCGACGACACCAGCGATGATGCTTAGGAGGGATGGCTGCAGGAGGAGAAGAGACGAGGAAGATGGGCCATTGGTGTGGCGGAACCGCCCTGCTTAATCCAGACTAAGCACACCTGCCACCTCTGGCTCACAGTGCACTTAGGCCGGACTAAACTCGGTAGTCCGTCGAGCTACCCAAAGGGCACTCGATGTAACCATCGCCCGAGGATACCGACATCACACACATTCAGCCCTCGAAAGAGCCACAACAGATTACATCATCACAAACAGTTGAAGTAGAGAATAAGAGATTTAATTTACAACTCAATTGTATGAAATCAAATACATGTTCAAATATAGCGGAAGCGAATTCAGAGTATATATTTAAAGCGGAAGCGTTTTCAAAATCTCGCAGCGGAAACAATATACTTAAGTAGACTTCATGAAGAGATGAACAAGGCGTGTAGAATCGAGCCCACCGGTACTACCACCTCCAACACAGTTGTCCAGAATCGCCGGTACCTGTAATCCAAAAGTGGGGGCAAACCCTGAGTACTAATTACTCAGTAGGACTTAATGGATGGGGCTTACGGCTGACGCAAAGCATGCTTACTAATCATGTGGATCCTTAGCTGTTGATTCTTAAACCAAATCATGTTGACCTAAGATAGCAAGATTTGACAGCTGCTATTCATTAATCATGAAGATCATTTATATCATAAAGTAAATACTTGCAGAAAGTAAGACATGAATACATGTCCCGTCCCAAGATTCACAGCGCCCCCATACCACCCCTTGGGAGTAGCCGTCTCAGGAGCGATACCACGATACGTCGGGTCAGCCCTCCCTCGACCTCTAAGCATCTCCCAAGTCCATCGACCTCCTAGCAGTGGATGGGCGACACTCTGAATAGTGTGACGGATCATACACATCCAAGCATGTTGTATAAAAAGGTGTGACTTAGTAAACAGCATGTTACAGTTATTACTACGTTGCCCGTGTGCGATATCTGGCATTCTCACACCTGGTGAGCATCAGCGATTCGAATCGATTTGTTAATTCCCGGGAATAACTAGGAATGCCAAGTGATATATGCTTACTAGCCATCGCGTTCCACACATATATCCCTCATCTCCACCTGTCCCGTCCCAAGATTCACAGCGCCCCCACCTAACCCTTGGGAGTAGCCGTCTCAGGAGCGATACCACGGTACGTCGGGTCAGCCCTCCATCGACCTCCAAGCACCTCCCAAGTCCATCGGCCCCCTATCAGTGGATGGGCAGCACCATGAATAGTAGGACGGGGCCGGTAAGACTTTCACCGGTCCCACGACCCGGATAAGCACTCTAGCAATGGTATGCCGATCAGCAGGCGAACAGCGAACGGGC
Source organism: Paspalum notatum (assembly GCA_022530915.1). Taxonomy (NCBI): domain Eukaryota; kingdom Viridiplantae; phylum Streptophyta; class Magnoliopsida; order Poales; family Poaceae; genus Paspalum; species Paspalum notatum. Next base: position 35,343,500 of record CM039689.1, read on the forward strand.
CTTATGCGACTCGGGCGGAGTCCACCATACCTTGCCACATCATCATTTTTCTTATAATATTCCCATAACTCCGCCCGGTCTCTATTTAACATCAGCAATAATAATCATAAATTGTATCATAGTAAGATTTCTGAGGTTTGTAAAATCACCTACGCGACGAGTGACTCCATTCACTCGTATCTACTCGTACCTAGCAATTCTAGGCACTCTTCCTACGAACTCTATGTATAGGTGCTAGGGCCAGGGCGGCCAGGAAGTCTAATGCAGTTGGTTTCAAACAACTCCTAATGCATATGCGTAATCATCAAACGAGAGTTGTATTTGCTGGGAGAAATCATGGTCCTGCCTACCTTTGTTTTACTTTAAGAAAACCAACAAACTAAGCTAATGTTAGTTTGCCGGGTTGTGAGGCTTTGCCCCAGGCAACCCCTTGAGCCCTTGGACAACTCCTCCTTCCAAGCACGACTGATGGGCCCTCCAGGTCGTGAATGGGTCTTAGTTGGTCTTTTGGATCACCGTTGGTTGGATTAGTTCCACGCTCTCGTTGCTCGATCACGTTTCTGCAAATTAAGCGTCACTATATGAATGCCATGCATGATGCAATGATTCCGATGTATGAATATTTATGCACATCCGTGAACAACCATTTCATGGGGGACAGAAAAGTGATTGATAAATTATTTAACAATAAGCGCATGTATGCATCTTGCTAGGGCAAGCACACAACTTTGAAATCAACCATTCACAAGGCAACCTAGAGTTTATTACATGATCACGTATTAAGTCGAGTTGTCTTGTTTCACACCTCGTGCAAGCAAAGCATCAATCAAATATATGTTCACACACATAAGGGACTACTAATTTGAAACACCATTCCTAGCACTAGTGACCGAAGCACTCTCATGGCCTATAGTAATCATACATTTAAACAAGCACATTTACGATTGACAAGTTATACATCATAAAGGGAGAACATGTCACACTAAGCATTTATAGGAAGCATCCCTTAGCTATACTTAGCATGGACTGCATGTACAAAAATTTACAAGTTAAAACTTCCAAGTTTGACATGACATCTATTTTCCCTATATTATCCCTAGGTGAATTTAAGATGTGCATATGAACAGTGTGAATGGCCCTCTAGCATATACTTTTTGGACTCTATGCATCAATCTTAGGCTACCATCTTTTCCAGAGAATTTTCCTAGCCGTTTATGACCACTTTTTTCTATTTATCATTTCCATCATGCACCATTTTATCATTTTCAAATCACCATTAAAACTTAACATGCACAACTTCATATTTCACCAGTGGGGTACTTATACTATCCAAAGTATATGAAAAATGCTAGAGAGCCAATTTGAGCATATTCCATGTAATCTCTAACTTCTATGTTACATAAATGCACATAACACATGTATAAGGGTAAAAGGGTAATTAAACAGTAAGTGCTAGGGCTACAAAAATTCACATAATGTTATAATACCGCAAGAGAGCTACTGTTCAAGTTTCATAGCATTCAGAGTCCATTTAGGTCACTTTTGTCATTTATCCTATATACTCATGCATGCAACCAACCAAGGGCAAAACAGACATTTCACACTTCCACATCATACCAATCATGTAGATCTACTTAAGAGGAGTCTAACACAACTGAGTTTGTCCATTTTGGATTTTTCTTTGATTTACTATGATTTTTCAAAGTTTCAGCCCAAAAATGCATATTAAACATTAGATCTAGGACTTAAACGTAAATAACCATAACTTCCGAGGGCTAGCATGCAATATCTATCAGACTCCTTCAACAGCGCTCAGGACTTAAATATAAAAACCCGAAAACACAGGGGCTAGATTGCAAAACCATCACCCCTTTCTTCAACCTCTCGCCGGGGACGAAGCACGCGCGGCGGCCGACGTTCTCGCGCGGCGCACGGCGCGCAGAGGCGCGGTCTTGATGCCGAGAGTATGGCGTCCAGTGTTCCCGGCGACGCCGAACCCGAAGCCCTAGCTCTCGACGAGGGAGGCGGTCGGGGCGGCCCGGAGACACGCGTGAACCGGGAGACGGCGACGGCGTCCCGGACGGCGGTGTGGGCGCGGATCCGGCGAAGGAGGGGCGGAACGGTGGCGACGGATAGTGCGCCGAGTCCGCGAGGCCACGGCGGGGGTGGTGGAGGTGGTCTCGAGGCGAGGGGAGCACTGGAGGTGGTGCGCGGCGGTGGCGAACCGGCGGCGCGGTTCACGCCGAGGACGTCGCGGGCAAGGTGGATCTCAGCGGTGAGGAGGGGAACGACGACGAGGCCAGAGTCTACGGGTGCGCGGCGGAGCGGCGAAGGTGGCGGTGGGGCTCTTGAGGTGCGGAAGGCACTCGGAGTGGGTCGTCGACGGCGGCCCGGAGCTCGAACCGTGCGGCAATGGCGGCTGCGCGTGGAAGAGGCTCTAGAAGCCGATGGTGAAGGCCGAGGGCTAGTGCGTACGGTGGAGGACGACGAGGCGACGCTGTCGCGCGCGTCGGTCGCGCGAGTGGAGGTCAGGGACGGTGGTGGTGCACGAGAGCTTCAAGTCCCGGCCATGGCGACTTGCTCCGGTCGCGCGGTGGGGGCGCAGCAGAGGCAGGGAGCGAGGGTGAGGGTGCGGGCGAGTGGAGAACGAGGACGCGTTGGCGTCCAAGTTCAGAAGCCGGGGCGCGGGCGCGATCCGTGGGCGCGCGGCGCTGCCCGGCCGTCGCCGGCCGCGTGGTCGCCATCGGCCCGGACACGGTGGCGGCCGGGGGCGTGGGGCCCACCTGTCATTGACCGGGAAAAAGGAGGAAAAAGAAAATAGAAAAATGTGTTTTCTCTTGTGTTGAAAATCGCCATTTAGACCAATTTAGAGGCCGAATTTGGAAAAACTCCAATTGAATGAAATGTTCTAATCTTTGAACTCTACAACTTTGTCAATAGGCATGATTTCAAATTCGGTATGGAAATATGAAATTCATTTGAATTTAGCTCTCAAGTTTAATTTGGCCCACAAACCCCATTTATTTGAAAATTCCAAAAGTCCTATTTATGGACATTATCTCCCAAGGTGCCTTTTGAAAAGTTTGTTTAGAATTTTAAAACTTACAACTTCTCTAATTTGAGCTTTGCATGAAAGTGGCTGTAGGTTAGAGTAAATTTGGAATTTCAAATCAGCCCTAATTTGAACCGGTTTTCTGTGCTGGTATAAAATGACCCCAAACTCCAATTAAAACTCAATATATGATCAAGCTCTAATTACCAAAGTTGTTCTCCAATTTATGACCTAAAAGTTTGGTAATATGACTTTGGTCTGAAACCCCACATATTTTGAATTATAGACACAATTATGTTCCAAGGTTTATTAAAACAGAAATTTCACTTTGTGGAGAGACTTTCTTGTTTCATACTTTTGGGGTATCAAATGAAGTCCAATCACTTCCACAATAGGTGCATTTGAAAGGTGATAAGTTTAATTCCACTTCATAGAAAGGAAGATTTTGAAGTTGTATAGTGAATTCAAAAGTAATTTCAGAATCAACTTAGGGAAAAGCTAAAAATCCATACTTGTGAAAATTCTAAGTGTGGGTTGATCTAGTTGTTTCCATGAGACATTTGGGTGAAAATTTGAGTGAGTAGACGATAGCTTTGATCCCAGCTCAGTGTAGCAATAGGATAGTCCAGAGCATGTACAACAAGTTTGTCAACGGAGTTGAGCTCGGGTACTTAATGAATTTGAAAGCTTTATTAGGGCTCAAGTTTGCTCACGATCACAACTGGCACTTATCAAGAAACTTTGGATTGGACCTTTTAATCCTCCGGTCTTTAGATTTTTGAACATTGTCCAACAGAAAGGTCTAGGGTTACTTTCTTATCCGAGGTTTTGCATTTGGGGTTTGAGCTCAAAAGCATGTGAGTGTTGACTTATTCAACCACGAAATGTGTGGTCTTGTATCTGGTGTAGAAAATTTTGATTTAGTGGCTCCTCCACGTATTTCCTGTTAATCACTAAGCATGATTAAGCCTTAATCCATCGTTAGCTTTCATCTAACCGTGTGTTAAGGCTTTTGAGATGCCAGGGGCATCACAATTGGGTTGTCTTAGGCTGAATTGAGGAAGCAAAATACATATAGGCATATAGTAGGGGGTAGATGTGGGATCTGGTCCATCTAGGTTGATTGGAAGATCCCTTAGGTGGAACAATGGTTTACAGTTTGGTTGGACTAGGTCTAGAGAATCTGATTCGAATCACAATCTTAGCAAAGGGCATGCATTGCGCTAGAAGATCCGTGCAAAAAAGGACTCTTTATATAAACCACGGCCCCTAGTACACTTCTGCTTCATTTCTATTTTTTTTTCTACAGAAGGTGGCCATGTAAGGACAGAGTAGTCTTGACGTCTTCTATTTGAAAATGCTCTGCTCCATCCAGGTGCGTGGATCGTAGCAAATGTGCAAGCACTCCTCTCTTTTTCTCTGAACCTATTTTCAGCCCAAAATCGACAATACTACCCCGCTCTTCTTCCACCCACCCTGCCGCACCCTTCTACCTCTGCACCCCTGACGAGTTTAAGTTTAGAGTTTGAGGGTTTGAGTTGAGGTTTGTTGTCGCCTTCTTAATACCCATGCCTTTCAATGGATGGTTGTGCGTGGAGAGGAGGAAAGAGGGAAGGGGAAGGGGAAGGCGGGTGTTCATCGTCTCTTGTCCACCTAGGTGGCCATACAAAGGATGCATGCCTTACAAAGTTGTTAAAGTTCATGAGATAGAAACACAAGACATGGCCAATCTGTTGTTGGTATGTGGTCATGGGCCACATGGAAAAGTGTTGTGGCAGTAAGGCTAAGTGCAGCAGGAGGACCATCTCTTTAAGAGTGTGTGGTTTTGTTGTAACACCCATCATGAGTCATAACGGAAGAAAATGATTTTTTATAAGCAAAACCCATCTCCGTCTGGGCCGACAAGATCTCGCTTGCTATAGCCCAACCCACTGCCGTTACCGAATTGGAGGCTGCTGGACCGGCCCAGCCCGACTGCTGCATACGGCCGCGCCAATGTGCTCCGTACGTCCGCGCGCGTGCACCTGCAGGCTGCAGCAGTCCGCTCTCAGGGCCCAAACACAGACGACACGAGAAGCCGAGCAAAGCAACCCAAGTACCCAACCAACCCCTCCCCACTCGCCCCACACGCGCACGGCCGGCCGCACGCAAAGCGTACGTGCCCCGTGACGGTCCAGACTCCCGAGCCGCAGACCCCGACCCGACGCCGCTCACCCCTCCCCGCCGGAGCCGTCCGCCCACGCTCCCCTCCCCGCCGCCTCCGCCCCGCGCACCACCCTAGGGCGCGGCCACGTTCGCCGCGTGAACTTCCGGGGGGCTGCGGCTGGGGCGGGAGGGGCGTGGCGTCGTCGACCAGGCTAGGGTTCCTCCCCGATGGACGGCGGCGAGAGTCAGACGTTCCAGGTGAACTTCACCGGCGAGGGGGTGAAGCTGCTGCAGGACCGCGTCAAGGAGAAGCTCAGGGAGCTCATGGGCGACTACTCCGACGACACCCTCGCGGTGAGCCGCCGCCGCCGCGCGGCCCCTCGATCCGTTGCTAAAACCCTAGCGCCCGCTACGCCATCCGCGGAATGCCGTTCCTTAGCGAACGGCGCGGAGATGTCTGGATTTCGTGGGATCGAGGGCAGTATCGGATTGGTTTCCTTTAGGATCGTGCACTGTGGTGGTGTGTCGGTTATCAGCATTTGGGGTTTAGTGTGGTTCGTGTGCTTTTTGAGGATTGGAGGCGTACGATTGCCCCCCGCGCGTTTTAGAACCTTGGATTATATAGCGGTATAGATGGTATTTGTCCGTGTAAGCAATCAGTTATGCACTGTTTTTTAAGAAAGTGTATTTGGATTGATGTGCACGTTTTAACTAACTCCAGGGTGTCTGGACTCTGGAATGGAGGAGGTTAAAGTACCTGGCTGAGTTCTTTCAGTTTGTTCCTTAACATGATAGGCCTGTTTGAATGCATCCAACTAATTGTTAGCTTGTAAAAATTAGTTGGTTTGGATCCAAATGGGTCCAACTACTAAATCAGATAATAGGTGTGTAATCTATTAGCATCCATCAGCTGGTTGGATGCAGCTAATGTTAGCTGATATTTAGTAGCTGATTTTTATCTAATCCAAACATGCGATGGGACAATTTATATACTCCCTCCGTCCCATAGCCCTCATTTTCTCCGTTCGTGTCTATATTGATGTTGATGAATCTAGACACATACAAAGCACACACATGGAATATTGTATGAATCTATTCAAAACTTAGAATCCCTTACAATTTGGTATGGAGAGAGTATTTGATATTAAGTGTGTTCTTCTCTTATTGCAGCACATACATAATCAACTAACTTTGCTTATCTATTTGTTTCTTCTTCTTTGCTCAGAAATATGTTGTTGTATTGCTAAGGAATGGGAGGTGCAAGGATGAGGCTGCAAAGGAGCTGCAGGTTTTTTTGGGCGATGACAATGACGCTTTTGTATCCTGGTTATCTTCTTACACCTGAACCTTCCCTATTTCATTTATCTTACTGCATCATGCATTTCCTCTTACAATACTATATGAATCTATCTACAACCGTGCAGGTTATGGGATCACCTCTCCTCGAATTTGCACCTTTATGTTCAACCTAAAGCTGCCACTTCCAATGATGACTCTAAAAGCACTCGCAGTGCTGAAAGAGAATTGCCTGTTCGCACTTTGACAAGCAGCATACAAATTAATCGTGAACCTGAAGCTGAAACCCAGAAGACAGCGAGAACTCATCAGAAAAGAGTTTGGCGAAAAATTGATCGGGATCAACTGGAGGCAGTTCCTCTTCGAAGTGTCATAGCCAATGTTTCTCATGCAGAGGAAAAGGATTTTCATGAACCACATGCAGAGGAAAGGCCTTCTCATAAGTCACATGCTGTAAGACAAAACCGCTCTCCTGATAAGCGTAACCACAGAAAGAGGAGCAGAGAGACAGATGCTCGATCTACCAAGGTTTCTAATCCTCTTTAATCCATGCTGCTTACTTTGCAAAGCATAGCAACGTTAAAACAATACCGTCTTTTGGTGTGTGCATTTGCTAGTTATCTTGTCGTAACAGATAGTCTCATATGGAACAGATGAATATGCTAGGTTTATGCTTCTTATAGTCTTCAAATATCTTACAGTGTATGATTTCCATGTTCTGTGTCGATGTTACAGCCTACATGATAGAACAGTGTGGCTTTCCCAGTTTACACCACAGATCTGCTTGGGGGTTCATAACTTGAACATTATGTCTCCATCTTTGGTGAAAGACCATAGATAAAACCTTGGGATAATTGTAGATAAGTTATTTGTATTATGTTAATTGGATGTAGCATTATCTGCATTTCCACCTTTTATGTGTCTGCCTCAATATAATGTGTTCCACTGGTTTTTATGGTTTGACTTTGGATATTTGAAAATGATGAGTAGTTTTGTCTCGAAATGTGGTTTCATGAAAGTATATCTTGTAGCAAAAATCACTAGTCAATAATAGAGTTTTGAAGACCATGTTGATATCCCAAACATCAGTTACTTGTGACTGGAGGGTGTATTTTGGAAATTTTGGAACCCACTAAACTTTGCAGTCAGATGCTTGACATCCTCTACACTTGAATCTGGATTGATGGCAACCCTGACTGCTACACATTGTTGTTCTAGTTGAATTACCTCATTTTGGAAGTTTGACTTCATGACGGTATGTAGTCATGTTCCATGCCGGTATATGGAATCATGGGGTTTAGGTGGTTATAGGGGATGAGGATAATCTGTGATGTATCTTTTCCTATTTTGGGAGGAGCAAATATCAAATACTTTTAAATTTGAGAAATCTACAAAAAAAAAAAAAAGAAAAGAGAGATTGGCCATAGTGTGTGCCCATCTTTTAGTGTCTAAGTGATGCTATGGTTGTTCTTTATCTTATTTTCTATACCATTACTCTTATGATTTATGACCTGTAAAATCTCTCAATGGAAGTACATTTTTTCCCTGCCCTTTCTTTGTTCTTTGTGATAATGCTTTTAACATCTTTCCAGAGGGCATCACTACCAGATATTGATGCACCACGTCGGCTTCTTCAGTTTGCTGTTCGTGATGCTGTCAGAACCGTACAGCCAGCGACTCCTAGATCAGAATCAGGTTCCAAGCGACTTCGTTCTGTAGTTTCTACAATGACATCAGATTCCACACTTGATATTACTCATATTAGGCTACACAAAACAAATTCAGATCTGAGAATATCAGGTGCAACAACAGCACTAAGAGCTGCAGCTGAGGCTGCTGAAGATGCTCTCAAGGATAATGTTGCTGGGAGTGTTTTTAATAGATTGGGCAGAATGCGCACAATAAATTTTCCTGAAGAATCACCTGCTCTTAGAGGTCAAAATCCAGAAGATGAAGAATACGGGAACAACGTAAGACCAAAAAATCAAGCTGAATTTTATGAAAGAAATCAGTATGGTGGAAGTGATGCTTACATGCATGATCGGGAAACAGAGGAAGCTACAGGTTCTGTTCCTACTATTGATGAGTATGGTAACACTAGCACAGTTAGGTATAACGGATCAGGTGGTCGTCGAAGTATATTGCCTGCTAGTGGAGGCAAAGAGTCATTAGTAGTGGGATATGTTAGAGGAGCTGCTGAGGTAAGAAGCAGAAGATTGATAGCTCAGGGGCCACATCATGGTTCAGGACCAGGACCATCTGAGAAGATCTTAAATGTTTCTAGTAACACTAGTACACGGAAGTTTCCAACCCATGAAACTGGAGGTGCTGTTGCATTCCACCCTCAACCTCAAGTGCCCATGGAGAAGAAAGTTGCTGATGCAAGGAAGTCAATTGTGAAAATTGCACATGCTAATGATACGACCATGACTGATAAGTCCAAAGTAAGTTTTGTATTTTCTAAGGGCTCTTTTTATTCCTTAAGCTATGTGATTTCTGTGAAATAAACCAACATTTGACTTTCTCAAACATTCAATTCTTAGAGGTGTAGTCGTCCCTATATTCAATGCTGAGTAAAAGACACCAAAAACTTGCAAAGTGCAGCTCATAGAGCTTGGCAATTGCCCAAGTTGTCCATGAAATTTGTTTTTTTATGCATGATAGGTCAGAATCTAACACCATGGTCTGTCTATGCAAACATGGCAATAATTTTCCATCCATGTTATTGACTCCATCTTCATCTGAATTTGAACACTGAATAATCTAAGCTCGCAACAATGTGGTGCAAAATTCTATCTAGCAACACAAGCATAATACTGAAATCCATTGTTTAACTAGAGAATTAGAATAAGGAAAAACACAAAGGGGTTTAATCGTTACAAACCTCCATCTGAGGGTTTTGAGCGGTAGTGGGAATAATGGCTTAGATTAGATAGTGGCGGCACTGACACTGGTGAACCCACTCATCAGGTTCTAGCAAAAAGATGTGAGCAAGCCAAAAAAAAAAGATGTTCTTTTGTGGAACAAAACTGGCCGATCACTAATGTGGCATCCCAGCTTGCGCCACATATGCTTATTTTTCTGGTTTGCTCATGCAACTTCTGACCTACACGCGCCCTTTAAACAAGTTAAGGAACTTGTTGCTGCTACCAAGTTCTATGACCTGTGTACACATACGTCACAAGTTGTTGTCACCTGTGACCTGCATTGCAATTTATTCAACATTTCAAGCGAAAGCATCCAGACTAGCATGCCTACTTGATACAAAAACCATCAAAACGCCGAGAGAGTCCATATATGACTCATGGAGCTAAGTTAGTTTTTAAAATATCTTGAGATCAGCCATTCTCAATTCTCATCAGTATGTTGGAGTGGAATACAGACATCTAACATCTGACAAGTACATAAAAAATTTGAACAATTGTCTTACTCATTTATGTCGTATTCCATGCCTTTCTCCCATCTCTAATGTGTAAATGTTTATTTTGTGATGATTATTGCAGCGTTTTATGTTCTAGATCATTTTGATGAATCATTCTGTTCTATTCTAATTTATTAAAAATACATTCTAGGATTTGATACAGCCAGGTTCTATGCTGGAGGCACAGAAGGCTTCATCAGTTGGTATGTTGCTGCTTACTTAAGTGACACCTGCTTTAATTGGTTAACTTTAGGGATGTGCTTGTGTGGGGAACATTCTTTTTAGCCTTTTTATGCTGTGGTTTAATTGCTGTTCCCTGTCGTGCTAGTTATAAGTAAAAAATGTTGTAGTTGGGGTTTGGAAGGGCTAGTTATGAGTGACAATATCATTGGAACTGCTACTGACCAACTTTTAGTTTTTATTCTTTGTGCGTGTACCTGCAATTTGTTTTGATAGGGACTTGCTTTTTCATAAACTCTTTTTTTGTATAACAGATAAGTTAATGACAATTTTCAGAGATATGGTACCTGCTATATTTTCTGATGCATTAAGCTTTGATGAGGACTGATTGTTTTCCCTTTAAATGGCCACTATTGTAACATCACTTGATATCAACATTTATTTGCCCATTGACGTTTTTTAACCTTTTAATTACTACATTTTTCATGTTGTTTCTTTATTTTTCCAACCCCCCCTTTATGATTAAAGATGTCTGTGCCCTTTTTCCCTTTAGCTGCTGAATCAAATACTACTGGTCAATCTGAAGGTGGCCCTGATTCTAGAACTGTCTTTATTAGCAATGTAAGTGTTCCTCTGTTTTTTCCTTTATGTTCATGTAGCTGAAGACTTGCATTCCTTACTAGTTGTTGTTCTGTTTCTTTTTAGGTACATTTTGGTGCAACGAAAGATGCTCTCACTCGTCACTTCAATAAGTTTGGGGCTGTCCTAAAGACCCTTATTGTAACTGATGGTTTAACTGGCCAGTCAACAGGGTATGGATTCTAGGTTTTGTATGGAATTAATGAAAAATTTTCGTTGTCAGATGATATTCTTAGTTTATTTTTCGCCCTTTTGATTGATCAGCTCAGCGTATATTGAGTTCTTGCACAAAGAATCAGCAGAGCAGGCATTAACCCTGAATGGCACATCATTTATGTCGCGCATTTTGAAGGTAAAGTTACCTTGGCCTTACTTCATTTGTAATTGTACAGCAAGGTTTTTCTAGTGACTTATGGACCGCCACTGCCACAGATGACCTAGTTGCTTTATTAAGATTTGCTACTGTATTTTCAATTATTGAAGATTGTGTCATGTCTATGAGATGTTATTAGTTAAGATGCTTCATCGTGCAGGCTCAAATAATTTTGAGTTGTGTTTTTCATTCTTAATTAGACTGTAGCACAATGTGCCATTACTTTTGTTAGTAGCTTATAAGTGTTTTCCATATATCAGTTATGATAAGAGAAGTTATCTGATGCAGTTTGAGTCGAGGTGCTTTTGAGCATGATCTATTCCTGGCAGCTATATCTTAGAAGTAACTCAATCATATTTGCTGCAGGTCATTCGAAAAAGCTCTGCTGAAGTAACCCAACTGCCTGGCTTGCCCCGTGCTTCTTGGGGTTCACCTTTTGCTTCAAGGCTCATTAGAACTGCATACCCGAGGCCAACATTTGCTGGTGCAATCCGTGGTCGATTGCCACTCAGGGGTGGTGCCCGGAGTTTACAGTGGAAGCGTGGTGCTACTGATTCTGCCGACGCTGGAAAACCTAATCAAACTACACCTGCAGCTCCTGGGAATCAATTGGTCACCCCAACCACACGGAGCTTCACCTACACACGTATTGAACCAAAACCAAATGACGGTGCAATGGCATGACTGCTAGCATGCTACTGCTCCTGATGAATCTCGCAGAAAGAGCTCGTGGTTGATGGCTGTTTCGTAGTTCATGCAGCCTGTTTTGGTAAATATTCAAGTAGCTGCAGATCGTTGTTTGTAGCAGGCAGTTTTTTTCTGGACCTCAAACTGAGCCATATTCTGTGAGCGGCTTTCTGTGTTCTTTTTCCCACGGGACACATGCTGTACTGGCTGGATGTGCGGAGTTTGTGGAGAGTAAAACATATATAAAGTAGTGGTAATAGAAATGACGAAGGTGATAGTAACGTTGCATCTTCTGTTATTATATCATTGATTGATTATTCGACGTACATGGTTTCGTTGTCAAATGACGTAATTATGTCCAAACTTGTAGTTCCAGTAACGGGTTCCTACTTATTTCTTTCGGAAGGATGCATTTTTTTCCATCTTGTGTCACTTTTACCTTAGTACCTGTGTGATTTGTTTGTAAACCGTACATGATTGTGCGCATCTCAACTTCGATGGCCTGTCAACATGTCCTTTTTGCATGTTGAAGTGCTGCCTGGTGCAACACCTATTAATCCTTAGTCCTGTTTAGTACCCTAATTTTCTCTCAAAATTCACTATGCAAAAAGAAGATTTTCCGTCACATCAAAATGCCGGTACATGCATGGAATACTAAATGTAGATGAAATAAAAAAATAATTGCACAGTTTAGATGTACTTTGCGAAACGAATCTTTTGAGTCTAGTTAGGCCATAGTAGGACAATATTTACCACAAACAAACGAAAAATGCTACAGTGGTTCTACAGTGCTTTTCAGTTCGGAACAGTGTTTTTTTCAACCAGGGGTGTGTTTAGATGGTTAAAAAAAACACTGTTCCGAACTGAAAAGCACTGTAGAACTACTGTAGCACTTTTCGTTTGTTTGTGGTAAATATTGTCCTACTATGGTCTAACTAGGCTCAAAAGATTCGTCTCGCAAAGTACATCTAAACTGTGCAATTATTTTTTTATTTCATCTACATTTAGTATTCCATGCATGTGCCGGCATTTTGATGTGACGGGGAATCTTCTTTTTGCATAGTGAATTTTGGGAGAAATTTGGTGTGGCCATCTAAACACACCCCCTTGTTTCTGCTGTACTCTTGGCTGTACTTTTTTTTTTTTGACAAATCTCTTGGCTGTACGTGTTCCATTAGAAATGAGTGCAGTTTATCTTGGAATCAGCGAAACTCACGGGTTGCTGAAACCCAAGGGCTGTTCATTTTGACCATTGAATCAGGAAGGTCAGGTGATTGGAGGACAAGGACGACCACCTCTGTCGTAGTGTACTGCTTTACTCCGTATTTCTTTATCTGCGTTGTTTGGACTTGAGACTCTTTAGACTTTGTGGATGAAACAATGCCCGTGACGTTATCGGCTGCGGATTAAAGCTATCGTTCACGGCAGTTGTTTTACTCCTTGCATTTGTCTGGCTAATTCTGCTCTGATTGAACGGTGGACTTTTATTGTTACCAACTGCCAACTGTGGTGGTCTGGTGGAGGTAGCCAGGTAGGGTTCTTAAAGATTATAGCAGGGAATAATAAAAAGCAGCAGCAATGATTCGGCTGCTGATTATAACTAAGACTACGTGCAGTGGGTTGGATAAATGAATTGTCTGTACACTGTAGCGACACTGTTTACAGAAAAAAATTAGTTGAAACAGTAAATACACAATACATTTACACATCCAGTTGCGCATAGTCTTAACAATAGTGATTTATCCACTCGAAAGGTCGTGACGCCATTCACAATTGACACACCCCTCTTGCCTTCTTCTGCCAAAGACCAAGAGCAGATCTGCTGTTTCCGCAGCACGTCCATGCCCCATGCCATTGCCCTTGCGAGTCCCAGTCCTTTCTCAACGTCGCATTGCAGCCAGCGCGCAGGACAACGGCGCCGCTCCAAGTCCAAAAGCGGCCGTGTAACCATCCCAAAGTCCAAACGAAATAATGCAAAAGGCGAGAGCTCGGGCCGGCAGAATGTACTGCCACCCTGCAGGCGAGGCGATATGTTTAACTCCACTGCCACCTAATCACCCTGACCAGAACGTGCTCATCTTTCTGGTGAGGATTAGACGAGCCGATGGTGGATGGTGTTTTCTTTTTTTCTTTTTACCTTTTTGGTGAGTTAATAATGATCCATGACACGACACGGGGACGCGACCAGTCCTTCGTACCAAAGAGACGGCAGCTCGCCCGCTCGGTAGTTGACACTCCACTTCCACTAGACACTAGCCCATCTGCAACTTCGCCGTGCCTCGCCGCTCGCCGTCGCCGTTCGCCAGCTGCGTCGCCCATGGCCGCCGCCGCCGCCTGCCTCCCCCTCTTCCTCCTCCTCCTCCTCCTCCTCATTTCACCACTGATCATCGCGTCAACCGCGCAGCAGACGCCGCAAGAGCTCCTGCTCGACTTCAAGGCGTCCCTGGCGGACCCGTCGGGCGCGCTCTCCTCCTGGTCGCGCGCCACGCCCTACTGCAACTGGGCGCACGTCGCCTGCGCCAGCGCCACCGCGTCCGCCGGCGCGGCCGTCTCCGTCTCGCTCTCGCTCCAGGGCCTCGGCCTCTCGGGCGACCTCAACGCCTCCTCGCTGTGCCGCGTGCCGGGCCTCGCCGCGCTCAGCCTCGCCTCCAACGCCTTCAACCAGACCATCCCGCTGGAGCTCGCCCGGTGCGCCTCGCTCGCCGCGCTCAACCTCAGCGCCGGCGCCTTCTGGGGCCCGCTCCCCGAGCAGCTCGCCGCGCTCGCCTCGCTCGTCTCGCTCGACCTCAGCCGCAACAGCATCGAGGGCCAGGTGCCCGCCGGCCTCGCCGCGCTCGGGGGCCTCCAGGTGCTCAACCTCGGCGGCAACCTGCTCTCCGGCGTGCTCCACCCGGCGCTGTTCACCAACCTCACCAGCCTGCACCTCCTGGACCTGTCCGGGAACCGGTTCCTCGAGTCCGAGCTGCCACGGGAGCTCGGCGAGATGAGGAGCCTCCGGTGGCTGTCCCTGCGGGGCTCGGGGTTCAGCGGCGTCATCCCCGAATCCTTTCTCGGGCTGGAGCAGCTGCAGGTTCTTGATCTGTCCATGAACAGCCTCGCCGGCGTCGTGCCACCCGGGTTTGGCCTCAAGCTTCAGAAGCTGATGACTCTGGACCTGTCGCAGAACGGCCTCTCCGGGCCTTTCCCGGAGGAGATCGCCAGGTGCACGATGCTCCAAAGGTTCGAGGTGCACGGCAACGCCTTCACCGGGGAGCTCCCCGCCGGGCTCTGGTCGCTGCCGGACTTGCGCGTCATCCGGGCGCACAGCAACCGGTTCACCGGCCGGCTGCCCGAGTTCCCCGGCGGCCAGTCTCGGCTCGAGCAGGTTCAGATCGACAACAACAGCTTCTCTGGCGGGATACCTCAGAGCATCGGCGCGGTTCGCACCATGTACCGGTTCTCCGCCTCCCTGAACGAGCTCAACGGCAGCTTGCCGGGGAACCTCTGCGACTCCCCGGCGATGAGCATCATCAACATCTCCCGCAACTCGCTCTCCGGCACGATCCCCGAGTTCAAGAACTGCAAGAGGCTGGTGTCGCTGTACCTGGCCGGCAACGGCTTCACCGGGCCGATACCGGCGTCCCTCGGCGACTTGCCGGTGCTGACGTACATCGACCTGTCCAGCAACGGCCTCACCGGTGGCATTCCGACACAGCTCCTGAACCTGAAGCTTGCGCTGCTGAACGTCTCGTACAACCAGCTCTCCGGCCGTGTGCCGCCATCGCTGATCGCGGAGCTCCCGGCCGTGTTTCTCCAAGGGAACCCCGGGCTGTGCGGCCCGGGATTGCCGAACGATTGCGATGCGCCATCATCGAGGAAGCACCAGGGGCTGGCACTGGCCGCAACCGTGGTGTCGTTCCTCACCGGCGTCGCGCTGCTGGCTGTCGGAGCGTTTGCTGTCTGCAAGAGGTTAGTACACGGCAGCGAGTCCACTCCATGGAAGCTCGTGCTCTTCCACCCTGTCAAGATCACCGGAGAGGAGTTGTTCGCCGGGTTTCAAGACAAGAACGTCATTGGCAGAGGAGCGTTTGGAAAAGTTTACCTGATTGTGCTCCAAGACGGACAGAGCGTTGCAGTGAAGAGGCTGGTGAATTCAAGCAAGCTGACTTTCAGAGCGGTGAAGAACGAGATGAAGGTGATGGCAAGGATCCGGCACAAGCACATCGCCAAGATGCTGGGATTCTGTTATTCAGAGGGCGAGGTCAGCATCATATACGACTACTTGCAGAGGGGAAGCTTGCAGGATCTGATCTGCGCGCCGAAATTCACGATCGGGTGGAAAGAACGGGTGAGGATCGCGCTGGGAATAGCTCAAGGGCTGGAACACCTTCACAATGACCACACTCCTCAAGTGCTGCATAGAGACCTTAAGTCGAGCAATGTGCTGCTTGGTGACGAGTTTGAGGCCAGGGTTACAGGATTTGGTATCGATCGTGTTGTTGGGGAGATGGCATACCAGTGTTCCATGGCTTCGGACCTGAACTACAAGTGCTATGTTGCACTAGGTAAGCTTTATTTGCAGTTCAAGTGATTATCTCAGACTGCAAACCCTTGCATCTGCGATTCAGACATCAGAAGTACTTTGCTCATTAGGCATAATCTGTTTACTCCTATGTGTTTGCTAAGCCTTTTTTTTTTTTACTTTGACTGACTCAATCAGTTCGAAAGAGAACTGATGGTGACAGATTTCACTGAAGTTGTTCCTCTCTTGTTTCCGGAACCAGAGCAAGGCTGCACCAAGAAACCAACGCACCTCATGGACGTGTACAGCTTCGGGGTCATCCTCCTGGAGCTGGTCACCGGAAAGCCAGCAGAGCAGCGGGCGTCTGACGACTCCGTCGACATCGTCAGGTGGGTGCGGCGGCGCGTCAACGTGACCGACGGAGCGGCGCAGATACTTGACCCCAGCATCTCCAGCACGGCGAAGCAGGGGATGCAGGCTGCCCTGGAGCTCGCTCTGCGCTGCACGTCGGTGATGCACGACCAGAGACCGGCCATGGATGAGGTCGTCCGGTCACTCCAGGCATTGTGCTTTGGCGCTCATGCAGAGACGCCGCGGCCCACTGAAATCGATTTGTAGTCTTGAATGGCACTGGCAGCTGGAGAGTTCGGAGTATCTATTACTGCATAGCCCTTGCTTCTTGTACATATTAGCACATAGCATGTGGCACTAGGACTAGGAGGGTGTGCGCGCGCGGCTGCGTGCGCGCAAACAGAATAATAACGAGAAATAAAGAATCTGTGCGATCTCAAAGCTATTAGCCATCTCCAATGGCATTCCTCAAAACACAGCTGACCTGACCTACAGAGTGGAGATTTGAGAAAATAGGATTAGCAGAGATTTGAGAAAGTGAGATTAAAAAAGTAAGATAAAGAGTGAGGTGTGATTTGAGAAAATAGGATGAGGAATGACATTGGAGATGGCCTTATACAACCAGAATCAGGCCTAGATTGAAAAGAAAAGCAGGCACTACAAGAACTAATACAATACGGTGTCATTTACCAACACACAAATATTACATAATCCATTGAATTGTTTCAACACAAAACTGAGAGGGAGCGTGTGGGAAACGCAAAAAAAAAAAAAAAAAAAAAAAAAAAAAAAAAAAAAAAACAGAGAAATAAACAGTGCGATCTCAGCGGAAAAAAAAAACAGAACAAAGAGAAATAAACAGTGCGATCTCAGAGCTTATTCTGCAACCACCAACCAGATTTAGATTAAAAAAGAAAGAAAAGACAGGCACCGCATAACCTGGTAACACAACTCAGAACATTACCAATACCCAAAGTTACACAATTTGGATGTTTCAACACAACATCATGAGAATTAAGCAAACAAAGATGAGAAAAAAAGTAATGTTACACGGCATGAACATACAAATATTATAGAGGCTACACATGAATACAAGCAAATGAACTGAACATTATTTCAGGAAAGAAGAATTAAGATGTACTATCGGCTACACATGAAGCAATTCCTCAGCGCTTCTCTACAAGATTTTGCTTCACCCTCAAGACCACAAGCGGTTCGGCAAAGCCTGGCTATGAACTCAACTTCCACCAAGGTGCTTGGTGGTGCCCCACTATGTCGCCAAGCAGTTTGTATTTGGCGACTCAATCATTCTTCCATGTCTAGTGCAAGATCTGCCCGAGCTCGTGCTCGGGTCTGATAAACTTTTCTTCCTCCATTGCTGCCGCTGCTGCTGTTGTCGCTCACTACATCGCTCAAGAAGAACCAGCAGATTGTGCTGTATTGATTTCTAGTTAAAAAGCCAACCTGAGGAGACCGGCATGGTGTTGACCTCCCAGATTCCATGTCAAAAACCATTCCTTGATCCCTGCCACGCCCACCGATCCAGTACACACAGTTGCCCCTCAGTCCAGGAACGCCCTCTGCATACATCGACACCGCATTGTTCCTCCCGACAAAAAGCGAGTAACCACCCAAGTCCTTCACCACGTCCCAGCAAGGCTGACGCCGTGGATAGTACCTCAGAACCAGTATCTCATTTTCCGCCACACGGCGCTGACCCCCTCCAGGCAACTGCAAAGTAACAGTGCAGCTCGCATTCCTCCAGACTTGGTACAAACTTCCCTCACAGAAGACCAGGTTCTTTGCGCTAGTGAATGCTGACACGGTGTCATACGGCGGAGCAAATACGGTGGCAGGGTTAAACGGGAGGTTGGCCTCAGACAGCAGGGGCTCAACTGTGGCCGGCGCATTTAGGTGCGACCCTTGGGATTCAGGTGGGATTCTCTTATACGGCATGAGCGTCTCCGCACAGAATGTTGCCCTCAATGGAATAGTAGGATCCACATCCCTAGGCCGGAGGCGCAGCATGCGGATCTGGCGCCGCTGGGGCCATGGCAGCGGGCGCATATTAATTGGTTGGAGCACAGAAAATTCTGGCTCCGAGGGCCCCGCTTCGTCGGCGTTGGCAGGCTTCCGGCGGCGGCGCTCGGGGAGGCGGAGCAGATGCACGTCCCCGCACTTGGTGAGGCAGTAGACCTTACCTTTGTCGGCGTAGACGACGTCGGTGAGCTGGTCTCCGCCGGTGAGGCGGACGGGGTCCATGACGGCCCACCTCTTGGCCCCGGCGGTGACGTAGGCAATCCTGTCGATGTCGCAGATGGCCGCGGCGGCGAAGTCGTCCTTGGCGGGGCTCGGGGTGAAGACGACCTTGGACACCCAGCGGCTCTCGTAGATCAGCGGCGGGAGGAGGATCTCGACGGCGGCGATGGGGTTGAGGAGCACGAAGACGGTCTGGCCATTGAAGGTGACGACGGAGAGCGCGAGCCAGCCGTTGCTGGAGCCGACGCAGCGGCTCCCGGAGACGATGGCGGTGAGCTCGAACGACCTCTGCGTGGGGAGGGAGGCGGCGTAGGGGCACCAGCGCGCGTCGTCGGCGACGACGAGGAGCGCGGGCGAGGGGGGCACGAGCGCGCAGCGCCACGCCGTGCAGGCGCCCCGCGCGCTGGCGTACCACTTGAGGTCTAGGCGGTCGCCGATGCGGATGAGGAGATCGGCCGGCAGGTCCGCCCACCGCCGGAACGGCGGCATGGCGACGGCCGGATCGGGGGGCCTAGGGTTTGGGGAGGGCGGATGCGGGGCATTCCCCTGGTGGGGAATTTTATGATCCATTGTTCGGACAGGGGAGATTTTTTACGAACGAGCCCTCTCTGTCAGGAAGCCGTTGCGAAACGGTCCTACACCCGGCCCATCGGACCAGGGCCGATGCCGCCGCCCTCGGGCTTCAGCCTGGACTGGAGGTTGTTTTGCCTCTGCCGCCGTGCGGGTGTTTGCAATCCCGTTCGATACCCATCTGACGGCGCTGGGCACTTGTACCAGGTGCGTCAGGGGCGGGTAGGGACCGTAATGCACCGAGGCTTTGTCCAACCGAAGACCATATCCATAAATGGGTTACGATTTGGAGACTCAAACCCAAAAACTGTCTCTAACCAATGATCTAAACACGCTACCCAGTTTGAGTTTGAGGAGAGAAGTGATCTAAAAATAGGCTCCGCCTCTCTACGAACTGAAAATGGGTCTTTGGTTGGAGACGCCGATAAATAGGTCTTCACTACGTGACCTAAACAAACAATATGGGTCTCCTAAAATGCCTACTCGGTTGGAGAAAGCCTAATGCTGAATCTAGCAACATGGGCATCCATTTTGGCACAGCTTGACACAATGTTTCTCATACGCTCTCGTGATATGTAAATCTTTCCACTCATTTCTCTATTTGTTTGTATGTTTTAGAAAACAAATTAAATGATAATTAAATATATTATTATGTAATCTGATGTTACTACAAATAAATAAAAGATCTAACACATGATATGGTATTGATGTGGTTTTTATGTAGTGAATACATGATATCAAGGACTTATGTGCATAGAATAAGAAATATAGGAGTGAATGTTTTGGAGGAGGCTGTAGACATTCATTTAAGGATACAATCTAGATGGTGTGAATTTGTATGGCTATGGCTATTGATTGGTTGTGTTTGGCTGAAGAGAAGTGGGATGGTATAACTCCATCTAGATTTCATGATTGCAACGACTGCGTCTTAGCACTCTAGCCCACTGACATCCTCTGTAGATAACGGCATTCCATTTTTTCTGAATTAATCGTTTTCGAATCTAAACGAATATTCCTCGGTGAGGAGCGAAGGTGTTTGTCACCTGCTGGTGGAAATCGATGTGTAAAAAATTAATGTTTGGGTCTCCTATGTGCTGATTGGTCATGACCTGCAATTGTGACTGCTACACTCGACGATGCACTGACCAGTGACAGGAGTCCAAGGGGTGAATATATTTGCAGCTATTCTAACAAATACTATCAAACCCGGGATGAAATAGCTCTATTTGGACCCATCCTTCCAATTGAACGCACTGTAATAAACCTTTGTCGCTGAAATCAAATTCAAACTAAAATTTGTAGCCTCTCGCGACTTGAGTTTAGTGTTCAAATCCCATCGATGCTTACCGCATCGCTCCCATGCTGATTAGCGATAATCGTGCAATTATTGACGTTTCTGATAAGCACTATTATCGCCATTTGTGATAAGAAATCAGTGGGTTTTCCTTTAAAGTTTGGCAATAAAATAAAATAAAATAACCAATCGACTCGGTATTACATATATGGCTTTCTACTATCCCTCCACTCGACGGTATACTTTGTATCACGTGATTATTGCCGCATTATTACAAACCTGTTTGGGTTCTAGAGTTAGTAGAAGCTTACTGATTCCTTTGTCTCTGCCTGCCTAGTCATCATGCCTTCTCGGGCTATAGCTAGATATACCCAATCCCAGAGGGAGTTAAAGGATGACCAATCAAACATAGATCTCAGACACCTAGGAAAGTGCTAGTAATAGCTAGTGACTTTGGTTTATCTTTGACATTTGGTGATATCCGTGCTTCATGCAGTGGTGTAGCTCAAGCCCTCCATTGTTTCTCTTATCAGGATAAATGCCATCTACGTGTTATTTGGTGCTTGTTATATTTGTGCTTATATTTCTAGGACAAATATGAATGAGGGATCATATGCCTTCTCACATATTGCCTATCCCACCACTCATCTAAACTCCACTTTGCTATGGTGCATATTTTATATTTTACACATTTATATGCACACTCTGCTGGAAAACAACCTCTGGGTTTAGACTTAAATTCAATCATAGCCCTTAAAAGGCATCCGTTATTAGGTTGTTCGCAATTGTTCTCTTCCCTCCCTGTTTGGCTGTCGGAATCGAGGGCTCTGGCTCCCTCCGACAAAGCCACTGTGGCGCAATTGTTCATCCTACAAAATCATAGCATGGCTATTGTAGCATATCGGTGGAAGCCATTTCTTTAGAGTTGTCTTTCTTTCTTCTCACAAAGCAAGGGAACTGGTTGGAGCCAGTATTTTTTGGCTTCTTTGGGCTTTGTTACTGGTCCAATGAGCTCTGCTAAAGAAGGCCTTTGTACTACAATTTGAGACTCGTTTGGAATGCAGAATTTTTATCATCATTCCTACGTTTTTCATGTTAAATTGAACTCATTTCTATGAAGTTCCTATATGATTTTTATAAAATTTCTGCATTCCAAACTGGTCCTAAGAGTCACTTAAAGATTCCCTCCTTTATATTTCATTTCTATGCAAACATATCCTTTATATCCTATCCTCTATACAACAATATTATTCTAATGATGTATTTCAAAGCGGATTTTTTCATGTGTTTATCATAATTTTAGTTGTCTTATATATGTTTAATCTTTGCTCAATCCATTGTGTAAAAGATAAAAATGAGTACATGATAAGAGACATAACATCTGTACAGATATGCTTATAGCAGCTTAGGACTTGTTTGGAACCTAAAAATTTCACAAGAATTACATAAAAAATTTCACATTAACAATCTAATTTCATAGAAAAAACGGATAAACAAAGGGTTCTTTCGTATTCCAAACAATGCCCTTATTATGCAATCTTTGTTGGCAATTTATCATGGTTCCTTTAGGTCCAAGCTTGCTTATATAAGCTGCGAGATAAACAAAGATGCCTTTAATTTTAAGAATTTTTTGTACCAATATCATAGTTTTCTAATTCAAATAAATTACTTATGAATTTTAGAGATAAATTATTTTTTAAAATTAGAAACATTTTAAAACCATTTGGGAGAACAGACGTATATATGTTCAATATTTAGATATCAAATATTCCTAGTTAAAACCGTACCAGTGCGCCAGCTCCACCTCAAAAAAAAAAAAAAAAAACCGATGCCAATTATTGATACGCCACCGCCGTAACTTGATTTAGCTTTCAGAAAAAGGAGATTCGTTTTGGCACAAAAGAGGAATTAGACCCATTTAAAGCGCACGTGATGCATGTGCGAGCCCCCGAATGCTTACGTAGATACCAGCGATTCAAATCGAGCTGGGCCCGCGACCCGCGTGTGCCTGGAAAATTTCCGAGTTCGGGTTTCAAAATTTCAGCATCCCGCGCGTCTCCCCGTTTCGATTCGGCTTTCCTCCCTTTTGAATTTTAGAGCCCCCCACCGCCACCCACAACCCTAGAGATTTGCCCCAAGTTTTATCGCTGGAGTGGAAGCGCTAGCTGCATCGGTGGCTCCAGGCGCCTAGATTGGACTCCAAAGGGAGCAACCGTGAGGAATTTCTTGGGTTTCAGTCCTATTTCCCACCCATTTCTTGGTGTTTTGATGCGGTTCAGGGCTCTGTATTTTGCAGATCTGGTGAAGCGCTAGGATCATCGGTCGGAGCAGGAGCAGGATTTGGACCAGGCAAGTGAGGAATGCGAGAAATCATGGGGTTGCTGCCTTGCTGGCCGACCCATTCCCAGATCTTTTTTTGCTGCGTTCATTGCTACTCCGCTCACCAATCCGTGTATCCTACGTTGCGGCGTGCTTTCTGCAGAACACCGAGATGCCTGAGTCCAGGGACGGCAGCGGGAAGGCCCTCGCCGACCTCTCCGGCGGGGTTGGCGGCGGAGGCTTCTTCATTCGGAGGGTGGCCTCGCCGGGAGCCCTGGCGGCGAGGGGCTCCTGGAGGCCTCTGGCGCGGCGGTATATCTCGCCCTCAAGGAACAAGGAGAACCTGCCGCCGGCTTGGGCATTGCGAGCCACGCCGACGAAGAGGAGGAGCCCGCTTCCTGAATGGTACCCCAGGACACCGTTACGTGATATCACGGCGATTGCAAAGGTAATGGGCAGCATAGCACTGCCAGGCCATGAGAACTTTAGCTTTTCATTGTTACTGAGCTTACATGTTTTAGGATTGTGGTTTGTTGATGGAAGACTTAAGTTGTAGCACCTTGTGATTGTAGTTGACACGCTGATTCTAGTTGGAGTACGATGATTTGCTGCCAAAGTGGTTTGTGTGATTTTATCAGAATCAGAAAGTTACCCAATGGCCTTAGTTGAATGCAGTGCTGTGCCTTTTACTATCTAGTTTTGCAAGGACCTTTTGCTTAAATACCACTGCTGAAAAGAAAATTGTGGCATTCTTCATTCTGTCAAAGTCATCACTTAAATCTTATCAGAGTTATTCCCCTGTTAATTTTACATATCTAGACCCACAACCTATGTTTAGTGCTAGGTAGAGTAAAACGGATGCTAGTGTATAGTTTTAAATTATTATGCTTGGCACAACCAAACATTGCTTTCTTTTTCTGTAGTATGGTTCAATCACGTAGTACTTTCTTATCAAAAAAATCACGTAGTACTTTCATAGCAAGCAATTGATGAGATATATTATGAGTACTCATAAGCTCTAGGTCTGCAGTTTCTGAGTTACTGGTGTATTTATTTGGGGATTTTTAATGACCCCATGAGAATATTTGACTATACAAGCTGACTAAATTGCAGTAACATCCAAAATGAAATACAAGCTATACTTGACCATCTTGCACTTCTTATATTATGGACCAGAATTCAAGTTCTTCTGATTTTTTTTTTGCTGAAACCTGAAACAATAAGCTGTACTTACTTTCTATATTATGAATTACTATTTTTGGGTGGACTTGTATAATTTTGAATTTTTTTTATAGATGTGCTTATTTCCAGTTACCCAACATGTATTCTATTTTAAAATCATTGCACAGTATGCAAATTGAGCTGCTGAATGCCCCACTGATTCTTCTGAAAACATTATGTACTTTGTTTTATGCCATAAGGTCTAACCGCATTGTACTGTTGGTACTATGTAGGAGTAACTGATTGGGATAAATGATAATTTTCCTACTTTCTAGCGTTTTTATTTTTTGGTATATTTTGATGAATCCATGTGAATATTTGACACAATGAGTAAGTTAAATTGCAGTAATGTTAAAAATAGAGTACAGACATACTTCTCCATCTTGTGCTTTGTATCTCATTGCTCTGCGAAATTAAAGTGCTACCTTGTTCCAACTATATTGTGCAATGGCCATTTACTGGTTGGATTCTTTTGCTTTTAATTTGTGGTCGTATTCACCATGATGTTCTATTATAAATTTAATATTTAGTGTGTTTATTCATGTATCTGCATTTTAAGTGCATATGTCTTCTGTGTTTAGCAATTCCCCTGCTATATACTTGCCTTATTTGTATAGATTAATTTATCTCCGTCATAAAAAAACTTCAGTTATTCACTTGGACACAATTACTGTTTGTTGATATTGGAGTTCGTTTTCTAAGAGTTCATTTTTAAGGCATCTAAAGTTTATACCCACAGGCCACATCGTTAGTTCATTAGAAGAAGCTGAACTACTCATTCGATGTATGTTTGTTTCCTTGCTAGCTGCCATCCTCTTCTGACTGTGGCTTGCATGCAGGCCATTCAGAGAAGCCGTTCAAGGATCGCTGCAGCGCAGCAGCAAAGCCAAAGGGCTGAGCAGTCTCCACAATCTGTGAATGTGACTACTCCAGCACAAGCAGAGAAAGACACTCCTCAGAACGTTGAAGCTTCCCAGGCTGTCGCGTCTGGCTCTGGTTCAAGTGAAAGAGATACTGTAAACCCTGCAACTATCTTGCCTGATGATAGCCTGAAGTTGTCGTCTTTGCCAGCAGAAAGCTCAATGACGACCCCATCCAAACCAACGGATCCTGCCGTCGCTGACGTTGTTGAGAAGAAACTGTCCAGCTCGATAGAGAAGATAGAGAAGTTGGTGAGGAAAAACATGAAGCGAACACCAAAGGCTGCTCAGGCCTCCAGGAGGGCAGCTCAGAGGCGCAATCTCATGTCCATGCGATGAATTGGCCACTGTACTTCCGTGGTGGCTGGTGGGGCACGGAGGGGAGGGGACAAAGTCCACCTCAGGCTCGCCCTCTTTCCCTCTTGTCTGCTGCTTAGCCACTAGCCTAAACTGCCAAGTGCCAATGCACCGTCTTTCCTGCTCTTCTTCCAGCACTTCCCCATGGCATGATGCCCAGGAGCATTCCTGGTTCTCTTCTCGAGGACCAAAGAATTTAGGGCTATTGGCTGTCTGCTTGAGGCTCTAAGATTTGCAGCTGCTAGTGTGAGGTGTGAATTGTGATGTGGTTCACGCCACTGTTGTAGATTAATGTGTACTTTTCTGTGTATCCTAGTGGGCGGTTGAAGAAATAAATTCTTGGCTTTTCATTCGTGCGGCAATATTACCTTAACCACTAGTGTATGAGCGTTTTCTCATGTCTGCTTGCATGAACTTTGATTATGTGGGTCAGTAGGTACTAGGAGAGATATAGCATAGTACCTATGCAGGACAGGGGTGTTTGTTCATGAATTCATCATTTATATTTTCTATACGCTTCTAGTGTTAAATGTTTTCTATGACATTGTTCATCAGGCGTAAGGTTCATAACCAAACTAAAAACTAATGGTGGTCAGTTGAGCTCATGTTCTTTTCATTTTCCCTGTTAGGCGGCTCATATGATTTTCCTTGTTTTCCTGTAGTGGATCCTAGGCTGCTAATCCCTCGTGCAACAAAAGCCCTGTGGCACAAACGAGGATTGAGGAATGCCGATCAGTTCTCTCCTCCTGCTTGCACAGGATATGACTATGGTAACCATTTGCAACAGCCCAGCTCGCTATGATCTAGTCATGTACTCATGTGTCCTTGTGCAGTTGCTTGCAGAATGCCGCCTTCCTTGTTGCATCCTTCTTTTTTTCCGAGTAAAAAACAACTCCAACCATTTATTTGAAGCATCCATATAATTCGAACTTCAAGAGATGTGGTGGCGCGCTAGGAGCACGTTGGCGTGTGGTCGTGCTCGCAGGCGGAGGCTGCCCGGTGCGCCAGCACCACCGGGAAGGGGCTTGACGCACAAAAGCTCAGACACCTAGGAAATCTGACGAATTCTCCCCTGGGTGTTCTGCTGTCGTTCATCGTGGACACACTGATCTAGTCATGTGTAGGCAGTGTAGCTTTTCTACGAAGTTGCTTGCGAGGAAAACATGGCCCTATTCCTGCCTGTATCCATCATATCTTCCGTGAGACCATCGGACCAAAGGATCATTTACTTTCAGTTTAATTTTCCAATTTCAAGCACAGCCCGTTTTTCCTCATGTGTCGTCCTAAATTTTCATTTAAATTACAAAAGAAAAATAGTGGAATATTGTTCATATGACTTGCGCTAGGGTGCTAGACTTAGTAAATTCTGAAGTTAAAGTGGATTCTATTCTGATCCACATGGTAGACCCTAGCTGATCGCCGTTCAGCATTACAATGATAATAGTGTCTACGTCTAATGATTTCCTTGCGAAGTATAGTAGCAGTATTTCTAGCAGCAGTAAAAGAAATACAGTAGCGTATATTTTTAACCAATGGAAACATGTAACCTTTGTTAAAAGCAAGCAAAAATAAATATAGTAAAATCAGAGCAATGGGCAAAACGAGAGCAAAAGAAGCACCATGCACGGAACATCGAGAAAGATTGAAAGAGCAAGAAACCAAAGGGGGCCAGCAAGGTTCCAAAGGCCTGAAGATCACATTAGTTTTCTGAAAAGAAAAGAATCAGTTGTGAAGTAAGCAGTAGACTGTAGACCCTACACTGAGCTGGGATTTGCCCAGCATGAGCCAACAAAAGGTAAATGCGGTAAGCCCACGGCACCATTCCATCGCCGCTGGTCAATATAACAATTGCAACGAGGAGAATAAAGCTCCAATGTGAAAAATAAAATATGATAAAGGGGCTTCTTTGGTTAAAGCAAACCAGGCCCCAAAAGCCTCTCAATTGCTTTTGCTTTCAAGAGAAATACGCACTTTGCCCTTTGCTCTCTTGGTTCCATCATGCTATTGAGAATGTAACTCGGCTGAGAAAAATGTGATGTTATCGTATTTTTTTTCTCGGCTATTAAAGAGTAGCAATCACATTTTTAAAATCGTTTCTGTCCCCCAAAATTTCAACATTTTTAGATCTGTTTCCTGGCAGCAACCGGCAATTGATTATGTGTAGAAACTTCCGAATTCAAATTTGCATGTTAGGCAAGGCAACTAAGTACTTCAGTTCCAAACCCGACAGTGTTTATTTCATTTGTAACCTTAAGGAGAACATTATTTTCATAGATGTATCTGACTATTGACATTGAGAATGATTATGTCAACTTTCATCCAAATTACCATGAGTCTTCCATCCCCTGAAATTGAAATGAGGTACCTGGATAGGAATTCAGTAAAACAGAAAAGCAACAGCATATGCAGGTGGCTTCCTGACAATGATCTCAGCAGTCTTCATCAACGCTCCCCTTCCTGGGTCCTGTTCAGTCTCCGTATGTCTCAGAACCTTTACACCGGAATTCGTGCCCTCGCTTGAAGCCTCTGCAACGAAGTGCTTGTACAGTCCGCTCCTTGCTTCGTGCCACTGCCACCTTGCATTGCATGCCTTCCCTTTCCGGCGACGGTGAAGCCCACCGCTTAACCGACAGGCGGACACATTGAGAGCAAGAAACACCTGGTGCCGCTGTCCCTGCCGACCTTGTCCGTCATGGCGTACGCATACGTCTTCCGCGCGCAGGCGCCACCAATGAGAATGGAGGAGGATCAAAAGGCCGCCAAAGACGCCCAGCCGGCGCCGGCGCCAGCGCCACAGGCCAGGGAGCAATGGCCGGCCGGTGGCAGCCGAAGCTCGAGCCCACGCGCCGCCGGAGCCGGGTGGCTGGGCGGCGTTGGCTCAGGCGAGAGGCTGGCAAGCGCCTATGACCTCGTCGAGACGATGCATTACCTGTACGTGCGCGTCGTCAAGGCGCGCGGGCTCCCGGCGGCGGCGGGCGCGGTCACCGCCGGCGGGTGCAGCCCCTACGTCGAGGTGCGCGTCGGCAACTACCGCGGCGCGACGCGGCATTTCGAGGGGAGCGCGAACCCGGAGTGGAACCAGGTGTTCGCCTTCTCCAGGGAGCGCGTGCAGGCCGCGGCGGCGCTCGAGGTGTTCGTCAGGGACCGGGACGCCGTGGGGCGCGACGACTGCGTCGGCAGGGTCGCGTTCGACGTCGCCGAGGCGCCCGTGCGCGTGCCGCCCGACAGCCCGCTCGCGCCGCAGTGGTACCGCCTCCAGGACGCCGGTGGCGCTGGCAAGATGGTGGTGGCGAGCGGCGAGGTCATGCTCGCCGTCTGGGTCGGCACGCAGGCGGACGAGGCGTTCCCGGACGCGTGGCACGCCGACGCCGCGTCGTCGGTCCGCGGCGGCTTCTTGGCGGCCGTGCACAACACGCGGTCCAAGGTGTACGTGACGCCGAAGCTGTGGTACCTCCGCGTCGGCGTGCTCGAGGCTCAGGACGTCTTGCCGCCCGGTGCCGGCGCCATTAGCGCGGACAAAGGCCGGCACACCGAGGTGTTCGCCAAGGTGCAAGTCGGCGGCATGGTGCTCAGGACTAGGCCCTGCACGGCGCGGAGTCCGACGAGCCTGGCGTGGAACGAGGAGCTGGTGTTCGCCGTAGCCGAGCCGTTCGACGACCCGGCGGTGCTCATCATCGAGGCCCGCGTGCACCCCGCCGGCAAGGACGAGATCGTCGGGCGCGCGCTGCTGCCGCTCACGCTCTTCGACAAGCGCCTCGACCGCCGTCCGGTCCAGTCGCAGTGGTTCAGCTTGGAGCCCTTGGGGCGCCCCGTCTTCGCCGGCCGCGTGCACCTCCGTGCGTGCCTGGAGGGCGCGTACCACGTGATGGAGGAGCCCGCCATGTACGCCAGCGACACGCGGCCCACGGCGCGGCAGCTGTGGCGCCCGCCGATCGGCGTGCTGGAGGTCGGCGTGCTCGGCGCGCAGGGGCTCACGCCGATGAAGACCGTCGATGGCCGGGGCGTCACCGACGCGTACTGCGTCGCCAAGTACGGGCAGAAGTGGGTGCGCACGCGCACCGTCGTGGACTCGTGCAGCCCGCGGTGGAACGAGCAGTACACGTGGGAGGTTTACGACCCTTGCACGGTGCTCACGCTCGCCGTGTTCGACAACTGCCACCTCGGCGGCAACGCCGGCGCCGCCGCCGTCAGGGACCAAAGGATCGGCAAGGTCAGGATCCGGCTCTCGACGCTGGAGATGGACAAGGTGTGCACCAGCGCGCACCCGCTCGTCCTGCTGCACCCGTCCGGCCTGCGCAAGAACGGCGAGCTCTGCCTGGCCGTGCGCCTCACCTGCCTCTCCCTCGGCAGCGTCGTGCACCTCTACGGCCAGCCCCTCCTCCCCAAGATGCACTACATGAACCCGCTCACCGTCCTGCAGCTCGACAACCTACGGCGCCAGGCGATGAGCATCGTGGCGGCGAGGCTGAGCCGGGCCGAGCCGCCGCTGCGCCGGGAGGTGGTGGAGTACATGCTCGACGCCGACTCCTACGTCTGGAGCATCCGGCGGAGCAAGGCCAACTTCCTGCGCGCCACGGCGCTCCTCTCCGGCGCCGCCGGCACCGCGCGGTGGCTCGCCGACGTTTGCCGCTGGAAGAACCCGGCGGCGACGGTCCTCGTGCACGTGCTCTTCGTCACCCTCACGTGCTTCCCGGAGCTCATCCTCCCAACCGTGTTCCTGTACATGGCCGCGGCTGGCCTGTGGAACTACCGCCGCCGGCCACGCCGGCCGCCGCACATGGACCCGAGGCTCTCGTGCGCCGAGGCGACCCACGCCGACGAGCTCGACGAGGAGCTGGACACGTTCCCGACGTCGAGACCCAACGCCGTGGTGCGGCTGCGGTACGACCGGCTGCGGAGCGTGGCCGGCCGGATCCAGACGGTGGTCGGGGACGCGGCGACGCAGGGGGAGCGGGTCCGGTCGCTGCTAGCGTGGAGGGACCCGCAGGCCACGGCGCTGTTCACGGCGTTCTGCCTCGCCGCTGCCGTCGTGCTCTACGTCACCCCGACCCGGGTCGCGGCGCTCGTCGTCGGGCTCTACGTGCTCCGCCACCCGCGGTTCCGGAGCCCAATGCCATCGGCTGCCGGCAACTTCTTCAAGAGGCTACCGTCCCGGGCTGACACTATGCTGTAGCAGCGCCAGCTTGTACCCTGTAGCCGGGTGCCTGCAGTTTCACATTGCGGTAGCAGCCAGCAGGCAGCCTGCAGTTCATTGCCAGCGTTTGGTGTTCAACAGTACTGAAATTTTGCTGTGCATCTCATTCCTCTACATGATGACACCCTATTGCGCCATGTATTATCACTTGTAACGGGCGACCGCACTAAACACCTGTACGGTTGTACGACTGAAAGTAGAACAAAGCAAGCCCTTGGAATGACAATCACATTTCAGCAAACCAAGACGCCATTCCTACACTCAAACAGAGAATTAGGCTGTCCCCAATGGAATGTCTTAAAAGGATGCCCTAAAATACTGTTTGGCACTGTTTAACATAAATGCTGTACCGTAAACAGAGAGAAAAGTAGTTGGAATAGTGTTTTGAAAAAGTGGATGAGTATTGCCATTGGAGACAGCCTTAGTACGTTCACGATCACAATTTTATATAATCTTCAGATCCGATTTTATATGCACTTGATACAAGATTATATGGAAAGGCTGAGACGATCATCCCTATTCCTCTTTTATATACACGTCAGAAGATCACCTAGGAAAGGTGAGACAACATCATACGGGGACAGCATGAAGTGAAGCTAAACTTGCAAAGGAAACACAAAATTGTGACACTAATCTGATTATACTCCGGAACATGCAAGGCTAAATCAAGGCAATGGAAACATGCAAGGCTAAATCAAGGCAATGGAAGAATGCACAAATGTCAGGACAGGGCTCAACTGTGAATAGATTACATATATAGTAGTATTTTGAGGACATCGGCAAATTAACCAGCAAATATATGACTTCATTAAAGCTTTTGACAGTGATTCAAATGGAAACCAAAGGTTCGCCAGTCAGATACAAAATTCAAGAGCACACTCAAGAGATAGACCAGGCAAAGTGTCTATTGAGCTTTGCAACTAGCACCGACTAATCTAGAAAACCATCTCATGGGGCTTGTCACCATCCCTGAGAGAGAACCGTGCGCCAAGGTAGGATTTTAGATCTGGTACAGCCTCAATAGCTTTGATAAGCTCAGCATCCACAGCCTTCTGGTCATCCTTCTTGAACACTGGCAGGTCCTTGGTTGCCTGAGACAAGGACAGATCCCTTCTAAGTAATGAAATGCAAATGTTACTGCAAAAACAAGGGTATAAATTATGCACAGAAATGCACCTCCTTCTCTGTCTCAAAAAGTTCACCCTCGGTCTTCTTTGCCTTCTTCTTCTTGTCCCTTGCAAAGTAACTGTCATCAAACTTATCCACGTTAACACAAGAGATATCAACCTTTGTGGACGTTGCAATGGCATATGTCTGGTTCACGCGGCGGATTGGGACGCCATTGATCTTGAAAGGACCTGAAAGACATGAAATATTAGTTGACGCACAGGACATACACAGCACAATGTAATAAGAACATGCAATGTAAAGTCCAGAGTATGAAATAGCTTAGCAGACTAAGAAAATGAATAGGAGTTCACAGCCTGTTCGCACTTTATAATAGCATGGTAGACTTGGTAGATGGTAATAGCATGGCAGGGGGGAAAGCAAGCACATACTGATCCTACTACAGCATAAATAACTGATAGAGCAGCACATCAACCAAAAGTGCAAATGAACTACTCAACAAGCCCCTAAATCTCACAGAGAGATAGACTTTTAACATCTTGCACTAGCATTCAAGTCTTGGGGATATTCATTTTTCAAACTGGTGTTGACACATATGTACACACTGAAATCACAAGTGCCAAGCTCTAACATACAACATGATATCTCATAAGAGTAAACAAGCAAGCATAGGCAGTGTTTGGTTTGGGGAATTGGTTGGTGCGTCTTCTTCTCACTAATCACTTTTTTGTTTAGTTTGTCGAATGGGATGATCCATCTTCACCTCATTCCTCACCAGCTAATAGTTAGTATAGTTATGAGGAATGGGAATGAGTTGATCCATCAGCACCCACCTCATTCCTCACCAGCTAATAGTTAGTATAGTTATGAGGAATGGGAATGAGTTGATCCATCAGCACCCCATTCCTCATGGTTTGATAACTCAAACCAAACACCTCAATGGCGCCTTCAGATAAAACCAAACAATCCATTCAGAATTTGCCATCAGATGTTGGAAATATGAATACATTTATCCTTTCTTTATAATAATGCATACAAAAAATTAAGCTGTATTAAAGAAACAGTTATGGCAGTACATCTAGAAACTAACCTCTAAAATTTGCGATACCAGTGAACATAATTTCGGATTAATTTTACAATGGCGATCCATTTCAACAATTAAAATAAAATCAATATCACTTCAATAGT
The DNA here is from genome assembly GCA_022530915.1 of Paspalum notatum. Classification (NCBI taxonomy): domain Eukaryota; kingdom Viridiplantae; phylum Streptophyta; class Magnoliopsida; order Poales; family Poaceae; genus Paspalum; species Paspalum notatum. The sequence continues at coordinate 35,376,595 of CM039689.1, forward strand.
TCATAATTTCAAATCCACACACGAAATAAGCATGCATCGGAAATATGACAGCACCTCAAATTGCAGTAAGGAGTACAAGTGAATTCCTCCATCGAACGAATGAAGATGAAGCATATGAAGTGCAGATTTCACCACACTAAGCAAATGTCAGCGCAAACTTCGAGATCAAGCATAACTCCAGCATGACCATACTGACTAATGTTAACAACCTTCCACTACAGAATAGAGACATGAAACCAAGCAGGCCCTAACTTCGAGATCAAGCATAACTCCAGCATGACCATACTGACTAATGTTCAATAAAAAAACCTTCCACTACAGAATAGAGGCAAGTAAATGCTGACAGAAAACATCTAAAGCAGACACTCCATGGAAATAATGCATCTGTGACATTCAGGAATTCACCACATATTCAAACTGGAGCTAGCTTACGATACAACGCATTATGAAGCAAACAAACAGAATTTCAAACTGAACGGTGTCAGACTAACAACGTAGGCTCACCGGTAACAAGGAGCAGGCCAGATTTGAGCTGCTTGAGGAATACGACTCTCTTCCCCATGAACCTCCCCGCGAGCAGGATCAGCACGGTCCCCGGAGTGATGGACGACCTGCACGCATCAGAAAACTTCAGGACCCGTGGCTCACAGCAAACAAACCGAAATGGAGGGACGATAATGCTGCCGTCGGGAACCTGAGCTTTGTGGGCTTCGGCTTGCGGGTGCTGGGCTTGCGCGGCTTCACATCGTCAGAGGGGTAGAACTTGGCATCGGCGACGGCCGCGGGCTTCTCGGCCTTGGGGAAGGCGCCGCCGTGCTTGGCCTTGATCGCCCACAGCCCGCGGCGGTGGTACGCGTGGGACCGCGAGGCCTTCTTGATGCCCAGCGATAGCTTCGATGTCGGCGCCATTGGATAGGCTCGCCGCTGCGGCTGCGAGGATGGGGCGGGGGCGGCGGCGGCGGCGGCGGCAGGCAGGGGAGGCGGAGGTGGAAGAGAAGCTGCGGCGGGGGTTAGGGCTCCGCTTTTATACGTCGCGCCGGCGGGGGACTTGTGAGGTGGTAAACCCTAGTCTTTGAGTGGAGCGTGATGGGCCGGCCAGTTGGGCCGCCATGCTTTTACATGCTTTACTTCAGTACCGGCTGTTAATAGCGGTTTTTTTATTTTTAGAATTTTTTTATTTCGTTTTTACAAAAATATACGGCGTCGGCGGGTATTTGCAGGAATGGGCGCCTGGCGCCCGGGGTCCGGGCGCCAGGCACCTGGCGCCAGGCGTGGGCCCACCGCCGGCGCCGTCCGGAGGCCACGGCGCCGTCCGGAGGCCCCGGCGACGGCCAGCGGCGGGGCAGACCTGGCGCCCGGGGGCTGGGCGCCAGGACCCTGGCGCCCGGTGGCTGGGCGCCAGGAGCCAAAACCGGCCGAAAAAATTTAAATAATATTTATTCATGTCCAATAATAATCCGAATTATTCATTCATACTAAAATATTTATTCATATGAAATAATTGGAGAAGGCCATCTGCATCGTCCGTCATAAAAACATACATGCATCATAAAAAATATACGTCGACATAGCTACTCATCCCTACGACTCCGACCTCGCTTTGCCCTCTGCTGCGCGTGCACATGCCCCACCGAGTACGTTAAAGGATCAGGAGACCGATGCACTCGGTGCGGCCTAATCTGCTCTACAGGGGTCTGTGTGGCCTCCTGTGTGGGAAAAAGTGGAGCACCCCCTAACTGTGAAGCGCCAATGATATCGTGCTGGTCGTGTTCCAAGTCTGAGAAGTTGAGCTGGTGGTCTTGTACGCCTTCAAATAGGTTAAATCCTGAAAGAAAATATTATGTGTTTGTCAATACAAGTAAATTATGTACCCGCAGAAATAAACAAGCATACAAAGGATTGTATGAGAGCACCTGTCGTCTGTGGACGGATCGGCGGGAACGACATCGACGTGGCCAGACCCATCGGCTGATACGGCATGGACGACTGAGGCTGAAGTGACGTACCCATTGGAGTGTACGACATGGACGGAGGAGCCATCGGTGTGACATGCTGTGGAGACGGATGCATCGGCGTGTAGGACGTCGATGCAGGATCCATCGGTGGCATGTATGAGCAAGAGGGTGCTGCAATAAAACCAAACAATGTGGCATGGAATAAGTAATGAGGTGGGTACATATTGACATAAGTAACGCAGTATATTTATGTACCAGTGTACTGTGGAGGAATCGGTGGCTGGTGCAGGGGGGGACCCTGCAGGGGAATGGAATAACCCCATGCGTTCATCATGGAAACGAGGCTTTCGTTCGCCGCTGTCAACCGCTGCAACTGCTCGTCTGGGGTAAAAGGGTTGCCGCCTCGTACCCGCTCCAGTGCATCGTGGGTGCTTGATCGTAGTTGGCAGCATATCTGCATCTGCACATTGACTGACATTAGCGAATGTTTGCTAGTGTTGAACATTGACAGAAACATTAGCAAGAAATCAAACATTGACTTACTGCTCCCGCTAGTGCCTCGTCCCTATGGCGGGCATATGCATCCGTGGAGCTTGACTCATGTGGCACAGGTTGAGTGTCGGCATACGTGACGTGACAACGAGTGCGGGGTCGGTACCACGTCAAGAAAGTTTCATACCACCAATCTGTGTGTGGCGCAACGGGGTGCACCACGTCCTGGTGAGCGTTGTCCCAAGCCTCGACGTAGGGCTGGACCTTGGTCACCCACGTGCCTGAGCATGGTTGCCCAAGCCGACTCAACCTGAAATAGAATATAAATTATCCGTTTTCTTGCATTCTTACCTGATATACATTTGAAATGGTGCATTTTATAAAGAGGAACGTACCTGTGGTCCTGTGGTGTAACCCGATCAATCACACGTGGTACCGGGAACTGCTGCGCGTACCCGAACTGTCGCATAACTCTGTGCGGACAGTGTGGCTCGATGTAGATATCATAGACCAATGAGGCTGTCGTATACCACAAAGTCTCGTTGGACGTGCACAAAGAAGACAACCCATAAGGAGCACGACTTCCCACAGCAGCTGCACTATATGGCTCCCATATGACGTCTTCGGCCACAAGCCGATCAAGCGCGACGACGAAACTCGGATATGTACGTCTTGCCTGCTCATTGGCCCAAGTCCTCTGCAATAAGCATGAATGACCGAGTTACAATGGATGATGCAATTTTTTTTTATATAAACGTCGCTATGAACAACGTACCTCACGGGGGCACACCCAAAGCGTGCCCATAGTCGGCCCATCGTCGTCATGCTGGCCGTAGTACTGTGCCTCATAGCCTCTATGGTCCACAATAGGTCGACCCACGGCCAACCGCTCGTACGACCACAACTGTAGTAGTAGCGCGCAGCCCTGAAACCTTGCGTTGCTCTCATCCTTACTGCAGGCGTCACAAAGGCCACGATACGTCGCCGCTAGCACAGCTGAACCCCAACTCCAAAGGGGAACAGCATCCTCGGGTGCATCTGCAATCTCTCGCGCATAGGGTATGAGTACCTTGTCGACGGAGTTGCTAGTGCCATTCTTGAACATCATAAATCCAAACAGCCACAACAGGTAGGCCTCCAAGGAACGGCGTACGCTCTCATCGTCTGTGTCCGGATGCAGACTGGTTGCCTACATTTGCAAGTGTAAATGTGATTCTCTCATCAACATAAGTATGATGCAGTAATGATAAATAACATGGACTGACTACGATGAAACAATGTACCTTAAACTGCAACAACCAAGCCTTTGCCGGGCCCCGGCCATTGGGGTGCGGCTCGAGTACACCAAGGTCGTCTAGACGGTCAACCCCAGCAAAGCGGATCTCTAGGTCATCCTTCCACGACGCTGGGACCACACGGGGGCCGACAGCAGTCCCTGCAATTGGAAGTCCAAGCAAGTAGGAGACGTCCTGTAGTGTCGGTGCCATCTCCCCACATGGCATGTGGAACGTGTGGGTCTCCGGTCTCCATCTGTCAACTAGGGCCGTGATAAGGGAGTTATCGATCATCAGCCTGGGCCTGCCGCGACCGTGCCGACCGATAGGACCACCCTCAACAAGACGACAGAAAGTAAGAAGTCCTGCATCCCGCAACCTGAAAGGGCATTACAATAGCATCAGTTTCAAGGAATACAAAGGACGACAAAACTATCACAAATTATTGCTTACCTCTGCAACCAACGGTTGTCAAGCTCAAGGTACTCTTTAGGGGGCCGACATTGAAAGGTTGCAAGTTGCTTATGCTCCACGGCACTCATGTACGAACGGTGACCCGAGTCAACAACTGGGTCAAGCAGCTCAGGCGTCGGCAGCTTCTCAGCCATACCTACAGAAAACGGTAATAGGAGTAAGATAGCATGTTAAAATATTAGAAACCGATTGCATATTAAACGATAATAGAAAACGATAATAGCATAGCATGTAATAAAATTTCATTTGAAACCATAATATTATTACAGAGCATAATACCCACATAATACCATACTACGATACCTATATTACGTCCGATCGGGTGGAAACCGATCGCCGGGAACGAGCACGGCTTCCTGAGGCCAACTCAAAATTTGGAGGCGCACCATCCGTTGCATTTCCTGATGGTCCCGCTTCGGCACCTGCAGGAAATGCATTTTCGGGACATTTCTTGTAGTTATGGCCCACAGCACCACATTGAGTGCACTGTTTAGGACGCTTCCCCGCCTCCGCCTCATCCATACCATTGCGAATACGACGTGTCTGCCGGCGGCCTTTAAGTCTCTTTAGTGCTGGGTTTGGAATGTACCATTTCTGCTCGTTAGGTGCAGTATATGCTCGTACCATACCATATCCAAAAAGCTCTTGGTTCCAGGTTGCTGCAATTGCCCCCTTCGTATAAAAGGTTGAAACAAAGTTTGTAGGATCCACACTAAGCTCTCTACATGCTGCAAGGACATGTGAGCATGGTAAATGTAGAAGTGTTGGCTTCATGCAGGAGCAATGAGCGGTACCATCGTTTCCAATGACGGTTTCCTGCACCGTCCTCTCTCTGCGCACACCACGGCGGGATCGGTCCCTGCATGAAACTTCAAACCTGTTCTCCCTTGTCCCCAGAAGTCTTGCATTATGGATTTGTGCCTTAATCGTCTTTGTTTCCATGTACTTTGTTATTGTCCTCCCAAACAGCACAGATGCATTACTCAGGTCTGCACTTATACTCATGTAACGTTCCCTGAAGTACTTGGCACAACCATACAAAATGAATTCAACTACGCCCACTAAAGGAAGGCCCCTTGAACTACGCATCACCATATTGTAACACTCGGCATGATTTGTTGTCATGATTCCATACCGTCTGCCATTTGTATCATACAACAAAGCCCATTTCTCCTTAGGTTTATCTTGAATCCACTGTGAGAATGGTTTGGCTGTCCTTCCACTTGAACTTGCACTTGAAGTGGCTGCTTGATGCTTCGCGGTCAACTCATCAAGTAACTTCCAAGTTGCATTGAACTTTCGTTGCTGATTCTGCGAACACAGATTCTTGAACAAGTCCTGTAGATCCTTGTTCTTAAAATGATCATAGAAGTTTGCAGCCAGATGCCTCATGCACCATCGGCTGTGCACATCAGGCCATAATGGAGGAGATGCACCATTTCCATATTTCAGCTTTTCTATTGCGTCTAATATTCCATAATGCCTATCACTGATAAGGCAAACATTAGACCGTGAAGATACAGCATTAGCCTTCACACGTTCAAGGAACCAATACCAACTGTCGGCATTCTCATTCTCAACAAATGCAAATGCAACTGGTAACACTTGGTTGTTTCCGTCAACCCCGATGGCTGTCAGTATAGTGCCCTTGTACTTCCCTGTCAAGAAGGTGCCATCAATACAGAGTAGTGGCAAACAATACTGAAATGCCCTCACACATGGACCAAGGCAAAAGAAAACGCGTTGCAAGATGCTTGGACCTCCTTCAGGGTTTGGAAAATGCATCACATCATAATAGGTTCCAGGATTTCTTTGAGCAATTGTAGCGAGCATACGAGGAAGATTATCGTATGAATCTTCGTACGTGCCAAACCTCATCTCAAAGACCTTCTGCTTCGCCCTATAGGCCTTTGCATAACTTATGGTGTACTGGTGTTGCAGCTCCATCTCTCTGATTATCTGTTTTGGCTCGAAGTGTGGCGCGTCAAGGATGCGGCCATACATTTCATTTGCCACCAATGCAGCGGTCAAGTTGCGATTGTATTTTGGCACCTCTCTGTTGTAACAAGTATGCTCTGTAATAATTGAAACTTTCCAATGGGTTTTCATAATTCCTTTGTAGGCGTGAAGTCGCCATGGGCACCCTTCGCTGACACAACAGACATCATACACACTCTGGGTAGATTTCACTACTTTGAATTCCTTCTTCAGAGATAATGACCATAGCTTAACTGCTTCCTTAAGAAGTGCACTAGAAGCATATTTTGCACCTTGAACTACCTCATTTTCTCTGTACTCCCACTCCTGCTGCTTAGCATAATGTACAACAGGGTTGCCAAATCCATGTTCTCTCCACTCGCCGGGTATTGGGTACTCCTCATCTTCATCGGATCCTTCTCCGATTTCCTGCGCCTGAGCAAATTCATCATCTTCATTCTGCATTTGTTGCACAATGCTTGGTATCCTCTCCCCCTCATCCGCCAGTCCTTGCGGCTCTGCCTGACTACCATGGCCCTCATCTTCATGTCCTTGCGGCTCTGCCTGACTACCTGGCCCCTCATATGCTTGTTCTTCCACCTCATGTTGCCTACCATTCCCTTCTTCATCATCTTCAGTACCACTGGCCCCATGTCCAACAACTGCAACTCCCAAATCAGTGTGTCCATCCTCATTTTGTTGTCCATGTTCGAAACCTACATCTTCTGCCATCGCAACACTTGTGTTCCCGTAGTTCTCAACACCTTCAGAAGAAACTATGCCCTTTGGAATGCTCTGAACAAGCATTCCAAGGGGCCAACCACGTTGCACAGCTGTACTAATGTACATCTTCCAGTCAGAGGTGTTGCGGATCAACATCAACTCCCAGAAAACACCTTCATTTGCCCATGTCACAAGAGTTTGGACTGTGAGCACATGTGTTTCTGTGTCAATCTGGAACCCACGCTCTAGCCACCTTTGCACGGAACCAAATGATTTGTCCCAAGGTTTATCTATTCCCTTCCTCGTACGACTAAACCCATTCAACTGTACTCCATATGGACCTTCGACAACACTGCCTTCACCATAATATATTTCAAACTGCAACTTGGTTGACATCTCTGCAATATATTCAACCATTCATATTCTATATATAATGACAATACGTAAACTAAATACTAAATATTTCTAAAACTAATATATTACTACACTATGACTTTATTATATAAACTAAATAGAAAAACTAATATGCAGAATATATTTTGAAATAAATACTAATACTAAAGAAAACTATATATACTGATACTAGATGTAAATATTACTACAATATATTATTATTAAAACTTAATAACAAATACTATAAATAAATACTAAATATAACAGAATATATTCAATTAAATACTAATACTAAATACTAAATCCAGTTATTACAACAGATCTAGGGTTACTTCTGCGGTGGTATTCTACTTTTTAAAATTTTTCTAAAATTCTATACTAATAGATTTACCACATTTAACTATACTAAATTCGTAAATAAATAATTTATACAAATAAAAAAATATGAAAAAAATTAACTACCTTCGCCGCAGGTGCAGGAGGTCTTCTCAGCGGCGCAGGAACAAATACCCACAGGAACAAATACCACACTGAACGGCGCAGCGGCGGACGAGCAGAGGCGCAGGCGGCGCAGGGCGCGGGGCGACTTGCGAGCTGCGCAGAGCGAGGAGCGAGGCGCGGGCCGCGCAGACGACCGGCGCAGGAGCGAGAGCGAAGCTGGAAGAATGCGAACGGCGCTGGGAGAGAACGAATTGCCGTCGGGAACGAACGGCGCTGGTCCTCGGGGCCGAACGGCACTCGGAGAGAGCGAGCTCAAGGCGAATGGCTCTGGAGAGGGCACGGAATAGGACGGGGGCGGCTTGGGAGAGAGAAAGGGCGGGGCGGCGGCGGCTCGGTGGGAGAGAGGCGAGGGCGGCGGCGGCTCGGGAGAGAGAGAGGCGAGGCGGCGGCGGCTCTGGAAGAGAGAGGGAGAGAGAGAGGCGAGGCGGGGCGGCTGTGGAAGAGAGAGAGGGAGAGAGAGAGCGGCGAGAGCTGGTAAAGGGGGACCTGGCGCCCGGGCTCCGGGCGCCAGGCCCCCACGATCCGTTTCCGCCGCCACGGACCGCCACGGCCGCCACGGACGCCGTCGCCGACCCGTTTGTGGGCCCGGCCTGGCGCCCGGACCCCGGGCGCCAGGCGCCTATTTCTGCCAAATCCCGCCGACGCCGTGTATTTTTGTAAAAACGAAATAAAAAAAATCTAAAAATAAAAAAATCGCCTGTTAATATGCTCAACCTTTGCTGCGGTGTACTTTCAAAGGAAAAACCTCGCTAGGCTCTTCCTACTTTTCTTTTTACTCCTGCCAAAAAAAACTTTAATTTCATTTACTCCTGCAACCTAGTACAAATCAGTAGTGTCACACATCTAAAAAATTCATTTTAGATTTCAAGACACGTTAATCTTTGCAATCCTACATGACCTCTCAAATTATACTCAAGTTTCATATGCATAACTTTTTTTTGTTGCTATGTGGTCTTGGCGGCGCAATTCTAGATTGCGCTGACAATGAGTATTCGTGTGTCATCAATGGTAGAGGTCTATTGGCGCATTCTATCAAAATCAATCAAAGTTTACACAACAACTTCTGAGTATGTTAGGTGTTAGTTGGCCGAGGCTAGAGGTTAAGGATCTTTTTTTAACTCTAATCCTAAGAACTAGGAATTCACAGTGCGAATTTTTTAAGGTTTATTCTTGTTAAATTGTATGTTACATAGACCAAAAAAGTGTCAAGTCAACAAATCTATTAAGAGAAAGAAGAGTTAATTGTGTTTTATATTGACAAATTTTGGTTTAGTTTTTAATATGTAATGATGCAATGGAACTTCACTAAAAGCAATTTTATTTCATTTCCATATCTTTTCACGATCCCATGTGCCTGTAGTATACTAGTACCTGGTCTACAGGTGCAAGCAATTATTCCCTAGTCCCTCCATCCCATAAAATAAGGCGCCCATATTTTAAGGAAAGTCAAAGGTTTAAATCTTTATCTTAATAATTTAGTCCAAAAAATATATATTTAATGTATGCATGCTATATATTTAGATTTATATTCAAAAGCACTTTCAAATGAGAGTAATTTTGTGTTTATTTATGACATATTTTAAAAGATATGGATGAACAAAGTTTGGCTTTAAAGATCGTGCTAAAAATTTATATGCCTTATATTATGGGATAGAGGGAGTATATATAATTTACATCGCACATTCGATTACAGCGACGTGGACCTAATAAAATTATATGACTTGCCCTCGTAAATATAACTTTTCATTGAGAGGATTTATCCTCTATTTTATTTATCAATTCTAACCTCTAAAAATGACGTGGCACTTTTTGGAAAATGCATGATGAAACACTCTAATTTGATTTTGAAATGGGCTAACAAAAATGTTCCCAAAAATCATGATATTCTTGGACTAATGCCATCAATCATGATTAGACAAACCAATTTGGCGAGTCAACGTATTAGCTCCTTACACACATGTGTGACTTTGTGAGTAATGGACATGAGATTGTTTAGATATGATATCAATTAGAACTTCGGCACGGTTGATTAACATCATGTGGAGCCCAATGCAAAAAAAAAAAAAAAAAAAAAAAAACGACCCTTTTCCATGATAGACCCAGGTCAAAACATGTATATACATAAAAATAGTATTCTCAAAGAATTCCAATCAATTTCAAATAATCTTTACTGAATTCCAACATATACAAATATACTTGACACCACGAGTTAAATTTCATGTTAATCACTAATTATCCATTATAATAATACCAATATTCGTAACTCTTGTAAGCGCAAATTATATTAGCATTTGCTGATAGTATATTTCTTTGTGCAAGCTGTCCACATAGGCGAACCACACAAGCATTCATATATCCTTACGCTATTCCCAGTGGATAGTATCATACTAATTAATGAAATGCCACGTATGATTTTTAGCTGATGTGGTACAACATTTAATAGGAGTGAGAAGAAAACTGTATCTTGAGCAAGATAATACTTTGGCATGATATCTTAGGTCATAGCACAAAATCTAATGAGAGAATTACTTATTTGGCCAAAAAAATTTTGGTGCTTCCTTCCTTGGCCGAGAAATTTTTTTTGTTCCTAATCGACCTAGAAATTTTGTTTCGTTTGTTTCTTGGCACTTCCATCCATTTAGAACCATAACGGTGTCAAATGGAGTAACAAGAAAATCTTCAAAAATAATTTCTAATCCCTATACATAACCAACCTGCTTCCAGATTTTTAATAGAATTTATTACGCACATTAAATAAACATTTCTATATTGTCTAACTTTACTTCAATATCATTATCATTTTCAAAACACATATTAAGATTTATATGCTGAGGTTTAAACTTTTAATGAGCTACATATACAACAAAGGGAACATACAATTTTTTGTGTAATATTTGGAGCACTATTCCTATAGCAAATATTTTTCAATTCAATTTTTATGTCTAAAAACAAAGATAAGGGTAGATCTGCCATTTAACTATAAATTATGGGGCTGCAAAAATCATCACAGAGCCAAATTATCATATGAAAGCTATTGTCCAGATTTCATAATTTTTGGAGTTCATTTAGCCCTTTTTTGGTATTTCTTTTGTTTTAGATAACATGCAATAAACCGAGGGCATAAAAATCTTTTTATGGATCCCCATCTTTTACCATTCTGTAGATCTACTAACAAGGAATACAACTCAACAACATTTGAATTTTCAGCATTTTTATTTGATTTTTAATGGATTTTCAAATGGACGGAAGTGCGAAGAAAGGAACGAAACAAAATTTCTGGATCGCGTAGGGAACACAATTTTTTTCTAGGCCAAGGAAGGAAGTGTCAAAATTTTTTGAGCCAAATAGGTAATTGTCTCAAATCTAATACCACGAGTCCACTTTCATAGACACAAACATCACTTTAATTAATTGCTTTGAACATTTATGCACGATACTACGCATTGTGGAAGTTGTTTCTTCCTAACAATATCATATTTTTTAATCATATGTGACTGTGAATAGTCTTACTAGTGATCCAGATCACCACTAAGTTGTATTAATGATAGTCTATCATTTCTTCATCATTCTAGTTATGATTCTTTTAAATAGCTCGTGCAGTCCCTAAATATATACCAACGCATCCTAGATTGAGGGGGTTTGGATACACCCAACTAAAAGTTAGCTAAGTACTTACTAAAAATTAGCTATAAAGTGTCCAAACACCTTTAGCTAATTGGTAGATTGTGTCTTAGCTAAAGATTAGCTAGCCCTGAGTAATATTAAAAGCCGTGCAAAAGTCCAAACGGTTTAGTCTATCAACAATTGATTTCCCTTCGAAATCGAAGCCTTGCAACATGTGCTTCCTGAATTCATGCAACATTTGCCTCCGAAATTCAAGCCTTGCATCGTGGCCATGGAACAAAAAAGACCATTGCTTTTTTTTTTCCTTCGAAAGACAATACAAAAAGGCCACTCTTACTAGTATCATGTTCATGCCAAAGCTTCCGTTGACCTATTCATCATATGCACATAGTTACGTTGACACTTGAGCAAACTGCACACCAGCAAAACCCAAAGCTACCAACTGCAGTCTAGCTGGCTATAATGCATATTTAGCTTAATTATAGAAAGCATATATATGCACCTTCATCATCTACCATTCTGGGTTCACTTGAACTAAGTTTACAGTTAACTTTCACAATAAAAATGGCGAATAATACTATAAAAACATAGAAACCCTTCGCCCGATCAAGAACTGCAAGGGCAAAAATGTTGGCAAATCAAGCTAGAGGGATCAGTAGCTTCGAGCTAAACTGCAGTGCTGCATATAGGCCGAAGTGCCCAACACATGCAACCCGGGCAGTGGGCATATGCATACTTTCCCTGCCCAAGCACAGAACTGAACAAAGCTGCTTAGCTTTCTTCCTGGAATGGGGAAAGGAACAGAAATTCTTGGTTTACTTCCTACTCCCAGTCTCAACTTGAACAATCAAAATCTGGCATCAACATATAAAGATGTCTGAGAAAAGACATGGTGCCCACTCGTAGATCAAAATAGCCATAAATCAACAAAAGAGATGTCAAAGAATGAAGTAGCAACCGAACGAACTAGTAAGATTGTGACGGGAAGAACAACTCATCTATGTCATCCATTGTACACACTTATTATGAATTGTATCCCCTTTTCCCTAAACTGGTATGCAAAAACAAAGTTTTGATGAAAGGTAAGCTCAGATGCTAGCTGTCTCCCCTACTACAACAATATGGAACCATCAGAACCAAAAGTGCATCACAGATCCAATTGAACAACAGAAGAAAGTGCACAGCAAGTCCGTAGGCCATCATCGTGGAAATCCGGTTCACGCTTGGCGACTGATCAAGATCACGGCTCCCAGTAAGCGAGAATCCTACGCCAGCGCGCCTCGCGCTCGCGCGATCATGGCGACTGCCGCCTTGGCCCCCGGCCGTGGTGGTGGATGGGGTCCGGTCCCGTCGGCACCTCCCTTTCGGACTCCGCGCCGAACCCCGTCGTGCTCACGTCCTCCGCTGCGATCTGCGCGCCGAAGCCGGGGAGGAGAACCCCGGCCAAGAACGAAACCATCAGAAAAGAGCCGCCTTTTCTTGATCCTAGAGGCCGCAGTACGGCGAGCGAGGTCGTCGTGTTTACCTTGGTCACGTCCGCCTTCTCCCGCAGGCCCTGCGCGGTGTCCATGGGCGCCGCCGTTTCGAGCCGTCGCAATGCCGCCGCTGCACCATCGCCGGAGAAAGAGAGAGGGGACCGAAAGCGTCAGGTTTCCGGGCGGCCGAAGAACCAAGAAACGAGCTAGGTCTACGTACTAGATGCCCCGGCGTTACGTACCTGCTCGGTAGGGCGATGCGGCGGCGGCGGGCGGCAAGCATGCCAGGAGGACTGCGACGGCAAGCACGGCGACGACGGCCGCACGAGCCATCCGGCCGAAGCGGCGGCCTCGCGGACGCAGCCGCCAACACGCGCAAGGAAAGCGGAGGAAGGGGCGGAGGAAAAAATGGAGGCTTTGATCCCTTTCTCCAAAACCCTCGGCCCTGTCGCTGCGCCGCTGCAGCGTTGGTTTCGCGTCGCCCGTCTTGCGCTTGCCCATCTGCGTGCGCATCTCGGCGCGCGGCGGCGGCAGGTGCTTTAGAGCCACGGTCACGTGCCGCGGGGTACACGTGGCGAGCATCCGGCGCTCGGATCGCCGTCGCGGCGAGGGCCGTACGTGGGCCCGGGCTGCAGCGAAAGGCGTTGGAGGGGCCCGGGGATTTCTCGCCACTGCGGCGAGGCGAGCGGCCCGTCCCCAAGCCAAGCCTCGCTGACGTCGCCGACAGCTGGTGAAGGCTGGGTGCTGTTGGAGAGACCTGGTCAGGGGGCTCAGGGCCGTTGAACGATTTTACAGCTTTGCCACATCTTGGATTCTTTTCCGCTTTTCGCTTCAAACATGGTAGAGACCAGAGAGACTCACATATTTGAACTTCAAAATATACTCAGCCAGTTTTACCCTCATGGACTCATGGCTTCACCCAGAGTGGAAGGAAAGAACTTTTACTTTTGTGCTTTGGAACGATGTTAGCATGGGAAAAGGTCAGCAAGGCAAGGCAGTGCAACCATACACATCTTCTCCATGAGTCAGGTGGCAATTGGCATCATCACAAGCAGCATCAAACAAAATGTAGTTTTTTTTTTTAAATGTAGGAGCTAGTATCAAAAAGTTTGTTGCCAAAACAGCATATTAAAAGCACCAGGAAAACTATTTTCTCGTCTCTGAAGTCTGAACTGGTTGTGTAGCGTTGGCTTTTTAGTTTTCTGTGTGCCTGGCAGCAGCCACCAGCCAGCTCTCCAAGTTCAAGCGGTGAAGAACAAAGACAAGTTGGAATGTTATGTTTCATGGGCACAACAATACAAGACAAGATCCTGAAGGAAAGAAGTAGCTTTCACGTAAAGTATCCCAGCGAAAAGTACATGTACTTCTAAAACAGCTAGCACCGGCCGGACCTTGCCTTTTCTGATACCTCCAAACTCCAAAGAGGAAAATAGCGTGTCAATTGTCCAACTCCAACTCAAAACTGCTAAACACATGGTCAATGGGCACTGCTACTCTTCCGGGAAAACAAAACTGCTGCTCTGATCGATAAAACCCAAAACAACTGTAATCTTGCAACATGCTGAATAGATCATTCAGAGCAACCCACACTGTTACATTGATCCATTCATTTAAAAAGGCAAATAAAGTTCAGATATTTGACAGAAAAGCTTATTTTGATCCAAGGGTCTGCTGTCTTGACAAAGTACTAGAAATTCTGCAACTCCCATGGACCATGAACGTGAAAGTAGCACGAGACTCGTTGATGACAAAAATTGGGCGGCTCGCTGCATTGATAAAATCGATCTGCTGTTTATGTGCTCCTTCCAGATAAGTTACCGTCATGAGCAGGCTGGGAGGCTGGGAGATTGACGCTATATATGAGACCGTGTTACCCGTCCTACTGAGCTCGGGGTATGGGCGTGATCGACCTAAAATTGATGGGCTATATGTCTTAGACCAAATCCAACAGATCGTATATAGACGTCTATAGTGAGAAAATGATATTGTAGCTACATCGTAGATTGTAGACAGAGTAGAGTTTGAATACAGCAATGAGATAGACACTCTAGACTCAATTTTAGAACCAGATATGAATTTTACTCATTTGATTATGGTGATTCGACATACACCAATACACGACATGCGCGACGGGCCGATGAGCGGCCAGCGTGGCACCAATAGCACGAGTCGATCGGCTCTGTAGTGTAGATGGCGTGGATGAAGAGGAAATGTCCCCAGGCTAACATAGACTATTAGCATGATTGGTAAGCTGGATATGGGCTGGCCTAGCTCCACAGGTGCAGTTTTGGGCAGTTTGGACGGGTGCATTTGGTGCTGGGACAGGCTCATGGTGTGCAAAAGCAGACGACGATGCTCCCGGGAAACAAAATTGGAGTTTGTTTCTGTCGAGCCTGGCTCAAAAGGTGCAAGTGTGTCTACCTCAATTGCATCTCTACTAGTGATTCTGCGCACACCGTGCTCGTAGGAACCCGTCGTGATTGTAACTGTGTGAAAAAATAGGTATAGAAGTAGTGAACATCATCACGTGAAGAAACAAGGTAGTGTTCCACACACTATAATAAGCACACAATTATAGAATGGAAGATATGAGGAAACCGACACCGACCGATAACTAAAGACGGATGAAAACAAACTCATGTTATTATTTTTTTCAAGCTGTGAACTCGGTTCAGGCCCATGTGGCATGTTGCTATTTGTCAAAACGTATCAACCGTACACAAACTACACTGATAGAACGGCCAAACTACACTGATAGAACGGCATGGGTATCTCATGACCAAACCAAACGATGGTCAACACTGATAGACGAAATCCTCCTGCAGTAGCCATGGACTAAGGCTATCACTCCTCAAATCCCACTCCCTATCACTTTTCCAATTATTCTTCTCTATATCTACGGTGCAGTATTTATGTCAAACAGTACAAAACAGTGTTTTGTTTTGAAGAATCCCTTTTGAGGAACCAGAGTGGATAGCCTAAGGCAGGGCCAATCTCCATTGCAATATGCTAAGCCAGTAAACCAGGGCAATGCTGCTCTTGCCACCAGGAGCCTTGTGGTTTCGACCTACGCCCTCACGGATCAAATCCTTCCCATCTGCAAAAATGTTGCTTCCAGTGATCCCCTCTAGTTTTGCGGTGCTCGGATGCTTCTCTGTAGGAGGTGGCAGCACATCTCCCTTTAAGATGTCATTGGCCAGTGAGATCGTTGACCTTCTTTCCAGTTATCTTCTTTGTTGTCTTTGGCACACTTTCAGTATTTGTCTCTCAATCAAAAGGTACTCGCTTGTTAATCAAGACAACATTAGTTGAATAACATTCTGAACTGCAAAAGGCATATAAAGCACCTACAGGTAGGATACGTCTTGCCAGAAGTCATAAGGGCACATATCTTCAAGCTCACAAACCTATTTATTTTCTAGCTTACAACATATTTATTTGCTAGCTAAACAAGCAACCTAGGCTGGCGATGTGCACGTACAGCAACCTGACTAATCTCAAGAATTTTGCATGGAGCCACACAGGAAAAATACAGTACAATGGTAATTGGGAAGAGAGCTAAGACAATAGTATCACGCCACACCTTTTATCTGAGGCTCGTAGTCCACATCTGGATGGACAAAACCAGACATGTGCATCCACCAAATTTGCAGATATGCCGGGTAGCCACTGCCACCGTAATGAGAGATTGACAGAACAACTGCCATTCAAAAGCGTTTAACCAAAATTTGGGAACTCTTTTCATCTGAAATTGGAAGAAAATAAATCGCGAAAGGCTGCAGGCACACACCAATTTTATCTATTTCATGCTTATATAGCATTTTCAATCAAGTCAAATCAAATCTCAAATATTGACCACAAATAATCAATACATACCCGAATCTGCCTTCGATTGCTGTTACTTTCCATCAACCTTATTTAGAACATCATCGATATATAAGAACAGAGTTAGGGCAAATATTTGTTTGCGAACAACAACGGTAGATGTTGTAGTTTTTATCTAGCATTATCTATCAACTAATTTTCTAGGCTCTTCATCTAGCACTATCAAATTAGCAAAGTTTTCAAGCAAAGTCAATCTCATCCACCACGATCCAGTCCAGTATTTCTATCACTATGGATTCACATAAAAGAAATTAACCTCTCAGTATGCAGCGGCTAAGGAAAACATTGTCGTTGAGATGGGAGGCAAAACCATCATAAACTCCAAGCTATGTAACTACAGATCCTAAATAATTCTATTCTAATATAACATGTACCGTAACTGCGAAATCAATAATAGCATCAAGCTTCTTTGAAGTACACCTGATTAGAGAGTAAAGTTGTCATTGTAAGAACTTACAGCTAAGCCCACCTATTACACAATATCTTATAGCCGACGGCCGTGGACGGGGCAGCGGGGCCGGCGGCGAGGGAGCAAGGCCGGCCGTGGGTGTGGCACTGCAGGGATCGGTGGGGAAGCGAGACCGGGAAGAGTCCATCACACTAGCGTCCAAAGAAAATTTTGGTCTATACCTGAGTATCTAATACTCCAAAAATATTGTGGTTTTGGGTATACTGCGGTTTTGAAAACTGTGGTTTTTAAAGATGTACAAACACTTTTTTGAGAAAATACTACAATATTGCTCAGTACCATGGTATTACTTTCCAAACAGGCCTGAAGTGCTGAGCCTGTACGTATGGATTCACTGAACCAAACAGCAACATGTTGCATGCTTGAAGCCTCTCCCAGCTCAACCTGATCAATAAACCAAAAGAGGTAAACACATTAAATGTATCTAATTTCAAGCAATTAAAAATGCCAACATTATTTTTCTTCCCATAAATTCACATTAGAAAATGCTCTTTAAATCCTCACATCAGCGCGTGCAGATGTACGAAAACATCAACGCGTGCAGATGTACGAATGATCAGTGGCGGAGCCAGGATTTTGGTATAGGGGGGCCAATTCACTAAGCATATGAAGCGACAAAAATACGACACGATATATACACATGCATATATTAACTTTCATATAGCAAAGATAATAAGTAAATCAATAAATTGCATAATAAAATCATCTACTAATTAAATCCAACGGTTATGAAAATAATGTAGTATGCATGATGTTTTTTTAGAGCTAACCTTTGCATCTAAATGATCAAAATATAAAGAAATTATGTTAAATCCATGTAGAAAAACAAATGTCAATCAATGACGGACTAATGTCTTAATTTAATTAAGTCTAGCCTAAGGCGTCATCAATCAGGCATTAGAAATTTGATGGAGTTAAGAGGGCCTAATCAATAGAATTAGTATTGTAATGGTTGTCTAGTGGATCGATGAGTCATGGGACAATATTATACCATCTAATGGAGTTAAATAAGGCCTAATTAATAGAATTAGTACTACATTTACAAGATGGTTAGGGGGGGCCTGGCCCCTGCGCGCCTCCCCTTGCCTCCGCCACTGCGAATGATAGCTCTGGACTGTCTGTGTGCGCAGATTTGTCGACCAGAAATGATGTTTGTTTGATTTTTGAAACTGTTTTGAAATTTCATTTATAAACTTTCCAATATGAACCTTGGGTCAGGACGATATCAGAATTAGCTTTGCTGAAAACACTGGCTCAAGAGTAAATGACGAAGATGATAGTGAATTATGGGGTCACATAGTATCTCCCACGAGCACATGCTTGGCCTTTCTCATCCTGACACAGCTTGAGCCCATCCAGGTTGATCCATCCCAGACGGCAGCAAATGATACGACATTATCCATATTTTTACAATCTGGACAATTTTTTTCCAAACCTTAGCCAAGATAAGACCGGCTCGGGATCATGGGACCCTTTTCTATCAGATAGGAGGGGATCTTGTACAAATGGACATTTCATTCAGATGTAAGAACCCATACGTCGACATATGTGCCAGCCCATGCAAAGATTCAAAACTAAAATCAGGTCAAAAGGAGCTACATGCTACACATTCTTTAGAACAGAAACTGCATCCGCTTGCTCAAACCAACAGTTTCAAACCCATTTCCAGATCACGGCAACATAAAAAAACTAAGAATAAAATCAAGAGTCTCCAGGTTGTCACAGATAACATCTAAGCTTGCTAATTTCAAAACATTATCCAGACAATTACATAATTGTTAATTTATCTGGGAGGGGACGGGGGGTGTCCTCACAGAAAAAGGATTTTCTCAGACAAGCTATTTTTCAGTTTGATCCAGCACGCACTGCAAACCCACCGAACAGAATGAGGACGATGATGGTCCACTGTGCACAATGAAAG
The DNA here is from genome assembly GCA_022530915.1 of Paspalum notatum. Taxonomy (NCBI): domain Eukaryota; kingdom Viridiplantae; phylum Streptophyta; class Magnoliopsida; order Poales; family Poaceae; genus Paspalum; species Paspalum notatum. The sequence goes on from CM039689.1 coordinate 35,395,758, forward strand.
GCACGGTCAGAGGAAGCCTGCCGATTGCGGGGTAAGGAAGCGACTCTCCTTCACATGGTGAAACTCTGATAAGCGGTCCAACGACGCTGGGCCACTGATGTCTCCACTGGAAGCCCACATGGCACAGTTGCTCCTTGATTCCCCGTCTCCGGAAGTTACCTCCTTTTGGTAGTTCCTAAGGCCATAAGTAAAAATCATCGGGGACGATGGGACACCGGATGGGACCTTGAAGACAAACACAACCCGTGCAAGATCCATGTCCACGCTAAGCACATAGTACCCTGTTGCGTGCTTGAGATTGTTCTCACAATTTGAGACTGAGAAGTAGATGATATGAGGCTGCCCCCATGCTAATGACCGGGAAACCGGGCGTCCAAGGTAGCTTCAGCAAATCCTTGTAGGGGCCATGCCAAAGATCTCCGATGCGGATGGAATACAACAACTCCCATCCCGACCTTGTCTGAGTCTGACTCCAAGGGTGATACAGCCTCCATGTTCTGATAATCGCATTCTCGTCGTCCTCATCCATGGAGATGAATCGCAAGTCCTGGGAATCATCGCAGTAGCACATGGAGCGGTAGTACTCCTCTGGCATCCTCCCATTCATCAGCCTCAGCTTGAGGGTATTGGTGGCATTGTCATACCCCTTGGGCAATGGGATGAAGTGGAATCTCTTCTCATGGAGGGTGTAGACCAAGATACCTTTCAGGAGGTCAATCCAACAGAGTGAGTCGGATGAAATCTGCAGAGAAATAGTAACAGGTGGTGGCGTTGTCTTGATCGGCAGGGAGGGGGGCCACCACCTCCTCTCGGATCCACCTTCCGTCCCACGGTGGGTTGGGGCCAGTCCACATGAGCAGAGTGCCCTTGTTTGTGGGGAGGTAGCTTCGATCATCTATGCGGAGGTGGAGGAGGAGGTCCACGAGCACATCTCTCTCTCTCTCGCCGCATAGGACAGCGACCCCGGCCCCTATGTCGCGGTGGGACCTCAAGACGAACGGCGGGACAATGCGACCGAGTTGGCACGGGCATCGTAAACCAGGTAGAAGGCAGGCTCAGTACGCGATGCTCGGGTGGCCAAGAGATGTTGAGGGATAAGGAAGCCATGCAGCTGGGGGCACCCGCGACCTCAGAGAAGAAAGGCTCAAGGCCGTCGAATACCTCAGTGTAGTAGCAGGCGTTGTGTTCGTCTCCAGTCACTGGCTCCTTGATCACGCCACATGATGATCTGCGGCGGGAGGCGGCAGCTTTGCAGCTCGCGCAGGATCGCCCACGCCGGCTTCGTGACCTCCGCCCGGTACTTCATCATTGCTGCGTGCATGGCCGCTTGCTTCTCTTTTCTGCCTCTGATATACTTGAGCTTCTCTGGGAGAAGCTTCGTGTCCCGACCCAATCCAGCTTCTTGGATGATGCGTTGGAGTTCATCGACGAAACATACTTTGCGGTCGATCAACACCATGGCCAGCGGTGGGTTGTGGAGACTCGCCGCGGGGAGCGATGGTTGCGCTGGATCCGGCATGAGTGGTGGTGGTGGTGGTGGTGGTTTGGTGGATTTGATCTGCCGCTGTGGAGCGAGAAGAGGAGAGGGGATCAATCTTTTCTACCCCCAAGGCCCCAGGCCCCAACAAAACTTCCGGTCAGTTTGGTTCATGACCCAACAGGCCGAGTCAGAAAAAAAAAAAAAGAACAGGTCGAGACCCGAATCAAATGAACTGCCTCCATCCGTATGGACACGTTTGTCTTTCTGTTTTCAAAAATAAAATTTGACTACTCGTTTTTTATTAAAAAAACCTGCAAATACTAAAAAATACAAATCATACAAAAAATATTTATGATTATAAACTAAATCACAACAAAATAAATTGTATTTGTATAAATTTTGTAATACGTCTCTGAAGATTGTATGTTTATTCTAGAAGATTTGATATGACGCCCCCATTGTCACAAGGTAGCAACGTTGGTTAGACGTGTCTAGGAGATTGTGTAAATAGTCGTCTATAATAAAAAAGGGCACTGTAGCTATACTACAGAAATAGTGGAGTTTGAAATAGATGATAGGAAAAGATGATCCGCTAGACTTAGCCTTAGGAGCGGTGAATCCACTTGCAACGTCGTCGAATTCACCCTCGAGATTGCGACGAGAGCTGGCCCGGCGGTCCTTCTCAGTCTACGCCTTGCGGCACTCCGTCTGGGCTCTTGCTCGGTGTTCCTTCTCTCGCTCGTGATTGCATTCGAAGTGGCCCCGCCGTTGACTTGGAGTCTCGATGGCTGTGGGCCTCTCGTCCTCAGAGATGGGACGACATCGGGCAGCCGCATGGCCCTCCGGTCCCTTTCTCGTTGCTTGTCGACGTTGTGCGCACGACGCGCGTCCTTCGCGTTTGGGGTTTCCCCCTCAAAAGGAGGCAGAGTCCTCTAGGACTGGGTCTTCCTCCGATGGTTTTTCTTCGATTTCCGTCATGAACACTTCCCTCGAGGGGTCGTGGACCAGAGGAGGTGGTGCTGATGAAGTTGTCGTCAAGGGCTGCTCAATTGGTGAGTGATCTCTGGGCTTAGAGATTTTGCCGGCAGTGGTGGAATTAAGGCGGTTGGCGGTTCAGTCAGCTGCATTGTAGACATCGTCGTCCTCCGTATGGATCCCAGGCTGTTGTTGGCGGAACGCGGACCGTGTCACCGTGCCATGGCTTGGTGCGTAGCCGCTATGTTGCGCAGACTGTAGGGGCCCATGCTCCCAATGTGCGCTTGAGCAGCCGGCCGGACTCCACTCGGGCGGAGATCCCATCGTGATCTCTTGATTCGGCGAACCAGCCCCTACCTAACGTGCCAACTATCAGTATTTTGTATCGGCGGTTTACCACAGGGTAACCCACCGATGGTTTAAAGATAGAGGAGGGTTATCAAGGAGATCGTGTAATGAGCGCTATGAGGGTATGTTGGTTTGGTTGCTCCCGTCATAGTACAAAGCCGAGGAATCTGAAAATTACTTTATTAGGATTATTGCATTAAGTCTCATATCATTGCATTAAGTCAAAAAGTTGTAATCTTGCAATGTGTATTAAAGATTCAGAGCAAACAACTTTATTAGGATTTTCTCTTTCTTTCAAATAGAAATCACTCATTCATATTTCACCAAAAGGCGTATTTTGACCCATTTGTTCACAACTGTTTTGCAACACGCGAACAAATTTCTGAAAATTGCACCGCACCCGTGATGAACAGAATGACACCCCGTTTAGATCAGCTAAAAATAGCTGCTAAATATTAACTAGCATTAGCTACAACCAACCGGCTAATTTGTGTTAACGGATTGCACACCTATTAGCTAAATTATTTAGCTAGACATATTTGGACACAAACTAGCTAAAATTTTGTGATTTCATTTAGGTAATAATTAGTTAGGTGCATCAAATAGAAACTGAGATAAAGAAAGAGAGCCTGACAGCATCTGCATGCACGTTGTAAGGCTCTCAAAAAGAGCAGTGGCCATGATAATAATGGTTCATATCATTGCATTAAGTCAAAATCCAAGTACACCCGTAGCTTACACTTTATTATTTCAAGCCACTTATTGACCATATCACGATCCTACGTGTACAAGTAGTACCAGAGAAGAGTTTCAAAACTATAGGAACAGCAGCAACTGAAAACTAAAAAGGGGGAGAACACTTCAAAGTTGAAGCAATGCTACGGCAGAGGCCTCACCTTCCGCACTTGCTTTTCCTACTACACCCTGTCCCTCACGATCTCCTCCTTCATGGCCAGCCTCAGGGCGCCGAGGCAGCCGCTGTCGTCGACCCTGACGCCCGGCATGGCCACGGCGCGGCTGCCGACGAACCCGTCCTCGCCCACATGGACCCTGCCGAACTTCACCTCCCCGGCCTCGCCCTCGTACACGTGGCCGAACAGCAGCGCGTCCCGCCCCACGCTGGCGCCGCGCTCCAGGTGAACCATCTCCGGGTTCAGCAGCGCGCCCATGGAGTCCACGTACACGCCGTCGCCCACGGCCACGGACGCGCCCATCGCCCGCATCCACGCCGCGAACAGCACGGACCCGGGCGTCAGCTCGGCGAAGTACTCTCCGGTGGCCGTGCGCACGGCCTGCCAGACCGTGTCCAGGAACACGACGGGCGCCCAGATGTGCACCGTGTCGCCGTCGGCCCGGCGGCCAACCAGGGCCCACTTCGCCGCAGCGCAGGTGGCCATCGCCGCGAGACCTGACGTGGCCCAGAAGATGGGCAGGGACCAGTAGAGCGGCATGCCGGTGGCCGCGGACACGCCGAGGAGGCCGCGGAGGGGGAGGGAGATGACGAGGCCCACGGCGAAGTAGGGCACGAGCGTCTGCAGCAGCGGCTGGCACAGCGTGGCCCAGAGCGCCTGGTACCACGTCCTCGCCAGCGTCACCACCTTGGTGTCGTGACGGGCGTCCGAGCTCGAGCGCGTCGCCGAGATGACCGGGCAGCCTGACAGGTCGATCTTGGTGTCCGACTGCTCGAGGAACGCTCGCCATGACGCCGGCAGTGGCTCGCCGTTGCGCAGGCGCTGGCAGATCTCGTAGACCAGCGAGCGCCCGTGGTCGATGGACGCGCTCTGCGTGCAGGACGTCGCCGAGATCACGTCCACCTCCGGGCAGCGCAGGAACGGGTTGAACTCGAGCTTCTCCGTCTCCTCCGTCGGGACGTTGCTGCCGATGCTGATCTCTCCGACGTCGACGTACGGGAACTCGGCCTCGTCCCACGGCCGCGTGCAGTCGAGGGCGACGTCGCGGGCGGCGCTGTCCGCCGGGACGTCCCTGAGCTGGAGCTGGAAGACGTAGCGCACCCCCTCGGGAGACTCCACCTTCCGGCGGAAGTCGTCGGCGAGGAAGAGCAGCGGGCGCGTGTCGCCCTCGTCCCTCGGGATCGCGCCAGTCTCCGGCGGCAAGACGCCTCGCGGCACCACTTCGCCGGAGTCCTCCGAGATGCCCTGGTCCGCGGGACGAAGCTTGAACTTTGCAAACATCTCCCTGCCGTCCTCGAACCGCAGCAGCCGGCAGATGTTGGAGTAGTAGTGGAGCACGGTGTACGAGTCGGTGTTCCGCAGCGAGCCCCAGACGGCGTCGCGGATGTGCGGCGCACGCTTCACGTGCTCCTCCCTCGCCGGCAGGCCACAGACGAGCCAGTGGGCGAAGTCGGCGATGGTGCGCGCGTAGAACGCCATGCCGCTCTTCAGGGTGAGGTCAAGAAGAGGCGCCTCGCCGTCATCGGAGAGGATCCGCACCGCCGCACCGCGCGCGTCGAGCCTCGCGTCGTCGTCCGCGCTGAGGCTGTTGCTGTGCCGGACGATCACCGGGAAAGACTTGCCGGCGCCAAAAATCTTGTGCTTGGGCAGTGAAGGTATGTCTTGGTACATCTTCAGAACCCCACGCCCACTGACGCCAATGCGGTGGAAGTACCTCGACTTGACGTTCATGGTGGTGATGGCCAGGTTCGCCGAAAGGTTGCCAACAATCTTCTTGTACATCGGGTCCATCTCTTCGATCCTCTCATCTTCTATGAGCATGGTGTTCTTCACCAAGGTCAGAGACTGTGCTCCAACATAGACGCCGCCTTGCTGGAGAACAGAATTTTGTGGTGCCACAGAGAGTGCTCCCAGGATGACATTCTCCTGGAGGACTGAGCCGGGGAGGAGCAGGCTGCCGCTGCCAACCACAGTGTTGTCCTTGACCTTTATCTCCGCACTGGTAAACGACCCTTTCGAGTAGAACCCTGGGACAATGTTGCAGAAGTCACCTAGATGGACCCCGTCACCGATGCTGATCAGCTCAGGATTCGCCACCGGATTGATGGCCCGGATAGAGCAATGCCTACCAATTTTTGCTCCGAGGAGCCTCAAGTACATGCAGAACGCTTCGGTTCCAGATAGCATCTTTGCAAATCTGAGGTGCGCCGCCACGGTTATGCGCCGCTGGATCAAGCTTGCCATATCGTTCTTCTTGCTCCCTGTCCTTGTTGCAAGAACTTTGTTGGCGACACTGGTGAGAAGAATGATGATGATCCCGTAGCTCAAGTAGGCCAAGGCAGTGAAGAGAGCAAATGCCGCTGGGCTCGTGGTTGTCTCCTGGACAATCACAGCATAAGCGGCAATGACAGCTGGTAACCAGTGGAAGGCACCAGCAATGCATGCGAAGGAGAAGTGCTGAAGTGAAGCAGTGGTGCCAGAAAACTGGGTGTACAACATGAAGACTGTCGCACTCGACAGAGCACCCAGGAAGCCGACTGCATAGATGCTAACGAGGTGTTCAAATGCCATGTTTACTGTCCCCGCTTCTTCCTGTAAAAAGAGTAGTTGGTCACATAAGAACATGAAAATTTCATTCTTCAGTAGTACTGTATATCATTACACACGTGTGACAACAGTGCTGAAAAATAGCATAACATGTTTTGCAGATGCAAATGAGGATTTCCAATATCGTCAGATGTCAAGCTAAGAAAAACAGAAGGAAAAAAAATCTCATCTGCACGCACACCTTTACATTACCTATGCTGTGACCTCCCTGGTAAATTTCTCTATAAATATGTATATTTCAAAATATCACCTCTAATTGTAGTACTGGAGGGTTGGCAACTCAATTGCCAGTAAGGTCGTCAATAACTAATGAATTTTCTATTTTTTTTTATGCTCTATGATCTTAGGTTATTAGCACAATAACTTAGTGTATACATTCAGAATTCCAAATATTTATAGTTACCTTCATGTGTGCAGAAGTTCCACTAGCCAGATATGATGATTTCCCTTGTTCGGTCTTTTGCAATGGTGGAACCACAACACCATTGCGCACAATAGTGCCCTTCTGGAGCATCACATAAGGGCCAATCGATGCCTTCTGTCCAATCTTGATGTTCCTGAAACTCAACACTTCATTGCGAACTTCATGGCCCTGAATGAGAACACCTTCTGCAATCACTGCACCATCTGCGATTGCTAGTAAGGATGGGTCAGTGATGTCTACAGTGTCGATGACAACCGATGACCCAATTCGAGCCCCTTGCATCTTGAGCCAATAATTCAAGAAGATTGTGCCCTTTAGGTGCACAGCTAGCACCTTTGCTGCTAATGATTGTGCCTTGTTTAGTGCCCACCATTTCACAAAGTCAACTGACCATATCGAAATATCAGGGGTTAGAACGTAATTTGGCTGAAGGAATGTCTTCCCCAAGATAGACAGGGATAATGAGGTGAACAAGGCATAACAAATCCATGCAATAGGTGCCAGGACCAAAGAAGTAACGTAGCTCAATAGTGATGACTTCACCAGACTGACTGAAGACAGCATGCTCATGTACATCGAGCTTGCGAGATATGCCGGGAGTAACAGGATAAAACAGACATAAGTGAGAGCCAGGAGCTGGAGGGTCCCAGTTGCAAACACACTAAGATCTGAACTAGTGGCATCTGTAATTGCTAGATCCTCATCATCAGAGGAGCAAGATACATCAGGTTCTAACTGTGGTTGTGACTTGTCCACCAGATTCTCCAAGAAGCTGGCAAGCTCAGAAATGTTGCTTGCTGTAAAAATGTCAATGGCTCCAACAGGAATACCAAGAAAACCTGATATCTTCTGGGCTGCTCGGACCACAGCAATTGAATCAAAACCATAAGAAGGTAGACTGTCAGTTGCTGAAATTTTGTCCTTTGGAATGCCTGATTGATCTGATACTATCTGTGTCAGAAACTCAATAATTTCATTGAACCTTTTCACTTTGCGTCTGGGCTGAGGCGCCAACTTTGGCTGTGACTTATTCACCAGATTCTCTAAGAAGTTAGCAAGCTCTGAAATGCAGCTTGCAGTAAAGATGTCGATTGCTCCAACAGGTGTACCAAGAAATTCTGAGAGCTTCTGTGCTGCTCGAACCACTGCAATTGAGTCAAACCCATAAGAAGGTAGGCTGTCAGTTGGGGAAATTTTGTCCTTTGGGATACCTGCTTGATCCGATGCTAATTGTGTCAAAAACTCAATAATCTCCATTGAGGTTTTCACTTTGCTTCTGGGCTGATGTCGAACAGTGGGATCAATAGATTGCCTCAAAAAGGGCCTCCTGATTTCCATGCCAGTTCCTGTAGTGAGAGACCGAAAAAGAGACCTCCTCTTAGATATATGATTACCATTTGCCAAGCTAAGGGTATTCTCGGCAAATTGCTTCATGCATTCAAATCTCCGTATTTTCCCAGATGTTGTCTTGGATATGGTTCTAGGTTTGATAAGCTTGACAGATGCAATTGTTACACCATGCTCCTCAGCTACACGTGTTTTGATGCTATCTACGATCTCTTCAGAGACCACTTTACCATCCCTAACCTCAGCAATCACAACAAGTCCAACCTGGTCAGAGGAATCAGGAATTGAAATGCCTTTTTGGGTTAACACTTCCTCAGGAACACCAACAACAGCACAACAGCCCGGTCGGAGAACATTAGAAGCTCCTTCCACTGTCTTCTCTACATCTGCAGAATAAATATTTCTACCAGCAACAATGATTAGATCTTTGATCCTGCCTGTAATAAAAAGTTTACCACCAATGATCCGTCCTAAATCACCTGTTCTTGTGAACTTTTTGTTAGGGTAATTCTTGAGCTGATTGCAAAAGGTTTTCTGGCTTATTTCGTCATTGCCCCAATAACCAACTCCAGAACTAGGACTGCTGATCCAAATCTCACCCTCAGAACCATCCTCATGCTCTATCAAAGAGTCTGCATCAACAATTTTGATGACAACATCTGGATCATCTGGATCAACATACCCACAACAAACTCTTCCTTGCCAGTCTATAAAAATGGGCTTACATTCACCAAAAGCACAGCTAACAAAGACACAATTCTCAGCCAGGCCATATCCAGGGGCGAGTGCACCTTCAGAAAAGCCCAAAGGTTGAGTCAACTCTATGAACCGTTTGACAGTTTTTTGCCTTACTGGCTCTGCAGCAATCATGAGGAAGACCATTGAAGAGAGGTCATAAATTTTATTCTTCTCGGCCTCAAGCCGTCTTATCACCAGTTCAAATGCAAAGTTTGGGCCTGCGCTGTGTGTTCCATGGTAGTCACTTATTGTTTGCAGCCACAGGAGGGGGTTTCTGATAAATGACAATGGTGAAAAAAGAATGGAAGTTCCTCCACTTACAAGAGCAGTGAAAAGACCCCCTATCAGGCCCATGTCATGGTATTGTGGAAGCCAACTGACAAGCACAGTTTTTGAGGTACTTCTATATCGCTTCTTCATCATCTTCACATTGTGGATTAGTGCACCATGTGTTATCATCACACCCTTGGCGTCACCAGTGGAACCCGAAGTGAACTGTAGAAAGCACAATTCACTTGGACGGGGCTTGGAAATCATAGATACAGCACTTTCTGAGTTGAAGCTCTCCAGACTTCGCTGATAGTTCTTAACCCATGAGTCAGTGTGAATCCATGGAAGGTCAGGCCACTGAGCTGAGCATTTTTTATCACTCTTTGCTAGAGTGACAATATTCTTGACATAGCCTGCACGTACAGCAACATGGTATGAAGATGTTGATAGAATTGCCACGGCATTGCACACCTTAGAGATATTCTCAATTTTTAGAAGCGCTTGCCCACCCCTTTGCATTGGGTCAGGGGGCAATACTGGGACTGGTATAACTCCTGCTCTGATGCATCCAAAGAATGCATCAACGAACTCCAAACCAGGTAGATGAATAAGGAGAACTCTGTCACCAGGCTTGATGATAGGCTTTGTGCTTGTCAATAGGTTATACGCAATATAAGATGCATTATCATGAAGCTCCTGATAGGTTCTACGATTCATGATCTTCCCTTCCTCATTGATCCAAATGTAGATAAACTTGTTCGCAGTGACTCTATGAGTTCCCCAGTATTGCAAATATCCATCCAGTGATGGAAGATCAGGAAATTCAACCCCTTCAAGCTCACCAATATCTCTAGGAGGTGAAGGATTTCTTTTGGACAGAGGAAACAATCTCTGCATAAGCAGGAATTGACAAACATAAGACAATTCATTTTGGCAACACAAGTTCAGATTGTACTTGGCTTGGAAGTATATTAGGATAGTATTTCTAACTCACCTTAACGTAAGGAATCATTGGTAGCTCACTATCAGAGGCAAAGTGTTTACAAACAGACGAAATTGAGTATAATGCATTTCTTTCAGTTAGCTCAAATGCTAGCAGACCTCCAACATAGTAAGTGTTCTGAAAGCCTTGCAACTGGGACTCCACCTTCTCATAGAATCCATTTTTCATGTCTGCAATGCAGGAAAGGAAATCACTACGGTTGGAAATTGGAATGCATGCCAGGTAACCATAGGCAACCCTGTTAGTCTATACCTTCACTGCTGACGTGAGGGAAATACTTGAATCGCCGCTGTAAAATTACTTTCTGCACAGTTCCCCCCATAGAAGCCACAACATCGGTTACACATTTAGCCACATATGACCCCTTGATGTCTGCTGAATTCCCATAAGACCAGAACAAGAAAATATTTGTGTTAGCAAAGAATCTTTGCATTGCCACTGGATGGCCTATTGTTGTTGGATCTTCCATGTATTCTCCAAAGTAGTAAAAACCCTTTGGCATATGATCAAATCCTTCGATCTTAACAACAGTAGTATAGTAGTCAATTGTTTGCACCTTACTGAACAGTTCTCTTTCAAGATCATTTAATTCTACCACTTCATTTTCTCCGTCTGCACAAAAGGGTATGTAATTTTCAGACATGTTCAATACTATCTTTAATCAAAGCCAAGGTGATTTTAAATCATACTTACCAGTCAGACTCAAAGATCGGTATGTTTTCCCATTCTTGAAAGGAAGAGAACCAGAGAATATAATTTTGTCAAACTCCCTAACTTCTACATCATCATTGTTGTTCTTGATAATTACAGTTGCGCCGCAGCTGTCACGCTTGACTCTTAGAACCTCTGTGCCACAAAGAACTTCAAATGGTAGTGATTGACTAAGTTTCTCCCACAGGCTCATGTAACCATGCTTGAAACGTCGGATCTTGCCAGCCATAGAGGTTCTAGTAAACTCATGTATGAAAGCATAGGGCATGTCTTGAACAAAACCATAGCCAGAAGCAGTGTAACCATAAGCTACAGATTTTGGCACTGAATTTATCCCACGTTGCTTCAAAAACTCAAGAGTTGGATCTGAGGCCAATCCACTGATAGCATGAATTCCCACTCGTCCCGACCCATTTGCCTCATCCTATAAGAATTACCAAATAGCATACATGTAAGCAACAACAAAATAACAATCTGATAGTGAAGTAAGCCAAGCTATCAGTAATTTTGGCACTAGACATCATATTCCTTTTGACCCAGTTATAATTAGTCAAAATTATTTCTATAACAACTTGCCTGTAATTTTAGCGTTAGAGATACCATGGATACATAGTCCTCAGCCACTTCAAGATCTCGAATGTTCCCTGTTTGGCTGTCAATTAGAGCAAGCTTGTGTGAATCCATCTCTTCAAATTCAGAACCTAGTTCCTTTGCCAGGTGAGTTATAACAGGAGCACTGTTTGCTGCTATAACTTGACCTCCCAAATCATATGTCCTTCCTGTTTAGCGATGCCACTGATAAGTTGTTAAACAGATAACGTGACAATTTAGTAAGAGTGTGTTGATTAAGTTCCTCACCTTCGATGTCAATGGACTCGCACATCCCTGACACATTCTGGCATTTCTCAAACACAGTTACATTGGTATACCCTAGCTTAGCTAGTGCATATGCTGCTGATAAGCCACTTGGGCCTGCTCCAACTATACCGATTCTAGTATCTACTGGTAAACTTGGATGCAACTTGCTGAATTTATCATCTATGAACTTTCCTGGATCCATATTTGACCTATTGTAGTCCGTGAGAAATCACCTGTGAAAAAATATATAGAGAAAAGAAATTGCACCATTAGCACCTTCTGGCATTCATTTCTCGGGCTTCCACATATGAGCAACAGAATAATGAATCGTTACTTCCAGACTATAACTTCAGCATATGTCAGCTCCCATTACAATCAATATATCAGGTATAGCAGCCAACATGCTATTTCCAAATAATTATTGTGAAGCGGTTGTTCTGTCACTTTAATATGGCATGATGGTGATTAGCAAGATGAGAAATCCATTGACCATATACTGCAAACCACGAAGCCAAAGTACGAAAGCAAACGAGTACGCAATCATAGCTCATCAGGTTGTACTACCAAGAAGCTACATAATGTGGTACTAGCTAGCTGATGCCATGAGGGTATGATAACTGCATGCCAAGGGCGTTGCAAGGTGGATCGGCAGTTCAGAACTGTAAACGAGGCCATCAAACGGGATTGAACTTGGACAAACAGACTTATTCGACAATCGACACGCACGGCCATGTACTGTCTACTGTACAGCACTTGCATCGATCTCACTTTGCTATGAGATTGCACATTCGCAACCACGAGCAAGCCAAGCGATTCCAAAAGAGGGAAACCATTGCGAAAAATAAACAATAAATAAAAAAATCAAACCGAAAGTTTACTCTGAATAACAAAGGAGTATTCATTTACAATTCAGGAATAGCAGCCAAACGGTACACACCTGCGATCACATCCCCAGGTGCGAGAGAACAGAAGCGAAACCACACGGCGCAAAGCATGAGCAAGCGCAATGCTAGAGCAGATATAGCAAAGGAGGAGGACGGCAAGGGTCGTCGCCCGTCCGAGGCGGGAGAGGGGAGGAGACAGAGGTGTACCTCTCCGGGCGGCGGCAGGCGCACCCCGCACCCGGGGTGGCGAGGAAGCGCGGCGGGTTGGCGCCAAATGGCAGGCCCCGTAGGGAAGGGAGGCCGGAGGGCGTCGTCCGGGTCCAAGTCGTCGTCCGGGTGGTGGTGGCATGGCGGGGGTGATCTCAGGACCCCGAGTATTTAAGCCCGCCAAGATTCCCTCGGGGCGCCATGGGCGTCGCGACAAGCAAGAAATGCTCTGGCTTAACGCCGGTAAACAGAGGGGCCTAACGCGATTACGCGAAGTAGTATAAAGTAAGCGGGGAGTGGCATCGTAAAATCAGAAGTGGCAACAAGAATATCCTAGTGACAGGGCGTTGCTTTGGACGGGCGCCGTACGCTACCGAAAACGTTATAATTCGTTCATAATTCACGACCGATGGGGGACAGAAGGCTAAAACTCTTTCGCGCTCCTTCTTTCTGTTTTTTTCTTAGTTTTGGTCTTGTCTGTGTGAAAATGCTGATGTATTTCTGTTACGAAAAGTAATAGAAATAGATTTTTCCTAGTTCAAAAAAAAATCGCGACGGAAAACTAGGGACAAGTTGATTATTCGTGGCTTGAACAAAGTAAAACGGACACGATTTTAGTAGTACAACTATTGCGTCGAACCCATATTCGAGCTAGTATTGTTATGAAGCATAGACGTTAGAAAATTATAAATAAAATATATGTAAATTTAAGTGACTGTTTTAATTTATTTATCACAATGGCATGGATTTGTAAATTGTCAAATTTTGGAGATGATTTTAATTCATTTTTATAATGGCACGGCGGACAAATTTAGGAAGTGATTTTAATTCATCTTTCATAATGGCATGAGGACAATTTATATACATATTTAAGAGTTATTTTATTTTATCTTTCATAATGATATGGAGGGCAATTTATATACAAATTTAGATGGTTATTTTAATTCATCTTTCACAATAACATGGTGGATATTTTTTTTAAAATATAATAGATCAAATAACTACTATTATTAGAGCTGTCGGATGGACAGTCAACTATTCTGATTATGAGAATTTTAGAATTTTTTTCTAACACATACAATACTATAAAACTGTTCTGATTATGAGAATTTTAGATTTTTTTTTCTAACACATATTATAAGCATTAACGTGAAGGCTTTTAAAGATAGTATACTTGAGTGCCAGCGAGACATCACTACAATATCAGAAGATTCGTGACAAGAGAGCAACAATAGTTATAGAATACTTGAGGCTCTAGACCTCGACGTCGTCTTAAAAGGGCCCACCATGTGTCCACGTAGACATGATTTAATTATTTTCCCACTGTGCTTTTGTGCTCAGCACAATGCCATTTATCTCCCCCCTCTCTCTCTCTGTGACTAATACTACCTTTACAATAGTGCCCAAGGCTGAGGAAAGAAAATCGACCCAGCTGTCACACCAACAGTTGCTGCTACGCCGTTCGACAGGGACGCAGAGCCATCCTTAATTTGGTGCCGAGATAAACAAACACGGCATGAGGAAATAATGCAGTTGCAGGTGATCTCTCATGCAATCTATCTTGCCAACCCAGCGCGGGTGTCGGAGCCGAAAACTCCCAGGCACAAGCCCACGCGCGCCCACGGCATATTACGGGCATCTCCCCGCCGCGCTCTGGCAATGTAGCGCTTGGACGCGACGCCGGGGCGGCGGCCGCGCGAGCCGACGACGGACGCGGCACGGCGGCAGCGGGGGGGCGGGGAGAGATATGCTCGTAATATGCTTGGTGCTGCCCTGGCAGAGTCGCTCGGCCGCCCCGCCGTGCCGCGCGTATCCTACGAGGCGAGACGGGGCGGTGGTGTTGTTTGTGTCGGGCGGGACGGTGACACGGTCGCGGAGAAGAGTCCGTGGGCGATTGCCTGCTCTGCTCGGCTTCGGCTCCGGGTAAAAGGAAACATAGTGTACTGCACTACGGACTGGGGCTGGGCGGTCTGCCCAAAGGGATCCGAAGGTTGGTTGCAGGTACCAGCAGGGAATTATCCGCAGGGGAGGCAGAAGTAACTTTGAAATTGGTGGGCAAAATAAAAGATTATATCTTTTTTCATGTCTCATCTCCTTTTTTTTTTTTAATCCGCGTCTCCCTTTTTTTTTATTGCAGACAGAGATTGGGCTGGAAGCTGGCATGCGGCCAGATGGGTAATGCCTTGAGGGCACATATAATACAACATCAGATCTGAATGGTATGTTGTTTGATTTCTTTAATTATACTGACTTTGACCACTTGTTTTATTCTTTTATATTAAAGAAATATATAAAACGAAAAAAAGTTTAACTCATATACTTAAAATATATCTTATGGTAAACTAAACGATGGTGAAAATAGACAATAATTGTATAGCTTTTTAATAAGATATGTGACCGAAATTAACGTCAAAATGATTTTGACAAAACGAATACAGTTTAGATTTAGAATGAAGAGTTTCTTATCGGTACCTTAAGGTTGTTGTTATTTACATATAGATCTACGAAAATTGCACCCATGCCACTTCAATGTAAAAAAAAGATGAGATGTCATGTTGTTTGAAATGCTATCCAGTGACTTGATTTACAACATAGACTTTATTTTTAAAAACTTAGAGAGGCCGGTCCAAATTTCCATTATCCATGGCTTCGGCCAGATCCAGATCTTAAGGTGAGTTTTTTTTTTTATTTAAAAAAACCCCACTTTGTCTCATTCTATTTCTAGACAAAAATACAATAGCAAACAAAATTAAGTTTGACTGGTTCTATTCCCATCCTACGTATGCTAGCACCAATTTTACTGCTACACACTTGTATTCATCCCACGGTAAAACGTTATGTGAGGCTTTGTACGGAGAGAGAGAGAGAGAGAGAGAGAGAGATGCCAATGTGGCTTCCTTCTCACTTTGGCGAGGATGTAGTTGTGGAAGTGAGGGGGAATGCTCGGGCCCAATTGATGTGTAGAAGGGAGGGATGGCACAAGGCTAAGGGCGCGGGAGAGACAATCAAATTCAAAATATCTTATGAACGTCTCACGCATCTGAAAATGGATGAATAGGATGTGTGCATTGCGCTTATACATACCTAAAATCATAGTTGAAAAAAGAATACAATATTGCCTCTGGTGTGGAGTTTAATAGCACGCGTGAAGAAGCCTTCCTTGATGCATATTTCTGAAAAGGAGATCCAGTATCTCCGGTCTTCTTCGTGTTTCAACTCTCAACAATCCTCCTGCATTAGAACATTATATACAATATTTCAATTTAGCATCCCAATGCTGAACTGAAATTCTAATTCATGAGAAGATAAATAAGTAACCGAGTCACATGGTAGTATAGTATATAGAACAATCAACAGTTCAAATGGTTAATGCAGATGTGCAGTACTTCAGTCCAAGCCGTCAGTACTCGGCAATCAACGCGCAACAAACCAATCTAGGAATCCAGCCGTTAGTCCAGGAGCAGGCAAGGTATGTATCTGATCCGCTCGTCCACATCCTCCAGCTATCCTAACAAAGAGAAAACAGAAAGGGAACCAAGCTAGGAGGCGATCGACGCCGCAGCAAGCGGCCGGCAAAGAGGGACAGGACGGGAGGATCACAGCTCGCAGGACGACGTCCCGCCTCCGCGGATCCTCCAGCAACCAGTGCTCCCTGGCCGCCGCCGCACCAGCGCCGCCGCCGCTGCCGTCGGACGTCATTTGTTCGGGTCGTGCGCGGCGCAAGAGGAGACGAAACGGCGGCGATGGAGCGACGGAGCGCGTATAGGCGACGAGCGGTCGGTTTCATTTTTCCCCCGAGGGATAAGGGGCCTTGGGCCAAAACTAAGGGGCGGTGCATTGCCCACACGGACCATGGGCTCAGAGCCACGTCGATGATGATGGATATTGCACCAGCCACCAGCCTACCACAATGCTATTATAATCAAATCTCACTAAAATTCTGGGAAAATGGCACTGTATCTCTTTGTTCCCACCAGTAAACTAGTTTTAGATTGACAAACACACACAACCCAAACCTCTCGAGTTAGTCTAAAATCTTGATAGACCCCTCAAGCCATGTTGGAGCCAGACTAGACTTGTAACTTTATTTTTTTTCGTACATGGGAAGCACGTCTTTATATTAAAAAGATAGTAAATACAGCTATAAGAAATAAGTTGTGGCTTAAGAACCATGATAAAGAAATTACAAAGAGGTAAGTCACTCCGCACACTAGTGCTAATTAAGACAACCAAACCTATTGCAAGCCTAAAGGTGAATCCAATCGGAAAGAAGAAAGATGATGACGCCTTCCACATGGAAAACGACGCTCGAAGCGCCGCCGTCATCTATACAAAGCTTTCGTTTGAAGAGGGCAAAGACAATACTGATAACGTCCCGAGCAGAGAAACCTATTCGAAGACTTGTAACTTTATTATGTATCTTGACATGGAGTATACCTGTGGTTGTGTACTTATATTTATTTGTGGCTATGTTTTTTCTCTGATCATTGCCAACATTGGCACCTCTTTTCCTCGAATCATGGCTTCGCCTGCTAGAGAGAGAGAGAGAGAGAGAGAGAGAGAGCAGGAGGATCTTTTCACGCTGCGGCCTCAAAAGCAGGCAAGCAGCTAGGCCCGGCCTGAAAGCTCCATGTTTGGCAAAAGACATGACAGTGGCTCTGTTCTTTGATTTTCTTTTTCCTCCATCCTTTTCTCCCGCTGAAAAGAACGGAACCATCAGTGTAGGAACCAACGACGCGACGGTGCAGGTCGTGCTCGTCTGATCATACACAGCAAACACACGTTTTACTCCAGGATCGGAGACAGCGTCGCCATCTGTTCATTGTGCTGTACTACTGTATATATCTTCACATCAGTTCGACACTGACATGCTGAAAAACTTTAATTTCCGCCCCACAAGGCCACGGTCCTAAAGTACTATGAAGTAGATTGATCTTGATGCCTTTTTTTTCCTTTAAAAAAGACTAGTAAAAGGGCTGCACTACGGTACACGTATTACTCCTCAGGAGGTAAGAGCCTAATTAAATCTGAGCCCTTGAATTATTCAGAATAAACTAATTTATAAAAGAAATAAAAATACAAAAAAAAGCATTATCCCGCAGTCCTCCTGGCGCCATTCTCGGCTGCTCGTCCCACGATGCGGCGCCGGACGTTTCTTGCCGCATGCAGCAACTGCACTCCGAGAATCTACTCTATTTCGTACATGTGCAATCAATCAAAGAGTAGGAGTCACATTAGTAGTCACGGCTCACGTTCACTGTGCGAGGGCTGACAACCATGTTCAGTTAAAATATGTTACGTTAATGGGCAGCCATCTACGTTTAGTAAAAAATCGTTGTTTGTTGAAGTCAAAACACACGTTGATTCGCAATTGAGATGATATGTTCGGTACAAAAGATGAGATGACACGTTGATTCATAATTGAGATACACGTTCAGGTAGATGCAATTGTCAAGTTTGTCAAAAAAACTTGCCAACGTGCCTCCATCAGATCTCTTGTTCGGTTACAAAAAAGATTCATCACGTCCCCGGGTGGTTAGTTATTGGTAATTATCTAATTATTTATATTGAAATCAGATAAATAGATTTTTAATTATTTTTAAAGTATTACCTCTTAGAAAGTAATATCTCATTTTAAACACTTAGATCTAACAAAATCAACGGCTCATAGTTGTTTTAGTGTACCGTAGCAATTGCCCTAGTAAAATGGTCTTTATTGCAACAGAATTAGGGCCCTTTTATTGTGCTAACTGGTAACACATTGTCAACAGCGTTACGTTCATCATGCCGATTTCTTGAGGAACTCCTTGAACCAGTGTGCAGATTTCTTAGGGTACCTCTTGCACCCATCGTCGTAGTCCACAAAGTGGAGCCCGAAGCGGACCGTGAAGCCGTTCGCCCACTCGAAGTTGTCCAGCAGCGACCATGCGAAGTACCCCTTCACGTTTGCTCCATCCCTGCTACAAAAGACACCCATACATGGAGTTCCGTTTAAAAAACTGGAACTTCTATGTGACGACGGTGTGCTGTTGTTGAGTGTATCTGACCTTATGGCACTCAACAGGGCAAGTAGGTGCGTGTGGTAGTAGTATATCCTGGTGCTGTCCTTGAGTGCCTCCTGTAGTGGCATGGTATTGTTGTTGGCTTCGTCAACACCTGAAAATTGCTCCAGAAAGTGATCAGGCTCTTGGTTGCAAAAGCATAACAAACCAAGCTAAGGTATATACAATACGAATACGATGATATCTATCAGCACCGTTTTCAGTGATGTAGATGGTCGGGTTGCCATAGTTTTCCTTGACATACAGCAGAAGCTCACGCAATCCTTGTGGGTAGATGTAGAGCCAAGGTGAAGCGGCCTACATATATAAATATATAATGACGTCCACGGATGGGAAATGAATCCTTGTGCACAAAAGGGCTTTTTTTTAGAAAGAGAAATTTTATTCCGGCCTCTGCAAGAGGTTTGCACAAAATTACTGGTGATTTATTGTGTCAAGTTACCAATGTTTGCAAGTTACCTTGGGGCCTAGTGGGACACCGTTTCGAACATTGATATAATCAGAGGATGTTAGTATATTGCGATGAACTCTTGAATCTTGATGCGGGATATTAACAAATATAAACATTACCAAATGGCATTATCGGTGTGATAAATAATGAAGAACAGAAAGAGATTGATCCTTCACCCACCGGTAAGTTTCGCTTGAGAATCAGTGCTGTAGCTGGCGTTCAGGCCATTTGATGGAGGGGCGTGGTTAGCATAGTTTGTAGTGTAGTAGTTGATTCCGATGAAGTCGAATGAACCCTTGACCAACTTGGACTCTTCTTTGGTCAACTCGGGTAGGCGGTTTCCGACCAATCCTTTCATGCTTGATGGGTAGTCACCTCTAATTAGGGGGTCCATAAACCTGGAAGAATGTTTCTAGTAAGATCATATTTACACCATCTTTTTTAACTACCTGGAGCATGGAATTGTAAGAGTCATAGAATTTACCATCCAAGCATGAAGGCTAAGGAGTATTTTGCCGCAGTGGCGTCTGATTTGGAGCGGGAGAAGGGAAGAAACCAGTGTGAGACTAAAGTTATCCCAATCTTTCCGTTTTGCATAGCCTACATTTGAGAAGCATTTGTCAGAAGGGACTAATCCCACATCGTGGTCTAAACGGATTTTATCTAACAAAACATCCTACTATTACCTGGTATTTCTCTTTGTACAACCTAACGGTTTCTGCATGTGCGAGCAGCTGATGGTGTCCCACAATGTAAGGCTCTCTTCCTGAGTCCCCAGCGCTGCAGTTTCCCTCCCATGGCGAACACCGGCCCGGTGCTTTTGTGCCGGTGTCGTAGCCCCCTGAACTGAAGACTGAAGGCTGGTTGAAGGTGATCCAGTGCTTCACTCGATCGCCAAACTCCTTGAGGCAGACTTCAGCATAATCCTTGAAGTCATTTCTGAGACATTCAGAATTTTTGGGTGAGTAATTTTCACTATGGATACATACTAATAAGCATTACAGGTAAGAATAACTACCGGTGACAGGAAAAAAATGACTCCACATGTTTTCCCCCCTTCTTGTGAAGGGTTAATTTAACTGTTTGCTTGTGACTGTTAAATGAAAGCGATGTGCAATAATGCATTCTGCACACGAGAGGCTCCGCTTTTCTTAATGAGTTCCAGTACACAATCGCTCCTCTTAATGAAATACGAGCGTGCTGGTGTTCGTTCGGAAAAAAAAAAGGTACACAATCGCTCGCTAGAATAATGTGCAAAGATTTTTTTTTTCAATTGCCCATTGATATGAAGGATATTTTGATTGCTACATGTGAAGATGTTGACATTTCTTTCGTTACAGATTTTTTTTAGCATGGGCTATGTTATTATTTGTTTAAAAAAATGGAAAGCAGTTTCAGACAGTACAATTAAAAATCTTTTCATACACAATTATCGTCTGTTAACCTGGAAGCTTCATGGTTAAGTTGGGCTTGGGCTTACACAATATTAGGGCTAAGAAATCCTCCGTATTTATCTTCTAGTGCCTGAGGCGAGTCCCAGTGAAAAATGGTCACATATGGTTGCACCCCTGCAAATGCACACAGTATTATAGCTCAAAAGGTTATCAAGCAAAGAATGGAACTGATGGCCCAGGGAAGTTGCAACCAATGACTGGAAGAGTTTCTTTTCAAGGAAAAGATATAAAGACACATGCATACCTTTAGACAGGAGTTCGTTGATCAAATTGTTGTAGTAATTGACACCTTCCCTATTAATTCCACCACTCAGACTACCATCTGTGACATTCCATCAGAAATGTTGTTGTGGAAGTAGTGTTATCAAGGCACTGTTATATATCATTTGTTTTTTTTTTTGGGAGTGAATAAGAATTTCATGTACTTGGAAGAATTCTTGGCCATGAGATGGAGAATCTGTACGCATCCATTCCCATGTCGTTCATTAGCTCCACGTCTTTCTGCAAGTTTTGGCATGTCACTCTGAATCAGTACCAAGCTAGCTTTGTTTTGGCAATTTGATTTTGTTTCTCTTTTTAAAGGACATATATGAATTTTGCCATGCTTGTGATTGATGTCTCGAAAGCCAAATATACAACAAAGAACATGAGAGATGTTACAGTGCTTGGGAGGAACCGTGAGTTCCTGCTATCCAAAAAAATATGGACCGTAGATATAGGTTTTGGTTAATTTAATTACGATAGGGGTAAATTAGTAAATGCCCATCGTACCCATTCATCCAGGAGTTCAACCCATCGGTCCTCTCTCATCCTCGTAACATCGTCCGAAGACGCAAGGGCAGATCCGCAGGTGGCCGGCGCCGGCGCCGTAGGGGTACTGCCGACCGCCTGGTCTCCCCTGGAATGATGCATTGTTTGCATTTGCATTAGCTTGTGGATGGATCGCTCATCGATCGGGAAGTATCAGTGGAGCTTAGTAATTCTTACGATGTAGAGCAGGAGTAGACCCTGATGTCGAAGCCGAGCTTCCAGACGTCGAGGCTCCTGTCGATGGCGACGCTGACGCCGGCACACTGTGCGCTGGCCATGGGACACATGATGGCCGTGCTGGTGTACGGCGCCGAGAACCCCTCCGCCATCCTGGTCTGCAAGATGAACCAGACGGCCCACGCGACGCAGCTGGCGATGATGAGCACGTCCCCGACGATGGCCGCGTGTGCTCGGCGAAGCGTCAGTGGATGGGCGAGTCCCAGAGCCTGAGCACGGGGCCCTTGTAGAAGGGTATGACCATGGAGGCTCCGATGCAGATGGCCGTGCCCGCTAGCTTGGCCTGCCCCGCCGGCGTGCCCGCCCGCCAGCAGGTAGAAGGGGACCAGCGCCCTCGCGAATCGCATCCGGAGGGCGCCACCAGTGCAGGGATCGGAGGTCACCGGCAGCCGCGAGCTCGTTGGGTCTTGGCCTCTTAGGTGGTGCAGCCGGATCGGAGGTCGGATTCATGGAGGTGTTGAACGGAACGGGAGAAGAACACTGACGAGACGGGGAATTGAGACAAACGATACATAGATTCCGGGCCCACCATTAAATGATAATGTAAAACTACTTATATACCCTTTTCTAATTATTTTGTGGTCATACAATTTGAGTTTCGGGCCCACCAATTTTAGGTTCTGGTCCACAATTTAAGTTTCTTCCAAGAGATTTCTCCTTCAATTTAACCATTGGATCTAGACTAATGAAGGGCTACGGTTGATTCCAAGCGCTGTAAAATCTCTATCTGGGTAATAATAGTGTAAATATCTGCAAAATTCATTTGAAAAAGTAGGACACCCCAATTGAAATCCCTACACTCCTAGCACCTTGTACATATGGTAGGAGTCCACTGCTACATCCCCGTTGCTTCTATCGGCGATTTTTTCTGCCAACATCAGAAAGAGTGATCAGGAATGAACAATGGAGGGCGCGGGTTGCTCAGATCGCTTCTTGTCACTCAATTCCCATGTAGCCCCTTTTTATTTGGAAAAATAAGAAACATAAGCATTCATGCATGCCTGGATGCTGGTGTGTGAAGGTGTCCCAGATGCTTGGTCCTTTGGCCCCCTCCTTCACACCACCCTCGTACTGCATTAGAATGTCCAGAACAGGTCAAAACAATTAGTTGGCTGATCAGATAGGGTCTAATGATTTCTGCAGATAGAGATGCAAATTTTCAACATTATGCGAATATCAGTGAACTTCTCTGCTGTGTACCTGATAGGACGACGAGGACGTCCCAAAGACGAACCCATTCGGGAAGCTTCTCCGGCTGATCGTCCTAGCACCGGCTGCATCATAGCCATAGGCGCCGGAAGCAACAGCTAGAAGAAGAAATGGGAGCAGGAGACGACCGGACATGGCCGCGGCTAGGTCTAGGTGTGCAGTCGCAGTCCCACCGAGCTAGAGAGCTAAGCGCCTCACTTGTATATAGTTGTATGTGATGTGGCTAGGTCGATCTCCTCGGCACCCTATATAGCAAATGTTCGTGAATCAGCGAATATTGTGGTGGGGGGAGACACCCACAGAGTAAAGTGACACTGTCACTGTGACAGGGAACAGGGACGCGCTGGACACGGCATCTCATACTTGCATCATATGCTATATATATGGGTATATAATAATTCTCGACAAAATCGAAAGGTCCATTCATGTTGTACTATTCATTGTACTGCTAATCATCGTACAGGTTACCACTCTCGTAGAGAATACAAGATATATACAGACTTTTATATAGTCCCTAAGTTTAGCAATCGATAGTATAACTTACTTCCTCCGTCTCAATTTATAAGTTATGTGATTTTGTGCTCGTCTTATTCAAAAAAATCATAACTATTTTTATTTTCATTGTGATTTAGTGTAGTATATAATATACTTTAACTACGAATTGAATTTTTTATATTAAAAAAAAACAGGTTGGCCAAACTTAGTGTTAAAAAGATTAAACGACCTATAGATTGAGACGGAGGGGTATAATTTTACCTCTTTCTCGCTAATGTGCATTTACCATTATTCATCATAGTTTATTCTATCCCTTTTTATTACAAATAAAGAAGGCTCTAGAAACTCATCGCTGTAGGGCTTGCCGGCTAGGAGACATTGAAGAAGGTTTATATATGTGAACTAGGACACAATGGCTCGCAGCCTTTATCATGGCTCATCTCCGTCAACGCTCAGGTGCCACCGCCGATAGTTGTTGGCTTGTTGCTCTTGTCTTTGTTTTGTTTTGTTCACGTCATCAACACCACACATTATAGATTTGTTGTTGTTTTTTCTATCCCTAAGACTACAGCTGCACATGTAAATATAGACGGCGGGCACTCAAAAAGATATAGTTTCTACTACTCCTCTCCACTTAAAGAACAGAGCAGACTCCCTCGCAAGTCGCAACCCCTCTTTTTAAAACATAAGTCTATTTTACAATTCTAAACTGTTATGGTCGTTGGATTTTTAACCCCCAAATACGAATTTGGGTAACCTAGATCTTCTAACTTTCCAAGATCGGAAAAAACACCCTAAGAGAGTTGAAAAAGCGATTTCAATGATGGTTTTTTTTTTAAATAACAAAAGATTGTTCAATATCTAAAATTCATAATTAATTTATTTTAAATTAGAATATATATGAAACTTATAATTATGTGCTGGACATTTTTTGTTCCTATTTCTAATATATATTTAGATCAATAAAACAACATGTATAAGAATAAATAAGTTATAAATGTCTTCAACTAGAGTATCAGTAGGTAGATTATATTTTTAGAAAAAATAGTACATGCTTATTATTTTCCACAGATTTAAAATAATTTAATTATGAATTTTTAGAAAGTACACATCTTAAAGCAGGCAATCAATTAAATTTCGTTATGGGTATTTTATGGGCTCGGCCCTACCCATGACCATGCCCAGACCAGCCCAAATCCTTTATCTTCCCACAGGCCGATCCGGTTATCCTGCGCGAGCGGATGCCGGATGGCGGCGGTGCCACCATATGAGCCAACCATCCCTTCTTCCCTTCACCGCTGCGCATGTGTGCTGCTGCCTCCCATCCTCCCCATGGTGAATGCAGTGGCCGTCGACTTCGAATCCCGGTACAGTTCTCCTCGAATCCCGTGCTCTCCTAAACCTAGCCTTTGGAAAGCTCCGTACTTTAAACTGTCGCTCATCATTCTCCAATGAAGATTTATTTAGGTGGAACGTTGCTGGATCATAAAGCTGAAAATTCTAGTTAGACAATGACATCAACAAATTTGAATCAATAAGAATTATCGACTGAATGTTGATGCTGAAACATCCTTATAGCCTATAGGACCGGGGAAGACAGGGACATGGGCTGGTCTGGGCATGGTCATGGCCTCATGGGTAGGGGCTAGCCTATACCCGGAAAGATGCTCGGAGAATTTAATTGATTGCCAGCTTTAAGATGTGTGCAGTTTCTATAGAAGGGACCATCGGAGCAATTCCCTTGGAAAGATGCTTGGAGAATTTTATTCCTTGTGCTGGCTGGCGTGCTGGTACTGGTGTTGGCCCGATTGAAAGATCTATGTTTGTGCGTGTTTGAAGTAGAACAATGGGATAGGCACATGTATGCTGAGTTGCCGAGTCACACACGCTTATTTCTCTTTTAGATTTAATAACACGCACGTTTATTTCTTGAGGAACTCCTTGAACCAGTGGGCGGAGCTCTTGGGGTACCGCTTCAGTCCATCGCTATAGTCCACGAAGTATATCCCAAAGCGGACAGTGTAGCCATTCACCCACTCGAAGTTGTCCAGCAGCGACCACGCGAAGTATCCTTTCACATTCGCCCCGTCACTGCAGTGAATCGATCGATCGATCAGTTGGCTGGTTTGTGTTGCATGCATGAGCTAGAGCTCTGACTGACCTTATAGCACTCTGTAGGGCAAGGAGGTGCTTGTGGTAGTAATCTATCCTGGTGCCATCCTTCAGGGCTTCTTTTAATGGTAGACTCTTGTTGTTGACTTCATCGACTCCTAGAATAAAGGAAAAATAGTTTCAGGTATATATATAGTTCTCTGTCTTCTCTAGGTAGAGGAGAGGAAGATAATATACTGATTGAAATAAAGAAGCAAATTAAATTGGCAACAAAAGTTACCGTTTTCAGTGATATACACAATAGGATTGCCGTAGTTTTCCTTGACATAAAGCAGAAGGTCACGGAAGCCTTGAGGGTAAATGTAGAGCCAAGATGAAGCAGCCTGCATATACAAAGCCAGCCAATTATACATGGGAATGAATCAACAAGTACACATAGGTATGGTGAGGGGAGCACAATTCCAGTGCTTACCACCCCCTGTAAGTGCTACTGTGCTACCAACACACAATGAGCAATCCCAAAATGTCATGAAAGTTTTCAAAAACTTTCTACAACAACTTGGATGACTTTTTGGGTTGCTAGTGCTACCGTGCCATTCGAAAAGGTGGTTGCACTGGACTTGTCCTCAGGGGAGGAGATCACTGGTATTTTGTTTTCTGTGCTTACCTGAGGGCCTATAGGGACACCATTTCGCACACCTAATAAACAGGAAGGTGTTAGTACATCTTTATTTAAAAAATAATGGGTGATAGGGTGAGGCATACACGTTTCGATATTTGGCATCAGATGACATGATGCAATAGGTATTTCAGTTGACATCGATAACCTAGTGTAATACATATTACGACCAAACAGTACTTGTAAATATATTGCACTTGATATAGAATTTTCAACAATACCTCGTGGTAATTATTAATTGAAACATTTTTCATTAATCTAAGAAAGATGAGAGTAGCAGAAGAACCTTGGTGGTGACACTCACCGGTAAGATTCGCTTGAGCATCTGTAGTATAGCTGAGGTTGAGGCCATTTGATGGAGGAAGGTTAGCAGCGTAGTTTGCAGTGTAGTAGTTGAGTCCGATGAAGTCAAATGCACCTTTGACCAACTCAGATTGCTCCCTGGTGAACTGCGGCAAGCGATTTCCAACCAATCTTCTCATGCTTATTGGATAGTGTCCTCTAATGAGGGGGTCCATAAACCTACAAGAGGGCATTTCTATTAAAATTATGGTTCAATATTCTGAACTTCGACAGTTTGCCACTGACATGTTTTCATGGTCATACAGAATTTACCATCCAAACATGAAATCTAAGGCACGTCTCGCTGCGTCATCGTTGGATCTGGAAGGGGAGAAAGGAACAAACCAGTTTGTGACTAAAGTAATTCCGATCTTTCCCTTTTGCATAGCCTGCATTTGACATTCAAAATATCAGAGAAGTGGAAGTGACGAACCATAATATCATTCTGCTATCAATTCAGTAGACTCTACCATCAATAATAACAACCATTGAATTTATTATGTTTTCTAAAGAAAAGATCATCCACCTCTGCCATTATTATAATAATTAATATCTGATGTGTATCACAATTTGTACCATACTAGTCCATCAACCCATGCTCTCGCGCAGGTTAGAGTTTTAGGAGATATAGATTTAATTCAGAGGTGATTATTTCAGTTCCTCTCTCGTAATGGTATTATGGGTAATTTATATGCAAATTTAGGAATTATTTTAATTTATCTTTTATGATGACATATTGGGTAATTTATACGCAGATTTAGGGTTTGCTTTAATTCATATTTTATAATTGCATAGTGAGTAATTTATATGCAAATATAGTACTTCTTTAGTTTATATTTTATAATGGCATGGTAGGTATTTTTTATGCAAATTTGGTGGTTTATTTTAATTCATATTTCATAATGGCATGTGGGTAATTTTTATATAAATTTAGATGGTTATTTTATTCCATCTTTCGTAATGGAATGGTGGGTAATTTTTTAGAAAATATAATAGACCTAATGGCTGCTATTATTAGAGCTACGTGTTGGACGGCACGATGTTTCTAATTTTTGTGAGAATTTCTAGAATTCATCTTTTTTCCTAACACATTTGGTGAGGATTAATGTGGAGGCTCCAAAAGGAGTTTCCAATTAGTAATAGTAAGATTTTCATGCATGCAAAAATCAATGATGATATCTATTTTCATGTCAAACACATAACTCAAGCTAAGGTTTCAGTAAATACATGGATCTGAGATGCAAAGAAAAAACTATGGATAGATATGGCAAAGGAGATTGGTAACTAAAATCTGTTAAAACCGAAAGATAACAAAGTGCCAATATGGGTAATGCATCAGAATATGAACAATTAGAGAGTGCAAAGATATATTTTTTTATTAGCTATGGGCCCTCAAATTATCAAAATTTAATGTTTATACTCTTAAAATCCCTTTCCCACGCAAAAGCATGGATTGATTGACTAGTTTTACCAATTTATAACGCCTAAAGACATGTCATAGTGCTGTAAGCTGTAGAACCTTCATTCTCCAATAAACTGTACAGCTTCTGAATATATCGCCATGTACTAGAAGATGAGCTTCTTCTCTAATCTAGAATAGATATTGATCTGTTGTAGTGCTGATATTATGGTCAACCTATCCACTATTGCAACTTAGCTCATCACTGACCTGGTATTTTTCTTTGTACAACTGAACTGTTTCTGCATGGGCTAGTATCTGATGGTGACACGCAATGTAAGGCTCCCTTCCTGAATCCCCAGCGCTGCACTTGCCCTGCTCCCATGGCGAGCACCGACCTGGTGCAAACGTCCCCCATGCGTAACCTGTTGCGCAGAAGCTCAAGGGTTCATTGAAGGTGATCCAATGTTTCACTCTGTCGCCAAACTCCTTGATGCAAACCTCAGCATAGTCCTTATAATCATTTCTGTAACATCAATAGCTTTATTCAGTGTGTCAACTTCCGGTGAGTACATAAACCGCAAGGTAAGCATAGAGAGGAATTGACAAATTATTTGTTCCTATAAGAACTAATTTCCTATAAGTTGTTCGCCTTTTTTAAGGATGTATTGTCAATTTGACTGCCCAACACAAGTATATAAAAATTATATTGAGACTTGACTTTCACTGGTTCCAGTAAACATTTTATATCCCAGAAAGACTAGACAAAAGATGTCGAGCAACAAACGCTCTGCCTAAGGTGGGAAGGAAGGGCTTTAACTCTCTTGTAATCCTAGTCTGCTGGGAGCTGTGGAAACATAGAAATGCTTGCGTCTTCGAGAAAATCAGGCCGGATGCTCAAATTGTGTTCCAGTCAATAGTTGCCGAAGGGCACTTGTGGTGTTTGGCTGAGGCATCAGCCCTCCAAGATTTATTTGTGAGGATTGGCTCCTAGAAGTCCTAGAGGTCGTGGTCGTGTGCCTTTTGGCTAAGTTTGTAAGTGTGTGAGTCCGTTGTACTGTTTGGCCCTGGGGGAGCCTGATCTCCTAGGGTCACCTCTTTTCTCTCTTAATGAAATGACGCGTAGTTTTCCTGCGCAGTTCGATTAAAAAAAAGACTAGACAAAAGAATCTAAAGGTAACAGCAGTTAAAATTGTGGGATCTTTTAGTTTGTACCCTTGCATGTTTATGGTTTTGAAGTAAAAACAGTAGGGTCTTATACCATTTATCAAATAATTTGACAGTTTAATACTTGGAGTATGACAAAACTGTTGTGCACTGATTCAAGCTTTTAAATATAGCGGCCACTTTTAGCAGTTTATTTTGCACTGGAAAATGACTGAAAACGACTTACATAATGTTAGGACTAAGGAATCCTCCATATTTATCTTCTAATGCCTGAGGTGAGTCCCAATGAAAAAGGGTCACAAACGGTTGCACCCCTACACGATTATTTCATAGGTTCATAAGTATGCAAAATCATGTGGAATAAAGAAATGACCCAAGGGTCTGTCTGCGGTATGCACCTTTCGACAGAAGCTCATCGATCAAATTGTTGTAATACATGATGCCTTCCCTGTTGACTCCACCGCTCAGACTTCCATCTATCATTAGATGTGGTTGTTTGAAATGATTTGATGAACGTCAGAAGACATTTAAGACAATGTCAGAACAATATACCACACTTACTTGGAAGAATTCTAGTCCAGGAGATGGAGAACCTGTAGGCATCCATCCCCAAATCCTTCATGATGCGCACATCTTCCTGCGTTTTTCAGCCAAGTCACTATCGATCTATGCTCTGCTAATATTTAGTAGAATTATTTTGAGGTTCGGGGTTCAAACTTAAAAAATCTTATATCGTAAGCTTAGAACTTGGACTATAGTCAGTAATTACTATGTAAATTCATGTTTTTACTGAATTACATAATACGTTTAAAATCCGGATACCTTATATCGATGGTAGGAATCCACTGCCACATCCCCATTGCTCCTGTCGGCTATTTTATCTGCCAAATCAGAGAAAAGATAACTTCCAGAGATGCAGTGCTCTTTTTTTCTTCTCATTTAAATTGAATAATGCACATAAGTTTCTATTCCTACTTTTTTTTGGAACGATATTTCTATCCTACTCACTACTGTTATCTCCATGGCAGAATACCCCCCTTTGGACTATGTCAACTAAGCTTCACCACCACAAGTAAGATCAATTATTCAACAACTACATGTTCCAAAAAAAGTATATTCAACAACTTGCTTCGTATTCCCTGTTCAACGAAGCAATCGTAAGGGGAAAATGGAGATGGATAGGTAGTGACAGGCTGACTGACCACTTGGCACCTCATGGTGTGAATTGGAATTGTGACTTAAAGGGCGTGATGGGCTGATGGCTGGACCGTGGGTCAAGATAATTCCCAATCAGCAAATATGTATAGATAGAGTAAACAAATCCTCTTTGCAACGATCACTCTCTGTATAGAAAGATTGGCATGGCGGTATATCATTTTCTTGGAGCATGTTGTCTATCTGTTAGACTGTTACCTGCCTGTAACTACAATTGTCAAGAAAGACTGCCGCTGCTGATAACAGAAGTGTGGGCAAGCATTCAGACACCTATTTCTGTTTCTTAAGGCAATCCTAGAATACTACTATCCTGTATCCTCTATTATGAGAAATGTCCTCTACCACTCATATGTCATATCCCTATAGTATGCAGGGTCCTTGTAGTTACATCTTTGTAGTAGTTCGAACTTCGAAGTGACGCTAAAAGATCCGTTTATTGCTGACGATAGATATATTCAGCGGTTAAACATCAATGTGATGTTTGTATCTACATAAAAAACGTGACACGACCTATGACGAACTCGGTGTTTTTCCAATGAGAGGAAGAAATTATATACACATGCCTGGGTGCTGGTGAGTGAAGGTGTCCCAGATGCTCGGTCCTCTTCCCCCTTCCATTGCACCACCCTCATACTGCGTGTACGTGAACATCACCAGCTCGCTAGAATCAGTCGATGCACAAGGAAGCATCTCATTGCCCTTTCACTTCTGAAGAACTGCAGGGAAGTTTCGTTCACCTGATAGGCCGACGACGCCGTCCCGAAGATGAACCCCTTGGGGAAGCTTCTCCGGCTGATCGGTGGCTGGCCGGCGCCATCGTAGGCGTCGGAAGCGACGGCGGCCAGTAGGAGGAGCAGGAGCTGAAGACGGCCAAGCATTATCGCCCCTGTCAACTGATGCTCGCACAACTGCCTGCAGGGAGAGTGGAGCCGGCCAGGCTGGTGGTAACTGAATGTCTGAATCTGAGACGACGGGCTCCACTGGCACCCCCACATATAACAATGCATGGGCAACGCGGGACGCCATTTCAGTTTCCATCTTGATTGAGCGTGATCGCCATCAGGACAGGGACGCATGAACCTCTTGTATCTTGTCCCTTAGTCCCAGACTCCCAGTTGGGAAAAAGACGTCAATGTAAGGAGGAAAAGATGCTTGCAGACATGCAGTTGCAGCTAAGCATATGGCACATCTCCGTTGTAGTAAGACTAGACTACTAACACTAGTAGATGCCAGAATTTTTCATCTATAAAGGTCGGCACTCGGCAGAAGTTGACAAAATATGACATCTTTCGGAAGCGAAAACTGACGAAACGAAGCAGCACGCACGAGAACGCGCGCACAGCATGACAGCAAGCAGCAGAGGGGAGGAACGATGGCGAATTTTCCCTTATTTTTACGTGCTCCGTTGCTCAACCCAGTTTGAAAGCTTTATTTTTTTTTTGAAACGAAAGTTTGAAAGCTTTATTACAAGACAACTGAAAAAAAAAAGCAATACACAATGTGGACACTGAACACGACGGTGAAAGAACGCTACAGGGACTCTGACCAACGCACGTGCATTTTTTTTTTCTACCAGCTCTCTTGCTGCTCAGCACAGCACCTGTCCTCTTCCTCCATGCTTATCTATTTCTTCAGGAACTGAGTGAACCAGTGTGCAGAGCTCTTGGGGTACCGCTTGAGCCCGTCGGTGTAATCCACGAAGTTGATACCGAAGCGCACCGTGAAGCCGTTCACCCACTCGAAGTTGTCCAGCAGCGACCACGCGAAGTACCCCTTCACGTTGGCCCCGTCCCTGCAGTTCGTTGAATTGCAAGTCGTCAGATAATGATGCGGTGATTTATTCAGTATGTACTGGCATTTTTTTGGCAGCCTGTCGATGCTGCCTGAGATCGTAGTAGCTCTCTTCTCACCTTATGGCACTCTGCAGGGCGAGGAGGTGACTGTGGTAATACTCGATCCTGGTGTCGTCCTTCAGCGCTTCCTGGAGCGAAAGGCTCTTGTTGTTGAATTCGTCGACGCCTGATCAAATGGATGGTAAATCATTTTATGTTTTCTTTCATTTTCAGAGCTCTCTCTCTCAGGAAATTCAAGGATACATATTCTTTTCTTCATTCTTTGAAATAGAATTGGTTACCATTTTCAGTGATATAGATGGTAGGGTTGCCATAGTTTTCCTTAACATAAAGCAGCAGCTCGCGGAAGCCTCGAGGGTATATGAACAGCCAAGGTGAAGCAGCCTACACATGTACCGTTAGTGGAAATAAATCATTAGTTCATTACCCACGCATCAAATGGAAATGAAGTTAATTTGTGGGCTGTGGCCTGTTGGTACCTGAGGACCAATGGGGACACCATTTCGAAAACCTAATAAATCAGACGACGCTATTAGTTAGCATATATTCATTTCAGAAATAGAAGCAACACTGCCCTCAATTAATACGTATCAAACCGATAAATGAACAGAAATAGATTGATACCCTGACTTTGGAACTTACCGGTAAGATTAGCACGGGCATCAGTGTCATAGCTAACATTGAGGCCATTTGATGGAGGAAGACTGTCAGCATAGTTTGTAGTGTAGTAGTTTAGCCCGATGAAGTCGAATGCACCCTTGACCAACTCGGATTGTTCCTTTGTGAACTGTGGCAGCCGATTTCCGACCAAGGCTCTCATGTTTAGGGGGTAATCTCCTATAGTAAGGGGGTCCATGAACCTACAACGGCATTCCTAGTGAGATCACTATTTTTCTTCTTTGACTTTGACAATGAAACTCTGTGACGAGGACCACACAAAGAATTTACCATCCAAGCATGAAGTCGATGGCACGCCTCGCTGCATCGTCGTTTGATTTGGAACGGGAAAAGGGAACAAACCAGTTTGAGACTAGAGTTATTCCAATAATTCCCTTTTGTGTTGCCTGCATTTGTCATTCAGTATATAATGCAATTGAGTGATGACTTGAGGCCATGGTAAAAAAAAAAACTTTAAAAAATGAAATCATATATGATAAGTGATAACATTGTTTTCCCAGCACATGAATATCAAACTCAGAATTGCCTAGTACTGATTTGTCGTTCACTAACGAATTGAAACTGCACGGGGAGTTCATCACTGACCTGATATTTTTCTTTGTACAACTGGACTGTTTCTGCGTGGGCGAGTATTTGGTGATGACACACAGTGTAAGGCTCTGTTCCTGAATCCCCAGCGCTGCACTTGCCCTGCTCCCATGGCGAGCACCGGCCCGGTGCAAACAAGCCAGATGCATACCCATTTGAGCAGAAGGTCCAGGGCTCATTGAACGTGATCCAGTGTTTCACTCGGTCACCAAACTCTTTGAAGCAAACTTCAGCATAGTCCTTGTAGTCATTTCTGCAACAGTCATAAATGTGTTTAGTGGTGGTCACATTGCAGAACGCGTAATTCTTGCATTCGGTGTGAATAAAAAATCATGACTTACATGATATTAGGACTAAGGAATCCTCCATATTTATCTTCCAACCCCTGAGGCGAATCCCAGTGAAAAAGGGTCACAAATGGTTGCATCCCTGCACATATATAGCCATTGCGTACTCGTCGTTAGCGAGGGCACAAAATCGATCGTCTAGTATATTGAAGAATTTGGCTAAGGGCTCTTGCCCTTATGCATGGCACACCTTTCAGTAGAAGCTCATCGATCAAATTATTGTAGTATTCGATGCCTTCTCTGTTGACTCCACCGCTCAGACTTCCATCTAGCATTAGATTCAGATGGCTAAGCTTGATGCGGTTGATCTACGTGGACTTTAGAACAGGCCCAAAACAATTAGTTGCAGAATGTTTGGACATTAGGTCACACTTACTTGGAAGAATTCTAGTCCAGGAGATTGAAAACCTGTAGGCATCCATCCCCATATCCTTCATGATGCGCACATCTTCCTGAATTTTGGTAATTTGCAATTCAAATTATAAAGACATTATGTTGTGATTAATCTCATAGAAATAAAGACCCAAACATAACTTGAGTTATATAATCAGTAAAATTTCTTTAAAATTCCATTAAGAGACAGGATACATTTCTTTAAAAATACACTACCTCCATCCTTTTAATATATTTTTAGACAATGACCTTGGCTTGTTCAATTCTGCACTAACAAGCAACGCCAAATATTAAAGGATGGAGGGAGTACCAAAAAAAAAACTGTACCTTGTATAGATGGTAGGAGTCTACTGCCACATCACCATTGCTTCTGTCAGCGATTTTATCTGCCAAATCATAGATGTATCAGAGATGTCATTTGAATTCAGGAGGAGTTACACACAAGTTGCACCTTTGGACTATGTCAAATTAAGATTCACACAGCCACCAGCAAGACCAATAATTCAGCAGCTTGCTCCATCTTCCGTATTCAACAACCACAAAGCAATTAATCTATGGAGGAAATGGAGTGAACCGCTTGACAACGTATGTCCTGTGTACTGGAATTGTGACTTTTGAAAGTGTCATGATCAGAGGGCGTGTAAAGCTTATCTCCATCCACTATCAAGCAGATTTCGTGTACAATAAAATTATTTTCCCTATGCGGCGATTAGTAAAAAAGTGACGAGGATTTTTTTTTTTTGATCGGAAAAAGTGACGAGGACTTGACAAATGGATGGACGAGCTGGACTGGCACATGTATCCTGACTATGTAGGGTCAATTCACTTATACAGTAACACTCCCCTCTCTCAGGTCTCAAACGTTGAGATGAGTCACCTACAATTATTTTTACTAGTCAATCAACCCGTGCTTTCGCACGGGTTAGAGTCTTAAATGTGTTATGCGTAACCGTACAACGTATAGATCTATTTTTATACTTAAGTTTTTATAATAACATATCTTGCTACTTTATATGTATGCTTAATTGATTTAGATAATCTTTGATCGATTGCAAAAGTAGGTGATTTTAATATAATTTTGAAGGCTTACTTTCATCATATTATCAGTCATAATAACTAAGGTGAACAATTCAAATATAAATAAAGGAGATATTTGGTATTATCCTATCAAAATAGCAAATGTGAGCAATTAGATATAAATTTAGGGTGTTATTTCATATTTTCCTTTATATTAGCAGAGTGGGTAATTAATATGTAGTTTTAGGTGTTATTTAATATTATTTTGATAATGACAAAGATGGGTGATTACTTAATCAGAAAACAGATCTAATGGCTATTAAGATTCCAACATGTTAATTGATGATAGGATATTTTTTATTATTGTGAGAATTTCTATAATTTTATTTTTTCTAGCGCATCTTGTGAGGATTGATATGGAAATTTCAAAAAGTCTACAAAATATCTGTTTCATGGAAAAGTTTCTAGCGGCTTTAATGGAAAAAAGACAAAAACTGATGGTAAATTAAAATCTAAAATAAAGGAAGATATTTACTTTCATTGAGAATTGAACTCAGATCTTTTGTAATGTCAGAGGTGGGTAATTACTTGAAATATATATATAATGAAAAAAGCGGATATTTGCTTTCATTGAGAGTTGAACTCAAGACCTTTTATAATGGCAGAGGTAGGTAATTACTTAAAAAACAGATCTAACGACTATTAATATTCCAATCTGCCAATTGATGGTCGGATGTTTCTGATTATTGTGAGAATTTCTTGGATTCATCTTTTTTCTAGCGCGGTTTAAAATTGGTGTAACTTTTAGAACCTCCAATTGGTAATAGTAAGATAAGATTTAATCGCGCTTGATAGGATTCAAACTAGCTCTATCCATATTGAGTTGCAGGTATCAAACGGTTGAACCTAAAATCTTAAAATTTAACAACTCACTTAGGGCCATTTGATAAAACTGACGGAAGGTGCAGAAGCTTCGAGATTTCTGTTCCGATACGATTCAGCTGCTGTATCGGAAAAACGAACGGAGCCTCAGTCCAAGCCATTTCCTGCGCCTCAAGCTGCCGCACCTTCGGTGTCACCTGACGTGCCTCGGCAGGTAACGTCGACACCCAAACAGCCCTGCAGTCTTACTTTTATGGTTTACTTCTTGATGTCGTATGTTGCAATATTTTTTTTCTATAATAAAGTTATTAGTCATTTTAAAAAGTTTGACATGGAAAAAAACTCAGGATCCCATATATTTTAGGACGGATGGAGTAGCTTGTTACTAATAATACGTCTGCAGCACTTGGAATATATAGAAACAAAACTGATTTTATTGTTGATGACACACACACAGAGCTAAACATGCATTTTATGTTGGAGACTTGTTAGAATGATTGGAAAGCACTGATAGTACTTTCCATAAAATTGAAAAGTACTATTAGTACTTTTAGATAATTATGATCTGGAATTTAGATTATTAAATAAAAGACATCAAAAATAAAATAGGAATTGCACATCTTGTATTGGTCCCACCGAAAATTAGTACTGGTCCCACCATAAATTGGTACTAGTCCCACCGTAAATTGGTACTTTTCCTTTAATTAAATTTTTTTATTAGTATTTTCTATTTTTTAAACCATTAGATCTTATTAAATGGACGTCCCACGTTAAT
Organism: Paspalum notatum; assembly: GCA_022530915.1. NCBI lineage: Eukaryota > Viridiplantae > Streptophyta > Magnoliopsida > Poales > Poaceae > Paspalum > Paspalum notatum. Next base: position 35,432,686 of record CM039689.1, read on the forward strand.
GCCAATCATTCTAAAACTTGTATTTATGTTGTTTAGCCCTTTCAAGTTAAACAGTTGCAGAAATCTTCTACTCCCTTGGGCCTTTGGTTTCCTTTTGAAAATGTTGCACATACTGTAAGGTGTTTTTCAGAGGGTGTCCGGTCCGTTCGCATAGGGCCATAGCCGCAGTATAGTGCTGCAAACGCACATTCCTATGAATGCTTCCACCTGCGGTGCGGTGCGGGCACGCCAAACGAACGCAGCCTCAGTAGTTTTTTCTATACCGATGTCAAACAAAAGCGTGCTGAGGGAGTAGCACAGCACTTAGTAAGGGGTCGTGATAATATAAGCAGCAACACTTAACAGGTTGCTTTGCCTAGCCACAAACATGGCGATGAGGATGCACAAGTGTGTTATTATTACACACACACACACACGGATTAATAAGTTGTAAAAAGAAGAAGCATATGGAGCATATATATAGAAGCACGAAGCTGGGCTTGAGATTGATAAGAGCCATATATATGTGTGTACTATACATGCCTGGGTGCTGGTGAGTGAAGGTGTCCCAGATGCTTGGTACTCTGCCCCCCTCCATCGCGCCACCCTCGTACTGCACATGCATGAACGCAACATTAGGCGAACGCGTAATAAGATCATGCCAAAACCAGATGACTACTTCTTGGCTGTATTATATAACTATTTGTTAGCATGTGCTGGTTATTGTAACATTAATTAGGTGCAGGCTTTGTGCAGACACTTCAGGTAGTTTGTAATTCTGAGCAACAACCCGACCGAGCGAACCATCATCAGTTTGGATGAAAGGAAGGAAGTTATTGAACGATGATCATATTGCTAGCTTGTCCCTGACCCTTGAGTGAGGCTATCAACGGTGGGGTGTTTCAAACGGTTCCTCAAAACACTTTTTTCACTGTTTAATATAAATATTGTACCGTAGACAAAGAAATGAATAGTTAAAATAGTGATAGAAAATGAGATTTGAAAAGTCTCATTGAAGCCAGCGACCGTACGTACGTGTGCGTGCATGACGTCAGATCGATCGGAGGGAAATAAATATACGGTGTCACGCACGCAGCGTACCTGATAGGCCGACGAGGCCGTCCCGAAGATGAACCCCTCGGGGAAGCTGCTCCGACTGATCGGCGGCTGGTTGCCAGTGCCATTGTAGCCGGCGTTGGAAGCAGCAGCAAGAAAGAGGAGCGGCAGCACAAGACGACCAAGCATGGCCGCTGCACTACCACCAACTACTCTCAGAGACATCGATCTCTGAACAACTAGGTAGTGGTGCGACGTTCTAACAAAACCCACGCCCCAAGTTATATAGACAAACGTTGCAATCAACCAAGCTTATTTTCGACTGTTTGAGAAAACCGTCGAAAATAAATTATTCATATAAGAAGCTTAGTTTCAGCGGCATCACACGGCTGCCGAAAATTGTCGGATCATGGATAATTTTCGGCGGACTATAAAAACTGCTAAATTTTTTTTTTGTCATAAAAATAGTTATTTCGGTGGTAAAAGGTTTATTTCAGCAGGAGTTGACCGATGAAAATTGTCCCGAGATTACTGCAGCGAGCATTTCCCTTCTTCTGGTCGCGACGAGCAGCGGTCACCGTCACGGGCGCCACGCGACGTCGACAGATATATGGACCTGAGGATCAAAAGAAAAAAAAAACACGTACGGGGCGGCATCTCGTCTCCATCTCCATCTCTGAATAGTAGGCGCACGTGGCTTACCGGTTACGACTTACGAAAAATCGCCTTCAGAAGAAGGAAACGTAGCCACGTGCATGCCTTCGCATCGCTGTGGGTGTGGGGTGCTGCTAAAAAACCCGCGAGAGAAACTGACAGCAGACTATGTTCATTTCCACGGAACGGGATTATTCCTAAATCGTCATCGTACACACATGAACGGATTACTACTGTAATCATCGTACAACCACTGGATGCGCTGCAGTGGCAGGGATGCCTGCGTTCCAACTTGCGTGGCGTTGTACAGTACTGTGTAAAGGATGGGCACCACAGTGCAACTACTTAGCGGTGGAGCCGATTCCACGCCGCGCGTGATATAACAGAGATGATCCGGGAGGCTGTCGGTTTCTGTTCGTTTTCTTGTTTTTGATGATGATGTCCTTCCAACGAAAGCAATGAGCCTGACCTAAGCCTAATGAACCCAAGCCCAAAACCTCTCATTGTAGAACGAACACGTCACACGTGCTCGGCACAAGTATTTGTGAAAGTGAACCCACGAAAATTACAGGCTGAGAAGGTCATAGCCGCTAAACCATATAAGGTCAATCAAAATCCAATCACATCACCGTGTCCCTTGTAACAAAATCTTCAAAATAAGATCACGCTTTAATTTGTTTGGGAAAACGTTTTTTTTGGGGTGGAATTGTTACTCATTATTTGGATGGTATCTGGACAATTTATCATCCATTTTTTTCCAACAAATCAACTACTATACCTAACAAATACAGCCAGTAGGGAACTCCAGATGACGCTGACGACGACAACAGCGAGAGCGGCACCGAAGTCATAGCTGCATGGATGCATCGTACGCACTCCAGTGTTCGGCTCGAACACACTGGAAGGCGCAGTTCTGCAAGGTGCTCCCCATGCCATGTCCATGACGGCCATCTCGCGTAGCCACTCGAGGGCTGACAGCTGCCGGGAACGACGAGGGCGTTCTCAACAGATCCCCGATCCTAGCCAAAAGAACAGAGATAAACACAATCGCAATTCACGCATGGTGGCGGCCGATCGAAGAATTTGCCGTGCCCAATCGCAACGGAGGTCGGAGAGACTGGATCGGTGAACGCAGTGGGCCGCATCAACAGCGCAGGAATCGTAGGGAGTTACAAGGAAGGAAGATGGAAAAGGGAGCACGGCAGGACTCACTTCTTGAACATGGCCCACGGAAACAACACAAACAAAAAACGGGCGCCTGAGAAGTCATAATGGGCCGACACACACACACAAAAAAAAAAGAGAGCACAAAATACCCAACTGCAACACGAATATTAACAAAAGTAGTTCATTAACTCATGCTCTCGTGCGGATTAGAGTTTTATTAGTAGATATAGATTTAATCCTTAGTAATATTATATGTGATTATTTTTAATTTATCTTTCGTAATGGCGTTGCGGATGCACATGCAAGTTTAGAAATTATTTTATAATGGCATGGTGAGTAATTTGTATGCAAATTTAGGAGATTATTTAATCCATATTTTATAATAGCATGGGGTGTAATTTTTATACAAATTTAGGCGGTTATTTTAATTCAGACTTTGTAATGGCATGGTTGGTGGGTAATTTTTGTATAAATTTACAGGGTTATTTTATTTTATTTTTCATAATGGCATGGTGGGTAATTTTTATATAAATTTAGGGGGGTTATTTTATTTCATCTTTCATAATGGCATGGGGGTAATTTTTTAGAAAACGTAATAGATCTAATAGCTATTATTATTAGAGTTATATGATGCACGCAAGATGTTTCTGAGTTTTTGATAATTTTTAGGATTTATTTTTTTCCTAATGCATTTAGTGAGGATTAATGTAGAGGCTCTAAAAAAATCTCAAATTAGTAATATTAAGATTTGAGCCATAGAAAACTGGATGATAACAAACTCAATAGTCATCTAGGTGATACAGAGAAATTCCATTTTTCTAAATTGAAGATAAGATATATATTATAGAGATGTTCTAGCTTCACAAAGGAAAATATTCTATTTTCATAGAAAATATTTTTAATTCATAATATAATATTTTATCTTTATAAGAAAAATATTCAGAATCCACGAATAAAAATATTCGGTCTTAAAAAATATATTCTAACTTTAGAAATGAAATATTCTAGTTTTGCATTTCGAATTTTCCTAACTCGGATACAAAACACAGTGCAAAGTAAATAAAAAATTTGAAAATAAAAATACTAAATAAAATAAAAGACTCTCAAAATAAAATAGGAAAAAGAAAAAAAATGGCGACCTGTTGCTTGTTTTAATGCGATGACCGATCACACAAATCACTGCGGATTAATACAAATACGGGGCGGATGATGTGGGGGAGACTAATTGACGAGCGCTCGCGCGGGGAAAAACGAGCGAGCGATGGTCCCCGCGCCCCCACTTAGGGGTGAAAACGGGACGGATACGGACGGATAGTGGGTCATCCCGTATCCTACCCTAATATATTTTAATCGGATAACGGATGGATACGGATAGTTAAAAACGAAACGGATACGGATACGGGAACTGGATATTTATTCGGACGAATAGCGGACGGATACGGATATTAATAGACCGGATACCGGAAACTTGTCGGATAGTTCAAGTAAGTTCAAATCACAATACAACAATAAGTTTAGATCATACCCAACACAATAGTTCAAATATAAAGACAAGGTTCAAATCACATAATAGTCTAATACAACACAAGATAGTTCAAATAAATCCAAATCACATAATAGTCCAATACAACACCAAAATAGTTTTCAAATAACATAAGATAAGTGTAAGCAATCCATGCTTCCTTGAAGATCTCAAGTTACAACATCATCGTCCAAGTCCAAGCCAGCCATATCTTCACTTATGAAACCGCGACTTATGTTTAAGTACGGAGGGAGTATAATAGATCGACACAAGTGACCTTGTGAGTGTATAACATGTAATGATATTTTATATTGTATATATAACACGTTGACAATAGTTTATACACACGTTATTAACATAATTTACATGATAAATAACTTACTCTATACTAATACATGATTTTCTAAAACTGAATAAATATCAAAAGCTAAAAAATTGCGGAGTTAGTGCCAGACATGCGCCATCTTTTGTTACCTCGAAATAGATATAGATACTATTTATAATATTTCATCACCAAGATGGCTTCAAACAAAAGAGTAATAAATTACAAAGTTGTAGATCTCGTCAAGCACTACAATTTTCATATAAATTTTATTATAATACGAGTTCATATGCGAAAGTTATGATTTTTCTAAGAATCAAATGCACAGAAAAAAGAAAAACGGGTACCCGAACCCCGGGTACCCGTATCCGACCGTATTTTCCGGGTAGTATCCGGGTAGTGCTCGCTCCGTATCCGTCCCGTATCCGATAACTTTTTATCCGGGTAATACCCGTATCCGTCCGGAATGAAATATTACCCGTATCCGTATCCGAAAAATCGTCCCGTTTTAGTATCCGTATCCGATACCCGACTCGGGTACCCGTCCCGTTTTCACCCCCCACTTGCGCGCCAACAGCCCCGCATCCCACTGGTTCCGTTCCCGCACCCTGTACACCTTGCTTTTTTTTTTTAATCTTGGGTCAGCATTTGCTTGGGACCCACGTCCATGTCTCCAGCTGCCGTTTTTTCTTGGGAGCCGCACGCGTGAAGACCTGTTCACTTTTTCTCTTTCCGAGCGATGCTGTCTTGGTGCCCCATGTGGACCTTTATTTTTATTTTTTATTCATGATAAGTTATGGTTGTATAAAAATATTCGTGATAAATTTATTATTATATAAAGTTATCGTGATAAGTTATGATTGCATAAAATATTCGTGATAAAATTATGCTTATATAAAATTATCGTGATAAGTTATATTCTTACGTAAAGTTATCGTGATAAAATTATGGTTGCGTAAAAGTTATCCTAATAAGTTGTTCCATAAAGTTATCGTAAAAAAAGAAAGAAAAACGAGAAAAAACAAAAAAAATATTGTTGCATAAAATATTCGTGATAAAGTTATGCTTACGTAGCGTTATCGTGATAAGTTATGGTTGCATGAAATATTTGTGATAAAATTATAGTTACATAAAATTATCGTGATAAGTTATGGTTGTATAAAATATATTTATGATAAGTTATGGTGATAAATTATGGTTGCGTAAAGTTATCCTGATAAGTTATGTTTATATAAAGTTAACGTGATAAATTATGATTGCGTAAAGTTATCCTGATAATAAGTTATGTTTTCATAAAGTTATTGTAAAAAAAAAGAAAAAAATGTTTCTATAAAAATTGAAATGAAAAGATAATGGAAAAAGCTAAAAAAAAATAAAGAAAAAACTCACCTGGGTGCCCAACGCCGCGCGCCTCACCGAAACGCACGGAGGGAATCGCTCGCTCGCTCGCTCGGAGGGATAGCCAGGAAGTCCGGCGGATGACACGTCCACCTAGACTAATCGTCATGGGCTTTTGACTCAGAAAATTGGGCCGAACCTGCTGACTATCCCCAACACGTTCAAGAATCAAACATTCAAACCCAACAACAAGCTTATTCTTTGCTCTGTACTGAAAGCATATATCCACACAGCAATGACAGCCAGCCTGACAGGGCCTGAGGCCTGTCTGTATGTCTATGAAATAAAACACACGGTAACAAGGGCTCAGCGACCGTTCGTGCACGGCGGCAGCGGCGTCCCACACAGGCACTTGTTGTGCTCGTACGCCGCCGCCTTGAACTGCACCATATGGCCGCCGGTAGGTATCTCCCCGCAGAGCTGGTTGTAGCTGAGGTCCAGCACGGCCACCCTGGTGTCCCGCAGCGACACCGGCACGCCGCCGTAGATCCGGTTGTGGCTCAGGTTCAGGAACGACAGCTGCATGGGCATCTCGACGCCGGTGAGGTTGAACCGGAAGCTGTTCCCGGACAGGTCGATGGCGCCGGTCACCGTCTTGCGGCGGCCGAACAGGAACGACGGGTCGCCGGTGAGCCTGTTGTTGGCCACCGTGAACTCCATCACGTGCCGCTCCAGCGCGTACGTCCATGGGATGGTCCCCGACAGCCGGTTGCCGTCCAGCATCAGGCCCAGCGGCCGGTCGGGCGTGCCGCCGTGCACCAGCAGCGGCGGGATGGCGCCGACGAGGTCGTTGAACCTCGCGTCGAAGAAGGTGAAGTAGGGCAGCCGCCGCAGCGTGCCGGGGATCCGGCCGCTCAGCTTGCTGTGGAGGAAGCTGACGGAGGTGAGGTTGGTGCGGGACAGCGACGCCGGGATGGGGCCCGACACGGAGGTGACCATGAGGTTGAAGATGGAGAGGTGCCGCAGGTTGCTGAAGGAGTCCGGGATGGGGCCGTGCAGGCCCGGCATGTTGGTGATGCTGAGCGTCTGCAGCTGGTCGAGCTCGCCGATCGCCGGAGGGAGCGTGGACGTGATGTTGAGGCCCGAGAGGAAGAGCTCGGTCACGCGGCCCTGCTCGTTGCAGAACGCCGGCGAGCCGCAGGCCGTGCCGCCGGGACGCCAGCCGGCCATCACGTCCGGGTTGCCAAACTGCGCCCTGATTTTGATGAGCGCCGGGAGGTCTTGGTTGGATTGGGACTGCTGAGAGAGCGACATGGTCAGCAGTTGGGAAGACAGTACGAGGAGGAGAACTGTGACTGTGAGCCTGGCCATGGCAATGTGTCGTGCAGTTGGCACTGGTGCAAGCTTGTTTTTGAGACTTCGTCGAGGTGTGTAGTCAGGTGTGCATGACGATGCATCCATGGATATGTAGGCGATTTGGTCAACTTGGGATGAAGTTGACAATCATGTGTGATCTTGAAGCTAGGCTAGGTGGCCAAAGTTGGGGTTTGATGCAAGGAAGAGGAACGTGCATATAGTTTCTTTAGATACACTCGTGCCGCGACGACTTATCCTCAACCTTGTCCCATTCGAGAGCGGAGATCTTGTAACGCGAAGGCTGCGAGCTGCAGGGCCGAGCAAGCAAATTAAACTAAACGACCTTTGCATTTTCTCGGCAAAACAGTATAATTCACCGGCGGTTTCCATACTTGTCCTGCTGCGTTTGGTTTAAGCTCCGGCCGCATTATTCACTGCAGGAATCCGAAACACTTTCGACGGTTAAATTTATTTTCCGCGACCACTGCTAGCTGCCGAAAATAGGCAGGGCCACTATTTTCGGCGGTTGGCCCAGACCGCCGAAAATAGGGTCGCTATTTTCGGCGGCTCTGCTAGTGTGTTTAGCCCCACTCCCCCCGGCTAACCCCGACACAGACCCACGAATCACACACATACCGCACTGCCGCAGCGGCACCGCCGCCCACCTACCGCCCCTCCCCTGCGCGCGCCGCCGCCGTAGCCCTCCTGCCGGCCCTCCCCCGCACACGTCGCCCGCCTGCCGCCTGCCCAAGCCGGCGCCTCTCCCTGGCGCGCTCGTCCCCAGCACCCTACCCCGGTACGGCCCTTCCCGGCGCGCTCCTCCCTCGGGCGGAGCCCCTCCCTGGCACGCCCGGACCGACACTGTACCAAATGCAGGGGCAGACCTTTGTCATGCCAGAAGTTGACAGCCACCAGCACCGCCACAGTGTGGAATGTTTGTTCAGATTCCTTCTCCAGCAGCTCAGGTAAAAGTTGCTTCAACTACAGCTAAATCTAAGTGATTGTACCCTTTTCAACTTCAACCAACATTGTAAAACTATAGCTTAACTTAGTTTATTATAGGGATCGGGAGTCCATGCATCCAATCTTTACCAAACTCCTCCGCTAGGATTAAGACACGGAGATGAGGTTCATTTCATCACTTGTGCCATTAAGCTATACCAATTGTGTCCATGTGTTGTAACATATATAAAATTTAGGTTAATTGTGTCATTTGTTCTCTTTGCCAGCAATCTAGACAGCACACTGACTTTGTAAACAATCTCTTCGCCTCTGGAGATAGCGGCCACAACTTCAACGAACCAGATGCCAGTGTGAGTTGAATAACTCGTTTGGAATGCACTTGTGTATTCACTTGTGAGTGAGAATTGGACTTGTGTTTGGAGTTCGAGAATTGGACTTGTGTTTGGACTTTGTGTATGGATTTTAGGACTTGTATGGTTGTATGGATTTAAGGATATATATCTTTGTGTGCATGGTTATGAATTATTGTTAATGATGTGTCATTGTTGAAATATATGATATATGTGTGTTTTGTATACAATGTTAAAATCTAGGAAAAAATAGAATTTTGGGCCAATTTTGGCACCTGGAAACTGTAATTCTCGGAAAGCCGCCGAAAATATGCCAATTAATTTTCAGCGGTTTTTCTATAGCCTCCGAAAATAGACCAATTAATTTTTGGTGGTTTTTCTGTAGCCGCCGAAAATAAGCCATCTCCGGCTAATTTTCGGTGGCCACCGCAGCCGCCGAAAATATGGCTTATTTTCGGCGACACGCTTTCGGCTGACAAAAAACGCTGAAAATAACTATTTTCGGTGGTATACGGCTTATTTTCGGCGGTTTTTGGCCACCGAAAATGGCATGGATTCCTGTAGTGGTTTGGCTACAAGATCAATGGTTAATGGATGTACTTAGCTGTAAAAGAAAGAAAGAAAAAAAGAATAAAAGAAGATTAAGGCAACTGTAAAAGCCAACGAAGATGTAGCAGTCATGACTTTCTAGGCCTCCGCTCGTTGGGCCAGGTTTCTACGTCTCGGTGTGGGTTGGAACCTTCCCGACACAGCAGGCATCCCACGTCTCGCTGCAAAAAGCCCCCGAAACGAGCACCCTGTAGAAAGTACAAGGCCTTTTTGGTTCGTAGAAAAAATGGAGGAAAACATAGGATTGGAAATCCCAGGAATTGCTACTATTCATGCCTTTGGTTCATAGGAATGGAGCATAGGAATAGCGTAGAAAGTTTTCTTTTGCTTGCCATTTTGTAGAAAAATTGTAGGAAACTTAACATCCACTCATACCTCTTTTTTCTTGCTTTGATGCGTAGGATCGAGGTAAAGCTTTGCGTTCATTATTTCCTATGCCATTGCTAGCAACCATCCATGAGTAATCTAGGGTAATTAAAACTAATGTAATCAAAACTTACATGAATTTCTTGTGCCATTCCTGCAACTCATCCAAAGGGTTGTCTATACAACTTTGCTTTGTTTTTCTATCATCTGTTTTCTATATGCATTCCTATCATATTTCTGTATTTTTTTTATTCTTGTGTTTTTTCAATCCTACGTTCCAAAAGAGGTCTAAGTATGCGAAGCACCGAGGTAAAGTCAGTTTTGAAATTAGATGCACAACTGCTACCGGGTGCTCATTTCTGAAGATTTTCCCATTTCTTTTTTCCCAGATGTTCCAACAAAGAAGAATGGTTACTTCCATGAAGAAAGACACCCAAGCTGAGTCTCTAAGAGTTCAAGGACATCAAAAGATTCGGTCAGAGTCCACCGAAGGTTTTTCATTCCAGCAGGCTTGAGCAAAGAAACACCCTAAGAAAACATGATGCAGAATTTATTCTTCATTCATATCACAGAGAACGACATGAGTAACAAAAAATCACCTTATGTTTCTTCTCACAGGAGCTTTTCCATATCCAATTAAATGTTGGATGTGTCTCTCTATGTGGCCTACATTAAAAATATATTAATACAGATAAAAATTTAAAATTTCATAAAAGAGAAAAGACCCAATCACCTATCTACTATATTAATAAGAGATTACTAAAAAAGGCATATACACATATCGCTTAAGAGTTAAATTAAACATCTAATGCATTTAGATATCTAGGTCCAAATAACCTTAAATTAACACAAAAGGCATAGCGTTTCACTCATAGTCACTAAATATCATAATAAATGAAGACACATGCTAACTAAATAATTAATCTAAAGTTTAAAAGAACAATAACCCATTAGTCGCTCAATATATATATGGACTAGCATTATTGGCTTAGTACTTTGATTCTACTGAAACGCTATTACGACACACTATAGCAACCCGCTATGTCAGATAGTGACCGCTAAATGTTAGCCCACTATTCCGATACCACTGCACTGTATATAGGGGCCTCTACTGTGTTGTATCGTATGCAGTGGCGAAAGGCTCAGTGTGGCGAGGTGTGGTGCTCACCAAGTCGCCATACCTTAATTTTGCTACAAGAAGGTCCAGGTAATCCTCTGTTGGTGTCTCCATGCCAACCGCCATGAATTTTCTTGTAAGATACAAGCAGGAGAGATGGAGGGAGAAGAAAGAGGCGCCAAGCCGTGATGCAAACCGTTATCAGGCTATTTGTTTGGGTGTGCCGCTATATGATGGCCTAAGATGGCAGCACATGACCAACGTCACAGGCTTCCACCGTGTCCTCCATTGGGCACGAAGCCCTGACCCTGACGAAGAACTTTGTTTTTCTTGTTTTTTGTGAATAAAAGGTGGTGTGAATAATTGCATATTTGAGGAGCTTTTAGTCTCACACATTGTATAGTAAAATTATTCGTCCTGCGCCACGGACCAGCCTATGCTATGGCGGCCGCTATAATGCCATTTGGTACTATCTCTATTTTGCTGGCTAATTTATTTTTGAACTAAGGAACATAAATAAAATATATAAAGAACCAAGGGATTATTATGTTATTGGAACAGCATGCCATCGCAGCACAAAAAACATGTCTGCTATTTTTCTCCAGCATCTCGCTCCCATCCCTGTCCCAGGAAGCTTGCGACGTCACTGATGACACGAGCCAAACCAAGCGATGCAAGTCCTTACGTCATGAGGACAACTTGCAACCGTATCGACCGTTCAAACTATTCTTTGGATTGTTGTGCGTGTTTGGAAAATGACCTGGAGTGGACTACTGCATGCATCTGTTCTTTGAGGAGAACAGTGAAATCTATGGATCAATATGTAGCTAACCAGTGTTGGTTGAGTGGTAGAAAATGTACATAGGTAAAGCCCTAAACCCTGTGAGAGCTACGGAAACATGCAGCAGGAGAGGTGGTGGAGTAGTATCAAGCCAATATGGTCATATGGATCGCCGTTCCGAACATCCGATCGAGTTTATTAAAAGCCAGTGGCAACTAATTTGATGAACCTGTGAACTTGTATAATGTAGGCTGTTCTGTGATCCTGAATGTTCTCGCTGAACCAATCGAGGTAAAATTGGAGCTGGGGCAGGACGTTTCAGGCGTGTCCTAGCTCGTTTTCTGCATACCAGGTCATCCCCATTTTTGGCTTGGTCAGTAACTCAGCTAAACATTGCCTACGACTAGTAGTACGACCATAATGTTTCTTCTTCGTCTCCTCATTTGTCTGTGTCAGTCACCCTTCCATGGCCTCATGGATCAGTGCTAAGCTAAGTCATCCACATTAGACAGCCGATGTCGTGTATGCATACGCAGTGCATGGCCGCGCTGGACCTCCATATATAGCGCGAAGAGCTCACCAGCTTGCCACAGCAAGCCCTTTCTCAGACAGGCATCTAGCATCGGCCATCCGATCCACTCGCTTCATCCAGCTCAACTCGAGTCTAGCCACAAGAAAAATGGAGAGTGCCACCAAGCCACCTCACTTCCTTCTCTTCCCATGGACAGGGACCATCAGCCACATCATCCCCATGACCGACCTGGGCTGCCTCCTCGCCTCGCACGGCGCGGACGTCACCATCATCACGACGCCCGTCAACGCAGCGGTCGCACAGGGCCGCGTCGACTGCGCCCCAGCGCCACACCGCGCCGCGATCACGGTCACCGCCATCCCGTTCCCGGCCGCCGACGCCGGCCTGCCCGAGGGCTGCGAGAGGATGGACCTCCTCCGGTCTCAGCCCGAAATCCCCCGCTTCTTCGTCGCCAACAAGGGGTTCGGCGAGGCGGTGGCGCGGCACTGCCTCGGCCACGATGCGCCGCGCCGCCCCAGCTGCGTCATCTCCGGGATGTGCCAGACGTGGGCGCTGGGCGTGGCGCGCGACCTCGGCGTCCCCTGCTACGTCTTCCACGGCTTCGGCGCGTTCGCGCTGCTGTGCATAGAGTACCTGTTCGAGCACCGCCCGCACGAGGCCGCCGCGTCGCCCGACGAGCCCTTCGATGTGCCGGCACTGCCACCGTTCCGGTGCAGGCTGACGCGGAGGCAGCTGCCGCCGCACTTCCTGCCGCCGACCTCCGTCGGCGGCAAGGCGCTGCAGGGCATCCGGGAGTTCGACGTCGCCGCGGACGGCTTCGTGGTGAACACCTTCGAGGAGCTGGAGCGCGGCTCGGCGGCGAGGCTCGCGCAGGCGGCGGGCAAGAAGGTGGTCGCCGTCGGGTCCGTCGCGCTGTGCCGCGCGCCGAGCCTCGACCCCCAGTCCATGCCGGGCGACGCGAGCCGGTGCATGGCGTGGCTGGAGGGCAAGAAGCCCAGGTCCGTGGTGTACGTGAGCTTCGGCAGCGGCGGGCGGTTGCCGCCCGCGCAGCTCATGCAGCTCGGCATGGCTCTCGTCTCGTGCTCGGCGCATGTTCTCTGGGTCATCAAGAGCGCCGACGCCCTGCCCGACGACGTCAAGGAGTGGCTGCGGGAGAACACCGACGCCGACGGCGTCCCGGGCAGCAAGTGCCTGGTGGTGCGTGGGTGGGCGCCCCAGGTGGCCATTCTGGACCATCCAGCCGTCGGCGGCTTCATGACGCACTGCGGATGGGGCTCTACTCTGGAGGCCGTCGCCGCCGGCGTGCCGATGGCGACCTGGCCCTTTTTCGTCGACCAATTCATGAACGAGCAGCTCATCGTCGACGTGCTTGGAATTGGGGTGTCCGTCGGTGTGACGAAGCCTGTAGAGACTGCCTTGACCGCTAGCGACGCTGGTGGCAGCGAAGTGGAGGCCGAGGTGGGGATGGAGAAGGTGAAGAAAGCATTGGAGATGCTCATGGATCAAGGGCCCCAAGGGGAGGAGAGGTGGAAGAAGGCTCAGGAGCTCAAACTGAAGGCGAAGGGTGCTTTGGACAAGGGAGGATCCTCCTACATCAATTTGGAGAATTTGATCCAATCTTTTGCTTGAAGCTCGACAGTCCAGTTTGGAGTCACGGCACACGTGCCGGTCTTACTGTGAGTGGAATAGTATGGTGATTCAATTATTTAGAGTTATTATTTGTTTTGTCGAATAAAAAGTTGTTGTATCTTGGAACTCTTGCACGGGCTATAGAATGTGATTTGTAACTCAAAGCTAGCTTTTTTTTTTTCATTTCCATCTATATAAAAATGCCAGTAGTTTCAATTCCATGAGAGATATGATTGACTGGTAGTCGTGGATCTTCTCGTAGGCATGAACGAACATCATGTCGCTGTACAAGCCATGCAAGGAGGTGTTCCCTGCACTGCATTTATACTGAGGAGTCGCAGGAATACGTGGTTGTGCTTCACCAGGTACGGCGCCGGATCGATACGGTCGTGGCCACGGGCGACCATGGCGTGCGACGCGTAGGTCGAGATGTGAGCACGTGGAGTCCATTTGACAAGGATGTCTGCACTTTCTGTGGGTGTTCAGAGGGATAGTTGAGTTTAGTCTTTTTATAGTCGTCCGCTGAGGTATTTTGGCCCGGTTTATCTTTAAAAAAAACTGGACCACTCTTTCTTTCTTAATACTATTACTAGTGTACGTGCAACATGCACGTGTTGTGAGATAATCAAGCAGACAATAAAAAGAAAAATAAAATTAAAAGAAAAAAGCCATGATTGATTAGCGTCATTCTTTTTTTATTAAAACTAAGAGAAGAAAAGTAACAGGTGGATATGGGTATAAAATGAGGTGAGAAATAAAGAGAAAAAGTGGATAAAACATTTTGCATCTATAGGTTTTGGGCCTTTCCATCCTTTTCTAATCTTTTCCAAACTGCGCAGTAGGATCAGCGTGAGGAGTATACCTATGCTTTTGTAGGTAAAAAAGATTTTTAGAAAACTCGTTCTTTTATAGTGTAGATTTCACCTATTTTCAATCTTTTTCAAACTACACAGTGGGGTCAGCGTAAGGGGTATACCTATGCCTGTGTAGATAAAAAAGATTTTTAGAAAACTCGTCCTTTTACAGCGTAGATATAACTACTACAACAAACCTTTCGCTGCCCTTTCAAAACAAATCTGCCATGCATAACCCCTAAGATTTTATGCATTGGATACATCACCTTTCTCAACTTTAAAATTGGTTTTCTAACACCTTAAACTTTGCGAAACCGGACAAATCACCCCAAATAGTTTGGGATGTTAGAATTAGTCATCCTGTGTAACGTTAAGTGGATAATCATTGTACAACGTCTCTGTAACGGCACCACTTCTTGCGTGAAGTCTGGTGACCGATTCTATCGCGTAATGGCGTGAGTTCAGGGGAGCTGGGCATGTCCGGGATTCCCTCGTTCAGTTGTAACAACCCGTGGCTATACCACTGATATAAATAGACACCACGATCCAATCAGGATCGGTGAGTTCGGCAATTATCTTTACATGGTACCAAGAGCCGAGATCCAATCTACGCTCCGCTAAACACACCCAGACCAATCACTGCAGCGCAAGCCATGTCGACCAACTCCACAGGAAGCTCAGGACCCGCCGGCGTCATCTCCGTCCCGGCCTTCAGTCAGATGGTCACCGTCAAGCTCACCGGTGAGAACTTCCTGCTGTGGACAATGCAGCTCTTCCCCTACCTAAGAAGCCAGAAGCTCATGGGGTACATCGACGGCACCTACGAATGACCGCCGCCCACCATCACAGAAGGTGAAGGCGACGATGCGCACCAGGTTGTGAACCCGGTGTTTGAACAATGGTACCAGCAAGATCAGCTGGTCATGAGCGCCATGCTCTCATCCCTCGGCGAGACAGTGCTTGCACAAGTCGTCGGATGCACCAGTGCAGGAGAGGTGTGGCGCGTCATCGAGCAAACCTTCGCCACTGCATCCCGCGCTCAAGTTATGCAGATCCGGATGCAGCTGTCAACAATCCAGAAGAAGGAGCTCACCATCGCCGAATACTACCTCAAGGTGAAGGGGCTTGCCGACACCCTGGCCGTGATCGGCAAGCCACTTGAAAACGACGAGGTCATCGCCTACATCCTCCAGAGGCTGCCATCGGAGTATGATCCCATCGTCACCAGCATCACCACGCGCACCGACATCAACACGCCGAGCGACGCCCTTGCGCACCTCCTCAGCTATGAGCTGAGGGTGGAGCACAACAACAGCAACGGCGGAGTCCAGGCGAACCAAGCGAACCGCACAGGTGGCACAAACACCAGCAGTGGCGGTGGCGGTGGCCGTGGCCGTGGTCGCGGCCGTGGCAACGGCGGCGGCCGCGGTAATGGAGGACGCAGCAACGGCAGAGGCAGTCAAGGCTACTCTGGCCAGGGGCAGAAGCAGCCCTGCCAGATCTGTTGGCGCACCAACCACGATGCCTCAAGGTGCTACCACCGCTTCGATCAAAACTTCGTCGCCACCGATGCTAAGGTCGCTGCAGCAGCCACTGCCAACAACAGCTACGCCATCGACTCAAACTGGTATGCAGACACTGGCGCCACAGATCACATCACACATGATCTTGAGCGTCTGTCCACCAGGGAGCGCTACACCGGCAACGACCGTGTCCAGGTCGCCAATGGTGCAGGTTTGAACATTGCTCACATTGGGAATTCATCTATTTCTACTGCTCATCGTCAGTTAAATCTGAAACAAATTCTTCATGTTCCAAAAATAAACAGACATCTCCTGTCCATACACAAATTAGTATCTGACAACAATGTGTATGCTGAATTTCACCCAAACTGTTTTCTTGTTAAGGACCAAGCAACGAAGAGCACTCTACTTAAGGTTGCCTGCGAAGATGGACTCTACTTCATTTCCAATAAACCTTGCAGCAAGGCCAACCTGTCTGTCAGAGCCACATCTGAACTCTGGCATCGACGGCTAGGCCATCCTTCAACTGCTGTCGTTCATCAGATTCTAGTAGACAATAACCTTGCTGTAACTCAGAATAAAGAGTCTAGTGTTTGTGATGCATGTCAACAAGCAAAAGCTCATCAGTTACCCTTTCAACCTTCCTTTCATGTTTCATCTAGACCTCTTGAGTTGGTTCACACTGATGTTTGGGGACCAGCCAAGATCTCTGTAAATGGCTACAAATATTATGTAAGCTTTGTTGATGATTACAGCAGGTTCACTTGGATCTACTTTCTTAAACACAAATCTCAAGTTGAGTCCATCTTCCCACAGTTTCAGTCCCATGTTGAGAGACTACTTGGCAAGAAAATTCTAGCTGTGCAGTCAGATTGGGGGGGAGAATATCATCATTTACACAAATATTTCAATCGTTTAGGGATTACACATCGTATATCTAGTCCTCATACACATCAGCAAAATGGGCTAGTAGAACGAAAACATCGACATCTTGTAGAGACAGGAATATCTCTCCTTGCACACTCTCTTCTTCCTCTTAGATTTTGGGATGAGGCCTTCCACACAGCCTGCTACCTCATCAACAGGATGCCCAGCAAAACCATTGGGGGAGATACACCTCTAACTAAACTACTTGGAGTTAAACCTGATTATAAATTCCTTAAGGCCTTTGGTTGTGCGTGTTGGCCAAACCTGAGAGCCTATAACTCCACGAAGCTTAGCTTTAGATCAAGGCAGTGTGTCTTCATTGGATACAGTGCCAGTCACAAGGGCTACAAATGTTTGGATCGCCAAACAGGGAGAGTTTATATCTCTAGAGATGTAACCTTTGATGAGAATGTTTTCCCCTTCCAATCAGCCACCGAACGATCCAAACCAGTTACACAAATTGGCTCTCAGCCCATTGTTCTTCCTACTGTCATCAACCTGAACCAGTACACTGAATCCTCCTTGATTGACACTCAACCTACTCCAACAAATACACCCACTGTCTCAAACACAAACTCACTGAGCAGTCCAGAAATAGGTGTTTTGCCTACTGACAATGTTCCAACTAATATGGTTGATGCTCTAGCTGGTGAACAACACCCTGAGCCTGCAGGTCCTGTTACAGTTTCAGAACATCAAAACACTGAAGAAGTAGTACAATCAGAGTCAGTCTCTGGTACTGCACAGGAGGGTGCACAGGAGGGAAATTTCTCTCAACCTAGTCACCATATGCGCACAAGGTTGAAGGATAACATTATTAAACCAAAAGAGTTCAAGGACGGAACAATGAGATACACAAGAGCTGCAGTAGTACATCCAGTCACAGTTCCTGCAGAGCCAAAGTCACACCTGGAGGCACTGAAATTTGATCAGTGGAGAGAAGCTATGGATGCAGAGTTTCATGCTCTCTTGAAGAATCAGACTTGGACCCTGGTCCCTCCACAGAAAGGAATTAACCTCATCGACTGTCGGTGGATCTTCAAAGTGAAGAAGAAAGCAGATGGCTCAGTGGAGAGATACAAGGCTAGATTGGTTGCAAAGGGATTCAAACAAAGATTTGGAATTGATTATGCTGACACATACAGTCCAGTAGTAAAACCTACTACAATCAGAGTCATACTCTCTCTAGCTGTCTCTAATGGTTGGAACATGAGGCAAATAGACATACAAAATGCTTTTCTGCATGGTGTGCTGAAAGAGGAAGTGTACATGACACAACCACTAGGTTATGAAAACAGCAAAGTTCCTAAAAACTATGTGTGCAAACTCAACAAGGCTCTTTATGGTTTGAAGCAGGCACCTAGAGCATGGCACTCTCGGTTGACTGACAAGCTGCAAAATTTGGGGTTTGCTGCCTCTCAAGCAGATGCTTCCCTATTCATCCTAAAGCAAAGAAATATCACAATGTATGTCCTGATCTATGTGGATGACATCATCATTGTAAGTTCATCAGTGAGTGCAACCAACAGACTTGTTCAAGAACTGACTGAAGATTTTGCAGTCAAGGATTTGGGAAATCTTGAATATTTTCTGGGAATTGAAGTTGTACCAACTAGATATGGTCTAGTACTATCCCAGAAAAGGTATGCTCATGAACTGCTACAGAGAGCAAAAATGGACAAGTGTAAACCCATTTCAACTCCTATGGCTGCGAGTGAGAAACTGTCAAGGGAACAAGGTACTGCATTGACTGATGATGCTCAATTCCAATACAGGAGTATTGTTGGAGGTTTGCAATATCTGACAATCACAAGACCCGATTTATCTTTTGTGGTTAACAAGGTTTGTCAATTCATTCACAACCCAACTGATGCACATTGGGCAGCAGTCAAAAGAATATTGCGTTACATTAAAGGCACACTTGATCAAGGACTGAAAGTTCAGAAATCTGCTAATAGCACACTGACTGCCTTCTCAGATGCTGACTGGGCAGGGTGCCCAGATGATCGGCGATCAACTAGTGGCTTTGCTGTCATGCTTGGATCGAATCTAGTCTCATGGAGTTCAAGAAAACAAGCAACTGTATCCAGATCAAGCACCGAAGCTGAATACAAAGCAATAGCAAATGTTACAGCTGAAATAATTTGGTTACAGACACTTTTGAAGGAACTGGGAATCTATCAAACAGAAGCACCCATCCTATGGAGTGACAATCTTGGAGCAGTTTATCTCACATCAAACCCAGTTTTTCATGCCAGAACAAAACACATCGAAGTGGACTTCCATTTTGTCAGAGAACAAGTGGCTCGGAAAGCGCTGAAAGTTCGCTTCATTTCTTCAAAGGATCAGCTTGCAGATATATTCACCAAGGCATTACCAAAGGCTCCGTTCACAGGTATATGTCGCAATCTACACCTTGTCAGACGAGGTTGTGATTGAGGGGGACTGTTAGAATTAGTCATCCTGTGTAACGTTAAGTGGATAATCATTGTACAACGTCTCTGTAACGGCACCACTTCCTGCGTGAAGTCTGGTGACCGATTCTATCGCGTAATGGCGTGAGTTCAGGGGAGCTGGGCATGTCCGGGATTCCCTCGTTCAGTTGTAACAACCCGTGGCTATACCACTGATATAAATAGACACCACGATCCAATCAGGATCGGTGAGTTCGGCAATTATCTTTACATGGGAGGGGCACGCTGTCTGGCGACTGTGGCTGCAGTGGAGCACTCGCACGCGTGCTGGCATGCTCGAAGGCGACGGTTCCCTTGCCCGCACGCTTGGCCCGAGTAGAGGCGACCTGCGCACGTTATTAGATATAGGGAGGGGAGAGAAGAGATGGAGGGCTAACAGGTGGGCGCCACACCACGTGTACATTGACCACGTGTACACTGAGGTGGCACTGACGTGTGCACCACGGTGGCAAAACCACCTTAGGGTGATTTGTCCGGTTTCGTAAAGTTTGAAGTGTTAGAAAAAGCTAAGGGGATGATGTATCCGATCCATCAAACTTTAAGAGGTCACTTAGACTTTTTCCTTTACTATTTGATTTTCAAAATCTCATTTCATTTTAATCACCGTCAGACGTTGATCCAACCGTTCAGAAATCCGTGTGTCATGTGATCTCGAAACAACTTTTTTTTTTTTTTTGCAGATAAAAAATCGTGTGTTTCTTCTTGAAAAACAACGAGCTGAAACTTCAAAAGGCAGTCGACAGCATGCTAGACAGACTCTAATCGATGTGCCGTTGGGTAATCATACCCAAATCCATACCAACGCACGTAGGGTAGGAATACAAACCGAAGTTGTGCTTCACCAGGTACGGCGCCGGCCGCCGGATGGGTACGGCCGTGGCCGCGATCATGGCGTGCGACGCGTAGGTCGCCCTGTGCCCACCGCAGCACCAAAGCCCAGCGTGGGACTCCAGCTACGGCCCTCCCAAACGATGAACCGAGGCCGGAGGCCCTGCCGTGGGAGCTCGGACACACCATGGAAGGCCACGCCCGGCGGCGATCGAGTCGTGTGGCAAACCTCGTCCTCCAGGCCCGTCTTCCAGTAACGCACCGGCGACGCGGCCCACGCTGATTTAGAACACGCCGAACTGGTGTGGACGAGGCAGAGAAATCCCAGCCACCGGAGTGGGGATGGCCATGACCTCCGTGGCGTATAGTTGCTGTGCAGAACAGCGCCGATGCCCTGGAGTAGAACAACTGAATAAAGCCAGGTAGTCAATGTCCAGCCAGTCCTCATCAACGTTTACCAATACCCGGTGGGTATGGATAATTTCAGAATGGGGAAGGCTCATGCACATGCACTTATCTCATTTTTCTCAGTCTGACCATTGCCCTCTGAGTTTGAATCTCTAGAAATCTTCGGCGCCGGCCGCAAGGTCACAACTGGCAAGTGGCTGGCCTCTGCAAGGAAAAAGACGGTGGAAGAAATCAGAGATGCAGGAATTGTGTGCACAGGAAAATACAGACATGCGAGCCAACTAGAGATAAGCTAGACAATACTACTCCCTCCGTATTTAAATATAACTCGTGGTTGATTTTCTTACAATCGTTCGTCTTATTAAAAAATATAAATTATTATTTATTTGGTTGTTTTATCATTGTAGAGCTTAAGCATGATTTGCTTCATTTTATGTTTACACAAATTTTTTAAATAAGACAAATGCTTGAAGTTTTGAAAAAAAAAATCAAATGTGACTTGTATTTAAATACAGAGGGAGTATAACTAGCCTGACAGCTTTTAGAGCCAACTAGAGGTACGCTAGACAGACAAAACGATACTATCACTGCGCTTCTCTAGTAAACCCTACTGCATTTATCCCAATAACAATAAGCATACATCCTGGATAAGTGGATGGCCAATTCATTTCGCCAGCTGTTCTATAGCGACCTTTGGGCTACATTTCCAACAAGTTTTTGGCTCTACCAATTTGATTCAACGAAACCAAACTTCGTCTCACACAAAATCCTCTGCAGTTCACATCTGCTGTAGCATGTGAGCTTCGTTCTCGTTGTCTGGCATTCAATGGACTTACATATCATTCCCAAGAAAAAAGTGATGGGACCTGTTCATCCGCTGACTTCAACTCTAGACTATCCGACAAGCCATACATTCAACTCATCCCATGGAAATGTCTTGGCCCCCAACCTCCCAGGCCAAGATATTGCGCCTTGTCGCGTGATCCGAAAATTCTATCCTCCTCTGCACATAAAACTGCCATTCAGAAGAGCAACCACCAGCCAGCAATTCAATGGCGCGTTTATTCCTCCTCTTGCTACTGCTGCTACCTCCCAACTCATACACTCTAGCTCAGCACAACATTAGCTTGGGATCCACTCTGAATCCCGAGGGTCCAAACAGATCATGGCTCTCACCCTCTGGTGATTTTGCCTTTGGCTTTAATCCCATGGCAAACTCCTCGCTCTATCTACTTGCCATCTGGTTCGATCAGATCGATGAGAAAACTATTGTTTGGTACACCAATGGTGGCACAGCAGTGTCAGCTGGTTCAAGCCTGCAGTTCACCAATAATGGTACACTTTCTCTCCGAGACACCACTGGAGCTGAGGTCTGGAGCTCCCAGATTGCTGGTGGTGCTTATGCCTCCATGAATGACAATGGAAACTTTGTTGTTTATGGAGCAGATGGCTCCCAGAAGTGGCAAAGTTTTACTACACCAACAGACACCATCCTACCATCCCAAGTGCTGTCTAGTGGAACTATCCTCCATGCTAAGCTTATGGATACCGATTACTCAAATGGCCGGTTCATCCTCAGTCTTGAAACAGATGGCAACCTAACTTTTTTACACAGTGGCTGTTCCTACTGGATTCGAGTATGATGGTTATTGGTCTACTAACACAAGCGGAAACAATGGGAAGCTGGTCTATGATGCAAATGGCACAATCTACTATACCTTGGAGAATAGCATGCAGCACCCTATCACCGTCATCATGCCAGCAAAGATGGATTCGCCAGATCAGTACTACCAATGGGCAACACTCGACCCAGATGGTGTTCTTCGACAATAAACATATCCAAAAGGGGAAGCAGTAAGCAGTGGGTTGCCTATAGTGTCGACAGCAGTGCAAGAAGTGCCAACAAATATCTGCACCATTATGTATTCAGATTTTGGCAGTGGAGTGTGTGGATACAACAGCTATTGCACGTTCAACTGGAACCAGATCCAGACACAAATAGAGTGTGCTTGTCCCCCATCCTATTCATTTTTTGATCCAGAAAGGATGTACAAGGGGTGCAAGCCAGACTTTACACTGCAGAGCTGTGACTTGAGTGTGGCACAAGTACAAGAGCAGTTCCAAATGGTTCTTATGGATGACGTTGACTGGCCTCTCCATGCCTATGAGGAGTACTACCCCATGAATGAGACTACTTGCCAAAGCTTATGCTTGATGGATTGCTTCTGTGCAGCCGCAGTGTTTGATCAAACTGAACATTGCTGGAAGAAGAAACTACCTTTGTCCAACGGGAATGCAGGGAGTGATGTTCAAAGGATGGCGTTTATCAAGGTGCCAAGGAATAATTATTCACAGTCTCTACTGAGGACTGAGGTCAGAAGTAAATGGAAAACCAATAAGAAGGGTTGGATAATTGGTGGGTCAGTAATTATAGGTATCTCTGTCTTTTTGAACTTTCTCTTCATTTCAGCCCATCTTTTAAGAGGACAATTTAGGGAAGCCAGGAAAAAGAAACAGTTACAGCCATGGACCAGGGTGATAACAAGAGACTTCACTTACAGAGAGCTTGAGGAGGCAACCAATGGATTCAATGAGGAGGTGGGAAGGGGAGCTTCTGGTATAGTTTATAAGGGGCACCTATATGATGAGTTTGGCACCAGTATCGCAGTCAAGAAGATTGATAGGATCCCCAGAGAGACAGAAAAGGAGTTCACAGTGGAAGTAGAGACAATTGGGCACACACTCCACAAGAACTTAATCCAGCTTCTGGGATTTTGCTATGAAGGAACTGAAAGGCTCCTGGTGTATCCATTCATGCCCAATGGCTCTCTTACTAAGTTCCTATTTACTGGAATGAAGCCATCATGGGACCTCCGAGCTGATATTGCCCATGGGGTAGCAAAAGGGCTGCTCTACTTGCATGAGGAGTGTGGCAAGCAGATCATACACTGTGACATAAAGCCTGAAAACATCCTTCTTGATGACAACTTCATACCAAAGGTGTCAGACTTTGGCCTCGTGAAGCTGCTGGCAGCTGAACAGACACAAACTAGCACAGGAATACGGGGTACCCGAGGATACTTAGCTCCAGAGTGGTTCAAGAACGTGGGTATCTCGAGTAAAGTGGATGTGTACAGCTTTGGGATAGTCCTTCTAGAGATTGTATGCTGCAGGCGGAACGTAGACCTTAAGGCTGTCAATGAGGAGAGAGTTATATTGACATACTGGGCATACGACTGCTACCACTGTGGCCGCCTTGACTTGTTAGTTGAAGATGATGAGGAAGCAATTATAAATATGAAGATGGTGGAAAGATTTACAAAAGTGGCACTTTGGTGCATACAGGATGAACCGGCGATGCGTCCAACTATACTTAAAGTGACCAAGATGCTTGATGGAGCAGTAGAGGTTCCCCAGCCTCCTATTGACACTCCATCCTTCATATGCTCACTTCTGTCAAATGGAACTGATAAGAGCAAGTAATGGTTATTTAGTACACCTTTAATCTTTCATTGTTGTTGAAGGATGGTGGTAGTGGTTTGTGGTTGTATTACATACTTGTACTGTTCCTCTGTCTGCCATTAGGGAAGGGGCTTTCCCTTTTGTAGATTATCAGCAGGCTCTGAAGTCTGTTATATTTTTCTCCTTTCTACATGCAAGTAAGCAAGTTTCATGTGTCCTTGAAGAAAAAAGGTAGATTCTACCGCAAATTAGCACGGTTGTACATGAAGCAATTCCCAATTAATATTCGATAATCATAAACTTCTCTATTTTTTATCCCTTGCGACATTGTATAAAAGTAGGGTGGCAATGTGTCATAAAACAACTGTACACAAAGCCACACAGGAGTAGTATTCTGAAGTGGACATATCATTAAACAAGAACACGGTGTCACTGTATCCTCATAATGAAGTCAAGAAAATTTCTGAACAAGAAATCACCCACAGTCAGAGATTCAGTAAAATTGGCATATACTAAACTAGTGGATGTATGGGCGTACTAATTAGGAAGCCATGCGATATTGTCACAATGCATACAATCAGAGAAGAGGTTACTTCTCCAGTCAAGCAAAATGCGCTCACAGTCATCAAATAACAGAACAAAGTTTTTTTCCCCCCACCACGGGGTAAACCGAGTTTCATTAGTAATAGCGATGAAATTACAGAACCGCTAGCTTTTCAGACTGAATACCTATTTGAGGAAAAAAACCAGAGACATTGTTCAAGACACAAAGGCACTGAACAATACCAGAACAAAGTGAGTGGGAAGAACAGAACAGCTGCTGCTTTGCCTGTATTCAACACTGAACAGAATGCAGTAACGCAGAGTTCGGATGCAGCATCCTGCTACTTCCAGCCAGCAATATCCAAGATCCTTATTCCTACTCTTTGTTACTGAACGCAGCACGACCAGAACCAAATGAAGTGCATGTCGAATTTCTACGGTTGGTATTGGTAAGGTTTCAGAAGATTAGCAGTAGTAGCATGACAGAAGTAAAGAACACCAGAGTTACTGCTGCCGGAGCAAGAACACAAAAATGTCAGCGAACTCACCATCCAGCAATCCATGGCAGGCATCCTAGCACGGCCGAATGCACCAGCAGGCAGTCAACATCCGCCGCCAACGCTACCGCTCCATCCTCGGCACCAGCGAAGCCCCATTCCTAAGGTTGCCCATGCCCTTGCCCCCGGCCACCGCCGCCACTCCCGCGGCAACAGTGCGGCAAGCCCCAAGCCGAGTAGCTTGGCAGCTCATGCCCGGTGCGGGGAGTTTGCCGCCGCCCACCGAGGAGCCCCGCGGGTCGCCGCCTCGCCGGGACCGCGCCCGTCCACCTCGGGCTCGGAGAGGCAATGCTGTCGCCGGCCGGATTCACCTCCTTTTTTTTTTTCGTTTTTTTTTTCACCGGACCCAGGAGGCCACGAGCCCACGATCTTCGGCGCCAGCCAAAACGGGCCGTGCACTGCGCCGTTGGCCTCGAATCCCTCTCGCTGCAACCAAAAGGATGGGCCACAGATGCTTTTGAAGCCCATTTCAAATAGGACTATAGGAGCACTCGCAACGCGACAGCCCACTACCACAGATCCGTCTGGACCATGGGCAATTAACTGATCTGCGTGATGCATGCCGATTGGAGAATGGTCCTACCCGTGCGACCGTGCCGTGACAAGCGAATTACCTACTCAGAGACATGCTGTTATGAAGGTATGTACTAGTAATTCTTTTGGCCCTACAAACATATTGTTACTTGTTGATGTGAAAGTACAGGCTCTTGGAACTACTTCCTTAGTCCCAAATTATAAAAAGTTCTAGCCATTTTTTTATCCGTTCATATTTATATAAATGGTAATGAATCTAGACACATATTAAACACACATACGTGGAACGATTGATGAATTTAGTAAAGACGTAGAACATTTTATAATTTAGAACAAACTGAGTAGTATATACAAGTAAACAGAAAACAAAGTTCGTTTCGTAAACCAGAAAGCCCTGTAACAGGCGAAATGAGTGTAGCTAAGCTGTTTAGGTCCCTTGTCGTAGAACATGTTTACTAGATTCAAATCCTCGATTTAGCACACGGTGTTCGCATGATTTTAGAGGTTTTCGGTTTTGGTCTTTCAATGGTAGGCGACGTCTCCGTCGACAGCAAGACGCTTGTGGTGATTTCGCGAATCTCGAAATGCCGAACCAATCTAGTTCCACGGAGATCTTCATAGAGATATGATGTATGTACGTTCATATGGATGAGTGTACGCGTGCGTGAACGGCTGCGTCGTAATGTGTTTAAAAAAAAATTGTTTCTAACAAAACTTCGTTTCACGAACAAGAAGCCTCAAATTGTATCTAAAGCTGTTATCACCTGACTTATTTGTTTCAATTTTTGATTCAAACTCTAACCTGTTTACATTGTTGCATCTCATATACACTCCCCGTGAGTCTAAAAACAAGAAGCCCCAACCATTCAGAGTGCGCCAGCACTGCCTCCCACACCGATCAAGCAGCAAGAACCACACCACGCACGCCATGCCGCCATCGTTGTCATGCAACGACGCAACGGTAATTTCGCGCGTCCTGGAACGAAAATCCGGTGCGAATTCGAAGCCGCCCCGTGCGCTGGCTGCTGCGTACGTGCGCCGCAGTAAAGGCAGCTCTCTGCCCTCCGCCGCACACGTCCTCGCTCGCTCGGCGGCCGCTGCCTGCCTGGCGAGCTCCAAGCTGGAAGGAAGAAATCCCCATCGAACGCTTGCCATAAATTCGGCAATCCCGGGGGCATTGATTGCGCGACGGACGCTCGCGCCCGTTAATTCCGTGCCGCCCGCCCGCCTTGCCCCTCTTTCAAATTCCATCCCCACCCCCACCAACTCCACCTCTGCTAATCCTCTCTTCGTTCCACGGCAGCGCGAGAGCGGAGCACCGGCGCGGCGGGGGAGGCGGCCAGGCATCCATCGGCCGAGGGAGATCGCCTGGGCGGGCCCGGCCGCTTGGCTGCTCCGCCTCGTCCCGATGCACGCGTGCTTCCATGGCGGCAGCGGAGGAGGAGGAGGCGTCAGCAGGATCACCAAGTCCGTCGGCATCATCGCCAAGAGCGTACGCCGCCCAAACACCCACCTGCTGTTCGAATTCGGCGCGCCTGCGCTGCGTGCGTGGTGTGATGCTGTGTGTCGTCGCTTGCGCAGATGAAGGCCCTGTCCCTCCTGAAGGTGAAGGCGCCGGGCGACGGCGAGGGCCGCGCGCCCGAGCCGCGGCGGCGAAGGGGGCGGCGGCGGCGGCGGCATCGGAGGCGTTCGCCGGAGGCCGGCGAGGAGCTGCGGGAGGACAAGGAGGACGCCGCGGCGTCGTCGTCAGCGTCCTCCTCCGCCAAGATCGCGCCGGCGCAGCCGCACGACGCCGACGACGGCGATCGGCCGCCGCCCGAGGGGCGAGGAGCGAAGCACGAGCGCTGCGACAAGTGCTGCTCGCCGCTGGACGACGGCGCCGATCGGGAGGAGGAGGAGGTGGAGGATGAGGAGGAGAGCGACCGGGAGTGGGCGGCGGAGCCGGAGCCCGGGGTGCTGATGACGCTGGTGTCGCGCGGCGACGGCACCAACCGCCTCCGCAGGATCCGCTTCAGCGAGGAGTACTTCGGCGACGCGTGGGAGGCGCAGAGCTGGTGGGCGGACAACTGCGACCGCATCGTCGAGCTCTACAGCGTCGTCGTGCAGCCCGAGGACCCCTCGCGCGGCGGCGACGAGGACGACGAGGACGACGGTCCGGCGCCGCCCGCGACCCCATGCCAATCCGAGGATGACGAGCACCAACGGCAGGTACGCGATCCGATTCGATTCGATCTTGTTTCCCGCTATGCCTGATCATTCGCGCTCTGGAGTGGCCACTGGTACGTATACTGAGCAGCTAGCGGCCTGGCACTGGTACAAAAGCATCAAGGCAATAAAAGATTTGCAATGCTGCCTTAATTAAACCATGATCAACGGAGCATTCCGTTTCAAATGCTTGTCACGATCGTTGGCTCCAGCCATCTTTTCGGTGGAGTCTAGTACCTTTCTTGGCAGCTGTACGCATGACGATAAATAGGGCGGCAGTGTACCAACAAAATTTTCCTGTAGCAAATTAAACTCCAAGCTATACTTGTGAACAATCTGCACATGGATTAGTTTCAACTTTCAAGGCACTTCGCCACTGGCTTTCGTACCCAAAGTAGTACCCTCCAACTCCAATTATAGGCCACTTTAATTTTGTCTAGAATCAAAATTTTAAAACTTTATTCGCATAATCAAACTTAAACTAAGTTTATAAAAAAGTACACTATAAATATTATATTACATCAAGTTAGTTCCATTATATTTAAAATAAAATATGTTTTTGAAAGTATGTTTACTCAAACATATTTTCCCTGAAAACTTAGTCACAAAAAGAAAGTGTCCATAATCTAGAACAAATAGAATTTTGTTTCCCTACTGGAACTAGCATGATACTCTAATTGCATTTGTACTAACTGAAGCAGCACTGTGTGGGGCTCTCAGGATGGGATTGGGGAGCTGGAGTACTCGGCGTCGTGCTCGGCGTCGGCGTCGGCGTCGGCGTCGGCGTCGGCGTCGGGAGGGTCCACCTCCAACTTCTCCGGGCCGTCGAGCGGCAGCGGGTCGGCCAACAAGGTGGACTCCCCAATTCTCGGCCTCGTCACGGAGGCCGACAGCATCACAAGAACAGCCCGGGCGCAGCGCAGCCACACATCAAAGGGACAGGGACACTGACACTTACCAATATATACATGTTGGCCCATCTCCATCTCACACCACTGTCTCCGACTGTTTTTACAATGCTTAACTTTATAGTAGGCTGCATGCTAAGGGGTGACTGGATAAGTGGTAGATTGCTGACAATGTACAGTATTTACTGTTTAGTTCAAAGTTTGAAATTGATCAAAAGCTCAATCCAATGAAATAGGACTTATTTTTTGGCTTGATGTTCCTTCAAGTCTAATAGATTATTCAGACTGAATTTACCATGGTATACTGTAGTCTGTAGATAGGGGAAACAAAGAAGAGAAAGTATAGGCCATATGGCCAGACTCAGTTGTGCATTGAATGACATGAGCTTCCCATTAGCACTCACAATACTGATAATACACATCAAACATTGTTCATTAGAAACAGCTTAGCATGCAGTTGTTACAGCTCTCAGGCAATTGTGCATGGTGGAAAAGGAGGAACACCTAAAAGAAAACATTCACCTAGTTGTGCAAAGGAGTCATTCTACTTCCACGAGTGCAGCACACATATTACCCCCTGCGACACTGAGCCAGAAACATTCTTCTCGATGACAATTTCCACCAAAACACATCAGCCCCTGCCCTGGCAAATTTGCTGCAGAATGCAGATGGGCCAAGCACCAACAAACGCCAGAGCGGCAGAGCCCATGGGACCTGACGACATGTCGCATCTGATGGGAGCCATGAACACTGGAATCCCCAACAGATTGGATGCTGATCCTTCTGAAACTTGTTTGTGCGTAGAAAAAAATGCTGAATAAGAGAGGCCCGTTGTGTGATGATGCAAGCATGAACAATACTGAATGACTGGCCAGATTGATTTGCTTGTGGTGGTCCATGAAGAGGCTTCGTTTTCACAAGAAGGGGGTAGAGCCGTAGAGTGGCCTCTGTGTCAGTGGCGCTCTGGTGTCCCCAGGCATGCATAAATAGGCCCAGGTGTTTGATGGAGTTACCGGGATCCCTGTGCTTCTCTGAATCCTGATCCAGGAAGGTTCAATTAAAATCAGCAATGTCGCATGCTGTCATAAATAAGCAGCAGTCTGAAAACGGATAGCAGGAACTAAATAGTAGCAGAAGTATGTTGCAGGCACTTTAACCAAAAAAATTCATTGTTCAGTTATGCAATGCCTTTGGTGGGTTCAGTCTGCTAGCTGCACGCCATTTGTTTCAGCAGATCCACCAAATCTCTATTCCTGAGCAATATTAAACCCTATACCACCACTAGATCATATCACCCGTTGCATTTGCAGGTCAGCAGTTATATACGGCTCTCCTCCAAGTTAGAGATCATTTTAGCTTTGTTAAATCAATTTTCTCTAACTTTAACCTAGCTTATAAAACACATATAACATTTACATACCAAATAAATACACCATATTTCAGAGAGGGTTTAAATGGAACTAATTTAATGTAATGGCCTTGTAGAAGATAAGCTTCTTTAACCCATTTTGGCCCAATATTTGTGGTCTTAATGTCATATATAATACGGAGGAACTATAAATTTGGTCAAAGTTAGAAGAAATTTTGACTTAAGCAAAACCATAGTAAACTAGATTTTGGAACGAGAGAATATTAGGCATTATTTGGTTTAGGGCCCAAGGTGATCAAACTGGATTTAAGCTATAGTTTTGACTATGTTTGGCTATATACTAAAATTAGGCCATACTCCCTCCAGGTCCCAAAAGAGTGTCGTTTTAGACATCGACACGGTCTCCCAAACATAAATTTGACCAATGTTTTTGCTAGAATAAAAATAAATATCATAAAAAATTACACTTTTATGAAAGTACTTGTTAAGACAAATCTACGCATATGACTTTCAACATTCAAAACTAAATAATATAAAAGTTATATATTGTAAAAGTTTTAAAAGTTTGACTTCTAGCTTTTCTAAAACGACACTCTTTTAGGACCTGGAGGGAGTACAGCACAAGCCATGTGAACGAGAAATATGCTGTTTGGCCAAATTTTGGTGCAGAGTCAAACATGGTGAAACTATGGGCTATGGCTAAAATTTGATCTTGAGACATCTTGGAGCTTTAAACCAAACACGATGCCCTAAACGGCAACACAAATTTGCAAGTTTGGCACGGTTTCTGCAACACTGTCACAATGGCTTCTGCATCGATCACTTTAAATTACGACATTTTGCAACTGCCTACCAACTACCATCAAAACAATGCCAGGTAGTATGGAGTACCTCAAGGGCACCTCAGAATCAGATGCGATTGGGCCGGACCCAGAAGAGCTCCCTTATGAAGGCCACGACGATCGTGACGCAGGGCACGGTGGTCAGCACGACGCCCGCCACGGACATTGGAGGCCGCGCCGTCAGTGGCCCCCTCCGCGCCCGCCGCCGGCGCGCGTACGCCCTGAGCTCGGCGTCGCCCCAGTGCTCGGGGGCTGGTTCGATGGCCACGGAGGGCACGAGCGGCGGCGGGAGCTGGAAGGGGCACCGGGAGCGCCAGGACGAGGGCGGGAAGCAGAGGCGCGCCGCGCGCGGGAGGAAGACGGAGGCGAGAGCCCAGCGGAGCAGCGACGCGCCGGGGCAGAGGAAGGGCGGGTACGGTGTGGTGGAGAAGGGACCTGGCGGCGGGCACGGGACGCGGGAGGCCAGGAAGAGCTGCGAGTGGAGCGACGGCGAGTGGGACGGGTGGGTCAGGATGTGGGTCAGGGCCTCCGTCCGCTGCGCCCATGTGGGAATGTGAGCAGGAGAGGCGAGCCGAGCTTGGGACGAGGCTTTGGGCTCCGCCATGAGGAGGCAGAGGTGGGAGACGGCGGCCGGAGACAAGGGGCGACGCGACGCGCGCCAGCCGCGCACGGGGGTGATGGGATAAAGCTCCTCCGCCCTCCCGTGGTCCCGCCAGTGGAGCTCACAAAAAAAAAAGGCCTTTCTTTTGACCATTGAACAATCGCTAGAGTTTGGGTTTGGCCGTTAAATTTTAAAACCAGATATATTTTACAATCAGATTTTGAAAACCAAGCAATTGTGTCCCTAGCTGGTTTTAACTATATACTGCCAAAATGCTCGTGCGTTGCAACGAAAAAAAAAATTCATTAAGCGCATCTAGATCAATATATATAAGAATAGCCTCGTAAATAAATTATATATCCTATTGTTTTGAATTTTTCTTTACATGTGACCGAAATTTAGGTAGTGTCAGTTTAGTAAAAATAATATTTTTTGTAACATCGAAAACGGAGTCCATATACGATATGGGTATCCGTTTTTACGTAGTCTGCTCCTGCCGTCTGAATCGGGTTTCCGAATAAATTGTAGACCATATGTTCTTGATGAGTTCCGTTAATTGCAAACGAATTTTAGAGTGATATCAATTGTGTTGGAAAGGTTGTTATTTTAGCTTTCCATCGACATATAGAACGTCAAAATCGGAGTCCGTAGGTGATCTGGTCATCCGTTTTCACGTGGGCTACTCCTGCACTCCGGGCTCGCGAATAAATTCCACGTCACATTGTTTTAAAGATTTCTGTTGAGTGAGACCGAATTTAAAAGTGGTATTAATTGAGTTGGAAAGGTTATTATTTTAGCTTTTCATCGATATATATCGAAAACGGAGTCTGTATGCGATTGGGGCGTCCGTTTTCGCGTGGACTCCTTTTGTAGTCCGAATCTGGTCCGTATTGTAACTGTGATTCGGATTACCGGATACAGGACGTGGAGGGCTGACCAGCCGGGTCCACCTGCCACGACGGATCGTAAAACCTTATTTGCTTTAATATTAGGTATAGATAGATATGTATTTTTTATAAAATAATATAATGATATATAATATTTTAAAAATCATTACTTATTAATTTTAATATAAAAAGGGAAACTAGTACTAAATGTTTCCCTCATATATAATGTACGTGTTAGTGACGGAGGAGAATATAAAACTCCTCAGAGGAAAGAAGCCCAAGAAAGGCCTGCACGGGCCTAAATCGAAGGCCCACGGCCTTACCCAACGCACAGCAGCCGGGGCGAGTGAGCCGATCCGACCTTCATCCCGTACGCGCGTACGGGACGGAGGCAGCCGACCTTCTCACGGGGCAATCGACCCTCAGACCAACGCTCGGGCGAGGCGGAGAGTCCCGACCTATGCCACGCTCGACGTTGAGACCCACCGGCGTGCGGTCCACGACCAGGCAGCGGAAAGTCCACTCATGGGCCCGGACAACGGGACGGCACACTGTCCTCTTGCGCCCACGCATGCTACGACGGGACGGCGTCACGCTGCCACCGCCTGCCAAGCGCGTGCCTGCGCGCGTGCTCATTGCGACAGGATGTGCCATCAACCACCTGACGCCGCACGTCTGGAACACCCCGCCATGACAGGCCTAGGGGGATGACGCCGGGCAGTAGTTGATCCTATAAAGGGAGACACCTAGCAAGGCTTGGCGAGGCCGGCAAAACCAAACAAGCGCAAGAGACAGGACCACCGAGCCCCGCCTTGTACGGTCTTACGAGGCAGAAGACAACCGACCGACCTTCGCCCCCCCGTTGGGACACAATGGTGCACGAGGCACCGTTACGGTCAGACGGAACAACTCGGCAGGAACGCTCCGTAGCCGGATAATCCGCCACCTAACATCACGCCCGTCTGACGCCAAGAGCTAAAGAAAGGAGGCCAGTACCGACGGGACGGAACACCCTCCCCATACGGCTCTCTGACTCCGTGAGAATAGAAGCATTCGTAGGTACACCGAACCCCCGGCACGGCTCAGCTACAGGACCCCGGACAGACGACCTCACCACGCGTGACAAGGGCGTGCCGGGAACGCACGGACTTCTGGCAGGACTTTTGTAACAAAGGGACCCACGTGTCAGGGTCCCTCCCTCCTCTCTATATTCTTTATTCTTCTTCTCCCTTGAAACTGTAAGCACTCCCTTGAACTACAAAAGGAGGGGAAGCACTTACGAGTGGAGAGAGCCAGAAGCACCACAAAGAGCACAAAAGCCAAGTAACAAGGAGACCCTCTCCACAACACTTGCGCCCACTGTAACACCTCCACACTCCTCGTAATATAAGAAATACACTCCACTGAACGTAGGGATTTTTTCCGAACCAGTATAAACTCTCGAGTCTATCGGCTCACCATTCGGAGCGAGTCCGTGCTGACATTCTCCACCGAATAATAAATCTACTGCTTGTGTCACCCCGGTTTCCGGAACCACGACAGTTAGTGTTATGTTTAGCGTTATGTAGTTTTTTGTTGCTAGTTTTTTATACAAGCTTTAAAACATTGGGAACAAAAAATATACAGATAACTCTAAACCGAGCATCAACACATAGATTATTGTTTTGTTTTTAGAAAAAAAATAGTTGTTAATTTCGAATTTTATAATTTAAAATAAATTATTTATTATTTTTAGATAGTAAACTAAATTTTATTATTTTAGAAAATGTATATGACAAATCCTGTTACAATTTCATTGTCGAATTTGTCCACTTTCAGTAGTCTGATGGCCAAAGGTATCTGGTTTTGAAATTCATTAGCCAAAATCAGACTGAAATAATAATTCAGTGGTCAAAAATTGACTCATTCCTCTAGGCTGCCTTGCGGCTGCTTTTCTCAACAAAACGACCACAAGATATAGAATTTGGAGCACATTAATGGGAAATTGGCATCACAAGTGAAGAACGAACACCAAATCTCCAAATCGAACTTGACCTTGCTGGGAGCGGTGGGATTTTACCTTGGTTTAGCCAGAACCGTTGAATTCACTTAAATCTTAAGGGGGGAAAAAAAATGAGGAATCAATCTTTCTCTCGATACATTTGTTAGGATCCAGAGAGGATCTAACCAGAATTAAGGAGAAATTGGAGCCATTATCAGAGAAAGCATTGCAATTCTGTTCTGAAATTTTAGGGTATCACATTCCACCATCCTTCAAGTTGAGTTCAAATGGCTGGTAAGTGTTAATTGATCCCCCCGCTCTCTATTGTCCTGACATTATCTTGAGAGCTGAGGAGGGAAACTCCTCAGTGTACATGGATAGTAGCAAACACCCTGCCATCCGACAGGTGTAACTTTGCAGTCTACATTCTGGAGGTATGTAAACATTCACACAGAAATGCAACTTTGGAAAAAGAAAACAGTAATGTCACTATACTTTAGGGAGTAACAATATGATTCAGGCAACATTTCAAACAAAAAACTAGAGACGTGACAAGAGAACACATTTATTGACAAAGCTGCAGGTAGCCCTTCAAGATTTCTGGATACATAATTAGCTACTTTAGGTGTTAGTAGTCAATAGTTATTGCTGCAACAAGTTCCTATGTTCTAATTTCTACAGGATGCATAGTATCTGAGAACGAATGCTTTACCAAATTTCAGTATAATCTCTTTCTAAGCTTTGCAGATGTAAATCCTGCTGGTTGGACCAAAGCGCAAGCAAGTACCATTGATCCCTCCTGTTAAGAACTCGTGCAAGCCTCATCAATCTCAACTTCATTGAGAAAGTCCAAGGAACCGTAATCGTTTTCTGCCTCCAACCGTATACCAGCAGTTAGCTCCATCTTCCCTAGAGATTCAACACCTTTGATCAATGTTGTGTACGTTGTCCTGTCAGGATCACTGTCCCATAATTTCATCAGACGGAAACAGTCCATTGCTAATTGTGTGAACCCAGCATCTAGGAGTGCCTTCAGAAGCAGATTGAAACCATCAGTGTCAGGCTCCAGTTGTTCCCTCTTCAGATATGAACATGCTTTGTCAACCTCAGACTGCAAACCTTTGCTAGCTAGCACCGTAACAAGATCGACGTACCACAGCAACCTAGGCTTGTACCAATGCTCCTTTCGAATCTCATCAAAGACCTATAAGCAATAAAACAGTGTGAGAAGTGTCTCAGTCTGTATTTATCAGTTCTCAAATCTCAACTGAAAATTTACGTTTGTATAGTTGTATGCACCTTTCAAAATCCTAAATGCAGAAATGATACAAGAAGTAAGAGAGTAACTTGATTGAATAAATTACAACACTACAACAGATGCATAGACCATTTGCAAGAACCAACACATAAAGAGCAGCTACAAAACAGATATGGCTTCTGGCAATCCTATTATATCAGCAGCAGCATGCCATATTGACACAAATTTATTTTTAGTTCTTGCTGCGGACTAACACAACCACAGTTCATGGATTCATATCGCACCCATGCTTAAGAAATGGCATCCATAGAACATCCACTGAATTGAATGCAGTAAAAAGGCATTGCTTTGGGTCAAAGTGGACAAGAATTTAGACAGTTATATACTGCCCAGGAATGTTTATAAACAGCAATTGTGGGTACACAGCTGTTGATGTATACAAAAGCTGACAGGTTATCAAAATTGTTATTTCCTTGAACTCTATCACATGAAGATATGCTTAAGCAGCCTGGGTTTTGGGTACCAATTTGGCGTTGGAATTGGACACAGGACACAGCTAAGCGCCTAAGCTCGTGAAATAGGCATGCAATGGAAATTCTTAATCTTACAAAAAATTTTGGTATTCACATTGTTCCTGGGCAGCAATTGAGTACTTAATCCCCCTTCCGTATACACAGTTCTGCATAGAATATGCCTACAACGGTTGAAAACCTAACAGGAACATTGCCAAATTGTTTCGTGCAGGCGACGGCTTGCACAGCATTAGAATGCAGCGTGGCTCATCCAAGCCATTCTGCTTCTTGTGAACAAGATAACAGCATACCTGCAAGGCCAAGAGGGCCTCGCCCTGCGCGGCAAGCTCGCGGAAGACTGCGACCATGTCGGCTTTCAGAAGGCGCCGCAGCTTGGGCTCCACTGCGGACGCAGCGGGGGCGCCGCGGAGGGCGGCGCGCTTGAGGGACTGGACGGCCTGGATGGCCTCGGTGCTGAGGTACCGCCCGCGCTGCGTCGGCTTCCGGTTCTTGCTCCGGTCCCGCATCGTGATGGTCGCTCTGGCGGCGGCGCTGCTCCGGCGAGCCCCGCCGCGGGTTTGGGGTAGGCGAGAAAGCGAGAAGGCGGCTGAGGAGATCATCGGCGTACGTCTCTTCCTTTTCGGTCGGATGCAGAGGGGTGGGGCAGCTACACGGCGGCTCCAACGCAATCTCCTCTCCCCTCCTCTTCCCCAAAAATTTCGCTATTGGCCACCGAATTTGCAAACCTTCATGACGCATGAATTTCACATGAATGAATTTAATTTTATAGAAAAAAATGTAAGATGCAGGAAAATTCTTATGTTGGTTTCACTGTTCATATGGAAGCAAAAAATACACTGATGTGCGCTGTAGATAAAGTAGAGTTCACAGTCTTGACGTTAAATATTGAAAGACATGCGAATTCGATGTTAATCTAATAAAGCTTATGAATTTGGTGTCAAAATACTGAAATTTCTTCTTAATATATCACAGCATCTATCCTTGACTATTGTGGACTAGGGTATACCTTTCTCTTGAGAACGGATTATCTCATGGTGACTGAGAACAAGAAACTAGCTGGATTTTGGATTTCCTGGCCGTTTTTCTTTGCTCCTCTCTGGATTTTGTTGGTTGGTATTTTTGGATTTCGAATTTTGTGCAGATTTTCTCATCGAATTCTGTCCGGAATGGTGAAATCATGCAGGGGACATATAAACCCCACAGCGGGTAGAAGGCTCTGAAGACTGAGAAGAGAAACCAGATTTTCACCAAAATTTGGGCGTGGGAAAGAAATAATGTCCGGGTGAAATTTAGCATCCCCATTTATTAATCAGACTGACAGCCATTCACATGGCGCCACAATAGCCATCCTCGATAAGTTAATATAAGCACAACGTGTAGCAGGCGTATGCCTATAATTAACGGCTCCCAATTTGCAGCTCCACCACGTGGCCACGTCACGCCGCCAGCCGCGCGAGCGCCTCGCCGGCGCGCTCGCCGGTGGACAGCCGAAGCCTCCGGTAGTCGTCGTAGTTGAACGCCTTGTACCGGCGCGGGTGGTCGGCGTCCACGAACGCCTCCGGCGCGCTGACCCTGTCGTCCTTGGGCGCGAGCAGGAACATGGCGACGGAGATGCGCGGCACCGGCGCGATGCACTGCACCCGGTGCTTCACGTTGTGCAGCCTCCCGTTGCTCCAAGCCTGGACGAAACGCACGAGACCGATCGAGACGGTTCGTCAGGTGCAACCTGCAAGAGCACCGAGACGGCACGGATCTGGCTGGCCAGAAGAAGAAGATGATGGAGATGTGGGCGGCAGGGTATACCGTGCCGACGTCGCCGATGTTGATGAGGAACGAGCCGGCGACGGGGTCCACGGGCACGAACTCGCCGGTGGCGGGGTCCATCACCTCGAGGCCGCCGACGCACTCGTCCTCCTGGAGCACGGTGAGGAAGCCCGAGTCGGTGTGGATCTGCACGCCGGAGGAGCCCACCGTCTCCTGCGTGTAGTTGTACCTGTTGATGCGGAACTGGCACGGCCAGTCCTGGAACGAGTGCTCCGCCAGCCCCAGGCTCGAGGCCAGCTTGCCGGCGACGTCCACGATCACGTCGTGCATCTTCTCCGCGTAGGTCTTCACGGTCTCCCTGCTGGCCACCGGTCACCGGATCGCGTTAGCCGTGGAGGACCAAATTGGATGGAGAGGGATTGAGGACATGGACCAAGAAAAGGCGCGGCTTTTATGCGGCCAACCTGATGTGGGGCGGCGCGTCGAGGTGCGCGCAGAAGGCGTCGACGTCGGCCGGCGCGGCGGCGTCGAGGAGCCCGAAGGCCTCGTAGAGCGGGTTGGCGGGGCTGGGCGGGACGTAGCCGCTGCCGGGGATGACGTCGGCGTTGCGGCGCTTGGCGTCGTCGGGGAGGTCGAAGAGCGCGCGCACGGCGGCCTTCATGTCGGCCAGCAGCGACGCGGGCACGCCGTGGCCGGACACGCGGAAGCAGCCCGTGCGCTCGCACGCGGCCCGCAGCCGCGCGGACTCCTCCGGTGACGCGCCGGCGAGGCGCAGGTCGATCACCGGGATCTCCGCCATCCCCGCCGCTGCGTCTGCGCCGGCTGTACTGTTGCCCCGGACGCGCCGCCTGGGTGGGTGGGTGCGGGCGGCGGAATTGGCCTCGCTCGGTGGCGGCTTGCATTGGGGGCTGTATTTATTTAGAGGCGTGCCGTGCGCGCGCGCAGCGGGGGCGGCGCCGGTTGTCGGGCGGATGCCGCCGCCGCGACGAGACGACGAGCCGATTTGGCGAGACAGGCGACCGACACGCCGAGCTCGCCTTTCGGTTTCATCGGATCATGTAGCAAGCTGATCGGGGAACTGCGAAGCAGGTAAAGGGTCGTTCGCGCACCCTTTACGTACGCTGCGGTGGATTCTTGGCAGCGTCTGGGTTGTCTCGTTAGAGGACAGGCGAGGCAGCGTTATCAACTGGGTCGCCGACTTGGAGACACCATGATCGGATAGAGTACCTATAAAGCAGACAAGCAAGCGCGGGTCGCCATCACCGTGACTAGAGATGTCAATGGAAAATTTTTCATCGGGTTTCCGCACCTCAGACCCATCCCATCAGGCTATAGCCATCCCCATCTCCATATTTTATGGGTATAAAACTCATCCCATACCCATCCCCATTCGGTTATCGGGTCTCCATTGGAGCCCCATCTCCAATAAAAAAATATGTGAGTATATAAAAAAATTATCAAGAAATATGTAAGAGTAGTACATTATTGCTGAATTTAAGATGTAAATAGCATAGATGGATGATTAGGTGAATAGTGCGAAAGGGTTAGGTTAAATAGACAAAATGTTTTAAGGTTTATTTGTTGGGTCTCGGTTAGGCTTTAACTTGTTTGATAGGCTGTATATTAGATTTAAATATGTTGCACATCAAATTTAACTAGGGTACATTTCCCATGGGTAATCGGGTTCGGATGTTGCCTCCCAAACCTATACCCGCGTACCCAATGGGGAAGAATTCCTTCCATATCTATACCCATGGAGAACAAATTCTCCCCATACCCTAACCCTAATAGAGGAATTTCCCATGGGTAACCGGGTATCGGGTCCCCATTGACACCTCTAACCGAGACGTCGTTTCCTTTAAGACAAGGGAGGTCCTATTTGAAAATGTAGTATTTGACGGTAAAACCCACCGGATCCGAGTGATTCAAAAAAAAAGTGGTTTTCGATTTTTTTTTTCTTCTCTCTATACATATTTACACCTTGCTCTCCACCTCGAGCGAGGTTAGGTCAAGGCCTTCGACAAACTATCCCATTGCTAGGTTTAGAGATAAGACCACTATTGACAGACCCGTCGCCAATTGTACCGGGTATGGCGAGGCAAAGGGATGGTTAGTGCGACGGTAGCGGAAGCCGTTGGAGATGGAAAAAAAGGTGGGGCATCCACGAGGTAGGTAATAGTATGATAGCATATAAAAAAAGAAATCGAGTGAAATGTAGAGCTAAATTACCCAGCAACCTATTTTTGTTGTTCTAGATCCAATAGAAGCGTATTTTTAATGAATGAAATGTTTCCTTATCTTAAATAGATTTATTAAACATCAGTCGACTGAGGATTTGTTTACCATCAGTCGACGTCTCTGCTGCTGCCAAGCCGCCTCCTCCGTCGCCGCAATGCAACCTCGTCGGGGAAGAAGTGCTCACACGACGCCGTTGTCTTCTCTTTGGGGTCGGTATAGGCCACTAATAGCGTTAGCACCTATTATTAAATAGCTAAATTGGAAAAGTTTTTTATTGGACTAAGGCCTATTTTTCCTGTAATGTTAGTCAAAGAAAATATATACAAAGAAAAACCAAATTCTAATGGAGTTTATAAAAAATTAAACTAATAAAAAAGCTAAACTTATTCTAAACAAAACTAATGTTATCTAATTATAAAATTAAATGCAATAAAGTAAAGGAATAAAGTAAATAAAATAAACTAACATAAAAGGCGTTAAATAAAAGGCTAAATTATTAAATACATACATAAACTCAAATTAATTAGAACTCGATTAATTAGTTTCCCGGCAACGGCGCCAGAAAAGCTTGTTGACGGCACTTAAGTACGGCAAACCTTATACTGCAAGCGACAATATCGTGTGTAGATTTTCCATAGAATGAGTATTATAAGTTTTGTCAATACATGAACGAACTAATTGAGAATTAATTAACAAGAGTTTAAGGTAAATTAAAAGTATAAAATAAGGTTTTAAACTATCTCTAAACTAGCTCTAAGTTATACCTAATCTACGTCTAAACTATACTAATACTATATGATAATCAATTAAAACAGAACTAGAACATTAATTAAAGGGTATTAACTAGAGTATAATCAAACTCTAATTGGATCCAAGACATACATAATATGGGCATCACAGATAGATAAGAGCAACGAGATAATTATTAGCTCAAGATAGAAATAAGCATGATCAAACATAAACTTCATAGCATGATTAAATAAGATCAATCAACCTAACCCCTAGATTGGTTTAACCTTTCTCCGGCTATACTGTCACTAAAAACTGGGTAATCGATGAGAAACTTTCAACAGACATACATAATTAGAGAACTAGTTTCTAATTACTTCACATAGTCTAATAACATAATTAGCATAACTACAACCTCTAATCACCATGATCATAAAAACTAGATATACAACTATATCATTAGTAAGCTAG
This sequence comes from Paspalum notatum, assembly GCA_022530915.1. NCBI lineage: Eukaryota > Viridiplantae > Streptophyta > Magnoliopsida > Poales > Poaceae > Paspalum > Paspalum notatum. The sequence goes on from CM039689.1 coordinate 35,474,323, forward strand.
ATTAATGATCAAGAACGCTAGAAGAATATAACCCTTAATAACATGCTCTAATTAACATGCATCTAGACCTAAAGTTAATTAGAGGTAGAACAAGCATAATTAGAACAAAAAGATGATAATTAGATAAGATCAATGCTTCATTAATAAATTGTATCATACTTACAACCATGGTCATACCTCTTGATGATACAATTAGACCTCTGGAACTAAGCAATTAGAGCACCGTGCAAAGGCTCTAATCACCTCTACGGATTAGAGAGGCTCTAATCCATAGCCTAGAACTAGAACTCGATCCTCTATTCTCATCTAGTTGTTGTCCCTTTTATCGTCGCCTCTGCGCCTTGATAATGAATTGGATGGCCTTGGGGTCTCATAGGGGTTTGTATTTATATTCCGGAGGTGCCTTGGGACGCCCTCCACCTTTCTATTGCTTGGAGTTGGAGTAGGACTTTTGTTTGCCCTGAAATCGGACTTTCCTGTTTTTTTTACCTTTTGTACGTCGACCATATCTTTGTCATCCAGACTTCAAATAAAGCAAATTCGGACTCTAAATTGTAGAGCTCGAAGAGATCTACAACTTTGATATTCAAACTTCCTTCATTTGATGTCTTTTAGGTCTCCAAATTGGGCCCGCAAGGTGCTGCTGTCCTGAAATCTGAGAATATCTCGAGATTTAATTTGAGCTGGGATAGATCTCGTGATAAACCTTATCTTCAGTTCCTTCATACTCAAGTAATCCTTATCTCCTTGGAATCTTATAGAAAAAGCGTGTTAGAAAGGAAAACACGAGACGGTGCCGGAAGAAAGGCGGTCGGCCGACCAAAGGGCCTAACGTCGGCCGACCAAACCCTTTCATTCGGCCGTTTCTTTCCATCCTTCGCTGGGCATTCCTTATTGCTTGAGGATCAAGTGTTGGTCTCGGACTCGACTTGAAAAGCTTTGGAATCTTCAGTATTGGCCGAGAGTTGACGAAGTCTTCTAGTTTTGGATAGATATGAAGTGCCTTTCCCGTATAATCTTCTAGAAGCTTGTAGGATATGGTGTCTTTCAGAAGTTTCCAAATAGAAAGCTTTGATTAACACAGAGGGGTCATGAGTCAACCAAACCTTCCTTGTTTGTCACCTTCTAGAATGCCATTTCAGAGGTCTTTTCTTACTTGACGTAGATTATGGCGAATTTCGTGAAAAATTAGTCAAAAACATGTAAAAATCACATATAGCATATTTCCAAGACAATGATGTAAAATCCACAATAATTGGTGATAATTGTTAGTAAAAGATAAAGTTGACGCATAAAATCAGTGATAAATCATATAAAAGGATACAAAATATTAGTCTAAATGTCGCGTCAACACACACCAATCGGTACCCGGCTAGCACTGTCTAAACGTAAGATTGACGCGTCTAGGACGAAGGCCCATTTCTTACAAAGACGACGTGCATGCAGGTGTTGGCGGTTTTTAGCCTAACAAATTTTACTCCGCAAGCGTACGGAGACCGCTGTAGCTTTCCCCCGGGAGTATTTCAAGGTATCGTATTTATCCACATGGAAGCATTGAGAAAGAGATATTAACTTATCAAACATCTTGTCATTTTACTCTTTCATTCTAAACGATAAAATAAAGGATAACGGCACATCGACACACTCTATATGGATATATAGCTCAACGAGGAGCTAGGAGGACAACGAGACGGATCTGATTCCTGATGAGATCTTTTACTAAGGTCAAGCCAAAAGACAAAGCTAGCTCCAACCGTTACTCTACTAAGGTCGTGACACGACTGAGGTTATGGTTTGGTCTAATCATCTTTACTACATCAGACATCGCGGCTATAGAACTACTGCCAGGCACCAAAGTGCTGTTTACCCAGCCAAAAAAGGCGGGTTCTAGGGAGCTCGACTATGCGTCTACATACAAGTTGGAACACAACCTTGTGCCAGCCCGAACGACGGTGGTGGAATACGGAGGCATTCTAACGCTGTCACCGAAAGGAGCTACCTAAAGCCTGTGTGTGAAAGAGGTACACACAATGACACAAGGCACCCTAGACCTGCATGGGGCTGGTTGCAAACCAAGGTGAACTTACAGAGTAAACTCTGGTTATTCACATCCTCCACTTGGCTAGAAACAAGTGGAAGCATCACAACTGCTACGACTTAACTAACAGTGTGAACAAGGAACCCGCAAGTTATAGACTAGATTACCATAACCTCATAGAGCAACACTAACTAAAGTCTAATGACATCCCTACACTACGATCATAACCATAGGCAGGAAAGTAAATGCTTGAACTTAAATAAAAAAATATATTAAATAAACTCAAAGTCTTAAAGGAAAAGAAAGATACAAGGGACTCATACTAGACTCCTAAAGACTGCTTCGGAACAGGTAGAGCCCGACTCTAACTCCTACCAAAACATTGAACTAAAGGGGTAGCGCCACCCAAAAGGGGGCACCTCCCCAAGGGAGAGAGTGGAGAGAGTACAATGGTGCCAATGGCACCGATAAGGTACGAGTTTGGAATGGGGGAGTGACCCTCTATTTATAGGAGGCTGTAAGTCGGTGAAATGACTAAGTCTGCAGGCCGGGCGGCCTGGTCCAAGGCCGGGTGGCCTGCAACTTTGGCTGTTAGCCCTCCGATTCATCGACTATGTTGATCCCATGGTAGAGACACCTCTGACCAGGCGTGGCGGTTAAGTTCGGTGTGCTTCTTCCTTGGCCATTGGATTTAGAGTCTGCTTCTTCCTTAGTCACAGGATCAGGCTCCCTCGGATCACTGACTTCACCAATCCAGGGCTTGGATTGGTGAAGTGGCGGCCTTCCGGTACCTTGCATGTTGATTGCGTGGCTTCCACCGTGGGATTGTGTTTGACATATATCCCTGTACATGCACATCGAAGATGAGCACATTTGTAGACATTTTTAGGCTAGGCGGCCTAGGTGTAAGGATCGGATGCCCAAGAGGGGGGGGTGAATTGGGCTAATTTCAACTTTTAATCGACAATCCTTAGCCTAACGAAACTACTAATTAGCCCACTTCACCCTCTACACGAAACTACACTACTCAATGAGAGAAAACAACCCTACACATGCTTGTGAAAGGAAACAACAACGGAAGCTACAACTAGCAACATTAATGACCATAGCAAGAGACATACTAGCCAAGAGGAGACTATGCATGGTGACTACAAGATGCAATCCATAAAAAGAGTAAGAACTACAAGAGCATTGAGTAAGGAGACAAAGGAAAGGGATAACCGAATTTTTTCCCGTGGTATCGGAGGTTTGGCACCCTCCCCTAGTCCACATTGCGGCACACCCTAAAGTGTTTTGCCACCTCCCATGCGAGTGGGCGCTCACTAGGAGTCTCCGTTCGCCATCCCGGCAATGTGGAGCTCAAGCCTTGTACACCATAGTTCTTCGGGCTTCCACAATCTCATTGGCAAGCTCCGAGAACGCACCCCGGTCACCAAGTCCGCCTAGGTGCTGCCAAACACCAAGAGTAACAAGCCTCCGGTCTTCACTTGATCTTGATCCTCGCCAAGATGGATGCACACAAGCCCTTGACCTTGATCTTGCTCTCAAAGGTGTGAATATGTGAGTGGTTGTTGCAAAGGATGAAGCACAAATGGCTCTCTGAATGTGTGAGGTTGCTGGAGTGTCAAAGAGCACCAAATTAACCGAAGGAACCCATATATATAGCCCCCAAGAGGATAGAGCCGTTGAGGAAAAAGAGCTGCTGACGCAGTGAAGACCGGATGGTCCGCTCTGGCCAGAAAGTAGGGACCGTACCATACGGTCCACGCACTTTACCAACGGTCACTGAACCATTTCGTCACTGTACTATAGTCCGGTCTAAGGTCCGATCTCAAGGGATCGGACTATACGGTCCATGTAATTCCATTTCTTCCAAGTCAATGCCCTTGAGATAATTAGTACGGTCTAGAGACGGTTTAGTAGGACCGTCCTATCCACTTTGGAGTCCGAGGATTTGCACATCTCGGGTTTTATAGTACGCTCCAAGTATGGTCTTGCTAGACTGTCCCAAGTTGCTTCCATCCGATGCTTCGATCCCTGCGAGTTTAATGGTACGGTTAATGGACGGTTTGGCTAAACCGTACTACTTTTGCACTGTTCTTCCTCCTTCCCTCCTCCAATTCTATCTCGGAGTTAATTGGTACGAGAATTGGTACGTAAACACTTGATCGGACCATCTTTTATCTTCATAACCTCCAAACTGTCACCCAAATCTCTACGCAAGTTAAATGGTATGCTCTGCCCAGTTTCAACAGACCGGACCATCCGGTCCAAGCAATTTCTGCTGGTTATAATCTTCTTCGATCATTTTGACATTTCCTTGAGTTTCCTTGGACCGACTACCTTTGTATCTTGCACCTTTGATATTCTTGAGCTTTTTGGCTTGTGTGTGCATCCAATGCTTGGCAATTCACTTGATCAGGCTACCAACCATTGACCCCCTTAATAGTATGGACACTAGAAAGCTTTAAAACCCTAATTAAGCAAGGATCTCTCAACACCTTTGACCCTTGACTCTAGAAAAGTCCTTAGCCTTCGAGATACGAATGAACACCATGTCGGTTTTCGAGAAATGAAACCATTTGACATAGGGGCCATTTATTAGTGGCCAATGAGCAACCATATTTATTTTTAAGTTAAACCTGCACTCAAAGGCTCATTAGACAACAATACGTCTTGTCAATCAATCACCGAAACTCACCATAGGGCCTAGATGCTTACACTAGGGTGGGTGGCTAGCCGACCTGGCTTTTCCTGACTTCGTCAATGTCTTTCTCCATATCATGGCCTTCCGACATTGTATTCGACTTGTGTTTGTTCCCACATGTGTATATGAGACCTTGGTACCTTCCTTGGGTGAACAAGATGAAGCATGACACATTTTGGACACCTGTCTAGCCGGCCGGCCAGGTCCTAGGTCGCCCGGCCTAGGGTCTGGCCGTCCGGCCACTCTCCTGTGAGCCGGCAGTATCCATCTTGTAATGGTCATATCTTTTGCGTCCGAACTCTAAATTGAGTGAACCAAAACTCCATTTCAATTATTTCGACGAGTTCTTCACAATGGTTCAGTAATTAAGGGCATTTGAGATAATTCATAGTGATGGTATTTGTAATCCATTCTCAAGTTCTTTTGTGCCCACTCTGTGCTTGCTCCAAATGATGTAACTTTGCATGGAATTTGAGCATCTTCCTGTGTAACACCGAAAACCACCAAAACTCGTGGAATTCGTTAGTCAAGGTAAATAATACATTGAGTTTGGCTTATACCCTATTTATTCACTGAGGAATTGGCAGTCGAAATTAGGAAATAACGACCGCCAACAGCAGGCACGGGTAAAGACAATAGGCCTAAGCAAAGATGCTATGAAGCTGGATGTGTCTATTTGCTTTTGTAGTGATTGGGCTCTCAAATATGTGTATGGGGCTATTTGGATGGATCAAGATGGTGCCTCAACACTTATGTTAGCTCAGGAGTCTCCAACCACACAGTGAGGCCAGACAAGGGGGTATTTATAGCCCAAGCCTCAAAACTACCCATTGGAAGCAAACTTCACTTTTCTGCGTCACCACCGGACCGTCCAGTGCGCTTATTCGGCTAGCCGTTGAAGTCGACTGTTGGAGCTACAAGTCGACCGTTGGAACCACCGGACACCGGACCGTCTGGTGCGTGTTAGCGCCTGGGTATTCACATTGGTGTAGCCTCGCTCCAGACCGTCCGGTGGTACCATCGGACCGTCAGATGGTAGACCACCGGACCGTCCGGTGCGTTATGGCACTTGGACGCGGTCGCTCTTTTTCCACTGTTTATATCGTCCGGTGGTATGACCATCGAACCGTCCGGTGCGTGTAACTCGCACCGGGTCTTGAGTCTTCAAACTTGGCCTTTGTCTTCTCTCCGAACCTCTCGATGGGGCTTCTCCGGACCTTCTGATGGGCCAAAAAATCAGCCCACTATCAGCGGGACCGCCGAGTCAGGACACCGGCTTGCAACATGATGGTGGCTTGGGTCTTTTCTTGTATCTTTTAAGTCCTCCTTTGAGGTGTTTGTAGCCCAAGTCCACCTATTGCACCCTGGACTTAAAACAAAAACACTTGTACACAAATATTAGTCCCATGACACGTGTTGTCCCTTCAACCACCAAAATTACGTTAGGGAACTAAGCACAAGATTTATGGCCCATTTTCCTTACAAGGCTTTTGTTGGATGCCTCGGCCTGCCCATTGGCCTTAGCTTAATATGGTGACGACTGAATCATGGTGATGCCCATTTCCTTGGCAAACTATTTGAATTCCTCTGTTATAAAAATAAAACCCTGATCAATCATAATTTTCTGGGAATACCGAACCTCTATGTAATGTGTTCTTTGACGAAGTTGATCACGTCTTTAGCTATAACATTCTTCATTGACATGGATTCTAACCATTTGGTGAAATAGTTAGTGCCCACCAAAATCCATTTGTGTCCCTTGCTAGTAGGGGGTAAATTTGGCCGACTATGCCCCACCTGTTAGCATCTTCTTCCTTCCTTCTTCCCCAACCATGCACCCGACTGTGGACTAGGTGGAGGCTCGACCCTAAAGAGGGGTAGGCACCGAGGAAGCATAGCGCGGAGAAGCCGTTATCTTAGGCGGCGGACACCGGTGCTCAGGCGCGTGCCGGTAGTCCATGGACAGCACGGTGGCGCCGGCATAGCGTGTGATGCGGCGCCACGCAGCGTCGTAGGCGGGTGACGCCACAAAGAGGTACACGAAGCTGGCGCCGTGGAAGAAGAGCACCACGGGCACGGCGTGGGCATCAGTGTCGGATGGGCAGGGGTAGAAGAGGCGCGTGCGAAGGGGCACAGCCAAGTCGATGTCCACGTCCCGCGAGGCGACGCCGTTGCGCGGCGCCATGGATGTCGCTATGCCCTTGTCGAGGACGGCCAGCAGGCGGCGGTTGACGGTGCCGTCGGCGTGGCTGTGGCGTCTGAGACGTACCCCGACGCGAGCACCGCCAGCCGCGAGCAGGTTGCGGAAGAATGGAGGAAGAAGATGATGACAGGTGGGCCCATCGCACATGGTGTAAGATAGAGACACAGGGAGTGGCGCTTTTGTAAATACGGAGATGTATACACTGCACGTGGGCCCAATCGAGTGGAAGACATAGTGTGAGGACATGACCAATACACATATGACCAAGGCCCAAGTGAAGATAGGCTCAATCCACGTTGAAGTCCAATTTATTCGCGAGTTCGGTTTGGACTGCTGGAACATGCCTCACGAAAACGGACGCCCTGTCCATTTGGGACGTTCTAGATATCAACAGAAAGCTAAGGTAGCTTTCCAACCCAGGTGGTCCCATGCCAAAATACTGTCCGAGTCGACGGGAATCGTCGAATCAAGTTGACGACCAGAATCTGCCCAACACCGATTTTTGGGCCTGAAGACCTTGTACTCCCTACAGTGACCTGGCCACCTCCTTGGCCGCCCCTACTCTCTCTCTCTTTTATATACACAGCCACCGCCATTAGTTGCTTAGATTATTCTGGCGTTATGAACAGTTTTGACGTGTGAGAATACTCCGGTTTGTGAAACCCCAACTTAGGAACTTAATCCTTTCTATCCGCAATTTGAGTTTGCATCTACCGTGTTTTTGCTTGTATTCTTCGATTCGCAGGCAGGGATAAGCCTTCGTGGTGAGGTCAATAATGTGTGCATGGTTGATAACCAAATGAGACGTGGTGCTGCGATTGCAGGGTTCGAATGGTGATGATTGGAAGCCGGATCATGTGTGTCGTGCCTCCGTGAAATCAATAGCTATCTCCACCTGACGGAAGTTCGGGAATCTCTGTCCCCATCATGTAAAAAGTGGCGTATTTCAAACCTAGGTGAAATTTTAAGGGTTTCAATCTAGTTCCAGTGGCATGGTTCAAAACGGTGGCCGTTATAATGGCTTCAATCTAATTAATCCTTTAAAGAATCCATAGTTATTAGAATTCTAATTCGCCCGTCTTAGGAAGTTGGCTCACGGTCCTAGCGATTTTCCGTGGCAAACGTGGTCTTAATAGTTGCTACAGGGCGGCAGTGGCATGGAAGGATGCATTTTAAGGAAAGGAAAAAAAATCTACGATGTGACGTCTTATTGGGACTTGGGAGAGGCAATACAAGAAACAGTGAAAGTAATGGGTAGATTAGGGGACCTGTGTCTAACGAGTACAAATAAGGTGTCGAACCATAATAGATTGGCAAAGAGAATAAGATGTCGAAACATAATATTAGAGTAGCTGGATTGGCAAAGACTGGGCCCCGTTGGGATCTTCGGACGTTCCAGCTACATTACAGTAAACTAATTTTAAAATTTTAGCTCTCGTCACATCGGATGTTTGGACGCTTAGAAGTATTAAATATAATCTAATTTTAAAACTAATTATACAGATAAAGATTAAACGGCGAGACGAATTTATTAAGCCTAATTAAACTATGATTAGTAAATATTTAATCATGTATCAATTAGACTTAATCAATTCATTTCGTCATTTATTCCTTATCTATGTAATTAGTTTTTAATTAAACTATATTTAATACTTTTAACTAGCATCCGAATATCTGATGTGACATGGGTTAAAGTTTAGCAATAGGATCCAAACACCCATAAAGTGCACTTGCTGACCTAACCAAACACACCAGCCTGAGATGTAAGTTTTAGCAGCAGTCTGTTTTGATTCAATTAGCAACAACTGATTGTTGGGATTCATCAGAGTTTAGATGCATCAGCTAATACATGGCTAATAGTAGTGGTTTGATCGTTCATTTGTGCGCAGTACACCTACAGAAATTGTTCAATTGGTTGTAGGTTCGTCGTTGCTTTACTTTTCACATACATCACACAACACAACACGTTTGTGTTGCTAGTTTACAATGATGTCGTCAATGTTGAAACACCAGATTGTAATCCACAAAAAGATTAAACTTAGATATACTTTCCAGAAAATACTGCAGGTGCGAAGCCCTACTTGATCCAATGCTCAAGGTACCGCATTAAAACAACCTGTACTCCTTAAAGTCGTTCACTAATTCTCCCCTCAACGGGAGTTTTATTCTTGTTAAATGAAACACCACTTCAGCAATTGCGATTTTGATAATTTTACAGTAAATTAATGAAGAAAGATAAAATGAGTTCCATATCGACCAAACCAAGTATACACACCAAGACAGATTGTTTGAAGCATGTCTATAAAACCACAACAAATTAAACTAATCTAAAGTTTCGTCCATACTTCCAGCTTGCTTGTGTGACATCTTATATCTCATCTCTACCCTACAAAAGTTTGTATGGTTCCCACCTCCCGTCGACCGTCGACGCCCTCCCACCCGCCCCCGCACCGCCTCCCGCCCCCGCACGCCGGACCGACCCCGCCTCTCTCGTATCGCCTCTCCTACCCGCACCGCCTCTCCCGCCAGCTCTGCCGCCTCTCCCGCGTCGCCCCCACCCAGCTCTGCCGCCTCTGCGCGTGATCACGAGCCCAACATCGAGCTGGCGGCGGCGGCGGGGTCGCGGATCCAGCCGCCGGTGAAGAGGAGGGGCGAATCGAGGGCGGCGGCGAGCGGATCTGAGCGCCCCTCCACACGCGACGGTCCGTCCCCGGCCTTCCGCGCCGCTCTCTCTCTCTATCTCTCTCCCCCCCTCTCTCTCTCGCTTGTAACCCTTTGGCCGCCGCCTTCCTCCCATCCGCACCGCGGCAGCCTCCCTGCCTCACCTCCCACCCCCGACGCGTGCTTCCCAACCGGCGTGGGTCCTCTGGCCGCCGCCTCCTTCTCGCAGGCACACGCGCTGCTCCCTCGCCTCCCATCGCCGCTGCTCCCCTTCTCGCAGGTCGTATCTCACTCCCTGCAAGTTCTGGCTCCAGACTGATGTGGTGGTGCCGTGGCCCTTGGTGCGGCAATGGCTGCTTGGGTGGGCTGGCTTGGGTGTAGCCGCATGAGCAGCATCTTGTCCAATGGCTTGTGCAGGGACGCAAGGTGTTGTGGGCACTGCTGCTTGATTTGCGGCTTGGTTGTCACTCGTCCACTGAAGCCGTCTGCCCATGACGAGCTCTCCAACCAGGTGCCTTGTTTCATCAGTGATCCTGCTGACAGGCGTTCTCAATAACTTATTTCTCATCTGTTAATTACTGTGTGGAAAAAATGGAAAGTATCAGACATTTTTATATACTTTGCATATATGAGAAAATATACAATAATGATTCTGCATCAATGCATCCAAGAGCTAGAAGCTAGAAACAAAGAATGTGAAAGCCCATTTATCTGCAGTAACTTGTACTGCCATTATAGTTCACATAGGTACTGAATGCATAATCGGCTATTGACGCCAAGAACTATTCCCTTGCACTCCTCTTATGACTCAAATCACTTATTATCTTTTGTTTAGGTCAATGCATCTGATGTCATCGTGACTGAATACAATCATTTTCCTATTTCAAGCTGTCAATATAATCAGTTTCCTATTTCAAGCTATCAAGCTGAAAGCATTACCTACATTCTCCATGAAGAAATAGCAATAGACCGAATATAATCATTTTACTGTTTCAATCTAGCAGCAACCATGACTAAATATAATCATTTTTCTATTCAAGCTATGAAGCTGAAAACATTACCTGCATTCTCCATGAAGAAATAGAAATAGACATCTTGAAACACATATAAGAAACAGGAACTTATGGACACTCTTGAAATCTTCATTGGATAACTGAGGCTCTAAAATGAAACAATATCTAAGAAGGCATGGATCGGGCAACTAAATTCGTTTACGATATAGGATTCACAAACTGGTATTTTTCCTCCCCTGCCTTAGTACATTTGCCATAGCGCAAAAGCCATTTACTATGGCAAATCACATGTGATTTCTATTCCATGTTAATGTTCTATGCTGAGAATTGTTACTCATCTGCATGCGAGTGGAAAATACGAGGGCAGAAATTGCAGTAAGTACCAAAATTTCTCTCTATAGCACTGCTCTTAACTCTTCTATGAAGTTAGTAGGGTAGGTAGATTGGTCAAGAATCTGATTTCTTGCTTTCTTCCATGCTTTCTCAACAATTTACTGTTTGCAGGGAATACATTAAGTTGATATAGCCATAGTAAGCTCTGCAACATCTGCAGTAAGCAAATACTTTACGGTGTTCTCTGAGAGAACCATAGTGGATATTGCTTGTCATTCTTTCAATTCCTACGACGGTAACAGGGAACCTAGACAATTGGTTATTTGATTTAGTCTGTACTATGAGCCGTCATATTAATGCTATCAATGTTTCAAAAAGGATAGTGTATGATCACTTGCACTGTTCTGGTGCCATGTAAGTTATTCAGATACAATTGAGAGTCGGGTTTGAAGAATTCAGACAAAAAAAACATTAGCACTGCAGCCCTGCCATGTACAATGTACTTACAGCAAATGAAATTTAAAATTTGTTATTTTTAATAAAATGGAAATGTGTTGTTTGCCTGCCACTGTCATGCCTGTATGGGGTCTTATGCAATCAGCACACGAATGTGAACCAAAGTTTTCTGCTGGTTAGGATCTTTTGGTTGAGACGGATTCATTTCTAACAAATCTCTGTTTCAAGATACAGTTAATGTATTCTCATCTGAGTCAACTTCACCGATAGATATGTAAACTGATGTGCCTAGTGCAGTTTTTTATGAAATAATATTTGTCACAATAATTATTTCATCAAATATAATATAAGTATGCCTGTGGCAACGCACGGGCCAATTACTGGTACCGAACAATGTGTGATATCATTAGTACTGCATCGTAAGCACTAGCTGCGAAAAATGATTGCATTCTCATTGTCATACCAGTGCAGTATTGGATTACGAGGTACCTCATTACGGACCAAACCCAAATAAATTCAGTTCATATTACAATTCGGGAACCAAGCAGCATCTGTGATTAACATGTGAAATTTATAAAATATTTTTGATATCCAATTATAAGGAAACCATTCTATTAGGATAGTGTAATTTTTATAAAGGAAATATATAGAGTGATATAAGTGTAGGTGAATACGAAAAAATCCCATTGACTAGGATAAAACTATTTAAGAAATATAAAGGAACATGATTGCGAATAGCATCGTGGGTTAGCCTAGTAGAAACATAAATATAAAACCTTGCATTGAAATGGCCTAAAGCAAACAATTCGAAAGACTCAGTAATTTTATTGACCATAGAAAGCTTGTCCTGACATCACATTAGGCTTGTAACTCACAAGACATTGAGACCACACCACTGCAAATATATCGATAAAACAACTCTGGCCTGCAAGTGTACTCCACACATATCATACAATCCTGAAGTCACCTAGGTATCTTCTTCATGCTTGCTTACTTTGACCAGACAGACAACTACCAAGGCACTAACTGAAGCTAGTTAGCTTGGCAGATACTCCATTATTTAATCAAGTACCGCATTCAAACTTCATGTGCACCCCTGCAGCAACATGGAGGGAGCAGCAATGGTTATATGCTAATGGTGGTACCATCAAATTGGCTAGCAAGCCTCAACTCATGCTTCTACAAACTCCAAAAACTATTTGTACAACCAACAAAAAGAGAAGTGCCCAATCCCTAGCCATAGCCATACCTACACTGCTTACTAATTACAAAGAAGAACAAACAGCTAAGCAAACGAAACAAATCCTAACAATGTGCTAGTCATTATAACCAAGAACTGCTATGGGCTGACAAATTAAATCGTTGCAATTTGCTTGAATGCAAGTTATGTGATTAGCTTAAAGTATTAATTAGGCTTAATAACTAGAATGGGATCAATTAATGCCCAGTATGCTATGAAGATGCGATTACACATACCTTCCAGCAGAAGTCGACTCTGGACTGCTATGCTCAAAGGTGGTAAAAGGGCAATACATTGCATGTGCACCATTTTGCCTTCTAGTGTCAAAAGCAACCACGTCCAGCAGCTTCTTACTCCTCATGTCAACAGCAACAGCACATGCATTGGAGTGAAGGAAGCCGGACCTAACCATCACATAGACAACATCTTCAACAATGCCACTAGTTGGGTCGGACAAGAAGAGGTTTCGCAAACCTCGACTTGCTGCACCAGCAATATTAGGCGGCGGTAGGTTTTGCATCAACCTACAGCTGAGCTGGCTGTCGATTTTGATGTTAGAAGATTGGACCCTCTGATCCATGTGCCAATCGTTCCAAGAACCTGTCATCTTGGTGTTGCTCCAAGTCACGATAGTCCAGTTGGGCATTACAGTGTAAGGTAGCCCTTCTTCATTAGTGACATCATCTGGGAGTGATATTTCTGTGCTATCCAATTCAACAAGCTTGAGGCATCCTTTGTTGTCTGGTGTCTTGATGAAGGCAACACTGCGGACAGACTTTGGGCAGCCTAGTTCAAACCCACGCCCGCCATTCCGGGTCAAGAGCTCAAACGGCGGGGGAAGAGGCATGGCACGGAGGGTGGGCATGGGGTCATCACGGCGCATGTCGCAAAGCAGAATGCCACGCCACAAGTCAACCCAGCCCATTGTGTCACCTTCGCCTCCAATGGAGAGGACAGTGGTCGTATCGTGCCAAAGGAGACGACTAAAATTCGGGGGGATCTTCACCGGGAAACCCTTGTGCGGCTCCACCAGATTAGCCTTGCTGTGCACCCATTTACCGTCCTCAGAATGGAACCGGTGGAGGTCGTACACATGCGGCATGGATATGGAAATCAAGGGCGTGGGTGTGGACATCAAGGTAGCAACAGTGTAGTGGTCAGAGCCGCGGCGTAGGATGCCGATGTCGTCGTCAGTGAAGAATGGATACGGTTCCGGGAGCCGCGTAAGAGACGAGTTGTTGGTGTCGCTGCGGTACACGAAGTAGTCGCTGCTGTCCACCGACGACATGTAAGTTGTGGGTCGTTCAGGCCCTAGGGGAGTTGGGACGCAGAGGAGGATGAGGCCTTCGGATGCGCAAACGATGCGGGGAAGGACGGTGAAGGCAACCTCCTCCTCGTCAAGATCGGGGCAGTGGACGAAGATCTTGGAGGGGAGGGGCGGGCGCGAGGGGTGAAAGGATACCTCGATGGTTTGCTGGCTCCTGGTCTTCGCCCTGGCGCTGGTAGAGTTCTGGTCCTTCGCGCTGCCGGGGTACGCATGAGCGTTGAGGAGGAACCACTCACCCATCCCGCCGCCGGAGATTGCAAGGGATGCGGAAGGGAAAGTAGGAGGAGGATAAGGATTGGGATGGCAGCGGCGACGGCGACGGCGCGGCGAGGCGATAGGATGGAAGGGAAAGTGGGTGGAGGATCAGGATGGAGATGGCGGCGGCGCGGCGATGCGCTAGGGTTCCAGAGACAGGAAAGGGGAACGGGTCGGAACCCACGTGCTTATAGAGGGCGCCACAGCAGTTCAATGGGCCCTCTCAGGTCTCGGCCAACCACTCCAATGGGCCGTCTGGTCTTCATCTTAAGAGGGAAAAGAATAATGTACGGCACCACTATCCCACCTTATATTATCTAATAATAATCCATATCTATAAATATACTTATATAATAATAAACAAGAGAGCAGGGTTTTTTTTCTACCAAAACATTCCATCCACCCTCCCTTAAGAATTCAAATGAAATTTATATTTATTTGTGAGTCCGATTCGAACTACAACAAAATCTGAAATCATCCCAAAATTCTATCAAAGTCAGAGGAAATCTGCAAAATAAGATCATGATATGAAAACGAACGCATAGGTCGCATGCGTACTTCGTTTTCAAGGCTTTATATATCGATAGAAAGCTAAAAGATAATATTTCTAATTCCACGGCACTATTATAGATGGTATTGTGACAGAGGACACGAAAACGAGTGCCCATATTTAATCTAAAGCTACACATTGAGAAGAACATTTTTCTTGTAATAAATAAATAACAAACCTACGGTAATTTGGTAACCAATTTTGCATGTTACTTACTCCATGCAGAGTACTCCATCCATTTTTCTATTTTTGACGCCAACAAGTGTAAATTTGAGCTGATAAACGTCTTATAAAAAAGAAAAAAATAGAGGTAGTATTTTGCAACGCCTCTCCCACACTAATGCCGATGTCTGCGATGCCGGTGTGGCAAGAGGCTAAGGATTAGAGCTTGGGTCGCATATGTGCTGGCACTGGGTGACAAAGCTATTCGGATCTTCTTGAGGCACTGCTTGGTGACAACAGGAAGGCAAGGGCTGGTTTGGAATTCGGACGTTTACAACGGCAAATCGTCGCTGAGTCCAACTTGTGGGTCATAGTACACCCTTTGGCCGGAGTATGAATCTATCTGGATCGTCCGTTGTCCACTGGTATGGACAAGTTATGACTTGGTTTCGACAACTAGCTATTTTATAAAAGGGGTGTGGTTGGGAAGGTGTGTGTTGGGTAGTTACGGGGGCGTGGCTATGGGGGATAGATATCCCTTGGGTCCTCATGAAGCGGATTCGGTATATGGGCCATTGAAGGGCCCAAGGAGAGTAGCCGACTGAATTCCTGGGCCGACTATCTTCCTGGGCCCAGAGACGGCTGAGCAAATTGGAGATCAAGACAGGGGAGTCGTGATTCAGGTAGGACGTGAGGCGTGCATGACTCGGACTTGTGCTCCAGGACTCGTGGGACTCAAAAAAGGAAGGATGTACTTGTAGATTCTATGTACTCTTTTGATTCAAACCAAGTAGGAGACATTGATAGAATCTAACTTGTAACCCAAGAGCCCGTTGGCCTTTATAAGGCGAGTGAGGGACCCCTACGTAGAACATCTAGCATCTCATCGCAACACAAACCACGCTCTCGCGCACCGAAACCCTAGCCCTCATTGTAACCCCGTACTCAAAAGCAATACAACCAGCCCCAAACAGGACATAGGGTGTTACGCATCTCGCGGCCTGAACCTTTATAAACCTTGTGTTTTGTCACATCTCGAAGCGAACCATCGAGCTACACCGATTTTGCCAACCACAAAAAGCACCTCATGACGTATCCCGTGGTGTATTACCAGGACCAAACCCCGATAGTTGGTGCGCTAGTTAGGGGACAACTTCATCGACATCAAGTTAGACCCTTGGTCAACCTCTTCACGAACACATCAAGTTCGCTCCCGGCGAGATGATCTACTTTGGATCTATCTCGTTCATCGCCGATAGTTGCAGATCTGCATCAGTTCAACCGCGTGCCGGAAGAGAAGCGTATCATCGCGCTGACTCAACAATGCTCTTTGACCATCCCCACGGCAAGATCTGTTCTGCCCATGGCCGGACATCAGCAGGCCTCTGCTCCGACTCACACTGCACCAGCTCCATCTACGGCCTCACCATCAACCCAATGCACCCCACTCCCTACCTCTTCGACTCAGATCTGGACGCAAATTAGTCAGGGAAAAGGAGGGCATCGGATGACGAGACGCTCTCCACAGGAGCCTCGACGGACCCGCACCACTGCACTCTCTTGGATCCCTCGGGCCTCTTGGGTCCCGACGTTAGCGGCTGCTTCCAAGCAGGCTTCTCCTCCTTCATCACCGACAGAAGGCCGGGTGCCTTCTAACTCGAGTGGCGCCCAGACTCCGTATGGGCTCCATAACATTGCGACCACGTACCAGGGGCTCCTCTCCCATGCCTTGGCTCCCCTCAAAGGAGATGAGGGTGTGCAGGGGACGCTCGCACCAAAGCAACAGTTCGTGCCTCTTCCGGACGACGACGTCTACAATGCAGCTGATGAGCCGCTGACTAGCCTCCGCTTGGGGCTCGTCATCAACTCCATTCTAGCTGGTAGGACAACTCGCTGGCATAGCTCGCGGCCGGCAGCGACGCTGGCACCTTATTCGTCACCACCTGCGCCGTCTCCTCAGCCGCCTTGTACTCAAAGGGGCGGTGAGGAGCTGCACCCGCACGTGGTCTACAACATCGAGACTCCTGCTGCCTCTTATCTGGAGGCGACTACCGCGACGGCCATGATCTCGACCTCTGACCGCCAACTAGAGAAACAGTCTACCATCCTCGACGACCAGGAGAGCTCGCTCCCGAGCTTGACCCTTTGGTTCTTTGAGATCGTCGTCATCGACAAAGAGGATGATGATGATGAAGAAGAAATTGTCTCCAATGACGAGCCACCTGCCATCGCCGAGACCCCGCAAGAGCGGCACGCGCGCGAGCGGGCCAACCAGATATGCAACATCATTTGTGACCACATAGCGGGGAACAAGGCCCTAACCATGCCCGTCTCACAAGACGAAGTGACCTCACCGAGCGAGAACCAGCAGGAGATAGATAGCCATCGACGCAGGAACACGCGGTGACAAAGGCACCAGGACATGCAAGCTCATGAAGCCATGCGCCCACGGGGAACGATGATACCGGGGCGTAATCTGCTACCTGAGTTCACGGCAATCATGAACACTCCAAGTCAAGCCGCCGGTGTGCTGGTTAAGCTCGCGAAAATCTTCCCCAACACCGCTGACGGCGAGGCCTACAAGCATATCTTCACCTAGGCGACTCACGATCTCATGCCAGCTCCTGCTCCTGCTGGTGGTGACGCCCACCATGTCATCAACAATGCACGGTACGTGCGCCATAACATTGACCAGTCGCGGACCCAGCGACATGAAGAAGAACTAAGGTGCTGCAAAGAGTACGATCGGGACCAAGGCGCTCCACGACGCATCGAGGGCGGAAGGGACCGTTCGGGAGCGGCCTCTGTCAACAGCTCTTCAGCCCGCCCTTCCGTCCGTGACCGACTGGAGGACAATCATCGCCCCTGGTCCCCACGGCGTCATCAAGATGGAGCTTGAGATGGGGATCGAGGCGAACCGACAGCACGCTGTGAGGTAGGCATATCCGCCTTTACCAGGCGACTCTGTGATGTGGTATGGCCACAAAACTTTAAGGTTTCCAACGCCGACAAATTTGAGATGAAGGACGACACAAGAGGCTGGTTAGTTGTATACTCCACAATAGTTGTTGCCGCCGGAGCAAGAGAAGATGTGATGGCAGCCTACATCCCGATCATGCTAGGCCAAGATGCATTTCAATGGCTCCGCCACCTCAGGCGCAGCTGCATCGACGACTGGGATGACTTCTGCCAGAGGTTGATCGCCAACTTCTAGCCCCTCTCTAACAAACTGACGCAGCCTTGGGATCTCAAGACAATCAAGCAGAAGGACAACAAATCTCTCCGATCATACCTTAAGCGATTCCAGTCGATGCGGAATCGCATCCCCGACATCACCGAGGCGGCGGTGATCGACGACTTCTTCCGCGGTCCAACGACCCAGACTTCGTGCGTAGCATCCTCCACAAATCTTCAGCTACCTTTGAACAACTCTTCCGCGAAGCAGACAAGTACATCACGGCAGACGAGTGTACTCGAGACTTGGTTGATCGGCGTTGCGGCGACCATGGCATGAAGATTCCTCACGGCAGGAGCGCTACTGGGACAAGAGGCCCCAGGTAGAGGAGGTTCGAACTATGGGGCCACCACCCATGCACCAACGCGGTCCACCTCCCATCCTGTTCCGCTCACTCGACCAACTTCTTGACGAGCCATGTCCTATGCAGAGGGACATGCGCCATACACTGCGACACTGTCTGGACTTCAAGGCCTCGATCTAAAATGGGCAGCCCTTTATGCCGCTGTGCCCGTCGCTACCACTGCCTCGCAACCAGAATCCACCGCAGCAGAACGAAGGTGGTGGTCTGGGCTTCCCCAAAGTCAACAAGGAGGTCAATGTCATCTTCGGCGGGCATGGCGCCCGAGAAAGCAAGCGTCAGCAGAAGCTAGGCGACTGTCGAGTCAACATGGCCACCTCCGAGCCACCAAAACCGTATGCGTGGTCCGAGATCCAATCTGCTTCAGTCGGGCCGATCAATGGCTCAAATTCGACGAACCTGGCAAGTACCCGCTACTCGTGAGCCCCATAGTTTGCGAGAGCCGGCTCAAGAAGGTGCTGATCGATGGTGGCGCCAACATCAACGTAATATTCCCCAAGACACTATTGTACATGGAAATCTGATAGGTGTAAGCCCGATCTTCCGTAAGGTATGTCGATTTAGGGGTGGAGAACTCGACGTTGATGAAGAAGGCTCCGAGCCAGGAGGTTCGTATCCTTGCAATCACTACACCACTGCTCCGATGGTTATCGACCACGTGACGCGCGCAATCGACCTCACCAAGAAGGCTATCGTTCCTGCAATGCAACCGAAGAACACAGCAAGAATGAGGAAGGAACGCAATCAAGAATTAACTTGTGCTCACAAAGTTGGGGTTTCATAAACCGATACACGAACGGCGAATTGTTCTCGAAAGAAAACTTCTAAGCAAAACCCAAACCCTAACTCGTACGGTGGCTACTGTTTATATAGAGTTTAGGGTGACCATATGAAGCCTAGATGTGTCCGTGATGGACTCCAAGACGATACATGGGCCAAAAGCCCGAATAGGAAAAAACAGCCCCTGGACAGATTCTGTCCGCTAACTTCCAAAGTGAATTCCCGATGACTCCAAACTCCAAATGACCTCAAACCAGCATCATTGGAAAGGTTATCTTCTTAGCTTTCTAGCCATATGTGGATCATCGAAATCGGAGTCCGTTTGCGGCCTGGGCGACGATTTTAGTGAAGACTGGTCCTGAAGGCCGAGAAAGTCGTCTCCGAGTAGAATTGGGCCTCCATCTTGACTTGGACGCCCCTTTGGTCCTCCTTCTAGTCCGTGCTGGTCTCCAAGGCCTTCATGGTCTTTTCCTAAATTCCTAAGTACAATATAATCAATAATATCATTAGGTAGCATACCATCCTTATAAGTAGAATTACGGGCACCTAGAAACGAGCTCACCCGTTGATTCAATTGTTTTGCACGTGCTCTTGTAATTGGTCCATGCATAACCATAGGAGTGATGTCCTCATAAAAATCTCCCTCGACGATCTTAAGGAGTCGGACAGCCCATTCTTCGGGATAATGCCGGGCGACGAAGAATATTCGCTCGGGCGGCTCTTTTCGCTTGGAGTGGAGGTGGACTCTTGCTTGTTAATCCCCATGGAGTACTCATGGGAAACAATGGTGTTGATGACTTGGTTGGGTGTTTTGTTGTCCAAGTCTTCCTTGAGCAAGATGGTCTTGATGATGTCATAGTTGGACTTGCGAAGGCAATGAATGATCTTGAGGTTCACCTCTCTATTTGTCACTTGTTGTAGACCTAGAGCATTAATTTCATTCACAAGAGTGTTCAAGTGTGAGTACATGTCATGAGCACTTTCATTAGCAAGTTGCTTAAATCTAGTAAGCTCATTGGCGAGAATATGATATTTTTGGTTGGCCACATCCGCCAAGCCCTCATGATTCTTAACGATTTGCTTCAATAGCTCATGAGCATTAGGAGAAGCAAACACACGGTTGAACACACTATCACAAAGAGAAGACAAGAGAGTTGATTTTGCAATTGTATCAAATTGTCTCTCACGAGCGGAGTTGCTACGGGTGCCCTCTTTCGTGACACGCCAAATATCAAGCCCCCGGGCTTGAAGATGTGCTTCTACTATGAGCACCTTCCACTGAAGGAAGCCCTTCCCATAGAAAAACGGAGCCCTATTAGTACTCATCCCTTCCCTGGACATGAAAACTCACTTGGTGGTGAAGCCAACGGCACTCCTATGAGCTATCTCACAAATTTGCCAATTAAATTGGCTATTCTCGCAAGAAATGTGAACCCTAGCTCTAATACCAATTGAAAGGAACGTCCCAGGGCATCCGATCCAAGAGGGGGAGGTGGTGAATTGGGTCGCTAATCGCTCAACTAAAACCTAGGCCATCTAGTGCATAGAATAAACCTATTTTGCACTACACATGCTAGTTAAGTCTAACTTACCCAAAAGACTTTCAACCTAGAGCCAAACCTAATCAAACTAACTAGGAAAGCTAAAGGCACACAAGCAAGAACCTGCAGAAACGTAAATGTGGTAAGTAAAGAGTTAAGGGCAAGGGGATGCAAACTTCTGGGAGACGCGGAGATTTAATGTGGTTCACCACCAAAGGCTACGTCCACGGGCTCGCCATCGAAGGCAAAATCCGAGCCGGGCACCAAGACTCTTCAGGTCGCATCTTGTGCTTGCCACACAGTGCTCACGACAAGCAAAGGCTAAGTGCCACCAAACCACCAAGGCTTAGCCACCGCCACCGTCTCTCCTGGTCACAAGGCACCGGATGCTTCACTATGGAATTTGAAGTGTCTCCTCGTCCCTGCACAAGTTGTCACCACCACTCCACACGAAGAAGGAGGGTCTAGCAACGAGTACAAGTGGCTTGACAGCAGCCAAGGCTTCTCCAATAGCTCACACAAGAGCTACACTCAAGAAGGGCTCACAAGCTCACTCTCTCTAAGCTCTAACCTAGCTTGGATCATGCACTAAGCTCACTTTGGTGGTTGGAGGGGATGATATGCTTGGAATACACTTCTACACTTGTGTGGTCTTCAGTAGCTCCAACACACTTCAAATGGCCAGGTGGGGTGGCTTATATTGCCACCAAACAAGAACTAGCCGTTGGCCAAAAAGCTATCAAAAAATGCATAGACAGGATGGTATGGTCTATAGTACGGTCCATGTACTTGCCAACTAGATGTTGAGCTTCCTTGCTTGGAAATGGTACGGTCTGTAGGAGAGTACTATACGGTCCTTGTATTCTTGATCTTCCTTCCAAAACCATAGCTTTGGGTTATTTGGTACGGTCTTCTTAGATAGTACTATACGGTCCATGTATTCCTGATTTTCCTCTAAGTCCATAGCTTCGTGTTATTTGGTACGGTCTTTGGATGGTCTTCTAGAGAGTACTATATTACTTCAGTCCAAAGGTTTGGTACCCACTGTTGACGGTCGTTATTGCACTACCTACGACCATCAACTATCCATGAACATGGAGGAAAATGCATCAAAGTGTAGACTAACCCATGCTACTCACTTATTTCTACAAGTTGTGTTGAATATTTGATTGAGGTGCAAGATTAGCTGAAATCAGGCAATATTTGGCTAAGTCATGAGGGTCCTTGACCCAAATGCCAGGCCTCTTGGCTCCACTCCGAGCCACCCGGCCTGACTAAGTGGCCAAATCACTTCATCTTCTACCTGCATGTGCATTAGACACGTGTCAACACAATTCCAAGGTCCAAGCCGAGAAACCAACGTGTCAAGGACCGGAAGGCTTGCCACCTCATCGATCTAGCACTTGGATTAGTGAAGTCAGCAATCCGAGGGACTTCAATCCTACGGCTAAGGAAGAAACACAAGTGAAGATCAACGGTTGAAGGAAAAGCACACTTGTAACCGCCATACCCACCATGCAACCGACTTAAGGAGACAATGTGGAGCCTTGGATGACAAGAGGCGATGGATCTGACGGCTACCCAGGCTGCTCGGTCTGGGGTTGAGCTGCCCGACCCCACCAGGTGCCACCCGACCATGTAACCACCTCTCCAACCGCCACACTGACCTTAGTAGCTATAAGTATTTTTGTAGACCTCAGTTGTGAGGTGTGGAAGTAAAGTATTCATCCTATCGTTTAGTCTAGAAGCACTAGGTTAGTCCTGGAAGTTAGAGTTGAGTCTGAGTCTTTGCCTTAGGGATTCCGGAGTTAGCTTCGAGTCTGGTAAAGCCCTTGTATCTTTCTATCTTTATACTTTTGCAACTCCAGTATATACAAATCATTGCTCTATCTTCTGAGTATACTTTACTTGATTTCTCACTCTTGCCTAGTGTTGGAATTCCTTAGCCTATTAGATATAACTCCGCAAGTGCACGGATCGCATTGTACCCTTTCACCCAGGAGTATCCCGGGGTATCGAATCCACGAGGAACGAGGAGTATAATAACACACAACACAACCTACCGAACAAGTGAAGCTAGCAATGTAGAGGATAAAAGATAGAGAAGCAAGTTCTCAACAGATGTTAAAGCACCTCACTATACTAAGCATGCAAAGTACTATACTTGTCAAGTAAACATAGACATCAAAGCGGCAGAGCCACTGCCAGGCACCAGAGTGCTGATTACCCAGCCGAGAAAGGCGGGCGCTACAGGATTCGGCTATATCGTCAGCGAGTCTATCCGAACGACGGGATTAGAATACTGAGAACACAAAAGCTGTCACCTAGTGTGTCTACCAACTTGAGCTGCGTGGGATAGCCGACCAACCAAGGTAAACTCTAAGTATGAACACCGTCGTGCCACTCAGAGAGTCTACTACTAACTGGTAATGAGACAGAAAAGCAAGCACTACTTTATAGCCAACACTATAAGTATGCACAAGGTCCCCGTAAATAGACAAGTATAAGACTAAGTATGAAAGTAAAGTAAGTATGAAATAACGAAGGTAGAGGACAAGGAACTTTACTCAATCATGGAATCGAATATCATTCCTCTAAGAATACAAGTCTGGGAGAGAAGAGAAAACCAACTCCCGAACTCTTCGCTCACTATTCTCCTTGATACAAGAGGCACTCTCTCTACAAGCTAAGGGAAAGCTTCACTTCTCCACACTATACACCTTTACCACTACATTAATCCACACATCCACACCTCTCAAGTTAGGTCTAGGGGGTATTTATAGTACTAAGGGAGTGAGGAAGTCGGTTGTGGCGGTTGGAGAGGCGGTTACAAGCCGGAAGGCACCAGGTAGGGCCAGGCGGCACCATCCCAAGCCGGGCGACTCGGGTGACCGTTGGTTCCACCGCCTTCCTTGATCTTGTGGTTCATCTTCACTCCTTAAGGTGGTTTGTAGGTCGGTTGGCGGTTAACTTGTGCTTTTCCTTGGGCCATTGGATCATAACTTGTGTTTCTTCCTTAGCCGCAGGATTGAAGTACCGAGAATTGCTGACTTCACCAATCCAAATGCTGGATCGATGATGTGGCAAGGCCTTCCGGTACTTTGCACATTGGTTTCGGTATTTGGCCTTCACAATTGTGTTGACACGTCACTTGGGCTCATGCAGGTAGAAGATGAGTTGATTTGGCCACATTGTCAGGCTGGGCGACACAACATGGTGTCGGGCGGCCTGACTTGGTGTCGGGCGGCCTGGCCCGCTTCCTGACTTAGCCATAGTTCACCTGTTTTCAGCTGATCTTGTACCTACAATCAAATATTCAACACAACTTGTGGAACTATGTTAATATGTATGAATCTTGCATAAAAGTTACCCTTGGAACATGAAATGTTGGTGGTCGAAATGGGCTATAACGATCACCAACACCCCCCACACTTAGATCTTTGCTCGTCCTCGAGCAAACGAGAGTTAACCATGGTGTAGAGGGCATATGACAAATATAGCCTTGACAAGCACAAAAGCCACTCCCAAGTTGGTTTATATTACCCAGGATTTCAATAGTGGCTACACTATGATTTTGAGATGAACAAGTTCCAGGGGTCACAACAGCTTTCTCCCAGCTAAGAGCAACAAAGGTTTTTCTCTTTTCAAAAAGAATAGTGTTCACTCCTTTGTTCTCAAGATCACCTCTCAGTCACTCAAAGGATGAGAATCCTTGTGTTTCCTCTCCTCCTAATTTAAGTTTTGATGGAGCTGAAGAGAGTGAGACTATCTCATCATGTTTGTATCACCAAGTCAAATCAAATGTCAAATCAAAGAGTATGAATCAAATCAAGAACTTTGGCTATGTGCATGTGTGGCGGAAAGTTATTGGTAAGTATGCTTTGGTATTCCCCTTTTTGATGCGAGAGAGGGCATGGTACTTTTCCTTCTTCTTTCTTTCTTTCTCACATATTTCTCTCTTTTTTTCATTTCCATGCCTCTTTTCCTCTCCTTTTGCATGATTGACGAGGGGGAATTGGATTATTGGCATAGCACAACTTTATTGGAGCTTTGTGGTATGAACGTGCACGTGATAGCCAAAAGTCATGAATGATTCTAACTCATTTGATGGCACAAGGTTTGACAAAGTTCGAAACATTCAAAGATGTCTTTGATGCATGAGGATTTATATTTGTGGCACTGATAGGACATGTGGCTTGAGAACATTGGAGTAGATCACCTTTTTATCATTTTAGCAAAACAAAAACTCTTTGCCTTAATGGGAGACTATTGCTATGTATCCATGTCACTTATATCTCAAGAATCAACATCTTAAATCAAAATGGGTCCCTAAACAGAAGGTATCCATGGTCAAAATTACTTCAACATAGGGAGTAAAACTTGTACAAGTGTAGACACAAGTTGGCAACATGATCATGTAGAGTAAGTTTTATCCAAATTTCATGTATGGAATGGAATATGAGGACCAAAAACTGAAATTTTCACGATAATACCTGGTCCTTGTGCAGGGTCAAAGTGGAGATGGGCTGACCTAACCCAAGACCAAGCCGGGCGGCTTATGTTGATGTCGAGTGGCCTGGTGATGGAGCCTTCCGGCCCTTGCACCGATCGTGTTGCGTGGAGAAGCGCTTTAGGACACCGTTTTCTACGTGTTTTACGTTTTTCGTCATCGTGACAGGCAGAAAGGCACGAGGGGGAGCCAGGCGGCTCGGGTCCGCGTCGGGCGGCCTGGACTTGGCTCGGTTTGCCCCAAATTCTTGTGTGCAGCGAGGTGCAACCCTGTACATCGTTATTCTATCGTTTGTTTCTGCAGGGTTAGTGGCGAGAGATGGGGGAGGGTAAGTGCAATCCTTTCCCCCACACTTGAACTCAAAGTAGGGTAAACAAAACTTTATTGCACTAACATTAAGATTGGAATGAAATAAATGAAACATAGAACATAGGCGTAGTTCAATACAAAGAAAGAAATGAAACAAAACAAAACTAAACACTAAGAAAGCAAAGGGGCGCCAATTCTAAAATTTATTGCAACGCCATGGGAATCTATGGCATGGGTGGATCATAGATATCGGGATGCCTAGTAGCGTTGGCAAGGCGGCGGAACTTGGAAGAGAAGCCCTTCCTAAGGATTTCTATCTTATCACTAATCTCCCACTTCCAAAGTTCTCCTTCTGCGCAGCGTTCTTCAAGCATGATAAACTTTTTCTTCATGGCTGCGAGCTCCGCCTTGAGAGACTCAATGGTCTCTTTCTCACCCTCCTCCTCCTTATCTGAATCTTCGAACTGTCCAGGAGGAACTCGGATCGGAGGGGGCTTGATGGTTTTCTTCACGTTCCTCCTAGGGGGAGTAGAGTCAATAGACTCATCAATTGATGCGTCCCCCCTAAGGACATTCTCCTTGTGCCTTGGGACTAGCACCTTCCCCCACCCTCCATTGGGAGTAGGTCCTCCCCGGACGGTGTAGGAGGGTGATCCCGGACTCTTGGGCGCACCGTTGCCTGTGTCCTTAATGGAATCTTCCGAGAAGAGTTTCCGGATGGGACCGCCTTGGGGGTGATCTTCCCGACATTGGGTCGGGGTGAATCACCCCGAAAAACCTTCTTTGCGATGGTGCGCGCAGGAGATAGCGCACGTGCCAGCCTTCCCGCACTGCGCGACCGCGCAGGGGAAGCCGGGCGACCCCTCTCTGAGCCAGGCGACCTGGCACCATGCCGGGCGGCCTGTGGTGGAGGTCGAGCGGCTAGAGGGGCAACGTCGAGCACCATGGATGGATCGATCTCGTGGTTGGATAGCGGCGAGTAGGTCGCCGTGGTGCCCGAGGTGATGGCAAGGCTCTTGGGAGATGTGTTGTTGGAGGCCATGGTTTAGTTTCGAGGTGTGGATGAGATGAGAATGGTGAGAGTGGCTGGAAGGAGAGGAACTCTCGTGTTTAAGTCGTGGAACTTCGATCTCATCTACTCAACAAAGTCCGGCGGCTAAGGAATCAGTTCACTCGAAAATTTTTGAAAGTGGGCGTCGGGCGGCAAGAGTTGGAGCCGGGCGACCTAGGCTTAGGTCGGGCGACCTAGCTCAGTGTCGGGCGGCTTGGCACTCCCTCTCCAACTTTGGTTTGGCAGGCCAAAAGTCGGTTTTGCCCGTGTGTACTGAAAAACCCTTTTTCATCGTGTTGTGCCGACTCCTTGGTGAGATTTTGGGTGGTATGGAAGCACAAGATGAGATAAGACAGAAAAGTGAGGAGCATGGTAGTGTACATGGCTTGTTTAAGGTCGTCGCTAGACCGTGGGCGTGTGATCATGCTATTCCTTGCAGCTCATAGACGTCTACTTCTTTGAGCTGAGGCATTTCGGGCTCTAGGAAGACTTTTAAGCGTTGCCCGTTCGCTTTAAAGACCTTCCCATCTTCATCCTGGAGGATGATGGCACCGTGATCGACGGCATCTAGGACCAAAAAGGGCCCTTCCCACTTACTTCTAAGCTTACTATGACCAAACAAACGAATGCGCAAATTAAAAAGTAGTACCTTATCGTGGTTTGAATGTCTTGATCTTGATACGCTTGTCGTGTCATCTTTTTGTTCGCTCCTTGTACAGCTTGGCACCGTGGTAGGCCTTCTTCCTCCATTCCTCTAATTCAGCGAGTTGGATCTGACGTCGAACTCCTGCCGATTGGAGATCCATGTTTCACTTCCTTATCACCCAGTGAGACTTGAACTCAAGTTCCATTGGCAGGTGACAAGTCTTGCCGTACACCATTTGATATGGTGTCGTGCCAATGGGAGTTTTATATGCAGTGCGGTATGCCCATAGAGCATCAAGTAGCTTGGTTACCCAGTCTTTTCCCATAGCTTCGACAGTTTTCTGCAAGATGTTCTTTATCTTCTTGTTTGATGTCTCAGCTTGGCCACTTGTCTATGGGTGGTAAGGAGTAGCAACACGGTGGTCCACACCGAGTTCTGCAAGGCACCTCTTGAATATTTTATCTATGAAGTGTGGTCCTCCATCACTGATTATGACCCTTGGCATACCAAATCGAGGAAATATGGTATCATAGAACATTCTGATAGAATGTCTTGAATCTGCCGCGGAGCATGGCAGCGCCTCTACCCATTTTAACACATAATCCACTGCAATCAGGATGTACTCTTTGTCTCCACATTTGCAAAATGGTCCCATGAAGTCTATGCCCCACACATCAAATACATCTAGCTGAAGGTTGCTGGTGAGTGGCATAGCATCCCTTGGATTAATGTTTCCTTGACGTTGGCACCTTGGACACCTTCGCACGAACTCTTTGGCATCATCGTACATATTTGGCTAGTAGAATTCACTTTGCCAAATCTTTGCATGAGTCCGATAGGCTCCATAGTGTCCTCTGTAAGAACTTGCATGACATCTATCAAGGATTTGAGGGACTTCACAAGCGGGAATGCAGCGACGTAAGAGTCCGTCTGCGTAGAGCTTGTACAGGTAGGGATCATCCCAGAGATAGAACCGGCTATCGTGGACCAGTTTCCTCTTATCAACTCCATTGGGTACGTATCCAGTGACTAGGTAATTGACCAGTTCTGCATACCATGGTTGGGATGTGGTAACCTTCAGGAGGGTGTCATCTCTCATGTAGTCATCAATCGGCAAGGATGATGTTTCTTCAAATTGCATCCGTGAGAGGTGATCTGCAACTGAATTTTCTACTCCTTTCTTGTCTCTGATCTCAATGTCAAATTCTTGAAGTAGTAGGATCCACCGTATCAGTCGTGGCTTTACATCTTTCTTGGTGAGGAGATATTTGAGAGCTGCATGGTCTGTGTATATAATGACCTTCGCTCCCACCAAATATGATCTAAACTTGTCAATGGCAAAGACAACGGCCAATAGCTCTTTCTCGGTGGTGGAGTAGTTCAGTTGTAGGCCAGTCAGCGTCTTGCTAGCATAGGATATGGCATGATGTTTTCTATCCTTGCTCTGGCCTAGGACTGCTCCTACAACATAATTGCTTGCATCGCACATGATCTCAAATAGAGCATTCCAGTCTGGTGGTTGGATGATGGGTGTTGTGACAAGTGCCTTCTTGAGTGTATGAAAGGTTTCAAGGCAGGCATCATCAAACTCAAAGTTTACATCCTTGGCTAACAGGTTGGTCAATGGCCAGGCAATAAAGGAGAAGTTTTTGATGAATCTCCTATAGAACCCAGCATGACCAAGGAAGCTTCGGAGTGCCTTGAGGTTTGTTGGAGGTGGAAGTTGCTCAATGACTTCAATTTTTGCACGGTCCACCTCAATGCCTCTCTCTGAAACTCTGTGTCCTAGCACAATTCCCTCTCTGACCATAAAGTGACACTTTTCCCAGTTCAGGACAAGGTCGTCTTCCTTGCACCTCTGGGGAACTTTCTCCAAGTTCTCAAGACATCCATCAAAAGTCTTGCCATAAACTGAGAAGTCGTCCATGAAGACTTCCATTATGTTTTCTATCAGGTCAGAGAATATGGCCATCATGCAACGCTGGAACGATGGTGGAGCATTGCATAGTCCAAACGACATCCGCCGGTAAGCAAATGTGCCGTAAGGATAGGTAAATGTGGTCTTACTCTGGTCATCCGGGTGAATTGAGATCTGGTGACAACCGGAGTAGCTATCGAGATAGCAGAAGAAGGAGTGATTGGCCAGCCTTTCGAGCATCTCATCAATGAAGGGAAGCAGGAAGTGATCCTTCTGGGTGGCTGCATTGAGTTTTCTGTAGTCGATGTCCATACGCCATCCAGTGACAGTGCGCTGCGGGATTAGCTCATTGTTTTGGTTCTACACAACTGTCATCCCTGCCTTCTTGGGTACAACTTGGACTGGACTGACCAATTCACTATCTTGTATGGGGTAGATGATACCCACGTGTAGGAGTTTGAGTACCTCCTTCTTGACTACCTCTCTCATCGCATTATTGAGTCTGCGTTGAGGTTCCCATGTAGGCCGATGCTCGGTCTCCATGGGAATGCGATGTGTGCATAGGTTCAGACTGATTCCCTTCAGATCTTGGAGTGAGTACCCAAGCACTGATCTGTACTTCTCTAAGACTAAAAGCAATCGTCGGCTCTCATTCTCAGTCAGTTTGTCGCTGATGATCACCGGTGTGTCCGGATTCCTGTTAAGGAAGGCATACTTCAGGCCAGGCAGTAGCTGTTTAAGCTCTATTTTCGAGGGGTCGGGCCACAGAGATTCACCCAATTCTTCAACTCAAGCGGCTCTTTTACCGCACTAAAGTTGCTAGCCTCTTCCTCTAGGCTTTGTTGATCCTTTTCTTTCTCAAGTGAAATACCCATCACTTCTTCTAGGAGATCAACCTCTGGCTTAGCTTCTGTTTTGGTGTTCAGTGCTCGACTCATGCCAACTTCGAACACTTCTTTACCAAACTGGAGCTGTAGCTGCCCTGGATTTGTCATGTTGATAAGGGAAGTAATAGGAATCCCAACCAGTATAACTGGCATGGTTTCCTCGGGTATGTCGAAGATGTGGAAATCTAAGAACATCCGCTTGTCCCGCAAGGTAACCGGTATGACCCTGATGACTTCATGATTTTTCAACGATTCATTCTTGTTCCACTTCAAGTGAATGTCAGATTTTGATCGTGGAAGAGTGGGGAAATAGGTGTCTACAACATGTTTGGGAATGATGTTCACCCCAACTCGTCGGTCAAATAGAATATCTTGTGGGAACATGTCGGATACATGGCCAGAGACGAGAGATGGTGCTGGGTAGAACCTAACTATTGTCGTGTCGAGTCGTCTCTCTTCTAGCCATTTCCGATTTATTACAGCTGTAAGCCAGAGAAGGTCCTCTCTCATTTGATGTATTTGTTCTAGGAGTAGGTATGCTGGTTGAGAGGTCCTTTGGAAGCGTTGGCTTTCTTTGGGCAACCGAGATATTTTGCCAAAGCCCATGAGTAACTCGTCATCAAACGAGAACGGGGGCACCAACGGAGGATTCGTCACGGACTCACTGACCCTCTAAGTGTCGGGATATCTTCGATCATGAGAGTTTGTGGAGATAGGGTATAGGTGTTTTGATTTTCTTCGTGGTGGCTGGGTTTAGGTGGATCTTGTGGATGCGAGCATGATTTCTCGATCTTACTGCCGTCAGAAGCTTTTCAATGATTTTGTTGAGGACTTTTCGTCCTTCTGAGGCGGTTAGGTGAGAAAACGATCCTCCTGAAGCTAAGTCCAAACATAGTCCTGCGCCTGGTGAAAGGCCTCAGACAAAGTGCTGCATGAGCATGGACTCTTGGATCGCCAAGTCTAGACTGAATGCAACCAAACTGCTGCCAAAGTCTCGTCGACCCCTTGCCGAAAGTTTAGAACTTCACATAGGAGGTCGACGACTCGATTTTGTGGGAAGAAATATTGACAGAACTTGATTTGAAGTCTCTCCCAACTCCCTTCTACTGTACCAGCTGCTCGGTTGTACCATGATTTCGCTGCTCCCGTGAGTGAGAACGGGAAGAGCAACCATCGAAGGGTTTCTGCAGGCATATCCGAGATTGAAATACTGCCGCATAGCTGCTCGAATTCTCGGAGTTGTGTGTAGGGACTCTCTGATTCCAATCCTGAGAAGGATTGATCCCAAACCATGGCTATCAAGCCGGGATGTAGCTGATAGCCATCTGTAACGATGGGGGCGGATGATGGTGGAGGCTCCAAATAATCGCCCTTCGGAGCCGATAACTCGCAGATAGGCGTGTGATCCATGGGGTGATATGGTGATATGGTGGTATAGCGGTTGTACAGTGGGAGATAGGATGGCCTTGGTTCTGTGTTAAAATAGCTACCGTTCCCCGGCAACGGCGCTAGAAAAGCTTGTTGGTGTTCCTTAGCCTATTAGATATAACTCCGCAAGCGCACGGATCGCGTTGTAGCCTTTCACCCAGGAGTATTCCAGGGTATCAAATTCACAAGGAACGAGGAGTATAATGACATACAACACAACCTATCGAACTAGTGAAGCTAGCAATGTAGAGGATAAAAGACAGAGAAGCAGGTTCTCAACAGATGTTAAAGCACCTCACTATACTAAGCATGCAAAGTACTATACTTGTCATGTAAACATAGACACCAAAGCTACAGAGCCACTGCCAGGCACCAGAGTGCTGATTACCCAGCCGAGAAAGGCGGGCGCTATAGGATTCGGCTATATCATCAGCGAGTCTATCCAAACGACGGGATTGGAATACTGAGAACACAAAAGCTGTCACCTAGTGTGTCTACCAACTAAAGCTGCGTGGGATAGCCGACCAACCAAGGTAAACTCTAAGTATGAACACCGTCATGCCACTCAGAGAGTCTACTCCTAACTGGTAATGAGCCAGAAAAGCAAGCACTACTTTATAGCCAACGCTATAAGCATACACAAGGTTCCCGTAAACAGACAAGTATAAGACTAAGTATGAAAGTAAAGTAAGTATGAAATAACAAAGGTAGAGGACAAAGAACTTTACTCAATTCTTGGAATCGAATATCCTTCCTCTGAAAATACAAGTCTGGGAGAGGAGAGAAAACCAACTCCCGAACTCTTCGCTCACTACTCTCCTTGATACAAGAGGCACTCTTTCTACAAGCTAAGCGAAAGCTTCACTTCTCCACACTATACACCTTTACCACTACATTAATCCACACATCCACAACTCTCAAGTGAGGTCTAGGGGGGTATTTATAGTACTAAGGGAGTGAGGAGGTCGGTTGTGGCGGTTGGAGAGGCGGTTACAAGGCGGAAGGCACCAGGTGGGGCCGGGCGGCACCATCCCAAGCCGGGCGGCTCGGGTGACCATCGGTTCCACTGCCTTCCTTGATCTTGTGGTTCATCTTCACTCCTTAAGGCGGTTTGTAGGTCGGTTGGCGGTTAACTTGTGCTTTTCCTTGGGCCATTGGATCCTAACTAGTGTTTCTTCCTTGGCCGTAGGATTGAAGTGCCGAGGATTGCTGACTTCACCAATCCAAGTGCTGGATCGATGATGTGGCAAGGCCTTCCGGTACTTTGTACATTGGTTTTAGCATTTGGCCTTCACAATTGTGTTGACACGTCACTTGGGCTCGTGTAGGTCTAAGATGAGTTGATTTGGAGGCTGGGCGACACGACTTGGTGTCGGGCTGCCCGAAGTGGTGTCGGATGGCCTGACTTGGTGTCGGGCGGCCTGGTCCACTTCCTGACTTAGCCATATTTAACCTGTTTTCAGCTGATCTTGTACCTACAATCAAATATTCAACACAACTTGTGGAACTATGTTAATATGTATGAATCTTGCATAAAAGTTACCCTTGGAACATGTGATGCCCTCAGCATCTCAGAGGCCTTAACACACAACTAGATGAATACTAATGATGAATTAAGACTTAATCATGCTAGAAGAGGATTAAGAACTAGGTGGAGAAATCACTAAGTCAAAATTTTCCTTTTAAAAATACAAAACCTTGCGTTGTTTGGACGAGTAGTTGAAAATCCATACACTATCATGCAAAACATCAAATACAAAACGTTTGGTTCAAGATGTTGCCTTCAACCCTGCTATATTGACCATCTTCAAAATCAGATGTTATAAGACTCAAAAGTCCAAACCAAAATCAAACCAGTAATTCTTTGAAGGGTGGCAATTGTGATCATGACCAAATTCGAGTCTTAATAAAACTTTAATATTTCTTAAGCACCTAAGCACAGCTCCATTATCAAAGTGGTTCCACATACCGTAAACGTCACTCTTGTTACACTGAGCATGGTTCAAAATTGTCATATACATATTTCAAATTGAACCTAAATGTCTCTTGAAGTCAGCCCAAGTCAGTCTACACTTTGAAAAGTCCTCAAGTCTGAATTTTCAGCTCATCCCAAATTTGAATCTGAAATTACTTATGATTTCACTATACAACTTCAAAATCTTCCTTTCTACAAAGTGAAATTAAACTTATGACCTTTCAAATGCACCTAGTGTGTGTTTGGACTTCATTTGGTACTTCAAAAGTTGAAAACAAGAAATACTCTACACAAAGTGAAATAGCTGTTTGACCAGAACTTTGAAAATGTTTGTGTTTATATTTCTAAATCTATTGTGATATAGACAAAACTCAATATACCAAACTTGTAGGAAAGTTTATGAGGAACAACTTTGCTAATTTGTGCTTTGTCATATATTGAGGTTTAGATAGTGCTTTAGGTCCTTTTCTGCTATCACATGAAATCTATCAAAACCTGACCACTGTGGTAATTTTAAATTTTGTTTGGTCTACAGCCAATCTTTTGCAAAATCTCTTTTTGAAGAAGTTGCAGATCCTGGGATTGTCAACAATATTATCAATAAGCTCTATGAGTGAAAATGACTGGAAAATGGTCTTTTAGAATTTCTCAATAAACCTGGTCTGTAGGTCAAATTGAAACTCGAGAGCTAAATTCAAATAAAAGTCATACTTCCAAACATTTTTTGGTATCAAGCCTTTTGACAAAGTTGTAGGACTCAAAGAGTACAGCATTTCATTCAATTGACACTTTTCCAAAATCGGGCTCTAAATAGTCAAAAATACGAATTTCAGAGGGGGAGAAAACACACATCGGGGTGGTTTTCCTCTGAGTCACTGACGGGCGGGGCCCACTTGGCAGCGCCGCCGCGGCTCCCAAGCCCATGGACGCCGCGTGGACGATGGCGTACGGCCAGTCCGCCGCGCCCACGGATCGCCCTCCCCTGGCCGTGCCCTTAAGGGGAAACACGTCCCCTCGACCGGGCTCTTTCCCCGCCTCCCCATTTCGCCATTCCCTTTTCTCCCTCGCCCGTTTTTTGCCGTGTCCGAGCGAGCCGCCATTGGTGAGCGCGAGCTCGAGACTGATCTCCACCGCCACCACCCGCCCTCCCCGAGCCACTAGATCACCACCCCCGCACTCGCCACTCTCGCGCGTACCTCCGCCGCCTAACCTCGTCGCCTTTCCGTCTTCCTACGGCAAGAACCGACTCCGCCTCGCCGTCGGTTCACGCCGACGACGCCGCCGTTTATCCCCGGTTCATCGCCTCCGCCGCCTCGACCAATCCTCCCCCGTCGCCGCCGACACCCTCAGGTTGTGCACCGCGCTCGTGCGTGCCTTCCCCGACCGACGCCGCGGCCGCGGCCGGCGCACGGAAGAAGAAGGGGGCCGGCATTTTTCAGATCCGGCCCCTAGGTTTTTGTGTTTTTACGTTTTGATCCGTGCGCTATTCACTGAGTCTTGTAGATCTTGCATGCTAACCCTTGTAGATTTGAAATAATCACGATCTAGCCCCTGGATCTAATGGTTTTAGGTTTTATTTTTAATATTTCGGCTGAAACTTTGAAAAATCATAATAAATCAAATAAAAATTCAAAATGGACAAACTCTGTGGCTATGATCTCCTTGTGAATAGATCTACACTGTGAGTATGATGTGGTGTTGTGCATGTACAATTTTGCCCCTGTTTTTTGAGAGCATGTTAAATGAACAAAAATGGAAAAGGGGAACTAGATGAGCTACACTTGAGATGAAACTTGGACAGTACCTGTACATGTACATCTAGACACTGTGTGAACTTTGTTAACCCTGGCATTGTTCCTTTACTAGCTGTTTTGTATTTATCACCATGTTTTCTAGTATTTTGAGACCTGTGACTTGCTTGCTATGTAAAGTATGCTAGATTTGGCTCCATGATATTTTTTCTGTGCTCTCCACAGCATGAGTATCTCACTGGTAAATTTTGATACTGCGCGTGTTTAATTTTATTACTGATTTGAAAATGACAAAAAAGCTACTAGCTAGAAAAGAAAATAGGAAAAAGTGGTCCTTGACTGCTAAGAAAATTCCATGTAAAATATGGTAGATTGTTAATGATGTTTTAGTTCCAGAAAGTATTTTTGTTTAATTTATCACTACTGTTTTGACCTGCATGATTATTTCATTGGGTTTAAATATAGAAAATAGATGTCCTGCTAAACTAAGGGTATTTCACTTGCAAATTTTTGTACATGCTGCTTATGTCAAATAATGCTCACTGAATAAATTGCATGCCCAAATTCCATTCCTGCAAAAATCTGAAAAGTTAAAAGTCTGATATCTTGCTGGATTTTAGTAAAATGATTATAACTCTTCTGTAGTTGAAATTTTGGTAGCAGCTTACCACAATATTGGTTTTCATGTTATAAATGTTTGAGCTCATTTGGGACTGTGTAACAGTATGAACATGACATGAGAACTTTAATTCAATAAATAGATGAAACCTGTATAATAGACCTAGTATATTCATGTATGTGTGTAATGTTACTTGCTACACCCTGATGCTTGCTGAAAGTTCTTGTACTATTATGTACGAAAGATTAAACTAGGCTTAGGTGATGATTTGCACGATTTCTTAATAATGGTTTGTATGATTTTTTAGTAAAGCTTGTGGGGTAAAATTTAAAATGAGAATACTAAGTCTTGTGTCACACACCTAGGTTACAAATCCTTACCATGAAAGTATTATAGGGTTTGGATGAAAGTATTATGCTGGTTCAATGCTTGTTTATGTTGGGTATTATAAGGATGACTTGGAATTAGAAATGTATCATGTGCTCGTCTCATGTACACGGCATGATATGTTTAACTTTCTGAATGAAAATAAACACCACCGCGCCTCATGCATGTATCTTAATAATCCTAATAACTATCGTTTGTTTTATCGGATCACCATGTTAACACGTTGTCAATATGATTGTTAGCTTGTATAAATGTGATCGTATGATTGCATACTTACCTGATGTTCCTAAGAGTGATGTTGCTAGCAGTCCGTACATGTGTAAATGTATGATTGTGTGATGGGTTGCTTGCATGTGTTTTGAAAAAGGACAACTTAACTTAATATTTGATCATGTAATAAATTTTTATGTTGCATTGTGAATGTTTGATTTCATCGTTATATACTTGTCCTAGAGGCATATAAGCACTTCTTGTTAAAATAGTTTAGCAATCACTTTTCTGTCTGTCCATAAAAGATTTGTTTATACGTGTGCTTGTCATCTCATTCGCTGCATCATGCATATCATTCATATAGTAACGCTTGTTGCAGATATGTGAACAAGAAGCAAAGTGCGTAGAGCTGCTTCAACCAACGGTGGTCCAAAAGACCAACTAAGCCCCAAGCACGACCTGGAGGGCCCATCAGTCGTGTTTGGAAGGAGGAGTTGTCCAAGTGATCAAGGGGTTGCCTGGGGCAAAGCCTCACAACCCGGCAAACTAACATTAGCTTAGTTTGTTGGTTCTATTTAAGTAAAACAAAGGTAGGCAGTACCATGCTTTTCCCTAGCAAATGTTATATGAATGATGATTACGCATCTGCATTAGGAGTTGTTTGAAACCAATTGCATTAGACTCCTTGGCCGCTCTGGCCCTAGCACCTACAATAGAGAACGTAGGACGAGTATGCCTAGTAATGCTAGGTACTAGTAGACACGAGTGAAGGGATTCACTCGTCGCGTAGGTGATTTTCAAAAGTCAGAAGAAATATTACTATGATGGAAGCTATGAGGATGCTCATGGTTTTAAATAGAGACCGGACAAAGATATGGACATATAAAAAAAATGATGATGATGATGTGGATGGTTAGGTGAACTCCGCCCGAGTCGCATAAGGCCCGTCCGTTGTTCGCCTATTGGTCAGCATAACATTGCTAGAGTGCTTATCTAGGATATGGGCCAGGTGAAAGTTTTGCTTGTGCCGTTCGAAAAACAGAGACTTGTTCCTACCTAGACCTAGGGGCGCTTATCTCACGGAGGGCTGACCCATCGTGGTATCGCTCTGTGGGGGCTAAACCTAGGGAAATGGCGGGTTGGAATCGAACTTGGGATGAGACTAGTGGAGATGGAGGATATATGTGGAACGTGATGCCTAGTAAGCATATACCTCTGGCATGATAGTTATTTCCGGGAATTAAAAATCGACTCGAATCGCTGATGCTCACCAGGTGTGGGAATGCCAATGCCACTGACGTCCAAACGTAGTAATAACCTTAACATGTTGTTTATTTAATCATGTTTTTCAGTATTACCTGTTTGTACTTGTATGTTTACATTCTTGAAAATTACTTTACGATGACATATGTGATGAGAATATTGGGATATACGAATTATGGATCATGATGACGACTATGATGAAACTTCTACTTTATGTCAACCTGACATTGTTTAAAATCAATGGGTAAGGACTCACATGATTAGTAAGCAAGCTTTGCGTTAGCTGTAAGCCTCTTCTATTAAGTCCTTCCGAGTAATTAGTACTCAGGGTTTGCCCCCACTTTTGAATTACAGGTATGGAGTCCTACGAGTGCGTGTTTCCACCAGGGTTGAAGAAACTCATGTGTGGCTACGAATCTATGCTTTCAAGGTAAACTTTGGGCAGCATAAACAAGCATGATCAAGATTTACTCAACGGATAGAGCATAATCAAAGAGAAGGTTTTCTATTTTTTTCTATTTTTTGAATTTTCAAATAAAAAGAAAGAGCAACAACAAAAAGATGAATAACAGAATAATATTTATAACTTGGCGCTTCCCCGGCAGCGGTGCTAGAACAGCTTGTTGGTGGTTCTTAGCCTACCAGATTTTACTCCGCAAGCGCATGGAGACCGCTGTAGCCTTTCACCCAGGAGTATTCCAAGGTATCGTATTTATCCATAGGAAAGCATTAAGATAGAGATATTAAACTATCATTCATCCAGCTGTTACTACTCTTTCACATCAACCGATAACTAGAAAAGGTTAACACCACACACCATGGGGTACAAGCCAAGTACCGTTGGCAAAAAAACAGGTAAAGCTAGGAGCACAACGAGACATGGACTGCGGTACGGTCTTCTATCTCTGCTAGCATACAAGAGCTATCAGTGCTAAGGGTAGAAAAGATCTCAACAGAGTTATGAACTTGCGTCGAGCGAAATTCCGGCGCCTCGAGGGGTCAGGGGGTAGATAGTAGACCACCGAAAGAGACCCGGCTAACGCCTACGGGCCTACCGAACGACGGGCCTGGGATACACAGGCACACCACACGCTGTCACCGAGTGGGGCTACCAAGCAAATCTGCGTGGGTAGGATGGCACGCTACAAACGTGTTCAAGCGAAGCTTAAACAACAATAGTTCATCCTTAGCTTGAGGAGAGTAACTGACCAGAGCCTAGCGTATAGGTTGGATTGTAACACCGGCAAGCATAACAACGATCAATCGATTCTAGTTTAGCACAACTCAGGCCTCAACTTGGTATGCCCAAAAGGAAAAAGGTGCTAAAAAGCCGCATACACACCGAGTGAGTAACTGACTAGAGCAGAAGATAAGTGCATAAAGTAAGAAAGTAAAGTACTTGCACTAGTTAATAATCGGAAAGTAATGCTTAAGATATCAAAATGGAATACATTACCGAAGATTCCGACTGAATTCGATACAGCAGACCTTCTCTAACTCCTAACTAAACACTGCTTTCAGAATGGAAGCACCTCCCGTGCGTTGATTGCCGCCACCACGTGTCAGCTAGTGGGCGTTTCCTGCCTTCGGATCGTACGGCTGGGGCTGTTGACGTCAGCGATAACGTCAGCAGTCCCGATATTTTTGTATTTTCGTTATATTTTCCATATGAGCTCCAAATGATACAAATAATATGTCCGTTGGAATTGTCTCGACGAGCTCTACGCAATGGTGTAGGTCTTGAGGGCATTTGAGATACTTTTTAGTTGTGTAATTTGCAATTCTTTCTCAAGCCCTTTTATGTGCAATCTCTATACTGCTCCAACTGATGTTCTTTTGTACGGAATATGAGCTTCTCCCTGTGATACATCGAAAACCACTAAAACTCATGGAATTCATTAGTGTTAGGTAAATAATGCACAGAACTTTAGTTATACCCCATCTATTCACTGAGAGATTAGGTGATTTTCAAAAGTCACAAGAAATATTACTATGATGGAAGCTATGAGGATGCTCATAGTTTTAAATAGAGACCGGGCGGAGATATGGACATATAAAAAAAATGATTATGATGATGTGGATGGTTTGGTGGACTCCGCCTGAGTCGCATAAGGCTCATCCGTTGTTTGCCTATTGGTCGGCATAACATTGCTAGAGTGCTTATCTAGGATATGGGC
Organism: Paspalum notatum; assembly: GCA_022530915.1. Lineage (NCBI taxonomy): Eukaryota > Viridiplantae > Streptophyta > Magnoliopsida > Poales > Poaceae > Paspalum > Paspalum notatum. The sequence goes on from CM039689.1 coordinate 35,514,316, forward strand.
CTGGTGAAAGTCTTGCTTGTGCCATCCGAAGAACAGAGACTTGTTCCTACCTGGACCTAGGGGCGCTTATCTCACGGAGGGCTGACCCATCGTGGTATCGCTCTGTGGGGGCTAAACCTAGGAAAATGGTGGGTTGGAATCGAACTTGGGATGGGACAAGTGGAGATGTGGGATATATGTGGAACGTGATGCCTAGTAAGCATATACATCTGGCATGATAGTTATTCCCGGGAGTTAAAAATCGACTCGAATCGCTGATGCTCACCAGGTGTGAGAATGCCAATGCCACTGACGTCCAAACGTAGTAATGACCTTAACATGTTGTTTATTTAATCATGTTTTTCAGTATTACCTGTTTGTACTTGTATGTTTACATTCTTGCAAATTACTTTACGATGACATATGTGATGAGAATATGGGGATATACGAATTATGGATCATTGTTGACGGTCGTTATTGCACTACCAATGACCATCAACTATCCATGAACATGGAGGAAAACATGCCAAAGTATGGATAAACCTGTGCTACTAACATATTTTCACAAGTTGTGTTGAATATTTGTTTGTAGGTACAAAGATCAGCAGAAAACAGGCAAATTTGGCTAAGTCACAGGGTCACTAGCCAGTGGGCCAGGTCGCCCGGCTCCAAGCCAGGCCGCCCGGCACCACTCCAAGCCGCCCGGCCTGACTCAGGAGACAAATCAGCTCATCTTCGACCTGCATGTGCATAAATGATGTGTCAACAGACTTGTGAAGTCCAAATGCTGAATGCAACGTGTCAAGTACCGGAAGGCTTGCCACATCACCGATCCAACACTTGGATGGGTGAAGTCAGCAATCCGCGAGACTTCAATCCTGCGGCTAAGGAAGAAACACAAGTGAGATCAACGGTTGAAGGGAAAACACACTTGTAACCAGTGTTAGCCTAAACGGTAAACGGTAAACAGTCGGTCACCCACTGTTTAGCCATTATTCGGTGCTAAATGGCCATTTAAACGGGTTTAAACGGTGTAAATAGCCAATTAAACGGAAACGGTGAGCCACTGTTTACCGTTTAGGCGAACAGTGCTTGTAACCGCCATAACTGCCAAGCAACCGACTTGGGGAGTCAAGATGGACCATAGGATGAAGAATGGCGGTGGATCCAAGGGCTGGCCAGGCTGCCCGGCCTGATGTGGGGCCGCCCGGCCTCCTATCAGGCCACCCGGCTTGCCACCTGTCCCCTTAACCGCCATACCGACCCTATAAGTACCCCCACTTACTTGGTGACTATAAATACCCCCTAGCTCTCATTTGTAGAGTGTGGAAGTTAAGTAGCTCACACAATCGTTTAGTCTTATATCACTAGGTTAGTCCTGGGAGTTAGAGTTGAGTCTGAGCTTTTGCCTCAGGGATTCCGAAGTCTTCTTCGAGTCTCGGTAAAGCTCTTGTATCTTTTTATCTTTGTACTCGTTACTCCAGTATAATATTTATCATTGCTCTATCTTTTGTTATACTTTACTTTACTTCTTAATGCGTGCCTAGTGTGGTGTACCTTTATTGCATACTAGATCTAAGGCTTAGGTTTGTGTTGTTCTTTAGTTATCTGAATCTTGTTAGACTTGCCGGTGCTATAAGCTTGTCTTAGGCTTTTGATCTAAGATTAAGTTAGTTTTCACCCTCTGATCAAGGAAGAGCTTTAGTGTCCAAGTTCTCACTTGAACATTAGTATAGCGTGCCATCTTACCCACGCAGATCTGGTCGGTAGCCTCTCTAGGTGACAGCTCTAGAGGTCTCAGTAATCCACCCCGTCGTTCGGTAAGCCTGTAGGCGTTAGCCGGGTCTCCTTCGGAGGTCTACTATCTATCCCTTGACCCCTCGAGGCGCCGGAATTTCGCTCGACGCAAGATCCTAGCTTGTATCCAGTTATCTTAGTTCAACCGCGAATACTCCTCTGCAGCGGTTAAGTAGTAGAGTTTGGAAATCTAATCTCACTCGTTGTCCTCCCAGGCAACTACCTAAGTGTTAGGCTTCTTTAGTCCCTGTTTTACTCTTCCCACCATACACTGTCTTTATATCTTACCCCCGTTGTAAGTTTAGCTGGTATTTTATCTAAGTTATAGTACTGCTTGAAAGTTCGACATTTCATTCCACCTATTCGCCCTTGCTTCCCTGTGGATTTTTTACGATACTCGGAATACTCTGAGTGAAAAAGCTACAGCGAATCTCCGTGCGCTTGCGGAGTAAAATCTGTTACGCTAAGAGACGTCAACAAGCTTTTTTTGGCGCCGTTGCCGGGGAAGCAATTGGCAATAGAAGTGTGATTTGTCGAACCTAGGTATTTATAACTTGATAACATACCGCTATTTCTTAGCGGGCTTATTTGCCTCTGTCTACTTTATTGTTGGGTGACAGAGAGGTGTATGACCGGTTTTGATCTACCGGCAAACTTTCACAACAATCCGGAGTCGCTGCTCAGAAGGAGAGTCCGTCAGAAGACGATCCACGGGCAGAGGCCTGTGCCAGCTACACTGAAGTTTGGATCCACAAGCACAACCGACACGACACATATGGCTGAGAAGACCATTCGCGAGTTCTCTATCCCATCCAGCAACAACATCCCCACTGGACCCAGTGTGACTGTTGGAGATGGATTTGAGCTCAAGCCAGGTGTCATCCACATGGTCTAAGCTAGCCCATTCTGCGGATTGGCGTCGGAGGATGCAAATAGCCATCTCCAGCAATTCCTGGAGATATGCAGCACTTTCACTATCAAGGGTGCAACCACCGATGCTGTTTGGCTTCGCCTCTTCCCATTCACCTTGATTGGGAAGGCGAAATAGTGGTTCTACCTGAACCGCAACAACTTGGCGACTTGGGAGGCATGCTCCAATGCCTTCCTTGCAAAGTACTTCCCGCTGGGGAAGACAAGCTCACTGAGGAACCGAATCTCGAGCTTCAAGCAGCTCGCTGATGAGTCCGTGGTGGAGGCATGGGAGAGACTACAAGAATACATCGCCGCCTGCCCCCACCATGGTATGGAACAGTGGTTGATAATCCAGAATTTCTTCCACGGACTACACCGGTCCACGCAAGAACACCTCGATGCAGCCGCTGGAGGATCATTCTTGTCCTTGAGCATTGCTGCTGCCCACACTCTCATCGAGAAGATGGCAAGCAACCAAGGATGGAGAGAGAAGAGGGCGAACAGTAAGCCCCGTGGAGTCCACCATATTGACGGCTCCGACATGCTTGCCGCCAAAATGGACCTCCTGCTAAAGAAGCTGGAGGGCGCTCTTGAAGCTGTGCCGGTCCAGGCACTGGATTCTCGCATGACTTGCGAGCATTGCGGGAACACAGGCCACACGGGGAACAGCTGTCCCGAAAATGGATCGGAGGACGTTAATTTCATCAACAACAATGGCTTCAGCAACGGGCCTCGTCCTCAACCAGGTTGGAATTCACGACCCAACTTACCTTTCGCTAGCCAAGGTATGTCTTCTAGCAGTTCTCAGCAGTTTAATAAAAATTCTTTCGATCAAAAAGCTGTGAACGATAGCATTAGTAAGAAGTTCCATGCGAATGATAGAGTTCTTGAATCTTTGTCAAATCAATTGGAAACTCTGAATAGTGCCATGAAGAACCAGCTAAGCTTTAATAAAATGCTAGAAACCCAGATAGCTCAGCTTGCCGCCGCTCTACCTAGTCCTACTTCGGGGAAGCTTCCGGGACAGCCCGAGCCACCCCCGAAAGAACATATAAATGCTGTAACCACTAGGGGTGGAAGGTCTACACAAGACCCCCCACATCCTAGAGTTGCAGGAAAAGAACAGGGAAAGCAGGCCGCACTAGAGGAGGAAGATGAGGTGGATCGTAAACCACCACCGGTGAAGGAAGCACCAAAGTGAGCTCCGCACGAGTTCTATGACAGCACACTGCTCCCTTTTCCTCAAAGGCAGAAGAAGGCCTCAGTTGACGATCAGTTCGGCAAATTTGTTGAGGTAATCAAGAAATTATATGTCAATATCCCATTGCTAGATGCGATGCAGGTGCCTACATATGCTAAGTACCTGAAGGACATTCTCAATAACAAAAAGCCGCTGCCATCGACCGAAGTTGTGCACCTCACGGAGGAGTGTAGCGCTGCTATACTCAATCAGCCACCTAAAAAGAAGGATCCTGGGAACCCCTCCATATCATGCTCAATCGGAACCCAGCATTTTGATCAAGCTCTCTGTGATCTGGGAGCAAGCGTCAGCGTCATGCCAAAGGTAGTCTTTGATAAACTTACGCATGCTACACTTGCCCCTAATGCTATGTGCCTGCAGCTAGCGGATCAATTGATTCGCTATCCCGTCGGGATCGCCGAAGATGTCTCGGTGAAAATCCGGAACTTCATCGTCCCGGTGGATTTCGTGGTGCTAGATATGGAGGTAGACACGAAGACGCCGCTCATCCTTGGGCGACCATTCCTAAGCACCGCTAAGGCCAACATTGATGTTGGAGCTGGAGAAGTCCACCTCAACAGTAATGGCAGACGGAAGAAGTTCGCCTTTAAACCAAAGGTCGAACAGTGCCGACAGGTAAAAACTTTCAAATTTAAGTGTCAGGCACCTCGGGAAACACCAAGAGAGAAGATCGAGCTTTCGCCAAGTAAGCCGAAAAGGACTCTCTCCTTGTAGCTATGGAAAAGCTCCTGTACGATGGGGAAGCCCGCAAGCTCAAAGCCGATCGCAGAGCCGAGTCACTGAGACGTGCCTCACTGGCCTAGCTGCCGACAAAGGACTCAGGAGGCAAAGCTCCTGAGACAAAGGTCACCGCCAAGGCAATGAACACATCCCAAGAATGGCAGAAGAAAGAGGAAATGCCAACGGCAAAGCCAAAGCCAGAAAAGAAGATCAAACCTCAGAAACAAAAGGCTGTGGCAACCAAGAAGGTTTGACGAGCAAAAGTTGCAGCACAGACGGCCACTGAGTCTCCGTCGATCGCTGACACCGAACCAAAGGTATGACTTGCCCTTGCCAGGAGGTAAACTGGCCTTATCCTCCACTGCATATTTAATTCCCCGTGCTATGATTTTCCTATCTTTCATGCATCTATCTTTGAATTTCACCACTGCATGTTTAAATTTCATCAAAATTTTTTTGCTTAAGTTTGCATTTAGTTAATTCTATTGTGCGAAGAAAAAATAAAAAAAATAAAAATAAGTGCTACACCCTCGGTTTTTGGACGTTTTGTGGAGGCTCTACCCCGCAAGGATGACTAACCCTTGGACGACTGACTTCTGGATGACTAACTGCTAACGCTAATATTTGTGTCTGCTTTGTCCCTTGTGTAGTATATTGTCTATTTTTGCAGGATGTCTTCTTTCTTCAGGAAAGCGAAGAAGGCCTTGAGCAACATAGGGAAGGGACTGCACCTGAAGTTTCCGTCTTCGTCGGACGAGAGCTCGCACTCTCGTTCACAAAGCGGAAGCTCCAGGACCCCAGCAGCGGTGTCTGACAGGATGTCTGTCAGCGGTACACACAGCCGCCAGGACCAGGAGCAAGATGAAGGAGTTTCTTCTCAGCAACAACCGCAGCGCCGACTGATGAACCTGTAGGATATCAACATCCAAGGCGATGAGGAAGCCCAGATGTTACAAGCCCTTACTACCAAGACCTTTTGGAGGACCAAGTGCTTCGACGCCTTCTTCCTCATCGAGATAGGTATGTTGGACCCGTTCATTAAAGCATTTGATTATGTAGGTTGGTCGGATTTCGCTAACATTACAGAGGAAGGATCCGTTCTTCTTACACAAGAGTTCCTGATGACTCTACGCGTGGATAAGCGTACAACAGGTACGTTTATAAATTTCCGCCTGTTCAATACTGAATTCTCTGTCTACCCACGGCAGTTTGCCGACTTACTGGGTTTCCACTCCAACTGCTCGTTGAGTGACCCAGCCGGATATGACATGAAATCTTTTTGGGTGGAAATATGTGGAGAGTACGGAAAGGGGAAACACAGCACCACCAAAATTCACAATCCCACTCTGAGACTCTTAGCTCGCTGGGTCTCGCTCATCGTCTTTCCAAGAGGCGAGGTTCATTGTGCACCCAACGAAGACCTCAAGTGCCTCTATGCCATGGTCAAAAAGAAGCGCTATGCTCCGGTCCTCGACATTGTCCACCACTGGATGGGCATGAGAGCGACCAACACCCCTATAAGCATCACTTCCTTTGTCACCAGGATAGCAGCCAACTTGGGCTCCTAGAGAATGCCCAACTTGACTACCTTTCCGATGACACATCACACTATGTGGGGGAGCAGCACTTTGTCCAGGCACATTTCATGAAGTGAGACGCCGCAACTGGGAAACTGATCATGACATGGTTCGGGCATAGTCTTGAGCTGCCGCTTCTAGCACTACAGTTCGACATGTACACCATCAGGAGCCTAACCATGCAGCTAGATGTGGTGGCACGACGCCAAAGCATCGGTGGCGTCATGACCAGAGCCCAGAGACGGCGAGCGGAGGAGTCACACCGCAGAGCCCGAGGAGAAGATTCTGAGGAACCCATCCATGCTTCCATACCATCTGAGCCATCCTGGTACTTCTCTAGTACCGGTGGCGAGAGTTCCTACCAGTCTTCCCATAGTACACAACACTACGGAGGCGGTAGTGCATCACGTGCACTCAGTAGAGACCTAGGTCACTCTACTTCAGCCCGGTACCGAACACCTAACATGGCCGACATCAACTCCGCAATGGAGGGGATGAACTTGGGCCAATACGATCAGAGGCTGTATCAGCAAGTAGGTGACATCTACCAACGCATGGAAGAGATGGGTCAACGGCTTCAAACCAACATGGAAATGCTCTAGAACCTGAATGAGCAAGTTGGAGCCGGCTTCCTCAATGCTCAGAACTTCTATAACTACTACCAAAACCCCTAGCTTCATTGAAGCTTGGGGGGGATGGTAGACCGTTATAAGCATGCCTCCTCGCGCCTGTGTCTCCTCAGAGTAAGGTGTCCCCGTCTCTTGTCCTTGTCTCCTCCTATGTGCACCAGCAGTACCCCTGTCCGACCAAGCAGCAGCATCAACCGTCCTACCAGTACCAGCAATACCCTGTCCGACCGAGCAGCAGCATCACTGTCCTACCGAGGTAAGTACTTTCAATAAAGTTTTTATTTATTTTCCTTTTTATTGCTTTTTCTAAAAAAAAGTGTCAATAAAAACAACTCCCAACTTTGATGCATATATTTTCCATATGGAAATGATGAATAATTGCTCTATTATGTTCATACTTAGTTGTTTATGCACGTTCTACACTTAGCTTATTTTTCGAGCTTGTGTGTATAAGTTGAAATCTTAATCTTGTACTTAGTGGATGCCATTTGCATAACCTTGTATAAGTTGTTGTGAGAAATGATATGGCTAAGCACTAGGTTGTCTTCACATGTTCCTAGTAAGATAAACATCTCAGGTTTACTCTTTTGAAAAATGAAATGAAGTTCCCCCATCGGTTTTTGAATACCTACCAGAGCCAAATACATTGAAATATCTGAGCCTAACTTGTTTGAGCTACTTAAAGTTGTTTTGAGCTTTGTCAAATTTTGAGTCTCTTAGAGTGGAATCATCTCTATCTTGTGAATTGTTGGAGCAAAAATCCACCACCACAAATGCATTTACCTATCCTGGGTATGCATCCATATATCTCCAAAATAATACCCTTAGCCTTACTCCTTCCAATCAAAAAGATGTTGAGTATGGAGCCAGCAAAAATATGAGAAAAAGAAAAGCATGCTAGTCAAGCATGGCAAAAAGAGAGAAAAATACAAAAAGGCTCCATATTCATACCTAGCAATCTAAAAGGAGAAGGAAAGGAAACAAGGAGATTCATCCATCCACCCACCAAATAAGGCTCCAACAATGAACAAGGCTAGATGATGTAGTACATTTCTTTGGTCCAATCTTTGGCTTTGCAAAACAAACAACTTAAGTAAGCTGAGTTCTTCCATGACCCTGAGCTCCACATAAGCCTTATTATAGGAAGTTCTTAGCCATGCTCTTGGCTTTAATGGTGTGGATACACTTCGAGCGATCAAGAGTACCTTTGGGGAAACTTGTTTTCTTTTGAAAAAAATCTTTAAAAACACCTGGGATGTGAATCCCAAAAGACATGCTTGGAGCAGAACCTGCAGCTAAGTCGTTCTTCCTCTCAACCGCCCAAGACATGGTAAGTCAAAAAAGATGCACCACAGGTATGAGTGAGAGTGATCATTGCATACACTATGGTTCGAGGTAAAAGTATGGGTGTCATCTATGCATAACTCCTATTCATGAGCATCAATATTGCAGCAACTCCTGATCCATAACCCATCTTGGCTTTACTCGAGGACGAGCAAAGGTCTAGGCTTGGGGGGTGTTGACAGTCATTATTGCACTACCAATGACCATCAACTATCCATGAACATGGAGGAAAACGTGCCAAAGTATGGATAAACCTGTGCTACTAACATATTTCCACAAGTTGTGTTGAATATTTGATTGTAGGTACAAAGATCAGCAGAAAACAGACAAATTTGGCTAAGTCAAAGGGTCATTGGCCAGTGGGCCAGGTCGCCCGGCTCCAAGCCAGGCCGCCCGGCACCACTCCAAGCCGCCCCGCCTGACTTAGGAGCCAAATCAGCTCATCTTCGACCTTCATGTGCATAAATGATGTGTCAACACATTTGTGAAGTCCAAATGTCGAATGCAACGTGTCAAGTACCGAAAGGCTTGCCACATCACCGATCCAACACTTGGATGGGTGAAGTCAGCAATCCGCGAGACTTCAATCCTGCGGCTAAGGAAGAAACACATGTGAGATCAACGATTGAAGGGAAAACACACTTGTAACCGCCATAACCGCCATGCAACCGACTTGGGGAGTCAAGATGGATCGTAGGATGAAGAATGGCGGTGGATCCAAGGGCTGGCCAGGCCGCCCGGCCTGATGTGGGGCCGCCCGGCATCTTACCAGGCCGCCCGGCTTGCCACCTGTCCCCTTAACCACCATACCGACCCTGTAAGTACCCCTACTCACTTGGTGACTATAAATACCCCCTAGCTCTCATTTGTAGTGTGTGGAATTTGAGTAGCTCACACTATCGTTTAGTCTTGTATCACTAGGTTAGTCCTGGGAGTTAGAGTTGAGTCTGAGCTTTTGCCTCAGGGATTCCGGAGTCTTCTTTGAGTCTCGGTAAAGCTCTTGTATCTTTCTATCTTTGTACTCGTTACTCCAGTATAATATTTATCATTGCTCTATCTTTTTGTTATACTTTACTTCTTAATACTTGCCTAGTGTGGTGTACATTTATTGCACACTAGATCCAAGGCTTATGTTTGTGTTGTTCTTTAGTTATCTGAATCTTGTTAGACTTGCCGGTGCTATAAGCTTGTCTTAGGCTTTTGATCAAGATTAAGTTAGTTCTCACCCTCTGATCAAGGAAGAGCTTTAGTGTCCAAGTTCTCACTTGAACACTAGTATAGCGTGCCATCTTACCCACGCAGATCTGGTCGGTAGCCTCTCTAGGTGACAGCTCTAGAGGTCTCAGTAATCCACCCCGTCATTCGGTAAGCCTGTAGGCGTTAGCCGGGTCTCCTTCGGAGGTCTACTATCTACCCCTTGACCTCTCGAGGCGCCGGAATTTCGCTCGACGCAAGATCCTAGCTTGTATCCAGTTATCTTAGTTCAACCGCGAATACTCCTCTGCAGCGGTTAAGTAGTAGAGTTTGGAAATCTAATCTCACTCGTTGTCCTCCCAGGCAACTACCTAAGTGTTAGGCTTCTTTAGTCCCTGTTTTACTCTTCCCACCATACACTATCTTTATATCTTACCCCCGTTGTAAGTTTAGCTGGTATTTTATCTAAGTTATAGTACTGCTTGAAAGTTCGACATTTCATTCCACCTATTCGCCCTTGCTTCCCTGTGGATTTTTTACGATACTTGGAATACTCTGAGTGAAAAAGCTACAGCGAATCTCCGTGCGCTTGCGGAGTAAAATCTGTTATGTAAGAGATGTCAACAATCATGATGACGACTATGATGAAACTTCTACTTTATGTCAACCTGACATTGTTTAAAATCAATGGCTAAGGACTCACATGATTAGTAAGCAAGCTTTGCGTCAGCTGTATGCCTCTTCCATTAAGTCCTACCGAGTAATTAGTACTCAGGGTTTGCCTCCACTTTTGAATTACAGGTATGGAGTTCTACGAGTGCGTGTTTCCACCAGGGTTGAAGAAACTCATGTGTGGCTAAGAAGCTACATCGGTGAGCTCGATGTTGTTTCATCGTTTCAAGATTTTTGTTGTTAGGAATCTTTAGACTTTAATATTCCGTTGCGAGATACTTTTAAACTAGCTATTGTACGACTTATGTTGGAACTTGTATTTTATTTCAAACCGGTTTGTAAACTAATTCTATCTATCTTATATTTCAACTGCCTGTGACGATGTAACTGTTGTGGCTCCATCGAGAGTCGGATGTGTATGATGTCGGTTCCTCTGGGAATGGTGTTATCGAGAGCCCGAAGGACTCTCGACGGACTACCGGGTTTAGTTCATCCTAAGTGCACTGCGAGCCTGAGGTGACAGGTGTGCTTAGTCTGGATTAAGCTGGGAGGTTCCGCCACAGAACATCAAATGTTGGTGGTCGAAATGGGTTATAACGACCGCCAACACCTAGTGTGGTGTACCTTTTTGAATACTAAACCAAGGCTTAGGTTTGCGTTGTTCTTGAGTTATGTAAATCTTGCTAGACTTGCCGGTGCTATAAGCTTGTCTTAGGCTTTGATCTAAGATTAAGTTAGTTCTCACCCTCTGATCAAGGAAGAGTTTTAGTGTTAAAGTTCTCACTTGAACACTAGTATAGCATGCCATCTTACCCACGCAGGTTTGGTTGGTAGCCCCTCTTTGTGACAGCATTAGGGAGCCTCTGTAATCCACCTCGTTGTTCGGTAAGCCCGTAGGCGTTAGCCAGTTGCCGTTCGGTTGGCCTACTACTTACCCCCTGGCCTTCTCGGTGAAGTCTGGAATTTCGCTCGACGCAAGATCCTAGTTTGTATTTAGCTAACTTAGCTCAACCGCTAATACTCCTTTGCAGTAGTTAAGGAATAGAGTTTGAATATCTAATCTCACTCGTTGTCCTTCTAGATAGCTACCTTGGTGTTGACTTTTTTAGTTCCTGTTTACTCTTCCCACCATACACTATATTGTTATCTTCCTCGGAGTAAGAATAGCTGGTATTTTATCTAAGTTATAGTACTGCTTGAAGTTTGACATTTCATTCCACATATTTGCATTTGCTTCTCTGTGGATTTTACGATACTCGGAATACTTTGAGTGAAAAAGCTATAACGAATCTCTGTGCGCTTGCGGAGTAAAATCTGTTACGCTAAGAGACGTCAACAAGCTTTTACTGGCGCCGTTGCCGGGGAAGTAATTGGCAATCGAAGTTTGAATTGTTTGAACCTAGGTACTCATAACTTGATAACATATCACTCTCTCTTAGCGGTATCATTTGCCTCTATCTACTTTATTGTTGGGTGACAGAGAGGTGTATGACCGGTTTCTACTTACCGGTTGTTGGCGGTCGTTATTTCCTGATTTCGACCGCCGATTCATCGGTTAATAAATGGGGTATAAACAAAGTTCTATGCATTATTTACTTTGAACTAACGAATTCCATGAGTTTTGGTGGTTTTTGATGTTATATAGGGAGATGCTCAAGTTCCATGCAAAGTTACTGCATTTTGGAGCAAGCATAGAGTGGGCACAAAAGGGCTTGATAATGGATTACAAATAACATCACTATGAAGTATCTCAAATGCCCTCAATGACTGAACCATTACGAAGAGTCATCGAAATAATCAAAATAGAGTTTTGGTTCACTCAATTTGGAGTCCATATGTGAAAGTTACGACCGTTTTAATTCAACAACTCCAGCTGCGAGGACAATGACCGGGCGGCCTAAGGGGAGGCTGGCCGGCCTGTTACTCCCTCCAAATGCCTCAGTCTTCATTTGAATCAACCAAGTAACTCACCAAGGACCCATATACATGTAAGGGATCAAGCCCAAGTCAAGACAAAGGTCGGAAGGACAACATATGGACCAAGAAATGACTAAGTGCTGAAGGGCTAGTCGCCCGGTCAAGTACCTAGGCCGCCCGGCCTAGTACTTGTTGACGGCACTTAAGCACGTCAAACCTTATACTGCAAGCGACAGTATCGATGTAGCCTTTCCCCGAGATGAGTATCAAGGGTTTTGTCAATCCGTGGAAAACTAGGTTTAAACTACTATTAATCAAGGATTAATCAATTATTAAATAGCTCTAATAGATCTAATAAACTAAAGGATAAAGAAAGCCTAATTACTGACTAATCTATATCTAAACCAAACTAAAGAATGATAAATAATATTCTAATCACAAACTAGATATAAAACTAACTATAGCATAAACCAAGAACAAGAGATTGATAATATCAAAGGCAAGATCGATAAAGAAGCTAATATGACTAAGGGATTAGCAAGAGATTTGAGACAAACTTCTTATAAACTAAGAACCACCCTGGGCATGGATCTAACTTGAAACATAAAATAAACATGATCATGAATGTCAAAAGCCTACTTGAACCTTTCTCCGGCTATACTGTCACTAAAAACCGGGTAATCGATGAACTAGTAAACCTTAACCATCTCTAAGCATGAGCAGATTCAATCAACTAATTAAAGTAAAAAGATCTACTAAAAGACATGTGGATTAATCAACCGGGCCCGATTACATGTAGAGATGAAGCATTGCAAAGACATGGATCATATATCATGTATAAATGTCACACCCTGGTTTTCAAAAGAAAAACCAGAGCAAATCTATATGTGTGCCAGGATCTAATCTCACACATATAGAGACAATTAACAGTGATATCATAGACAATGCTTTATTACATATCGTTTAAACAAGAATTACATAAAGACATCAAGTCTTTAACACAGAGTAGCGGAAGCATAACTAAAACACCGGGCCATCCACAGGGAAGCCAACTGGGGGTCGCTCGCCTAGAACTCCATGATCCTTCATTTGTACTCCTTTAAGCCTTCATCTTCTGAGCAGCGGTTGGGTTCCAGCCAACAGTAGGTTGAAATAAAAGAAACAAGTGTGAGTACTTCAACTCGTACTCCACAAGTATAACATGAACTATGAGGCCCTAAGGTTGGCTGACACGTTGCATGAGCTTTTAGTTGGTCAAGTTTTATTAAACAACTAGTTACTACAAGTGGGTAGATAAACCATTAAACCCAAGATATTGCATGTGAACATTAGTCAACAATATTAACATAAGAACCACTTTCAAACCCAACAGAACCACTAATCTGCATAAAGGATCTGGGCCGCTCATAACCGTGAGCACGGCTGACATGTCAGTTTTACACTCTCGAGAGATCGTACATCTTTACCCATGAGTCGTGGGCTACGCTAATGGTCCACCACATTACCTTAGATGAGATGGCTAGCAAGCACACTACGAGGCCTTTACAAAGATCACGTTGGTAAGGTGTAACTGCTAAGGTTCAGGCTCCACAACTGTGGAGCAAGCCTCAAGGGGAGATAAACGCACTCAACCCAAGTAGCGCGAGGGCCACAGAAGCTCACCTCCCCTCTTGCCCCGTCGGTAAGTTACTCCCAAACCAATGCAACCTAATTAGTTAGCCAAGACCGTCCCATTCCAGTCTCATGGTAGCACTGTTGTCCCAGGTTGTCGCTTTGCGAACCGGTCCTTACGGAGAGTGGCTATAAGCAAAACACATGCTCATGCCCCCTAAACCAAGTTGCTAAAAAGCCATTTTTACAGAGACGGGAACCACTCAAGCACACAGCACAGAGGGTCACGCTCCGAGTTACCATTAACAAGATTATTAACAGAAGTAACAAGTGTTCGCGCAGCAACTAGCAAAACTTAACCAACAAGCAACCCATAGGTAAACATATCGATAAAAGAGGCTAGGTACATTCCTTATTGGCATACAAAAATTAGACACATGCATATGAAGTGATTCAATGATTATTGGGTTGTGTCCATGTTATACTTGCCTTCCTCAAAGTACTCTTGCTGCTGTTCACACACATCGAGCCTCAGCGCAAACAACTGTAACAACAAACAAAGGGGAACTAAGAACAATACACCATACAAATAAATGATTTTATAAAGAACATAAAAAGAACACTAGTCGTTACTAATAACATGGGAGCGCAACATCTGGAACAATGTTTAACAAGGATATAAAGGTGGCTAGAAAAGAATAAACTCACGATGAAGGATATGAAGGTAGGAACAAAAAGGATTTTGTGGTGTATGGGAAACATCATGATTAGAGTTTGCGATGAGTTTCATGTTTGTCGAATGGCCGATGAGTGTTAGAAGCAGATCATGGGTTAAGGGACAAAGACTCGCAGCAAGACCTTGGTAATGAGGTTAAACTTCTTAAGTAAAACATGCCATGACCGGGAGTGGGTAGACTCACTGAAACTTTCCAAGGACAACAGACTAGCTAGCGGGACGGTTGTCTGTGGAGATGTCAATGGATTGTTTGTGTTCTGGTCACTATAAGGAAATTTGAGATTGATCTCTTGGGATCATGTTGGACACACATGTGAACATGTTTATGACAAGAGGATAGTTCATGAGGACTGCCGGATCAACAGAAAATGCACCGTTTGCTAACAGGTGTGTGCTGAAATCTGCCGGACAGCCGGATAATAAGAACAAAACCATTGGCAAAATTGGTCCAGACCAGAACCAAATGCTGCACCAATTTGTGGTATTGTGCATTGATATATAAGGAATACTTTGGCCAAAGGGGTCACCCATAACCCTTCTAGATCAATGTAGAATGAGAGCGTAAGGCTGTGCTGCATGGCTGTTTTAATAGCAGAGACAACGGGCATGGCAAGAGCTATAACTCTCGCATTGCTATGCCTATGGACAAACCCTTTTATAAAGACATGTTCTAGAATATGAGGCACGCTCTGGCCAGAGGGTTCATCAAATGGACCACTTGATCACTAGGAAAGCATGTGCCAAAGGGGCAGCAGTGCTGCTGCCAAGACGGCAGCGACAGCGAGCACAACGACGGCCATATCTTTCTCATTGCAGCACAAATGGTGAAACCAAATTACAGGAACGTGTTCGAGGATATAATACACATCTCCGTCGAAGGGCTCGCTGATTGGACCTCTGGATCATTGAGAAAACATGCGCCGAATTGGTAACAGTGCTGCTGTCTGGACTGCAGTGACAGCGAGCACGGCGACGGCTGTAACTCTCACATCAATACACCTATGGACAAACCATTTTATGGGGACATGCTCAGGGGTGCAAGGTATGATCTGATGAAAGGGCATGACCCCTGGACTACCAGGTCAGCGGGGAACGCAGCGCCAAGTAGGGACAGCATGGCTGCCCGCTAGTGCAGCGAGACGTCCCATGGTAAACCTTGCCGGAACTTGATGGACATCCATCTACAGCCTACGAATTGCAGCGGGAAACAAGGAAACATAGAGGAACATATTTGGGGTGTCATCACCTAGGGTTTGGTGGTGGAAGAGGTGACATGGGCGACATCAAGGCGGTGATGCCGCTGCGCACACGATCCCATAGGGCTGCAGCCTTGCCTCGGCGTCGGGGATCGTCGGGGGTGCTCTCCATGGTCTCCGCACCCATGGACAGCAGGGGCAGCAGCAAGGAGGCAACCTCCATGGCATCCTTGAGGGCGTGGATCAAAGAACGCAGCAGGGAATCATCTTCCTTGTGATAAGAGCACTCCGTTTTCATGTTTCGGTGGTGGGGGGAAGTGTAGGGATGAGAGAGGGCAGCCATGGGGGAGAGGGGCGGCCATGGCTGCTCCCTCCTTCTGTTTTCTCATGAGGAGGAAAGGGAGGGGCAGCCAGGAGAGGAGAGGGGCAACCAGGAGGGGAGGGGCAGCTAGGGAGAGAAAGATTAGGGTTAGTTTGGGCCTGTTTAGGGCTGGCCCAAGCTATGGACAGAAGTGGAAAATAAAAGAAAGGATTTCGGGCCTTGATCCAAGGTCAAAATGAGTGGAAACTTTGGGCCTTGACCCATTGATTGAGTCTTGAGTTTGTCATGCACGGGAGAAAAAATGATAAGGGAGAAAATTCGACGGCATCAACTAGAACCGAATTAGGAATTTCTGGGTTCTATGGAATGAGAGATAGAAGAGAACATCATTTAGACATGAGCCTAAGAATGACACTAAGTTTTACCAAATGATGTCAATGGAAAGAAATGATGAAAAGGTAAACATGGAAACAGGATGTCGAAATGTTGATTTCAAAAGAGGCAAAAAGAGTGAGGTCGGGTGATATCATCAAAGGTTTTAAGAATGACTTAGATAAATTGAAAGACGTGACTTAGTGTAGAGGATGGTCAACAAGATTGGTTTATAGTTTTGAGTCGGTGAAACTTTAGAGATACAACTCGAGTTGGCAAGGAAGCAAAGGACTAGGATTTTAGAGATATGAATTGAGATGGACTTGAAACCTAGCCGGTTTTGAAATATTTTGAAACCTCATTTTACACACATAAACACTATGCAATTCGGCATGAATGCAACAAACAAATGAGTTCTGATTGGAAAAACTGTTCAAAAGCATATGCTTCTTTCAATCCAGCAAAACTTACAAGTTCGAAAATTTTAGAAAATTTAGAAATCCTTCATTTTATTCATTGTTATCTATTCACATCCCAAAATTAGAAATTTTGGGGTGTAACAATAAACAAAGAACTCATAGCAAATAGACTATTTCATTGATCGAACTCAAGGTTTAACATAGTAAAATAAGAAGAACAGAGAGTTACTCGAGATACATCATGAACTTGAAGCGCATAGTTGTCGAACTCGGCGAGACGAAAAACATATTCGAAGACGAACTCGAGTCTTCCCTGGAACAGGTTGGGTTGGCCGACCCTATGGGGTGTGAGTCGGCCAACCCCCTCTATTCCTGCCTTCTCTCGCCTCCTTCTTTCGCCTAGATATCCTTCTCGACGAGTCTTGCAAAGATGGACCCTAAACTCATGCTTTGTGTCAGCCAAACTTAGAGCCTCATAGTTCTTGTTATACTTGTTGAGTATGAAATACTCATGCTTATTTTATTTTAAACCTACTGTTGGCTGGAACCCAACCGCTGAGCAGTTGAAGAAGGCTTTCAAGAGTATGTTCAGAACTACGATGAGTTCTAGGCTTGCCGGTCTTCTAGTTGACGTCCCTGTGGCGGCTCGTTTTGCTTTCGTTTACGCTTCCGCTATGACTCTGATATAAAGACTTGTCGTCTTGATGTAATAAAGTGATGACATACTCTGTGTAACGTTTTAAACCCTTTTATGCACGTTCTGTGATGTCACTATTGTCATAATATATGTGAGACTTGTTACTGTCACATATATGTTGTCCCGATTCCGTTGGTTGAGAATTGGGTGTAACACCCCGGGAACAGGTTGGGTCGGCCGACCCTATGGGGTGAGTCAGCCGACCCCCTCTATGCCTACCTCCTCTCGCCGCCTCCTTTCGCCGAGATCTCCTTCTCGACGAGTCTTGCGAAGATGGATCCTCAACCCTAACTTTGGAGCTCTGGTTTACAATGAATTGGATGTCTCTCCCTCTAGGGAGGCCATATATTTATACTCCGGAGAGTATCATATACATAGAATCTAATAGACCGGTTATAAGAGTCCTAGACGGCCTATTTCTATGTATATACATGTATCTTGAAGGTTCTTGGTCGTCCATGAAGCTTCCTTGCTTGGCGATGAAGTCAAGTCCTAGTCCTTCCCGAAATCAGCTTTCCACATTGTATAGCCTTTATTATTTCGACCATAACTCCCTCATCCGAAGTCCAAATAAGGCAAACTCGGACTCTAAATTATAGAGCTTGAAGAGATCTACAACTTTGGTATTCAAACTTTCTTCATTTGATGCAGTTAAGGTCTCCGAATTAGGACCGCAAGGTGCTGCTGTCCTAAAATCCGATAATATCTCGAGATTTAATCAGGCCCGGCTTTGGCCCAGGGCAACAGGAGCGACGGCCAGGGGCCCACGGAAGTGTGGGGCCCAAGATTAAATCTGTGCGCATACGATTACTAGTCCGATTACTGGTCCATCCGTGGCCCAAGATCAAGAGAACTCCAGGTCACAAAGAAACTGAAGCGTGTCCTTCGTCCGTTCAGCGACTGCCGTTCCACTTCCCTCGTCCATCCTTGAGTCCATGTCTTGACATTGCCGCATCGCGCGCCGAGCGGTCACGGCCCTCCGCCCTCGCGGCCTCGCAGCCCGCGACCGACAACGGCGCCGATCAACGGATCAAATAGCTAGCTGCCAGAACCCATAAGGTAAATAAATACATAATCTTTTAATCTGCTACAAACTCCATAATATTTAGGATATTACTAAGATATCGTTTTAAACTCTTAAGTCTAGATGTATTGAATTTCGTGACCGTAACTATAGCCTCAGCTGAAAGAAGTTTCTCAAAATTGAAGCTACTCAAGAACTGTTTGAGGTCAACAATGCGCCTGCTTGTTTGTTGCAAAATCTTTGTCAGGCCAAAATTTTGGTTAAATTTGACCATATTTGAATTTATGTAAAAAATACAGTGAAACAATAAACTTTTAATTCTCATAGGTTATTTAAGCCCTAAATAATTCATCTGAATAAGAAATTTGTTCTTTAGACAAATTTTAGTTTTGATCAAACACGGTCAATTTTGCCAAAATTTTGGCATGCCAAAACTTTTGCAAACAACCAAGCAGGCCCAATGTTAGAAAAAAGATTGAATGGTTTGGCCATGTGCTGCATTGAGAAGGATGTCTCGGACAATATTGACCTTGATATTATTCTTAATGATTTCGCATCAAAAAAATGCTCGAAGGAACTTTTTTTATTAAGCATTGAAGCATAATTGTCATCAAGTCATTAGGGATTTGATTTAATTTCAAGTAATCATGCTAGTTTTCTCTTGCTTCTCTTTTGATTTGTAATATTGACTTTGCTTTTTTAAGAATTAAATGTGTTATTATTTATATAAGTCTTAAAGGGCCTATACTTCATGTATGCTCAGGGGTCCAAAAATATGTAGAGCCGGCCCTGGATTTAATTGGAGCATAGATTGGACTCTTAATAAACCTTCCTTATCTTTATATTCTTCATATTCAAGCAATCCTTAGTCACCGGAACCTTCTTCATAATGGGTTTGGGCCTTCTTTTGGGCTTCAATTGTCCTTCTTTTATTTATCATCTCACCTCCCTAGACTCGTAGCATAAATCCTTTATTCGAGAAATCCTCAAATTATCACAATTATACCCTATTTTCCTGCAAAAAGCAATATTGCATAAAAACAAAGAGCATTCTCGAAAACGGGGTTATTTGTTAGCAAAACAAGACTAAATCATAAGATTAACTTCTGAAAAAATATAAAATTACATAAAAATAGAGCATAAATTTAGTTAATATTTTGAGTCAACAACATCCTCACACTTAGATCTTGCTAGTCCTCGAGCAAAGAGATCAATAAAAAACTCAACTAAATTTAAACAAATAAATAAGCTAATAACTCAACTGAATCTAAGCTAGTTTTAAACAATCACTTCTCAAACTAATCAAGTTCAGAATTCAATTCAATCTCAACATGGGCATTTTAATCAACTTTCATGCATAGAGATCCCACAGGAATTTTTGAAATCAATCGAATCATAGCAAAACCAAGACTTCCTTTAGAATAAAAAATAGAGGGGTTTTGTATGAAAAATTATCTCTATGGATCAAGAAATTACATCGGTTCTTCTCACATCTCGCAAGAGTTTAAGAGAAGCTTGGTAAAGGCTAGCAAAGTTAAATCAACTTATTGTTCAGCTAAGATATCTTTCTAAAGATCATCTAACCACCTTGAATTAACTTGGTCATCAGAAATAAGAAATTATATATGTATAGAGAGAAAAAAAAGAAGATATAGATATTGGACATGTGCAATATTGAATAAATAAAGTGGGATAATTCTCGAAAATTGCACATGGTTGGAAAAGCGAAAGCTTTTACTCATTACACTAATAAACACTAAGTCTTTCTTTCTCTTTTCAAAAATTTCCTAATTCTATTTTCTTTTCCTTTCTCTCTTTTTTTTTACTTAGGCGTCACCACTTATTATTATTATTTTTCTTTTCTTTTTTTCGCCCCTCTGTCTCTCTTCTTTTTTTTCAACCTCTATTCTTTTTTACTCTACCTTTTGATTCGTTAGATCAAGATAACTATAGAACTTTTCCCTCGTGATTAGCAAAAGAGCAAAAACTTCACTATATGGGTAATGAGTGTCGAAAGATCAAAAGATTTAAGGATATGGAATTCAGCCAATGCTAGTGCTCCAGTGTAAAACAACTAGTATTGAATATACATACATACATACATACATACATACATACATACATACATACATACATACATACATACATACATACATACATACATACATACATACATACATACATATGTACATATACATATGTATGTATGTATGTATGTATGTATGTATGTATGTATGTATATTCAATACTAGTTGTTTTACACTGGAGCACTAGCATTGGCTGAATTCCATATCCTTAAATCTTTTGATCTTTCGACACTCATTACCCATATAGTGATATACATATGTATATGTATATATGTACATGTACATATATGTATATGTACATATACATATACATATATGTATATGTACATATACATATATGTATATATATATATGAGTCCTATTTAGCACGCAACGTGCTAAATAAGTATTTAACCGGAACCGTAAAATCTCAACCATACTGTAATATGGAAATCCATAAATCCCGCAACAGTAAAATTGGCATGCGAATTTACGGCCACGAGATGCGATTTTTACGATTGTGGGATGATCTCACGAGATTCAAACTGGTTTTTACGGTTGCGCGAGAGGTTTTACGGTTACGGGGTGGAGTTTTACGGTCGCGCGTTGAATAGCTATTTAACACGTTGCGTGCTAAATAGCGAGGTCCCTAGGGCTTCCAATAGTTATGGAAAACCCGAGCCAACCAGCTGCCACGTCAGACACGTACAACAAGCTAACCAGCTGCCCCTGTGCGCCCCTCTCCTTCTTTTATCAAGGTCATAGAAACCTATGCTATAGGCATAGATTGTGTTTGAAAATGTCATATAATCTTCACACACAGAAAAGTGCCACCTGACACATTCCTGCCACCTGACGCATGCATGCAGTCCAACATATTACTTCCTTATTTTCGCGAAAATTCTTCGCTCAAACATCCAATTCACAAACGGTTTCCACCACCAGAATGCTGATGTTTTTGTGCACATTTTGACACCAATTTTAAATACTTTTTATTTTTTCAAAAAAATATTTAAATCAGGTACAATCATAAAAACCTTATTGTTAGCATAGAAACCTGTGTGCGCAAGCATAGATTGGTTTGTTAGGATGCGTAGAAACCTGTATGCGCAAGTGTAGAAATCTGTATTTGAAATTTGAACCTATTGGATTTGTGTGGATTTATTTTATAGAGTTGTGATCATAAATATTAGGTTGCCGAATCATATAAACTATGCGAGGTAAGCATACAAATTATATGGACTTTACTTTGAATATTTTATTTTTTTAAAAAAATATGTAAACTAGGTACAAACATAGAAACATATACCTACAAGTATATAAACATGTCCCCCTCTCCTCGTTTCGTCTTGAGCATATAAACCGGTGAGTATGAGCATATAATGGTTTCTATGCTCACATTTTGGTTTCTATGCTTTTATGTGGAGTATAGAAACATATACTTACAAGCATAGAAACACGTCCCGCTCCCTCATTTCATTTTGAGCATATAAACCGGTGAGTACGAGTATATAAACCAGTGTGCGCAAGCATAGATTGATTCGTTGGGATGCATAGAAATCTGTATGCACAAGCATAGAAACTTGTATTTGAAATTTGAACCTACTGGATTTGTGTGGCTTTATTTGATAGAGTTGTGATTATAAATATTAGATTGTCGAATCATACAAACTATGCGAGGTAAGCATAGAAATTATAGAGACTTTACTTTGAATATTTTAATTTTTTAAAAAATTATGTAAATCAGGTACAAGCATAGAAACATGTACCTACAAGCATAGAAACATGTCCTTCTCTCCTCGTTTCGGCTTAAGCATATAAACCGATGAGTACGAACATATAAATGGTTTGTATGCTCATATCTTGGTTTCTATGCTTGTATGTGGAGTATAGAAACATATACCTACAAACACAGAAACACGTTCCTCTCTCGTTTCATTTTGAATATATAAACCAGTGAGTATTAGCATATAAACAGTTTCTATCCTCGTTTCGTTCTGATGTAGTAGCTGGTTGGTTCGGTGATTTTTTCTATAAAATTTTGAATTTGATTAGGTCATGTAATTTTGTTCGATGTTCAGAAATCATATAATTCTATTGTTGATGTCATAGAAGCAAAGTTTGTTATTTCTATGTCAAAGTAATAGCAGTCTGTACCATAAAGGATCGTATATTTTTTTTAAGAAAGGTCGTAGAAATATGCAACTGCGGGGAGTATAATCCTTCTCCAAAAATCATAGAATCATATTCCCGTTGAATGCTCAGTAAGGATGTCACAGAAACACGCAACCGCAGGATTATGGTGCTTTACCGCAAATCATAGAATCCTACTACTTATGCCATAGAAGCAGTGAGCCTACACAATAAGAATTTTAGAATCCATAAACTCCTCATAAAAAATGAACATTTAGATACATTGCATACAACAATTGCACGAAGGGGGCATAGAAACAGTGAGGGGGAGCGTAAAAATCTAAAATTGCTTCCATGAATAGAAAAATCTAAGTAAAAATCAAACAAACAAGATCTGAGCAATCATTTTTCTTCGACTTGGCCATCCCATCGAATCATTGTTTCCTACGACGATAGGCATAAATAGTTCATAGAAAGGATCAATTCCTGCGACGATAGGCATAAATAGTTCATAGAAAGGATCAAAGAAAGACATAGATAGCAAGTGATCCAGCATATACACAGTGAGCATCAACACAGAACACATAGATACTAGCATTTTGCCTGCATAGCACATGGGCGCACTAAAATCCCATCGCACAAAAATCCCATCAGTGCAATATCAATCGATAGGCAAGTCAAGTTCAGAGAACGAGCAGATAAATGACTGAAATCAATCAAGAGTAATCTGCACTCTTCTAAAATCGGACCATGGTCTCCCCAAATCGGACCCTATTGTCCCTAGCAAATTGGAGGACTGACCAAAGGAGAAGGGAGAGCCTGGTGGAGCGAGACGAGGCACACCAGCCGGAGGGCCGGCAACGGCAACGCTGACCGGGCGCAACCTGTGAACGACGCTGGCCATGGCGCCCTGAATCGCGCCCGATGCGCTGCAGTCGGGGGAGACTGGCCGTGCCCATCACCGTCGGAGGCTGGCCGTGCCCACCGCCGCGTTAGGACGCAGGGGGGAAGGCCGGCGGTGTAGCCCGCGCCGCTGCTCACCCGAAGCCCTCCTCCCGGTCAGATCTGGACGACGACGAGAGAGAAAGAGTGGATTCAAAATGAGAGAAAGAGAAAATGTGCTCCACTCTGGGCTTCCGATAGATAAAAGAAGCCCGGACCCAAACCTCCCCACCGGGTTAGAGCCAACCAGATTCGATACGTCTCGATCTGCTAGCACCACAGGAAGAATAAAAATCCTTTCTACGTGTCATAGAAAACTCAAAACGGGACGTGATCCAATGCACTATAAAACCGAGTACCTACTCCTCAATTCTCTCTCCATGCCATTTTCAATCTCTCTCCCCACCCCGCATCTGGATCTGGCGGTGTGGCTAGCTTTGGGCTCCGGCGAGCTTCCTCCCTTCGACGATAGCGCCGTCCCTACGTCGTCGTCGCTTGGGTAGGCTGTGCTGGGGCAACAGATCCCGATGACCTAGTGCAGGGCCTCATACCGCCCCGCCCGGCCTCCGCTGTCGTCCTGTCGGCTGCCACAACCACGTACGAGCGATGGCGGCGGTGGCTCGATCCCATCCCCACTGCCACACGGATCGACCAAGCCTGAAGCCTCCCTCCCTGCCCCGCCTCTTGTCGTCCGTCGTCGAGCCGTGCCTCGGCCGCTCCCTGCTCCGCTCCCATGGTGGACTGCTTTGCGCTGGAGGCGGTGGACGACCTGCACCGGCGCTGGTTGCCGCGGCAGATCTTCGCGGACATTGGCATCATCGACCCCGAGTCGCCCGAGTCCTTCGCCGCCACCGCCGCAGGCGTGGAGGAGCTCGCGGCACAGCTCGCCGGCATCCTTGGCGGCGGGGGCAAGTCTTGCTCGCTTGTCCCCTTCCCGCCGGCCCTCGCCGCGCAGGTGCGTTGTCAGCGGCCGTGTTTCTCTCTCTTTCTCCCTTAGAAGCTCCTGTTCTCTTCTTACCCCTTCCCTGCCTGCCTGCTCGGTGGCCTAGGCCAAGTCGATGCCTCTAGGAGATGACCGGCAGCAGCTCCATCCCCTGCCCTCCCCAACACTCGGATTGACCTGTATCTCGGAGATGAGCGCCAGCGGATGCATCCCCTCACCTTCCCTTCGCCCTCTCCAGTGACGTCGTCGTGATACCGGTGTTGCTCCAGTGACCCTCCCCTACCGCCTGGGCTGCTACGATTCGTCGGGTGGGGCGAGGAGCAACGACTCGACTCCAGCCATGTTGACCTCAGATAGAGGTGAGCAGTAATTTGTTTTTTTATCCGGAAAGCTAAATTTGTCGTGGCTAGATTTTAGATGCTTGAGCTTGACCCGTGGTAATAGGTAATTTTACATATAGATGATCATATTGGGTAATTAAAATACCTTCATTGGAAAGTGTAGATACTTTGGATTATAGCTCATTATGTTTCTATGCTTCAAATTAACAAAATTTATACTCGATAATAGTTTCTTGCATGTTGTTTAATCTTTGCAATGTGTAGAATAGGTAATTTTGTTTTTTATGACTCTCCTCTCTCCTTCTATACCTAACACAGGAATTTTCAGTGACCGTGAGTCTCAGGAAAAAATTGGTTTAGAATTTTTATGATTATCCTTCTATTTTATATGATCTCCTCACAACTTTCTATGCATTTTTTTGTGCGAGGTGTGTGTTGGGATGGGACAGCAGCCATGGCTGGGCAATCACAATCCACCATTCTTGGAGGCCAGTCACCTATCTCTGTTTTTGCCTACCTCTGTCATTCAACCAGAAATAGGATTCTATGATTTTTGAAGACGGATTATACTTCCCGCAGTTGTATGTTTTTATGACTGCCTAAAAAACGATCCTTATGGATTCTATGATACAAAATGAATGAATCTATGATTGTGTTCACCGCTTTATATGCTTAATATTTATACGTTCCTTATGGTGCAGAATGCTATCAATTTTGAGTTCACATGAGGTGGAATCTTTTGTTGTTGCTTTTTTTCTGGGTGCTGCTTTGATTTGTTTTTGTGTCCGAGATGAATTTCATGAGGAGTTTATGGAGAAGAAACCAATGAACAGTTTTTTTTGCTCGGTGGGTTTCTAAAAATCTTATTATGTAGCCTCACTGCTTCTATGACACTGGTAGTAGGATTCTATGATTTGTGATGAAGGATTATACTTCCGCGGTTGCATGTTTCTATGACATCCTCATTGAGTATTCAACGGAAATAGGATTCTACGATTTCTAGATAAGGATTATACTCCCCGCAGTTGCATATTTCTATGACCTTTCTTAAAAAAATATACGATCCTTTACGGTGCAGACTGCTATCACTTTGATATGAAAATAACGAATTTTGCTTCTATGACATCAACAATAGGATTATATGATTTCTGAAGAAGGATTATACTCACGCGGTTGCATATTTCTATGACGGCCTCATTGAGCATTGAATGATCTATTTCACCACCACGGATTCTATGCTTTTACAGGAAAGCGAGGAAAGTATCACTTGCTTGTTTCTACGACGTTTCTCGAAGAAATATATGATCTTTATGTAGTAGACGGCTATCATTTTGAGTTAAAAATAACAGAACTTAGTTTTATGACATTAGTGGTAGGATTCTATGATTTGCGGAAAATGATTGTACTCCGCGATTGCATGTGCCACCTCATTGAACATCGAGCAAAATTACATGACCTAGTCAAATTCAAAATTTTATAGAAGAAGTTACCGAACCAACCAGCCGCCACGTTAGAACAAAACGAGGATAAAAACTGTTTATATGCTCGTACTCACCAGTTTATATGCTCAAAACGAAACGAGAAGAGGGACGTGTTTCTATGCTGGTAGATACATGTTTATATGCTCCACGTACAAGCATAGAAACTAAGATGTGAGCATAGAAACCATTTATATGTTTGTACTCACCGGTTTATATGGTCAAAACGAAATGAGGAGAGATGGATATGTTTCTATACTTGTTGGTACATGTTTCTATGCTTGTACCTGGTTTACATAATTTTAAAAAAAATCTAAAATACTCAAAATAAAGTCCATATAATTTATATGCTTACCTCGCATAGTTTTGACAACCTAATATTTACGATCACAACTCTATCAAACAAAGTCACACAAAACCCAGTAGGTTTAAATTTCAAATAGAGGTTTCTATGCTTGCGCATACTGGTTTATATACATCATCACGAATCAATCTATGCTTGCGCACATAAGTTTATATGCTATCATATGAACATATGCTCGTACTCACGGCTTTGTATGCTCATAGACCGGTTTCTATACTCGCACGTGGTTTAAATATTTTTTAAAAAAATATAAAAATATTCAAATTTGATGCAAGACCTGTTGGTTCGTGTCAATTCAGAAGCGAATTATATATAAGTGCTCAACCAATATATATGCTCACGCGGGAGGAAGCGCGGGTTTAAATTTTGAATTGAATGTTCTATGCTCAGAAGCATATGTTTCTGTGCCACCAGTTTTGAATTAAATGTTCTATGCTCAGAAGCATATGTTTCTATGCTCACAAATCAAACTACAATATGCTTGTACTCAGTGCTTTATATGCTCACAGCTTGGTTTATATGATCGTTGGTGGCTCAAATATTTTTTTTAAAAAAATAAAAATATTCAAATTTGATGTCAAATTGTGCACAAAAACATCAGCAATCTTGTGGTGAAAACTATTTGTGAATTGGATGTTCGAGCGAGGAATTATCGCGAAAAAACGGAATGCAAGGTGGCAGGGATGTGTCAGGTGGCACTTCTCTGTATATCAGGTTTATATGCTCATTTGTTAGCTTTATATGATCATTAGCCTCACGTCGATGCGCGCGTAGCTGGCTGGCTGCTGGCTAGCTCGGACCGGTCTACTGGCTGGCTCGGGCTTCCCGTAACTATTGCAAACCATGGGCTCTGAATAGCCCTGTGCTATATATATATATATATATATATATATCGGTTGGCTAGAAAAGTTGGTTCAGTGGAACCAGCTAGCGGTGGGTTGGGTTCGGTCTCCCCTTTCTTATTAGGAGCTCAGGACTCCTAATATATATGTGTATGTGTGTGGAGGCTAGCAATTAAGAGATAAAAATAGATGACCAATTTTACAAGAGATCAAACTTTCTAAACGAATCAACCTTAACCAAACTCATTTGAGATAACCAGCTTATAAACTGTATTTTCAGCTAGGCTTTAATAGGATTTATCCTCTCTCTTGACAAAGGGATGGAACACTTGATCATAAGAGTTTTTTTATATAAATATATAAATCATCCTCCAAATCTTTTCTTAAAAGGAGCTTAGTAAAGCTATAAAACATTATCTCTCTAATCAAATGACGAGTTATGCACTACTAGTCAATCCTTTAAGCACCACAATAAACATATTATGAATCTAACAAGATCAATCTTCAAAGTAATCATGAAGAACAAATTTAAATCAAGTGAGAAAATTTATTTTTAAAACACACGTGAACTAAACTTAATAAATTTTTATTTTATAAGCCAAACACAAAGCCTAAACATATTTCATGATAAACTTTCCCACACTTAAACAATGCAATATCCTCATTGTTATTCACTCAAAGTATAAGATATAATCATCAAATAGATAAATAAAAGCATAATAGTAGGTAGAGGATGAATGCAGAGAGGAGGATTAAGAAAATGTTACCGTCCATGTGATGAAGTGTAGCCAAATCTCTCTTATCATGGAAGGACGAAAATTAAATGGTTTTCTAAGCTTCTTATTGGTTGCTTGCTAATGTACAAGCAATCTCATGTTCACACTCTTCACTTGTTCATCATACATCAATCTCCAATCTTTCCATTTGTGGCTTCTCCATATATAGAAAGTGTTGATGTAGCTAAACTAATGCCTCTTCATGTTGTTTAGGTTGCTTTTCTTATGGCATCTTCAAATGTTGTGCCACCTTCTTGATTGTCTAACTCATGGAGTCCTTTAAAATGACTATTATCCTCTGAATTGGCTCATGAGTCTTCTATGTAAGCATTGCCCATCCTTTCTTCCTTGTCATTGCCATCATCTTCTTGCTCTAGTCATTACCATTGTAGCTGACCTCCTCTTTTTCGTGGATTATCTCCTTGATCTTGAACAGAACATGCCTCCAATAATAGATCTATTGAATATTTCTTGAAATTACCTTTCCAGCGAGTACTCGTGCACTAAAATCTGATTCCGAATGAAGGAATTATGCCATCTTTACTCCAGAGACTTCGTGCTGTCAGAACTGTTTCCAGCTTGAGTCACGTCCAATGTTTTGGCCATAAATCCTTGTAGAAAATTCCAAATGAAGCTCCGTTTGATCCGTTGGAAAGCTAACTTGATGGGGCTTCCAAATATAATAAAATATTCTGCTTTTATCTGATGGAGTCAACTAGAAACTTGATGACTTTTCAGGTTTCAGATTTGAACTTGTTGAGATGTTGGCAATTCTTAATCCTTCAATACTTGGACACAATGGTGACATATGTGTTGGTTCTTCAAACACTTTCCTTCAATGTTCTACTTCATCTTCATCACCCAAGTTTCCTGCAATCATCATAAATTCTCTCCATACCTGCAAAACAAATTGAGCGCACAAATCTACTCCCGGGGTGATAATCGGGAAGTAGATAAAATCTACCTTCATCTTACACATCCAATGATTCCTAACTTGTAGCTTAATTACTCTAGTAAAACAAGGATTAGTAAAACCTATATGAGTGTATGAATGTGCAAATGTAAATGCATGCATGAGATAAGCATATAAACAAAGACAATGATTAAATCAAGTTATAAACACCACGTTTACAACATGATTGCTAAGTCTATCCATAGCCATCAAGATTTTAATTAACCAAGATTAAAACACCAAGTTTTATCAAGATCATAAACTCATAACAGCACAAGAAATACAAAGCGCATTGCAAAGCTTATAAACTAACCAATGAAATATAATAAAGGATAATTAGCAAGGTTTAATGAACTTCATCATGATGACCAACAATCTAGTATGTGCACCATGCTTACACAAAATTGCTAAGAAAAACATTCTAGACATGCTATCATAAACATAAAAGCGCGCATTATGAAGTTAATTAATCAACCAAGCCAATTAAAACGCAGACATACAACTTTAATCTAAATGCAATAGGGTGGTATATGCAAAATGCAATCTAAATGAAACATAAGATATGATATGAATGCAATCTAAACCAAAATTTTTTAGGTAATTAGCCACAATTTAGTAATCAAAGGAAGGTGTTTAAGCTTTCTAAAAAACAAAAAAACATAAATTAACTAAAAACGGTTTGCCTTCCAAAAAGCGCTTAATTTATAGTCCAGAGCTAGTGTGGGAGTCATGTACCACCGGGTCCCTCATGACGACGGATGACATCAGCCTGTCAGGTGGGCCGAGTGGTTTTGCCTTCGGTCTTAAACAACAGCGGGCTTGGGGGCCAAGCCAACCACTCGGGTCCACTCCGAAACAGATAGATAGGAACCAGTCCCGTGTAATCAGCAGGCAATCCCTGTAGTTCGGTAACTGATCCCTGTAATTCCGTAGCAAGCCGTCCCCTGGGGACGCACTTTGTAACCCTAGCCCCTCGGCCTATAGGGGCTAGGGATCGCAGGAAAACTCTCTGGCTCCCTCGTTTTAGACGAGCAATACATTCCACCACCTCACACAGGACGTAGGGTATTACGCCTCGCGGAGGCCTGAACCTGTCTAGCTGTCGTGTCTCTGTGTGCTGTGTTCCATTCACGGTCTCCTTTCCATCCCTACTAATCGCGAAACCATCGCAGGATCTACCCTGTGGTGGGCTGCTGGGACCAAACTCCCACAGATGGCACGCCAGGTAGGGGGTGGTGAGCAAGATTTACAGATCGTGATGGCTGTGATCTTCAACTCAACGATCAAGTCTCAGCTGAGGGAGATCCTCTCCTTCGGTGCTTTCACCTCCGTTGTCGACAAGCACGACAACGCTCACTGAAACGATCCGGATTTCGCGATGCCGAAATCCAAGCCTTTTGCTTCTCACGATAGTCCCAGGATACATAGTGCTATCGTGAATCACATATATCAGTCGATATCACAACCAGAACTTCGATTATTATTACATTTATACAATATTGGCCAAAGCCGGTATAAGTCCAACAGGACTGAATCAAGCAGAAATCGCATTCGAGCCGCGGAAGAGCAGCCTCTGGAGGTCGCCGCGGAGTCCTTGAGGAGCCTGGACGCCGAACAAGGACGAGGAGTCGTCACCGTTCGAGTTGAGGAGTAGACGCCGTCGCGCCGTGCAAGGAGCCGCTGAGCCATGGCATGAACCCGACGACCACCACCTCGACCTCGCGCTCGGACCCTCGACGCCAAACCAACGCCGTACACCGACGCCACGCCGCCATTCGTCGTTGATGCTTCTGCTTCTTCTACCCCGACGCGAGTTCGTCTTCTCGTCCCCAAGCAGCTCACGGTGAGAACCCAAAATCCCCTTGACCAATCCCCCTCGCCGCGGACCGGGCTCCTTCGGAGTCCATAAGATCCAAGCACTCAATACATCCTATTTAGGTGCTTCTAGGCTGACTCCCATGGTCTAGAGATATCGCACTTCTACCGAGTTATTCTATAACGTGACAAATTAAAGGGTAGTCACTAATTCATGGTCATTCGTCTGATCATTTGAGAGGGTTTAGTCCTTTGTGTCGATGGCTCTTGTCGATATAGGGTTTATGCTCATTTGATTAAAAGATCATTCAAGCTGAGCCAGCTAGTATCACATGGGAGGAGTTCACAGTTGCTTTTAGGGAGTTCTTTGTGCCAAAGGAAATGTTGAAGCAAAAGGCTTGGATTTCGGCATCGCGAAATCCGGGTCGTTTCACTCACCTCATCGGCGGGCTGCCGGCTCCCATGAAGTCGGGCATCCCAGCCCCATCGACCACGCCTCTAGCGAAACTGGAGTAGATCCGATCTATTCCGAGGAGCAGTCCGGCCCCACCTGCCTCGGTTCTACCCCAGAGACCACCGAGGCAGATCCCATCTAAGATCAAGGGGCCGACGGTTGGCGCAGCCGCCCAGGCCCTTCGGCAATGACAGACAACCTGGGCGGCCTGGGTCTCGGCCGTGACCACATGGGCTGGTCACACACCGGTTCCGACGACGACTGCGGCACGGGCTCCACCGACCCCGACCGCCACTGTTTAGACAACCCCTCCTCCGAGTGGACCACGGTCATTCGGTGGAGAAGCCCACCGCGTGGACTCGGGCCTCACCTACCCCAACAACACGAGCCCCGGGCTCCGCCACCCAGGCCGCTTCCATTCAGTTTGCGTAATGCAGCCACCTCTTGCTCCAACACGTTGCGTGCAAAGATGTGCGCGCTTAGATCTACTTCCCCGTGGCCCGACGCGCCTCGGCAGGAACCCCGCGCGCAGGCCAACCGCGCACCGACTTCCACGGCACCCCCTTCGCTCCTGATCGACGATGACATCTTCAAAGCGGAGGACGTGCCCATGCCGTTGACTGGCCTCCGACTAGGCCTCGTCATCGACTCCTCCCCAGACGGGCGGTCCGCGCGGTGGTGTGGAAACCACGCGGAGAAGGCCGCACCGCCTCCCCAGGCACATGACCCCTCCCGTGAGGTATTCATGGCTAGCCTCTAGGAGCAAGAACGGCCAATCCCTCCCGACTCTCCCCCATTCCAAGGGGAGACCCCGGTGGCCGCCGCGCACGCGACCTCTGCAACGCTGAGAAGCAGCGTGAAAGAGACCGCCGCGCCTGCCGAGCTGAAGCACGCAGGCCAGTCTCTGAGGATTTGGCCTCCGTGACCGATGAGACACCCGGGCACCGGACCGAGCACCTACGGATCAACGCAGACAAGGCATGGCGATGCAAGGCCAAGGCTGTAAGGAAAATGGGCCTTAAGCCTTGTGTTTAGTTCCTATATGTGATTTTGGTGGTTCAATTGACAACATGTGCCATGGGACTAATATTAGTGTGCAAGTGTTTTTGTTAAAGTCCTAGGGTGCAAGAGGTGGACTTAGGGTACAAACACCTCAAAGGAAGACCTAAAAGACACAAGAAAAGACCCAAACCGCCATCAAGATGCAAGCTAGGGTCCTGACTCGGCGGTCCCACTGGTCGGCCAGCGGGCCGATTTTTTGGGGCACCAAGAAGTCCGGAGAAGCCCCATCGAGTGCACCGGTGAGAAGAAATAGCTCAAGACTGAAGATAGAAGATCCAGTGCAAATCGCCACCATCGGACGGTCCGATGGTCCTACCATCGGACGATTCGATGGTCCATCGGACGATTTGGGCAGCGGAAGAGAAAGAAACCAAGTCCTTGCTTTTCAGAGCATCGGACGGTCCGATGGTCCTGCCATCGGACGGTCCGATGGTCCATCGGACGATCTGGACAGAAGGTGTAACAAACTGAAGACCACGAGCGTTCTACGCATCGGACTCTCCGATGGTCCAACCATCGGACGGCCCGATGGTCTCAACGGTCGTCTGAGTTCCAACGGTCGACTGGAATGGCTAGTTGGGTGTGACCATCGGACGGTCCGATGGTCCCACAATCGGATGGTCCGATGGTCATGACAGAACAACATCAATTGCTCCCAACGGCTAGTTTTGAGGCTTGGCCTATATATACCCCCATGGCCGGCCTCCACATTGTGATTAGAGTATCCTGAGCTAGCACAAGTGCTGAGACACATTTTCCATGCCCATTTGAAGTGTTGCAACACCATTTGAGAGCCCAACCACCACAAGAGCAAAACTAGTACATCCGGCATAGCTAGTGCTTAGTGCATCCTTGCTTAGGCCACCTTGTCTTTCTCCCGTGCCTGCATGCACGTTTACCTTGTGTGTGAGCGGTTGTAGGTCTTGCGAGACCCTCCGGAGTGTGGAGTTGCTGCCACCACCTTGTGAGAGGGAGGAAGGCCCTCGGTGATTTGGCCAAAGCTTCCCTTAGTGGAGACGGCGGGGTAGCTCCGCGAGAAGGACTCGGAAGACCCCGACGGCTGTATCCATCCTCTACCCTTGCGTGGATGAGGCCGTAGCCCGTGGAGGACTACGCGTGAGATAGGCACGGGTGGGTGTGTACCGAGGATATCCGGAGACCCGACCGTGGTTGCTTGACTTCCGCGGAAGTCAGTTTGCCATCCTCCACCCTTGCAAAGGGCGAGGCCGTGTTCCTTTGAGGACCATGCGTGAGCAAAGCCCTTAGTGGAGCGCTAACGAGGACGTAGGGGGTAGAAACGGCGAGTCTCCCCGAACCTCGAGAAAAACATCGCCGTGTCTTCATCGTGTGCCATCACTATTGTCAACGGGAGTTTGCATTCTCCATCCTATCTCCTTAGCTTTCGCATTTACATTCTTGCAATTATGTGCTTACTTTCCTAGACTAGCTTGATAGGTTAGTTTCTAGGTGGAACTAGGTTGCAAGACTTGGCCACGGTAGAAGTAGCAACACTTAGCAAAACCTTAGTGCACATAGTTAGATTTACTTGCATATGTTTTGCTTAGTAGTTGTAGTTTTTAGTGAGCCTTAGTTTTTTAGAAATCCTAATTCACCCCCTCTTAGGCGTCGGTCCGTCCTTCAAAGGCAACGGCGGAAATGGAGGCCGACACTATCCTCCAAGGGGAAGAGGGAGGGCGGCGCCTAGGACTCACCGCAGCCGCCGCCCGGTACCTAGGAGATGATTTCGATGACATGGCCTCCTCCTCCCTCGCCTTCACCGGCAGGGAACTCTACATCGCTGCGATGGGAGCAGTCGCGGCTGACCTTCCTCCCTCTGCCGCCAAACAAAAGCTGCAGGAGCTGGCCCTCAAGGGATGAAGCTCACGGAGGAAGAAGCTGAGGCCGCTCAGGCTCCCAAGCAGCCTTACCCAGTGAACTACGACCTCCGTAAGACAATAGAGGCCCATAAAGACCTTCGCCATATGCTCACCTCCAAGAGGCAGGAGGCCCTGGAGGCGAAGCTCAAACGGTGAAACGACTTTGACAAGCGGTATGGCGCTCTGCTCCACCCATCGGCCAACAAAGAAGGCCACCGCGGCGATCATCTACGACGGGCACGACGCCAAGGAGAGCAAGCGCAAATAGAAGTTGGTCAACTGCCAGGTGCTGCTGGCGCAGAAGGGCACGCCAACATTCTACCAGCAGTCGGAGCAGTCCATCACCTTCAGCAAGGAGGACCACTGGTGCGACTTCGACGAGCCCGGCCACTACCCCCTCGTCGTCAGCCCCATCATCTGCAACTCGCTTCTACACAAGGCCTCAACATCCTCTTTGAGAAGACCCTCCTCGCACTGGGGCTGCGCGTGGAGGACATGGAGGAATCCGACACGCCCTTCTACGGCATCGTCCCAGGGCGCGGCACTCATCCACTCTGGCACATCACGCTGCCCATCGTCTTCGGTGACAAGAATAGCTGAAGGAACGAGTACATCCGCTTTGAGGTGGCTCGCATCGACTCTTCCTACAACGCCATCCTTGGGCGTCCTGCGCTCACCAAGTTCATGGCGATCCCTCATTACTCGTACCTGGTGCTCAAGCTGTCGGGTCCCAACGGCATACTCTCCATTCGTGGCGATTTTCAGTAATCCCACGAGTGTGACCAGGCGGCGCTCGCCGCATCTGAAGACCTCAGCATGAGGCTGCTCGGGAAGAAGTGAAGGCGTTGGCTGCAAAGATCCAGGCATCCATCCCGGCTACTGAAACCAGTCGAAACGTGATGTAGTCGGCGGTACCCATCAAGAAGATCAGCCTGGGTTTGATGATCCCAAGAAGACGGCGACGATCGGGGCTAGCCTAGACCCCAAATAGGAAGACGGGCTCAGCCAGCTCCTGCGCCAGAACCGCGACATGTTCGCCTGGCAACCTTCTGACATGCCTGGCGTTCCCAGAGAGCTGGCCGAGCACAAATTGAAGATCGACCCAGGCGCCAAGCCCGTGAAGCAGAAGCTGCGCCGATGCTCCCACGAGAAGAAGGAGGCGATTAGAGTAGAGGTAGCTTGGCTGACTGCAGTCGGTTTTATTAGAGAAGTTTTCCATCCCGAGTGGGTCGCGAACCCCGTCCTTGTATACAGAGCTAAACAAACACTGCCCGAATGATCCTTTCGGGCTACCTAGGATAGATCAGGTCGTAGATTCCACAGTAGGCTGCGCCCTGCTCTCTTTCTTAGATTGTTATTTAGGCTACCATCAGATAGCACTAGCTTCGGAGGATCAGGAGAAGACATCATTCATCACGCCCTTCAGAGCCTACTGCTACAAGACAATGTCCTTCGGCCTAAAGAACGCTGGGGCTACCTACCAGCGCAGTATCCAGGCCTGCCTCGCCAAGCAATGGGGCAGAAACGTTGAAGCCTATGTTGATGATGTGGTGATCAAGTCCAAGGACCCAGATGACTTCCTCAAGGATGTAGAAGAAACATTCGACAGCCTCAGAGCCTACCGGTGGAAGCTCAACCCAGAGAAGTGTGTCTTCGGCATCCCATCGGGCAAGCTCCTAGGCTTCATCGTCAGCAACTGGGGCATCGAGGCCAACCCTGAGAAAATATCTGCAATCACCAACATGAAACCTCCCACGTCGCAGAAGCATGTCCCGAAACTCACCGGGTGCATGGCGGCACTTAGCAGATTCATCTCTCGCCTAGGCGACTGAGCGCTTCCTTTCTTCAAGCTCCTCAAGAAGCTGGACACCTTCAAGTCGACAAATGATGGGCAAAAGGCACTGGACGAGCTCAAGGCATTCCTATCCTCGCCTCTAGTGCTGACTGCCCCAATCTGGGCACAAGACGGCAACTCGGCGGAAGAATTGTACCTGTATTTGGCCTGCACCACCCATGTCATGAGCACGGCCCTGGTCGCAGAAAGGGAGGACCCAAAACACATCTACAAGACCCAGCACCCGGTATACTTCATCATCGAGGTCCTCGCCCGGCAAAAGTAAGGTACCCTCAAGTACATAAGCTACTTTATGCTGTTCTCATCACTTGCCGCAAGCTACGCCACTACTTTGAAGAGCACAGAGTGGTAGTGGTCACCTCATTTCCGATTGGGGACATCCTAGGCAACAAAGAGGCAGCAGGAAGAATTGCTAAATGGGCGTGCGAGCTAGGCGCTTACGACATCGACTTCAAGCCCCGCACGGCCATAAAGTCTCAAGCTCTGGCTGATTTCGTGGCCGAGTGGAACGAGCAGCAGGTGCCAACCAACCCAAAACGTCCAGAGCATTGGGTGATGTACTTTGACGGGTCCTTAAATCTTGAAGGTGCTGGGGCTGGCATCCTCTTCATATCCCCCAAGGGCGAGCAACTAAAGTACGTCCTCCAGATTTGTTTCAAGCTGTCCAACAATGCTGTGGAGTACAAAGCTTTGATCCATGGCCTGCGCATCGCCGAGTCACTAGCTATCAACAGAGTTTTTGTCTACGGCGACTCCCTTGTGGTAATAAACCAGGTCAACAAAGATTAGAGCTGCACCAAAGAAAAAATGTCAGCATACTGCGCAGAGGTCAGGAAGCTGGAGGGCAAGTTTCAGGGCATTGAATTCCATCACGTGGTCCGAGATGACAACGTCGCAGCTGATGTCCTTTCCAAGCTAGGCTCCAAACAGGCCAATGTACCACTCGGCGTATTCGTTCAAGTCTTGGAAAAGCCAACCGTGGTGAAAGGCGAGGAAGAAGCACCCCCTGCCATAGTCCAAGAAGGCCAAATCATAATCATCGAGCCCGACTGGAGAGCAGAGATTGTGGAGTGCATCAAGTCAGGCACCCTGCCCGAACCAAAATCAGCCGGCGACAGGGTGCACCGCAGAAGTAAGAGCTACACACTGATCGGGGACCAGTTTTACCGAAGAGCAGCATCATCCGGGGTCCTCCTCAAGTGCATATCTCAGGGAGAAGGCATCAACCTGCTAAACGAGATCCACTTGGGTTCGTGCTCAAACCACGCGGCATCCAAAACACTCGTGGGCAAAACTTTCAGAGCAGGGTTTTACTGGCCAACAGTGAAGTAGGATGCAGAATCCATCGTCAAAACCTACAAGGGCTGTCAGTTCTTTGCCAAGCAGTAGCACCTCCCAGCCTCCGAGCTGCAGAACATCCCGGTCTCCTAGCCTTTCGCTTGCTGGGGGCTCGACATGATTGGCCCTTTCAAAAAGGCATCAGGGGGCTACGATCACGTCCTGGTGGCGATCGACAAGCTTTCCAAGTGGATAGAGTACAAGCCAATCAGCAAGTTGACTGCGGCCAAGGCAGTAGAGTTCATTGAAGAAATCATGCACAGATTCGGAGTTCCATCAGAAATCATCACAGATCTGGGCACCAACTTCGCAGCCGACTGATGGCGTCTCTTAGCCTAAACAGATTTTACTCCGCAAGCGCACGGAGACCGCTGTAGCCTTTCACCCAGAGTATTCCAAGTATCGTAAATTTCCACAGGGAAGCGGCAGGCGAGAGAGTATAATTGGATAAACTTTAATCGAAAGATCCATGAACTTAAATAAATGTACCAACTACTGTCTAGACAGGGGTAAGTGTGAAAGAGATAGGTATATGGTGAAAAAGTAATACAAACTACCTAAGATAAATGTAGAAAGGTATAGTTGCCTGGGAGGACAACGAGTGAGATAAAGTTCCCAAACTCTATTCTATTCGGCTGCAAAGACTATGTCGTGGTTAACTAAGAAACTCAAGTAACAAGTCAGGGTCTTGCGTCGAGCGAAATTCCGGCGCCTTGAGGGGTCAGGGGGTAGATAGTAGACCACCAAAGGAGACCCGGCTAACGCCTACGAGCCTACCGAACGAACGGGCCTGGGATACACAGGCACACCACACGCTATCACTGAGTGGGGGCTACCAAGCAAATCTGCGTGGATAGGCTGGCATGCTATAAACGTACTCAAGCTAAGCTTAAGTAACAATAGATCGTCCTTGATCAGAGAAGAGGACCTAACCAGAGCTTGGCGTACAGGTTGGATTATAGCACCAGCAAGAATAACAAGGCTTGACTAACTAATATAACCATAGCCTAGGCCTAGCAAGTATGCAAAATAAAAGGTACACCACACTTGCAAGAGATAGAAGTAAAGTAAAGCATAAATATATTATATTAAAGATAAGAGTACAAAAGATACAAGAGCTTTTACTCATAGACTCAGAAGTATCTCCGAGAACTTCGAGGCAAAGCTCGACTCATTCTAACTCCCAGGACTATCCTACTACTAAGATATGGAAAAGAACACTTTCTAAGGTAGAATGTAGCTCTCAACTTCTCCACACCTTTATAAATGAGCTCCCAGGGCCTATTTATATATTGTACAAGCGAGGGGGTACTTGTAGGTGGCAAGGGTCGGCCGGCCGACCTTGCCCGAGGTCGGGCAACCCTCCGATCCACCGCCTTTCGCTTCCAACGGCTTGATTTCACTCCCCCAGGGCAGTTGACGGTTACGGCAGTTGGTTTACGTGGAAAATGGCTCCGATGGGAGGTCGGCCGGCCTTGGTGGAGGTCGGGCGACCTACGTGTCAGCCTGGGACTAGTTGCATGGCCCTTTACTTGGATTGGTGGCATCATTGATCCATGTTTTGGTGCTCTTTCGGTCCTTGGACGCATTGGATACTTGATACACGGTTGGATCTTCACTCAAGTGTGTTTCTTTTGTGTGTAGGATCGATGAGGTGGCGTTTGGACTCGGTCGAAGGTCGGGCGGCTGGACACAGGGTCGGGTAACTTGGCATAGGGTCGGGCGACCTGGCCATTTCCACCATTGTTGCTCATCTTTGTTCCTTGACACGTTTTTTGTAGGACCGAGACGTGCGACTAGAGGGGGGTGAATAGGAGCACTTGAAAACTCAAACTCAAACCCCCTTGGTGCAAACTGACGCAACACTCACAACAACCAGCTAGTCACCGCCCACTGAATGGGAACGTAACTAGAGAGCACTTGATGTCGCCCACTGAAAGAGTACACAGCAAACGAGCGGAAGCACACAACACAACGAGCAAGAGAACACAAGATAAATCAAGCAACGCCTCGCACAATGAGCAACCCACATAGCCACTCCACACCATAGTGTGTCTTGCCAAAAAATGGCAAGCGATGAGTATGGGCCAGAGGTGAGAACACTCAAATACAAAGACGTGGCAAAAAATAACACACCAAACACCAAAGAAATCAAGGAGAAAAGACCAAGGAAGAAGAGGAGGAACTAACACATGAAAATAGCCCAAAACTGTACAGACCGTACTATCCGAACCTCCCCAAAAGGCCTAGACCGTACCAAGTTAAGAAGAGGTTGAAAACAGCCCAGAAACACTACATACCGGACTATCCGGTCTCTACAGACCGTCCTATTTAACTCCAGACCATCCTATTAAACTCAGCAGAAAACTGCACTCAAAAACAGCCCGACACTCTTTCGAAAAATCGATCGAAACGGGATCAAATCTCAAGGAAACTTCACAAAAATTTGCATGGATAATCCTAAGGACCTTCCCTAGCAAATTCCAAAAGATCAACTCCAAACGATCAAGGGATGCACGGGAATTGCAAATCCTTGAGGTAGGTGAGTTGACTCCGAAAAACCGAGAAACGGGAAGAACGACTCTTGATCGTGGTTCAATGATTCTAGCACTTGGCTAGTGAGATTCACCACATCCTAGCAAGGCAAAATACCAGCAAAAGAAAGATCCCAACCTTGGACAAACTGAAACACACCAAAATCCAAGGATTGGAACCAAAAACGAACTAGAACGGGAAGGGGAAAGAGAGAACGGAATTGAGCTGCTCAAGACATGGATTTCTCAAGGAGGAAACTTAGATTGAATCACAAAATTGAGTCTTACAAGATCCCCTAGAGCCTACCTCCCATCATCCTCCCACTAATGACAAGATTTGACTAAACTAGGCACGCATCTCCTAGCTAATCTCCTCTCTTTTCTCTCTTTTGCTCTTGGCTGCTAGAGTTGGGAAAACCTAGGGTATGGCTGGCCAAGATGAGCTCCAAGGGAGCCTCTCAAGTCTATTTATACCCTAGGCCATAAATGACACAATTACACTAAGACCCCTACTCTAAAAATGCCCGGAGGGGGCCAAACCAAAAAGATACAATCGGACGACTACGATGACGTCTTGATCATCTTCGGTTTCTCCGCCTCGATTGGATGTGCGCCATGTAGCCAGTAGTCCGGACGCTTCCCCCAGTTTTGAAGTTAGAAACCGAAAAACTTTATTCCGCGGGCATCTTGGGCCGAGTCTTAGGCCCATCTTCTATCTTGATGAGTTTCAGTCCACTCGCCAAGTCTTCGTAGCTTGGGTGACGGTTTTGAGCCGAAGCCGCCAAAGCCTCCCTCGAACGTCCTCGCGCCATGCACTCGGGTTGGAGCACCAGGTGGCACCCAGCTTCTCCAGTCCATCGGAGTCGCCTCGCAGTCCATCGGAGTCGCCATTGCCGAACCGCCCCTCCGTGTACCGAACTCCCATGGCCGATCGACGCCGAGACTTGCCTCCGGTCCATTGAAGGACTTTTTCCTTAGTCCATCGAGGTCTTCATCTCCTCTGCCTCCATTCCATCGGAGGGCCTCCAGTCCATCGGAGGACTTATACCGTTGACAATCACTCATCACATCAGGAGACCAATGAAGCCGATCCATTGGCTCTCAATCTCCCCCTTGATGAATGCATTGTCAATGCATCTCCAACCTGTAACCTAAAATAGAACAAAGACAAAAGAAAAGCGTAAAACCGAAAAAGAAAGAAAAAAGAAAAGAAATGCTTAAGCTGCCCAAAACCAAACAAAGGCAAAAAACAAGACAGCTTGAGGCAACAAAAGAAAGCAAAGCATCGGCTCCTCAAGACAGAGGCAAAAGGCTCAACGCACCGATGCAAAGAGCATGCTAAAAGCTCAACTCCCCTTGAAATGTATCCTCACAAATGCAATATAAGTGCAAAGCTCCCCCTAACTAGATCTCTCCCGAAGTCCTCCCCCTGTGTCCACTACTTCAAAAATTCTCCCCAAAATTCTCCCCCTTGTTCACAATGGACATATCAAGGGTTCCTAGGACTCCCTCTGAACTAAATAACTCCCCCTCAAAATATGCTATGATATGCAAGGAGTGTAACTGAAAGAGCTCAGAAGGGATAGAAAGCCAGTATTCACAAGTTCTAGCATACAATGCAAGTGAGGGCAAGGAAGCATATAACAAGCTCAAATGAATCTATCTTATACAGATTAGGAATAAGCAAGTTTTTCAGGGTGGAATAAAAGAAAACATCACCAACATGAATAGCACCTAGCAAGATAGATATGAACAGCAAGATGCTAGCAAAACATACAAGGTGTGCTACTCTCAACCAAAGCATGTACAACAAGCCATAAGCATTTTAGAGACTTGCATATTTCAGTTTTGATCACTTGTAACATAAGCAAGTACTTGTTATGTGCCAGGGGTTATTTACTTGTCTTAGTCACTTCTTACCAACCAATGCCAAGCCTAGGTTCAAGGAACCATCAGAAGCTTAAGACAAGGTTTTGGCCATGCACAGCCTGACAAGCTGTCTCGAACTAGATCAGTGTGACAAGCAAACCCACCTGGATCTTTCTCATTTCAGCACAAGAGACACCATTTGTAACAATTTAATTCAGATTTTCAATTTAAGCAAGGTGTCATAAAAGCTTAGGCATAGACTTAGCAAAGGCATCCAACTAGCATATCCAGGCATGAAAAGATAGCATCGCATTCAACACTCCTACATATGCTAGATAGCCAAGTCAAGTGGTGATCAAGTTTTTGATTTTTAGGAAAGCAAAAGACTTAGCTCACAATTAGTATTCAACAGAATCAAGAGATCTTAGCCAACCATGATCAAGCATGCAACTGTACAATCTAGCACAAGCAAGTACTCACTCAACATACCAAAAGAGCTCTAGTGCTAGTGTAAGTGAAAATGCGTATGATACAATGTAATGAATGATATGTTACAAAATGCAAAAGAAGCAAAGAAGAAGCAAGAATAAAAGCAAACATGAAGCAAAACCTAAACTACTAAAACTATCCCTGACTAAAAGGGATAGCATACACCAAGCTCACCCCTCAAGCGCGCACTTTTAAATCTAGGGGCTTGGTGAAGATATCAGCCAACTGATTTTCGGTCACTACATGTACCAAGTCTATGTCTCCCTTCTCATAGTGGTCTCTCAGAAAGTGAAACC
Source organism: Paspalum notatum (assembly GCA_022530915.1). NCBI lineage: Eukaryota > Viridiplantae > Streptophyta > Magnoliopsida > Poales > Poaceae > Paspalum > Paspalum notatum. The sequence continues at coordinate 35,557,121 of CM039689.1, forward strand.
TCACGTCTATGTGTTTGGTTCTAGAGTGCAAGACAGGGTTCTTAGCTACAGAGATAGCCGAAGTAGAGTCCATTAGAAGAGGGATCTTCCCAAACCTAAGGCCGAAGTCACTAAGGGTGGCTTTCATCCATAAGAGCTGGGAGCAGCAGCTAGCAGCAGCTATATACTCTGCTTCTGTGGTAGAGAGTGATACACTAGCTTGCTTGTGAGAGGACCAAGAGACAAGAGAGGTTCCTAAGAGTTGGCATGTGCCGGAGGTTGACTTGCGATCAATCCAGCAGCCAGCATGGTCAGCATCTGAGAACCCTCTAAGAGAAAGAGAAGAACCCGAGGAGTACCAAAGACCAAGCTCAGGTGTCAATTTTAGATACCTGAAAATGCGCTTCACCGCTTGACGGTGAGATTGCCTGGGATACGCCTGGTAGCGCGCGCAAAGGCAAACCGCTAACTGAATGTCCGGTCTGGTCGCCATCAGGTATAGAAGTGAGCCGATCATCCCTCAAAATTCTTTCTGGTCCACCGCCTCCCCATCTTCATCAGCATTAAGCACCGTGTTTGTACTCATAGGAGTTGTCATGGGCTTAGAGTCTCCCATGTCAAACTTCTTGAGTATGTCCTTCGTGTACTTGGCTTGATGGACGAAGGTTCCTTCAGGGCCTTGCTTGATCTGCAGCCCGAGGAAAAACTGAAGCTCACCCATGAGACTCATCTCAAATTCCCTACTCATCTGTTCAGCAAAACTAGACACCAAAGCGTGAGATGAACCACCAAAGATTATGTCATCAACATATATCTGAACTATCAGGGTGTCACCGCCACGACTCAATAAAAACAAAGTCTTGTCTACTGAAGCCATCACAAACCCAAACTTGAGCAGGAAACTCTTCAACCTAGCATACCAAGCACTTGGAGCTTACTTCAGACCATAAAGGGCTTTTCTCAACTTATACACCCGGTCTAGAATCTTGGCACTCTCAAAGCCAGGGGGTTGTCTCACATAAACCTCTTCCTCTATGTACCCATTTAGGAAAGCAGACTTGACATCCATCGGCTGCAGTTTGAAGCCTTTAGAGGCCGTAAAGGCAAGCAGAATTCTAATGGCTTCTAAACGGGCTACAGGAGCAAAGGTTTTCTCATAGTCTATCCTCTCTTTCTGAGAGAAACCCTGGGCTACCAATCTCGCTTTGTTTCTTACAACCATCCCATTCTCAACCGTTTGTTCTTGAAAACCCACTTGGTACCTATAGGGCGACAGTTTGGTGAAGAAGAAGGCTAGAGAGTTAACCGAAGAGCGTGTAACACGCTGGTGAAGATCTCCAATCATCCTGTGTGGAGGGTAATCCCGCTGGACCTGCCGAGATGGAACAATCCCAGAGGTCACCTCCCCTGCGTCCTCAGCGGGGACAACCTCTGCTTGATCTTGCAGTCGGGGGAGTGAGGAGGAAGCCGTAGGCAAAGATCCTCCTTCATCTTCAGAGCTCGTAGCAGAGGGGGCAGGAGCTGCAGCCGGTGCAGGGGCTCCTGCATCACCAACATCAATTGCACCTTCCTCATCTTCAAAGATGGGGGTCCCTTCTTCATCATCACATGAAAGCTCAGAAGCAGGGGTTTTGCAAGGCATAGTCTCATCGAAAGAAACCTCACAAGTCTCCTCTACCCTACGAGTCTCTAAGATCCACACTCTAAAAGCTCTCGAACTCGAAGAATACCCAAGAAAGATCCCATCCAAACAACGAGACTCAAACTTGTCCATATGACCCGCTTTTTAAGCACAAAGCACCTGCACCCAAACGGTCTCAAGTGCTTGATGCTGGGCTACCTACCAAACCGAAGTTCATATGAGGTCTTCCCAAGGAAAGCTCGCAAGAAAAATCGGTTCGTAATGTAACAGGCTGTATTCACTGCCTCAGCCCAAAAGCGCCTCGGAGTCCTATGCTCATCAAGCATCATGCGTGTCATCTCAACAAGTGTGCGGTTCTTGCGTTCCACCACACCGTTCTAAGTAGGGGTATATGGAGGAAAAAACTGCTGTTCAAGACCTTGGTCACGACAGAAGTTTTCTGTCACCCCCTGGTTTCAACGGACAAAACCAGAGAAAACCCATATGTGTACCAGGATCTAATCTCACACATATAGAGACAATTAGCAATGATATCATAGACAATGCTTTATTACATATCGTTTAAACAAAAAATTACATAAAGACATCAAGTCTTTAACACAGAGTAGCGGAAGCATAACTAAAACTCCGAGCCATCCACAGGGAAGCCAACTGGGGGTCGCTCGCCTAGAACTCCATGAACCTTCAATTGTACTCCTTTATGTCTTCATCTTCTGAGCAGCGGTTGGAATTTCCCCCCAACAAGGATAAAAGTAAAGGAACAAGCGTGAGTACTTCAACTCGTACTCAACAAGCATAACATGAACCATGAGGCTCTAAGGTTGACTGACACAAAGCATGAGCTTTTAGTGGGTCAAGTTTTATTAAACAACTAATTACTGCAAGTGAGTAGATAAACCATTAAACCCAAGATATTGCATATGAACATTAGTCACTATTATTAACATAAGATCCACCTTTCCAACCAACCAGGAACCACTAATCTGCATAAAGGATCTGGGCCGCTCATGACCGTGGGCACGGCTGACATGTCAGTTTTACACTCTCGAGAGGTTGTACATCTTTACCCACAAGCCGTGTGCTATGCTAGGAGTTCACGTTGGTAAAAAGTAATCGCAAGGAATTAAGCGCCGCAATTGTGGTGTCCGCCTCTCAAAGGGAGAAGCACTCAGCACACTCAACCTAAGGTAGTGCAGCGACCACAAAAGCTTACTCCCCCTCTTGCCCCGCAGGTAAGTTACCCCAAACCAAAACGATCTAATTAATCAGCTAAGACCGTCCCATACCAATCTCATGGTAGCACGGTTGTCCCAGGTTGTCGCTTTGCGAACCGGTCCTTACGGAGAGCGGCTATGAGCAAACCACTAAGCACATACTCATGCCCCCTAAACCAAATTGCTAAAAAGCCAATTTTAAGGAGACATGAACCACTCAAGCACACAATATAGAGGGTCAAGCTCAACAACTATATTGCATAGATCCATTAATAATATTATTAACAAAAATAACATGTGTTCGCGCAGCAACTAGCAAAACTTAACCAACATGCATCCCATAGGTAAACATATCGATGAAAGAGGCTAGGTACAGTCCTTATTAGCATTCAAAATTAGACACATGTATATGAAATGATTAAATGGTTATTAGGTTGTGTTCACATTATACTTGCCTTTCTCAAAGTACTCTTGCTGCTGTTCGCACACATCGATCCTCAGAGCTAACAAGTGAAACAACAAACAAATGGAACTAAGAACAATACACCATAGAAATAAATAATTTTATAAAGAATATAAAAAGAACGCTAGTCATTACTACTGACAAGAGTGCAACAACAAGAACTAAATGATCAACAAGAAGATAAAGATGGTTAGAAAAGAATAGATTCATGATTTGGTAGTGTATAGAAAACATCATATTGAGAGTTTATGATGAGTTTGACGTTTGTCGAATGGCCGATGAGTGTAACAAAATGATCAAGGGTTAAGGGACAAACACTTGTAGCATGCCTTTGGTAATGTGGTTGATGGCAATGGATAGACCATATGAGACTTGTAGGGGAAAATGGTTCATGGGATGGGCATTGGTGGTGGTGTCAAATGGATTATTCAGGTTATGGTCATGGTGAAGGAGTATGATGGTGATATTTTGGTATAGTGTAGAGGTATATTAGAAACGCAAATTGACTAGAGGATGCATCAAAAGGGCTACAAGTCCAACGGGAGACAAAGATTTGTTAATTGGTGGGCATGCTGAAATTAGCGGACAGCCGGACAACAATCGGAAAGACCATCCAAAACATGGTCTACAATGATCCAATGGCTGTCAAAATTTACAGCGAGGTGTGGTACTATGATATATATGATGTGGAAAAAGGATTCGATGGTTGGATGAGAGGGTTGGTAGAAAGGACCCATGCCATTAGCCACAAGCTCGGCTGTCTGGACTGCAGAGATGCGTTCGCGGTAACACTAAAATATCTAGACCTATGTGTCCGATGGCCAAGCCAATTTACAGGAGCATGTTTGAGGATATAATACACATCTCGGTCGAAGGGCTCGCAGATTGGACGTCCGGATCACTGAGAGAACAAGCGCCAAAGTGGCAGCAGTGCTGCTATCTGGACTGCAGTGACAACAAGCACAAAGACGGCCATATCTTTCTCAGTGCATCACCAATGGCGAAACTGTTTTATAGGGTTGTGCACAAAGTTATTGGGCATAACTCATTCGAAGGGATCAACCGTTAGACTGCCGGATCACCGGCAAAAGATGAACGAGAGGCAGCACCATGGCTGTCTTGGACAGCAGGAACAGCAGACACATCGACCACCGAAAAGCTGGTCTCCGTGGCTCCGATGGACAAATAAATTTACAGCAACATGTTCAAGGATATGTTGTATGATTCCATAAAAGGATTTGTCATTTGGGTCAACAAATCACCGGAGAACGCACATGCCAAGTAGGGCAGCGTGGCTGTCCGCTAGTGAGCAACATATCTCACGCCGGAACTTCGTGGGAACTTGACGGACATGGATTTATGGGTCATGAATTGCAGCAGGAAACATGTAAGCCTAGAGAGAGATGTGGGGTATCATCACCTAGGGTTAGGGTTTGATGGCGAGCAACACAGCACGTGATGGTGGCCGGGGCTGATGACGAGCGACGATGGCAGAACGCGCTGCGTGGTAGGGCTGCAGCCTTGTATGTCGTCGGGGATCATTGGGGCGACCTCCTCAGTAGCAACCCTTCATGTGCAGCAGGATTAGGGGTCTCCTCCATGGAAACTTGAGGGCTCAAATCAAAGAACACAGCAGCAGAATGAATTCACCTTGTCGTCCGCAGTCCGTTTTGCATCTTGGAGTTGGGCGAGGTTGAGGGAGGAGAAGGGGCGCCATGGGCAGGGGAGGGACGACCAGGGGGATTTCCCCCTTCTGTTTCCTCATGAGAAGAAGGGAAAGGGGCGGCCATTAGTGCTGGGGGCGACCAGGGAGGAGGGGAGAGATGTGGAGGAGAGGAAGGGACTGTTAGGGGCTATTTTGGGCCAATTTAGGGCTGGCCCAAGCAATGGAGAGAATTGGGGAAAGAAGAAATGATTCCAGGCTTCAATCCAAGGTTGAAATGAGAGGAAAGTCAGGCCTTAACCCTTAGTCATATTAGAATGAGTCTTGGGCTTGTCATGCACACAAGAGAAAAAGAAAATAATAAAAAGTTGGCGGCATCAATTGGATCCGAATTAGGAATTTCTCGGGTCTATGAAAAGAGTGAGGGAAGAGAGCATCAGTGGGACATGAGCTTGAGAATGACACTAGACTTTACCATAGAGAGGGAAGATGTCAATGGAAAGAAATGATGAAAAGGTAAACACAGAAACAGGATGTCGAAGTGTTGACCTCAAAAGAGGGAAAGCGAGTGAGGCCTAGGTGAGATCATTAGGATTTGAGAATTTGATTTGGATCAATAGAAATAAGTGACTTGGTATAGAGGATGATCGACAAGATTAGATTATGGTTTTGAGTTGATGAAACTTCAGAGATTGAACATGAGTTGGCAAAGAGGAAAAGGAGTAGGATTTTAGAGATATGGATTGAGATGGACTCGAAACCTAGCCCGTTTTGAAAATATTTTGAAACCTCATTTTACACACATAAACACTATGCAATTCGGCATGAATGCAACAAACAAACAAATTTTATTTGAAAAAAACTGTTAAAAGCATACTTTTCTCTCAATCCAACAAAACTTACAAGTTCAAAAATTTTAAAAAACTAAGAAATCCTTCATTTTATTCATTGTTATCTATTCACATCCCAAAATTAGAATTTTTGGGGCGTGACAACCTACCCCCCTTAACAAGAATCTCGTCCCGAGATTCACGTTGGCTAGCAAAGAGGATAAGGGAAAAGTACTTTCAACTCTTCTTGTTTTGGGTGGCTTCATTTAACTTTGCACATTTTGATCACCTTGTTTCTTGTAACTCTTCTGCAACTTTATGTATCTGATCTGAGTTGTATGTTCTGCATAGGTAAGGTCACCTTGCACACTGAGCTCATCAAATGGTATTTGTTCTTCTGGTACCTTGATGCACTTCTTCAACTAATAGATATGAAACACATTATTCACATCTGACAATCTAGCTGGTGACTCAAGGTGATAAACAACTTCACTTCTACTTGCATGGATCTTGAGTAGTATAAAGTATTTGAGTGAGTATAAAGTATTTTAAACAACCTAGAATTTGCGGAGACCTTTGATAGGTGACACCTTGAAATAGACATAGTTGCCCTTCAAATTATCTGCCTCGATTGAGTTACTCTTGGTTTCTCTTGGAGGTTCGTACTTCTTGTTCTTAATCTTTTATAGCTCTTGGCCCAATAAAATATTCCTCTCCAAGCTAGTGTTCGAGTGTAATGGTGTTCTGTGCTTTCTACCATATAATGCCTCAACTGATGCTTTACCTTCTTCAAGTTGTTCCTTGATCCCATTGATATTTTTTTACCCTATGACTAACTTTTTATAGTCACATGCTTCAAGATAGGTTCTACCTCCATTGTAACTCCCTTGGTTGAATTCAAGAATCCAAAACTGAATCTTTTAGCTCCACACGTTACTTCAAAGGCATCTGAAACTCAAAGCTATATTGATGTAACTTTACAAATCTCTAAAGCATGAACAACACTTGCTACTCCAGATTATGAGTTCAGTCATTCCCTTCATGTTCCTTCAGATGCAAGAACTATGACTCGTATCAAAACACATCTTTGACCTTGTCATGATGCATCCCCATACACTGAGATCTCTTGTGGACATTTGGCTGAGATAAAACTGGTGTGGTAGTCAACCTTCTATTCAACAATTCGGATGTATCTCGGTGATCTGAAGTCCGTAGAAACTTAGCATTTCTCTCGAACAAGGTTATCGGTTGCTCTGAAATCTTTGAGAATCCTTAATGAACCTCCAATAATACCATGCCATATTAAGGAAGCTTCTGATGTCCTTCACATCCTGAGGTGTTTTCCATTCTTCCAACATTTATTCTTGTTTTCCAACCACAGTTCCAACTTATTTCTTATTCTCCTACCCTTCAGTGATTCTTGCTGGTAATTGGGATCTACCCCCTTAACAGAATGATACTTGCAGCAATCTTATGCAGTTCGTCTTCACACTTGAAGAAAGGGGATGAGATTAGAATGTTGACTTGCAACCATTTGTCTCATGCATTCTTCTCTGACGTTCACCATACCATTGAGATATTGAACAGACAGAAGGGACAAGTAGATAAGAAAGCAAGAACATAGATAGAAGAAACCCACTTATCTAACGATGTCATTGTAGACCAAAGAGGTCAGCAACACATCAACAATCATTACAAAGAACCAAATCAAACATATAACACAATAACAAGCAACCAACTTAGGAGCACACTAACATGATTGGGCCCTTATGCAAGCACACTAGCACTGAAACCTTAGCAACGTTTATCTAGCGATATTAAAGGCTTAGGTGAACTTATACAACTCAAAGCACTTAAGCTACCATTCTTGCAAACTTGAATGTTGGAGGAATCACTTCATGACATGGGTTCTTCAACTTCACTTTTAGCGTCCTTCAGCTGACGATAAGATGTTGAGCTCAAACTTCACGAACATCTTCACTTGCCTTGTATATCGTATTGGTCAAGGACTAAAGATTTTAAACAAAGATAAGAGAGGATGATTGTTTTATTAATAGAGAGAAGAAGATGAATTTTGAGCAACAAGAGATAGGCAAAGGTCACATAGTTGAAAGATTTTCAAAATATAGAGAAAATATAACCTTAGCGTCGACGATTGCTACCTAGGCTTGCGTCCTACAGTCAGCACGGCTCTGATACCACTTTGTCACACCCTGGTTTCAACGGACAAAACCAGAGCAAACCTATATGTGTGCCAGGATCTAATCTCACACATATAGAGACAATTAGCAGTGATATCATAGACAATGCTTTATTACATATCGTTTAAACAAAAAATTACATAAAGACATCAAGTCTTTAACACAGAGTAGCGGAAGCATAACTAAAACTCCGAACCGTCCACAGGGAAGCCAACTGGGGGTCACTCGCCTAGAACTCCATAAACCTTCAATTGTACTTCTTTAGGCCTTCATCTTCTTATCAGCGGTTGGAATTTCCCCCCAGCAAGGATAAAAGTAAAGGAACAAGCGTGAGTACTTCAACTCGTACTCAACAAGCATAACATGAACCATGAGGCTCTAAGGTTGGCTGACACAAAGCATGAGCTTTTAGTGGGTCAAGTTTTATTAAACAACTAATTACTGCAAGTGAGTAGATAAACCATTAAACCCAAGATATTGCATATGAACATTAGTCAATATTATTAACATAAGATCCACCGTCCCAACCAACCAGGAACCACTAATCTGCATAAAGGATCTGGGCCGCTCATGACCATGAGCACGGCTGACATGTCAGTTTTACACTCTCGAGAGGTTGTACATCTTTACCTACAAACCGTGTGCTACGCTAGGAGTTCATCACATTGCTTTAGATGAGATGACTAGCAAGCAACACTACGAAGCCTTTACAAAGATCACGTTGGTAAAAAGTAACTGCAAGGAATCAAGCGCTGCAATTGTGATGTCCGCCTCTGAAAGGGAGAAGCACTCAGCACACTCAACCTAAGGTAGTGCAGCGACCACAAAAGCTTACTCCCCCTCTTGCCCCGCAGGTAAGTTACCCCAAACCAAAATGATCTAATTAATCAGCTAAGACCGTCCCATACCAGTCTCATGGTAGCACGGTTGTCCCAGGTTGTCGCTTTGCGAACCGGTCCTTACGGAGAGCGGCTATGAGCAAACCACTAAGCACATGCTTATGCCCCCTAAACCAAGTTGCTAAAAAGCCAATTTTAAGGAGACATGAACCACTCAAGCACACAGCACAGAGGGTCAAGCTCAACAATTATATTGCATAGATCCATTAACAATATTATTAACAAAAGTAACATGTGTTCGCGCAGCAACTAGCAAAACTTAACCAACATGCATCCCATAGGTAAACATATCGATGAAAGAGGCTAGGTACAGTCCTTATTGGCATTCAAAATTAGACACATGCATATGAAGTGATTAAATGGTTATTAGGTTGCATTCACGTTATACTTGCCTTCCTCAAAGTACTCTTGCTGCTGTTCACACACATCGATCCTCAGCGCAAACAACTGAAACAACAAACAAATGGAACTAAGAACAATACACCATAGAAATAAATAATTTTATAAAGAACATAAAAAGAACGCTAGTCGTTACTACTTACATGAGAGTGCAACAACAAGAACTAAATGATCAACAAGAAGATAAAGATGGTTAAAGAAGAATAGATTCATGATTTGGTAGTGTATAGAAAACATCATATTGAGAGTTTATGATGAGTTTGACGTTTGTCGAATGGTTGATCAGTGTAACAAAATGATCAAGGGTTAAGGGACAAACACTTGTAGCAAGCCTTTGGTAATGTGGTTGATGGCAATGGATAGACCATATGAGACTTGTTGGGGAAAATGGTTCATGGGATAGGCATTGGTGGTGCTGTCAAATGGATTATTCAGCTTATGGTCATGGTGAAGGAGTGTGATGGTGATATTTTGGTATAGTATAAAGGTATATTAGAAAAGCAAATTGACTAGAGGATACATCAAAAGGGCTACTAGTCCAACGGGAGACAAAGATTTGTTAATTGGTGGGCATGCTGAAATTAGCGGACAACTGGACAACAATCGGAAAGACCATCCAAAACATGGTCTACACTGATCCAATGGCTGTCAAAATTTACAGCGAGGTGTGGTACTCTGATATACATGATGTGGAAAAAGGATTCGATGGTTGGATGAGAGGGTTGGTAGAAAGGACCCTTGCCATTAGCCACAAGCTCGGCTGTCTGGACTTCAGAGATGCGTTCATGGTAACGCTAAAAAATCTGGACCTATGTGTTCGACGGACAAGCCAATTTACTGGAGCATGTTTGAGGATATAATACACATCTCGGTCGAAGAGCTCGTAGATTGGACGTCCGGATCACTGAGAGAACAAGCGCCAAAGTGGCAGCAGTGCTGCTATCTGGACTGCAGTGACAACAAGCACAAAGATGGCCATATCTTTCTCAGTGCATCACCAATGGTGAAACTGTTTAATAGGGTTGTGCACAAAGTTATTGGGCATAACTCATTTGAAGGGATCAACCGTTAGACTGCCGGATCACCGGCAAAAGATGAATCAGAGGCAGCACCATGGCTGTCTTGGACAGCAGGAACAGCAGACACATCGACCACCGAAAAGCTGGTCTCCGTGGCTCCGATGGACAAATAAACTTACAGCAACATGTTCAAGGATATGTTGTATGATTCCATAAAAGGATTTGTCATTTGGGTCAACAAATCACCGGAGAACGCACATGCCAAGTAGGGCAGCGTGGCTGTCCGCTAGTGAGCAACATATCTCACGCCGGAACTTCGTGGGAACTTGATGGACATGGATTTATGGGTCATGAATTGCAGCAGGAAACATGTAAACCTAGAGAGAGATGTGGGGTATCATCACCTAGGGTTAGGGTTTGATGGTGAGCAACACAGCACGTGATGGTGGCCGGGGCTGATGACGAGCGACGATGGCAGAACGCGCTGCGTGGTAGGGCTGCAGCCTTGTATGTCGTCGGGGATCATTGGGGCGACCTCCTCAGTAGCAACCCTTCATGTGCAATAGGATTAGGGGTCTCCTCCATGGGAACTTGAGGGCTCAAATCAAAGAACACAGCAGCAGAATGAATTCACCTGGTCGTGCGTAGTCCGTTTTGCATCTTGGTGCGAGGTTGAGGGAGGAGAAGGGGCGCCATGGGCAGGGGAGGGACGACCAGGGGGATTACCCCCTTCTGTTTCCTCATGAGAAGAAGGGAAAGGGGCGGCCATTAGTGCTGGGGGCGACCAAGGAGGAGGGGATAGATGTGGAGGAGAGGAAGGGACTGTTAGGGGCTATTTTGGGCCAATTTAGGGCTGGCCCAAGCAATGGAGAGAATTGGGGAAAGAAGAAATGATTCCAGGCTTCAATCCAAGGTTGAAATGAGAGGAAAGTCAGGCCTTAACCCTTAGTCATATTAGAATGAGCCTTGGGCTTGTCATGCACACAAGAGAAAAAGAAAATAATAAAAAGTTGACGGCATCAATTGGATCCGAATTAGGAATTTCTCGGGTCTATGAAAAGAGTGAGGGAAGAGAGCATCAGTGGGACATGAGCTTGAGAATGACACTAGACTTTACCCTAGAGAGAGAATGATGTGAATGTAAAGAAATAATGAAAAGGTAAACACAGAAACAGGATGTCGAAGTGTTGACTTCAAAAGAGGGAAAGCGAGTGAGGCCTAGGTGAGATCATTAGGATTTGAGAATTTGATTTGGATCAATAGAAATAAGTGACTTGGTATAGAGGATGATCAACAAGATTAGATTATGGTTTTGAGTTGATGAAACTTCAGAGATTGAACGTGAGTTGGCAAAGAGGAAAAGGAGTAGGATTTTAGAGATATAGATTGAGATGGACTCGAAACCTAGCCCGTTTTGAAAATATTTTGAAACCTCATTTTACACACATAAACACTATGCAATTCGGCATGAATGCAACAAACAAACAAATTTTATTTGAAAAAAAAACTGTTAAAAGCATACTTTTCTCTCAATCCAACAAAATTTACAAGTTCAAAAATTTTAAAAAACTAAGAAATCCTTCATTTTATTCATTGTTATCTATTCACATCCCAAAATTAGAATTTTTGGGGTGTGACATTTTTGAACTGAGAGTTTCTTAATTCTCCGCCATTGTCACTGCAGATAGCCCTCATGGCCTTATGACTCTCGTTTCTCAACCTCAGTACCAGATCCCGAATAAAACCAAACGCCTCATCCTTAAACTCCTTGAAAAATACCCACGAAAAGCGAGAAAAGTCATCCACAACGACAAGCATATACCACTTCCCACCGACCGACGCTACACGAGCGGGACCTACTGTATCCATGTGGAGTAGCTCGCCCGGATAGGTGGTCATCACCTGAGACACAGGAGTGTGAGAAGTGGCAACCATCTTGCCATGACGACACGGGTGGCACACTAAATCCTTCTCAGCTTTCAACTTGGGCAATCCTCGGATTAGGCCCATTGAGCTCAACCTGACTAGCAGATCAAAACTCAAGTGACCAAGCCTCCTATGCCACTTCCATATATCAGCAGAAGGACTAGCAACCAAACAACACGCAGGGCCAGAAATAAATGTGAGGTCGACCCTAAAAACCTGACCAAAAGGCAACAAAGAGCAAACAAGGGTCTCCTCAGCATCAAAAACGCGGCACGCACCCTTCTTAAAATGAACCTCAAATCCTTCATCGAGAAGTTGCGAAACAGAAACCAAATTGAACCCCAGATTCTGAACAAAAGCAACTTCTCTTAGGGAAAGCTTGGCAGACAGCGAAACAGAACCAACACCCATCACTTTACCTTGACCATTGTCCCCAAATGTAATGTACTCCTTGGTGCTCACGGGGTTGAGGCTAGAGAACCACTTGCGGTGCCCTGTCATGTGTCTAGAGCACCCTAAGTCCATGGTCCACACGTCCTCCATGCCTCGATCCTGCAAAGTCAAGTAAAGCGACGGTGAGCAAACGGTCCGGCACTGGGGTTAGTACCAAAACTGCTGTACCAGTGCCGAGCCATCTTCTCAAAAGTGAGGTAAGCACAGTCAAAGAAATCATCACGACGATCTGTCCGACCACGACCTCCAAAGCGTGGCCTCTCAAACTCTCTCACAAAGCCTCGGTCACGAGGTCCATAGCCGCGCCAGGGTGACTAGGAGCTCGACCGGCAAAGCGTCTCTCACCACCAGGAGCACGGGCTTGAAAGCCGCCTTCTCTCTCACCACCAGCAACGCGGTCTCTCATCTCACCGCGGTGGGGACGATCTTGCCGACCACCCTGGTGGAACTGATCGTGGTTCCCCCAAGCTCTTTTCTGCTTCTCAACCCACTTCCTCCTGAAGCAAAACTCCTCTAGGTGGCCATTCCACTGGCAGAACTCACAGTGGTAGACAGGCCTCCTAGGAACTAGGTTAGGCTGGGATTTGGGCTTAGGTGGTGTGGCCTTGTGTGGTGCAGGCTGCTGGGCTGGCTTGCTGTTCTTCGGCTTGAGCACTTCCTCAACAATCTTGCTCAGCTCAGCCTGAGGTGGCTTGGGTGTCCAAAACTGCTTCTTCTTAGTTGGTGCAGCCCTAGGTGGCTCATGGTAAACCCCATCAATAGTCTCACTAGGCTGGATAGGTGCAGTCTTGATCTTAATTGGGGCACTCTTCTCACCCGAGGTGCTGCACTCTCCAAACCCAAAACCACTCACATCACCCTCAGCCCTCTTGGTGCTCTCAATGATCATCTCTAGCTGGGGTCTCCTTGCCCAAAACCAGCTAAGCATCTCTCTTAACCTGTTGTTGTCATCCTGCAAAGACAACACTTTCTCTCTCAGACCCTCTAGAACTACAGTCTGGGCAGCACACATGTCACAGTCTAAGGAGGGGATCACAGCCTTCTCCAACTTCCTAATGGTGGCATCCTTATCCACTAGCTGCATCCTAAGGGTCAGGCAGTTCTCACAAGTGTTAGGAGGTGCTGAAAGCACCTCAAAGTCAGCTCTCAACTGCTCTAACTCACCCCTCAAGGTAGGACAGACCATACACGCACCCAAAAGCACACGTCTAGCCCTAAGCTCCTCAAGCTCCTTGAGCTGCCCCTCACACTTCTCCTTCAGCAAAACTAACTCACTAGCTAGACAGGGACATGACTCACACTCAAGCTCTCCACTCACAAGAGGCTCATCCAGTTTGGACTGGAGCTTGCCTAACTCGCCCTTCAGCCTATCTAACTCCTCTACCTGCTTGACATACTTGTCTCTCTAGTCACTCAGCTCAGTCATGAAAGACTCACAGGTAGGGCACTCAATCTCACTAGGCTGGGGTCTCTCATTCCTCAACTTCTCATTCTCCTCTAAAGCCTCAGCAAGCTGGGCTTTCAACTTCTGTAGCTTCTTAGCTGCCTTCTCCAGCATCTTATCCTAGGCTTTCAACTCCCGACTATTCTGCTCTAGCATCTCAAGGATTTCGGCTTGCTCAGGAGTTATCTCATCATCAAAAGAAGAAGAGTTGCTGCCGTCCTCCTTGTTCTCAAGCGCCATGGAGCAAACCGAGCTCCTCCTCATCTTGTTCTTCCGCTTGGACTTGGTGGAGACAAAGCACAAGCCAGCAGGGCCACCTTGATCGTTCCTCTTGTCCTTCTTGTACTGGATCTCCTCATCGCTTGAGCTTGACGAGGACGAAGAGGAAGAAGACCCACTGCTGCAAAGTCCGATCTCGGCGAAGAACGCCTTGTCCCACTTCCAGGTGCTCTTCTGGTAGCTCTTGAAAGCTTTCCGGAAGTTCTTCTTGCCGAAGTTGCGCTTACTAGAGCCGTGCTTGCCGGAGCGATGCTTGTCAAAACTTGGCTTGCCGGAGTAGTACTTGTCGGAGTCGCGGGAGTAGTTCTTGCCCTTCTTGTAGTAGTTGTTCTTGTTGGGGCACTTGACGATGAAGTGGCTGATCTCACCGCACTCGAAGCACTTGGTCCGCTCGCCCCTCTTCTTGCTCATCCGGTTGTCATAGGCGCGCTGAAAGCGACTAGACACCAGACCCAGCTCCTCATCCCCAAGCAACGCCAACTGCTCCTCTGTTACTGACATCAAAGCAGAAAATGAGAAGTTGTGAAGTGGGGGTTAGCAATAGACTCACTAGAGGGGGAAGCCAAGGCCAAACTTTTAGAACCTGAATTAGCAAGGGAATCCCTTGTAGGACCGAGACGTGCGACTAGAGGGGGGGTGAATAGGAGCACTTGAAAACTCAAACTCAAACCCCCACCGCAGTGCAAAACGGAAATAACGCCCACAACGAAACTAGATACCGTCCACTGAGAGGATACGTATCTAGCTCACAACACGTGCTTGGTACCGTCCACTGAACAGATACGTACCAAGCACCAAGCGGAAGCACACGCTCAAACGGCTAAGAAAAGAGCGCAAAAGGAACTAACTCCGGAGAATTGCATATTTTCAGACTGACAGGGCTGCAAAGATAAATCTCAAAACCCCTTAAGAGAAGCTCCAAAAAATTCCCCAAAATTACCACACCTTCACAAGGCAATAGGGAACAACTCTAGAAAATTTCAGGCCAATTGGAGCAAGTTTTGACCACCGGACTGTCCGGTGCATACAGCCTGACACTCCAAAAAGATTCGAATCAAAACCCTATCAAACCAACTCCAAAAATTATGAAATTTTTACTGGAGGTTATAAGGGGCCAAGGAACAACTCCACAAATTTTCAGCTCAATTGGATAAGGAATAAAATTCCTAGAGCCACCGGACCGTCCGGTGGTTGTATTTTTCTTTTCGGGTTAGTCTGTCAGTTTTTAACCACCGGACCGTCACTGACAGACTAACCCGAAAAGAAAAATACCAAAACCAGGTCAAAACACCTCCAAATGAGCTGAAATTTTTATGGGAGCTTTATGATTCACTGATAAAGAGCTCCACAAAATTTCAGCCCAAAATTCGAAGATTTGACCCCTAAACCAAACAAGACTTGAAAGTGGACAGAATCAGCAAGAAAACTGGACAGTAGGAAACCTCACGCAAAAGCAATCCAAAACTTGACCAAAGCTTCTCCAAACATCACGAAAATTGGCACAGGCTATCCTAGCCCCATTCCGAAGCTATTCCCAAAAGATCTATGGAAAAAGATCACAGGATTAGCGGGAAGTTCAGATCTCGTGAAGAGGTGAATATTTGGGCAAGAAGGGAAAAGCTCAAGAACAACTTGTTCGTGGCAATCTTTTGGGATTGAGATGGTCTAAGACATAATCTCCACGTCCTTGCAAGTCCAAAGTATAAGGACAACAAAGGATTCAACCTTAGCCAAAACAAACATCCAAAAGGCCAAGGATTGAAGCCAAAAACCAAAGAGAACAAAGGGAGGAGAAGCACACAAAGTTGCTGCACGAAACCACTTCGATTATGAGCCTCAAAAGAGTCTTAGGTCAGATTACAACGAAGGATTTCATCCCAAGCAACCACCCTCACCTTTCCTTTTGATTTGGAGGCTAGATCTCACCCTAACCCTCCTAAACTTGGAGCTCAAAGTTTGAGGACGAAAATTACCCTAAGGAAATGAAAACCTAGCGGCCAAGACTTCCTCTAATGACCAGCTCTTAGGCTATTTATACACCGGTTCAGTTTTGGCATTTTTACACATAGACCCCTAACACTAGAAACGCCCGGAAGTGCTAAAACAGAAAAGAACTCGAAATATCGGGGACGGACGACCACGATGAAGACTTGATCTTCTTAGCTTCCACGCAATCTTTTGATGTTCTCCACGTGGCCAGTAGTCCAATCCGCCTTTGCACCCTCGGTTTTGAAGTCAGAAACCGGGAAACTTTAGGAATTCTCCGTCTGGGCCGGACTTGGCCCATCTTCTCTGTCTTGGCGAGTCGTGGCCCAACTCACCAAGCTTTGGGTAGCTTGGGTGCCGGTTTTGAGCCGAAGCCGCCAAAGCCTCCCTCGCACGCCTTCGCGCCATGCACTCGGGTTGGAGCACCACGGTGGCACCCGGCTTCTCCAGTCCATCGGAGTTGCCTCGCGGTCCATCGGAAGGCTTACACCACCGTTGCCGATCCGCCGCTCCGTGTACCGAGCTTCCATGGCCGACCGACGCCGAGCATTGCCTCCGGTCCATTGGAGGGCTTTTGCCTCAGTCCATCGAGGTCTTCATTATCTAGCTCCAGTCCATCGTAGGGCCTCCAATCCATCGGAGGGCTTGAGCTCTTTGACAATCACTTATCACACTAGGAGAGCAATGAGGCCGGTCCATTGGCTCTCAATCTCCCCCTTGATGAGTGCATTGTCAACACCTTCAACCTGTAACCTGAAATAGAACAAAGACAAGAGAAAAGCGTAAAACCGAAAAAGAAAGAAAGAAAGAAGAAAGTTGCTCAAAATGCCCAAGAACCAAATACAAGCAAAGAAACAGGGCACAATGAGACAACAAAAGAAAGCAAAGCATCGACTCCTCAAGATAGAGGCAAAAGGCTCAACGCACCGATGCAAAGAGCATGCTAAAAGCTCAAACTCCTCCTGAAATGCATCCTCACAAATGCAAAATGAGTGCAAAGCTCTCCCTCAACAAAATCTCTCCTGAGTTCTCCCCCTTGTCCATATTTTTAAAATTTTTCCCTTGGAGAAATACACTAATCTCTCCCCAAATTTCTTTCCCTTGTTGACAATGGACACATCAAGGGTTCCGTGGACTCAATTCCCCCTGAACTCCCCCTCAAAATATGCTATGAAATGCAAGGAGTGTAACTGAAAGAGCTCAAAAGGGATGGAAAGCTAATAATCACAAGTTCTAGCATACAGAGCAAGTGAGGGCAAGGAAGCATACAACAAGCTCAAATGAATCTATCTCAAATATATCAAGAGTAAGCTTGTTTTTCAGGGTTAATGAAAAGAAATCATCACCAACATGAATAGCACCTAGCAAAATAGGCATGAACAGCAAGATGCTAGCAATGCATACAAGGTGTGCTACTCTCAACCAAAGCATATACAACTAGCCATAAGCATTTTAGAGACATTTGTATTCATAAGCAAGTTCTTTTTGTGCCAGGGGTTATTTACTTGTCTTTTGCCACTTCTTACCAACCAATGCCAAGCCTAGGTTATATAACCATCAGAAGCTTAAGACAAGGTTTTGGTCATATACAGTCTAGTCCAAGTTCATGCCAAAGTGCAAAGGCAAGCTATCTCGAACTAGATCAGTGAGACAAGCAAATCCACCTGGATCTTTCTCAATTCAGCACATAAGACACCACTTGTAAGCATTTTGATTCAGATTTCAATTTAAGCAAGGTATCATAAAAGCTTAGGCATAATCATAGCAAAGGCATACAACTAGCATATCCAGGTATGAAAAGATAGCATAGCATTCAACATTTCTACACATGCTAGGTAGCCAAATCAAACGGTGATCATGGTTTTTGATTTGTAAAGAATAAAATGACTTAGCTCACGACTAGTATTCAATAGACTCAATAAAGCTTAGCCAACCATGATCAAGCATGCAACTATACAATCTAGCACAAGCAAGTACTAACTCATCATCTCAAAAGAGCTCTAGTGCTAGTGAAGTGAAAATGCATATGATACAGTACAATGCATGATACGATACAATATGCAAAAGAAACAAAGAGAAATAAAAGCAAGATAAAAGCAAATTCTAGACTATGGAAGTTATTCTTTACTAAAAGGAATAGCGTATTATCCCTGACTAAAAGGGATAACACACTCCAAGCTCACCTCTCAAGCGCACAAAAGCGCCAAACTTTAGGGGCTTTGTAAAGATATCGGCCAACTGGTTTTCAGATGCTACGTGGACTAAGTCTATGTCCCCCTTCTCATAGTGATCTCTCAGAAAGTGAAACCTCACGTCTATGTGTTTGGTTCTAGAGTGCAAGACAGGGTTCTTAGCTATAGAAATAGCAGAAGTAGAATCAACTAGAAGAGGGATTTTTCCAAACCTAAGGCCGAAATCACTAAGGGTGGCTTTCATCCACAAAAGCTAAGAGCAGCAACTAGCAGTAGCTATATACTCTGCATCTGTGGTAGACAAGGATACGCTAGCTTGCTTGTAAGAGGACCAAGAGACAAGAGAGGTTCCTAAGAGTTGGCATGTGCCGGAGGTTGACTTGCGATTAATCCGGCAGCCAGCATGGTCAGCATCTGAGAACCCTCTAAGAGAAAGAGAAGAACCCGAGGAATACCAAAGACCAAGCTCAGGAGTGAATTTCAGATACCTGAAAATGCGCTTCACCGCTTGACGGTGAGAAGTCCTAGGAGAAGCCTGGTAGCGCGCACAAAGACAGACCGCGAACTGAATGTCCGGCCTGGTCGCCGTCAGGTACAGAAGTGAGCCGATCATCCCTCGAAATTCCTTCTGGTCCACCGCCTCCCCATCTTCATCAGTATCAAGCGCCGTGTTTGTACTCATAGGAGTTGTCATGGGTTTAGAGTCACCCATGTTAAACTTCTTAAGTATGTCCCTTGTGTACTTGGCTTGATGGACGAAGGTACCCTCAAGGCCTTGCTTGATCTGCAGCCCAAGGAAGAACTGGAGCTCACCCATAAGACTCATCTCAAATTCCCTGCTCATCTGTTCAGCAAAACTAGACACCAAAGCGTGAGATGAACCACCAAAGATTATGTCATCAACATATATCTGAACTATCAGGGTGTCACTGCCACGACTCAACAAAAACAAGGTCTTATCTACTGAACCCATCACAAACCCAGACTTGAGCAGGAAACTCTTCAACCTAGCATACCAAGCTCTAGGAGCTTGCTTCAGACCATAAAGGGCTTTCCTCAACTTATACACCCGGTCTGGAAATCTAGCACTCTCAAAACCAAGAGGTTGTCTCATATATACCTCCTCCTCTATGAACCCGTTCAGGAAAGCAGACTTGACATCCATTTGCTGCAGTTTGAAGCCTTTAGAGGCCGCAAAGGCAAGCAAAATCCTAATGGCTTCCAAACGAGCTACAGGGGCAAAGGTGTAACACCCTAGTTTAAATTCCAGCATTTCACAATAAAATTCAAGCAATTTATTTAGTTTTTCTAAGGCTTATATGTTTAGTTTGCATTTAACAGGTTTTATTTAAAATAAATACTAGAATAAAATTTATCATAGGCCCAACTTTCTTGTGCATTACATGCTGGTGCATTATCTCTTATTTGCTTGAATTAAGGAGTCAAATTCAAATTTATTTGAATTTTAGAACCATTTCCTATCTCAATTCAAAAGTATTCCAAAATCAAAAAAAAAAAGAAAGAAGGGGCAGCCAGGCCGGCCAGGGCCGGCTCGGCCCAGCCACCCCACCTCTTCCCCCGCCTGGGCCCGGCCCGGCCACCCCGCGCCCCCCTCTTCCCGCGTGGGCCGAACGGCCGGCCCACTCGGCCGCGCCCCTCCCCCTCAGCGCCGCTCGGCCCGCCAGCGCGCGCCGCCCTCTCCCTCCGCGCCTCGCTGACAGGCGGGCCCGCGCCATCGCGCCCACTGACTGCCCGACCCCACCCGTCAGCGCCTCCTTCTTCCTCCGACCGCCCGCACCGCCGTGACTCCCGCTTGCCTTCCTCCCTCCGCTCGACCACGTCGGCAGCCGGGGTGGGAAACTCTTCCCGAATCCGCACCCCGCGCCCTCTTTCCTTAACCCTCATTCAAATCCCGAAAACCCCGCGGCCGTTCCTCCCCAACCTTCATTGCACCGGGCCATGCTCTAAGGCCGCCGAGCGAAATCACCGCGCCACGACGACCTCGTCCCTCTCTGTGCCTATAAAACCGACCCCAAGCTTCGCCCTCGCCCTCTTTACCACGTCTCCACTCCAATTTCATTCCCGTGCCTCGACGCTCCCGCAATCCGCCGCCGGAGTCCCGCCTCGGTAAGCCCTTCGCCACCAAAATTCCTCGCCGGCGAGCCATCTTCGACCCTCTAACCACCGCCAACATGTTCGCAGGAGCTTCGGGAAGCCGTTCCGTGGGTTCTAGTCGCGAGCACACCACTCCGAAGCCTCTACCCGCGAACGCCGTCCGAGCCGTCCGCCGTTCTCCGTCGCGAGCCCTCACCGCCGCGCCTCCGCCCGTTTCGACCCCTCGGTGAGCTCCGCCTCGGCCTCCTCTCTCTTTCCCACTAGATCTAGTCCAGCGGGACGGCCCCTAGGCCCCGGCGTGCACCACGCCGGCGAGCCACCGCCGCGCGGGCCGAACCCCGCCGTGGGTTTTGGTCGCCGCCGGCGCCTCACCGTCCCCGTGCACCCTGGCCGTCGGATCTTTCACGGGTGGCTGAGATTAGAACGCAGCGTACCCCTTCGTGGACCAATCAGAACATGCCACGTCGCCTTCTCTTAAACCCGACAGCGGGGACCCACCCGCCAGGCCCACGTGTCGCGCCACGCGCGCG
The DNA here is from genome assembly GCA_022530915.1 of Paspalum notatum. NCBI lineage: Eukaryota > Viridiplantae > Streptophyta > Magnoliopsida > Poales > Poaceae > Paspalum > Paspalum notatum. The sequence continues at coordinate 35,578,355 of CM039689.1, forward strand.
CCGCATCAGCGCCGCGTCGGCGTAGACCGGTCAGCGCGGGACTTTCGCAGAAAAGCCCCCGCGTTTCTCTGGAATCAACCCGCAGTCCATGTCCGTTGAAAAATAATTAGGTTTAGGTCCTGTTTTCTTCGGTGGCCCCTGGGCTTTTCGGTTTTTGAACCCGCAGTTATAGTTAATTACGTTTAAGTCCTCGGTTTTTCAAATCTAGCCCCTGGTTTCACTGTTTCTATCACAGTTATGCCCCTAGGAGCCGTTTTATGCATAACTTTCGCGTTTTAACTCCGATTTGAGTGATTCTTGCGCTCACACGACCGTAGAAACATGTAGAATGTTTTTAGTACAGTTTTACCTTCTGTTTGTATGATATGATGTACTGTTTCTCACCTTTTGATAATTGTTTGCATGTATGTATGCGTGGAAATGCTTGTACGTTGCCGTGAACGTGGTTAGACGGTGAGCAGTTTGTTGGTGACGAAGAGCAGCAGTTTGAGGGTGTTGAGCAGCAGACTCAAGACCAGTTTGAGCAAGGCAAGTATAGCATGAACACAACCTAACAACCCTTTAATCACTTCATATGCATGTGTCTAAGTTTTGTATGCCAATAAGGACTGTACCTAGCCTCTTTTATCGATATGTTTACCTATGGGTTGTATGTTGGTTAAGTTTTGCTAGTTGCTGCGCGAACTCATGTATCTTTGTTAATAATTTTGTTAATGGATCTATGCAATCAAATCTTGAGCTTGACCCTCTGTGGTTCATGTTCCTTTTAAAAATGGCTTTTTAGCAACTTGGTTTAGGGGGCATGAGCATGTGTTTTGCTTATGGCCACTCTCCTTAAGGACCGGTTCGCAAAGCGACAACCTGGGACAACAGTGCTACCATGAGACTGGAATAGGACGGTCTTGGCTAATTAATTAGGTTGCATTGGTTTGGGGGTAACTTACCGACGGGGCAAGAGGGGAGGTGAGCTTCTGTGGCCCTCGCGCTACTTGGGTTGAGTGCGTTTATCTCCCCTTGAGGCTTGCTCCACAGCTGCGGACCCTGAAACCTTAGCGGTTACACCTTACCAACGTGATCTTTGTAAAGGCCTCGTAGTGTGCTTGCTAGCCATCTCATCTAAGGTAATGTGGTGGACCACTAGCGTAGCCCACGACTCATGGGTAAAGATGTACGACCTCTCGAGAGTGTAAAACTGACATGTCAGCCGTGCTCACGGTTATGAGCGGCCCAGATCCTTTATGCAGATTAGTGTTTCCGTTGGGTTTGAAAGTGGTTCTTATGTTAATGTTGTTGAATAATGTTCACATGCAATATCTTGGGTTAATGTTTATCAACTCACCTGTAGATACTGGTTGTTTAATAAAAACTTGACCAACTAAAAGCTCATGCTAAGTATCAGCCAACCCTAGATGCCTCATAGTTCATGTTATGCTTGTTGAGTATGAAATACTCACGCTTGCTTTACTTTAAACCTACTGTTGGCTGGAACCCAACCGCTGCTTAGCTCCAGAAGACTTCGAAGAGTATGTTCAGGACTTCAACGAGTTCTAGGCGTACCGGTCCACCAGTCGACGTCCCTATGGCGGCTCGTTTATCTTCGTTTACGCTTCCGCTAGGACTCTGGTTTAAAGACATGTTGTCTTATTGTAATAAAGTGATGTTATACTCCATGTAAACGTTTTATTTATCGTTTATGCACGTTCTGTGATGTCACTATTGTCATGATATATGTGAGACCCGTTCCTGGCACATATATGTTGTTCTGGTTCCGTTGGTTGAGAACTGGGCTTGACAAAAGGTCTCCTTATAATCTATCCCCTCCTTCTGACAGAAACCCTGGGCTACCAATCTCGCTTTGTTCCTCACAACCATCCCATCCTCACCCTGTTTGTTCTTGAAAACCCACTTGGTATCTATAGGGCGACTGTTTGGTGGAGGTTTAACTAAATCCCAGACATGGTTTCTCTCAAAGTTCTCCAACTCCTCATGCATGGCATTCACCCAGTTAGGATCAGATAATGCATGTGACACATCCCGAGGCTCAAAAGAAGCAACATATGCAGAGTGGGAGAAAAAGGCTAGAGAGTTAATCGAGGAGCGTGTGACACGCTGGTGAATATCTCTAATCATCCTGTGTGGAGGGTGATCCCGCTGGACCTGTCGAGATGGTACAATCTTGGAGGTCACCTCCCCTGCGTCCTCAGCGGGTCCAGCCTCTGCATGAGCTTGCTGTCAGGGGAGTGAGGAGGAAGCCGTGGGCAAGGATCCTCCTTCATCATCTGAGCTCGTAGCATAGGGGGCAGGAGCTGCAGCCGGTGCAGTGGTTTCTGCATCACCATCATTAACTGCACCTTCCTCATCCTCAAAGATGGGGGCGCCTTCTTCATCATCACCTGAAAGCTCAAAGGCAGGGGTTGTGCAGTGCATAGTTTCATCAAAAGAAACCTCACAAGTCTCAACAACTTGCTTGGCCTCTAAAATCCACACACGAAAAGCCCTAGAACTAGAAGCATACCCTAGAAAAATCCCATCCAAACAACGAGACTCAAACTTGTCCAAATGCCCCGCCTTCTTTAGCACAAAGCACCTGCAGCCAAACGCTCGCAAATGCTTGACGCTGGGCTGCCTACCAAACCGAAGTTCATACGAGGTCTTCCCAAGGAAAGCTCGCAAGAAAATCCGGTTCGTAATGTAACAGGCCGTATTCACTGCCTCAGCCCAAAAGCGCCTCGGAGTCCTATGCTCATCGAGCATCGTCCGTGCCATCTCAACAAGTGTGCAGTTCTTGCGTTCCACAACACCGTTCTGCGGAGGGGTATATGGAGAAGAAAACTAGTGTTCAAGACCTAGGTCATGACAGAAGTTTTCGAAACGAGAGTTTCTGAATTCTCCACCATTGTCACTGCGGATAGCCCTCATGGCCTTATAACTCTCGTTTCTCAACCTCAGTACCAGATCTCGAACAAAACCAAACGCCTCATCCTTAAACTCTATGAAAAATACCCACGAGAACCGCGAAAAATCTTCCACAAAGACAAGTACGTACCACTTCCCACTGACTGACGCTACCCGAGCGGGACCTACTGTATCCATATGGAGTAGCTCACCCGGATAGGAGGTTATAACCTAAGATACAGGAATGTGAGAGGTGGCAACCATCTTGCCATGACGACAGGGGTGGCAAACTAAGTCCTTCTCAGCTCTCAATTTGGGCAATCCTCGGATTAGGCCCATTGAACTTAACCTGACTAGCAGATCAAAGCTCAAGTGACCAAGTCTCCTATGCCACTTCCATATATCAACAGAAGGACTAGCAACCAAACAGCGCGCAGGGCCAGAAACAGATGTGAGGTCGACCCTAAAAACCTAACCAAAAGGTAGCAAAGAGCAAACAAGGGTCTCCTCAGCATCAAGAACGCAGCACGCACCTTTCTTAAAACGAACCTCAAATCCTTCATCGAGAAGTTGCGAAACAGAAACCAAATTGAACCCCAAATTCCGGACAAAGGCAACTTCTCTCAGGGAAAGCTTAGCAGAGAGCGAAACAGAACCAACACCCATCACTTTACCTTGACCATTGTCCCCGAATGTGATGTACTCCTTGGTGCTTACGGGGTTGAGGCTGGAGAACCACTTGCGGTGCCCTGTCATGTGCCTAGAGCAACCGGAGTCCATGATCCACACGTCCTCCATGCCTCGATCCTGCAAAGTCAAGTAAAGCGACGGTGAGCAAACGGTCCGGCACTGGGATTAGTCCCAAAACTGCTGTACCAGTGCCGAGCCATCTGCTCAAAAGTGGGGTAAGCACAATCAAAGAAATCATCACGACGATCAGGGTAACCACGACCTCCAAAGCGTGAACCTTCGAAAGCTCTCTCAAAGCCTCGGTCACAAGATCCATAGCCGTGCAGAAAACGACTAGGAGCTCGGCCGGTAAAGCGTCTCTCACCACCAGGAGCACGAGCCTAAAAGCCGCCTCCTCTCTCACCACCGGCAAAGCGGTCTCTCATCTCACCGCGGTGGAAAGGATCTTGCCTACCACCCTGGTAGAACTAATCCTGGTTCCCCCAAGCTCTCTCCTGCCTCTCAACCCGCTTCCTCCTGAAGCAAAACTCCTCTAGGTGGCCATTCCGCTGGCAAAACTCACAGTGGTAGACAGGCCTCCTAGGAACTGGGTTAGGCTGGGATTTGGGCTTAGGTGGTGTGGCCTTGGGTGGCTCAGGCTGCTGGACTGGCTTCTTGCCCTTAGGCTTAAGCTCTTCCTCAACAATCTTGTCCAGCTTAGCCTTAGAAAGCTTGGGTGTCCAGTACTGCTTCTTTGGGGCAGCCTTGGGTGGCTCATGGTAAACCCCATCAACAGTCTCTCCTGGCTGAGTAGGTGCAGTCTTGACCTTAATTGGGGCACTCTTCTCACCCGAAGTGCTGCACTCTCCAAACCCAACACCACTCGTCTCACCCTCAGCTCTCTTGGTGCTCTCTATGATCATCTCTAGTTGGGGTTGCCTCGCATATACCCAACTGAGCACCTCTCTCAACTTGTTGTTGTCATTCTGCAAAGACAACACCGCCTCCCTTAGATCCTCCAGAACTACAGTCTAGATAGTACAAGTGTCACCGTCTAGGGAGGGAACCACAACAGCTTTCTCCAACTTCCTAATGATGGCATCCCTATCCATCAGCTGCATCCTAAGGGTTAGGCAGTTCTCACAAGTGTTAGTAGGTGCTGAAAGCACCTCAAAGTCAGCTCTCAACTGCTCTAATTCACTTCTCAAGGTAGGACAGACCATACACGCACCCAAAAGCGTAGGTCTAGCCCTAAGCTCCTCAAGCTCCATGAGCTGCCCCTCAAACTTCTCCTTCAGAACAGCTAGCTCTCTAGCTAGACAGGGGCAAGACTCACACTCAAGCTTTTCGCTCAAAGTAGGCTCATCCAGTTTGGACTGGAGTTTGCCTAGCTCAGCTGGCCTTCAGCTCATCTATCTCCTCTACCCGCTTGGCATACCTATCTCTCTAGTCACCAAGCTCCGTCATGAAAGACTCGCAGGTAGGGCACTCAATCTCACTGGGTTGGGGTCTCACACTCCTCAACCTCTCATTCTCCTCTAAAGCCTCAGCAAGTTGGGCTTTCAACTTCTGCAGCTTCTTAGCTGCCTTCTCTAGCATCTTATCCTGGGCCTTAAGCTCCCGGCTGTTCTGCTCTAGCATCTCAAGGATTTCGGCTTGCTCAGGAGTTACCTCATCATCGGAAGAAGAGTTGCTGCCGTCATCCTTGTTCTCCTTGTCCTCAAGCGCCATGGAGCAAACCGAGCTCCTCTTGTCCTTGTTCTTGCGCCTGGACTTGGTGGAGACGAAGCACAAGCCAGCTGGACCTCCTTGATCGTTCCTCTTGTCCTTCCTGTACGTGATCTCCTCATCGCTTGAGCTCGACGAGGACAAAGAGGAAGAAGATCCGCTGCTGCAGAACCCGATCTTGGCGAAGAAGGCCTTGTCCCGCTTTCGGTTGTCCTTCTGGTAGCTCTTGAAAGCCTTCTAAAAGTTCTTCTTGCCGAAGGGACGCTTGCCGGAGCCGTGCTTGCTGGAGCGGTGCTTGTCAAAGCCTGCCTTGCCGGGGTGGCACTTGTCGGAGTCGCGGGAGTAGCTCTTGCCCTTCTTATAGTAGTCGTTCTTGTTGGGGCACTCGGCGATAAAGTGGCCGACCTCTCCGCACTCGAAGCACTTGGGCCGCTCTCCCCTCTTCTTGCTTATCTGGTTGTCATAGGCGCGCTGAAAGCGACTAGACACCAGACACAACTCATCATCCCCAAGCGTCGCTAGCTGCTCCTCTGTAACAGACATCAAAGCAGAAAACGAGAAGTTGTGTAACATGGGGTTAGTGACAGACTCACTAGAGGGGGTAGCCAAGGCCAGACTCTTGGAACCTATACAAGCGAGGAAATCCCTCATCTTGTAATCTACCTCGGTGGCCTTGAGATTTCTATAGAGCGCCTCTACTCCAATCGTATCATACCCTGCCGACTCAATGATTGAGTTCACCTTGATCTCCCATATTTTTCTGTCCAAAGCATACAGCAACTTGACAGCCTGCTGATGATCGGTATATAGGAGGGCAGCGGGGGTAGAGTTGACACGCAACTTGTTGATGATCAACTGAAAGCTACCAAACAAGTCGTCTACTGACTCTCCCGGCTTCTTGACGAAATTCTCATATTCGCGCCGGTAAGTCTCCACAAGCCTAGCCTTAATCGTCGCAGTACCCTCATGGTGTGCACTAAGCAGTGACCATATCTCACGTGCAGTCTTAAGGTGACTCACTCTCTCATAATCCATAGGACCAAGCCCGGAGAAGAGAAAGTTAACAGCCTTGGCATTCGCCTCATGCTGAGCCACGATATCCTGCGTAGTACGCTCAGTGACTGGAAGCACCACAAAAGTCGTACTCTGAGTAGCATCCCGTATGCCCTGACTCTGGGTAACAAGGAACGCCTCCATCCTACCTTTCCAGTAGGGATAGCCATCGGAGCCAAGGACGGGAATTTTCCCGGAGTAAGTCATCGTCGCTACGGTTTCATCACTGGTTAAGGTATAGGAAACCTAACCGGCTCTGATATCACTTGTAGGACCGAGACGTGCGACTAGAGGGGGGTGAATAGGAGCACTTGAAAACTCAAACTCAAACTCCCCACCGCAGTGCAAAACGGAAACAACACTCACAACGAAACTAGATACCGTCCACTGAGAGGATACGTATATAGCTCACAACACGTGCTTGGTACCGTCCACTGAACAGATACGTACCAAGCACCAAGCGGAAGCACACGCTCAAACGGCTAAGAAAAGAGCGCAAAAGGAACCAACTCTGGAGAACTGCTGATTTTCAGACTGACAGGGCTGCAAAGATAAATCTCAAAACCCCTTAAGAGAAGCTCCAAAAAATTCCCCAAAATTACCACACCTTCACAAGGCAATAGGAAACAACTCCAGAAAATTTCAGGCCAATTGGAGCAAGTTTTGACCACCGGACTGTCCGGTGCTTACAGCCTGACACTCCAAAAAGATTCGAATCGAAACCCTATCAAACCAACTCCAAAAATTATGAAATATTTACTGGAGCTTAATAAGAGGCCAAGGAATAACTCCACAAATTTTCAGCTCAATTGGACAAGGAATAAAATTCCTAGAGCCACCGGACCGTCCGGTGGTTAAAAACTGACAGACTAACCCGAAAAGAAAAATACCAAAACCAGGTCAAAACACCTCCAAATGATCTGAAATTTTTATGGGAGCTTTATGATTCACTGATAAAGAGCTCCACAAAATTTCAGCCCAAAATTAGAAGGTTTGACCCCTAAACCAAACAAGACTTGAAAGTGGACAGAATCAGCAAGAAAACTGGACAGCAGGAAACCTCACGCAAAAGCAATCCAAAACTTGACCAAACCTTCTCCAAACATCACAAAAATTGGCACAGGCTATCCTAGCCCCATTCCAAAGCTATTCTCAAAAGATCTATGGAAAAAGATCACAGGATTAGCGGGAAGTTCAGATCTCGTGAAGAGGTGAATATTTGGGCAAGAAGGGAAAAGCTCAAGAACAACTTGCTCGTGGCAATCCTTTGGGATTGAGATGTTCTAAGACATAATCTCCATGTCCTTGCAAGTCCAAAGCATAAAGAAAACAAAGGATTCAACTTTAGCCAAAACAAACATCCAAAAGGCCAAGGATTGAAGCCAAAAACCAAAGAGAACAAAGGGAGGAGAAGCACACAAAGTTGCTGCACGAAACCACTTCGATTATGAGCCTCAAAAGAGGTCTTAGGTCAGATTACAATGAAGGATTTCGTCCCAAGCAACCACCCTCACCTTCCCTCTTGATTTGGAGGCTAGATCTCACCCTAACCCTCCTAAACTTGGAGCTCAAAGGTTGAGGACAAAAATTACCCTTAGGAAATGAAAACCTAGCTGCCAAGACTTCCTCTAATGACCAGCTCTTAGGCTATTTATACACCGGTTCAGTTTTGGCATTTTTACACATAGACCCCTAACACTAGAAACGCTCGGAAGGGCTAAAACATAAAAGAACCCAAAATATCGGGGACGGACGACCACGATGAAGACTTGATCTTCTTAGCTTCCACGCAATCTTCAGATGTTCTCCACGTGGCCAGTAGTCCAATCCGCCTTTGCACCCCCGGTTTTGAAGTCAGAAACCGGGAAACTTTAGGAATTCTCCGTCTGGGCTGGACTTGGCCCATCTTCTCTATCTTGGCGAGTCGTGGCCCAACTCACCAAGCCTTGGGTAGCTTGGGTGGCGGTTTTGAGCCGAAGCCGCCAAAGCCTCCCTCGCACGCCTTCGCGCCATACACTCGGGTTGGAGCACCACGGTGGCACCCGGCTTCTCCAGTCCATCGGAGTTGCCTCGCGGTCCATCGGAGGGCTTACACCACCGTTGTCGATCCGCCGCTCCGTGTACCGAGCTTCCATGGCCGACCGATGCCGAGCATTGCCTCCAGTCCATTGGAGGGCTTTTGCCTCAGTCCATCGAGGTCTTCATCATCTACCTCCAGTCCATCGGAGTTCTTGAGCTCGTTGACAATCACTCATGACACCAGGAGAGCAATGAGGCCGGTCCATTGGCTCTCATCCCTCAACTTGTAATCTACCTCAGTGGCCTTGAGCTTATTATAGAGCGCCTCTACTCCTATCGCATCATATCCTGCCGACTCGATGATCAAGTTCACCTTGATCTTCCATATTTTTCTATCAAGTGCATACAGCAATGTGACAGCCTGCTGATGGTCTGAGTATGGGAGAGCAGCGGGGGCAGAATTGACATGTAACTTGTTGATGATCTACTGAAAACGACCAAACAAGTCATCTACAGACTCTCCCGGCTTCTGGACGAAATTCTCATATTCGCGCCGGTAAGTCTCAACAAGCCTAGCCTTAATGGTCGCGGTACCCTCATGGTGTGCACTAAGTAGGGACCATATCTCACGTGCCGTCTTGAGGTGACTCACTCTCTCATAATCCATGGGACCAAGCCCGGAGAAGAGAAAGTTAACAGCCTTGGCATTCGCCTCATGCTGAGCCACGATCTTAGGCGTAGTACGCTCAGCAGCAGGAAGCACAACAAAAGTCGTACTCTGGGTAGCATCCCATATGTCCTGACTTTGGCTAACAAGGAAAGCCTCCATCCTACCCTTCCAGTAGGGATAGCCATCAGAGCCGAGAACCGAAATCTTCCCGGAGTAAGTCATTGTCGCTACGGTTTCGTCACCGGTTAAGGTATGGAGAAACCTAACCGGCTCTGATACCACTTGTAGGACTGAGACATGCGACTAGAGGGGGGTTGAATAGGAGCACTTGAAAACTTAAACTCAAACCCCCTTGGTGCAAACTGATGCAACACTCACAACAACCAGCTAGTCACCGCCCACTGACACTCGTGGTTCATTCTCAAACCACGCGGCATCCAAAACACTCGTGGGCAAGGCTTTCAGAGCAGGGTTTTACTGGCCAACAGCGAAGTAGGATGCAGAATCCATCGTCAGAACCTGCAAGGGCTGTCAGTTCTTTGCCAAGCAGTAGCACCTCCCAGTCTCCGAGTTGCAAAACATCTCGGTCTCCTAGCCTTTCGCTTGCTGGGGGCTCGACATGATTGGCCCTTTCAAAAAGGCACCAGGGGGCTACGATCACATCCTGGTGGCGATCGACAAGTTTTCCAAGTGGATAGAGTACAAGCCAATCAGCAAGTTGACTGCGGCCAAGGCAGTAGAGTTCATTGAAGAAATCATGCACAGATTCGGAGTTCCATCAGAAATCATCACAGATCTGGGCACCAACTTCGCAGCCGACTGATGGTGTCTCTTAGCCTAAACAGATTTTACTCCGCAAGGGCACGGAGACCGCTTTAGCCTTTCACCCAGAGTATTCCGAGTATCGTAAATTTCCACAGGGAAGCGGCAGGCGAGAGAGTATAATTGGATAAACTTTAATCGAAAGATCCGTGAACTTAAATAAATGTACCAACTAGTGTCTAGACAGGGGTAAGTGTGAAAGAGATAGGTGTATGGTGAAAAAGTAAAACAAACTACCTAAGATAAACATAGAAAGGTATAGTTGCCTGGGAGGACAACGAGTAAGATAAAGTTCCCAAACTCTATTCTATTCGGCTGCAAAGACTATGTCGTGCTTAACTAAGAAACTCAAGTAACAAATCAGGGTCTCGCGTCGAGCGAAATTCAGGCGCCTCGAGGGGTCAAGGGGTAGATAGTAGACCACCGAAGGAGACCCGGCTAACGCCTACAAGCCTACCGAACGAACGGGCCTAGGATACACAGGCACACCACACGCTGTCACCGAGTGGGGCTACCAAGAAAATCTGCGTGGATAGGCTGGCACGCTATAAACGTACTCAAGCTAAGCTTAAGTAACAATAGGTCGTCCTTGATTAGAGGAGAGGACCTAACCGGAGCCTGGCGTATAGGTTGGATTATAGCGCCGGCAAGAATAACAAGGCTTGACTAACTAAGATAGCCACCGCCTCGGCCTAGCAAGTATGCAAAATAAAAGGTACACCACACTTGCAAGAGATAGAAGTAAAGTAAAGCATAAATATATTATATTAAAGATAAGAGTACAAAAGATACAAGAGCTTTTACTCACAGACTCAGAAGTATCTCTGAGAACTCCGAGGCAAAGCTCGACTCATTCTAACTCCCAAGACTATCCTACTACTAAGATATGGAAAAAAACACTTTCTAAGGTAGAGTGTAGCTCTCAACTTCTCCACACCTTTACAAATGAGCTCCCAGGGCCTATTTATATCTTGTACAAGCGAGGGGGTACTTGTAGGTGGCAAGGGTCGGCCGGCCAACCTTGCCCGAGGTCGGACGGCCCTCCGATCCACCACCTTTCGCTTCCAATGGCTTGATTTCAATCCCCCAAGGCGGTTGACGGTTACGGCAGTTGGTGTACGTGGAAAATGGCTCCGATGGGAGGTCGGCCGACCTTGGTGGAGGTCGGGCAACCTACGTGTCAGCTTGGGACTGGTTGCATGGCCCTTCACTTGGATTGGTGGCATCATTAATCCATGTTTTGGTGCTCTTTCGGTCCTTGGACGCATTGGATACTTGATACACGGTTGGATCTTCACTCAAGTGTGTTTCTTTTGTGTGTAGGATCAATGAGGTGGCGTTTGGACTCGGTCGGAGTTCGGGCGGCTGGACACAGGGTCGGGTAACCTGGCACAGGGTTGGGCGATCCTGACCAAGGTCGGGTGACCTGGCCATTTCCACCATTGTTGCTCATCTTTGTTCCTTGACACGTTTTTTGTAGGACCAAGACGTGCGACTAGAGGGAGGGTGAATAGGAGCACTTGAAAACTCAAACTCAAACCCCCTTGGTGCAAACTGACGCAACACTCACAACAACCAGCTAGTCACCGCCCACTGAATGGGAACGTAACTAGCGAGCACTTGATGTCGCCCACTGAAAGAGTACACAGCAAATGAGCGGAAGCACACAACACAACGAGCAAGAGAACACAAGACAAATCAAGCAACGCCTCGCACAATTAGCAACCCACGTAACCACTCCACACCTTAGTGTGTCTTGCCAAAAAATAGCAAGCGATGAGTATGGGCCAGAGGTGAGAACACTCAAATACAAAGACGTGGCAAAAAATAATACACCAAACACCAAAGAAATCAAGGAGAAAAGACCAAGGAATGAGAGGAGGAACTAACACATGAAAACAGCCCAAAACTGTACAGACCGTACTATCCGAACCCCCCAAAAGGCCTAGACCGTACCAAGTTAAGAAGAGGTTGAAAACAGCCTAGAAACACTACAGACCGGACTATCCGGTCTCTACAGACCGTCCTATTTAACTCCAGACCATCCTATTAAACTCAGCAGAAAACTGCACTCAAAAACAACCCGACACTCTTCCGAAAAATCGATCGAAACGGGATCAAATCTCAACGAAACTTCACAAAAATTTGCATGGATAATCCTAAGGACGTTCCCTAGCAAATCCCAAAAGATCAACTCCAAAAGGTCAAGGGATGCACAGGAATTGCAAATCCTTGAGGTAGATGAGTTGACTCCGAAAAACCGAGAAAAGGGAAGAACGGCCCTTGCTTGTGGTTCAATGATTCTAGCACTTGGCTAGTGAGATTCACCACATCCTAGCAAGGCAAAATACCAACAAAAGAAAGATCCCAACCTTGGACAAACCGAAACACACCAAAATCCAAGGATTGGAACCAAAAACGAACTAGAACGGGAAGGGGAAAGGGAGAACGAAATTGAGCTGCTCAAGACATGGATTTCTCAAGGAGGAAACTTGGATTGAATCACGAAATTAAGTCTTATAAGATCCCCTAGAGCCTACCTCCCATCATCCTCCCACTAATGACAAGATTTGACTAAACTAGGCACTCATATCCTAGCTAATCTCCTCTCTTTTCTCTCTTTTGCTCTTGGCTGCTAGAGTTGGGAAAACCTAGGGTATGGCTAGCCAAGATGAGCTCCAAGGGAGCCTCTCAAGTCTATTTATACCCTAGGCCCTAAATGACACAATTACACTAAGACCCCTACTCTAAAAATGCCCGGAGGGGGCTAAACCGAAAAGATACAGTCGGACGACTACGATGATGTCTTGATCATCTTCGGTTTCTCCGCCTCGCTTGGATGTGCGCCATGTAGCCAGTAGTCTACAAGCTTCCCCCGGTTTTGAAGTCAGAAACCAGGAAACTTTATTCCGCGGGCATCTTGGGCCGAGTCTTGGGCCCATCTTCTATCTTGACGAGTTTCGGTCCACTCGCCAAGTCTTCGTAGCTTGGGTGACGGTTTTGAGCTGAAGCCGCCAAAGCCTCCCTCGAACGTCTTCGCGCCATGCACTCGGGTTGGAGCACCATGGTGGCACCCAGCTTCTCTAGTCCATCAGAGTCGTCTCGCAGTCCATCAGAAGACTTACACCGCCGTTGCCGAACTGCCCCTCCGTGTACTGAACTCCCATGGCCGACCGACGCCGAGACTTGCCTTCGGTCCATTGGAGGACTTTTGCCTCAGTCCATCGAGGTCTTCATCTCCTCTGCCTCCATTCCATCGGAGGGCCTCCAGTCCATCGGAGGACTCGTACCGTTGACAATCACTCATCACGCCAAGAGGGCAATGAAGCCGATCCATTGGCTCTCATTTTTAACCTTGTAATGTGTATTTTTGGTGCCTGCATCCAAATATTCATGTACATCTTGTGGAACTCATTAGTAATAGGGGGTTAGTCCAATTTTATTCACATGCTTTGCTCCATTTGGTGGATAATTAACGGTTGCTATCGTGAGATTACGACCGTCAACACCCCCCCAAGCTTATACTTTTGCTCATCCTCGAGCAAAGCTAAGACTGAAAGTGGATCAGGAGTTGCTGCAATATCGGAGATGAAGAGAAATTCTTATACAGTGATGTCTTTTGGTTTGACAAATGCTCCTGCTTATTTCATGAATCTTATGAACAAGGTGTTTATGGAATATCTTGACAAGTTTGTTGTGGTGTTTATTGGTGATATTTTGATCTATTCTAAGACAGAAGAAGAACATGAAGAACACTTGAGACTAGTTTTGCAAAAGCTGAGGGAACATAAGCTATACGCAAAGTTAAGCAAGTGTGAGTTTTGGATTGATCAGGTGACTTTCTTGGGACATATTGTTTCCAAGGGTGGAATCATGGTGGATCCAAGCAAGGTCAGTAGTGTTATGGACTGGAAGGTGCCAGAAGTTGTGAAAGAGGTTCCGGATTCTTGGGTTTAGCAGGATATTACAGGAGATTCATTGAGGATTTTTCCAAGATTGCCAAACCAATGGCATCATTGCTTGAGAAGGGTGCTGAATTTATTTGGACTAAGGAAAGGCAAGCTTCATTTGATGAATTAAAGAAAAGACTCACTACGGCTCCAGTACTTACTCTACCGGATCAAACAAAAAGTTTCACAATATATTGCGATGCTTCTAAAGAAGGTTTGGGTTGTGTGTTGATGCAAGAAGGTAAGGTGATCGCTTATGCCTCACGTCAGTTAAGAAAGCATGAGGTGAATTATCCTACTCATGATTTGGAGTTGGCAGCTGTTGTTCATGCTTTGAAGATTTGGAGGCATTATTTGTTTGGGACTCGTTGCGAGATATACACGGATCATAAGAGTCTTAAGTATATTTTCACACAGAATGAGTTGAATATGAGGCCGAGAAGATGATTAGAGTTGATTAAAGATTATGATTTGGAAATACACTACCATCCAGGGAAGGCTAATGTTGTAGCGGATGCTTTGAGCAGAAAGAGTTATGTTAACATGGCAGTCGCTTTCCAGATGCCACCTGAGTTGTGTGAAGAATTTGAGAGCATAAGTTTGGGTTTTGTAAATCACACCACCACAGCAACTTTTGAAGCAGAACCCACACTAGAGCAGGAGATAAAGAAACATCAGAAGACTGATGAGAAAATTCAGGAGATCCGTGAACAGATTAAAGTGGGCAAAGCGCCACACTTTTGTGAGGATAAGCAAGGTACTATATGGTACAAGAATCGCCTCTGTGTGCCCGATGTGGACAGTATAAGGAAATTGATACTCAGTGAAGCTCATGATACAGCTTATTCTATTCATCTAGGTAGTACAAAGATGTATTATGATTTGAAAGAGAGATTTCGGTGGTATGGAATGAAAAGAGCAGTGGCCGAATATGTTGCAGTATGTGATACTTGTCAATGTGTGAAGGCTAGATATCAGAGACCTGCAGGGTTGTTGCAACCACTGAAGATTCCTGAGTGGAAATGGGAAGAAATAAGCATGGATTTTATTGTGGGGTTACCTAGGACTCAGAAAGGTTAGAACTCGATTTGGGTAGTTGTGGATCGTTTGACCAAGGTAGCTCACTTCATACCTGTGAATACAACTTATTCAAGTGCTAGATTGGCAGAGCTGTACATATCAAGAATTGTTTGTTTGCATGGTGTACATAAGAGAATTATTTCTAACAGAAGCTCACAGTTCACATCTTGTTTTTGGAAGCAGTTGCATGATTCATTGGATACTAAGCTTCGGTTCAGTACATCATATCACCCACAGATGGTCAGACTGAAAGGGCAAATCAAATTCTGGAGGACATGTTGAGAGTGTGTGCAATCCAGTATGGTACTAGTTGGGATAAGAGCTTATCTTATGCTGAATTCTCTTATAACAATAGTTACCAAGCCAGTTTGAAGAAGTCACCATTTGAGGCATTGTATGGCAGAAGATGCAGGACTCCATTGTTTTAGAATCAAACAGGTGAGAAGCAAGTGTTTGGGCCTGATCTTATCAAGGATGCTGAACAACAAATAAAAATCGTACGTGAGAACTTGAGACTTGCCCAATCCAGACAGAAGAGTTACGCTGATGTGCGACGTAGGGAGTTGACCTTTAAAGTTGATGACTTTGTGTATTTGAAGGTGTCACCTATGAGAGGAATTCGGAGGTTTAATGTTAAGGGAAAGCTAGCACCAAGATACATTGGTCCATTCCAGGTGCTTGAGAGGAAAGGTGAAGTGCCTTACAAGTTCGAATTGCCATCCAGCTTATCTGGTATACATGATGTGTTTCATGTCTCTCAGTTGAAGAAGTGCTTGAGAGTGCCAGAAGAACAGGCACCACTAGAGGGTTTGGATGTGCAGGAAGATTTGACATATACAGAGCACCCTGTGAGGATTCTTGAAACATCAGAAAGGGTCACCAAAAATAAGAGGATTGCAGGGTACAGTGGAAACATCACACAGAGGATGAGGCCACTTGAGAAAGAGAGGAAGAGTTGAGAGCAGCATACCGTGATCTCTTTGCTAGCCACCTATATAAATCTCGGGGCGAGATTCTTGTTAAGGGGTAGGTTTGTAACACCCTAGTTTAAATTCCAGCATTTTATATATAAATTCAAGCAATTTATTTAATTTTTTAAGGCTCATGTGCTTAGTTTGCATTTACCATAATTTGTTTAAAATAAATACATGTATAAAACTAATCCTAGACCTAACTTTCTTGTGCATACATGCTGGTGCATTTTCTCTTGGTTGTATGATTTAAGGATTCAAATTCAAATTTATTTGAATTATTAGAACCCTCACTCTCTTTTATTCAAAAGAATTCAAAAATAGAAAAGAAAAAGAGGAAAAAATAGGGAAGAGGGCAACCAGGCCGCTAGCCCAAGGCCAGCATCTCAGCTGCCCCTGCCTCGCCCACCTGGGCCTAAGGCCAGCCCAATAACCACCCCAGCCTGCTTCCCCTCTCCTCTCTCTGCGCCTCGCTGCCAGGTGGGCTGCACCCCGCTCCTACTGACCGCCGGGTCCCACCGGTCAGCCTCGTTCCCTACCTCATGCCGGGGAACCCGCGCGCCCCTCTGTAATGCCCCTGGCATCTCAAGAGCCATAACACGTAGTTAGAGACAAGTTAATAACAGGATAGGACATGATGAGGCTTAGAGAGAGCAACAAAGACTAGATGGAGAAATCACTAAGTCAAAAATTTTCTACACAAGATACAAGACCACACATTTCGTGGTGGGATAGTCAACACTCACATGTTTTTGAGCTCAAACCCCAAATGCAAAACCTCGGATAAGAAAGTAACCCTAGACCTTTCTGTTTGACCATGTTCAAAAATCTAAAGAGAAGAGGCTTAAAGGATCAGTCATGGACTACCCTTTTGTTACACTGAACATGGATCAAAACTATCATCTACTCACTCATAATTGGACCCAAACCTCTCATGGAAACAACTAGGTCAGCCTACACTTAGAATATTTTCCTAGGTCTGAATTTCAGCCCTTCCCAAACTTGAATCTGAAATTACTTTTAATTTCGCTATACAACTTCGAAACCTTCCTTTCTATGAAGTAAAATTGAACTTATCACCTTTCAAATGCACCTATTGTGGAAGTGATTGGCCCTCATTTGATACTTCAAAAGTTGGAAACAAGAAAGTCTCTACACAAAGTGAAATTTCTGTTTTAATAAGCCTTGGAACATAATTGTGTCTATAATTCAAAATCTGTTGGGATTCAGGCCAAATTTATATTATCAAACTTGGAGATAAAGTGCTGGGGAACAACTTTGGTAATTAGATCTTAGTCACCTATTGAGGTTTAAATGGAGTTTAGGGTCATTTTCTACCAGCACAGAAAACCACTTCAAATCTGACTTGTTTGGTGCATCCAAATTTTCTCTAGCTTACAGTCACTTTCATGAAAAGCTCCCATTGAATAAGTTGTAGGGTTTGAAATCCTAAGCAACTCACTCAAAAGGCACTTTGGGAGAAAAGGCTTGGAAATAGGACTTTTCATTTTTCAAAGCAATAAAGGTACCCTGTCCATACCTAGGGCTGATCACTAAATTTGAATTTAAATCATACTTACACTTGGATTTTGGGGTTGTCCATTTTGACAAAGTTATAGATCTCTCAGAGTAGAACATTTCTCCCAATTGGGACTTTCCAAATTCGGCCTCTAATTGGGTCAAAACAGCGAATTACAGGAGGAGAGAAAACACATTTTTCATTTTTCCAAATCCTAAGTCACTGACCGGTGGGGCCCGCGATCCGCGCCGTGTCCACGGCGCGCACCCGCGCGCGCCGCGTGGCTCGCCGGCGTACAAGGAGTACGGCGAGCCACCGGCCGGCCGCCCCGCGCGCGTCATCTGGACGAGACCGAAGCCCTCTATCCATTCACCTCCTCCACTCGTTCTCTCCCCCACCCAAACCCTCTCCCTCCGCGTCACTTGTCCGCGCCGCCATTGGAGCCGAGGCTCGGAGCTCGAGCTCGCGCCGCCGCTGTCCGGCCACCTCCCACCCCAAGACCGCCACCGTTGCAACCACCGCTCCACCGCGCACCCGTAGCCCTTGATCTCACCGCCTCTCCCCCACCCGACGCCGAGATCCACCTCCGCTCGACGTCAAGCCCGAGCCGCCGTCGCTCTGGTTCACCGTCAGTTTACCCCGTCGCGCACCACCCTCCACCGCCTCCCAGTGCTCCAGACCACCACCGCCAGTCCCGCCTCGGCCTCGCGCACCCAACGCTCTAGGTACCGCCGCCGCCATCGCCTCCTCCACCTCTCCCCGCGAGCGCCGCTCGCGTGCACCCGCGCCACAAACGGGCTCATCGTGGAGAGCCTCCCTCGGGCCATCTCCGCGCCTCCACTTCGCCTCCGCCGGGTTCGCCTCGTCCCCGCGCAGCTCGAGCACCCTTTGGCCCCGCCATTCGCCGCCTCGACCGCCGGATCGACCCCGCACCGCCGCGGCCTCGCCGCGCGTTCACCCTCCGGTTCACCGCCACCGCACCGCCTGCTCGTTCCACCCCACGCGACGAGGTCTTGGAGAACCAGCAGCCCGAGGCCGGAAACACCCTCACCAACCTCGTCGGTTTCAAGTGGAAGCCCCACGACGCCGGCGTAGCCCTGCCAAGCGCCGGCCACCGCGCGCCGTTCGCCCCTGCCGGAGGAAGAAGAAGGGTGGGCAGTTTTGCATAAAACCCCCTAACTGTTCCATTTTCCAGCTCTTTATGTTAACTATTCACTATGTCTTGCGAAAATTGCAGATTTAACCCTAGATCTACTGGCGTTTTACAAGTTAACCCGAGCCTTGGCATTTTTGCAGATCTAACCCTGGGTTCTACGGGTTTCACGTGCACTGTTCGCTGAGTCTAGGCCTACTTGCTTGCTACCCCCTGGAAACTACGGTTAATTACGTTTAGGTCCCTAGTCTGAGTGATTTTCCATTTAAATGCATTTAAATTAGCCGTGAACTTTGGAAAATCATATAAAATCACAGAAAATTCCAAAATGGACAAACTCAGCTGCATTTGACTCCTCTTGAATAGATCTACATGATAGGTATGATGTGGAAGTGTGAAATGTCTGTTTTGCCCTTGGTTAGTTGCATGCATGATTAATTAGGTTAAAAGTCAAAAGTGGACTAAATTAACTCCAAATGGCATGAAACTTGTACAGTAGCCTTTTTGTGGCATTGTAGCACCATGTGAATTTTTGTAGCCCTAGCACTTGCTGTTTAATTACCCTTTTGCCATTTTACATGTGTAATGTGCATTTATTTAACCTAGGAATTGGAGGCTACATAGAATATGCTCAAATCGACTCTCAAGCATTTTTCATATACTTTGGGTAGTATAAGTTTCTCACTGGTACAATATGAGCCCCTGCATGTTAAGTTTTAATGGCAATTTAAAAATGATAAAATGGTGCATGTTGGAAATGATAGATAGAAAAAGTGGTCATGACTTGCTAGGAAAATTTCTCCGGAAAAATTTGGTAGCCTAAGGTTGATGCATAGAGTCCAGAAAGTATATGTTTGAGCTAGGTCCATCGAGGTACTCCATGTTTAGGTAGTTTATCAATCACCTTTTCGCCTGTTCATGAAATGGTTATTCATACGTGTGTTTCGTGTTCATGCATCTCATTTCTTGCATCATCCTGCATGTCAATCATATAGTGACGCTCGTTACAGATACGTGATCAAGAAACGAGCGCGTGGAACTATTTCAACCAACGGTGATCCAAAAGACCAACTAAGACCCATTCACGACCTGGAGGGCCCATCAGTCGTGCTTGGAATGAAGGAGGAGTTGTCCAAGGGATCAAGGGGTTGCCTGGGGCAAAGCCTCACAACCCGGCAAACTAACAGTAGCTTAGTTTGTTGGTTTATTAAAGTGAATCAAGGTAGGCAAGACCATGCAAATCCTAGCAAACAAATTATTTTGAGTTGATTGAAACCAATTGCATTAGACTTCTCGGCCGCCCTGGCCCTAACACCTATACTTAGGGTTCATAGGACGAGTGCCTAGAATGGTTAGGCGCGAGTAGACACGAGTGAGCACTGTCACTCGTCTCGTAGGGTTTACTTTTAAATGATGGATTCTCACTACTATGAATTTATTATTGCTATGTTATGCTTTCAATTGAGACCGGGCGGAGATATAGGGTTACTATGTTGAAAAATGATGTGGATGGTATGGTGGACTCCGCCCGAGTTGCATAAGGCTCGTTCGCTGTTAGCCTGCTGATCGGCATAACATTGCTAGAATGCTTATCCGGGAAATGGGACCGGTGAAACCTTACTTGTGCCGTCCGAAGAACAGAAACACGTTCCTACCCACTGGTTGAGAGGAAGGTGGCCCGGGGGAGCTTGGTACTCATGACGGGGAGACCGAGATGTCGGCAGGCTCGTCATAGGGGCACAACCCAGGAGTTAGGTGGGAGTGAATCGAACTTGGGATGGGACAAGTGGAGAAGGGGGACTATATGTGGGAAAGCCGTCGTGTTAGTAAGCATATAGGCCCCTGGCATTTTCTAGTTATTCCCGGGAATATAAAAATCGATTCGAATCGCTGATGCTCACCAGGTGTGAGAATGCCAAATATCACTGACGGGCAACGTAGAACTGTTTGAGGCATGATGTTTTATGGAATTGATAGTTTGATACTACACAATGGATATACATGCTTTACTTCATGCAAACTATTCACTTTATAGTATCAATGATATTCAGGATAAGGACTAGCGGCTGTCAAATTCCGCTATAGCATGACACTAAAACAAAGTGGATAATCATGATTAAAGGATAGCGACTGTCAAATCCCGCTATCCTATGGCAACAGTTTACAGTTTAAAATCAATGGCTAAGGACCTACTTGCTAGTAAGCTGAGCTTTGCGTCAGCCGTAAACCCCGTCTATTAAGTCCTACTGAGTAATTAGTACTTAGGGTTTGCCCCCACTTTTGGCTCACAGGTACTGGCGGCATTCGGATAGCTGCTTGAAGAAGGGTAGCACCGGTGGGCTCGGTGCTTCTCGCCTCGTTCGTCTGTATGAAGACTACTTAAGTATTTGGTTTCCGTTGCGAGATGTTTTGAAAACGCTTCCGCATTATATATATTTTGGACATGTATTTGACTATATACATTCTTGGTTTATAAACTAAATCTATCTATTCTATATTTCAACTGCCTGTGATGATGTAACTGTTGTGGCTCCATCGAGAGTCGGATGTGTATGATGTCGGTTCCTCTGGGAAATGGTGTTATCGAGAGCCGAATCGACGGACGACCGGGTTTAATACGGTCTAAGTACACTGCAAGCTAATGGTGGCAGGTGTACTTAGCCCATATTAAATCGGCGGTTCTGCCACACCCTCTCTCTCTGCTTGGCCACGTCGGCAGCCCGAGGATGGGAAGCCCTGGATCGACGCCCACGTTCCCCTACCATAATCGTCCCGCAATCAATCTCCCCCACTTCTACGCCGGTTTCGCCTTCTCCCTCCCTTCCTTCACTGCCCCATGCCGAGAGTTCAAAGCCGCCATCCACTCCTACGTCCGTGATGCTACAGCGCACCCGAGCTATATAAAACCCAGCCCCGAGTCTCGCCTTGAACCCCTTTACCACTATGCCACTCCAATCGAGCCCTAGTTCACCGAAGCGCCCGCAATCCGCCGCCGGAGCTCCGCCTTGGTAAGCCATTTCGCCGCCAAATTCAACGTCAGCACGCCCTGTCCGGTCCTCACGTCCCCGTCTCCTTCTTTGCAGGAGCTTCGCGGGTGTTTTTCAGGGTTTTTGGATGCGAGGACGAGCCCCTGACGCCTCCGTCCGTGAGCTTCGACCTACACCGACTGCCATCCTCCGTCGTGAGTCCTCTCCACTGGTTTCTCCATCCGAACCGAGCCCTTGGTGAGCTTCGCCATTGTCCTCTCTCTCTCCCGAGCCAGTTCTATGGCACCAGAACCAACCCTAGGCCCCGGCGCACGCCACTTCGGCGAGCTGCCGCAACGGAGAGCGGACTCCGCCGCAGGGGAAGGTCACCACCGGCGCCTATCTGCCCCTTTGGATCCTGGCCCTCGGATCCACTCTGGACGGCCAGGATTATAACGCAGCGTACCTCTTCACAAACCAATTGCAGCGCGACACGTCGCCTTCACTTAACCCAGTCAACAGCGGCCCCGCCTGTCAGTAGTGACATGGTCGCCACCTCACCGTACGCGTCACCGCCGCGTCAGCGCAGACTCGGTCAACCATGAATCTTTGCGTTTGAGCCCCTGTGTTTTCCTGTTATCAACCCGCGGTCCATCCCTATGAAAAAGTATTTAGGTTTTGGTCCTGTTTTCTTCAGTTTGACCCTTGAGCATTTCGGGATTTGAACCCGCAGTCCAGGCTCTCAGGTTTTTGCTCTACAACCCTTAGCGACTACATTTAATTGCGAATAGGTCCTCGGTTTTGCAAAGTTAGCCCCTGGTTTAGTTTATTTATCACAGTTTTGCCCCTAGGAGCTTGTTTTATGCATAACTTTCACGTTTTAACTCCGATTTGAGTGATTCTTGCGGTCATGTGATCGTGGAAATGCGTAGAATGTTTTTAGTACAGTTTTGTCTTCTGTTTTTATGATATGACGTACTGTTTCTTACCTTTTGTTAATTGTTTGCATGTATGTATGCATGGAAATGCTTGTATGTTGCCGTGAACGTGTTTAGAAGGTGAGCAGTTTGTTGGTGAAGAAGAGCAGCAGTTTGAGGGGTTGAGCAGCAGCCTCAAGAGCAGTTTAAGCAAGGCAAGTATAACTTGGACAACCTAATAACCTTATAAACACTACATATGCATGTGTCTAATTTTGTATGCCAATAAGGACTTTACTTAGCCTATTTTGTTGATATATTCACCTATGGGATGCGTGTGGTTAAGTTTTGCTAGTTGCTGCGCGAACACATGTTACTTTTGTTAATAATATTGTTAGTGGATCTATGCAATATAATTGTCGAGCTTGACCCTCTGTGCTGTGTGTTTGAGTGGTTCATATCTCCTTAAAATTGGCTTTTTAGCAACTTGGTTTAGGGGGGTATGAGCATGTGCTTAGTGGTTTGCTCATAGCCGCTCTCCGTAAGGACCGGTTCGCAAAGCAACAACCTGGGACAACCGTGCTACCATGAGACTAGTATGGGACGATCTTAGCTGATAATTAGATCGTTTTGGTTTGGGGTAACTTACCTGCGGGGCAAGAGGGGGAGTAAGCTTTTGTGGTTGCTGCACTACCTTAGGTTGAGTGTGCTGAGTGCTTCTCCCTTTGAGAGGCGGACACCACAATTGCGGCGCTTGATTCCTTGCGGTTACGTTTTACCAACGTGATCTTTGTAAAGGCTTCGTAGTGTTGCTTGCTAGTCATCTCATCTAAGGCAATGTGATGAACTCCTAGCGTAGCACACGGCTTGTGGGTAAAGATGTACAATCTCTTGAGAGTGTAAAACTGACATGTCAGCCGTGCTCACAGTTATGAGGGGCCTAGATCCTTTATGCAGATTAGTGGGTTCCTGGTTGGGTTGGAAGATGGTTTCCATGTTAATAATGTGTTAATCTTTTATGCAATATCTTGGGTTAATGGTTTAATTACGCATTTGTAGTAACTAGCTGTTAAATAAAATCTGACCAACTAAAAGCTCATGCATTGTGTCAGCTAACCTTAGAGTCTTATAGTTCATGTTATACTTGTTGAGTATGAAATACTCACGCTTGTTTTTTTTAAAACCTACTATTGGCTAGAACCCAATCGCTGCTTAGTTTAGGAAGGCTTGAGAAGTATGTTCAGGACTACGATGAGTTCTAGGTGTACCAGTTCACCAGTCGACGTCCCTGTGTGGCTCATTTTACTTTCGTTTACGCTTCCGCTATGACTCTGATATAAAGACAAGTCGTCTTGATGTAATAATGTGATGATATACACTATGTCACGTTTTTACCCTTTTATGTGTTCTGTGATGTCACTATTGTCATAATATATGTGAGACTCGTTCCTGACATATATATGTTGTTTCGGTTCCGTTGGTTGAGAACTGGGTGTGACATTCTCTTATTTTTAGTGTGTTAGTCTAGATTTATAGTTTGATTAAGTCTATAACCATGGTCTATACTTAATTAATTATAACAATGCTTTCAAGAAAATGATGAAAGTTGCCGCTTTATCTTTATCGTACTTTGGTTTTGATTAGTGAAATTAATGGGCTCTCATAATACATGTTTAATTGAACTAGCCAGCAAATTTGTGATTGATTAAGATTGTTCATAAATACCCATATGATTTAATTTTTGCAAGGTTTAATCTTTATCATGATCATCTCCTTGTTTATATTTCTGCTTATAAATGCCATGAGCAACTTTATGAGATTATCTTGTAATAGTCATTCCTACCAGAGCCATATATTTTTAAACCTTAGATTTATCAAATTAGTTTTTCAAATGAGTTGGATCAAGACTGTGATATAGGGTATGAGACTTAGAAGCTGGTCATTCATTTTTGTGTATCTTTTCTTTGCTAGCTTTTCTATCCATGCCTTGTGTCTCTCTACGTTGGAGAGAGTACAAACTTCGCTGGATATCCATCCTTAAACTAAGATTATCTTTTTGTGTATCCTCCTTGGTCACAACCTATTATTTTCTGGAGTGCTTAAGGGATTAAATATTATTCTTTTTATTAGACAGCTCTATCATCTTAGTTAAAATTGGTTTAGACATATACTCAAGGGCGAGGGTGAGTATTATTCAAAAGTGGAGATGGAGAGCTACCTTGTCATACGTTATGTGATATTTTTTAGGAGGCAAAAGCAAAAAAAAAAAAAAAGACCAAGTGGTCGCCATATATACATATATAAAAGAAAAAAAAGAAAGTTGCCCCTCAATGATCTTCTAAAATATTTTTAAGAGTTTTATATATAGTTTTTCTTTAGCATTAGTAAGGGATATCCTGTTTATATATACTCCAGAAAATATTCCAACCATATGCAATCTGATAGTGAGGACTTCATTTGTGCCTTAAGATCATCCATTGACACTTGCATATGTTCACTCTTCTAAATGTGTGTGTTTCATCCTTTCCCTCTCAACATTATTTTATTCCATGACCTTTTTGACAGGTCTCAGTAAAACCAGCAGATTTCTTTCTTGGTTTGACAATATTTTGAGAATAAATTTTGATTAAGATTCATACCAAGCTCCAGATAAGCTTTCACTTTATATATATTTTTATTGAATACCATTTAGATATTGAGAGGCTGGAGAGTTGAGTGTGTTCCTTTGGCTTTGCAAGAATTTATTTCTTAATGTTTGATTATCTTTATTTTCAAAAAAACATATTGCTAAAATAAGGAGATGTGTCGTTGATAAATTTGAACTCTTACTAATTCTTTTGTTGTGAGATAAGCTTAGCTAAATATCTTTTCTTTCATAATTTGCTGGTTCACACTAAACTTTTGAGAAGGCTTGTTAGTTTGACTGATTGAGATTAAGGTATGAAAAAGTTAATGTAGGGCAACACTGATTCTTGACTTACTCGAGGACGAGCAAGGTTTAAGAGTGGTGATGCTGTTGATGCGGCTTAAGTATGAAAATTATGCATCATTTTATGTGGTTTTTCATTGATTTTATGCGTCAACTATGTCTTTTACTAACAATTATCACCGATTATTGTGGATTTTGCAACATTGTCTTGGAATTTTGCTATACTTAATTTTTGCAGGTTTTTGAGCTATTTTACGCAAAATTCATCATAATCTACTTCGAGTGAGAAAAGACCTCTGAGATAGTATTCTAGAAGAGGACTTCTAGAAGACATCATATGCTACGCTGGGAAGGAAAGCTACTAGAAGAAATCTACATGGAAGGTGCCAAGACACTTCATATCTATCCAAAAACCAGAGGATTTCGGCTTATCTCGGCCAATATCGAAGATTCTAGAACCCTAAAAATCCGAGAACCCTCGCACAAGCATTTCTAGGCCTAAAAAAAGTCCCCACGAAACATGGAAACAACTGGACGAAGGAGTGGAGGTGGTCGGCCGAGCTTGGGCCTTCTGGTCGGCCGACTCCACCCAACCGTGGGTTATTTTCCGATTTTCTTTCTCCGCATCTTCTCTAGGGTATAAATAGTCATCATAGGCCCCAAGATCGGGCATCCAATTCATTATCAAGGCGACAAGATGTAGAGAAGAGGGACATCAACTAGAGGAGAGCTGAGGGTCGAGATTCTAGGCTAGGATTAGAGTTCTTCTAATTCATAGAGGTGATTAGAGGCCTTGCATGGTGCTCTAATTACCTAGCTCCAGAGGTCTATTGTATCATCATGGGAAGGTATGACCGTGGTTGTAAGTATGATACAATTTATTAATGAAGCATTAATCTTGTCTAATTATCATCTTCTTGTTCTAATTATGCTTGTTCTAACTCTAATTAACTTTAGGTCTAGATGCATGTTAATTAGAGAATGTCATTAAGGGTTATATTCTTCTAGCGTTCTTGATCGTTATCTAGCTTACTAATGATATAGTTGTTTAGCTAGTTCTTCTGATCTTGGTGATTAGAGGTTCTTACTATGCTAATTATGTTATTAGATTATGTGAAGTAATTAGAAGTGCATTCTCTAATTATGTATGCCTGTTGAGAGTTTCTCGTCAATTAACTGGTTCTAGTGACAGTAGGGCTGGAGAAAGGTTAAACTCAATCTAGGGGGTTAGGTTGATTGATCTTGATTTAATCATGCTATGAAGTTTATGCTTGATCATACTTATTTATCTTGAGCTACTAGTTATCTCGTTGCTCTTATCTAGTTATGGCGCCCATATCATACATGTCTTGGATCCAATTAATACCCCTTAATTGGTGTTCTAGTTCTGTTCTAATTGTTTATCTTATAGTATTAGTATAGTTTATACATATATTAGTTATAGTTTAGGCTACTTTATAGATAGATTAGAGCCTTGTTTTATACTCTTAGTTTACCATAAACTCTTGTTAATTAGTTTTCAATTAGTTAATTTTCTGGATTGACAAAACTCATGATGCTCATCCTGAGAAAAAGCGGCACACGATATTGTCGCTTGCAGTATAAGGTTTGTCGTGCTTAAGTGCCGTCAACACCATTTTGACCACCAACAATTGCAAAGATAGATGGAATTTGAGATGGTAACAATGTGTTTTTATTATATGAACTCACAAGTTCCACAAATTTTGTGCATCTACATGTTTTGCAAGGAATATAGGTCATTTGGTGCACAAATACCTTCAATGGTGAATGAGCAACAAAAGCCATAGAAACGAGGGTCCAACTCGACTGAACTCTAAGGAAGAAACAAAAACTCACTTGGAAATGATACAAAGGTTATTCAAATCACATGTTTCAATGCACCATGTTGAAGAGCTCGTCGAGATGATCGAAATAGACTTTTGGTTCACCTAATTCGGAGTCCGGACGCAAAAGTTATGGCCATTGCAAGTTTGACAGAAAAGCTGGCAAGGTGCGGCCGACCTAAGGGGCGGCCGGCCGACCCTACACTCCACCCAAATGGCCCACTCTTCACTTTTATGACCCAAGGGAGTCACCAAGGTACCCAAAGTGAACATACAAAGGTTGAAAACATGTCAAGGACCGAAGATGAGGATCACCAAGGGAAAGGCCAGGGTCGCCCGACCCAGGGCCTGGTCGCCCGACCCAGAGGCAGGGTCGGCCGACCCTGTGCCCTGGCCGCCCAACCACCAGTCAAGCACATTTTGCCACAACATCGATCCACACATCAAAGAAACACATGTGCAGTCAAACCAACCACAAGACCAAGCATCCAATGTATTCAAGGACCGAAAGACCACTAAACCACGGATCGGTGACATCATCAATCCAAGGGAAGGGCTATGCAACAAATCTAGAGCTGACACGTGGTCGCTCGACCTCCCCTAGGGTTGGCCGACCTTCCCTTGGAGGCATTTTTCACATGTTCAACTGTCAACCGCCTTGAGGAAGCTATCTCAGCCGATGGATGGCTTAAGTCGGTGAAATGGAGGGTCGCCCGACCTTGGGGTAGGTCGGCCGACCCCCATGCAGGGTCGGCCGACCACCGCCTTTGCCACTGTTGACGATCATTATTGCACTATCTACGATCATCAACTATCCATGAACATGAAGGAAAATACATCAAAGTATGGATTAAACCTTTGCTTCTAACATAGTTCCACAAGTTGTGTTGAATATTTGATTGTAGGTACAATATCAGCTAAAAACAGGAGAAATATGGCTAAGTCAGGAAGTGGGTCAGGCCGCCCGACATCAGGTCAGGCCGCCCGACACCAAGTCGTGTCGCCCGGCCTGATAATGTGGCCAATTCAGCCCATCTTCGACCTGCATGAGCCCAAGTCACGTGTCAACACACTTGTGAAGTCCAAACGCCTAATGCAATGTGTCAAGTACCGAAAGACCTCGCCACGTCATCGATCCAGCCCTTGGATTGGTGAATCAGCGATCCTCAGCACTTCAATTCTGTGGCTAAGGAAGAAACACAAGTGAGATCAACAGTTGAGGGAAAAGCACACTCCTAACCGCCATAACTGCCATGCAACCGACTTGGAAAGGCAATGAGGACCCTTGGATGGAGAAAGGCGGTGTAACGCCCTAAAAATCGACCCAACCGAAATCATACAAAAACTCTCCAAATTTCTTTTAAACTCTGTCCAAATATCCCATCCAAAAATCCCAAAATCAGAAATCAAAAAGGAAAAGAAAAGGAAGAAAAAGAAAACGGGACAACTCTCTCCCCCCTGGCCCAACCGGCCTCATCTTTCCTCCCCTGGCCCGATCCATTCTTTCCCCCCTCTCCCACCTGGGCCGAGCCAGCCCAACTCGGCCTGCTACCCCTCCCACCTGAGCGGCCCGCGAAACCCTCTCTCCCTCTCACGCCGACGCGTGGGCCCCGCCCATCAGCTCCGTCCCTTGCCTCGGACCATCGGGCTTTGCCCGCGGCGCACGGCGGCAGCAGAGCTCACCGTCCCTGCCCGACCCCCACCAGCCCCAGCCACCGCCATTTATCACCCTTCCCCAGCTCCACGCGGTGGCGTATCGGCCCCGTCTTGCCCGTCGCCGTTACCCGTCCCCGGCGCCATTTAACTCGCCGGCGCAGGCAACACCCCCGCCCCCCTCCGCCAGGCCTGACCCCTCCCAGGACATAACACGGTGAGCACTCAAGATGGCCCCCCTGCCCGGGCGGAGATAAGCCGTGTACCGGCCTTTACCCTGGACCCTCCCCCCCGCCCCACTGCGCGGACGCCTTGCGCTAGCGGACACGCCGCGGCGCCGGCGAACGCGGCCGCGCTACCCGCACCCTGGCCACCTATAAATGCCCCTGCCCATCTCGAACCCGAGCACACCACCACGCTAACACACTACGCCTACACCAGCCTGAGGTCACCCCGGAAGGAGCCCAAATTTCTCCCTCTGCGTGTTGCCTCCGTTCAAATTAAGGTGAGCATCACCATCACCATACCGCCGCGCACCCTTCCCGCCCCATCTAAGCCCAAATCTGCCCCGGGAGCCACCCCGGCGCGGTGCCACGCCGTCCTCCACCACCGTTCCCTCCTGCCGGCGCTCGTCGCCAGGGCGGCACCATGCCCCCTTTGCCCTAACAACCCCGTAACGGGATTCGCCCCGAAGCTCTTCACCTCACCGCACCACCCTCGCCGCCAGAACCGCCTCATCGGCGGGGAACCGCCGGTGAGCCGCCGTCCCTCCCGCACGGCCGGTTCACCCAGAGTCGAGCCAAACCACTGCCATCACCCCCATAACGCCGTCCCTTCCCCGCACTCAGTGACACGTGGGCCCAGCCTAGACGCCGTTGCCCTGTGCCGTCTCGCCCCACCGCGCCGCGTGGGCCGGCCCAGGAACACGCGCGTGCGTTGGGCCTGGGAGTCCGGTCGCCCCGCGGGCCAAGCTGCCCCGGCTACTGGTGGGCCGAGCGAGGAAATTCAGCCCATGAAGCCTCTTTCTCTTTTTCAGAAAAGTTTCAATCTACCCCTTACATATAAACCTCCATATCTTGTCCATTCCAACTCCGATTGGGATGATTCTTCTTCCTAAATTCTTCTAAAAACACCCTCTACCTAATTCAACCCTTATCTACTTCTTGATTTTGATTGTTCTGAAGCACCCAGATATGTGTCTTACATGCTTGCGACGAGATTTGATGTCAAGACGAGGACTGTTCGTTTGGACAATGGATCAAGCTTTCCTATCAATGCTTTTACAGTTCATCAGATTCTGGGCATTCCCATTGGGGGTCGTATGATTGATACCAAATCTTCAAAGGCTGTCAAAGATATAGTTCTCAGCAATATTGTAAATGGCAGTGCTGCCCCATCAGCTGACTATTTGATTAGTCTTGTTAACAAGGATCTGAGAGGAGATAAGTTTGTGCGTGTGTTCAAGATGATCACATTGACCATTTTCCTTTGTCCCACAAGCTGTGACAGAGCAAGCATGCACTATTACTCAGGCATTGCTGTAGTTCAAGATATCCCCAAGTACGACTGGTGCTCCCTTGTTCTTGATCAGCTTGTTCGAGCTATTAAAAACTTCCAAGCATCATTAGCTGCTGGTTTAGCAAATAGCAAGCAAAAGAAATCATCACTCGGGGGGTGTTTGTATGTTCTTGTGGTTAGTATTTTATTTGTCGCCCAACTTCTTTTTGCATTCCCCTCTATCTTTTAAACTGTTTCGACTATTCACATATACATTTTGTATGCAGGTAACATACTTTGAATATATCAAGACTACAGACATCCGGCTACCTAATGGAACTCCTCGCATCAAGTATTGGGATGATTACATGATCCAACAATACCTCAGCCTAGATGGGAACAGTGATGATGGGCACCAATTTGGCTGCCTGCAGGTGGCTTGTGCTTCTATTTTCTTCTTCTTTCCTGTATAGCAAAATCATTTTTTTCCATATACCATCTAATAACAGGAATATGCCTAAAATAATAATGGCAAGAATGACTGATTCTAACAGCTCTTCAGCTTCCTAAAGTTATTTAGACTTTTTTCTGTTACTTTTTTATGTTCAGATCAAGGACCCCAGTGACACACCATTCGCAGAACCCCTACCCGCTGCTGATGATTTTGCCGCAAATCAGATACCAGCTGCCGAAGATTTCACCGCAAATCAGATACCAGCTGCTGAAAATAGCCATGTAAGTCATTGCAAATACATTTTTATCATGTGGCAAGCAAATATTTGTTTTATAATCATCCTCTGCTTTTTTTCTTTTTGATCTTCAGATCAAGGACCCCAGTGACACACCATTCAGAGAACCCCTAGCTGCTGCTGAAGATTTCACCACAAATCAGATACCAGTTGCTGAAGATTTCACTGCAAATCAGAGACCAACTGCTGAAAATAGCCATGTAAGCCATTGGAAATACATTTTGTCATGCTGTAAGCAGCTATTTGTTTTATAATCGTCACATTATTATTTCCTACCTATATTATTGTCCAACTCACTCTCTTTTTGTTATTTTCCTATTGCTGTTCAGAGCAAGGACTCTACTGAAAGACCATCTGCGCCACCCTTATTTTCAGACACTGTCTTCTCAAAACCCCCAGCTCCTGTCGAAGATTTCATCACAAATCTGATACCAGCTGCTGATCATGGCCATGTAAGTTGTCTAAACACATTTTTTATACTACTGTATAGCCATCCCCTAACATTTTGTGTTTTTTATCGTTACCTTGTATTTTCCCTGATATTTTAATTTCTATACACATATGAAGTAACTCTTCCAAAGTTCATTTTCTATAGCTATCTATCTTTTTTTTTCAGGGTTTTTCATATGCTTTTTTTTTCTAATTGTAAGGTGAGAGCCCAGCTGATGGACATGTGTACAAATTTCCACAAAGAAATGATGAGCTCATGCCTTGCTGCAATGCAGCCAGTTCTTATTAAGCAGCTGTGTAATATGGTTGAAATTATGTAGAGTTCTTTATGCAAGGGTGCCAACCATGGGGATGATTCCACTAAAGAAGCAGACACATTGCGTGACACACCTAGGTGCTCTCGCGGAACAGTCTTTGGTGATGGTGCTAGGGGCAGTACCACACTAGTTGATATTGGTGCATGTGCATCCAATGTGCTCAAAAGTTCAGGCATATATATTGTGAGTCATCAAGCAGAGGTACAGCTCGCGCCCCACCATACAATGCGCCCCCCCCCCCCCCTCGCTCTGTTATCTTCTCTTATCAACAGTTAATTGGTTTCCTCATTTTTTTTTGTTTCTTTTGACCAGCTCCTACACCACCTGCATGGTGCTTTATGCAGATGGAGGAAAGCCCCAGGCAATTCTGGTCAGAAATGACACTCCATGCGGTAGCACACCTGTTTACCTGGGGCCACCAAAGTTCGATACATCTTGTGAGGTTGAAGAAACAGATCAACGTCAGCACACTTTTGATGCGAATGCACCAATTTATGACACTACACCTGACCAAGATATGCAAGGTGGACAAAACAAGAAACTGGGGAAGGTTGCAGGTACACATCAAAGCATATTTGGCAGCAATCAAATCACTATCTCCTCTGAAGATGAAGCGGTTGACATTGCACCTGAAAAATTCACAAGCAAACATTCTATCCATATGTCAATATGTTCAGCAGCTTTAGCTAGTTGGGATTATTTTGGTGTGTCTAGCCAAGAAGTCCATGTCTCAGAGTCAGAGCATGACTTATATAGATTTGCAACCAAACGCCTTGCAACAACAGACGAAAGGTACTTTTCTGAGCAATTAAATAGTTCCATACTACACTTTTTGTTTTTTTTCACCAACATTTCCCTGTGTGGGGGTCTCACACTTGTCTGTGCTTCTTGGTTGGGGTGCGAGGGACAGCCCACTGATTGCAAGGATCGGCCAATTTGATATGGATCATCGGGTGTTTGGGGATTCATTACGTGCAAGGAAACGGATGGGCACTTTTTTCCTTCTATTAACAAAGATGCGCAGCTCTCCTGCGTATTTGCCAAAAAAAAGGAAACGGATGGGCACATTTGTGATGGATATTTTTTGTGAAGCACTGAACTTAGACTACAAAGAGCATGCCAATGTGGGGCCTTCCAAATGTTTTTTTAACATCATATGCTGTTGTAAGTTTCCATGTCAACCAGATTTTACCCAATTATTACCTTCAGTTATCCTTTTTTTTATATTTTTGGCATCATGTGTTAGGTCCACATCAGTGGTTTTCCATTTTCCCTTTTTTTTATTTTTTTCTACAACACTTTGAGTTTGTTTTTCAGGAACGTTTGATGTCACCAGGTGTTGAAGTGCATCACATTGCTCGTCTATTATCTAGTGAGATTACTGGGTTTGTCCTAAATGGTATCAACATGGTTAGTCACATCATTCATTTTTTTCCCTCCCCACTTTGCTTTTTTGGCGTATTTTTTCTGCTGCACTAACTAATGTGAGCAAAAGTACATAAAGTTTCAGTATGCGCAGAGGGGGTATTGGTGGCTACTTGTCTCCAACCAACCCATACCGAAGCGTTCCGTTTTTGCTTTTGCCTATATTTTTGATGATTCTGTTTTTTAATACTTTTTTTGCTTTCTCTGTTTTAATATAAAACCAGACCATGATCCCAATATGCAAAGGGGAACATTGGTGGCTTGTTGTTGCTAATCTAAGAGATCAACGATTCGATGTTCTAAACTCCACTCCAATGACTTCTACAGCATCAAGTGTTACTCAGCAGATAGTTAAGTGTTCTTTCTCATGCTACATTAGTGCAAATTTATACATACCAGATAGACTCAATTTTTTTTATTTTCTAACTCAACTTCAAATATAAACTTTTTTTTTGCATCTTCTTAGTGTCACAATTTCAGGAAGGCCCACAAGGATCTGTTGAGGGATTCTAGCATTGACACCTTTCCTATTCAAGTACAGCCAACGCCTCAGCAGGATAACATGTATGTCCACGTCCATAAAAATTCGCCCATTTATTAACCATTTCCTGGTTTTTACGGTTTGTTTCTTTTTGTTTTTCACATGAAACCTATATTTGGGGGGAGGGGGAGGGGGAGGGGGGGGGGGCAGCCATGACTTTGGCATATTCACCATGAAATTCAGGCAATTGTGGGATGGCAACGGCGACAGCCTTGATAATTTGACGCAGGTAACATGTTTTTCTTGCACAATCCCACTGAAAATGTTATTTTATTACTTGTATTCACCTTTTTTGCCCATTTTTTTCCGAAATCACATGTATCTACACCCAACAGCGTGACATGAATCTGCACCGCAAAAAGATTGAAAACTATATTCTCCGACATAAACACAACGTGAAGGCAACTGATTTTGTATGGAAGTTCATACGTGATAACGATTAGATGTTCTCTATTCTTTTCCATAGGTAATTCTTTTTAACTGGCAAATTATAATGCAAGTTTATTTTTTATTTGTGCATGTACTCCTAGTGTATATGAATCCTACCTTCATATCCTTCATCGTGAGTTTATTCTTTTCTAGCCACCTTTATATCCTTGTTAAACATTGTTCCAGATGTTGCGCTCCCATGTTATTAGTAACGACTAGTGTTCTTTTTATGTTCTTTATAAAATCATTTATTTGTATGGTGTATTGTTCTTAGTTCCCCTTTGTTTGTTGTTACAGTTGTTTGCGCTAAGGCTCGATGTGTGTGAACAGCAGCAAGAGTACTTTGAGGAAGGCAAGTATAACATGGACACAACCCAATAATCATTGAATCACTTCATATGCATGTGTCTAATTTTTGTATGCCAATAAGGACTGTACCTAGCCTCTTTTATCGATATGTTTACCTATGGGTTGCTTGTTGGTTAAGTTTTGCTAGTTGCTGCGCGAACACATGTTACTTCTGTTAATAATCTTGTTAATGGTAACTCGGAGCGTGACCCTCTGTGCTGTGTGCTTGAGTGGTTCCCGTCTCTGTAAAAATGGCTTTTTAGCAACTTGGTTTAGGGTGCATGAGCATGTGTTTTGCTTATAGCCACTCTCCGTAAGGACCGGTTCGCAAAGCGACAACCTGGGACAACAGTGCTACCATGAGACTGGAATGGGACGGTCTTGGCTAACTAATTAGGTTGCATTGGTTTGGGAGTAACTTACCGATGGGGCAAGAGGGGAGGTGAGCTTCTGTGGCCCTCGCGCTACTTGGGTTGAGTGGGTTTATCTCCCCTTGAGGCTTGCTCCACAGTTGCGGATCCGTGCTTGCTAGCCATCTCATCTAAGGTAATGTGGTGGACCACTAGCGTAGCCCACGACTCATGGGTAAAGATATACGATCTCTCGAGAGTGTAAAACTGACATGTCAGCCGTGCTCACGGTTATGAGCGGCCCAGATCCTTTATGCAGATTAGTGGTTCTTATGTTAATATTGTTGACTAATGTTCACATGCAATATGTTGGGTTTAATGGTTTATCTACCCACTTGTAGTAACTAGTTGTTTAATAAAACTTGACCAACTAAAAGCTCATGCAACGTGTCAGCCAACCTTAGAGCCTCATAGTTCATGTTATACTTGTGGAGTATGAGTTAAAGTACTCATGCTTGTTTCTTTTATTTCAACCTACTGTTGGCTGGAACCCAACCGCTGCTCAGAAGATGAAGGCTTAAAGGAGTACAAATGAAGGATCATGGAGTTCTAGGCGAGCGACCCCCAGTTGGCTTCCCTGTGGATGGCCCGGTGTTTTAGTTATGCTTCCGCTACTCTGTGTTAAAGACTTGATGTCTTTATGTAATTCTTGTTTAAACGATATGTAATAAAGCATTGTCTATGATATCACTGTTAATTGTCTCTATATGTGTGAGATTAGATCCTGGCACACATATAGATTTGCTCTGGTTTTTCTTTTGAAAACCAGGGTGTGACATAGGTGCGCTGAAAGCGACTAGACACCAGATAAAGCTCCTCATTCCCAAGTGACGCCAACTGCTCCTCTGTCGCAGACATCAAAGCAGAAAACGAGAAGTTGTGAAGTAGGGGGTTAGTGACAGACTCACTAGAGGGGGAAGCCAAGGCCAGGCTCTTGGAATCTGTACAAGTGAGGGAATCCCTCATCTTGTAATCTACTTCTGTAGCCTTGAGCTTACTATAGAGCGCATCTACTCTTATCGTATCATACCCCGCCGACTCAATGATTGAGTTCACCTTGATCTCCTATACTTTTCTATCCAAAGCATACAACAATTTCACAGCTTGCTGATGATCGGTGTATGGGAGCTCAGTGGGGGCGGAGTTGACATGCAACTTGTTAATGATCGACTGAAAGCGACCAAACAAGTCGTCTACTGACTCTCCCGACTTCTGGACGAAATTCTCATATTCGCGCCGGTAAGTCTCAACAAGCCTAGCCTTAATGGTCGCGGTACCCTCATGGTGTGCACTAAGCAGGGACCATATCTCACGTGCCGTCTTGAGGTGACTCACTCTCTCATAATCCATGGGACCAAGCCCAGAGAAGAGAAAGTTAACAGCCTTGGCATTCACCTCATGCTGAGCCACGATCTCAGGCGTAGTATGCTGGGCAGCTGGAAGCACCACAAAAGTCATACTCTGGGTAGCATCCCATATGTCCTGACTCTGGCTAACAAGGAAAGCCTCCATCCTACCCTTCCAGTAGGGATAGCCATCAGAGCCGAGAACCGAAATCTTCCCGGAGTAAGACATCGTCGCTACGGTTTCGTCACCGGTTAAGGTATGGAGAAACCTAACCGGCTCTGATACCACTTGTAGGACCGAGATATGCGACTAGGGGGGTGAATACGAGTTCTTGAAAACTCAAACTCAAAACCCCCCAAAAGCATCCTCACAAAACACGCACACCAATACCGTCCACTGAACAGATACGTATCGGTCTTAGGACTGGAAAGCAACCTAAACCCTCTCTTCTCACACCGTGCAAGATCACATAGCAAAGAAGTGCTTCTGACCCTAGGACACGTTGAGAAAAGCCTAGCGGAAGCACTCGAATCAACACCCAAAAGAACGGATGCAAAACGAGCAAAACAGCCCCGAAAAACTACTCACCGGACGTTTTCTTTTGTACTCACCGGACGTTTAAAATGGTCCTATGATCACCAGACGTTTCACCGGACATTTCACCGGGCGTTATAAACGGTCCTATGATCACCGGACGTTATAAACGGTCCTGTGAGTACAAAACAAACAGCCCCTGAAAACAGCCAGCCGACTCACCGAAAACTCAATCGAAACTGGGTCAAATCTCAACGAAACTTCACGAAAATTTGCATGGATGATCCTGAGTACCTTCCCTAGCAATCCACAAAAGATCCACTTCAAAAGATCAAGGGTTGCCTGGGAATTGCAGATCTCGTGAGGTAGGTGAGTTGAACCCAAAAAACTGAGAATCGTCAAGAACGGCCCTTGCTCGTGGTTGGAAGATTCTAGCACAAGGCTAGTCAGATTTACCACATCATAGCAAGGCAAACCTTGGTGTCACACTCAGTTTTAGAAACAAAACCAAGTGTTAACCATGTATGTGCCAGGATCAGTTTACCCACATACATAGCGATAAACAAAAGTAATAACACAACCAGTACCTTAACTTAAGAGTAATAACCAATATTACAGACCATAAATGTCTTTAACGAGCAACTTTAACGAGAGCGAGATAGCTAAACGACAGCGGAAGACGACCGTGATCCACAGGCAACTGACGGATGGCACACCAGCCTAGAACTCGTCGTAGTCCTGGAACTCCTGGTTAGGATCACCACAACTTCCTTCTGGATCTGAGCAGCGGTTGCAATGGATGCAACGGGTATAAAACAAGCAAGGATGAGTACATAACGCACTCAGCAAGTATTCCGTTTAGGATAAAAGTGGACTGGCTTTATAGTGGATAGGCATAGCAATTGCTTTTAGTTAGTCAAGTTTTAATTACTAGCAATGATTAGCATAACCCATCCCTTTATTAAAAAGACATTAAACATATTTAAAAGATAAGCATGAACCATAGCCATATCCATCATCATTACCATGATCACCATGAGTCATTCACCTTGAAGCTGAAACTCTAATCTGTGAGGGTCCAGGCCGCTCTTAACCGTGAGCACGGCTGATATATCAGTTTTAAACACTCTCGAGAGGTTGTACATCTTTACCCACAAGTCATGATTCCCATTGTGCCCGAGGTTTGCAAGGCCCCATTTATTCATACCTTAGATGAATCGGCAGGGTTTCATTACGAGACCTTTACAAAGAATTCCTAGAGTTGTGGCCCACTCGTTACAGGTTACTCCAGTTAACTAAAGATATGAGAGTTCCGTTCCAAAGGGTGACAGATCAAACTGCACCTTATTGGCAAAGGGCAAAGTCCCATATCCCCCAGACCCCTCATACGCCATGTTTCAGGAAAGTAAGCCAAAACTCTAGTTCATCTAATTAATCAGTCAAGCCCAGTGCCCATGTGAGTCTTGTGGTTGTACTGTTTTCCTGGGTGGTCGCTCGGCGAACCGATCCTTATGGTGAAGCACTTGAGCAAAACCAACAAAACATGCCCAAGTCTCCATGTTGCTAAAACCAAACTTTTATCATCAAGTTCATCATTAATAAACAAGATTAGCAACATGAATATAAAGATGTTGAGCGATAGCATTAATCTACACATTACAGCCCATCCCAAGTTTCATAATCATATAAAGACATATGAAGCTAGTCATCCTTAATAGGAGCAATCAAATTGGGCTCTAGATTGTGTAATTAATGTAAATTGGACATAGGTCAAAGAATACTTGCCTTCTTCAACACAAAACGGCTCAGGGGATTCCCAAGCTTGGTTTTCAGCAAACACGGACGGATCGTCGGCTACACGTTGCACACATACAAGCAATAAGTACAAACCATCTAAAACAGTACACCAAACATAATAAACAGAGGTTAAAAAGGTTTTAGAATTAATCTACACTTTATTACGATTCCGTAGGTTCAAGAATCGTTCAAATCGGAGTTAAAACGCAAAAGTTATGCATAAAACAAGCTTAAGGGCTTAAAATAAAGAGAATTTGAAACTCCAGGGACTAAATTGCGAAAACCAGGGGTTTAAAAGAAATAATTGGACTGCGGGTTGATTTTCCAAAAGCTCAGGGTCTAAACCGTAAAACCAGGGACCTAACCGTGAAAACTTGGACTGCGGGTTAATTCTCAGAAAACCCAGGGACTCTTTAGCAAGAATTCCAGCGCTGACCGGTATCTGATTCCGGGTCGCGCGGCCTGGGCCGTCGGATCTTGGATGGACGGTTGAGATTAGATCGCGCGGGGAGGGGAAAATCCCGGCGACGGGGTTGACCGACGGTGGCCATCGGGCGCGGCGGAGGAGCGCCGGAGTTCCGCGGACTCGCGGCTCCAGGGGCCTAGGGCTAGAGGGAAGAGGCGCGGGAGCGAGCGGGCGGCGGTGCGAAACTGGCGGAGCAGTCGCGGTGGCGGGGCATCGGCCGGGGACGGCGCGCGACGGGGTGGCGCAAAGACACAACTCCGGCGAGCAATTGCCGGAGCCTTGGTGCGCGATAGAGGACTAGAGTTAGCTAGAGAGCTTCCTCACCTCACGGCGAACCTTCGGGTATAGATGTAGTCGACGGAGCAACAGCGACGACGTGCGGCGACGAGCGGTGGCGTCCGCGGGCGCTCTGCGTGAACCGACGGCGGCGCGGTGGTGCAAAGGCGAGGGCGCAAGGGTGTAATACCCCGGAAATTTACCCTAACAAATTACCCTCTAATCTCCCCCCCCCCTTAATTCAAAATGAATTTAGAAAACTTGTTTGTTTGAGTGCAAGTGTACCTTTCTGAGCTCAACCAAAAATCATCCCAAATATCCTCCCTGATCTCTTCTCAAGTTTCTCCAAAATTCATTCAATTTCCTCTCCAAATCCTAGTTCAAATTCAAATCTGGAAAATGGAAAAACTCCTCCCTCTCCTCACTGGGCCGAAGCCCAACCTCCCTCCCCCTCTCGGCCTGCTCCCCCGAAGCCCACTTCTCCCTTTCCCCCCTCTCCTCACCGCGTGGGCCAAGCCCCGGCCACTCCCTCTCCCGGCCCAAGCCGAGCGGCCCAACCGGCCCCTCCCCCATCTCCCTCCTCCTTCCCCTACCCCCTGCTCACCGCGTCGCGCGTGTACGCGCCGCGCCGCGCACGCGCGCGCCGGGCCCCGGGTGGCGCCGTGCCACGCCCTCACGCCGGAGCCCCCCGACGTCGTGAGCCGTCACCGAGCTCGCCGTGCCTATTTAGGGCCACCCCGTGCCCCGACGCAAGCTCCCCTTTCCCTTACTCGCACTGCGCTGCCGCCGCGGACCGCTTCGGGTTTAGTCCCGACGCCCTCCGCCGCGGACGCCGAACCCTTCCCCACCGCGCCGTTCTCCCCCTCGCCGCGGCCGGCCCCGGTTCACCACGACCCGGCGCTGCCCGACGCGAGCCTTCCCCTCCTTTCCCTGCTCCAATCGCGCCGCCCGCGCCGCTCGCCCCGCGACGAGCCGCGCCGACGTCGCCGACCCCCTGTACCCCGCCGTGCACCCACCCCATCGGCGCGCACCACCCCACCATCGCCGCGGACGGCCCCTGGTTTGGTCCGGGAGCCGCCCACCGCGAACGACGCCGTTCCTCGCCATGCCCTGCTCACCACCCCGATGAACACCCGCCGCCGCGTGGCTAAATACTCCACCCACGCGCCACCCCGGTCCGATTCCTTTCGCAGAGAGCACCACCTCTACCACCTCTACCTTAGCCCCACCTCCAATCGACGTTCCGTCGCTCGGACAGGGCCGCCCACGAGCAGCCGCGGCCATGGCCGCCGGCGCCCGTGGACCTCCCCGCTCCGCTCTTCCTCCGGCCATGGGACCCGCGCCACGAGCTTCACCGCGCCAGTCTCGTCGTCGCAAGCTCGGCCTTCTCGCCGGAGCCGGCCCGTCGGCCGCGAGCCGCCGCCGGACCGCCGCCAGCGGTCCACCCCGAGCCGAGCCGGGCGCTCTGCGCGAGCGAGCGCTCGCCCGGGGACGCCTTGGCTTGCCCCTGCCTTGGCCTTTGGCCATTTGGGCCGGCCCAACGGGCCCCCTTGGTGCGCGTGGGCCAAGGGAAAGGCCAGGCCGAAAGCAGGGAAAAAGAAGAAAAAGAAGAAGAGGCCCCATGGGCCGAATCCTTTCTCTGGGCCCAAGTGCTTTCCCCTCGGGCCAGAATCAAAGTCCCCAAGCAAAAGTTTATTCCTACCCCCTGAGCTATCCAGAAAGTTCATATCTACCCCTTGACACAAAATACCCCGTATCTTTTCCGTTCTAGCTCCGATTTATGTGATTCTTGTACCAAAATACTCTATAAATCAAGCTCTATCTATTCATGTACTTTTTATAATGTTCCCACACACTCCGCCGTCCACAACACACGAAGACTCACGGTCTACGTCATTTTGGGTCGACCCGCGACGACGGGACTAGGGCACCTGTGGCAAGCCACTTGTGCGTTAGTTCCGCCCTCGCCGATCGGTTCACTGAAGACCCGGTTTGGTTGAACCGAAACGGACGGTTGTCAAACTCTACCCCTGTCCCCGTAATGCGGACGACAGGAGGGGATGGTTGGCACCGCCCGAGTTCGTCGTTCTCTCCCTCACCGCGATGTAAGCCCATCGCGCTGCGAGAGTAGACCGAGCCCAACCGGAAGGAAGAGTTGGACCGCACGCGCCAG
This sequence comes from Paspalum notatum, assembly GCA_022530915.1. Taxonomy (NCBI): domain Eukaryota; kingdom Viridiplantae; phylum Streptophyta; class Magnoliopsida; order Poales; family Poaceae; genus Paspalum; species Paspalum notatum. The sequence continues at coordinate 35,619,952 of CM039689.1, forward strand.
AGCTGGCCCGTGTCGTCTTTCCCTTCTTCCAAAATTTATCTTTATTGCTGACATGCTGTCCTCATGCTGCCGGAAAATCCGTCCCATGAGCCCGGCATGGATGGCTCTAAAGATCAAACTCTTGATACCTAAAAAGGGGCCAAATGTGCCATTTATCCGTTTGACTCCCGCTCTATTTACATGCCAAACCATAAGGATATCTTTAGCTCCACAAAACCCATATCATGACGAGCTCAGATTGTACCATGATTTGGTGTGTTTTGCCTGTCTGTACGTGTAGGCTTTCTCGGAGAGCCGTTCGGTTCCGTCTCTGAAATGGTTTACTCAGGGACCGGAACAGGAGTCTAATGATGCAACAACCGTCGTACCGGCTACCTCGACGAAATGAATGCAAGTCCACTGGAATCCTCACTTGATGCATAAATTACCCAGTTTTTATATACACATCCTATTGCCTTGTATGAACGATAAAACTTGCATGTTTTGCTGGCTAAGGTAAACATAGTAGGATATAGCCTCCCGAGCCACTTTAGATGTAGTGCGCTTAGGTGGATCGCTCACTCAATTATATACATTAATATTGATGAAAATAATGGGAATATGGTGATGGGTTGAACGGATGTTTTCAGTAAAACATGGGGGAAGACCCTGGCAGACGACTTCGGTTGTTGAAGCCACTACGGGGTAGAAACCCCGGGGATACGTTATCACGGATGCCCCGGTGTCCGGTCCTTGTTGCGAGGGCCGGGCTGGTGTTGGCTCAGTTGATGAGCAGTTGTGGGAGCTCTACCCTGAAGGACCGAGTTGACGTTTCATCTTGCCTAACTCATTTAGTGCAACCACTCGAGGTTGTATGTGGCAACCCTCGGTTAGAACCCGCTTTGGACAAACCAGATATAAGCCGGTGTGCTGGGATGCATGAGAGATTGGGAAAGGGGCGCGGTTGCATGGCTGCGGTCAGGGGTCAACAGTCGCGTGGCTGCGGGTCTAAGCAACAGGTGGTCCCGCTTCTCTCATAGCTGATGTCTGGGGGCGCCTTGCGGGGGAAAAACCGGCGAGCGGAAAGGGGCTCACTGATCATGAGTACCTGGACCAAACTTGTGGGTAAAGTGCGCACCTCTGGCCAGAGTATAATTAAATCTATCATGATAGCCCGCTGTCCACTGGTATGGACAAACGAGTTACGGCTTGGTTTCGGAACTAGCTTCTTATAAAATGTGGGTTTCGGGTTGGGATCAAAATGATGGTTTTGAGGCAGCTGCGGTTGCCGAGGAGGTGTGTGTGTGGAAAATGTGATGGCATGCGTGCCATGAGCCGCGATGGACCGGCAAGTCCAGTGGCAACCTCTTTTGGGATAAAGATGTTTTCTCAATTAAAATTGAGAACTAAGGAACCCTGCATATGCAAATGTTTTACTGCAAATTTATCCTCCAGCTCCAGATATATCTTGCATATAGTGATAGCTTTTACCCCCTCTTCCTATGGAGGAAGGTGGGCTTGCGGAGTACGTTTGTACTCACCCTTGCTTTGTTGTTGGTTTACAGAGCAAAGAAGACCATGGACGTGTGAGGGTTACGGCCTGCTTCCCAACTGTGTTCGTGTGGGAAAGTATGGGTCGCGCTTTAAAGTTTTCCGCTGCAGTGTTTTGGGCTGCGCCCCGTTTGGTCTGTCCCGTAGGGCGGATCTGTATACATCTGATGAACAAATGTGGTTACCATAACTCCTGGGAATGGTACTAATACACATTTTAGTCCTGCTTAAGGGCTGGGACGCTTCAGGTGGTATCAGAGCCGTAGGTTGGCCGTAGGACGTAACCCTAGGTTGGAAAAAGGTTTTTGAGTCCAAAATCAGTTGAAAAACACCTCTACTCCTTATCTTACTCAGTTTCAAAAGAGTTTATCTGCTCTTTTCCCCTTCCTCAGTCAAGTGTTCCGCTTCGAAGACCGTGTTCAACCTGTCTGCAACAAAAGGTGTGCACACCCTATGGAAGTCAAAAGTGGCACCCTACCCTATGGATGACCGTGACGTGCACCGGGAAACAAGGAAGTGACCCTCCTTGTGTTTCCCGCCTCCCTTGCCTTGAAAGGCCTTGCAGTGCAGCACAGTGGACAAGGGACCGTGCATGCAGAGCCCCTCTGAATCAGTGCAACACAGTGAGCGGTGCCTAACGCCGTGTCTGCTGTCTGGAAAAGGACACAAGGATTCAGCCCCAGACACGCCGGCAAAGTGTTTAAAAGCCCACCAGAAGGCCAGAAGAACTCAAGAACTGCCCCAATACAAGCAGCCATGGCCAAGCAACCTCCAACGCTCATAGGCATCCCCACGCCTATAAAGAAGAGAAAGGTCGGAGACCTCATCAATGGAGTTCCGATCCTAGAAGGCATACCAGTTGAGGAGAGTGAGCCAGATCACCCAGAGCTCTCCCCAGTTCCTTCACCAGAGCTAGCAGAAACCCTAGAAGCTACACCAACCTCCCCGTTGTCAGTAGAAAGCCCGAGAGCTCCGCCACCAAGTCCTGTTTTGCTCAGTGAGCTGCCTTGGGAAGAGCTGTTGAGGACGCGAGCTGCGTCTCCTCTTATGGAGTCTACCCCAGAACCATCCAGCTCTACCTCGTCCTGCCAGGAAGAAGACTCAGTAGTCTGGCCCCCGTCGTTGCAAGAGGTCAACAGCAGATCCAGGGAGTCATCCCCGGATGAAGTCACCAGTGCCCTCCGGGAGTGAAGCCGTGTGGTCTGCAGTTAGTTGTACCCAGTTCCCCTCTTACATGTGGGTAGTGGAATTTTTGTTCCGCTTTAGTTAGCACCCTCTGTAAGAGTGAATCGTGTAGACTGCGTGTGTTGTAGTGTTGTTGTTGTTGTCGTCTGTGTTGTAGCCTTTTGTTTTCTGTTGCGCTAGTGTTAAGCCGAGTTCGGCCTGTTTTGCTCAGATGGAATCTGCCGAGTATGTCAGCTGCTGCCGGGAAGAAAGTGGCTTTCCTGAGCTGCTAAGAGATACCATGCGGTACCTCAGTATTCCAGGATACCCGGAGTACTGCGGGTTAGCATTCCCCGAAAGGGAAGAACGAGGATGGACCGTCACACTTTATATCAGAGAGAACCTCAATCTCAACGGTTGGTACTGCAGAGCCATCGGCAACGGATTCTTAGAAGCCAGCCACATTGCCGCTCGTGGGGCAATAAAAAGGTTATGCTCGACCTACCATGGGGCAGTACAAAGCAGCCCTATGAGGTTCTTTCCACCAGTGAACCAACGTGCTAGTACTTGGATTAAGAGGACAGCAATCTTGACAGAGATCAAGAAGTCCAGAGATCCTACCCTAGCCTACCTGGTCCAGTATCTGCTCGCCTTGGACGACGAGTATGAAAAACTGAGCCGCCTGCATGACAGGTTGGTAGACCGACACCAAGACACAGAAAGAGAGTTGGTCAAGTATAAGAGGGCGTGGATGCATCCAGGATCAGTAACAGACTCCCCTCTCAGTCATGGAGTAAGGGTAAGGGCCATGTCCGGTCCTCGCCACCCACCTCAAGGAGAAATACAGAACCCCATGATGGCAGGAAGTTCAAACCCTCCTAACCAACCAATACTGAGTCGTCTTGGAAGTTTTCAGGCCCTCCTGCTCAATCACATGCAGACCAGTGATAAGAACCCAGAAGACCTCAACAGACGAGAAGATAAAACTAGCATGGGTGCATTCTTGACACTCTCATGTCCAGGAGAAGGATCCAGCCATCAGCCTCCAGTGCAGAATCAAGCCTCCAATCCTCAAAAGTTGAAAGGTGTCCTGCGCGAGTAGCCGCGTTAGCGTGTTCATCCTTGTGTTTGTAGTTTTGTTTGTGAAGTTTTGCTAATAAAGAACACATCAATTGTAGACCTAATTCTCATCCCTGCTTCTCCTTCTTACCTAAAAAAAACGTCTGTTGAAAGGAAGCAAAGCGTCTACAAGAAGCCTTGTTCAAACCAGTCGGCCAGCATGCAACGACAGTGTGTCCAAGAAAGCACAGTACCAGCAGCAGAAAACGAGGAGATAAAGTGTACACAGTGAAAGGAAATAGTGCCCTGGGAAAAAGGAAAAGACCGGATGAGACACTGCATACTACAATCCCTAAGCGAATTGTGTACGCCACAGTTCCCCGCTGCTCTCGTCTTCCCACCGCCCTCGCCTCCCCGCCTTATCAGCTGCCGCTCCTGTCTTTTCGCCGCACCCACTGCGCCTGCCCCCGCCACCCACTTGCCTTTGCCGCCGTGCAGGCATGCATGTGCCCCGCTCACCGCTTTAGCAGTGCACCCCCGCGCTGCTGCCGACCGAAATCGGCCCCTACTCCCTCGCATGCATGCTGCCGCGTGTATCCCACTCCCTCTCCACCGTTCATGTCACCTCGGTACGCAGTCACCCACCGCAACCACCGCTCTCCCACGCGTCTATAAAAGCCCATCCTCGGGCATCACTCTTCATTCACCCCGCCGAGCAAGCTCATAATACCCTCCCTCCACTAGCTAAATCAAAATAATTCCCCCAGATGTTCGTTGATTCTTTCATCGAACAAGTCCTCTTAGGTTTCTACGCTCTTGCTTTTCTCATTCTCATCATGTACCTCCTTTTTCTGTGGGAAGACCACCATCCTCCCTCTTCAGAACAAAGCAAGAGAGATTAGCCCAAACACCCCCGCTCACCTCAATACCCGAGCATGAACCTAGCCATCATCACACTTCTTCTGATCCAGTGCATATTTCTCTACAAGATCTCAAAAGTCCTCCTCCAGCTCGCAAGAAACATAGTCAGATTCCAGGACCGCATAAGCCAGATCCTCGCGCACTATCCCCCAAATTCCTCCGAGGCATGAACCCAGAAACCAGAGCTTGCCTTCCACTTCGCTACATAGTCTTTGCTGAAATCCTTGTGTTATGCCTCCTAATCCTCCTCCGGTTAGTCACTCTCCCACGGGCAGAGAAGAAGCAAGAAGAAGCTCCCTGCTAATAAAGCGGCCCCCAGATGACGAAGCTCCAAGAAGCAAGCAAGGAATCAAGACAACAAGCAGGCAATAAGTTATGCTTGGGATAAAGAGAAAAGTAACCAGAAGCGCTTGGGATAAAAAGAAAAGTAACATGAAGAAGTTTATCCCAGATGACCGCTTCTTCCCCGGCAACTCCCCGCTTCCAGAAAGGATATTAATCCGCTTAGAGGGTACTCTAATCCTTTTAAGTGGGGTAGTCTCCCTTCTGCTAGTCCTGATGAAGGAAGATCCAGAAAGTTGAGGCATGCAAATTTCTGGATGATGCATGAGTTGCCAGTGCATGCCACCGCCTGCCGTTACCGGCCAGAGCAACCTTCCAAGTGCATGAGATGAAGGAGATAGAAATATCTCTTTGTATGTGGAAGGTTTGCACGGCAAATTCCCAAAAGAAGAAACAAGTAACCAAACAAGGGAAAGCCGTGGAAAAGCAGAAGTTGAAGTTGCTTCAAGCAGAAACTTCATCCATCCTTACCGAAGAAGCAAGAGCTGTTTGTTGTTGAAATTCCATCTCCCGTTTGTACAAGGTTCGAGTTTCAGTTGTAAGCAGAAGTCGTTTAGCTAAAGTAAAGCTATCCCTATAAACCCTTCTACCCTAATCTCGGGGACGAGATTTCTTTTAAGTGGGGTAGGTTTGTAATACCCCGGAAATTTACCCTAACAAATTACCCTCTAATCTCCCCCCCCCCCTTAATTCAAAATGAATTTAGAAAACTTGTTTGTTTGAGTGCAAGTGTACCTTTCTAAGCTCAACCAAAAATCATCCCAAATATCCTCCCTGATCTCTTCTCAAGTTTCTCCAAAATTCATTCAATTTCCTCTCCAAATCCTAGTTCAAATTCAAATCTGGAAAATGGAAAAACTCCTCCCTCTCCTCACTGGGCCAAAGCCCAACCTCCCTCCCCCTCTCGGCCTGCTCCCCCGAAGCCCACTTCTCCCTTTCCCCCTCTCCTCACCGCGTGGGCCAAGCCCCGGCCACTCCCTCTCCCGGCCCAAGCCGAGCGGCCCAACCGGCCCCTCCCCCATCTCCCTCCTCCTTCCCCTACCCCCTGCTCACCGCGTCGCGCGTGTACGCGCCGCACCGCGCACGCGCGCGCCGGGCCCCGGGTGGCGCCGTGCCACGCCCTCACGCCGGACCCCCCCGACGTCGTGAGCCGTCACCGAGCTCGCCGTGCCTATTTAGGGCCACCCCGTGCCCCGACGCAAGCTCCCCTTTCCCTTACTCGCACTGCGCTGCCGCCGCGGACCGCTTCGGGTTTAGTCCCGACGCCCTCCGCCGCGGACGCCGAACCCTTCCCCACCGCGCCGTTCTCCCCCTCGCCGCGGCCGGCCCCGGTTCACCACGACCCGGCGCTGCCCGACGCGAGCCTTCCCCTCCTTTCCCTGCTCCAATCGCGCCGCCCGCGCCGCTCGCCCCGCGACGAGCCGCGCCGACGTCGCCGACCCCCTGTACCCCGCCGTGCACCCACCCCATCGACGCGCACCACCCCACCGTCGCCGCGGACGGCCCCTGGTTTGGTCCGGGAGCCGCCCACCGCGAACGACGCCGTTCCTCGCCATGCCCTGCTCACCACCCCGATGAACACCCGCCGCCGCGTGGCTAAATACTCCACCCACGCGCCACCCTAGTCCGATTCCTTTCGCAGAGAGCACCACCTCTACCACCTCTACCTTAGCCCCACCTCCAATCGACGTTCCGTCGCTCGGACAAGGCCGCCCACGAGCAGCCGCGGCCATGGCCGCCGGCGCCCGTGGACCTCCCCGCTCCGCTCTTCCTCCGGCCATGGGACCCGCGCCACGAGCTTCGCCGCGCCAGTCTCGTCGTCGCAAGCTCGGCCTTCTCGCCGGAGCCGGCTGGTCGGCGGCGAGCCGCCGCCGGACCGCCGCCAGCGGTCCACCCCGAGCCGAGCCGGGCGCTCTGCGCGAGCGAGCGCTCGCCCGGGGACGCCTTGGCTTGCCCCTGCCTTGGCCTTTGGCCATTTGGGCCGGCCCAACGGGCCCCCTTGGTGCGCGTGGGCCAAGGGAAAGGCCAGGCCGAAAGCAGGGAAAAAGAAGAAAAAGAAGAAGAGGCCCCATGGGCCGAATCCTTTCTCCGGGCCCAAGTGCTTTCCCCTCGGGCCAGAATCAAAGTCGCCAAGCAAAAGTTTATTCCTACCCCCTGAGCTATCCAGAAAGTTCATATCTACCCCTTGACACAAAATACCCCGTATCTTTTCCGTTCTAGCTCCGATTTATGTGATTCTTGTACCAAAATACTCTGTAAATCAAGCTCTATCTATTCATGTACTTTTTATAATGTTCCCACACACTCCGCTGTCCACAACACATGAAGACTCACGGTCTACGTCATTTTGGGTCGACCCGCGACGACGGGACTAGGGCACCTGTGGCAAGCCACTTGTGCGTTAGTTCCGCCCTCGCCGATCGGTTCACTGAAGACCCGGTTTGGTTGAACCGAACCGAACGGTTGTCAAACTCTACCCCTGTCCCCGTAATGCGGACGACAGGAGGGGATGGTTGGCACCACCTGAGTTCGTCGTTCTCTCCCTCACCGCGATGTAAGCCCATCGCGCTGCGAGAGTAGACCGAGCCCAACCGGAAGGAAGAGTTGGACCGCACGCGCCAGAGCTGGCCCGTGTCGTCTTTCCCTTCTTCCAAAATTTATCTTTATTGCTGACATGCTGTCCTCATGCTGCCGGAAAATCCGTCCCATGAGCCCGGCATGGATGGCTCTAAAGATCAAACTCTTGATACCTAAAAGGGGGCCAAATGTGCCATTTATCCGTTTGACTCCCGCTCTATTTACATGCCAAACCATAAGGATATCTTTAGCTCCACAAAACCCATATCATGACGAGCTCAGATTGTACCATGATTTGGTGTGTTTTGCCTGTCTGTACGTGTAGGCTTTCTCGGAGAGCCGTTCGGTTCCGTCTCTAAAATGGTTTACTCAGGGACCGGAACAGGAGTCTAATGATGCAACAACCGTCGTACCGGCTACCTCGACGAAATGAATGCAAGTCCACTGGAATCCTCACTTGATGCATAAATTACCCAGTTTTTATATACACATCCTATTGCCTTGTATGAACGATAAAACTTGCATGTTTTGCTGGCTAAGGTAAACATAGTAGGATATAGCCTCCCGAGCCACTTTAGATGTAGTGCGCTTAGGTGGATCGCTCACTCAATTATATACATTAATATTGATGAAAATAATGGGAATATGGTGATGGGTTGAACGGATGTTTTCAGTAAAACATGGGGGAAGACCCTGGCAGACGACTTCGGTTGTTGAAGCCACTACGGGGTAGAAACCCCGGGGATACGTTATCACGGATGCCCCGGTGTCCGGTCCTTGTTGCGAGGGCCGGGCTGGTGTTGGCTCAGTTGATGAGCAGTTGTGGGAGCTCTACCCTGAAGGACCGAGTTGACGTTTCATCTTGCCTAACTCATTTAGTGCAACCACTCGAGGTTGTATGTGGCAACCCTCGGTTAGAACCCGCTTTGGACAAACCAGATATAAGCCGGTGTGCTGGGATGCATGAGAGATTGGGAAAGGGGCGCGGTTGCATGGCTGCGGTCAGGGGTCAACAGTCGCGTGGCTGCGGGTCTGAGCAACAGGTGGTCCCGCTTCTCTCATGGCTGATGTCTGGGGGCGCCTTGCGGGGGAAAAACCGGCGAGCGGAAAGGGGCTCACTGATCATGAGTACCTGGACCAAACTTGTGGGTAAAGTGCGCACCTCTGGCCAGAGTATAATTAAATCTATCATGATAGCCCGCTATCCACTGGTATGGACAAACGAGTTACGGCTTGGTTTCGGAACTAGCTTCTTATAAAATGTGGGTTTCGGGTTGGGATCAAAATGATGGTTTTGAGGCAGCTGCGGTTGCCGAGGAGGTGTGTGTGTGGAAAATGTGATGGCATGCGTGCCATGAGCCGCGATGGACCGGCAAGTCCAGTGGCAACCTCTTTTGGGATAAAGATGTTTTCTCAATTAAAATTGAGAACTAAGGAACCCTGCATATGCAAATGTTTTACTGCAAATTTATCCTCCAGCTCCAGATATATCTTGCATATAGTGATAGCTTTTACCCCCTCTTCCTATGGAGGAAGGTGGGCTTGCGGAGTACGTTTGTACTCACCCTTGCTTTGTTGTTGGTTTACAGAGCAAAGAAGACCATGGACGTGTGAGGGTTACGGCCTGCTTCCCAACTGTGTTCGTGTGGGAAAGTATGGGTCGCGCTTTAAAGTTTTCCGCTGCAGTGTTTTGGGCTGCGCCCCGTTTGGTCTGTCCCGTAGGGCGGATCTGTATACATCTGATGAACAAATGTGGTTACCATAACTCCTGGGAATGGTACTAATACACATTTTAGTCCTGCTTAAGGGCTGGGACGCTTCAAAGGGCGACTAGGGCTTCGGGTGGGCACAAGCGCCGAGGGCGGCTGCTTATATAAGGGCGGTGCCGCGGCTTGCGGAGGAGGCAAGGAAAGGGCGGCGCGATGGAAAGTCCGGCTCGGACTCTGTCCGTGTTCGCGTCGCGCACGGCGCGGGCGAGGCCGGGAAAGGAAAACGCGGACGCGGAAAGGAAAGGCGAGGAGCGGGTGCGGGCGTTGGAGAGACGGCGAAGCCGCGCAGCTTGGAAAAGGAGAAAACGGAGTCCGGCTTGCTTAAGGGCTGGGACGCTTCAAAGGGCGACTAGGGCTTCGGGTGGGCACAAGCGCCGAGGGCGGCTGCTTATATAAGGGCGGTGCCGCGGCTTGCGGAGGAGGCAAGGAAAGGGCGGCGCGATGGAAAGTCCGGCTCGGACTCTGTCCGTGTTCGCGTCGCGCACGGCGCGGGCGAGGCCGGGAAAGGAAAACGCGGATGCGGAGGCGTGCACCGAAGGAAAGAGAGGGGCGGGTCGCTACAGGGAAGGGCGGAGGCGGCACGTGATCCTCGGGACAGATACGGCGGACGCGGGGCGGAACCGGGGGCACGGCGCAGGCATCGGCTTGAGCTCGTCTTGCCGGGCGTCGGACCGGGAAAGAACGAGGGAGGGAAGGTAGAAGATGACAGGCGGGTCCGGCTGTCAGTGAGGGAGAGAGGAAAGGGAGGGAGAGGGCGGCGGCTTGCTGGGCCATTCCGGCTGGCGGGCCGCGCGGGGGTCTGGGCCGCGGGGTCGCGCCGAGCCGAGGCGAAGGGAAAAGAGGAGGGGGGGAGCTGGGCCGGCCTGGCCACTGGGCCGCGCGGCGCGCTGGGCCGGGTGAAGAGGAGAAGGAGAGAGGGAGGTTGGGCCGGCGGCGGTTTGGGCCCAAGGAGAGGAAGAGAAGGAAAAGGAAATTTTCCTGGGTTGTTTGGAATTTGAGAAATTTTGGAGAGATGCAAAAGAGTTTAAATTCAAACTTTGAACACTGCAAATCATCCAAAAAAAATATGCAAGGGCATGAATGCTCACACATGTGGTTCCTATGTTTTATTTTAGTTGATTAATATTTGAAATAAACAAAGCACTATAGTGTCATGCATAAATAAATCAAACCCTAGCAAAATTAACTTAGTTTTGGAAAAGATTTTCATATAGCAAAAATTAGGGTGTTACAAACCTACCCCCCTTAAAGAAATCTCGTCCCGAGATTTTAGGATTGGCTAGCAAAGAGTTCCGGGTAATCTGCTCTGAGGTCATCCTCTCTTTCCCAGGTGGCCTCCTCTGCCGTATGGTGGCTCCACTTAACTTTGCACATCTTTATTACCCTGTTTCTGGTAGTCCTCTCTGCCATTTCCAAAATCTGGACTGGATATTCTGTATAGGTCAAATCATCCTGCACATTAAGTTCATCCTCCTGCAACTGCTCTTCAGGTACTCGCAGACACTTCTTCAACTGAGATACGTGGAACACATCGTGTACCCCCGATAATCTGTCAGGCAATTCCAGTTGATAGGCAACTTCTCCCTTACGGTCAATTATTTTAAAAGGCCCAATATATCGTGGTGCTAATTTCCCTTTCACCTTGAATCGACGTAGACCACGAATAGGTGATACTTTCAAGTACACATAGTCTCCTACTGCAAATTCCAAATCCCTTCGACGGTTATCTGCATAACTCTTCTGTCTAGTTTGAGCAATCCTCAAATTCTCCCGAATCATTCGTACTTGTCGTTCGGCGTCTTCTATGATTCCAGGACCGAACAACTGCTTCTCCCCTGGTTGATCCCAATGTAAGGGAGTCCTGCACCTTCTACCATACAAGGCCTAAAAAGGTGACATCTTGATACTAGCTTGATAACTATTGTTATAAGAAAATTCGGCATACGGCAAACTTTTGTCCCAACTAGTACCATATTGTATCGCGCAAGCTCTCAACATATCTTCTAATATCTGGTTGGTTCTTTCTGTCTGCCCATCGGTCTGTGGATGATATGCTGAACTGAAATTTAACTTAGTGCCCATTGACTCATGCAAACGCTTCCAAAAATGAGATGTAAACTGAGTTCCACGATCAGACACAATCTTCTTTGGTACCCCATGCAAACACACAATTCTGGACATATACAATTCAGCTAACTTGGCTCCCGAATAAGTGGTCTTGACAGGAATAAAGTGAGCAACTTTGGTTAATCTGTCCACTACTACCCATATAGAATCAAAACCACTTTTTGTACGCGGTAGGCCGACAATAAAATCCATACCAATTTCCTCCCACTTCCACTCTGGGATCTTGAGTGGCTGTAACAATCCAGCGGGCTTTTGATGCTCAGCTTTCACCCTCTGACAAACGTCACACAAAGCTACATATTCTGCTACTTCACGTTTCATGCCGTACCACCAAAATTTCTGCTTCAGATCTTGGTACATCTTTTCACTTCCAGGATGGATAGAGTAAGCTGTCTCATGTGCTTCCTTCAGAATTAATTCTCGTATAGACTTTATGTTCGGAACGCAAATCCTATCCCCATGCCATACTGTGCCGTCGGCATCCACTTGGAATCCCGGTGCCTTATCTAACTTGATTAACTCTTTTATTTCCTTGATCTTCTCATCATTAAGTTGTCCCTTCCTGATTTCTTGTTCCAACGTAGGTTCAAACTCCATGGAGACGGTGCCTTCCGTATTATTAAGAAAACCCAAACTTAGTCGGTCGAATTCTATGGCTAGCTCATCCGGCAACTCTCTTGCCCACAACAAACTGATCTGACTCTTCCTGCTCAAAGCATCTGCTACTACATTTGCCTTGCCAGGATGGTAATGTATCTCCAGATCATAATCCTTGATTAATTCTAACCATCGTCTTTGCCGCATATTCAACTCAGTCTGGGTAAATATATACTTTAAGCTTTTGTGATCAGTATAAATATCACACTTCTGTCCGAATAGGTAATGCCTCCATACTTTTAATGCATGCACCACTGCGGCTAGTTCCAAGTCATGAGTCGGGTAATTCTTCTCATGATCCCTCAGTTGTCTAGAGGCATAGGCAATAACCTTGCCTTCCTGCATAAGAACACATCCTAAACCTAGCCGTGAAGCATCGCAATATACTGAAAAAGGCTTATGCATATCTGGAAAAGTTAGCACTGGCGCTGTGGTTAACCTCTCTTTCAACTCCTCGAAGGCTTTCTGACAAGCTGACGTCCACTGAAATTTAATATTCTTCTCTAACAAAGCTGTCATTGGCTTAGCAATCTTGGAAAACCCCTCAATGAAACGCCGATAGTAACCAGCTAATCTGAGAAAACTCCTGATGCCCTTCACATCCTCTGGGATTTTCCAGTTCTGCACTTCAGATACCTTACTCTGATCAACGGCAATCCCTCCATTGGATATGACATGACCTAGAAACTTAACCTCCTCAATCCAGAAATCACACTTGCTAAACTTCGCATAAAGTTTATGCTCTCTAAGCTTCTGCAACACTAATCTTAGATGCTCTTCGTGTTCCTCTTCAGTTTTGGAATAAATCAGAATATCATCGATAAATATCACCACAAACTTATCAAGATATTCCATAAACACACTATTCATCATGTTCATAAAGAAGGCTGGGGCATTAGTCAAACCAAAGGACATAACTGTATATTCATACAACCCATAACGACTAATGAACGCCGTCTTTGGTATATCTGAAGGTCTGATTCTTAGTTGATGATACCCAGATCGTAAGTCAATTTTGGAAAATACACAGGCACCTTTGAGCTGATCAAATAAATCTTCAATCCGGGGCAGTGGATATTTATTCTTTACTGTAACGGCATTGAGACCTCTATAATCGACACACATTCGCAAGGTTCCATCTTTCTTTTCGGTAAGCAAAACTGGTGAGGCCCAAGGTGAGGTGCTTTTGCGAATAAACCCTTTCTCCAATAGTTCATCTATTTGTTTCTTAACTTCAAGTAATTCGACACCGGATATTCTATATGCTTTCTTATAGATAGGTGCAGTTCCAGGTACTAGTTCAATAGAAAATTCAATGTCACGTTCAGGTGGCATACCTGGCAACGAATCTGGGAAGACATCCGGAAATTCTGACACTACTCTGATGTTCTCCAAGGCTGTGGCATCAATAGCATTAACTCCTGCTTGAGGTGGGTCTATCAGAACTTCCATGTTCTCCCCGGCTGGCGTAGTCAAAGTCACTTTTCTCTCGGCACATGAGATTACCCCGTTGTATCTTTGCAGCCAATTCATACCCAGGATAACATCTACTCCTTGTGCTTTCATAACTATCAATGATGCTGGAAAATCTACCCCCCTTATTTTAATGGATGCATCATCGCAAGCGAACTCGGATCGCATGTTTCCCCCAGGTGAACTAACTAGCATTGATTTTACCATCTTTATCATAGGCAAATTATACTTCTCTACATGCTGAGCAGTAACGAAGGAATGCATAGCACCAGTATCGAATAGTACTAAGGCGGGTTGGGAATTGACCAGAAACGTACCTACGACAGCATTTGGACCTTCCTGGGCAACCTCCGCGGTGACGTGGTTGATCTTGGCGTGGCTGGAAGCTTGGTTGGGGGTGCCCGCCTTCGAACTCGATTGCGGTGTCTGCTGCGGCGTACCTCTATATGGGCATTGCTTAGACCAGTGACCTGTTCCTCCGCATTTGAAGCAATTTGCGCTTCCCGGTGGTACTGGCGTGCCTGTCTTCACTGGGGTACTGGTAGGAGTTGGTTGGCGGGGAGCTTGATTGTTTGAGCACTGCATTTGGGGATTATTCTGCTGAGACTGATAGTTCGGGCGCTGATAGTTGCCATTACTGTTGTAGCGCTGGAACTGGGGCTGCTGCTGTCCGGAGTTCTGTGTAGGACGGTTCTGAAAGTTCTGGGACCCAGAAAACCGCGGGCGGGTGTTGCTGCTAGACTGTTGTGCCTTCTGTTTGCGCTTCTTTTCCTCCATCTCGCGACGAGTATTCTCCGTCACGATAGCTCGGTCTATCAGATGCTGGCAGTTAGGAAAAGTATGGTTCATAAGCTGGTACCTGAGTGGATCGACCAAGCCTTTGAGGAAACAGTACTGCTTCTTGGGGTCGGTATTAACCTCCTCTGGACAGTAGCGGGACAGCTGTAGGAACTTGTCTCGATATTCACTGACGGTCATGGTGCCCTGGGTGAGTGCCAGGAACTGTTCTTTCTTCAGTGACATCACACCAGCTGGAACATGATGCGCTCTGAACCTCTCGGTGAACTCCTGCCAGGTAATGGTATTGGGGTTGTTATGAGCCAAGCGATACGACTCCCACCATTGTTGAGCGGCACCCCGTAGCTGGTGAGGGCCGTAGAGAACTTTCTCCTGGTCGGTGCACTGAACGACGTCCAGCTCCCGTTCTATTGCGCGGAGCCAATCTTCTGCATCCATGGGGTCGGCAGAGTGAGTGAACACAGGTGGGTGTCCCTTCATAAATTCTGTGCGTCTGTCTCGCGGTTGAGGCGGTGGTGGCGGGGGTGGTTGCTGCTGCGCCTGGTGCATGGCTGCCACTGCTTGACCAAGAGCTTGTATCACTTGGGTCTGGTTCATGATCAGTTGTTCCATAGTCATTGGTGGCGGTGGATTTGGGAGTCCTCCGTCTCCGCGACCTCCTCTACCTCCACGGCCACGACCACGTCCACGTCCTGTACTCATCTGATGGACCAAATATACCATTAGTACTTATTTCCGGCCATATATCTCATTCAACATTAGTAACCAAGACAGATGAGATAAAGATCTGAACGTATATATGGATAGAGCAGGGCTTTCCCAAACTAACTAACTTTATTAAACTTATTAAGCATCCAACCAAAAGACTAAGTTGTGGACATCACCCCACAACTTAAGCACTCATTACAAAGAACCAAATCATCCATAAAACACAATCATAAGCAAACGAGCACACTATTGATCGTTCTAAGCCTAATCGAACTAACTAATCGATACTAATAGAACCTATTACAAAAGGGATAACATCCTAGTCCTCATGATGCCGTATATAGGTCCTAGCTTCTGGATCATTGTAGCGGGCCTTCTTCCTACGCGGAGCATCAGCAGGGTCTTCTACAGGTTCTTCTTCCGCGGGCTCAACGCCATGTGCAACCCATGCTCGAAGCTTCCGGTTCTCGTACCTCACCATGTCCAACTCGTCCAAGGCGGCATTGTAGTCGGTGTTGAGGGTAGCAAGGTACTCAATAGTGGACTCCAGGCGTGGGTTCTGTTCTGCCTCCGGGTTGGCGATCCAGGCATCAAGTCTTTCGACCGAACGGCAGGGGTAGTACCGGCGTGAAGTGATGGCCATATCTTCACGGTGTGCGTGGCACAACGTCGTCAAGGCCTCCCTGGCAGCATCACTGATGGCGGCTTCATGGCTGTTGCGGCGAGTAGGTGCGTGCCTGACGTGAATGTTCCGGCGGGATCCAAACTCATCCGGGATGCTGATCTCCACTGTCATGTCCCAATCATCAGGTAGGACGGGATGGCGGTAGCGAGTCCCCACATAGGTGGTCCAGAACTGATCGTAGTGGAGCATCTCCAGCGTTTCCCTCAGCATCCGAGGAACAGGCAGCGGGTAGTCGAACCAGCGGTGGGTAGTGGTGACCACGGGTCCAGCTTCATCGTCGTCCTCATCATCGTCCGATGGGGTGCGTTACCAGCATCTGGATCTTGTTCTGGGTCTTCAGGGTCAACAGCTGGATCTTCTGGCTCCTCCTGGGGTTGCTCCTGCGGCGGCGCCGAAGGGGGTACTGGTGGCTGCACCTCCAAGGGTTCTTCCTGCGGCTCCTCTTCTGGTTCATCTTCGGACAGCTCAGGGACAAGCTCCTCTGGGTCCTCCTCGGACTCAGTCAGGTCTACCCACTCTTGTGGCGGTGGAGAAGGTGGGGTTGGGGTAGGCAATCTGATCCTGTTGGGTCCGCCATAACCTCGTCCACCAACACGCATGCGGGCAGTGCGCTTGAAAGTCGACATCTGCAGGCCCACATCGTAAGCAAACATGAGAAACAGTTCTATTATGGGATAGATAAGTAGATATAGGAGATCTTAATTGAAATAGACAAGTATGGATGTCAAAATAGCATATATGGCAAGTATTTGAATGGAGAAAGCAAGAAAAGGTAAGCAAAATCCTTAATCACGACCAGTTCTACTCTAGGCTTGCGTCCTACGGTCAGCACGGCTCTGATACTACTTCTGTCACACTCAGTTTTAGAAACAAAACCAAGTGTTAACCATGTATGTGCCAGGATCAGTTTACCCACATACATAGCGATAAACAAAAGTAATAACACAACCAGTACCTTAACTTAAGAGTAATAACCAATATTACAGACCATAAATGTCTTTAACGAGCAACTTTAACGAGAGCGAGATAGCTAAACGACAGCGGAAGACGACCGTGATCCACAGGCAACTGACGGATGGCACACCAGCCTAGAACTCATCGTAGTCCTGGAACTCCCGGTTAGGATCACCACAACTTCCTTCTGGATCTGAGCAGCGGTTGCAATGGATGCAACGGGTATAAAACAAGCAAGGATGAGTACATAACGCACTCAGCAAGTATTCCGTTTAGGATAAAAGTGGACTGGCTTTATAGTGGATAGGCATAGCAATTGCTTTTAGTTAGTCAAGTTTTAATTACTAGCAATGATTAGCATAACCCATCCCTTTATTAAAAAGACATTAAACATATTTAAAAGATAAGCATGAACCATAACCATATCCATCATCATTACCATGATCACCATGAGTCATTCACCTTGAAGCTGAAACTCTAATCTGTGAGGGTCCAGGCCGCTCTTAACCGTGAGCACGGCTGATATATCAGTTTTAAACACTCTCGAGAGGTTGTACATCTTTACCCACAAGTCATGATTCCCATTGTGCCCGAGGTTTGCAAGGCCCCATTTATTCATACCTTAGATGAATCGGCAGGGTTTCATTACGAGACCTTTACAAAGAATTCCTAGAGTTGTGGCCCACTCGTTACAGGTTACTCCAGTTAACTAAAGATATGAGAGTTCCGTTCCAAAGGGTGACAGATCAAACTGCACCTCATTGGCAAAGGGCAAAGTCCCATATCCCCCAGACCCCTCATACGCCATGTTTCAGGAAAGTAAGCCAAAACTCTAGTTCATCTAATTAATCAGTCAAGCCCAGTGCCCATGTGAGTCTTGTGGTTGTACTGTTTTCCTGGGTGGTCGCTCGGCGAACCGATCCTTATGGTGAAGCACTTGAGCAAAACCAACAAAACATGCCCAAGTCTCCATGTTGCTAAAACCAAACTTTTATCATCAAGTTCATCATTAATAAACAAGATTAGCAACATGAATATAAAGATGTTGAGCGATAGCATTAATCTACACATTACAGCCCATCCCAAGTTTCATAATCATATAAAGACATATGAAGCTAGTCATCCTTAATAGGAGCAATCAAATTGGGCTCTAGATTGTGTAATTAATGTAAATTGGACATAGGTCAAAGAATACTTGCCTTCTTCAACACAAAACGGCTCAGGGGATTCCCAAGCTTGGTTTTCAGCAAACACGGACGGATCGTCGGCTACACGTTGCACACATACAAGCAATAAGTACAAACCATCTAAAACAGTACACCAAACATAATAAACAGAGGTTAAAAAGGTTTTAGAATTAATCTACACTTTATTACGATTCCGTAGGTTCAAGAATCGTTCAAATCGGAGTTAAAACGCAAAAGTTATGCATAAAACAAGCTTAAGGGCTTAAAATAAAGAGAATTTGAAACTCCAGGGACTAAATTGCGAAAACCAGGGGTTTAAAAGAAATAATTGGACTGCGGGTTGATTTTCCAAAAGCTCAGGGTCTAAACCGTAAAACCAGGGACCTAACCGTGAAAACTTGGACTGCGGGTCAATTCTCAGAAAACCCAGGGACTCTTTAGCAAGAATTCCAGCGCTGACCGGTATCTGACTCCGGGTCGCGCGGCCTGGGCCGTCGGATCTTGGATGGACGGTTGAGATTAGATCGCGCGGGGAGGGGAAAATCCCGGCGACGGGGTTGACCGACGGTAGCCATCGGGCGCGGCGGAGGAGCGCCGGAGTTCCGCGGACTCGCGACTCCAGGGGCCTAGGGCTAGAGGGAAGAGGCGCGGGAGCGAGCGGGCGGCGGTGCGAAACTGGCGGAGCAGTCGCGGTGGCGGGGCATCGGCCGGGAACGGCGCGCGACGGGGTGGCGCAAAGACACAACTCCGGCGAGCAATTGCCGGAGCCTTGGTGCGCGATAGAGGACTAGAGTTAGCTAGAGAGCTTCCTCACCTCACGGCGAACCTTCGGGTATAGATGTAGTCGACGGAGCAACAGCGACGACGTGCGGCGACGAGCGGTGGCGTCCGCGGGCGCTCTGCGTGAACCAACGGCGGCGCGGTGGTGCAAAGGCGAGGGCGCAAGGGCGACTAGGGCTTCGGGTGGGCACAAGCGCCGAGGGCGGCTGCTTATATAAGGGCGGTGCCGCGGCTTGCGGAGGAGGCAAGGAAAGGGCGGCGCGATGGAAAGTCCGGCTCGGACTCTGTCCGTGTTCGCGTCGCGCACGGCGCGGGCGAGGCCGGGAAAGGAAAACGCGGACGCGGAAAGGAAAGGCGAGGTGCGGGTGCGGGCGTTGGAGAGACGGCGAAGCCGCGCAGCTTGGAAAAGGAGAAAACGGAGTCCGGCTCGGCCGGGTCTCGTGTCCACCGCGGGACTCCATCCGGGCGTGCACCGAAGGAAAGAGAGGGGCGGGTCGCTACAGGGAAGGGCGGAGGCGGCACGTGATCCTCGGGACAGATACGGCGGACGCGGGGCGGAACCGGGGGCACGGCGCAGGCATCGGCTTGAGCTCGTCTCGCCGGGCGTCGGACCGGGAAAGAACGAGGGAGGGAAGGTAGAAGATGACACGCGTGTCCGGCTGTCAGTGAGGGAGAGAGGAAAGGGAGGGAGAGGGCGGCGGCCTGCTGGGCCATTCCGGCTGGCGGGCCGCGCGGGGGTCTGGGCCGCGGGGTCGCGCCGGGCCGAGGCGAAGGGAAAAGAGGAGGGGGGGAGCTGGGCCGGCCTGGCCACTGGGCCGCGCGGCGCGCTGGGCCGGGTGAAGAGGAGAAGGAGAGAGGGAGGTTGGGCCGGCGGCGGTTTGGGCCCAAGGAGAGGAAGAGAAGGAAAAGGAAATTTTCCTGGGTTGTTTGGAATTTGAGAAATTTTGGAGAGATGCAAAAGAGTTTAAATTCAAACTTTGAACACTGCAAATCATCCAAAAAAAAATATGCAAGGGCATGAATGCTCACACATGTGGTTCCTATGTTTTATTTTAGTTGATTAATATTTGAAATAAACAAAGCACTATAGTGTCATGCATAAATAAATCAAACCCTAGCAAAATTAACTTAGTTTTGGAAAAGATTTTCATATAGCAAAAATTAGGGTGTTACACTTGGAAAAACCGAAACACCTCAAAATCCAAGATTTGGAGCCAAAAATCAACAAGAACGGGAAGGGAGAGGGAAGAATGAAATTGAGGCACTCAAGTCATGGATTTCACAAGGAAGAACATTGGATTACTTCAAGGATTCAGTTCTTACAAAGATCTTAGAGCCTACCTCCCATCATCCACCCGCTAAACTAGAGATTAGACTAAACTAGGCACTCATCCCCTAGATCATCCTCTCTCTTTTCTCTCTTTGGCACTTGGCTGCTAAGGTTAGGGAAACTAGGGTATGGTGGCTGCCAAGATTAGCTCTAAGGGAGCCTCTCAAGTCTATTTATACCCTAGGCCCTAAACGACACAATTACACTAAGACCCCTAGCCTAAAAAATGCCCGGAGGGGGCCAAACCGAAAAGATACAATCGGACAACTACGATGACGTCTTGACCATCTTTGGTTTCTCCGCCTCGCTTGGATGTGCGCCACGTAGCCAATAGTCCGGAAGCTTCCCTAAGTTTTGAAGTCAGAAACTGGGAAACTTTATTCCGCGGGCATCTTGGGCCGAGTCTTGGGCCCATCTTCTATCTTGACGAGTTTCGGTCCACTCGCCAAGTCTTTGTAGCTTGGGTGATGGTTTTGAGCCGAAGCCGCCAAAGCCTCCCTCGAACGTCTTCGCGCCATACACTCGGGTTGGAGCACCACGGTGGCACCCAGCTTCTCCAATCCATCGGAGTCGCCTCGCAGTCCATCGGAGGACTTACACTGCCGTTGCTGAACCGCCCCTCCGTGTACCAAACTCCTATGGCTGACCGACGCCGAGACTTGCCTTCGGTCCATTGGAGGACTTTTGCCTCAGTCCATCGAGGTCTTCATCTCCTCTACCTCCAGTCCATCAGAGGGCTTGCACCGTTGACAATCACTCATCACACCAGGAGAGCAATGAAGCCGGTCCAATGGCTCTCACCGGGCACGCGGGGTCATGCGACGGGGCGGGCCGCCCGCAGCAGGCCGGGAGGCCGTGGAGTCGCGCGGTAGCGCTCTGGCACGACCGACGCGTAATAGAGTTTGCGTTAAATTAAAGCTACACATTGAGAATTATACATGTTGCTTGAACATTTTTCTAGTAATAAATAAATAACAAGACTACGGTAATCCAGTAACCTCCACGCAGAGTACTCCATCCATTTTTTCTATTTTTGACGCCAACAAGTGTAAATTTGAGCTGATCAACGTCTTATAAAACAAGAAAAAAAATATAGGTAGTGTTTTGCAACGCTTCTCCCACACTAATGCTTCTTGCTCTTGGCAAACACGGCAAACACTGAACGCTTCTTGTAACTTTTCTACTTCAGTGAGGTCAAAGTGCAAGTTTTCTACTTCCGGAAGTATCACATGGTTTTGTTTAACAAATTTTCAGAGATAATGGCATCTGACTGAAAATATTTCCTATTCATGTCATATGCACTCCTGCCTTGTCATCTTTAACTCGTAGTATGTGATGCCCCCGGCATCTCAAAAGCCTTAATACGCAATTAGACACAAGCTGATGATGAATTAGGACTTAATTATGCTTAGAGGGTAATGAGAATTTGTGGAGAAATCAGTAAGTCAAAATTTTTCTATCCAAATACAAAACTCACATCACATGGTTGAATAAGTCAACTCCCAGAGATTTTTGTGCAAAACACCAAATATAAAAGGTTCTAGTATAGGAATAATCTTCTCCTTTGCTATTATGACCATCCTCAAATTGAATTGATAGAAGGTTCAAAAGTTTGATTGAATCCAGCCAACCTTCTTTTGAAATGTGGTAAAAGTGACCTTGCCCCAATTTGGGCCCACATAAAACTTTCAAATTCATTAAGCACCTGAGCTCAACTCCATTATCAAAGTTGTTGTACATGCTATGGACTATACTTTTGTTACACTGAGTAATGTTTAAAAACTGTCATTTGCTTGTTTCAAAATTGAACCCAATGTCTCTTGGTGCTAGCCCCAAGTTAGCATACACTTAGAATAATTCCCAAGCCTGAATTTCAGCTCTTCCCCAAATCTGAAAATACTTTTGATTTCACTATAACACTTCAAAATATCTCTGACTATGAAATGAAATTAAACTTATCACCTTTCAAATGCATCTGGTCTTAAAGTAACGGGACATCTTTTGTTATCCAAAAGTAGGAAACAAGAAAGGCTCTACATAAAGTAAACATGTTGTTTTACCAAACCTCTGAACATGATTATACTTGTAGTCCAAAATCTGTTGGAATTTAGATGATACTTTTTATTCCAAACTTGTAGATAATTTTGTGGTGAACAACTTTGATAATTAGGGCCTGGTCATATATTGAGGTCTACACAGTGTTTTGGGTCCTTTTCTGCCAACATAGGAAATCTGTCAAAACCTGACCTACTGGGTAAATTCAATTTTTTCTTGACCTACAGCCATTTTCTTACAAAACCTTAGTTGATAAAGTTGTAGATCCTAAAATTCTGAACCACATTGTTACGAAGCTCTTTGAGTTAATGTGACTAGAAAATAGACTTTTGGTATTTTTAAACTGCAAGGGTCTGTTGGCCAAACTGTAGACAATGAGTTAAATTTAAATTTAAATCATATTTCCACTTATAATATGGTATCATGGCTTTTGACAAAGTGGTAGATCACAAAGGGTACAACAATTCTTCCAATTGGGGCTTTGTCAAATTCGGCATCTAAATTGGTCATTTAGGTGATTTTTATAAGAGAGAAAAACCAACTCAAATGTGTTTCTTCTTTTCCATTTTTCCCTCTCACCGACAAGTAGGCCCGTCAATCCGGGGGACTCGGCCGACGCCCAGGCCATGGCGGCCACGGGGCCACGACGTACGGGCAGGGGTGTGCGGCACCTGGGACGCCGTCCCGACCGCGCCTCGGCTTCACCTAGACGAGAACCCGGCCCCCATTCATCATCGCTCACTCATTCGCCCTCTCCCTGCCTCTGCCTGCACAGAGCGCCTCCACCGGCCGCCATTGATGGCCCGCGTTCGATCTCGCACCCTAGTCGCTCCAGTCCTCCTCCGCTCCCAACGCCGTGCACAACACCATCGCTGCCATCCCGTCTGTCTATCCCACTAGTTCTTGAGCTCTACCACCACCTCTTCCGTCCTCCCCAACCACGTCGCCCGCCATGGTCACCATGGCGAGTTCAACCACACCATCGACAGCCTCCTTCGGGCCATCGCTGCACCTCCAGTCCGCCTACGCCGGATTCTTCTCATCCTCGCTCATCCGGGACGCCGGTCCGCGGCCCCTTCCATCACCGGAGCCAGCGGATCGAGCCGCCGCCGGTTCACCACGGCCGCGTGGGTTGTACATTCCACCCCGTGCGATGAGACCTGCGGGAACGCATTCCCCATCGATAGGAACACCTTCCAGGTCCAACTCGGCTCCAAGTCCTCGCCTCCACGTGCCGGTGCACGCGAGGGAATGCTGAGCCGCCGCGCCATTCATCCGCAGGCCCAAGGTAGAAGAAGACCCGGTGGTTTTGCGATCTGGCCCCTGTATTTTTGAGTTTTCATGTTTTAGTCCTGAGCGCTGTAGAATGTGTCTCGAGAATCTTGCATGCCAGCCCTTGGAAGTTATGTTTATTCACGTCTAAGTCCTAGATCTAGGGTTAATGTCCATATTTGGGCTAAGAACTTCTAAAAATCATAATAAATCAAATAAAAATCCAAAATGGATAACCTCAGTGGCATTGTGTTCCTTGTTGGTAGATCTACAAAATGGGTATGATATGGAGGTGTGAAATGACAATTTGGCCCAAGTTTGCTTGCATGCATGTTAAACTAAGATAAATGCCAAAAGTGATGTAATTAAACTCAAAATGACATGAAACTTGGACAGTAGTTTTAATGTGATGTTTATGCTTTGTGGAAACTTTGGTAGCAGTATCACTTGCTGTTAAATGACAGATGTACCCCTAGGCCTTATTTTTGTGATAAAAATGCATGGGAAAATACTTGCCATATGAAATATGCTCCAAATGTCACTCTTTGTAGTATATCTAGCTTGCTGGTCAAGTTTGAGGCTCTGCATATAGGTCTTGACTAGTATTTTAAAAATGACAAAATATTACTTGCTTAACTAAACAATAGAAAAAAGTGGTTTTAGGATGCATAATAAATTCCATAAAAAATATGGTAGTGTTCTGGTTAGGAGTTGGTTCCAGAAATCATTTTTGTAGAATTGATGGTCACTATTTTGTTTTGCATCTAATATAAGCTAAAGAAAATATATAGAAAATAGATGTCCTATCAAACCATAAATATTTTGCTTGCTGATTTTTGTGCTTGATGTTATGCAATGTGTGGCATACTGAGTAAATTTCATAACTAGGACCCATTTCCATGAATTATGAAAAATCTGGGAAGATGTAGGGCTGATAATTTGCTAGAATTTTAATAAATTAACTATAACCCTTTTATGGCTGAAATTTTGGCAGTATCCTTGTAGAGTATTGATCTACATGTCATAAATATTTAGGTCATTTGGAATTTCCTAACAACCTAAAATCATACGGGAGTTTTAATCCATAAAGTGGACTTATTGCATTAGATATAGGTGTATGTGTTCACTTACAGTTAATATCACTTGTGGCGTTGGACGGTTAATTGCTGAACGTGACATGTTTTCTTTATGATGAATAACTTGCTAGCTGTATATGTAATTGTATGAATATAGCTTGCTCTAGGCTTATAAAGGTACTGCGGTCACCAGTGCGAAGAGCGATGTTTTGGACTAGTAGTTCATTATACTAGATGATGCCCAGCGCGTTGCTGCTGGAATTTTATAACGTTAAATATAATATGATTCGTAGATTGAAAAATAGTAGATAAAATACTGATATCATAAAAGAAAATATTCTCCACGCATTGCTACAAAAACCGCACATACACCACGGAAAGGCATTGCATGCATAAAGCCACAGAAGATCGATGTAATGTTTAAATGGAGGTTTTAGTGGACGGTGACGTGGACGATGACGTGGCATCACGCATGTTGAGAGCAATAGGTAGTGGGGTTCTCCTATTTAGATATATAAGATGTATACATATGTGTTTGTCTGATGCTTGGTCTGCATATGGTATGTCAAAGGACAATTTTAAACTAATATTTGATCATGTAATAAATTCTGTGTTGCCTTGTGAATGATTGATTGCATAGTTGTAACTTGTCCTAAAGGCATGCAAACACTTCTTGTTAAAGTAGTTATCAAATCACTCTTCGGTCCATCAATGAAATGGTTATTCATGTGTTGTGTACTTAACACTTATGCATCTCATTCACTGCATCATGCATATCATTCATGTAGCAACGCTTATTGCAGATACGTGATTAAGAAGC
Organism: Paspalum notatum; assembly: GCA_022530915.1. Classification (NCBI taxonomy): domain Eukaryota; kingdom Viridiplantae; phylum Streptophyta; class Magnoliopsida; order Poales; family Poaceae; genus Paspalum; species Paspalum notatum. The sequence goes on from CM039689.1 coordinate 35,645,236, forward strand.
AAGTGTGTGGAGCTACTTCAAGCAATGGTGGTCCAGAAGACTAACTAAGCCCCAAGCACGACCTGGAGGGCCCATCAGTCGTGTTTGGAAGGAGCAGCAGTCCAAGTGATCAAGGGGTTGCCTGGGGCAAAACCTCACTGTAACAACCCTAATTTTTGTAAACCAAAAATCACTACTTAAAAATTTCGTTTTCCATTTATGTTTGTTGCATTGCATATAACCTAGAAAGTAGGATAGATAATTAAAATGAATAACCAACCCTAAATAAAATTTGCTAAATAACTTTGGTTATGTTACACCTTGTGCTTAATTATCATGCATCATATTTGGTTCTTATTGCATCTTTGATTGAGTGTGTAATTCAAACCAAGTCGAATGCAACTCAAATCGAATTCAATGGAAAAATCAACCAGGAAAGGCAAATTAAGGAAAAGGCCTTTAAGGCCCAACCGTCCAAGCCAGTCTAGCCCAACACCGAGCCGAGCAAGCCCAGCTAACCGCGCGTATGGGCCGAACCACCGCCGCCTCGGCCCATCTACCTCGCCGCCGCGCTCTCTCACTGCCAACGGGCCACCCGCGCTCACCCACTGACCGGTAGACCCCACCTGTCAGCTTTCCCTTTCCCTTCCTTCGTCTCAATCCGACTGAGCCGGTGCGCTGCGCCTCGTCGCGCAACCGCGCCGCACCCGACCGCCCTCCGCTGGCCTTGCGTGCCAAGAAGAAGAGTGGATAGGATTGGGTGCCAGCTCCCCTAACCGCCTATGGTAGAGCGGACCCCAGGTCATGCACCGTGCGTGACCTTATCGCGCATGCGAGGGAGAGCGGGAGAGACGAGAGCGAGCGGGACGGTGCCGGCCGATTCCCGCCACCGCCGAGCCCGTCTCCAACCCCACCAACCCAGGCACCTTTCTATAAAGCCTAGCCACCGAGACCCTTGAACCCTAGCCGATCGGGGTTGATCCCCTTTCCACCGCCACTAGAGAAGATCGGGGAGAGAGGGACGAGAAGGAGAAGCGCCGGAGCTGAAAGGGAGAACCGGAGCTTCGTCGCGAAGCTGCTGGTGCCGTGGAGCGAAGACCGCGAGCTCAGAGGAGGGCTGCACTCCGTCTGCGCCAGGGCCCCGCCGAAGATCTGAGCCGAAGCCGCTCACAACCTCGTCATCCCCGAGTCCGGAGCCCGAACCTCGTCGTTGCTGCTACCCTACATCGACGGGGACACCTCCACTTCGGCAGGACAAGCATGGTGAGAACTCGCGTACCCCCAGGCCAACCTGTTCCGTGTGCGCGCCATGGCGTTCCTGGAGCGTCGCCTTCGTGCGGCGGCTCACCGCCATGGACACCATCGTAGAGACCCTTAGATGCGCCATTGCGCATAATCTCGTTGCCAGGGACCGGTGCGATGCCGTGAACCCCGAGCGCTACCCGCTTCGATGTTGCTGCGACGCGCTCGCCGCGCGCGACGCGCATGCCGTGCACGCACGGTGCGCGCGACGTCGTCGCCGCGAGCTAGTCCCGACCAGCCACGCGCTCTTGCCAGTGCGGTGAGGCCTAGCCGAGCCACCCCCGTCACCTGACCTAGCCGCAGCGGCCGGAGACACTCCGTGTCCGTGCCACCGTCCTTCAACGCCGGGCTAACCCACGACCGAGACGAACACTATCGTCGCGCGTGCGCAGACCCGTGCGTGACGCCGTGTACGCCGCCCTGGCAAGCCTACCCTTGGCCTAGACCTAGTTGATGTAGACGCCTAGACCACGCCGCCGCGACCGGAGTTACGCCGTGCTCGCGCCTCCTCCCTTCGCCATGGAGCCGACCTAGCGAGAGCAGGGCGCCGCCGTCGCTTGAATGCCACCAAGCACGCGATGCCGCCTTGACACATCAGAGACTTGAGAGCCAGCCTTCTTGCTGTTGAGCCTGCAGGACGGAGGAGTCGCGCGCCGGTGCGTTATCACCGCCGGAGGGAAGCGCCGCCGACGAGCGCGTCTTTAGAGCCGATTCGTCGAGCACCTTGAGTGCGAGGTGGGGAAAACAAGCTGAGGAAGGAGGCAGATCGGGCGGAGGGCGTCGTGGGCCAAGCCGAACTGAGAGGGGGATTGTGGGTTCATTGCGAATTGGGCCAGGAGCCAGGCCTATTTCCGTCACCAGTGGGCTGGCTCGGAGGGAAGGAAGAGGAGCCCAAGCTGTTATGCAGGCCGAGTGAGAGGGAGAGGGTAAGCAGGCCTCGTCTGCGGGCCGCGACAAAGAAGGAAACCAAGCAGGCTGAGATTTGGCCCTTTAGCCAACCCTGCCCCTGTTTTAGTTTTAGATTATTTAAATCCTAAATTAAACTTTGGAAATCCATAGAATATTCGTATGAAGTCGGAATAACATGAAACCAACTCCTAAATTCATCTAAAATCAAGCTCTACGAGTTAGAGCTATTGTTTGAGTGATGTTGGTTCTTTATGCATCTTATTTGGAGTTGTGTGAACTCGATTTATTTGATCTTTCGCGTATAGGTCCGAAGAAGCTCTCGGAGGACCCTTACGAGTACAACTACCTCGACTGCACCGGAGTTTTAGAGCACTTAGCTCTACCCGAGGTCACCATTCAGACACTTCCCTACTTCATATCCTATAGACACGCAAAAAGCTGCTGCTGCTTTAATTATGTTTATGCTTGCTATAATAACCTAAAATAGGAAGCCTATTTCCTTGTAGCCACTTTACTTTGCATGCTACACTACCACCATTATACTACTACAACTAAATAAAATGAACATGATGTGAGATTGGGTGATATGATGGTGGGATGTGATTACTCTTGGTGTGTGTGAAGTGGGTGGTTTATGAGCGCGAGTTGGTGTGTGAGATGGGTGGCGAGAGTTGGCACCGAAAATCATGGGAGAGACTAGAACTCTCTTCAGAGTGGAGAGAGGTGTGTGGTGGTGCGCGGCCCACCGCTGTAGGGTGGCAACCGACCTTTGGAAGACTTGCTCTCGCCAATTAAGGACCAAGTAGGGTGACAGTATCTTGGACTATAACTCGTGCATACCATGCGACCTCAGGCCCGGTTCTTGAATTTTTCCCCGGCCCGGTTCTTGAATTTTTCCCCAACGGCACCAGAACTGTAGGCGTGAAGCGATAGTGTTAGGGGGCGATGACGGTTATGTGGCCATCTCTTGTTTCCCGATAGACTTGACCTGTGGAGGCCCCGGATCAGTCGAGCTCACAGTTCTGAGAGTGCGGTGGATAGTATTTCCGCATAGTTTCTAGCTCAGGAAAGCAGGGTGGTGCCAGAAAGGGGAGTTCATCTATCGGTGTGGTGGGCCCGGGGTGGTTGGCCACTGCCCCCGTCCCATCTCGCATGGGTACAGATGTACAAAATCCTCTGCAGAGTGTATAATCTATACGTATAGCCGCCGCCCCCGGTCAAAGGACGACCCAAGAGCGGAATCACTTCAGCTAGCATGGGATTTCTTCTCTTCTCCCTCGAGTGTTTGGAACCCTGGCTGCGGCCGATGAGGCTTGGGCGGGTGGGAGCTTCCCTCGCCGCAGATGTAGTATGATGAGTGTGGATGCTATGGAAGAGGTGTATGGTGGTGAGGTGTGTATGTGTTGGTATGAGTGATGAGCGGGAGAACCGGTCGTGTGACCGAATTCCCGAATGGAACAATGATATAATAATATGGATAATGCTGCTATATACTTGCTTGCATAGGAAGCCTAGAGCCTTCCACCTGTGCTAGTCCTTTTTATTTTTATGCTGCCGCTTAGGGGAGTGTCTCAGGGTGGCCTGCGCTACTGGCGCGCAAGTTTTGGAGGTAAGCTAGATGACTGCCTCTTCTTCGACGGATGAAGATGAGACGACGGCGATACTTCCCATGAAGGACGATACGACTGAGGTTCGCGGTGCTACGCTCAAGGATGCCTATGGAGATGGACCTGAAGACTTACTTTCCGCTGCTAGATAACGATTTCTGCTTGATTTAGTCCCGTTGGACTTGTATCGGCTTAGGCCATTATTGTGTAAATGTAAAGATATTCGAAGCTATGGATATGATACCGATTGAAACATATGAATTGCGATAGCTTATGTGATGAATTGCGATAGCTTATGTGTATCCTGGGACTATCGCAATGAGTAAAGACTTGGATTTCGGCATCGCGAAATCTGGGTCGTTTCACTCACAGCCCGGCAAACTAACTTTAGATTAGTTTGTTCAAGTGTTTTCAACAACAAAGGTAGGCCCCTTAGGCATCTACACCTATTTAGAGAGTTCCACCACCCTATATTTGTTTGTGCATTACATTCAGGAGTTGTATGAAACCCCACTAGCATAAATCCCTGATATCCTAAATGGAATGGATAGGTCAAAGTCTATGCTTAGCCATGCTTAGACGGTAGAAGACGAGTGAAGATATTCACTCATGAGATGATAGGGCTCAGAAATGCTTTACAAAAATTTAATTCGAAAGTAATATGATATGACATGATGTGATGGAAAAATTGAGACCGGGCGAAGATATGGGTATATTATATGAAAAATGATGTGGATGATTTGGTGGACTCCGCCCGAGTCGTTTAAGACCCCGTCCGCTATTCGCCTGTTGATCGGCATAACATTGCTAGAGTGCTTATCCGGGATAATGGACCGGTGAAAGTCTTACTTGAACCATCCGAAGAACAGAAACTTGTTCCTACCATGGGGCCTAGAGGCGCTTGACTCATGTGAGGGCTGACCCGGTACGCCGTGGTATTGCTCTATGGGGGGCTAAACCTAGGGAATAGCTGGTTGAAACCGAACTTAATAGGGATGGAACAAGTGGAGATGGGGGATATATGTGAAACGTGATGGCTAGTAAACATATACCCCTGGCATGATAGTTATTTCCGAGAATTAAAAATCGATTCGAATCACTGATGCTCACCAGGTGTGAGAATGCCAATATCACTGACGGGCAACGTAGTAACAACTTAAACATGTTATTATTTATTCATGGTTTTTAATATTACATGCTTGTACTTGTATGTTTACATTCCTGCAATTTACTTTATGACGATATATGTATTGAGAATATTGAGATATATGAAGTATGGATTATGATGATAACTATGATGAATAAAATGATGCTTATGCTTCTAAAATAAATGAAACTGACAAATAAGGACTCACTCCTAGTAAGCTTATGCGAGTTAAAAGTCAAGCCACAAAAAGCCTCGCAAAATCTCAAATGTGTCGGGCTGATACCGCCCATGGGTAAGTCCTACCGAGTACCCCACACACTCAGTGTTTGTTTTTTTATTTTTTTAGGTAATTGAGAAATTGTGATCAAGGATGACAACGGTGGGCTCGATGCCATGCCTTGACGTTTTTATTTCCGCTGCATTGGATTTGTATAATAATAGGTTTTCTACTGCGAGTCAGTTTTGAAACTCTATGTCAATACATTTGCACATTATTTTGAGTAAAGTATTTGTAATCAATCAAACTATGTTTGTATGAAATGATGGGTTGTTGTAATTGTTGTGGCTCTTTCGAGAGCTTAACGTGTGTGATGTCGGCATCCCTGTGTGATGGTTACATCGAGTGCCCTTTTGGGTAGCTCAACGGACGACCGAGTTTAGTTTGGTCTAAGTGCACTGCGAATCAGAGGTGGCAGGTGTGCTTAGCTCGGATTAAATCGGCGGTTCCGCCACATAGTAGATGATAACTCAGTGCCTTCTTGCTGGAATTTTATAACGTTAAATAGAATATCATTCATAGATTGAGAAATAGTAAATAAAACACTAACATTATAAAAGAAAATATTCTCCATGCGTTGTTGCAGAAATTTGAATGATATCAGTACATACACTACAGAAAGGCATTGTATACCTAAAGCCACAAAAGATCAATGTAATTTTTAAATAGAGGTCTTAGTGGATGGTGACGTAGCATTCAACTTAGTAGGCCCCTTCGATGATGTGGCTTTACGCATGTTGAGAAAAATAAGGAGTGGAGTCCACTTATCCACTACTATACTACCTATTAAGCCAGTAAGGTACCCAGGTGCCCTCACGCCCTCGTGCAGTCGTGCCCCCGCTCGACCCTACGCATCTGTTGGTGGTTTTGATTTAGCTTCGTACATACCTCAAAGGCCTAGCTCCGAAGCTCATACAAAGGACTTAATTCAAAGTTGTAGAGAAAGAAAAGGTTGCTTCGGAGCTAGAGAGAATGACCTTCGAACTTAGAGAGAGAAACACATCCGAAGTTACCCAACATGTATTAAAATTCATGGTCCGTGAGGGAGAGGGAAGAAGGTCCATCAATCGTTCATCCATCCATTCAACCCCCCACCTTCTCTTACACCCCCTCCCCTTTTATAGGAAGCAAGGGAAGGCACTCACTTAGAATGGCAATGTGGGACTAAACATGCTGTACAAGTGTTACATGGGCCTCTTGGGACTTTTTCCTTAAGGGAGAAAAAGGTGCCTTTTATCCTTTCTCCCAACAGTAGCCCCCTCATCTACTAGGTTTTGGTGGTACAACAAGACCTAGTAGATGCTCAAATAAGGAAAAAGGCCTAGCTTTAATACAATTTTGAGTTGTGAGTTGAGGTTCTCACATCCTCCACCTGTGTGCCTCGTTAAAAACTCCACCCTAAAAACCCAGTGGAAAAAAAAAAGGTGTGGAGAAAAGAGTACACACATCTGGTGGGCTAAACTAGCAATCCCATGCTTCGGGTTACTCAGCCGAATTTAGGAGATATCTTTATCTCGATGTGTTCTCTTTATGCTTTGCTTTAGCCGCCTTTGTCCGTGTCGGAATCGTTGAGTCTTTCGAACTTCAAGCTTGTCGGACGATGGTGTCATGTTGAAGCTGCTTTAGTCTCCTTCATCTTGGCGGAATCTTGAGCTCTTCGATCTTTGTGCCCGAACTCCTTCTCGATCAATGCCGAGGTAAATGACGTCCATATCTTCACATGGTCGATGTAGTAGAAGTCGACGTAGCGTCCTTCGCTTACGGTCTTTGGACAAGACCGAAGAGTCAGCACCCCAGTGCTCCCCTAGCCCCTCTTGGCCAAAGAGCGTGAGTGAAGATGTTGAGGATGTTTAAGGTAGATGACGTCGCGGTCGCTTGAATTCTCCGAAGTTGTACTGTACTTGTTGGTGGAGTATTTGGTTCGAAGTTGACAAAAATGGAGCCCCTAGGCCGAAGTTGATGATTAATTGCCATTCCTGAAAGCATTTGTCTTAACCAGCCCCCTCGGGGTGTGAGAAGATACAATATGCATTTCAACATATATTTGTATGTATAGGAAGGATTTTATATGGTTGAATTTATGGAGACCTAAATATATTGTGGAATGAAATACTTACAATGGTAAGGGCCTGCATTGTTAGCCGGCAATATATTTTTGAAAGAAATTGCAACGCATGTTAATAGATACTATGATTCTATAATGATGAACTGAATGCATGTACTCGAATCTTATTTCGAACAATTTTGAAGTTGTGGTACGAAGTCAATTGTGGTATTTAAATACACTCAAATCTCTCCCTTTGGAGGTTTGGCCATAGCCATTATTTTCACCTCACGGTTATGCAAGTATAACCATGTAAGAATAGCAATAAAAAATAGATATGTGCCAACAAACTAAGGAATTCACATAGACAAAGTTATTAAACTTTGGTATGAAAAACTGTAGATAGAGAAAGGAATACTTACAATGTTGAGAACCTGCAAGATTAGTGAATACAATATATAACAGATTAGCGATGATTGAACACATGCAAAGAGATAACTATAAAGGAATAAAATTCATATATTTAGTTAACATGCATGGCTAGAAGAAATACTTTTTGCAAAGCGATAGTGAGGATTTGAGCAGAGGAGAAAGAGAAACACCTACATGCATATGGAGATATGCAACAACTTTTATAATGATAAACTGAAATAATTGCAAAGGTGCTATTATAAAAGAAGAGATAACATTCACATTAGTTAAAATCTGCATGATTAGCAAAATAAACATTTTGACATGAAAGTGAAAATGAATTTACATTTTTGTGATTGTGTATGAGGTAAACACTAGGCTCCCCGAAGTAAATCATAAGAAACATTTGATAAATAACAATGAGGATTTAAAGGAAGAATGATACGATTAGTGAAGGGAAGTAACAATACACCACAATAGTAATGTATATGGGGACATGTTATGATTTTTGACAATGATAAATTGAACAGTCAAAAGTGTTATTAAGAAAGCAAAGACAATACTCACATTGGTGGAAACTTGCTTGACATTTGGGCTCTTCGGAGCCCCTCAGCCCCTCAGGTGATTCAATTATCGAGAACATTGGTGAGGACTGAGCCCCTCGGCTCCTGACTCCAATTATTTGTGAAAGAATCCCAAAGATCTTTTTGATGATGTAGCTATTGAATTGTTAGAACTCCAGACGCATCTTGTGCGGGTCTTGGTGTTAAGCACCGAAGTTTCCTTGCAGCTTCTGCAAGGAATCTTTAAAAGTTTTTCAGTTGATATCCATTCGTTGGAATGTTTTGACTTGGTCTTGTCAAGAAAAAATTGTAATATCTAAAGGGATGATTTTGATCAAACTATGTGGCTTTTAGCAAAAGGTACGCATTTTTGCGTGGCTCACTGCGGCCTTGGCCGACTTCTGTGAGATGTTTGCCTTGCAAGGTCTTTTATGAAGTTAACTTCTCTACATGGGAGAAAGTAAACAAAATAGAAATATGAATCTAGCTTCTCCTCATAGGAGAAGATAATCAAGAAAGAAGGTAATATCCAAAAGTCAACATCCGAAAGTAAATAACCAATGATCAATAACAAGAAGGGTTAGTTCATTGTTATTTCGAATGTGTTGTAAGATATTTATAAAAGAAAAGGGTCCTCTTCCTGCAAAACAAAGTTAGGTTCTCCATGTAGGAGACAAAATTAGGTTCTCCTTATGGAAGAAGGTAAATATGAAGTTAGCTTCTCCATATAGGAGAAGGTACACAAATCAGAAATATCAAGTTAGCTTCTCCTCATAGGAGAAGATATAAAAGAAGTAAGCAACTTCTTCCTGTAAAGCAAAGTTAGCTTCCCCCCATGGGAGAAGGTGAGCAGATCAGAAATACCGAGTTAGCTTCTCCTCATATGAGAAGATATACAAGGAAGGAACTTCTTCCTGCAAGACAAAGTTAGCTTCTTCTCATGGGAAAAGGTGAACAAGGACAAGAAAGGAAGTTTTTCCTGTAATGAAGAAGTTAGTTTCTTTCTTATGGGACAAAAGTAAACAAGAGAGAAGCTTTTCCTCTCATGCAATATGAATAAGCTTAATGAATATGAAGAGGCTCACTGAATGTGAAGAAGCTCATGTATTTGGAGAAGCTTACTAAATGTGAAGAAGCTCAATATCTCTGAAGCTCAAAGTGAAGAAGCTCGACATGAAGAAGCTCAATGTGATGAAGCTCAATACGAGGCTGAATCCAAAACTTTATCCGAAGCTTGATATGAAGCTCAGTATGAAAACTCAATCCGAAACTTGATATGAAGCTCAGTATGAAGAAGCTCATTATCGTGAAGAAGCTCATTCAAAAACTTGATCCAAGGCTTGATATGAAGCTTGGTATGAGAATCAATCCGAAACTTGATATGAAGAAGCTCTGCTTAATATTTCGAAGCTCAACTGATTATAAAGAAGCTTGAATCAACATGAAGAAACTCCACTCTATGAAGAAGCTCATCTCAAAATGAAGAAGCTCCACTTAATGTGAAGAAGCTCAATGATGATGTAGCTTGATATGTTGCTCAATGTGAGACTGAATATGAAGCTTATTCCAAAGCTCAATCCGAAGCTTAATATGAAACTCACTCCGAAGCTGAATGTGATGCCCGATCCAAAACTTGATATGAAACTCAATCCGAAACTTATTATGAGGCTCAGTATGAAGCTCAAACCAAAACTTGATACGAAACTCAGTATAAAGCTTGAACCGAAGCTCAATATGAAGCTGAATCCTAAACTGAAGGCTAAATTCGAAGCTCAATATGGAACTAAATCCGAAGCTCAAATGTGAAGCTGAATGCAAAGCTTAATTCACAGATGTAAACAAGGTTAAGTTCTCCACATTGGAGAATGTAAAAAAGGAATGAACTTGTTTCTGCAAAACAAAGTTAGCTTCTCCATGTAGGAGACAAAGTTATCTTCTCCTTATGGAAGAAGGTGAACAAATCAGAAATATGAAGTTAACTTCTCCTATGGGAGAAGGTGCACAAGGAAGTTTAATCCAGAATTCAATGATGAAGGTCACTGAGGTAAGTCCGGAGCTCAATATGAATCTTAAATATGGAGAAGTTCAGTAAACGAAGGTTAATATGAATGCTCATTTACGAGGCTCAATAGAAAGCTTAGTTCGAAACTCAACTTGTAGATGATATTGAAGATGTATTTCGAAGCTCAAAGACAATATGAAGATAAACCAAAGTAAATGTGAAATTGATCAAATCTGAAGCTTGTGTCAGGAAGCCCCTTTTGTATAAATGTGGACTTAAGTCCGAAGGTATGATTTGAAATTGGATGACTCGCTTTATAAGGATGTCCAAAGTTGCACTCCGAAGGTCAATAAAAAGCCCTGGAATTGGCTCAAGAAACAATGTTAGAAAGCTTCAAGAGATGGAATGACAATACAGATTTATCATGTAAACATATAGGTTGGACAAGGTAATGCTGAAGAATGATTAGAGAAGGCAATAACCCAAAAATATGCATATAAGCCCATGCCTGCAAAACTAGAATCAATGACTTAGCGTTTGAAGAGCAAAAATTATTCAACAAACCGAACCTAAAAACTTCAGGGCCCAAAAACTCAATCTTTCGGGCCGAATTTCTCAAAAATAGATTCGCCAAACCGAAATTTTCTGCAGATTTTCGAAATGTACTTATTTGCCCTGTTTCGAGTCCGTATGAGAAAGTTATGGCTGTTTTACTGAAGGACACCAAAAAGAGCTCATTAGGATGAACATGTCATGGTATAAAGGGATAACTCCTTCTCAAAACTCACAAAGGTACTTGTGAATACTTATCTGGGCCAAAGGAGGCAAGAAGTATTGAGCCGAAACTATTAATTCCGAAGGTCATATGTTTCAAATGCTAATGCCATGAAATCCGAAGATGTAAGCACCACATACTTCAACTCCGAAACTCACATGTTTCAAATCCGAAGCACTCAACTCCAAGGCTGATGTCAAGAGGTACAAAATCCGAAGCTCATGTGAAATATTTCAACTCTGACCGAAGCTCATATATTTGAACTATTGTTGCACACAAACTCTTGCTTGTGGCAATTGCTCCGAGGCTCATAATGAAAGTTAATTATGAATTCCAAAGTTGTGAATTCCGAAACCAGAGAATGAAGTCCAAAGTCTTGACATTGAGATCCGAAGTTTTGCAATTCGAAGGTACACAGTTGCACTGAGTTCTCCAAATTCGAAGCCACCAATTCCGACCCTAGTATACTTGAACGAAAAAGCGAAACCCCTTTTTGGGAATGTTAGTTTTGATAGGCAAGATGACATTCGAAGGTGCTATCTTTAACATGCTTAGCAAAAATACGAAGATAAAAGTATGAACACAGCATGAACATTTACATGTAAGATACGAAGTTGCCTATAAATGCAAGATCCAAAGCATATGTTACATGCAAGATACGAAGCACATGTTATATGCAAAATCCGAAGCTTTGTGTGAGCTACGAAACTCATTTCCATTGTTACTCCGAAGCTCAAAATGAGAGTGAACCAACTTCAAATTTTCAATAGGGAGAAGCATCATAACATAACCCATTTTGGACCAAAAGTAGCCAAGTTTTAACTTCGAAGCTGACGTTTTTTGAGAGAGATACCTGCAACTTCTCTTGCCACTTCGAAGCTCCAATTTTTAGACAGAGAAAGAAAGACAGAACCATTCTCGCCATGCCCCCCTCAAGCCGAAGCATGGTGGGCGCCAAATGTTGGGGGTTTTGATTTAGCTTCGTACATACCTCAAAGGCCTAGCTCCGAAGCTCATACAAAGGACTTAATTCAAAGTTGTAGAGAAAGAAAAGGTTGCTTTGGAGCTAGAGAGAGTGACCTTCAACTTAGAGAGAGAAACACATCCGAAGTTACCCAACATGTATTGAAATTCATGGTCCGTGAGGGAGAGGGAAGAAGGTCCATCAATCGTTCATCCATCCATTCAACCCCCACCTTCTTTTACACCTCCTCCCCTTTTATAGGAAGCAAGGGGAGGCACTCACTTAGAATGGCAATGTGGGACTAAACATGTTGTACAAGTGTTACATGGGCCTCTTGGGCCTTTTTCCTTAAGGGAGGAAAAGGTGCCTTTTATCCTTCCTCCTAACAGCGTCCCCGCCCGCTACCTCGCCGTAATACACGCCGTGCCCCCACGGCCGAGATGCCCGCCTCCCCATGTCCCGCGCCCTATGCCCCGCTCCTCCACAGTCTCGCTCCTTTGTGCTCCCACAACCACCCCCGCGTGACCCCGCACCGCGCCGCCCCTGATACCATTAGAAACTGCGCCACCGCGGATCCCATCGTGCGCACCGTTGGTCCCACCGTCCTTGCTACCTACGACCGCATTGCGCGCTCCCCTCAGCCTCACACCCCTTTCCCATCGCCCCTCCTCCGCCGGGCTCAACAGCGTCAGCTGCGCATCTTCTTGGCGCGTGGTGGCGCCGATGCCCCCGGTCTTCCTCTCCACCTTCCCCTCCGTCGTCGCCGCTGCCCCCTTGGCCGCCGGCGTAGCTATACACCGGGTCGTCATCAACGGCGCCCCTTTCCCCCTCCGATCGCCCTCTCCCCCGCCAAGCTCGTGGAGGCACTGCGGTGTCCCATGGCACGATGACGGCGGGAGATGCCTGTTGACGGCACTTAAGCATGCCAAACCTTATACTGCAAGCGACAATATCGGTTGTAGTCTTTCCCGAAGATGGTTATCAAGGGTTTGTTAATCCGTGGAAAACTAGATTTAAACTACTATTAATTAAAGATTAAACAATTACTAACTAGCTCTAATAGATCTAATAAACTAAGGTGGTAGAAAGGATCTAATCACAAACTAGATGTAAACTAGACTACAGCATAAACAAGATCATGGATAAGATAATACAAGAACAAGCGAGATCAAGACAGGCTAAACCAGCAAAAGGATTAGCAAGAGATATGAGACAAACTTCTTATAAACTAAGAACCACCCTGAGTATAGATCTAACGTGAAACATAGAATAAACATGATCATGAATGTCATAAACTTCCTCAAACCTTTTCCTCCAACCACTTGTCACATAAGTCAGGCTAATCGACGAACCAGCAAGCATAAACCATATCTAAGCATGAGCAGATTCAATCAACCAATCAAGGTAAAAAGATCTACTAAAAGACATGTGGATATATCATCCTAGCCAGTCACATGTAGAGAGGATGCATTGCAAAGACATGGATCAAAAATCATGTATAAACATAGAACTCATAGCCAAAAGACAATTTCATTGATCGAACTCAGGGTTTATCATAGCAAAATAAGAGAAACAGGGAGTTTACTCAAAGAACATCATGAACTCGAAGTACAAAGTTGTTGATTTCGACGAGATGCAGCACATATCCAAAGATGAACTCGAGCACCCCTGAGAAGAGCTAGGGTTGGCCGAGCTACCCCCCAGGGGTCAGCTGACTCCCTCTCTTCCTGCCTCCTCTTGCTTCCTCCTTCCGCTGAGAACGTCTTCCCCTAAACCTAGATTTGGAGCTCTATTTACAATGAATTGGATGATTTCTTCCCCTAGGGAGGCCCTGGTTTTATACCCCGGAGGGTGCTCTATATATGGAAACTAATATGTCAGTTTGATGAGGCTTCTATGACCTATTTCCATGTATATACAAGCCTCTTGAAGGTTTTTGGTCGTCCATAAACTTCCTTGCTTGAAGAGAAGCTATTGTCTTTATCCTTTCCAAAATCCACCTTTCCTTATTCTGCAGCCTTTAGTATTTTGACCATAACTTCTTCATCCGAAGTCCAAATGTAACACCCTAAATTTTGCTACATGAAAATCTTTTCATAAACTAATGTAATTTTGCTTAGAGTTTGATTTATTTATGCATGACACCATAATACTTCGGTTATTTCAAATATTAATCAACTAAAATAAATCCTAGGAACCACATGTTTGAGCATTCATGCCCTTGCATATTTTATTGGATGATTTGCAGTGTTTAAAGTTTGAATTCAAAACCATTTGCATCTCTCCAAAATTTCCCAAACTCCAAACAATCCGGGAAAAGTTCCTTTTCCCTCCCTTTCTTTCTCTTCCTCTCTTTCGGCCCACACCAGTCGCCGGCCCAGTCTCCACCCCCTTTTTCCTTTCCCTTGGTGCCGGCCTAAGCCGCGGCCTGTGGCCCAGTCGCAGCCGGAGCCCAGCAGGCCGCCGCCTTCCCTCTTCCTCTCGCTGACAGACCGGCCCCGCCCGTCAGCCACCTTCCCCTTCCTCTTTCCTTTCTGTCCGACGCCCGGCGGACGAGCTCAAGCCAGAGCTGCGCCGCGGTCTCGGTCCCGCCTTCCCACAACCCCGCAATCCGCCTCCTCCGTTCCCTCCCGAGAATCACGCGCCGCCTCCGTCCTTCCTTTGCCGCGACCCGCCTTTCCTTTCCCTTGCCCGCGCCGCGCGGACAAGAGTCCGAGGCGGACTCCAAGTCCGGCCGACCCCGGACTCCCTCACGCCGCCCTTTCCTTACCTCTCCCGCAAGCCACGACCTTCGGGCTATAAAAGTAGCTGACCCCGCCGCCCTAAGCACCAAAAGCCGAGCCCTAGCCCTGAGCCTAGCGCCCTAGCTTGCACCGCCGCGCCGCGCCGTTCACCGAGTTCATCGTCGGAGTCTGCCTCTCCACGCCATCATCGTCGACGAGGTCAAGCTCGTCAGCTTCGCCGCAAGGTAGAACACCTAAACGTTTAACCCCGGCCTCTGTCTCATCTCGGTTCAACGGTTTGAACTCACGCCGCCGCCGCCGGTGCACACAGGAGCCGCCGCACGTCGCCGTCCACCGTTGCCACCTCTCCGTCGACTACGTCTACACCCGGAGCTTCGCCGTGAGGTGAGGAAACTCCCTAGTTAGCTCTAGTCCCTAACCGCGCTCTACACCGACGGGAATTTCTCGTAGGAGTTGTGCCACAGCTCCGTCCCGTCACAAGCCGCCTCCGGCCGATGCGCCGCCGCCTAGGCTCCCCTACCCGCTTCGCCGTTGCTCCCGCTCGCCCCTGCGCCCGGTCCCTCTAGCCCTAGCCACCGGAACTGCGAGAACGCGGAACGCCGGCGATCCTCTGCCGCAAACCGTGGCCGCCGCCGGCCAAACCCGCCGCCGCCATCCTCTTTCTCCCCTCCGATCTAATCCAGACCGTCGGATCAAGATCTAACGGCCGGAGCCCGCATGACCGGGTCAATACCGGTCAGCGCTTGGAATTTTGCTAAAGAGTCCCTGGACTTTCCGTAAATCAACCTGCGGTCCTGATCTTTCACAGTTAGGTCCCCGGTTTTCGCGGTTTGGTCCCTGGAAGTTCAAATTTCTTTTATTTTAAGCCTTAAAACTTGTTTTATTCATATCTTTTACGTTTTAACTCCGATTTGAATGATTTTCGAACCTACGGAATCGTGATAATGTGTAGATTGATTTTAAAACCTTTTTAACCTCTGCTCCTGATGTTTGGTGTACTGTTTTAGTCAATTAATGCTCATTGCTTGTATGTGTGCAACGTGTAGCCGACGTTCCGTTCGAGTTTGCTGAAAATCCAACTTGGGAAGTTCCTGAGCAAGTTTTTGCTGAGGAAGGCAAGTATTCTTTGACCTATGTCCTATTTACATTAATTATACAATCTAAAGCCCAATTCGATTGCTCCTATTAAGGATGACTAGCCTCATATGTATTTATATGCTTATGAATCCTGGGATGGGCTATGATGTGTAGATTAATGCTACCGCTCAACATCTTTATATTCATGTTGCTACTCTTGTTTAATTAATAATGAACTTGATGATAAAAGTTTAGTTTTAGCAACATGGAGACTTGGGCATATTTTGTTGGTTTTGCTCAAGTGCTTCACCCTAAGGATCGGTTCGCCGAGCGACCACCCAGGAAAACAGTACAACCACAAGACTCACATGGGCACTGGGCTTGACTGATTAATTAGATGAACTAGAGTGGGTGGTTTGCCTACCTGAAAGATGGCGTAAGGGGGCGTTGACAGGTATAAGACTCGCTCTCCTAAGTGGGTGAAGTTTGGTTTATTTGGTTTGTTAGTCACCCCTCGGGAGGGGACTTTTATGCCTGGGTAACGGAAACCTGGAACGGGCGGCTGCACTCTAGGAACTCTTTGTAAAGGTCTCGTAATGAAACCCTACCGATTCATCTAAGGTATGAATAAATGGGGCATTGCAAACCTCGGGCACACAGGGAATCATGGCTTGTGGGTAAAGTTGTACAACCTCTCGAGAGTGTTTAAAACTGATATATCAGCCGTGCTCACGGTTAAGAGCGGCCTGGGCCCTCACAGATTAGAGTTTTAGAGGAAAATGGCTTCTGGTGATCATGGTAATGATGGTGGTGATAACAATGGTTATGGTTATGGTTATGGTTATGATTATCTATTTTTACTGTCTTCATAATAAAAGGGATGGGTTATGCTAATCATTGCTAGTAACTAAAACTTGACTGACTAAAAGCAACTGCTATGCCTGTCCACTATAAAGCTAGTCCACTTTATCCTAAACGGAATACTTGTTGAGTGCGTCATGTACTCATTCTTGCTTATTTTATACCTGTTGCATCCATTGCAACCGCTACTCAGATCCAGAAGGAAGTTGTGGTGATCCTAATCAGGAGTTCCAGGACTACGACGAGTTCTAGGCTGGTGTGCCATCGGTCAGTTGCCTGTGGATCATGGTCGTCTTCCGCTGTCGTATAGTTATCTCGTTTTCGTTAAGTTATTCGGTTTCGTTAAAGACATTTAAGGTCTGTAATATTGGTTATTACTCTTAAGTTAAAGTACTGGTTGTGTTATTACTTTTGTTTATGCTGTGTATGTGGTTAAACTGATCCTGGCACATACATGGTTAGCACTTGGTTTTGTTTCTAAAACTGGGTGTGACACCAAATAAGGCAAACTCAGACTCTAAATTGTAGAGCTCGAAGCGATCTACAACTTTGGTATTCAAACTTTCTTCATTTGAGGTCACTAAGGCCTTCGAATTGGACCCATAAAGTGCTGCTGTCTTGAAATCCGAGAGTATCTTGAGATTTAATTTGACCTTGGATGGATCACATGATAAACCTTCCTTATCTTCAATTCTCTCATACTCAAGCAATTTTTGTCTTCCGAAACCTCCTCAATTAATGGGCTTGGCTCTTCTTTTGGGCTTTAATTGTTCTTCTTTTATTAATCATGTCACCTCCCTAGACTTGTAGCATTAGATCCATCAATGAGTAGCCTTCTCAATTATTGCAAATATTCCTCATTTTCCTGCAATATTTAACAAAGTAGAAAAACAAAGAGCATACTCCAACATGGGGTTAATTGTTAGTAAAATATAACTTCATCGTGGGATTTATCTCTGAAAATATAAGAAAACACCTCAAAATAGAGTATAAGAACCGTCGTTATCTTGCGCCAACAATATCCCCGCGCTTAGATCTCGCTAGTCCTCGAGCAAAGAGATCGATCAAAAACTAATTTTAAGCAAGTAAGTCAAGTAAATTTAAGCAAGTTCTAAACAATCACTTCTCAAACCAATCAAGTTCAGATTTCAAATCAATATCAATATGGGCATTTTAATCAACTTTTATGCATAGAGATCCCCACAAAAATTTTTGAAATCAAAGGAATCATAGCTAAACCAAAACTTCCTTCAGAATCAAAATGGAGGGATTTTTTAAAAAAAATAATCTCCATGGATCAAGAAATTACATCGGTCTTTCTTTGTCAAGTTCACATGCAGGCACTCATATTTTGTGGCTATCCTATTCATTATTGCTCACCTCTCACCTCTTTTAGGTATATATGTAGATCTTGGTAAGGGCTAGGAAAGTTAACTCAACTTATTGTTCAACAAAAATATCTTCCTGAAGATTATCCAATCAACTTGAATAAATTTGGTCATCACAAAATAGATAAAACGAAAATAATAAAGTAAAGGGGTGGAAAAGAAAATATAGAAAGTGGACATGTGCAACTTGTAGGATGAAAAATATGGGACAACTGGATTCCCAATATTGCACATGGTTGGAAAGAGTGAAAGTTTTTGCTTAGTATACTGATAGACATTAACTCAACTCTTCACATTCCAAAATTCATCTTTAAATACTCTTTTCTTTCTCCTTTTCTCACTCTTTTTTTTTTCTTTTTTTCTTTTCTTTTTCCTTTTCTCCCCTCTTTCTTTCTCTTTTTTTCGGCCTCTCGTCCTCTTCTTCTTTCTTTACTCTACCATATGATTAGCTATGTCAAGATGATTATAGAACTTTTCCTCGTGATTAGTAAATGAACAAAAACTTCACTATGTAGGTAATGAGTGTAGAAAGATCAAAGTTAAAGGATATGGAATTCAGCAATTCTAGTGCTCCAGTGTAGAACAACTAGTACTGAATATATATGTGGAAGCTAGCAATCAAGATGAAAGTAGCCTAGAGGAGGGGTGAATAGGCTAATCTGAAATTTCTTACACAAATGATCCAACTAAATTAGTACTACAAGTTGAACTAGTCCAATGTGGTTCAACCTGCTCAAGGCTGGTTCAACCGAAGTGGACTGGTTCAACCAATGCAGAAATAAAGAACCGAATTGATCTCTCAAACCGTGCAACCAAAGATGATTCCTTTTGATTCCTAAGCTTCCTTGCAGCTAGGGGATGCAGATCTGAGAGGGGCTCACCACCAAACCTACACACAAAGTAGATCGAGACGAATCTTGCAACACAAGGGTAAGAACACGAAGAACAACAAGAACACAAGCAAGCACACGGGGACAAGGATTTAATCCGAGGTTCGGTCACTCCACAAAGGAGCCCTACTTCCCTGTTGAGGCGCCCACAAAGAGCTGGGTCTTTTCCAACCCTATCCTTCCTTCTCCAATCACAAGGATTAGAAGAGGTCACTTACTATTATGCTCTCACAAGCTGGGGTAATACAAACTTCCTTTGCCACCACCACACAAGAGGGGATGGAGCCCAAGGCGACACCTAGCCGTCTAGGAACTCGGGTTCCAAGAGTAACAAACCACCAAGGGCTGCTCAAGGTGTCACCAAGCTCAAAGCTCAGGAACGAGAGAGGGAGAGAGAGGAGAAGAGGTGCAGCGGATTCAGCTCTCAAGTTCTTGCAAGATCCACTCAAAGATTTGAGGATTTGGAAGCTCAAGAGTGGAGTGATGTGTGGAGGAGAGAGTCCCTTTTCGAAATATGTCCTAAGGTGTCTGGAGGTTGAAGAAGCCGTTTAGAGAGAGGGGTGAAGGGGTATTTATATGGGCCCTCTCGAAATCGCCATTGTGGTGCAGACTGGACAGAATTGGTTGAACCGGACTGAGGTCGGTTCAACCAAAAGTGCACGCAGAACCGAAATCGGTTGATGGGGGTAGTTGGTCCGGTTGAACCAGGGCATCAACCGAAAGCCATTCCAGAACCAAAATTGGTTGAGGGAGTTTAGAGGTTGGTTCAACCAAGGCATCAACCGACATGAGAGCAGAAATTGGGTAAGATTTGGAGGTGAATATTGGATGGATTTTTGGACACTTTGAGCTTTAGTACCACCAAGAGCATACCTTTGTTGGTCCCTCTTAATAGTACGGCATTTCCTAACTCAAGGATAAAACATGAAAAGCTTTTCTTGTGTCTTCAAGTGGAGACTCCTTGTACCTCAAAATTTGAATGGAATGGGGGGTCTCCTTTCTTTTACTTACACATAGACTTGTTTCTTTTCTTTCTCATGCACTTTTCATATGATCTTTATTACTTGCAAAGTGCTCATACATTTTCATTAGAGTCTTTAATTGTGTTGTCTTTAAACACCAAAACCCTCAAAAGGTGATTGCACTTACACAAGAGATAAAAATAGATGACCAAATTTTTCAAGAGATCAAACTTTCTAAAGGAATCAACCTTAACCAAACTCATTTGAGATAACCAGCTTATAAACTATGTTTTCAACTAGGCTCTAATAGGATTTATCCTCTCTCTTGACAAGGGATGGAACACTTGATCATAGGAGCCTTTTTTAAATAAATAAATCATCATCCAAATCTTTTCTTAATAGAAGCTTGGCAAAGCTATAAAACATCATCTCTCTAATCAAATCATGGGACAAAAGCCAGCCCGAACCCACATGCTCACCTGCCCAGGGGACTTTAGTTCCGGTTGTTGTCCTCAACCGGGACTAAATCTCTAGGATTTGGTCCCGGTTGGTGATGACCCTCCTCCAGGGAGGCCTTTCCCAACTGGGTGGGCCTCTCTCTCCCTCATTCGTCTCCCCCTCTCACTCGTTCACTCCCTAGGGTTAGGCTCCACCGCTGCCTCCTTACCCGCCTCCGGTCCGTGGACACACCCGCCGTCGGTCTCCCACTCCCCTCGCGTCTCCCTCCTCTGCTCCCCTCCTGACCGATGGAGATATGCCCAGCGCGGCAATTTCCAGGACCAACTCCGAGTCATATCGGCTCTTGGAAGAGCCAATGTTGAGTTCGATCAGGACTCGACCTTCGGTCTAACTCGGACGTTCACGTATGGTACGTGCAGTTGGACCGCCTTTGGAACTCGGATACTTGATCCGCAAGCAATTAGAATCCTAATGGGCCGCTACGTGGTCGAAGCCCATTAGTGGAGACTATATATATGCATGAGAGGGCACGGCTCAGGGGGTCCTTGCGTGCGTGAGCGAAACCCTAGCTGTGCTCTAGTCCAATCTCTCAAGATCCGCCACCAAGTTCATACTGCTAGCACGGCAGAACTCGGCGTCGCCTTCCCGCACGTGTGGATACCGTAGAGGCGTTGTTACGACTACTACGCTGATCAGCCGACCTAACTCAAGGGCGACCGAGTGGTTCCTGATAGAGATCGGCTGGGTGACTCAGCATCGGCTCCTCTGCACTGCATCGACTCGGTGCGCTCGACTCGGCACTTGGCTGCGTTCACTCGGCACCCGGCTGCTTCGATTCGTCTTTCGCTGCACTGCGTGTCTAGCGGTAATGACCTATGATCTCTTGCTTGTACGTGTTCCTGTGTCTTACGTGGTAGTAGAAAATCGTTTTCATGCTATGGTAGCCTACCCTATAACCCTATAGTGGTATCAGAGCCGATCGTACGTAGCTTTATGATCTAGATCGATGTAATAGATTGGATCTATTACCGTAGTAGATTGGATCTATTGCGGCTCTATGACTACAGATTGGATCTGTTGTAGGCTCTATGCATCAATCCACTGGATGGATTGATAGTAACATATTGGATCTGTTACAGGCTCCATGCATCGACTCATTAGATGAGTCGACGCAAACGGCATGGATGTAACTTGACTCGGCTTGATTGGATCAACCCGATGAGTTATCATAGATATGATCCGGGGTCCATAATTCTTGTTATCACTACCTCTTCTTTTGCATTAGATGTGTTAGAATAGATTCCCTTAGAAAAAATCAAGTTTTTGATGCCCTTCCAATCGCTACACCTGTAAGGATTTCGATCATTGTTCGGTGGGTCTACCAAAGCAGGGTCCCGTCAATTATTTTAATCAAATAGGGTGGATGTCGGACATCCGCACGTATGGGATTGGTTTACTAAACGAAGGCTATCAAATCAGATTTGGACCTTGGGCATGGCGTTGGATGCTTGACATATGATGTTGCCCAACAAACAAGAGTCACATAGGATGTGATTGACAAAGGTTGTCTACCAGTTTCGCTAAGTTTCTAGCAGTGATGCCAAAGCTCACTAGGACTTAGATAAACGCAGGTCTTGTCCACTATGTGTCGTGAAAGAGAATACGATTGCAAACATATAGTGGGAGTATTTTTTTATTAAAATTGTTTAATGAAAGATCTACATAAAACATTGTGCTAAAACTTTGCATATTTACTTCCTATTGTAGTTGATCATGGCCGCTAATCCCGCTCCGAGTTCTGGCTTTAATTTGCGATCTATTCTTGATAAAGAGAAATTGTCTGTAACCAACTTTACTAATTGGTATCGAAACTTAAGAATTGTTCTCAAGCAAGAGAAAAATGAATATGTTCTGGAGCAACCCTATCCTGAGGATCTTGCGGATAATGCTACTGCTGCTGAGCGCAGCACTTATGAGAAGCACTGCAATGACTCACTTGACGTTTGCTGTCTCATGCTCGCCACAATGTCCCCTGAGCTTCAGAAGCGATATGAGGACTCAGATGCCTTCAATATTATTGAAGGGCTCCGTGGCATGTTTGAGAACCAGGCAAGGGTCGAGAGGTATAACACCTCAAAGGCCATGTTTGGTAGTAAGCTAGCTGAAGGGAGTCTAGTCAGCCCTCATGTGATCAAGATGATTGGTCACATTGAGGCTCTCGACAGACTTGGTTTTAAGCTGGATCCAGAGCTTGTGACGGATGTGATCCTCCAATCTCTGCCTGCTAACTTCAAGCCATTCATCATGAACTTTCATATGAATGGCGGGACAAGACCTTAACCGAGTTGCATGGGATGCTAAAAACTGCCGAGGATAGCATCAAGAAAACCGCTACTCATGTGATGATGGTCCAAAGGGATAGAAAGAAGAGGAAGCGCAAGGGAAAGGGCAAAGGCAAGGCTGAGGATAGGATCCAAAAACCAAAGCCGGATGCTAAGCCTAAGGATGGTGCCTCTCCCTCGAACAAGTGCTTCCACTGTGGGGACAATGGGCATTGGTCGAGGAACTGCCAGAAGTACGTGAAAGAGAAGAAGAAGAAGAAGAGAATTGAGACTTCCGCTTCAGGTACTAATGTTATTGAAATTAATTTTGCAACTTCTTCTAGTGAATCATGGGTATTTGATACCGGATCGATGATTCATATCTGCAAATCATTGCAGGGACTAAATCAGACTAGAAGTTTTGCGAGAGACGAGCTGGATGTGCGCGTTGGCAATGGAGTAAAGGTTACTGTGTTGGCAGTCGGCACACGTCGCTTGTCGCTTCCTTTAGGATCAGTGATGGAGTTAAATAATTGTTATTTTATTCCAGCATTGAGCAAAAACATTATCTCCTCTTCTTGTTTGGATGAGGATGGTGATTATGAGATAATAATAAAGAACAAGTGTTGTTCTGTTTATTTGAATAACATGCTCTACGTGCGTTGTCCATTAGTGAATGGATTGTACGGTCTTGATTTTGAGGATGCACCGATTCTTAACATTAATGCTAAACGACTCAAACCGAGTGATTTGGATCCTGCTTATATCTGGCATTATTGCCTTAGCCATATTAACAAGAAACGTGTAGTGAAGCTCCATAAAGATGGACTACTCAACTCATTTGATTATGAATCATTTGAGACATGTGAGTCTTGTGTCACACCCTGGTTTCAACGGACAAAACCAGAGCAAACCCATATGTGTGCTAAGATCTAATCTCACACATATAGAGACAATTAGCGGTGATATCATAGATAATGCTTTATTACATATCGTTTAAACAAAAAAAACATAAATACATCAATTCTTTAACACAGAGTAGCGGAAGCATAACTAAAACTCCGTGCCGTCCACAGGGAAGCCAACTGGGGGTCGCTCACCTAGAACTCCATGAACCTTTAATTGTACTCCTTTAGGCCTTCATCTTCTGAGCAGCGGTTGGAATTTTCCCCCCAACAAGGATAAAAGTAAAGGAACAAGCGTGAGCACTTCAACTCATACTCAACAAGCATAACATGAACCATGAGACTCTAAGGTTGGCTGACACAAAGCATGAGCTTTTAGTGGGTCAAGTTTTATTAAACAACTAATTACTGCAAGTGAGTAGATAAACCATTAAACCCAAGATATTGCATAAAAAGATTAATCAACATTGTTAACATAAGAACCAACTTCCAAACCCAACCAGAAACCACTAATCTGCATAAAGGATCTGGGCCGCTCATAACCGTGAGCACGGCTGACATGTCAGTTTTACACTCTCGAGAGGTTGTACATCTTTACCCACAAGCCGTGTGCTACGCTAGGAGTTCATCACATTGCCTTAGATGAGATGACTAGCAAGCAACACTACGAAGCCTTTACAAAGATCACGTTGGTAAAAAGTAACCACAAGGAATCAAACGCCGCAATTGTGGTGTCTGCCTCTCAAAGGGAGAAGCACTCAGCACACTCAACCTAAGGTAGTGCAGCGACCACAAAAGCTTACTCCCCCTCTTGCCCCGCAGGTAAGTTACCCCAAACCAAAATGATCTAATTAATCAGCTAAGACCGTCCCATACCAGTCTCATGGTAGCACAGTTGTCCCAGGTTGTCGCTTTGTGAACCAGTCCTTACGGAGAGCGGCTATGAGCAAACCACTAAGCACATGCTCATGCCCCCTAAACCAAGTTGCTAAAAAACCAATTTTAAGGAGACATGAACCACTCAAGCACACAGCACAAAAGGTCAAGCTCAACAATTATATTGCATAGATCCATTAACAATATTATTAACAAAAGTAACATGTGTTCGCGCAGCAACTAGCAAAACTTAACCAACATGCATCCCATAGGTAAACATATCGATGAAAGAGGCTAGGTACAGTCCTTATTGGCATTCAAAATTAGACACATGCATATGAAGTGATTAAATGGTTATTAGGTTGTGTTCACGTTATACTTGCCTTCCTCAAAGTACTCTTGCTGTTGTTGACACACATCAATCCTCAGCGCAAACAACTGAAACAACAAACAAAGGGGAACTAAGAACAATACACCATAGAAATAAATAATTTGATAAAGAACATAAAAAGAACGCTAGTCGATACTAATGACATGAGAGTGCAACAACTAGAACAAACGATTAACAAGGAGATAAGGATGGTTAGAAAAGGATAGACTCATGATGAAGGATATGAAAGTTGGAACAAAAGGATTTGGTAGTGTATGGAAAACATCATACTGAGAGTTTGTGATGAGTTTGACATTTGTCGAATGACCGATGAGGGTAACAAGATGATCATGGGTTAAGGGACAAATGCTTGCAAAAAGACTTTGGTAAGGAGGTTGTACTTCTAGAGTAAAACATGCCATGACTGAGATGGAGGTAGCGGGTAGACTTGCTGAAACATTCCAAGGGACAACGGATCAGCAGGGTGGTTGTCGGTGGAGGTGTCAAATGGATTCTTCATGCAGGAGTATGATGGTGATATTTCAGTATAGTGTAGAGGGTTCTTGGCAACACACGTTTACCAAAGGATACATCAAGAGCATTGTTGGATCATCGGGGAATATGGATTTGTTAACCGGCATGCATGCTGAAATCTGCGGACAGCTGGGCAACAAGCACTAAAAACACTGCAAACCTGTCCGACCAGCACCAATCATTGCACCACTTTGTGAGGTTGTGTGCAGGTATGTAACATACATTCAAACCAAAGGGATTGCCCATAACCAATCTGGTTGTGTGGAGAACGCTTGTGCAAAAGAGGTATACTTGTCGATTTGGACAGCAGTGGCACTTGAGCATGAAGGCCGATGAAACCATGAACTCTAGGGGTCATATGCCAAAAGAAAAATACAAGGAGGTGTTTGGGATGATAAGGCATGTATTGGTGCAAGGGATCAGCAATTCGACTGCTGGATAGTTGGGAAATGGCACATCAAAGGGGCAGCAGTGCTGCTGCCAAGACAACAGCAACAGCGAGCACAGCGACAGCCATAACTTTCTCATTGTTGCACCAATGGTCAAGCCAGTTTACAGGAGCATGATTAAGGATATAAGACATGTCTCAGTCAAAGGGCTTGCTGATTGGACTTGTGGATTATTGAGAAAATAGGCACCCAAATGGCAGCAGTGCTGCTGTCTGGACTGCAGTGACAGCGAGCACGGTGACGGCCGTAACTCTCACATCAGTACACCTATGGACAAACCATTTTATGGAGGTGTGTACAAGGATATTAGGTACGTCTCAGTAGAAGGCCTCGACATTAGACAACCGGATCACCAGCAAACTTGAACCAAGGGCAGTAACACGGCTGTTTTGGACAGCAGCAATAGCGGACACATCAACCACCGAAAAGCTGGTCTTCATGGCTCCGATAGCCAAACCGTTTTACGGGTATGTATTCAAGGACAAGATACAAGATCTGGTTGAAAGGCATGACCATTAGATCACTATAATGACGGGAAACACCTGTGCCAACTAGGGCAACATGGCTGTCCATGACTGCAGCGAGACGTCAAATGGGTAAACCATGCCGGAACTTGATGGGATTCGATCTATGCAACATGATTTGCAGTGGGAAACAAGGAAACATAGAGGAACATATGTGGGGCATCATCACCTAGGGTTTGATGGTGGAAGAGGTGACATGGGCGACATCAAGGCGGTGATGTCGCTGCGCACACGATCCCGTAGGGCTGCAGCCTTGCCTTAGCGTTGGGGATCGTCGGGGGCGCCCTCCATGGTCTCCACACCATGGACAGCAGGGGAAGCAGCAAGGAGACAACCTCCATGCCATGCTTGAGGGCGTGGATCGAAGAACACAGCAGGGGATCATCTTCTTTGTGATGAGAGCACTCCGTTTTCATGTTTCGGTGGTGGGGGGGAGTGTAGGGATGAGAGGGGGCAGCCATGGGGGAGAGGGGCGGCCATGGCTGCTCCCTCCTTCTGTTTTCTCATGAGGAGGAAGGGGAAGGGCAGCCAAGGGAGGGGAGGGGCGACCAGTAGAGGAGGGGCAGCTAGGGAGAGAAGGATTAGGGTTAGTTTGGGCTGTTTTGGGCTTGCTTAAGACTGGCCCAAGCTATGGACAGAAGTGGGAAATAAAAGAAAGAATTCCGGGCCTTGATCTAAGGTCAAAATGAGAGGAATGTCGGGCCTTGACCAATTAGTGATATGGTCATGGGTCTTGTGCTTCATGCACGCAAGAAAAAAAAAGAACAAAATTAGACGGTTGGATCCGAATTAGGAATTTCTCGGGTCTATGGAAAGAGAAAGGGAAGATAACATCAATGGGACATGAGCTTGAGAATGACACTGAGTTATACAATAGAGAATGATGTCAATGGAAAGAAATGATGAATAGGAAGCCTTGAGGATGAGGTGTCGAAGATCTACGAAAGAGGGAAAAAAATAGTGAACTCCGAGTGTAATCATTTAGGGTTCTCAGAATTTGACTTGGATCAATAGAAATAATTGGCTTGGTATGGAGAAGGGTCAATGTGACTGGATTAGGGTTTTGAGTCGATGAAACTTATGAGATTCAACATGAGTTGGCAAAGAGGAAAATGATTAGGATTTTAGAGATATGGATTGAGATAGACTCGAAACCTAGCTGGTTTTTTTTTGAAATACTTGAAACCTCATTTTACACACATAAACACTTATGCACTTCGGCATGAATGCAACAACAAACAAATTCTATTTGAATTTTTCTTAAAAGCATACCATTTTTTCAATCCAACAAAACTTATAAGTTCAAAAATTTTAGAAAAATTATGAAACATTTCATTTTATTCATTGTTTTCTATTCACAAGCGAAAATTAGAAATTTTGGGATGTGACATCTTGTCTGCTTGGCAAAATGACAAAGGCACCCTTCACTGGTCAAGCAAAGAGGATGTCCGAGCTATTGGCCCTTGTACATACTGATGTATGGGCCCAATGAACTCTATAGCCAGAGGCGGTTTTCAGTATTTCATTACTTTTACTGATGACTTTAGTAGGTATGGCTATATCTACTTGATGAGACATAAGTCTGAGTCATTTGAAAAGTTCAAACAGTATCAGAATGAGATGCAGAATCACTCGGGCAAGATGATAAAATTCCTGCGATCAGATCGTGGTGGAGAATATCTGAGCCATAAGTTTACTGATCATCTGAAGAGTTGTGGAATTGTTCCACAGCTAACTCCACCCGGAACGCCACAATGGAATGGTGTGTCTGAGAGGAGGAACCGAACCTTGTTGGACATGGTTAGGTCGATGATGAGTCAGACTGATCTTCCGTTGTCTTTTTGGGGTTATGCTTTAGAAACTGTTGTGTTTACACTGAACCAAGTTCCATCGAAGTCTGTGGAGAAGATACCATATGAGATATGGACTGGGAAGAGTCCCAGGTTGTCTTTCCTTAAGATTTGGGGTTGCGAGGCTTATGTCAAACGTTTGACGTCTGACAAGCTTCATCCTAAGTCGGACAAATGCTACTTTATGGGCTATCCTAGGGAAACCAAAGGATATTATTTTTATAACCGGGAGGAAGCAAAAGTGTTTGTTGCCCGGAATGGTGTCTTTTTGGAGAAAGAGTTTCTCTTAAAAGGTGAAACCAGTCGGAACCAGGTGCAACTCGAAGAGGCTCGAGAAACAATGGAGAATGGTTCTGATCCGACTGATTTTCCAACAGGATGAGTCAAATGTTGAGCACTTTGTTGAAACACCAGTAGCCCCGCGTAGGTCGAAAAGGACACGTCGTGCACCCCACCGCTACATGTTTCTCACCATGGGTCGGCATGATGTATTGTTGTTGGACAACAATGAGCCTAAGACTTACGAAGAAGCTGTGATGGGACCCGACTCTGTGAAATGGCTGGAGGCCATGAGATCCGAGTTGAAATCCATAGCTGACAATCAAGTTTGGAACTTGGTTGGGCCACTTGATAAGGTACGACCTATCGAGTGTAAGTGGGTTTTCAAGAAAAAGATAGACGCTGATGGAAATGTTCACATCTATAATGCAAGGCTTGTGGCAAAAGGGTTTCGTCAGATTCAAGGTGTTGATTATGATGAAACGTTTTCGTCCGTAGCTATGCTAAAGTCTATCCGGATCCTCCTAGCGATTGCCGCATATCATGACTATGATGTGTGGCAAATGGATGTCAAAATGGCTTTCCTTAATGGAAATCTAAGTAAGGATGTGTACATGACACAGCCTAAAGGTTTTGTCAATCCAAAGAATGTTGGGAAGGTATGCAAGCTTTTGAAGTCCATTTATGGACTCAAGCAAGCATCTCGGAGTTGAAATCTACGTTTTGATGAAGTGGTCAAAGGGTTTGGTTTCATCAAAAATGTAGAAGAACCTTGTGTATACAAGAAGGTCAGTGGGAGCATACTAGACTTTCTGGTCTTATATGTAGATGACATATTGTTGATCGAGAATGACATTCCTATGTTGGAAGCTATGAAGGACTCATTGAGAAAGAGTTTCTCAATGAAGGACGCAGCTTACATTTTGGGCATAAAGATCTATAGAGATAGATCTAAGCGCTTAATTGGATTAAGCCAAAGTACATATATTGACAAAGTGTTGAAAAGGTTCAATATGCATGATTCCAAGAAAGGATTCTTGCCCATGTCACCTGGCACGATGAGCAAAGACTCAGTGTCCTTCGAACACTGATGAGAAAAAGAGGATGAGTGAGATCCATATGCCTCCGCAATTGGGTCCATCATGTATGCCATGATATGTACACGCCCTGATGTCTTCTTTGCTCCGAGTGTCACGAGTAGATACCAGGCAAATCTAGGTGAAGGTCACTGGATTACTGTAAAGAACATCCTTAAGTACTTAAGAAGGACTAAGGATGTGTTCCGTGTTTGGAGGTGAGGAAGAGCGTAGGACCGAGACGTGCGACTAGAGGGGGGTGAATAGTAGCACTTGAAAACTCAAACTCAAAACCCCCAAAAAGCGTCCTCACAAAACACGCACACCGATACCGTCCACTGAACAGATACGTATCGGTGTTAGGACCGGAAAGCAACCTAAACCCACTTTTCTCACACCGTGCAAGATCACATAGCAAAGAAGTGCTACTGACCCTAGGACACGTTGAGAAAAGCCTAGAGGAAGCACTCGAATCAACACCCAAAAGAACGGATGCAAAACGAACAAAACAACCCCGAAAAACTACTCACCGGACGTTTTCTTTTGTACTCACCGGATGTTTAAAACGGTCCTATGATCACTGGACGTTTCACTGGATGTTTCACCGGACTTTTCACCGGGCCTTATAAACAGTCCTGTGATCACAGGACGTTTCACCGGACGACACACCGGACGTTATAAACGGTCCTGTGCTCACAGACAGACGAACCTCCAAAGAAACAAACAAAAACCTGGTCAACACACCTCCAAATATACTAAAATTTTTATGGGAGCTTTATGATTCACAGTACAAGAGTTCCACAAAATTTCAGCTCATTTGGAGCATGTTTGACCACTAAAGTAATGACTGGACCGAACACCGGACATTTAAAAACGTCCTGTGTTCACAGACAGAAAAAACAGCCCTCCGACTCACCGAAAACTCGATCGAAACCGGGTCAAATCTCAACGAAACTTCACAAAAATTTGCATGGATAATCCTAAGGATCTTCCCTAGCAAATCCCAAAAGATCAGCTCCAAAAGATCAAGGGTTGCCCGGGAATTGCAGATCTCGTGAGGTAGGTGAGTTGACAACGAAAAACGAAAAATGGGAAGAACGGCCCTTGCTCGTGGTTCAATGATTCTAGCACTTGGCTAGTGAGATTCACCACATCATAGCAAGGCAAAATACCAGCAAAAGAAAGATCCCAACCTTGGACAAACCGAAACACACCAAAGTCCAAGGATTGGAACCAAAAACGAACTAGAACGGGGAGGGAAAAGGGAAGGACGAAAATTGCTGCTCACTTCATGGGATTCACAAGGAAGGAAACTTGGATTAATCACGAAACTCAGGTTACACAAAATCCCTAGAGCCTACCTCCCATCATCCTCCCACTAATGACAAGATTTGCCTAAACTAGGCACTCATCTTCTAGCTAATCTCCTCTCTTTTCTCTCTTTGGACCTTGACTGCTAGGGTTAGGGAAACTAGGGTATGGTGGCTGCCAAGATCAGCTCCAAGCGAGCTTCTCAAGTCTATTTATACCCTAGGTCCTAAACGACACAATTACATTAAGACCCCTACACTAAAAATGCCCAGAGGGGGCCAAACCGAAAAGATACAATCGGACGACTACGATGACGGTTTGATCTTCTTCTTCTCCATGCCTCGCTTAGATGTGCGCCACGTAGCCAGTAGTCCGGAAGCTTCCTCCGGTTTTGAAGTCAGAAACCGGAAAACTTTATTCTGCGGGCTTCCTGGGCCGGGTCTTGGCCCAATCTTCTATCTTGGCGAGTCAGAGCCCAACCCACCAATGCATCTGAACTTGGGTGGCGGTTTTGAGCCGAAGCCGCCAAAGCCTCCCTCGCACGCCTTCGTGCCATGCACTCGGGTTGGAGCACCATGGTGGCACCCGGCTTCTCCAGTCCATCGGAGTCGCCTCGCGTTCCATCAGAGGGCTTACACCACCGTTGCCGAACCGCCCCTCCGTGTACCGAGCTTCCATGTCCGACCGACGCCGAGACTTGCCTCCGGTCCATTGGAGGACTTTTGCCTCAGTCCATCGAGGTCATCATCTCCTCTACCTCCAGTCCATCGGAGGGCCTCCAGTCCATTGGAGGACTTGTACCATTGACAATCACTCATCACACCAGGAGAGCAATGAGGCCGGTCCATTGGCTCTCAATCTCCCCCTTGATGAGTGCATTGTCAACACATCTCCAACTTATAACCTAAAATAGAACAATGACAAAAGAAAAACGTAAAACCGAAAAAGAAAGAAAAAAGAAAAAGAAATGCTCAAGCTGCCCAAAACCAACCAAAGACAAAAAAAACAAGACAGCTTGAGGCAACAAAAGAAAGCAAAGCATCGGCTCCTCAAGACAGAGGCAAAAGTTCAACGCACCGATGCAAAGAGCATGCTAAAAGCTCAACTCCCCCTGAAATGCATCCTCACAAATGCAATATAAGTGCAAAGCTCCCCCTCAACTGGATCTCTCCCGAAGTCCTCCCCCTTTGTCCAATACTTAGCTCCCTCTCAACTGGATCTCTCCCAAAGTCCTCCCACTTTGTCCAATACTTCAAAATTTCTCCCCAAAATTCTCCCCCTTGTTGACAATAGACACATCAAAGGTTCCTAGGACTCCCCTTGAACTAAATAACTCCCCCTCAAAATATGCCATGATATGCAAGGAGTGTAACTAAAGAAGCTCAGAAGGGATGGAAAACTAGTATTCACAAGTTCTAGCATACAATGCAAGTGAGGGTAAGGAAGCATACAACAAGTTCAAATGAATCTATCTTACACAGATCAGGAGCAGGTTTTTCTGGGTTATTGAAAAGAAAGCATCACCAACATGAATAGCACCTAGCAAGATAGGCATGGACAACAAGATGCTAGCAAAGCATACAAGGTGTGCTACTCTCAACCAAAGCATATACAACTAGCTATAAGCATTTTAGAGACTTGCAAATTTCAGATTTAAACATTTGTAGTCGTAAGCAGGTTCTTTTTGTGCCAGGGGTTATTTACTTGTCTTTTGCCACTTCTTACCAACCAATGCCAAGCCTAGGTTATATAACCATCAGAAGCTTAAGACAAGGTTTTGGTCATACACTGCCTAGTCCAAATTCATGCCAAAGTGCAAAGGCAAGCTGTCTCAAACTAGATCAGTGTAACAAGCAAACCCACCTGGATCTTTCTCAGTTCATCACATAAGACACCACTTGTAAGCAATTTAATTCAGATTTCAATTTAAGTAAGGTGTCATAAAAGCTTAGGCATTAACATAGCAAAGACATACAACTAGCATATCCAGGTATAAAAAGATAGCACAGTATTCAACAATCCTACACATGCTAGGTAGCCAAATCAAGTGGTGATCATGGTTTTTGATTTACAAAGAATAAAGAGACTTAGCTCACAATTAGTAATCAATAGACTCAAGAGAGCTTAGCCAACCATGATCAAGCAAGCACTGTACAGTCTAGCACAAGCAGGTACTAACTCAACATTCCAAAAGAGCTCTAGTGCTAGTGAAGTAAAAAAGCATATGATATAGTGCAATGCATGATATGATACAATATGCAAAAGAACCAAAGAGAAATAAAAGTAAGATAAAAGCAAAAACTAAATTACAGAAGCTATTCCTTACTAAAAGGAATAGCACACTATCCCTGACTAAAAGGGATAGCACACTCTAAGCTCACCTCTCAAACGCGTAAAAGCATCAAACTCTAGGGGCTTGGTAAAGATATCGGCCAACTAGTTTGCAGATACTACATGGACTAAGTCTATGTCTCCCTTTTTATACTGATCTCTCAGAAAGTGAAACCTCACGTCTATGTGTTTGGTTCTAGAGTGCAAGACGGGGTTCTTAGCTACAGAAATAGCAAAAATAGAGTCAACTAGGAGAGGGATCCTACCAAACCTAAGGCCGAAATCACTAAGGGTGGCTTTCATCCATAAAAGCTGGGAGCAGCAACTAGCAGCAGCAACATATTCTGCTTCAGTGGTGGAAAGAGATATACTAGCTTGCTTGCGGGAGGACCAAGAGACAAGAGAGGTTTCTAAGAGTTGGCATGTGCCGGAGGTTGACTTGCGATCAATCCGGCAGCCAGCGTGGTCAGCAACTGAGAACCCTCTGAGAGAAAGAGAAGAACCCTTGGAATACCAAAGACCAAGCTCAGGAGTAAATTTCAGATACCTGAGATTGAGCTTCACCGCTTGTCGGTGAGAAGTCCTAGGAGAAGCCTGGTAACGCGCACAAAGGCAGACCGCGAACTGAATGTCCGACCTTGTCATCGTCAGGTACAGAAGTGAGCCGATCATCCCTCGAAATTCCTTCCAGTCCACCGCCTCCCCATCTTCATCCGCATCAAGCGTCGTGTTTGTACTCATAGGAGTTTTCATGGGCTTTGAGTCTCCCATGTCAAACTTCTTGAGTATGTCCTTCGTATACTTGACTTGATGGACGAAGGTTCCTTCAGGGCTTTGATTGATCTGCAGCCCGAGGAAGAACTGAAGCTCACCCATATGACTCATCTCAAATTCTCTGCTCATCTGTTCAGCAAAACTAGACACCAAAGCGTGAGATAAACCACCAAAGATTATGTCAACAACATATATCTGAACTATCAGGGTGTCACCGCCACAACTCAACAGAAACAAGGTCTTGTCTACTGAACCCATCACAAACCCAGACTTGAGCAGGAAACTCTTCAACCTAGCATACCAAGCTCTAGGAGCTTGCTTCAGACCATAAAGGGCTTTCCTCAACATATACACTCGGTCTGGAAACTTGGCACTCTCAAAACCAGGAGGTTGTCTCACATATACCTCCTCCTCTATAAACCCATTCAGAAAAGCAGACTTGACATCCATTTGCTGCAGTTTGAAGCCTTTAGAGGCCGCAAAGGCAAGCAAAATCCTAATTGCTTCCAAACGAGCTACAAGGGCAAAGGTCTCCTCATAATTTATCCTCTTTTTCTGATAGAAACCCCGGGCTACCAATCTCGCTTTGTTCCTCACAACCATCCCATTCTCACCCTATTTGTTCTTGAAAACCCACTTGGTAACTATAGGGCGACAGTTTAGTGAAGGTTCAACTAAATCCCAGACATGGTTGCTCTCAAAGTTCTCCAACTCCTCATGCATGGCGTTCACCCAGTTAGGATCAGATAATGCATGTGACACATCCCGGGGCTCAAAAGAAGCAACATATGCAGAGTGGGAAAAAAAAGGCTAGAAAAGCATCCGACGAGCATGTGACACAGTGGTGAATGTCTCCAATCATCTTGTGAGAAGGGTGATCCCGCTGGACCTGCCGAGATGGAACAATCTCGGAGGTCACCTCCCCTGCGGCCTCAGCGGGTCTAGCCTCTGCATGAGCTTGCTGTCGGGGGAGTGAGGAGGAAGCCGTGGCCAAGGGTCCTCCTTCATCATCTCAGCTCGTAGCAGAGGAGGGCAGGAGCTGAAACCGATGCAGTGGCTCCTGCATCACCAACATCAATGGCACCTTCCTCATCCTCAAAGATGGGAGTGCCTTCTTCATCATCACCTGAAAGCTCAAAGGCAGTGGTTGTGCAGGGCATAGTTTCATCAAAAGAAACCTCACAAGTCTCAACAACTTGCTTGGCCTCTAAAACCCACACACGAAAAGCCCTAGAACTAGATGCATACCCTAGAAAAATCCCATCCAAACAACGAGACTCAAACTTGTCTAGATGCCCCGCCTTCTTAAGCACAAAGCACCTGCAGCCAAACGCTCGCAAATGCTTGACGCTGGGCTGCCTACCAAACCGAAGTTCATACGAGGTCTTCCCAAGGAAAGCTCGCAAGAAGATCCGGTTCGCAATGTAACAGGCCGTATTCACTGCCTCAGCCCAAAAGCGCCTCGGAGTCTTATGCTCATCGAGCATCATCCGTGCCATCTCAAAGAGTGTGCGGTTCTTGCGTTCCACAACACCGTTCTGAGGAGGGGAATATGGAGAAGAAAACTGGTGTTCAAGACCTAGGTCACGACAGAAGTTCTCAAACTGAGAGTTTCTGAATTCTCCGCCATTGTCACTGCGGATAGCCATCATAGCCTTATGACTCTCGTTTCTCAACCTCAGTACCAGATCCCAAACAAAACCAAACGCCTCATCCTTAAACTCCATGAAAAATACCCACGAAAAGCGAGAAAAGTTATCCACAACAACAAGCACGTACCACTTTCCACTGACCGGCGCTACCCAAGCGGGACCTACTGTATCCATATGGAGTAGCTCGCCCAGATAGGTGGTCATCACTTGAGACACAGGAGTGTGAGAAGCGGCAACCATCTTGCCATAACGACATGGGTGGCACACTAAATCCTTCTCAGCTTTCAACTTGGGCAATCCTCGGATTAGGCCCATTGAGCTTAACCTGACTAGCAGATCAAAACTCAAGTGACCAAGCCTCCTATGCCACTTCCATATATCAGCGGAAGGACTAGCAACCAAACAGCGAGCAGGGCCAGAAACAGATGTGAGGTCGACCCTAAAAACCTAACCAAAAGGCAGCAAAGAGCAAACAAGGGTCTCCTCAGCATCAAGAACGCAGCACGCACCCTTCTTAAAACGAACCTCAAATCCTTCATCGAGAAGTTGCAAAACAAAAACCAAATTGAAACCTAGATTTCGGACAAAAGCAACTTCTCTCAGGGAGAGCTTAGCAGATAGCGAAACAGAACCTACACCCAGCAC
Organism: Paspalum notatum; assembly: GCA_022530915.1. Classification (NCBI taxonomy): domain Eukaryota; kingdom Viridiplantae; phylum Streptophyta; class Magnoliopsida; order Poales; family Poaceae; genus Paspalum; species Paspalum notatum. The sequence goes on from CM039689.1 coordinate 35,681,494, forward strand.
TTTACATTGACCATTGTCCCCAAATGTGATGTACTCCTTGGTGCTCACGGGGTTGAGGCTGGAGAACCACTTGCGGTGCCCTATCATGTGCTTAGAGCAACCGGAGTCCATGATCCACACGTCCTCCATGCCTCGATCCTGCAAAGTCAAGTAAAGCAACGGTGAGTAAACGGTCCGGCACTGGGGTTAGTACCAAAATTGCTGTACCAGTGCCGAGCCATCTGCTCAAAAGTGGGGTAAGCACAGTCAAAGAAATCACCACGACTGGAGTAACCACGACCCTCAAAGCGTGGCCTCTCAAGGTCTCTGTGATGCCCATGGCATCTCAGAAGCCGTACACACAATTATACGTAAACTAATGATGAATTAAGACTAAATCATGCTTAAGGGAGTAATGAGGAATTGATAGATAAGCCACTAAGTCAAAATTTCTCAAATCTGAAATTTTAGCTCATCCCCAAAGTTGATTCTGAGATTTCTTTTGAATTCACTATACAACTTCACATTCTCCCTTTTGTATGAAATGAAATTGAACTTTTTACCTTTCAAATGCACCTATTGTGGAAGTAATTGGCCTTCATTTGATACTTCAAAAGTTGAAAACAAGAAAAGCTTTACTTAGAGTAAATCGGCTGTTTTACCAAAAATCCTAAACAAGATTAGGGTTGTATTTCAAAATATGTTGTGATTTAGAGGAGGATCATATTAACAAAGTTGTAGGTGATGATCCAGGAAACAACTTTGTCAATATGAGTCTGGTCATAATATGAATTCAAATTGGTCTTGTCAATCAAATTTTGTCAGCCCAGAAACACACCCCTACTCTGTCCAGTTTGGTAATTTGAGATTTTCTTACCCATAGAGTCATTTTCATGACCTGCCCTAATGAAATGAAATATAGTTTAGAAAGTCCCAAACAAATTTGTCAAAAGGAGCAAATGGAGTTGAGGCCTATAACTAGGGTATTTTCCCCTCCCAAGCAGATGACCTACTCAGTCCCTACCTATGGCTGCTGCATAAATTCAAACAAATTTAATATTTGCCGGCCGAATTTGAATATGAGCCAATTGACAAACTTGTAGAGCTCTGAGAGTAGAACAATTCATCCAATTACCACTTTCCCAAATTCGGTCTCTAAATAGGTTAAAATGGCAATTTACAGGAAGGGAGAAAACACAAATAAAATGGATCTTCCTCTGAGTCACTGACCGGTGGGGCCCACCCGTCAGGGTCGCCTTCCACCCCGGTACGACGGCCGCCACGGGGACGCCGGCGTACAGCGGCGTACGCCGCGCCGCGGATCGACGTCCCCACCGTGCCTCGGCCTCATCACCTGGACGCACCCGCGGCCTTCTCCACCCGCCCCCTCGCCCTCGCTTTCCCCTGCCCGGCCTGATCCCGAGCGCAGAGGCGCGGCCGCCATTGGAGCCGCGGCAAGCTCGCGCCCCGGCCTCCTCCGGCCCTCTCCGTCCGAGCCGCCACCCCCACCGGCCTCGCCTCAAGCATCTCCACCCTCCCCGCCACTCCTCGGCCCCGCCCTGCCACCTCCAGCCGCTCCGCGTGCGTGCACGCCAGGGCCGCTCGCCACGGCCCGAACCGCGGCGAGCTCGCAGCACGGCCGCTACGGACTCCCTCCGTCCCACCCGACGCGCGCCCCGGCGTCGCCACACCTCCCTCCACCGAAGCCCCAAGCCCTAGGCCGCCGCCGTCGGCCCTAGCCCCCTTCCCCACGCGTGACGCCGCGCGCCGCCCCGACTCACCCGCGCCTCAACGCGGAGAGCCCTCCTCCGGCCATCCCCGCCCCTCCACTCCACCACCGCTGACTTCCCCACCTCGCCGCGCACCTCACGTGCCCACCCTTGCCGCCTCTCGGTGCCCGAGCCGCCGGAACCGAAGCCGCGCCGCCGTCTCCGCGCGCCGTCTCCACCTTCGGTTCACCGGCGCCGCGCCTCCTCTCCTCTCCACCACCGGCAACGAGGTCAAGGGGGAACGGACGCCCGCGGACGGGAACACGTCCCCGGACCCGGTCGGCTTCAAGACCAGCCACCACGCCGCCGGCGCAGCCCCGCCGTTCCCTCCCCGCGCGCCGTCTCCCTCTGCCTGCCCGAGGAAGAAGAAGAGAAAGGTGGGTTTGCGATTTAGCCCCTGCGGTTTTGTGTAATTATGTTTAAGTCCATGCGCTGTGCAGTGAGTCTTACGAATCTTACGGTCTAGCCCCTAAAGTCTACGGTTAATTGCGTACAAGTCCTTGATCTATATGTTTTTCTATTTATTTCATTAATAAAGCGGCTGAAACTTTGAAAAATCATAACAAATCAAATAAAAATCCAAAATAGACAAACTCAGTAGCTTTGAACTCCTCTTGAGTAGATCTATAAAATAGATATGATGTGGATGGGTGAAAAGTCTGTTTTGCCCCTGGTTTAGTGCATGCAAGGTGTAGATAAATAAATGGGAATAGTGGATCAAATGAACTCCGAAAATTATGAAACTTGGATAGTAGCCTTGTTATGGCTTCTAGGTACTATGTAAATTTTTGTAGCCCTAGCACTTGCGGTTTAATTATCCTTTCGCCATCTTACAGGTGTATGTGCATTTATTTAACTAGGGAGTCGAGGCTACATGGAATATGTTCAAATCGACTCTCTAGCATTTTTCATATACCTTAGGTAGTATAACCATCTCACTGGTAAAACATGAGCCCCTGCATGATAAGTTTTAAATGGTGATTTAAAATTGATAAAATGCTACGTGTTAGAGATACTTAAATAAATTGCCTAGATAATAATTCCCATGAATACATCTCTTACGCATATCATGCACGCTTTTGCATTCGTTGCGCTTATGTGGCACTATGTCATGCATATAGATTCCACGAACGGAGGACCAACGCAGAAGCGGTCACAAATCCAGTAGCCGGAAGACGAGCCCGTGTACCCGGTGCCAGAAGACGGCGTGTCGCTGATAAAACCGTCCCTGTTTCAAGGGGTTGCCTGGGGCAAAGCCTCACAACCCGACAAACTAACAGTAGCTTAGTTTGTTCAAGTTGTCAACAACGAAGGTAGGCCCCTTAGGCATTTTCACCTATCTAGGGAGTCTCACCACCCTATACTTGTTTGTGCATTACGTTTAGGGATTTTTTGAAACCCCACATGCATAAATCCTTGATGCCCAAAGTAGAAAGGATAAAACGAAGTCTATGCTTAGCCATGCTTAGACGGTAGAAGACGGGTGAAGGTATTCACTCGCGAGATGATAGGGCCTACAAATGTTTTTACAAAACCTTGGATCGAAAGGCAATCTGGTATGACTTGATGATAAGTTGAGACCGGGCGGAGATATGGTTTGGTATGATGAGATTTGTGATAATGTGTTGGTGGACTCCGCCCGAGTCGATTAAGGCCCGTCCGCTGTTCGCCTGTTGATTGGCATAACATTGCTAGAGTGCTTATCTGGGAAATGGGACCGGTGAAACCTTACTTGTGCCATCCGAAGAACAGAAACACGTTCCTACCCACTGGTTGAGAGGAAGGTGGTCCGGGGGAGCTTGGTACTCATGACGGGGAGACCGGGATGCCGGCAGGCTCGTCATGGGGGCACAACCCGGAGGTCAGGCGGGAGTGAATCGAACTTGGGATGGGACAAGTGGAGGCGGGGGACCATATGTGGGAAAGCCGTCGGGTCAGTAAGCATATGGGCCCCTGGCATTTTTAGTTATTCCCGGGAATTAAAAATCGATTCGAATCGCTGATGCTCACCAGGTGTGAGAATGCCAAATATCACTGACGGGCAACGTAGTAACAACTTAAATACTTTATGCTTATATTCATGTTTTATATACAACATGCTTGGATAAGTATGATCCGTCCGACTATTCATAGTGCTGCCCATCCACTGAGAGGAGGTTGATGGATTTGGGAGATGCTTTGAGGTCGAGGGAGAGATGACCCGACGTACAGGGGCATCGCTCCTGAGACGGCTACTCCCAAGAGTTCGATGGGGGCTCTATGAATTTTGGGACGGGGCATGCGTTCATGTTTTATTTTTCTGCAAGTTTTCCCCCTATGATACTGTTGATAATCATAACTAAGGGGTAGCAGCTGTCAAATCCTGCTATCTTATGATAACATGTTTTAAATAAACAATCAATGGCTAAGGACCCACTTCTAGTAAGCCTATGCGGGTTAGAAGTCAGTCCACCAAAAAGCCTTGCATAATCTCAAATGTGTCGGGCTGAAACCGCCCACGGGTAAGTCCTACGAGTTCCCCACGAACTCACCGTTTGTTGTTGATATTTTTCTTTTAGGTGCATATCAGATTATGATCAAGGATGACTACGGTGGGCTCGAGGTCATACTTGATGTTTGCTTTCCGCTGCACGTTACATCTCTGTAACCATATGTATTCCGCTGCGAGGTTTATTTCGAAGTTCTTTTTCACTACCTTGTACTCCTTTTGAGCAAAAGTATTTGTAATCAAATTATGTTTGTATGAAATGGTGGGTTGTTGTAATTGTTGTGGCTCTTTCGAGAGCTTAACGTGTGTGATGTCGGCATCCCTGGGAGATGGTTTCATCGAGTGCCCTTCTGGGTAGCTCGACGGACTACCGAGTTTAGTTCGGTCTAAGTGCACTGTGGGCCAGTGGTGGCAGGTGTACTTAGCTCGGATTAAATTTGGCGGTTCCGCCACAGTCTCTCACAAACCCTCGGTCACGAGGTCCGTAGCCGCGCTGAAAACGACCAGGAGTTCGACCAACAAAGTGTCTCTCACCACCAGGAGCACGGTCCTGAAAGCCGCCTCCTCTCTCACCACCAGCAAAGCGGTCTCTCATCTAACCGCGATGGGAAGGATCTTGCCTACCACCCTGGTAGAACTGATCCTGGTTCCCCCAAGCTCTCTCCTGCCTCTCAACCCGCTTCCTCCTGAAGCAAAACTCCTCTAGGTGGCCATTCCGCTGGCAAAACTCACAGTGGTAGACAGGCCCCCTAGGAACTGGGTTAGGCTGGGACTTGGGCTTAGGTGGTGTAGCCTTGGGTGGCTTAGGTTGCTGGACTGGCTTCTTGCCCTTGGGCTTAAGCTCTTCCTCAACAATCTTGTCCAGCTTAGCCTTGGAAAGATTGGGTGTCCAGTACTGCTTCTTTGGGGCAGCCTTGGGTGGCTCATGGTAAATCCCATCAACAGTCTCACCTGGTTGGGTAGGTGCAGTCTTGATCTTAATTGGGGCACTCTTCTCACCTGAAGTGCTGCACTCTCCAAACCCAACACCACTCCTCTCACCGTCGGCTTTCTTGGTGCTCTCTATGATCATCTCAAGTTGGGGTTGCCTCGCATATACCCAACTGAGCACCTCTCTCAACCTGTTGTTGTCACTCTGCAAAGACAACACCTCCTCCCTTAGATCCTCAAAACCACAGTCTGGGCAGCACAAGTGTCATAGTCTAGGGAGGGAACCACAGCAGCTTTCTCCAACTTCCTAATGGTGGCATCCCTATCCACCAGCTGCATCCTAAAGGTTAGGCAGTTCTCACAAGTATCAGTAGGTGCTGAAAGCACCTCAAAGTCAGCTCTCAACTGCTCTAACTCACCTCTCAAAGTAGGACAGACCATACATGCACCCAAAAGCGTAGGCCTAGCCCTAAGCTCCTCAAGCTCCATGAGCTGCCCCTCAAACTTCTCCTTCAGCACAGCTAGCTCTCTAGCTAGACAGGGGCAAGTCTCACACTCGAGCTCTCCACTCAAGGTAGGCTCATCCAGTTTAGACTAGAGTTTGTCTAGCTCAGCCTTCAGCTCATCTATCTCCTCTACCCGCTTGGAATACCTATCTCTCTGGTCACCAAGCTCCGTCATGAAAGACTCGCAGGTAGGGCACTCAAGCTCACAGGGTTGAGGTCTCACACTCCTCAACCTCTCATTTTCCTCCAAAGCCTCAGCAAGTTGGGCTTTCAACTTCTGCAGCTTCTTAGCTGCCTTCTCTAACATCTTATCCTGGGCTTTCAACTCACGGCTGTTCTGCTCTAGCATCTCAAGGATTTCGGCTTGCTCAGGAGTTACCTCAACATCTGAAGAAGAGTTGCTGCCGTCATCCTTGTTCTCCTTGTCCTCAAGCGCCATGGAGCAGACCGAGCTCCTCTTGTCCCTGTTCTTGCGCCTGGACTTGGTGGAGACGAAGCACAAGCCAGCTGGACCTCCTTGATCGTTCCTCTTGTCCTTCCTGTACGCGATCTCCTCATCGCTTAAGCTCGACGAGGATGAAGAGGAAGAAGATCCGCTGCTGCAGAACCCGATCTCGGCAAAGAAGGCCTTATCCCGCTTTCGGTTTTCCTTTTGGTAGCTCTTGAAAGCTTTCCGAAAGTTCTTCTTGCCGAAGGGGCACTTGCCGAAGCTGTGCTTGCTAGAGCGGTCTTTGTCAAAGCTCGGCTTGCCGAAGTGGTACTTGTCGGAGTCGCGGGTGTAGCTCTTGCCCTTCTTGTAGTAGTCGTTCTTGTTGGGGCACTCGGCGATGAAGTGGCCGACCTCTCCGTACTCAAAGCACTTGAGCCTCTCGCTACTCTTCTTGCTCATCCGGTTGTCATAGGCGCGCTGAAAGCGACTAGACACCAGACATAGCTCCTTATCCCCAAGCAACGCCAACTGCTCCTCTGTCACAGACATCAAAGCAGAAAACGAGAAGTTGTGCATAAGGGGGTTAGCAACAGACTCACTAGAGGGGGTAGCCAAGGCTAGACTCTTAGAACTTGTACAAGCAAGGGAATCCCTCAACTTGTAATCTACCTCTGTGGCCTTGAGCTTACTATAGAGCGCCTCTACTCCTATCGTATCATACCATGCCGACTCAATGATTGAGTTCACCTTGATCTCCCATATTTTTCTGTACAAAGCATACAGTAACTTGACAGCCTGCTGATGATCGGTATATGGGAGGGCAGCGGGGGCAGAGTTGCCACGCAACTTGTTGATGATCGACTGAAAGCGACCAAACAAGTCGTCTACTGACTCTCCCGGCTTCTGGACGAAATTCTCATATTCGCGCCGGCAAGTCTCAACAAGCCTAGCCTTAATCGTCGCAGTACCCTCATGGTGTGCACTAAGTAGTGACCATATCTCACCCGCAGTCTTAAGGTGACTCACTCTCTCATAATCCATGGGACCAAGCCCGGAAAAGAGAAAGTTAACAGCCTTGGCATTAGCCTCACGCTGAGCCACAATATCCTGCGTAGTACGCTCAGCGGCTGGAAGCACCACAAAAGTCATACTCTAAGTAGCATCCCATATGTCCTCACTCTGGCTAACAAGGAACGCCTCCATCCCACCCTTCCAGTAGGGATACCCATCGGAGCCATGGACGGGAATTTTCCCGGAGTAAGTCATCGTCGCTACGGTTTCGTCACCGGTTAAGGTATAGGAAACCTAACCGGCTCTGATACCACTTGTAGGACCGAGACGTGTGACTAGAGGGGGGTGAATAGGAGCACTTGAAAACTCAAACTCAAAACCCCCCAAAAAGCGTCCTCACAAAACACGCACACCGATATCGTCCACTGAACAGATACGTATCGGTGTTAGGACCGGAAAGCAACCTAAACCCTCTCTTCTCACACCGTGCAAGATCACATAGCAAATAAGTGCTACTGACCCTAGGACACGTTGAGAAAAGCCTAGAGGAAGCACTCGAATCAACACCCAAAAGAACGGATGCAAAACGAGCAAAACAGCCCCGAAAAATTACTCACCGGTCGTTTTCTTTTGTACTCACCGGACGTTTAAAATGGTCCTGTGATCACCGGATGTTTCACCGGACTTTTCATCGGGCGTTATAAACAGTCCTGTGATCACCGGACGGTTCACCGGACGACACACCGGACGTTATAAACGGTCCTGTGCTCACAGACAGACGAACCTCCAAAGAAACAAACAAAAACCTGGTCAAAACACCTCCAAATATACTGAAATTTTTATGAGAGCTTTATGATTCACAGTACAAGAGCTCCACAAAATTTCAACAAAAACTCGATCGAAACCGGGCAAATCTCAACAAAACTTCACACAAATTTGCATGGATAATCCTAAGGACCTTCCCTAGCAAATCCCAAAAGATCAGCTCCAAAAGATCAAGGGTTGCCCGGGAATTGCAGATCTCGTGAGGTAGGTGAGTTGACACCGAAAAACCGAGAAATGGGAAGAACGGCCCTTGCTGGTGGTTCAATGATTCTAGTACTTGGCTAGTGAGATTCACCACATCATAGCAAGGCAAAATACCAGCAAAAAAAAGATCCCAACCTTGGACAAACCGAAACACACCAAAGTCCAAGGATTGGAACCAAAAACGAACTAGAACGGGAAGGGAAAAGGGAAGGACGAAAATTGCTGCTCACTCCATGGGATTCACAAGGAAGGAAACTTGGACTAATCACGAAACTCAGGTTACACAAAATCTCTAGAGCCTACCTCCCATCATCCTCCCGCTAATGACAAGATTTGACTAAATTTGGCACTCATCTCCTAGCTAATCTCCTCTCTTTTCTCTCTTTGGACCTTGGCTGCTAGGGTTAGGGAAACTAAGGTATGGTGGCTGCCAAGATCAGCTCCAAGGGAGCCTCTCAAGTCTATTTATACCCTAGGCCCTAAACGACACAATTACATTAAGACCCCTACTCTAAAAATGCCCGGAGGGGGCCAAACCGAAAAGATACAATCGGACGACTACGATGACGATTTGATCTTCTTCTCCATGCCTCGCTTGGATGTGCGCCACGTAGCCAGTAGTCCGGAAGCTTCCCCGGTTTTGAAGTCAGAAACCGAGAAACTTTATTCTGCGGGCTTCCTGGGCCGGGTCTTGGCCCAATCTTCTATCTTGGCGAGTCGGAGCCCAAGCCACCAACTCATCTGAACTTGGGTGGCGGTTTTGAGCCGAAGCCGCCAAAGCCTCCCTCGCACGCCTTCGCGCCATGCACTCGGGTTGGAGCACCACGGTGGCACCCAGCTTCTCCAGTCCATCGGAGTTGCCTCGCGGTCCATCGGAGGGCTTACACCACCGTTGCCGAACCACCCCTCCGTGTACCGAGCTTCCATGGCCGACCGACGCCGAGACTTGCCTCCGGTCCATTGGAGAACTTTTGCCTTAGTCCATCGAGGTCTTCATCTCCTCTACCTCCAGTCCATCGGAGGGCCTCCAGTCCATTGGAGGACTTGTACCATTGATAATCACTCATCACACCAGGAGAGCAATGAGGCCGGTCCATTGGCTCTCAATGAGCTCGTTGTAAAGTGTTACACCGATGCTGGTTTCCAAATAGACAAAAACGACACTAGATCACAAGCCGGATTCGTGTTCTGCCTCAACGGTGGAGCGGTTAGTTGGAAGAGTTTCAAGCAAGATACCATGGCTGATTCTGCAACAGAAGCCGAGTATATTGCAGCTTCGGAAGCTGCAAAGGAGGCCATTTGGACCAGAAAGTTTGTTTCTGAATTGGGTGTTGTTCCGAGTGCTTCGTGCCCATTGGACCTTTACTGTGAAAATAACGGTGCCATAGCACAAGCCAAGGAACCTAGGTCACACCAAAAGTCCAAACATATACTCAGGCGATATCACCTGATCAGAGAGATTATTGATAGAGGTGATGTGAAGATATGTAAAGTGCACACGGATCTAAATGTAGCTGATCCGTTAACGAAGCCTCACCCACAATCCAAATTTGAGGCACACACGAAAGCAATGGATATTGGATACCTGAGTTGACTCTAGTGTACGTGGGATGAGAATTTGTTATGTTTTATATTGAATAAATGTTATTCATACTTGTTCCTTGAACATTCTGCTGTAAACAATGGATCAACGAGTGTGTGACTCATTCGTGAGACTCTTGTTTAAATGTGATGTTCAAAATAGTCCCTAGCCTATAGTCTTTATTCGGAACAATAAAGATTCAAGGGCTAGCACATGGATTGATTGATGATCATGTTTCGCGGATCATGGGTATTGGATACCAAATCAATGATGTGGACAGATGTTAGAGAACATGGTGTCGGATTTGACTCACTTCGAGACGTTGCTGGGATTGTTATGTATAAATGTGCCATCAAGCGCTCTCGAGTGATATACCCGCTAAATCCTTTGACCTGAGATCACCACTGTTTATCACTGTGTGTAGTGGTGTACTTAGGGGTTACCAAACGCTATTCCGTAACTGGATAGTTATAAAAGTAACTTTCGGGTGCATTGCGAAACATGGATTGGGATATGAGTGGATAAAGATGGGATTTGCCCCTCTCACATAACGAGAGAGATTGCCTCTGGGCCCCTCAAGGTGGCTGGATTAGAAAATGCATGGCCATGCTATGTGATTAATGGTTGATCACATTCGGACTAATGGTTAGTCCAGTAATCCACCATTGACGAGTGAAATAAGTCTGACTATTAAACAAGGGTGGCACAAATCTCGCCTTGGGTTAGACTGGCATCGCGTGGCAAAAGGATATAGGACGAGTTGTATATCAAGGTTCGGTTGATATGATCATTATGCTTTCGGGGGTCAACATGTGCTGCTAGGCGCCGCTGTTGATCAATTGGCTTGAGAAAGGGTTTTTCGACATGGCCGACTGCATGTGAACCTACAGGGTCACACACTTAAGCGACGGTGACACTAGGATATTGCCCCTTGGGCAAGTGGAATTGATGGAGATATGCCCAGCGCGGCAATTTCTAGGACCAACTCCGAGTCATATCGGCTCTTGGAAGAGCTGATGTTGAGTTCGATCGGGACTCAACCTACGGTCTGACTCGGACGTTCGCGTATGGTACGCGCAGTTGGACCGCCTTTGGGACTCGGATACTTGATCTGCAAGCAATTAGAATCCTAATGGGCCTCTATGTGGTCAAAGCCTATTAGTGGAGACTATATATATGCATGAGAGGGCACGGCTTAGGGGGTCATTGCGTGTGTGAGCGAAACCCTAGCTGTGCCCTAGTCCAATCTCTCAAGATCCACCGCTAAGTTCATATTGCTAGCACGGCAGAACTCGGCGTCGCCTTTCCGCACATGTGGATACCGTAGAGGCGTTGTTACGACTGCTACGCTGATCAGCCGGCCTAACTCAAGGGCGACCAAGTGGTTCCTGATAAAGATCGGCTGGGTGACTCGCATCGGCTCCCCTGCACTGCATCGACACGGCGCGCTCGACTCGGCACTCGGCTGCGTTCACTCGGCACCCAGTTGCTTCGATTCGTCTTCCGCTGCAATGCGCGTCTAGCGGTAACGACCTATGATCTCTTGCTTGTACGTGTTCCTGTGTCTTACGTGGTAGTAGAAAATCGTTTTCATGCTATGGTAGTCTACCCCGTAACCCTACACTGACGCGCCGCCACCACACTCCACCGCCGCCCCCGGAGCAACACCGTGCCACTGGTTCGGACCGCCCTCTCCATGAATTTAAATTATGTTAGCTTACAATTTTTTAGTGAAGCCTTTTCATCAAAAATATAGCTTGGTTCATGTTTTTTACTATCCTTCTAGGTCATATAGTCAATTCAGTTTCAATTCAGCTTACAATTCAGATTTCCATTTCCCACATTAATTCAATTGCGATGCCTGTAGCTTGAAGTCTGCCCACCTCATCGACTGCTTCATGCTCCCCGGCTGAAGCCATACAGTGATACAGAATCATCCTTCCAAACGCGCCAAGACATCAACTGAGGCAAGACTCGTATAAATTCCTTTCATATTTTCTTTACTACTGCTATTCAATGTTGCATACATTCTAGTGCCGCAAGTACGAAATTATACTATTCATGTGGCCATAGATGGCTAACAAACGTGCTTATTGGAGCGAGGTGACAACGAAAACCTTCCTTGACCTATGCATTGCTAAGAAGAACGTCTGGAATTTCAACACGAAGGGGTTGACTACGGTTGGATGGAAAAATCTAAAGGGCAAATTTAGGAGGCAAACAAGTCTGAGATATGATGGCAGACAGTTGCAGAGCAAACTTGCAGGTCTGAGAAGGACGTACACACAATGACGTGATCTACAGCAGAAGACTAGACTTGGCGGAAACAGGAACAATGGTGGCGTTGCAGCCGATGAGTCTTACTGAAGGACTGAAGAAGGGGTTCGTGCTCTCATATTTGCATTCATTCGGGCCCGTTCCTTACATATCTATTTGACCACTTTTATCATATCACACTCGCAGGATACATGTGATGCAGAACCCACTTGTGCAAACCCACCGCCGTTCCTTGAAGAACTAGAGATCCTGTTCAGCAGAAACACACAAGACAGGGGATTTTGATCAGTGCCGGAGGTGTCCGTGCCACAAATGATACCTTTGACACTCCACAGCACACCGTAAATGATCCTTTTGACCAATCCAATGATCGATCTAGGTTAAAAAGATCTATCAGGCAGCAGACTATGGATAGCCCTCTGAAGAAGAAGAGTGCAAGCATTAAGGAGTACCTTAGAGACATCTCCGAAGTCGTGTTATCTAGGCGCAGCCGCAAGTCCAACAATATGGAAGTGGCAGAGCATGACCAAGTGAGGCAGATTTTAGATGGTGATGAGATCCCAGAGGGATCTGAGCTGTACTTGCGGGCACACATACTACGCAAGAATGCAGTCAATCGCATGTAGTTCATTGGGATGAGAACCAAAGGGGGCCACGAGCAGTGGATCCGGTTCAACTGGGCCAACAGATAGATATTGCCGTAAATGGATCAGCAAATGCTTTGAGTGGCCGGTGGTTGCTTCGTTCAGTTGTTGGCCTTTGTTGTGTATTTGTTTTCCTTGGCATATGTGCTAGACATTCCCTTGGCTGCGATGTGAATATGTACTATTATCATACTTTAAATTTTCCTTCCCATGTAATGTTTCGTGAACTATGTGTCATACGTGGTGGCTAATTGTGAGCAATAAACTGTTTTGTGATATGTGCGCTAGATTTTTATCATCTCCATTTTTTATTCCGTACTTTGTGAATGTGCTTGAAGCTATGAACCTTTACATAATCATGGGAACTTATGCATGTTCTCTTCTTGGGCCTGCAGGTCCCTGTGTGAATTCCATTCACATGTAAGGAGTGTCGGCTTCACCATTTTTATTCAGGAGCAAATCCTGGTACATGAGTTTGCAGGCGGAGTCGAACAACAGCAACACATCAAGTGATGGAAGCTCCTTTTTTTTTAATTAGTGGCGTTTGGAGCAGCGGTGGGGCCATTTGCAGCTTCGAGGGATATGCCAACCCCTGTGGCGAATCCCAAGCCTCCTATATTGCCGCATGTGACTGGGCAGCAATGGGTAGAGATGAATTTGAGGGACAGTCATAGATGCTATGACAACTTCTGTATGATACCAGATGATTTCTTACACCTGCATGACATCTTAGTTAGATACCATGGCCTGCAGTCAACATAGGAATTTGATTCAGTAGAGGGTCTAGGTATGTTTCTCTGGGCTTGTGCAACAAAACAATGTAATAGACAAATAAAGGACCGGTTTCAGAGGTCATTGGAGACAATAAGTAGGAAGATGGGTCATGTGACAGATGTCATGTTCTCTTTCGCACAGACAGTTGTAGCTCCAAAGGACCCAACCTACACACATGTACATCGTAGCCTCCTTCTGTTTGCACCGTACTTTGATGGGTGCATCGGGGCTTTAGATGGGACTCACATTCCAGCTCGAATGAATCATGAGTCTCAGCTTGGACTACACAACTAGAAAAGGGTGCACAAGCTTCAATGTGTTAGCCATAGTGGACATGGACATGCGTTTCACGTTTGTAGGTGCGGAGATGGCTGAGTCTTGTCATGACATGGCGGTTCTGCCGGAAGGCATGAAGACTGCAAATATCCCACATCCACCACTAGATATGCCATCAGTTTCATATGTGTTGTATAACAAACTATGGTTACTGCTTAATCGTTAAATTGTGTGAAACGTTGTTGTGTATCCGTGCAGGAAAGTACTACTTGGTTGATTTAGGTTATGTACTCCAGAAAGGCTATCTGGGGTCATACCGCTGCACAAGTACATTTCTACTCCTCGGCCATCAGTGCTGTCCAATCGATCTCGTCGTCTTCATCGTCGGAGATGGTGATGACTGGTAGCTGCCTCATGCCACCGGCACCTCCTCCCTGCCGCCGCGCGCAGCTGCCGCACGCCGCCGGCACCTCCTCCCTACCGCCGCATGCGCTCCTCCCCGCAGCGCGGCCTCGCGCCGCCCGTCTGCGTCGGCACCTCCTCCCTGCCGCCATGCTGCCTCGCACCCGTCGCCGTCACTCCGCCTCCACGTCCTCGCGGCGCGGCAGACGGCGAGGGAGGATCCTCCTACGGCGGCGCGCTAGGCGACGAGGCGGCGAGGGCAGAAGGCGGCGGCACTGTGCGAGCCAGCCTTGTCGCCGCCGGAGGCGGAGAGGGCGCGGCAGAGAGCGAGAGGAGGTCGCGGGGACGCATGTGCACGGAGATCAGGGTGAGGCGGCGTGAAGTTGCACGCGCGGGGTGGGGAGGAGGTGCCGGCGGTGTGAGGCAGGCCGTCGGCGGGAGGCAGCCAAGGGAGAAGAGAGGCGAGAGGTAGAAGGCTGGGGCAATTCGGTCTAAAATGGCATATTTCCAAGAGTTAGAAAATTGTAATGGCTTATATACAATTTTGCGAATTGTAATGGCATATCTCAGAACATGCATAGTTGTAATGGCTTGTATCTCATTAACCTAAGAACGAACTAGAGAGAGGATAAGGTCACCGGATGTGTGGTTTCTGTTTTTTTAACCTATTTCAGTGTCGCAATGTTCGAGACTTCTTTGGCATATTAGAAATCCAAAGGCTCTTCGAATCGAAATGGAGAAGTAAAACAATTTGAGATGATTCATTTTCTATGAAATTTTAATTTTTATATTTATTTTATTTTACGGAATATTAAAGGCCATAGTTGAGTATCGCATCTCCTTTGACCACGAGACATGCATTGCTCGGTCGTGCCCCTGCCAAGCCTTTTTTTATAAGAGCGAGTACTTATATATTAAAATAGCGTAAAACCAGAGTACAAAGGACACAACTGTAGCATGGAAGCTACTACAAAAGAGTCAGAATGACTCAAGCAAGTCTGCTCACTATGAGCATACAAAGAGGTCTGAAAAGATAATCTGATTTTTTTTCCTAAATCAAGCAGGGTGATATCTCCATTAGGGGTACTAAGCCAATAGATGGCCACAACAGAGACATCTGAGATCCTCACTGTCGCACTCCGATAGTACAGCCGGTGCTCCCCTCGACTGTCTAACCGGCCTGCTGTGTCTTCGAGTCTTGAAGGTCTTGAGCCGTAATTTTTTTTTTTTAGCATCACCGGACCAAGAATATAGCATCGCTTCTCCTAACGTTGAATCTGAGAACCATCTTCGACATCGGTCGGAGGTCAACCCGAACGCTCGGAGTAGGTTTGCCACTTCCGTACATGATTCCTTCAAAAGAACAGATCCTTGTATTGCGGTAGACCATATTCATCTTAGAACTTCTTGTGACCCAAATAGTTGGCTTCATATGCATGCTGTATTGTATGATTTATTGGAAGCCAACCACCTCATGCAACACGCGTCTTGTAGGAAGACCTTGTTCTGCATGCAAGACACGATGGGTGGTGGAACGTGTTGACCATCTGCTGGCGACTGGAGACGAGTCTTGGGGATGTGAGTGTGGGCCTCCCATCCAGGAGCAGTCGCACCGTCGTGGAGGGTGTCACACACCTAGATCAAGCATATAACGTAACCTGTTCCTAAAGTAACCTCTCACGAAGTTTGTGGGTGTTTAGCCTCCACCATAGGTAATTACAACGAGAAACCTCGCCACCGATCACCACCAGACGCAGCTGGTACTCCGTCGCCACCAGGCTCCAAGAGCCGGCCAAGTTCTATATCTACTTCTTTCCCAAGTTTTCCTCTCTCCGATCTCACCTTTCTTAAGTCGATCACCCTCACCACGTACGCTACCCGGGCTCAGTTTACATGGGTTGTTCACTTCACCCATTCAGACCCACAGAGCTTCATGTTGAGCCTTCTCTCCCTGGGTTGTCTCTTCTTGAAACTGGATTCAGTTCCTGCCTTTTCTTCATCATGCTTCTTCATCTCTTGGGCACTGACAAAGGGACCCACAGGGGCAGAGCCTCAAGCAGGTCGTCTCCTCGGCCGCGAGGCGCGCTAGGCGGCGGGCCGCCCCAAACAAGCTAGTTGATAAAAAATAGAATATGGAGGACATAATTTAGAGGACTCGCACATAAAAAAAGCGTGCAACTCCAGTTGCTAGATTGGGTGCAGCCAATTTATGTAGTGCCGCATGTCTAAAAAACTACTTTAGCATCCATGAATGTCACTTTCGTTGCTCATTACTTTCTTAAACGGTTTATATTTTCAAATCTGTTTGTAGCATTGTGTTTCTTACATCTAAAAAACAATATCTATATTGCCTATGTTCTGATGATATTTAACACCGAGTAGCAAGTTATATTTAAATCTGGTTGAAAAGTTATATACTAAACTAACCACAAGTTGTTAGTATAAGGTCACCACTGAATTTGTTACTTGTGTATACATCAAGTTCTATTATATGAATAGATGTGACATATATTATTTGTATAGTAGCTTGTGTATTAAATTTATGTGCAACACTAAGAGGCAACTCATTAATAAAATTTATATAAAGAAAAAAATAGCTTGTTGATACAATCAATCAACTTACGCAGAAATTGTATTACCAACTTACTACAAACATCTACATAATTTGTCTCTCCATAAAAATGAATGTAACAAGTAATGTACAAACAATATACCAAACATATGTAGACGTCATGTAGCAAGTTATACCCTAGTTAGAAGGTTATGAATGGATTATTGAATATTTAGTTGTTCCAGCTCATCAATTTATCATGTAAGGACTCAGCAAGTTATAGACAATATAAAGATTTTTTTTTTTGACAATTTACGTAGTTATTAGATTTTACAAATAACTTGCTACACTAGTAGAGAAATAGCGACCACACACACTAAAAAATTGTCCTATCCGAAATTATTTAAAACGTATGCCTCAGATTTTGTTTTGTAGTTCTTATTGTAAGAAACACAATGGTGTAAAAAAAAAGATTTTTGATTAGAGAGCTATGTCGTTTTAAGAAACCACGTAAAACAAACCTATTTGGTACATGAAATATCTTGTATCCGTTACTATCCTACGTGGAAGAGAAAAGGGAAATAAAATAAGGCAACTGTAGTAGCTTTTGTGAAAAAAAAAAACAGCCTACCGTTTGACAACAGACCAAATGTATATTCGGGAGGCCGCACAGGCCCGCGCGGGACGTCCGCCCGGCGCTAACGTTTCCGATTGTAAAGGACACGTGGGAGTGGGAGATGATAATTTAGAGAGTGAAATCGGAATCTGTCAACATTCTTAGGGGATGAAATATAGATAAAACCATTGCGGATAGACTAAATGGATCTGTTTTAGAGTTTAATCGATTTCTCCAGTCTGCATGTATTTCTAGAATTAAGCAGTTGACAACGCCCGTGCTGTGCTCCTGAAAAAAAAAAGGACATCCAGGGACAAAAGACCAGCGAACTAGGAGACACTCCATCGGACACAAGCCAAAACTCAAGAAGTCGAAACCAGAGTAACACTAAAACCAAAAACCAACTGTCCTTCAGAGATCTCCACATACGCCACGATAACAGCAACTTTCCATCCTCTCATTTCATCTTCCTCCCTGAAAGCAATGAACATTCCTTAGTTTCCATATAGTCCATAAGGCTGCCGAAGTGCACACGTTAATCACTAAGAAAGAACTTGTCACACAACGAGAGCCTCTGCAAACAGACTCAAAACCCTGGTCAAAGATCCCATAAGCAACAAGAAAAAAATGGTCTCTGGGAGGAATATTTGGCGACGAAACAGCAGGAACAGGAACCAGAATAACCCTCAAATTAACAATTCTGTACAAAGATTGTGAGGACTAAATGCCATGTGAGTTAACAACCGAATCAACTTGATGTCACTGACTCATGCCACTGATGCAAAAGCCAAGAGTAAACATTAATTAAGGAACACCACAGAACTTAAACCTCTATAGCACCGGTTTGCTCATTGACTATTCTGTATAACTCCCAATATTGAATAGCAAGGACGGAAGGACCCAGCAAGTTATCTTCCCAAAACTCCTATCATTGCCTACCTTCCATCTAAGCCCTATTTTGGCTGCTTTTGCAGCCCACATAAGTACATAACCCCCTTTAACGAAATTAGAGGCACCAGCAATACAAGAGTAAATGACATTTGGGCTATCAATATTATATTTGTGGAATAGATATTTGCAGTTTCCTTGCCGTGTGTGTGAAGGCCCTGACCAGGGTGAGCAAAAGCTCAGGGACCAGGCCACACTGTTGCTGGCTGCCAGGGGATTTCAGTGACCAATACATGTTAGATTTGTATAGGCTGTATATAGCTTGACTTGACTTGTACTCCAAACCTCATCGGCTTACTTGTACTCCAAGCCTCTTTGCCTATATATATGAAACGCAGCCTTCCCCCCATCCAAGGGTGTTCCAATCCAATTCTCTGCATGGTATCACGAGACTAGGGTTTCTAGTCTTGGCCCTTCCGCTGCCTTTCCCAGCGTACTCCCAGCCGCCGGCCACCACCCCACCCGGCGCCCCTCTCCCCTGCTGCCGGCCCCTTCAACCGCGCCGCCACTCTCTTCCCCTGCAACTGCGCCGCCGCTCCTCTCCCCAAGCCGCACCGCTGCCCTATCCCCAAGCCGCGCCGCCACCTCCTACCCTGCGCCGCGCCGCAGCCTCCTCTTCCTGAGCCGCGCCGCGCCTTCCTCCCCTGCGACCCGCCGCAGCAACCCCCCGAGGCGCACTCATCCTCTACCGCGCGTGCCTTTCTTAACCCCTATGCCACCGTCACTGCTCGCTCCCATATCCTTCAGTGGACTTGTTAAGTTTGGAACAATTCTAACATGTTAGGAATCAAATCAAGCTATATACAGCCTATGGGATTTCAGTGACCAATACATGTTAGAATTGTATAGGCTGTATATAGCTTGACTTGGCTTGTACTCCAAGCCTCATCGGCTTACTTGTACTCCAAGCCTCTTTGGTCTATATATATGAAACGCACCCCCCCCCCCCCCAAAATCCAAGGGCGTGTGGGGTTCCAATCCAATTCTCTACAATACATTCTTCACCTGCACCTCAGAAAAGGATTAAATTATGCTTGTATGTGCCAATAAAATTCTTTCCCTCAGAAGCAGCAACAATCAGTGGCAGATCTAGAAACTAAATATAGGGAGGCTAACAAGAAACTTATCGGCCCTAGCGACCTGCACCCTACGGTATGCAGCAACAACAACCAACAAAGTCTTTTAGTCCTAAACAAGTTAGGTTAGGATAGAATTAAAAACCAACAAAAGTCACCAATATAAGGAGAGGAGGGAGAAGAAAACGTGTTTTAAAGGGAACTAATAGGGTATAAACTCTAATCACAGCAACAACAACCAACAAAGTCTTTTAGTCCTAAACAAGTTAGGTTAGGATAGAATTAAAAACCAACAAAAGTCACCAATATGAGGAGAGGAGGGAGAAGAAAACGTGTTTTAAAGGGAACTAATAGGGTATCAACTCTAATCACAGTTTAGGCACATGAATAACTTCTTTCCATCCAAATAGAAATATATCCCATTCTTTCAAGTCCCATTTGATTGCTTCCTCCCATGTCACGTTTGGAACCCTGCCTCCACACATTATTACCATGCTCTCTTCACATAATTATCACATCTTATGATGTCGTTATGCAGTGGTGCCTCTAGAGGTCTTTGTTGGACAAGTCCAAATCATCTCAGCTGATGTTGGATATGTTTTTCTTCAACTGGAGCTACTCCTAGTGACAACGTTAATCTCAACAAGAACCGCGGGGGATAACAGCAGTAGCAGCCCTCCAAGTGTGCTACCCAGAACACGGCCCTCAGGCTGCTGGACTCTGGGTCTGCTTCTTCTCCTGGGCCAGCGCTCCCCAGTAGCTCCCTGATGCCCACTGGTCTGCTGGGCCCTCAGTTGGCCCCGCAGCAAGCCCATACCGCCCTCACACCGCTGCAAGTGTCGCCAGCCTAAAACTGGGACCAGGCCAAGCTGGGCTGCCTCCAACCGACAATTGTCCACAGCAAAATGGCAACGGGCGTGATGGATTATGGCGCTCTTCTCATATGTTCTCTGCGGAAGGGGTACTGTTATCTCACCTACACCCCTCTAATACGACCATTACAGTAGGTAACGGTACACCCCTCTAATACGACCATTACAGTAGGTAACGGTCATACCTTTCCTGTATCCTATCATGGCTACTCCACTCTACCAGCTCCAACATCAATTTTTTCTCTCAATAATGTTTTAATTATTCCAGCCTTAACATCATAATCTCCTTTCCGTTCATCAATTCACTTGTGTAAATTCTTGTTCCATTGAATTTGTCACCTTTGGTTTCTCTATCAAGGACCTTCATACCTGGTTACCATCTAGGCTATATGGAGGAGACAGTCTAGTGTCAACAAACCAACGGGTTTCGTCGACAGCCACTGGGTTTCGTCGACTCTTTGTCACGTCTGACCATGCCTATATACACACAAGTCAACCACATACCTCAATCTAAGGGTTTGAGGTGTTCCAGCAAGCAGCCAGCCCTGGGGCAATGCTGACCTAGTGACGCTCAGCAGCAGCCAGCCACTAGGCCAATAGAAGACAGCAGCAGCGCCTGGTCGCTGCGCAGCCACAGGCAGTGGGTTGGGGACAGGAGCCATAGGACCACAGACAGCGAGCGATTGGACAGTGAAGGGT
This sequence comes from Paspalum notatum, assembly GCA_022530915.1. Taxonomy (NCBI): domain Eukaryota; kingdom Viridiplantae; phylum Streptophyta; class Magnoliopsida; order Poales; family Poaceae; genus Paspalum; species Paspalum notatum. The sequence goes on from CM039689.1 coordinate 35,702,353, forward strand.
TGCCAGATTAGAGAGCAAGGACACCACACCACTGCTAGAACAACACAACTACACAAGAAGCGAGGGTAAGGAAAATCGTGCAATGCTAGGTTGTGTGTAGCCAAGTCCGATTGAGGGCTAAACTTATACGGCCTTTTGGTGGGCTAAAAATGCATAGGGGGTGCTAGTGCTTCTTGGGCTAGACCTCAACCAAGTTAAGTGTATTAAGGATGGGATGGGTCAACTCTTGGTGAAGGACGAAGACATTAAACATAGGTGGCAAGAGTACTTTTGACAACCTGTTCAATGGTGATTGTGAGAATACGAGAATTCAGTTGGATGACGCCTTTGATGACACACATAGAAATAGACGCTTTGTATGTAGGATTCAAGAAACCGAAGTCAGAGAAGCTTCAAAATGGATGAAAAGGGGCAAGGCAATAGGTCCAGATGGTATCCGATACATGTGTGGAAATGTCTTGGGGATACAGGAATAGTTTGGTTAACCTAGTTGTTCAACCATATTTTTGGATCAAACAAGACGCCCGAAGAGTGGAGAAGTATTTTGGTACCAATCTTAAAAAATAAGGGAGATATTCAAAGTTGTACTAATTACTGAGGGATTAAGTTAATGGGCCACACTAAGAAGCTATGGGAGAGGGCTATTGAGCAGTGTTTGAGAGAAATGCCAAGAAAGTCAACCATTGAAGCAATTTTTTAATAAGATATTTTTTTAGGGGAAAGCTCTGGCCCTTACGTCCGGAGCGCGGTGGAAAATCGGACGCGGCCCTACTCTCCGCCCCATTAGTTTTCTTTAAAACTCTTTTCTCCCCCTTCCTCTTTCTTTGGTGTCTTTTGTTGGGTTTCAACTCTAGCCTACTCTAACTTGCTTAGGACTGAAAGCCTTGGTTGTTGTTGTGTTTCTTTTTTTATCTTATTTCTGTCCATTAATTCATGTGCACCTATGGATACATACATCTTTATGACCTACTACTTAAAAGATACAAAGTGACTCAGCCCAACCAATTCACTCTGTTTTCGTGTTTTCACTAGTATTGACAGGTGGGCAAGCGCTCAGCAGCGGCGTCTTATGTCTATTCAAACTGTTGGAGTATATGTGTGAGGCCCATGTGTTAGGCCCATGTATAAGGCCCATGTACTCTATCTATGTCTACCACCCTCCTAGGGTTGGAATGAATCAATCCACTCATTCTAGCATGGCATCAATCGCCTAGGTTTTCTCTTTTCTTCTCCTCCTCAGCAGGCTGCCGGCCGTCGCCGCCGCCCGCCGGGCGCGTCAGCGCGCTGCTGCGCCCCTTCCACCGCGCGCACGCCCTCCCTCGCGCGCCGCAGCGCTGCGCCCTCTGCACGCGCCCCTGCGCCGCCAGCGCTGCGCTCGTGCGCCCTCCCGTGCGCCGCACCGCCGCTACTGCTGCGCCCCTTCCCCCGCGCGCGCCCTCCCTCGCGCGCCGCCGCGCCGCGCCCTCCGCGCGCGCCGCCACTGCCCACTGTGCGCGCCTGCGCCCCGCGTCACCCTCGAGCGCGCGTCGCCTGCTGCGCTGCCCTTCCCCCCGGCGGCAGCTGGCGCTCCTCCTCCCCTCCCTGCACTTCCTACAGGTGAAGCAGCAGCAGCAGAGCTGCTGCCGGCCCTGCCTTCCCCAGCCAGCGCCCTCCTGCTCTTCCTCCTCCATGTGTACAAGCAGCAGCAGCAGCAACAGCTCGTCCTCCATCTTTCTTCCTCTGTGCAGCCGCTCAGCTGCCCCTGCTCCCTCTCCCCAATCGAAGTTGCAGCAGGTCATACAGACCCTCTACTCTGCCGAATGGCAGCAGCAGCCCAACGATCTTGCTCCCTGTCCATGTCCACTGCAGCAGAGATAACAACCTTGCGCCCGCACCCTAGCTCCTGCTCCCTCTCTTTTCCTGCGTGCAGCAGCACCAGTTCCTTCACTTCTTCCCTATGAGCAAGACAAACCCCATGGTGCCCCCTCTCTCCACCCCGTCGACCTCCGACGCCGCCCCTCCCACCGCCGGGGGCTCCACTTCCTCCTACACCTTCTCCTCCGGCTCCGCTACTGCCGCCGCCGGGACCTCTGCTGCAACCGTGGGCAGGGCTGCTCCGATGGTCGTCCCGCTCCACCTCCAGGCCGCGATGGCCAAGGCGCGTGAGCGCGCCGCGGCTGCAGCTTTCGAGCATGAGTACGCCGCGTATGCCGTGCTTGCTCGCCGGGTCGCCGCGTCCTTGCCTGCATCGCCGTCGTTGATCTCTCAGCCGGATGATCCGCTGGCCTTCTTCGCCGGGCTTCCTCCACCTCCTGCGGTCGCTGCTGCCACGCCGCCCGTCGCCGCGGCGGCGTACCACCCCCTCAGCTCCGCTGACCTGCCTGCTGCCTCTTTCCTCAGCGCTCCCCCCCTTCCCCCCCCCCCGGGGGGCCAAGCGTTGAAGGGGGCTTCAGCGGTGGCGGTGGTGGATGTCGTCGACAGGGGGGGCACGGTGGTGCTGGTTGCGGGAGTCTGCCCCCACCCTCTCCCCCCACTACTGCTGCCCCTGCTGCTGGGGCGCCCAGGCCATTCTTCGGCAACCCATGGTCCGGTTGCACCTCTCTGTGGCCATTTCAGGCTCCGTGGGGGTCTCCTCTCACTCAGCCGCAGCCGGTGACCATGTTCGCGGCCGCTGCCCCTTCCCTGTTTGCACAGCATCCCACTACGCTGGCCGCGTCCTTCAGCGCCATGGGGCTGCCTTCGCCGGTCAGTACCGATTGGATTGCTGACTCGGGCGCCTCGTTCCACACCACGCCCGATGCTGGGATTCTTTCCTCTGTCCGACCTCCCCATACTTCTTGCCCTTCTTCCATCATGGTCGGCAATGGTTCTTGCCTCCCCGTCACCTCCATGGGCAAATGCGGGCACCAATGGTCCTTTCCGCCTTCCCAACGTTCTTGTTGCCCCTCACATGGTTCATAATCTTCTTTCCATTCGCCAATTCACCAATGACAACTCTTGTTCTGTCGAGTTTGACTCCTCCGGTCTTACCGTGAAGGATTCGGCTACCCGGCGTCCACTTCTCCGTTGTGACAGCTCGGGGCCCCTCTACACGCTTCGGTTTCCTCCTTCCGCTGCACCTTCCACTTCTCCATCGCACTCTTCCTCAGCTGCCTTCGCCATCACCACTTCTTCCACCACTTGGCACCGCCGTCTTGGTCACCCTGCCCTCAGACTACTGATGAGCATCTCTGTCACGCGTGCCAGTTGGGCCGCCACGTTCGTCTACCTTTTCCTACTTTTTCCCATGCATCTCACATCTTTGATCTCATTCACTGTGACTTATGGACGTCTCCTGTACCCAGCATTTCTGGCTACAAGTACTATCTGGTGGTGTTGGATGACTTCTCTCACTATTCTTGGACCTTTCCTTTGCGCTCCAAATCTGAGGCGTTCTCCACACTCTCCCACTTCTTCGCTTGGGTGTCCACTTAGTTCGGTCTCACCATTAAGGCCATCTAGTGTGACAACGGGCATGAGTTTGATAACAATGCCTCCCGCTCTTTCTTCCTCTCTCGCAGTGTCCAGTTGCGCATGTCTTGTCCCTACACCTCCCCTCAGAACGGCAAGGCTGAGCGCATGATTCGCACCACTAACGATGTCATGCGCACCCTTCTGTTCCAGGCTTCTCTTCCTGCTCGCTTCTGGGCAGTCTCTCCACACTGCCACCTACTTGCTCAACCGCCTCCCCTCCACTGCTTCCCCAGCTCCCACTCCACACCACGCCCTCTTCGGTACCCCTCCTCGCTGCAATCACCTTCGTGTCTTTGGGTGTACGTGTTACCCTAACACCTCTGCCACGGCTCCCCACAAGCTGGCACCCCGTTCGACTCGTTGTGTGTTTCTTGGTTACTCTCCAGATCACAAGGGGTACCGCTGCTTCGACCTCACCACTCGTCGAGTCCTTATCTCCCGGCACGTCGTGTTTGACGAGTCGGATTTCCCTTTCTCCACCACCTCCACCCCCGCCTCCAACCTCGAGTTGGAGTCCCTGTTTCCGACTGACCCGGTGGTTCAGCCACCCTTGTCTGAGCGTTCTTCAGGTCCTCCGCTGGCATACTTCCTTGATGCGCGGCCCCGTTTCCGGTGGTCCCTGCTGTGCCACGCACGGCCCCGGAGTTCCCTGCTGCGCCGACGTCTCCCATTGCGCCACGCGCGGCCCCGGAGGCCCCGTCGTCGCCCGCGGCGCCATGCGCGGCCCCGGCGCCTCCCGCACGCTACGCACAGCCCTGCGTGTCTACCAACGCCGTCCGATGCTCCTCCCGGCTCCGGCACCACCACCTCCGGAGTCTCCGGTGCCGACCCCGTCTTCGACACCGCCTGCGGGGCCGCCGCCGCCAGAGCCACCTCGCCACCCTCGTTTCGCCTCTCGTGTCGAGCCGGCGGTGTACCACCCACCTATTCTCCAGCGGTATCCTCGTCACCTACATCCCCATGGTGACGCGGCGGGTGGCTGGTGTTCTTCGGCCCGCGGCCCTCTCTACTGCCGCCGAGGAGCCAAGGATTTCTCCTGTGCCCTCCTCCGTCCGCGACGCCCTGGCGGACCCTCACTGGCGCCGTGCGATGGAAGAGGAGTACGCGGCTCTTCTTGCCAACCAGACGTGGGATCTAGTGCCACGTCCGCCTGGTGGCAATGTGGTCACTGGCAAGTGGATCTGGACGCACAAGCGGCGAGCGGATGGCACTCTGGATCGCTACAAGGCTCGTTGGGTTCTCCGGGGCTTCACCCAGCGCCCCGGCGTGGACTATGATGAGACTTTCAGCCCAGTGGTGAAGCCTGCTACAGTGCGCACAGTTCTCTCGCTGGCTCTCTCTCGCTCGTGGCCTGTGCACCAGCTGAACGTGAAGAATGCTTTTCTTCACGGCACCTTGACTGAGACAGTCTACTGCAGTCAGCCGGCGGGGTTTGTGGATCCCGCTCGCCCAGAGATGGTCTGCCGACTCAACAAGTCTACGGCTTGAAGCAGGCTCCTCGGGCTTCGTACTCTCGGTTTGCCACGTTCCTGGTTACTTTGAGGTTTACTGAGGCCAAGTCTGACACGTCTCTGTTTGTCTACCGTCATGGAGATGAGACTGCATATTTGCTGCTCTATGTTAATGACATTGTTCTCACAGCCTCCAGTCAGCACTTGCTTCAGCGGATCATCACCTCCATGCAGCAGGAGTTTGCTACGAAGGACCTTGGTGTGCTCCACCACTTCTTGGGTGTCACCATTGAGCCCCGTCCTTCTGGCCTTCTCCTCCACCAGCGGCAGTACACCCTTGATATCTTGGAGCGGGCGGAGATGACTGACTGCAACCCCTGTTCCACCCCTGTCGACACTCAGGCCAAGTTGCCCGAGGATGTGGGCACCCCGGTTGCTGATCCTACTGCCTACCGGAGTCTTGCTGGTGCCCTGCAGTATCTCACCTTCACTAGGCCGGACATCACATATGCAGTTCAGCAGGTCTGTCTTCATATGCATGATCTTCGGGAGCCACACCTCACTGCTCTGAAGCGTCTCCTCCGCTACCTCCGGGGCACCGTTGACTACGGCCTACTTCTCCACCGGTCTTCCTCAGCTGAGCTCCATCGTCTACACCGACGCTGACTGGGCTGGGTGTCCGGACACTCGCCGGTCCACGTCCGATTACGCTGTCTTCCTGGGCGGCAACCTTGTCTCCTGGTCGTCCAAGCGGCAGCCGGTTGTCTCGCTCCAGTGCTGAGGCCGAGTATCGGGCTGTCGCCAACGGCGTGGCAGAGGCTTCCTGGCTCCGGCAACTCCTGGCTGAGCTTCACTCCCCGCTCGCAACGAGAACTCTCGTCTACTGCGACAACGTCAGCGCGGTGTACCTCTCCACCAACCCGGTTCAGCACCAGCGGACCAAGCATGTGGAGATTGTCTTGCACTTTGTTCGCGACTTCGTCGCCATTGGCGCTGTTCGGGTTCTCCACGTCCCAACCACCTCCCAGTTTGCAGATATCTTCACCAAGGGTCTGCCCTCCACGACCTTCGCCGAGTTCCGTTCCAGCCTCAACATCAACCGTGGCTAGTGGCTAGTGTTGCGACTGCGGGGGGGTGTTGTCCCTGTGTGTGTGCTTTCTTTCCTGTCTAGTCTTAAAGTCCGCTGCGCCGGAAGTTCAGACTGCAGGGGGTGTTGGAGTATGTGTAAGGCCCATGTATGAGGCCTATGTACTCTATCTATGTCTACCACCCTCCTAGGGTTGGAATGAATCAATCCACTCATTCTAGCACAAACCCAACCAATCGAGTCGAAGGCAAGCCATCCTTGCCTGTGCCTAACCCCTCCGCCTCCTCTCTAGCTGCAAAAGCCGCCCCTGCTCGTCCTAGCACTGCCATCCACACTCGTGTAGATCCGCACTTCTCCTAGGTGGCACACAGAATGCCAGACCAGCAAACTACGCTTTCCTCAAGCTCAATCATCTCTCCAACACCCTTCTGAGGCAAGGCAAGCCAGATACTCAAATCTCCTCGGCGGCCTCAATTCCCACTACTGCCACTTCAAGCCAGTCAGCAAGACCAAGTTCCCTCCGCACACATTCATGAACTTGGCCTTGAGGGCATCCAAGACATTCCACGCTGTCTAAGGTTGTAATAAGTCTGCACCACATCTCTGCTTATCCTGTCGCTTGGGCAAGCATGTGCATCTCCCGTTCACGTCATCTGATTCCTACACTTGTTTTCCTTTCCAATTAATACATTCAGATGTATGGACTCTCCAGTTTCTAGTCATTCCGGTTAAAAGTATTACATTGTGATCCTTGATGATTATTATACACACTACGCTTGGACCTTCTTGACTAGAAACAAGCCTGGCATGCTTCCCAACATACGCTCCTTTTTTGCCTATGCTCATACACAGTTTTGGCTCCCGATCCTTGCTTTGTAATCAGATAATGACAAGGAATTTGATCCTCTACTATGTGTGCCTTCCGAGGCTGTCCTTATAGATCTACAATACAACAGGATATGCAAGGAAATACATCTCTAACAGAGGTATGGTAGGGAAGCTACTAATTGTATTGCAAAAGTGGATTGGATTTGTGAGGACGCTGGCAGATTTTTGTTATCGACTTGTTTAGATCACTAACAAAGACGGTGCTGAGTTGCTGCATCCAGATCAACAGGCTGGACAATGGCGTTGCCATTGTCAGAACCAATGGCGACAATGCAGATATCGTAACGTTTTGCACTTTTTAGGTTGTCGAATTTGGGTTTAGATGCTGGCGGTGCTGCTAGTGCGTTGTTTGCTCGTGCCTCATTGTGCAGCAAGGAAGGTGATTCCAGTCAAAGAGTTTCTGGTCTTCTCCCTCTTTGAGATCTGATGGTCACTGGATGCTGAATTTATTCATGAAAATAGGTTTGGTTTGATCGTAGTAAATTTGGTCTGTTCTGAAGCTGTAAGTTCAATTTGATTATTCCCAAACACGTGGCAAAACATTAAATTTGTCAAATTTGTGATTGTGGCCCAATGCTGGAATGCAGAACATTGGGTCAAATGTCGCATTCATCCTTTGGCTTTAAATAAAATCTTCAGGGAGCAGGCAGGATGGATCAATCGTCCATGCAGTCTCTGGCTCCAATGAAGCATCAAGTAATTGTACAAGGTCCGTTTATAACAAATGCATGACATCATTCAAGCATGTGGAGAATATCGTAAACTAAGACTGTATCTTACGCTCCGACTGTACTGCTCTTACGAGCTAAGAGTGATGTTGCTTGGCTGGATAAAAACACAGGATACCAATGTTTCATGATTTTTATTACAATGGCAAACAACATGCACCAGGATGCATATCAGATGTGGCATCACAGACTGGAAAGCACATTGGCAAAGGTAAAACTGTACTTATTTGACACAGCTAGCAAACAGCCAGAAGTGAATGGGGCCAGTCGCACACACAGACCCCAATATAGGAAAACAAATGCACTCGCACACACAAAATTAGAACAAGAAAACTAATGGATGCACATGTATACTAGTCAATATAATTCTTCAATGACATAAATAACAATAGTCGAAAATCGGGCTCTCAATTTGCAGCAAAAGAAAACTCGATGCAAATAGGAAGTTCATGTATCAAGGGAGAAAGGCTACAATGTGAGCATGTGGCCAACTATTCTAGGCAATCTTAAATTATCATCAGCTTTGTCGATATTATGTAAGGGATAAATTGAAATATCCTCCTATTGTCTCTCTGTTTCTTATGACAAAGCACAGGGAGGTAGGAAGAGATGGGCTGAGATTCACAAATTTGCAATGTTACATGAAAGTGTCATTTTGTTGTTACCCCCTCAGCTCAAAGTGGAGATAGTGCCATGTATATGATGATGATTTGGAGTATGATATTCTTTTGATAGTAATTAGGAACCCGTTTTCATTTTCTTGTGATTTAGTTTGATTATTATCAAAATCCAATTTTGCAATTTGTACCAATGTTTGTACAGAATCATAGATGTTCCACTGCCACACGAATGAAAAGTATTGTGTGCACTAAGATACAATGTTTTAGTCACTGATGATTTTTGTTGCCCATAGCAACACAAAGGCATTTAGCTTACCAATACATATATCTGCGTGCATGTAGTACAGGGCCTGAGCTGAGCTACTACCAACACATAGTCGATGACTAGCACAAGGCTACCTATTATGCAGAAGAAGCACTAACCCAATCTAGATAAAGAAAGTAACTCAACTGCTAAGATGACAGGAAGCATAGAGAGAGCAGGTGTTGTGGATGCTTTCGTAGGGAACACCTATTTCATGAGGGGCAGGCGTCACAACAACCCGCAGGCTGATAGGAATTAGTTTGTTAGTCAGTTTTGATAGGCATTGTATGCCGGCTATTAATAAAGCCAGAGCGCTAGTCGGTTAGGCAAGCAGAAACAGGTTAGTTCCTCAGAGCCTCAAGAGAGAGAGAGCTAGATCTGTAATCTGCTATCTATCTATCCAATAAATAAGCCATATCAGCAGGTCAAAAGAACAAGCACACAACTTACCAGGGTCAGACATGCATTGACCTCCATTCCTTTTTGTGGCCATCACAGCTTATGGTTGTCCAAGATCTGAGGCGAGGATAATGTGGAGACAACCTCTAGGATAATAGTATAATCATTGCAGATAGGCCCCTCAATGGTGATGGAACCTGGTGAGATCTGCAGTACATTGACCATATACCCATTATAAATGAATCATCAGCCCTTACAATATGAGTAGTTTTTTAAAAAGATAAGATGAGTAGCAATGAACTATGCTACAAAATTACCTTGTCCTTAGCATCCTCCATCTTGTAAACACTAACATTATGCTCTCCACAAACCAGATAATTTGTCCCGAGAACTGTAACCTGCAAAGAATCAGTGGGCCTTAGCAACTTCAATTGCTTGATAATGCATAAATAGATGTCACTTCTATTACTTGGCTTAAATTCTAATAGAGCGAGGGTGCTATGTCGTGTCTGTTTTGAACATGTTACCATGCTACATTCGTACAATTATATTCAGTACCACCATGGTACATAGGATAACTTAAGAGAATTACTAATCAGAGGTGAACATGGAGTTGTAACACTAGTGTCTAGTAGCAGCGGACTGCACTGTTTTCCATCTAAACCACCTACTTCTTAATGATCCCATTAGTTTTTTAATGACATTATGGTGGCAGATCCAAACATGGAGATAGAATAATATTACTTGTATCTATGGCATGTAGGGCCCTATATAATTATAAATTTAAGCATCAAAACATATTCAACGTGGATCTTCGTACCTTGATTTAATTGCAAGGATTAAAATGATGCAAATATATCATTGTTTCCAATCACGGTTTAAGAGAGTATCATTTGAAGCTCGATTACAAACTATCAAATGCATTTGGCTTGCCCTATATCCTTAAGCATATCACAACTATCTTGGATTGGCCACCTTTGGCAGCTCAAGCAAGCAATTTCTAAGCTGGCCAATGTGTCCTGTTGTCAGTAGCTTGTCCAGACAATTTAAGTTGGGGCAGGCCAAACTTTGGCCTAGAACCAAATGAAGGCCAAATTTTGTGGGCAGGACAAAAATTGGCTTAGTCAGCTAGAGGCAGAAACCAAACATGCCCTTAGTCCAACAACAACGAGAACAACCAGGCCTTTTAAAGCCAAGCTAGTTGGGGTACGCTAGAGTTGAAACCCAACAAGAGTCATCAACAGAAGGAAAAAAGGAAGAAAAGAGAGAGAAAGGGCATACAAGGATACTATTAAAGCATAATCAAGGCTCAGTCACGTGAATAGCTTCTTTCCAAGCATTTCTATCTAAACATCTCCCTCAAGATGCCCCACTCTTTCAAATCCCTTTAGATGGCCTCCTCTCATATCAACTATCAAGTTCGGTCGGCATCTACCTCTCTTCACATTATTGTCACGGCTTATGATGCCACTACATGCTAGTGTGTGGTGCCTCTAGTGGTCTCCATTGGATATGTCCAAAGCATTGCTACGCACTGATGCCTCTGGCAGTCTCCGTTGGACATGTCCAAACCATCTTAGCCAGTGTTGGATAGGTTTCTCTTCAGCTGGGGTTACTCCTAGCCGACCATGTGTCTCGTTGCTTAGGATTCGGCTTGGTCAATCCTTGTATGACCACAAATCCAATGCAACATACGTATCTCCATGACACTTAATTGTTGAACATGCTACCTATTAGTATGCCGACATTATGCACCATATACCCTCATAGGTCTAGTTGCCATTCTATAGAACTTGCCTTTTAGCTTCCGGGGTACCTCTCCCAGAGACGCTATTTAATCTATCCCGCTTTAATTCTATGAGTTGAAGGCGATGGCCTCTCCGTTTCCCCTACCCGCCCCTCCCCGTGGCGCCTCCCCACCTCCCCACAGCCCCACGCCGGCGACCACCACGGTGCCGGAGGCCACCCCAAAGGCCGCACGCCCTCTGCGTGTGTCCACCCCTTCCCTAGAGGCGCCAAACCTCCCCTGCTCCCCTGTCCCGCCTGGTAGGTCGAAGGCGCAGTGGTGGAGCGACTCCAGCCCGGTGCCGACGGCGGCAGGCGATTCCTCTTTCCGCCCTTCCTATCGGGATGCGGTGTTACCCCCTGCGACGTCCCAAGGTGGTTCCGCTCCTCCGAGCCCCAAGAAGCTTGTCGTTCAGGGCGTGACACTCCCTACCTCTGACGGAGAGGACGGGGGTGGGTGGCAAGTCTACGAAAGCCGCAAAAGACGACGCGGCCGTCTTCGTCCTCCGCCCCGCCCTCGTCGCCCCGTGCCGGCGGACTTGCGTGGGAAGTGCTTCAACTGCTTCGCTAGTCATCAGGCGGCTGCCTGCCCCCGCGCTACCCGCTGCTTCCGCTGCCTGGGCACGGGGCACCGCGCAGCAGCCTGCCCTGGTAGAAGAGCCTCCGCGCCACGTTTGGAATGGCGCCCAGTTTGCGCCGCCTCTTCCGTGCCTGTCATTGTGGCTACCGTTGAGGCGGCGCCGGCTGCCGTTGAGGCTGCGCCCATGGACGGCCACACCCGTGATGTGGGCGCTGGAAGGCAGCGACGCCGAAGGTGGACGCGACGCCGTCGTCCCGCGGGGAGAGAAGATGGGTCGTCGGGCAGCTCAGCGGCTGGTGACTCCGGCCTGGAAACAGGGCTCCCTTCCGGCGCTGATGCGGGTCCACAACCTTGTCGCATCCTCGCACGTTCTACCAGCACTGCGGCTTTGGAAGATGATCTTAGAAGGGCACTGATCGTCACGGTCATCGGGGACAGCGTGCTTGCCCCTGTGGAGGCCATTTCTTCCTGCCTTGCCCAAAGGTTCGATCTTGCCGCCGATGCCCTGGTGTTCCGTAGCATCTCAGCGGTGGAGTTTCTGCTCTTCCTCCCGGACGATGCAACTGCTACCCGGGTCTTTAATGGCGGGCAGCCGGTCATCACTCCTTCGCTGCGGCTGCATGTCGCTCGGTGGTCACGCTTCTTCCGACCTTCCGGTGTTGTTCTACCCCAGCTCGTCGATGTGGAGCTCCAGGGCATTCCAGCTCACGCTTGGGATGTGAAAACAGCGGCAGTGCTTTTGGATGATGTTTGTCTAGTGGTTGCACCGGGCCTGGACGTGGATTCCCGGCGTGACGTCTTCAGTGTTCGTACGTGGTGCTATCGTCCAGAGCTCATTCCTGGTGTCATGGACTTGCTGGTTGAAGAACCTCGGGCTGCGGCGGGGGATGATCCTTCACTCATTCGCGCCCTGGTATACCCCATCAAGATCTCTGCCTCCTTGCCGGCGCCACCTCTAAGGCTGGTGGGTCCTCCTCCTCCGCCGCCGGCGAGCGGCGTTCAGCATGGCCGACGGCGGTGGCGTCGGCGCCCCGGTGGTGCCTCGATGTCCGGGCCTCCCGACGGTCCGTCTTCGGCATCGGCTGGGCCACGCGGACCAGTGCATTCAAGGCTTGGAGCTCGCGAGCACGCGGTGCTGGCGGGCGTAGCGGCTGGCTCGGCGCCCCAAGAGGCCGCGGGTGCTCCTGCGGGGTCCGAGACTCGCGGCCCTGCGCTACTGGTGGAGACGGCGGATGGCGAGGCGCCACAAGAGGCCGCGGTTATGGCTACGGGGTCCGAGGCTCGCGGCCTTGCGCTACTGGCGGAGTCGACGGCTGGCGCAGCGCCCCGAGAGGCCAAGGCCCTTTCGGTGGGGTCCGAGGAGGCGTCCCTTCAAGGCCTCGCGGATCGCTCGGATCCTGTTCTGTCGGCTGCCGTTCCTGGATCCTCCGGAAACTGCGCCGGCGCTGCCCCCTGCCCCTCGGCTGGTGCAGACGGCACGCTCGGCTCCCCGAAGGTGGCCGCGGGGTTTGTGGCTGAGGCCCATGTGGCGGCTGCGGCCCATGTGGCCCTCCCTGTCTCCCCAGCTGAGGCCCTTGAAGACATCCCTGCTGCCTCCCCAGTCAGGATCGAGGTCCAGGTGCCCTCACCTGCGGCGGCCTCTCCAGTTTCCTCTGGTGGGATCGAGGCCCAGACGGCCCATGTGACCTCTCCCAGGGGTGCTGACCTTGAGGCCCGAGAAGTTGAAGCCCGCGAAGAGGTTCTTGAGGCCCGCGAGGTCTCTCCTGCCTCCCCTGCCCCTCGGCTGGCTCCTCCGTCGCCGCCGGAGACGGATCCTGCAACCCCCTGGTCACTAACGACCGGTGTTCGCGAGGACGTTCAGCCCGGGCCGCATCGACCCCCTCTGGTCTACTCGAGGCGCAAGCGAGGCAGGGGTCAGCAGTCGCAGAGCTCCACTCCGGGGGCGGCACACCCCTTCTTAGCTACCATCACTAAGCCGGTGGATTGCCTGCTCCCCCAGCCAGTTGCCAAGCAGAAGCCCACCAAGGCGCCACCCCAGTATATGCCACGGCGAAGTCGGCGGGTTGCCGGACTTGATCCCAGCCCACCGAAACCAGCTTTCTCGGAGGCTCAGAAACGGGTGGTCAGAAGCCTAGGCTTGGCGGGGGAAAATGAGAAGGTCTCTGTCAAGGCACATGAAGTTTACAGTAAGCTCTTTGGTAAGCCCCTCTCGACTAGCCATGTCAGGGCTCTCGCGGTCCTTTTTGGCTGGTGTCTCGCTGAAGCTTTTGGAGGGCAAGCTGCTGGGGTGTTATGTTAGTAACCCGGTTTCTTGGGTCGTGGTTCTTTTAACCGTTTTAATGAATCCATCTTCAATTTTATTCTGGAATGCCCGTGGTCTGAATGGTCGAGATAGGCGTAATTCCGTCCGTGATGTTGTTTCAAGTGCAAATGCTAATATAGTGTGTGTTCAAGAGACAAAAATTGAGAACATGTCTACGGGGATCTTCCTCGCTACTTTTGGGCCTGACTATGATGATTTTGTTGCTCTTCCTGCTGTTGATACTAGAGGGGGTGTCATTATCTGTTGGAAACGCTCAGTCTGCCAAGCCATCTCCAGCCGTGTTGATCAGTTTTCTGTCTCGGTACAGTTCGTAGAGGCGGACGGACGCAACTGGTGGCTCACGGGAGTGTATGGTCCTCAACTTGATGCTGACAAGATTATCTTTCTGCAAGAGCTGAGGGATGTCAGGGCGTTGTGCCATGGACCTTGGTTGGTACTGAGCAACTTTAATCTCATTTATCGTGCAGAAGATAAGAACAATGATAACCTGAATCGTGCCTTGATGGGACGCTTTAGGCGCTTTTTGGATGATATGCATCTGGACGAAATTCCGCTCTTGGGTCGCAAATTTACTTGGTCCAATGAACGCAGTTCCCCAACTTTGGTGAGACTTGACAGAGCCTTCAGTTGTTCGGATTGGGAGGAGATTTTCCCTGAGGTCGTCCTCCAAAGTACCGCGTCAGTAGTTTCCGATCATTGCCCCCTCCTTCTCTGTCCAAAAGTCAACCTCAAGGGTAAGAGGCGCTTTCATTTTGAAAGCTTCTGGCCCAAGTTGGACGGTTTTTGGGATGCTGTACAACAAAACTGGAATGCCCCTCTTGCTTCTTCTTGTTCAGTAGAACGTCTGTTCCTGAAACTACAGCGATTGAGTAAAGGGCTACAGAAATAGGGTCACAGAAAGGTTGGAAACGTAAAAATGCAGTTAGAGATGGCAAAAGAAATTCTTCACCAACTTGAGATTGCTAGGGACTCTCGACATCTCACACCGGAAGAGGATTGGCTGCGTGCAAAGCTGAAGCACCATTGCCTTGGTCTAGCTTGAGATTGCTAGGGACTCTCGACATCTCACACCGGAAGAGGATTGGCTGCGTGCAAAGCTGAAGCACCATTGCCTTGGTCTAGCCTCCCTGGAAAGGACCATTGCAAGACTTAGATCAAGAATCACTTATTTAAAAGAGGGAGATGCCAATACCTCTTTTTTCCACAAGCACTCTCGGTACAGAAAAAAAAAAAGAATTTCATTAGTAAATTTCAAGTGGAAGGTAGAATCTGTACAGAACAAGGGGAGAAGCAGGAGGCTGCCTTTGATTATTTTGAAAAGCTAATTGGTACAGCCCATGCTAGGGAGTTGTCCCTGAACCTTGCATCTTTTCACCCCACCCACCACGATCTGGCTGCCTTGGATGAGGCCTTTTCAGAAGAGGAGGTATTTGCAACCATCAAGGACTTACCCCCAGATAAGGCACCTGGGCCCGATGGGTTTACAGGCAGATTCTACAAGGTTTGTTGGCACATCATAAAGGAGGACGTGATGGCTGCTATCTTATCTATTCAGAGAGGACATGTCTTCAAGTTCAAGCTGCTAAACACAGCCTTCATCACCTTGATACCGAAAACTGCAGATGCAATGCAAGTAAAAGACTACAGACCTATAAGCCTTGTGCATAGCTTTGCAAAGCTGGTCACGAAAGTCATGGCTAATCGCGTAGCGCCGGTACTGCCCAAGCTGGTCTCAGTGAATCAAAGTGCTTTTGTAAAGAAAAGGAATATACAGGACAACTTTTTGCTTGTCCAACAGATGGCCAAAAGCCTGCACAGTTCGAAGGAGCCTCACATTCTTCTTAAGCTGGACATTTCCAAGGCTTTCGACTCAGTTTCTTGGGCTTTTCTTCTAGAAGTCTTGTTACATTTGGGTTTTGGGCGCCGTTGGTGCAATTTGGTATGCCTCCTCCTGTCCACCTCGTCCACCAGGGTTCTCATTAATGGAGAACCGGGCTGCAGCATTTCTCATCTCAGGGGACTTCGGCAAGGTGACCCGCTATCGCCCATGCTCTTCATTCTTGTCATGGATGTTTTGAACTCCCTGTTTTGTCGGGCAGTCCAGGAGGGCCTTTTTTCAACCGCTAGGTGTCCAGCGGTCAGAACATCGGATTTCTATTTATGCTGATGATGTTGTTTTGTTCTGTCGCCCAGTAGAAGGTGATCTGGTCCTGGTGAAAGAGCTGCTGCATATCTTCGGGCAAGCAACAGGGCTGGTAACCAATTTATCAAAAAGTTCAGCCAACCCTATTCAGTGTAGTGTTGAGGATCGTGGCCTAATTGCCAACATTCTGGACTGTGACACCAAGGATTTTCCTTGCTCTTATTTGGGCCTGACTCTGTGTGTTCGCAAACTGCCAAAGGCCGAGCTTCACAAAATTGTGGACAAGGTGGCAGACAACCTGCCATCTTGGAAAGGCGCTCTCATGAACAAGGCGGGTCGGTTGGTTACTGTCAAGGCCGTCTTGTCGGCCCTCAATATTTATCACTTGACCGCTCTTGATTTACCTAAATGGGTTTTCAAGGCAATCGATAAGAAGCGCAGGGGTTTTCTTTGGGCTGGAGAAGAGACAGCTCACGGTAGCAAATGCTTGGTATCCTGGGATTCAGTACAGCGACCTCTTCAGTTTGGGGGGCTTGGTGTTCTCAACTTAGAGGTTATGAGTTGGGCACTTCGTGCTCGATGGCTTTGGCTGGAGAAAACGGATGCTAACAGACCTTGGAAGGGGCTGCCCATCCATGTGCCAAATAATGCCCGTGCCCTCTTCAATATGGCTGTCCAAACAGTAGTTGGAGATGGGCAAAGTGCTTTGTTCTGGGCAGATAGATGGCTGAATGGAAGTACAATCCAAGAGTTGGCACCAAACATACACAAGGTCATCTCAAAGAGAACTATCAAGCGACGAACAGTGGCTCAAGCACTAACAAACAGGGGTTGGGTGGCCGACATCAAAGGCGCTCTTACTGTCCAGGTCTTGTGTGAGTACATTAGGCTTTGGGACTTGGTGGATAATTGGCAGCTGCAACAAGGAGTGGCTGATCAACATCGGTGGAAGTTCACTAAGGACGGCTCCTATTCAACCAAATCTGCTTACGATGTTTGCTTTGAGGGGACAATTCAATTTGCACCTTGGAAGCGGGTGTGGAAATCCTGGGCCCCCCCGAAATGCAAAATTTTTATCTGGCTAGTACTCAAGAATAGAGTGTGGACTGCTGATCGCCTTGCAAAAAGAGGCCTCCCGCATCCTGCAGCGTGTCCACTGTGTGACCAAGAGAGAGAATCGATACAACATCTGCTGTTCTCCTGTGTCTTTGCCAGACAAGTTTGGTTCCTTTTGCTGTATGGCCTGGGCTTGTCCTTCCTACCACAACCTGAGGGGGGCAACACTGTCAGGTTGGCACCTAAGGAGCTACGGGAGGGATTGAACACTCTCTTTTTTCTAGCGGCTTGGGAGCTTTGGAAGCATCGAAACTCATGTGTCTTCGAGGGAGCCAGTCCGGCTGTTCCAGCGGTGCTCCAGAATGTCGCGGATGAGGGCTCGCTATGGTGTGCGGCTGGAGCCAAGGATCTCCGATCCCTGCTTGAGGGGGCGGTTAGCAGGCTAGGATAGTCTGTGCCTTGCCCGGTCATGGATAGCATGTGCTTTTCTTGTAATAGGTCTTTTTTGTCCTGTTTGGGGGTGTACCCCCCGGTTTCTGTACTCTTCTTATTGAAATGAAATGCAGCTCTCCTGCGTTTTCGAAAAAAAAAATTCTATGAGTGACATCTTCATCAATATCGCCATCTTTCTGTAGGTATCCTTCTTGGGTACTACCTAACCTTCCAAACTCACATCTCCCTCCTCATGCCCTTAGTTCAAATGGTGCCAAAAACAGCCCATCCCACATCAGATCAAGTGTAACCCACAGCCCAAAATCATTAATACACGGCACAAGCAGCCAGCAAAAGCACTGTTTTGTTGTGTTAATTAAGAGAAGCCCACTACAGAAATGAATTGTCAAGTTATCGGTTAATAACTGACTCATATTCGTTGAAACTTTGTCTGTTTGCCAACTTGCGCTAGTGCACGACACACCTGCCACTGCTCTCCTGTGGAGCTTGCTCTAGCTGCCTGGCTCATATTGCTTGCTCACTGCTGCATCCAATCCACTTTTTCTCCCTCTCTGTCCTAGTTCTTAATTAGTTTACCCAAAATTGGTATTTGGAATTGGTAATTGTAGATAATATATCTATTATGATTACATGATTAGTTAATTATTAGTTCTATAATGTATCTGAATTGTTATTTGTTATTTTAAAAATCATAGGCATATTTCTGATTACATGTAATGCAATTTGGCCTAGTAGCAGACTAGCACTATAGTGTTCCTAAATTGTAAATGTCAGTAACTTGACAGGTAATAGATAATGAAGATAATAATTCTGCAATCAACTAAATAGACTCATAATTTATGACTTCTTTTATGCATGATGTTTCTCGCTTTGTCTATTTGCTCTTTTAGTCTCTTATATAACTAATGACCTAGTAACCTAATTTTCTGGATTGGCCCAGAGAATAGGGACAGAATAATTGCTCTTACCTCAGTACCATTGGCTGGCACAACTTTCTCCATTTCATGAAAACCCATATTAATAATTATAACCATTAATGATGAGGGTGACATTCACAAAGAATAGCAACAAAAGAATTGCTCTTACCGAAGTACCACTGGCCGAGATAGCTTCTGCCATTTTATCAAAACTCACATCACTAGTTATAGTGATTGATGATGAGGACGACATTGACAATACTCCAACTTCGGCATGGGCCCAAGCAATGTTTTCCTCGATCAACTATAGGTGCAAAATCTTCTAATGTTACTATCGTATAGTAAAGAGACCTCAAAAATAAATGAATAGCGAAGCTTAGAGAAATGAAACCATATGGGTAAAAGGACTAATCGATGATGGAAAGTTGAAACCCAAAAAACACCTTGTTTTTCATGGTCACATCAAGGTTATTTTCACATTAAACTCAAGTTTCTGGATCAGTCAATACAGGCAATTGCAGCAGTAGCTTTGTACTCTACTTAGTCATAGCAGAATGTGAATGTGGACATGTTCGTAAAGAATTGTGCACACTTAGAATAAAGGGCCATAGCACATAAATATTTGTATCAAGTAGAACAACATACCTTCTTTTCTTCAAGATTCTCACTCAATGTCTCCTCCTGTGATATTGTGTTACAAAGTTCTTCGTATAACTTGGATACTTTATCATACATGATTTCTTTAGCCACAAGGGGCCTATCAATACATCTACATAATTTGTAAAAGGCCTATGAGTCAAATTATAACCATATCATGTATCTACAATACAAAGTGCATTTTTATAGGTGTATCTATAAGCATATTGTCTATCTATAAATCTAGCTATAGATAGGTGCCATCTTCTTTTTTGCATTTTCATTCTTGCTGGATTGCTCATGCTAATGTTGGATAATGACTATAGAATTGTTATTACTGTGTGCGTGCTAGAAAGTTTTACTGTCTGTGTCACTTGATCCGCTCAATCTTTTAGTGTCCTCACAAAGTTTGCAGTTTGTTTTTAACCCTGCTTCGATTTACACCTATAGGTTAGCGTTGAAAGGATGATCTCAACAGAATAAACATGTGTTTATGGGTCTCTAGGGTTATTGATAGATGGGATGCTTATTCAGGACGATGGTTTTAATCGTTAAGCTGTTTCCGTGCGCGCGCGTGCGTGTGTGTGTGTGTTTTCTGGAATGGAAGGGTATGTTGCTAGCAAATGTTTGAAAGGAAAGCCATGGGAGTAGCTGCTTTTTATGTGTGCATTGCTAGTGGTGGTGGTGGTGGGGTAAGGGTAGGGGACGTAGGGTGGGGTGGGGACAGTGAAAAGCAGGGACATGGGTTATAGATCAAATGCTATGAACCTTCATCAAGTTAGGAGCAGTATGCAGTGTGTGGTTCATAGCTCAGATAGGATGGGAATGTCTAAACTCTAAACCTCACGCTTGCTTGCAAGGGAGCCAAGAAGTGTGTAATAAGAAGAAACAGATTGGTTGTGGCTTCTAGATAAAACGAGACCTAAGGAGACAACCCTCATGTCTTGAGAAAAAAAAAAGAAATATAATCAAAGACATGAATCTGAGAAGATAAATAATGTTGAAGATGACAGGCTCTTTTTCTGTTGAAGAAATTGAGTGAGAATATTTTCTTGGGAGGAGTAGGATGAGGAAAATCTAAAGGACTGGGTTGAGAAAAATTCTGAGAATAAGACCAGTTAACAAAAATATGAGCTTTTAATGCACAAGCTTAAACAAACAAGACAAGCTATGACATATTGGCACATTTTAAGCACAAATCTAAATCTGATTAAAAGCCTTACTCAGATTCTTCATAAAGTCTCCAAGGGGACGAAGACCTAAATAGAAAAAATCAGATTTTATTCACAGATTTGAAAGAAGACAGAGTGTGAATATGGTAAAAAAAATTATTAGACGTGTGTAAATGAATTCAATGTAAATATGATTAGAAAAACTTACATCCAATCAATTACATCGTCATACACAAGAAATCGGAACAGATGAGCAATAAATCTTTCAAGATGTTGCAAGATGATTAGTTCAACAATTGTGATGTCTTCAACTTTCTGAACTCCATTTTCCTATAGAAACATATTTACATAGGTAAAATAAGACCATCATAAAATTGTTGTTGTGTGAACAATTGCAATTTTAACAAATAAAATACTAAGTTAAAGTGTTTACCCTTGTATAATCAAGGAGGTGTTCAACACAATGTCTCAGGTATTCTAGAAAAGAAAGATAACAGTTTTTCCATCTGGATCCCTTTACGCCAACATTCATCTTATTACGGTGGACATACACTCTCATCAGATAATCAGCCTCACTAGCAGATTTCCTCCAATCAATGAGTTTTGTTCTTAGATTCAGAGGGCGGGTGATTGGGGGACCACTCCCAACCCTTAGGGAGCGTGCCATTCTGAATGCATTAGTGTAAAGTGCACACCTAACCAAAGGATGCTTAAATGCATAGTGGCATCTCATGAGCTTCACAAATCTTCTCCACTTCTCTTTTTCTGTTATTGGATCTGGCATTTGTTGCACATCGTACTGAAAGTCATCAAAAAATGCAAGGAGTCCTTTCTTTAATTTAAACGGCTTCTTGAGCACACATGTGATAAACTGTTCCAAATCAAGAATAGCAAGTTCTTTGCTCAGCGACTCCTCAGCAGGTTTATTAATCAGAAACTCCGATCCATCACCTTTTGTTTCTAAATTTGACTCATCCCAATTTCCACCCCAGCAATAACCTGCTTCGAACTTATCCAAAATATTATGGAGATAACCATTTGACATATTCCTTGCAGCATGAGACATGTTGTCAAATATTTTACCATCAAATGCATATTCTTCAAGCATTTTGTTTTGCGATACAAATTCTAGAAAAGTCTGTTTGCTGAATGAAAAATGGATAATTATTAGTAAAGAGGAAATGGATTGCTATTTTCAAAATGACCAGAAAATAGGCTCAAAAAACATTACCTGCCAGAGCTCGGAAAATGAGGACTGTCTATGTGTAATTTAACACTTTCAATGACAGTTTTTTCATCAACATGAACAGCTTTATGAAAGTCATGGTCCATCAGATAGGTAGCAACTGATAATCTTAAAGATTCATGAATCCTAGCAAAATGAAGGGTATCATAAAGTTTTAGAATGAATATATAGCTTAAAAAAAGAAAACAGGAGAACCAGTTAAAAACAAAGTAGTAGGTAATAACCATGAGTAGTTATCTTGAACTCGTACTGCCAATTCTGAATTAAAGGCCTCGATGAGAACATATGGAATGTGCACATCATATATATGGAGAAATTCCAGCATCTTCATTATCCCCTCAAAATAGGGCTTTGTGCTTGAACCTTTGAAACTGAATAAAGTACAAAATAGGACATTTAACAGCAGAGAATATCAAACAGACATATGGAACTGAACAACAAAAACATACTTCTCCAGAAAATTGATAAAGCCACTAACAATCATCATTTTCAGTTCATCATTTTGACATGAGGTATCTTGATCCTCTTCATTTCCCTGTTTAATTTGATATTCATCATCCACTGCCTCATTACTTTCTTCCCCTCTGTTATGGGCAGCTCCAAGTTGTTCATTTCCTTTCTTCTCGGCATCACTTCGTTCACCTTCATCCTTTTCTATTTCTGTTTCACTTTCTTTCGTTTCTTTGCTGTTAGGTTCATCATCTTTTATTTCTTTATCAGATTTTCCTTCAATCTTGTTGACCAACTTTTCAAAATTTGCATCAAGCGACCACTTTTTACCCTGGAATAAATATTTTTGGGGAAAAGTTAGAGATAAGATTAAATTAGATGACCACTAAGATTGCAATCCAGAAAATAGAAAGTCACCTTTTCTGTATTTTCTTGAGTTTGTACTACCTTGAATTCCCATGTTAGATAAAGGTGATCACTGCTACCATAAACCTCATCTTCCAAAGTCCTCCACATTGCTCCAACATGATGTGTCAAAACATCTATATTATTTTCCAGTATGAACAAGGACCCAAAGTGCTGCACCAATAAATGAGGTAGAGAATAAGGAAAACCCAATTTATATCTTGCACATGGATTAAAAGAAGACATAAATGATGCTTATCTCTATTTGTTATGTACATAAGCATTCTGTTGAACAAGAAAATATGTTTAACTTAAAAAAAAAAAACTTTCCCTTTCTAGCGGTTTGGTTTGGGTTTCAACTCTAGCCTACCCCAACTTGCTTGGGATTAAAAGGCTATGTTGTTGTTGTTGTAATTAAAATTATTACATGGTGGCAGGCAGTAAGAGAGCAGAGTTGCAGAGCAGCAGTAGGGGAGAAGAGCAGCACCAGGGAGGCATAGAAGCAGAGAGTACGGAGGATGGTACTGGTAATAATGATGATTTGGCTAGGCAGCAGCAACAAGAGGAGGTTGAGGCCGTAGCAGAGCAGCTAGCAGCAGTAGCTGAGCAGAGTTGCAGAGCAGCACCAGGGAGGCAGGGAAGCAGAGAGCATGGCGGATGGTACTGATAGTACTGATGGTTTGGCTAGGCGGGCAGCAAGAGGGTGACTATGATCCATCCAAGGATCCAAGACTAAAGGCTACGTCCCATGATCCCAGGTGGAATTATGAATTTTGGGCCAGATTTGACAAACAAGGATTTGGTGCAGTGTTGCCTATGTGGGAAGCAAATGCATTCAGGCATCAAAGGTTGAAGCAACACCTTGCTGCTGGTTTTGGAGATGTCCAAAAATGTCCCAAAACAACCACAGCAATAATGAGAGAGATGCAATAGTGCATGAAGAAGACTGCATGAATAGGCAGGGTAATGGTAGATGATAAAATGAAGAGGAGCAAGATAATGAGGTTGAGGAGGTTGAGGTCAGCCAGCAACCAAGCCAAAGTCAAGCATCATCAAAGATATCATCTTGTTTCCCAAGTTCTGGGACAGCAGCTAGAAGCAATCTACGATTAATTTCAAACCAGTGGCTAAAGTGAACAAGTCAGTTGCTGCAATGATTAGAAAAACTCCAGAAGAGGTGGTTCAGGAAAGACATTCAAAGCAGTGAGCCCAAACCTCCATAGAGCAGTGCATGAGAACCAAGGAAGAAAAAGAGAGGGTGGATATGCATGTTGCTAACTTCTTTTATCAATGCTGCATACCATTCCATGTTGCAAATTCTAGGAGCTATGAGATTATGCTGGAGTCTGTTGGACAGCACAGTCATTAGTATAATCCTCCCAGTTTTCATGAGTTAAGGGTGTCATTGCTTGCTAAGGCCAAGGACCAAATTAAAAGCTATGAGAGATAGCAAGAGGTTGCATGGAGGAAATGTGGCTGCACTAGGACATTAGGGTTGCTGTTACAGCAATGCTAGCAGGTTTCCTTGAGAAGATGATCTCCTTTGGTGTCATGTTCATGAAGCCACTAGTGGGTCACTAGGGACACTAGGACATTCTCAGCTTCTTCGCCGAAGTGGTTCATCTTACTGAAGAAGTAGAGCAAGGATCAGGAGAGGAAGAAGATGAGTACTGTGTTGTGGCCAATGACCTTGACATTGTGGATGATTATGGCCAAGCACCACCTACTCCCCCTTGTGATGGTGTTCAAGTGATGAAAATGAGGGGTGGACTCGATGATATTGAGTTAGATGTCAATCAGGAGTTTGCTATTTCCTGTCATGCATCTCATGGTTAATGAAGCATTTATGATCTATCATTTGCTTGCTTGAACCTTTATTTTATTTACTTGTTATGGATCTATCTTATTTTGCTATGTGAACATCAGAGTGGACTAGGACTACTGGATGTTTGGATATCGGTTATTTTTTTACTAATGACTATGTTAAGCTCATTTGGTCTCACATTAAATTTGAATTACTGATGGTTCATGATCATTGTCCTGTTGATATGGGCTACCTGCTGAAGTGTTGAGTGCTGACTACTGACACTTGTTCCCTGACCAATTAGGCGACTGGAACATTACATTTGATTTATTGATGGTTCATGGTTGCTGTCCTGCTGAAGTGTGAGTGTTGCGCCTACTCGTCCAGTAACCAGGCTGGCGACTAGCTCGCCTGGGCGCATGATAAAAGTGCTTATCTCTATCCTTATCGCTAACCAACCCTAAGAAACTCTTGCTACAGTGCTCGATGTTACTGTAGCGTTCTCTATAGAATTGATTGCCCCGACCCAAAGGACCTAACCTATTGCCCATTACAAAGAGTCACCAACAGGAGAGAAGTACGTCAGGAAGGCAAAATAAGGGTAAAGTAAATTATTTCAGCTCCTATTACCTTCGTGATGACTCTGTAATGGCCATTTTTGTATAGAATTCCGAGATCTCCTTCGCAAAGCTCTTTCCACAAACAATGAAACCTGTGTTTTTAGGAGAAGTTATAATTTTATCTAACAATGCAATTGAAAGAAATCAAGAAACTCAAAAAAGAAAGGGCATACCCATATTCTGTAAACTGAATCTCACTGGAGTCTAGAAAATTCTTTACAGCTTGATATTTCACTCTTTCTCTTTCACTAGATAGTTCAGACATCATTTTAATTAACCCATTGGAAGAACTCTCGCCAATTTCGGTGTAGCATGCATTGTTTTGCGGATCCACTAACCATCCATGTAGAACACGAATACCCAAATATTGCAACAAGATGTAGTTGTTGTCCCGAGTAAATTGAAATCGATCTCTACAAATTAAAATGGCAAACAATTAAAAAGGCACAATTGAGAGAGCTACATAGGTCAAACATTGAATAAAGCACAAATCAGTTAAGAAAGATACCTTCTAATGAAATGTGGATCTAAACTGAGGCCACTCTGCAGCAGTGGTACAGCTTTGATTGCGATTTTCACTTCTTCCATTTCAGATTCAATTTGGCTCTTCAACTTAGGATCAACTATATCTCCATGAACAGATTTCAGATCCTGATAATGATCAAACAATCTTCTGCACATGAAATTTGTCAAAACTTGTTCAGCCACACTGTGCCCACTACGTTCATCTGGCTTTGGCTTAGGAACTAGTTTTTCAAATACAGGAGACTTCAGTTCCAAGTAGTTGTAGACAGCAGTAAGTGCACAACTGCACTTTGTTTTGGAACAATCAAATGAGCAAGGACTTGTGACATTGCATAAGATATGAACATCAGTATCATGCTTCTGCCGCTTCACTAGTGAATACATTTTTCTGCATAGATTTAAATATGTAAATAGTTAAAAGATTCACACAAGATTTGCTCCATTGATTAAATTTACATATTTTCTACATTACAAACAAGACAAAAGAAAATATACATAAGAGTATAAGACCCAACTTGAAGAGGGATTCTATTTACTGCACATAGGCGACGTAGCCATAGATGCTTAGCATTACTTCTATATGTCTACATTCCCACCAGCAGTCATACACTATCAGGGCTCATTAGGCAGCAAAGGAGTTGCATGCCCAGGGATAAAGAGACCGCACAGGGTTTTTTGTGTCCAATCGAAACCCTGCTGTTTCCCTGGGTACCACTCCCCCCTTCCCCGCGCTCATTTGGAAGGCGTTCTGGAAGGTGAGAGGGGGCAGGGCCAGAGCGGGTCTGCGGGACAGGTTTTGACATTTTGCAGTCTGCGCAAGTTTGGATTATCGCACCAAACTACATATGTAATCAAATGCATACTCATAATTACATATATAATTAAAAGCTACTATAGTCTAGAGCACGATTTAATAGTTGATCAAAAGGATATAGATAGCACTAAGCATCAGCCTCTCTGCTCACAGAGGAATATATGGTCCATCCATGCAGTCTTGTAAAATATGGCATAGAAATAAAAAATAAATTACGAAAAAAATGCTGCAGATGTATCATCCAGCGGCCCCGTTTCCAAGAGCAGTCCAAGTAACCACATAAAATCCAAGTTGAACACAGTTTAAGAAATAAAACCTTCTTCTATTAATTTCAGTCTAACATTGTAATACAAAACTTCTGGAACAAAGTCTACTCTAGTTTAGGAAAAAAAAAGAAAAGTCTACTCTTAGTCCTTCTTTATAGATTGGTTCCAACAGATGTAAAATAAGCAAATGCAAATTGGGAGCTCTATCACAAAGAAAATATCATAAGAAGTAAGCTCATAAACATAAAAGGTCATACTGGTTGAAAGAATAGTAGAATAGAAAACAACATATATGTCTGTAAACAATCAAAAGGGTAAGATAAGATATACGTCTGTAAGCAAGCAAAAGCATGTAATGCATGTGAAGATAACTAACAGGCAAAGTGATCATGTGAACTATGTGGCCATGTGGTGTGATTACCTTTGATCACTGAACCCAGATCTACAAACCCTAGGTACTAGAAGGTACTAGAAGAGATGAAGGAAGGACGGGATTGTGGTGGTGGTAGGCGATGGGATCCGAGCGGCGGAGACGGAGGTGATGGTGGAGGCAGCGCGGCGGAGCGTGGAGGACGGGGAAGGTTTCGTGGCCGAACGTGGAGGATGAGGAGGCGGCGGCGGAGCGTGGAGGACGAGAGGCGATGTCGGAGCGGCGGACGACGGAGGCGGCGGCCGAGCGGGTCGCTTGTCGCATCGCCCTCGCGTCGCCTCGGGGAAGAGCTGCCCGGACCCGAGAAATGGGGAGTCCTGCCCCCGTGGTCCGTGGAAAATGACGGGGTCGGGTTCTAGCGCCTCCGCGCGTGGGCTTCCAAACGGCAGGAGAATTCGGCCCGGGGAGCTTCGGCGCGGGGTCGCGGCCCGAGTTTTGGGCTTCCAAACGAGCCCTGTGGCTGGTTTGGCAGCCGGGGGTAATTAGCCCTGGGAAAGAAACTCCAGCTCAGGATTTATCTGGCCAACCATTTCCCTGGGAGGAAAACCCCCTGCGGGAGAATTTGCCTGTGGTTGTTTGGAAACAGAGGCATTTGTCCCAGCAGTGCTGCTGTTCCCTGTGAGATAATTTAGCAGCAGCACCATATGAAAACACAATGGTAAACTCTGTGTGTACAGCAGATAATTTGGCAGCTTATTGCCACAAGCTGCACAACCCAGCCCCATATGAACACACAAGCAAGAACCGAATAGATAATTTATAAGCATGGCCACAATGGCTTCTATGCACAAATGTTAGGAGCTTTGGCTAAACCAGACCAAGACATAAACAAAAATGATATAAAATCCAATAAATCACATGATTCATATACTCAAGTGTCAACTGTTACAATGTATAAAAAAGAATCTACTGAATAGATCATAAGTAATATGATAAGATCGGATGGTAAAGACCGGGCTTTTTTTCTCTATTGAAACCGCGTTGTATAGTATTAATAAAAAAAGAATGATCAGTCATTGAAAATTATCAAGTATAGTTACGCTATGATGTTCCAGTATATCATAAGGTTATCAAACCACATCATCAATAAATTCCAGTGCAAAGATAGATTAATAAATTGCAGGAGTGAATGTAATCCAGAAACATCAATAAAACAAATATGCTACAGTATAATGCAGCTTGGAGTATGAACTATGATTAAACTAGTTATGTAATAAAAAGGTGTAGGGCAAGTCAATAACTACAAGAACAGATCAATAACTACAAGATTGAATCTTTTTTCTGATTTGTGCCCAACCACCAGCCAATCTACCAAATTTATTCACAGCCATCACTATCTTGAACCAATCAAACTGCCAAGCAAACAAAGAAATAGCATGATGAAATTAACTTAACTAAACAGCGGTCCGCATGAAAAATAAGTTCACTCCATAGTGCCCCAGCTGCAACCACATATTATTTGGGTAAGATTTGATCAACCCACCTAAAAGATATTTGAGAAGCTCTGTCCCTCCCACAGCCTAGTTCTAATTGATATAGGTCTCTTCTTCCTGAGTCTCCCCTTGATCTCAACAAAGCATCACAACTGGACTGAAAATAGATGAATCCAATCTATCAAACATGTGCAGGTAGTATGAACTGTAACATGCACAAATAAATAGAAGAGGCACGAACAAACATAACTTAAAATATAGAGTTTTCTTAGTGAATGGCAACTCAATGGAAAAAATTTTATGAATTATGCCAAAAGATAAAAAAGAAGTCCATATTATAAATAGGTTACAGAGTTAAGCTTCTAACTTTTTCTGTCAGACAAATATAGAAGAGACAATAGCCACAATAACAAGTCATTACTGAATGAGTTAAACCATGCCAATAACTAGCCATTACTGAATGAATTAAACCATGCCAGATCATCAACGAACAATGATAAAAATGACATCCACATTAAAAAAAAAGCTCAGACCATAGATAAAGGGAGAGAAAACTAAATTGCAGGAGATAGCAGGCTAACCAACTGCTCAAAGAAGGTCATAGACATGTATTTTAATTTAATTAAGCACATGGTCAAAAAATATAGCGCACACAACGTAATAAAAAAGGAAGAATAATCATCCTTTGACAGTAGCAGGTGGCACATACAGAAGCAAGGAAATCAAATCAACAAGCAAACACATACATCCACGCTGCTACTAGATTAACTTTGAAATTAAAATCTACCAAAAAATATTGGCTGCTGCATCTAACATATACACTGACGTTTAAAACCCTTCTTGTTTCAGGGCAATTTCGACATGACATGTACCAGATCAAGAAAGAAAGTTCATACCTAAGCAGATTTACGAGGAGATGCTGAGTGAGAGGTCTTAGAGAGGTAGAGCACGTGGAGCCCAAGAACACTAGCCTTAGATAGTCATATTCATTCTCGAGATCTATACAAGAAAAGTTATGATCAGAGTATATGAGAGAACATTAGTGTCAACTGGTGTGAGGAAGAGGGAAGAAAACCTAAACAAAGAGATGCAGATGTGGGAGGATATAAAATCACCTGTGGAGGACGAGGAAGGACTTCCTCGTAGTCGGTGGAGGACGAGGGAAGGATGGTGTTGTGGCGGCGGCAAGCGACGTCGGCGACCGAGCTCGGCCCAGCGGGGACGGCGGAGGAGACGCGGCTGTGATGCTTCGGCATCTCAAATACCTAATTAAAATAATCTTACATTAATCATACATCATAAGCATCATGTCATAGCCATGGTTAGTAAAGCATGCTCAAAATTTGGAAAAATTTCAACCTTGTTAAGTGTTGTTTACACATGTGTGGTTCCATGTTTTCGATTGTAAACTTATTTTCCTTTGAGATATATATTATCAAAAGTATAGACAAAGAGGTGTTGAACAACTTTTACAATTGGGGTTTTGACATTTGATGAGGTTTACATGGTGATTGGGTCATTATTTGTCAATTGAGAAAACCACCTCGAATCTGACTTATTTGGTGAATTCAAATTTTCTCTAAATTACAGTCACTTTCATGAAAAGCTCCCATTGAATAAGTTGTAGGGTTTGAAATCCTAAACAACTCACTCAAAAGGCACTTTGGGAGGAAAGGCATGGAAATAAGACTTTCTATTTTTCCAAGCATTAAAGGTCTCGTGTCCACACCTAGGGCTAATTAAAAAATTGAATTTAAATCATATTTACACTTGGATTTTGGGGTTGTCCATTTTGACAAAGTTGTAGATCTTTGAGAATAGAACATTTCTTCCAATTAGGCCTTTTCCAAATTCGGTCTCTAGATATGCCAAAACAGTGAAATATAGAAGGGGAGAAAACACATTTTTCCATTTCCAAAATTTCCAGCCGCTGACTGGTGGGGCCCGCGATCCGCGCGACGCGCACGGCGCGAACCGCGCTGCGCCGCGTGGCTTGCCGGCGTACAGGGAGTATGGCGAGCCACCGGCCGGCCGTCCGCGCGCGTCAAAACAGGGCGCGAGCACCCCCCTTCCGAAACCCTAAACATTCACTCTCTCCCGTTCCGTTTCCCCGCCACGCGACGCGCCGAAACCCTAGCCGCCATTGCCGGCCGCGAGCTCGGGTTCGAGCTCGCGCCACCGCCGTCCAGCCGCCTCCCACCCCGAGACCTACACCACTACACTCCCCACTCTACCGCGCACCTCCACCACCTACTCTCGTTGTCATCCTCGCCTCTACCGCCGAGATCCAACTCCGCCGCGACGTCACGGTCGCGCCGCCGTCGCTCCGGTTCAACCTCAGTTCATCGTCGTTTCCGCCTCAACCACGCCGCCACCGTCGACGAGAGCTACCCCAGGTTGACACCCTCGTCCCCGCGCATCCCCCGCGCCCCGCATCGCGGCCCCGGCGGGCCGGAACTCGCCGGCGCGCGCGGCGGGAGGAAGAAGAAAGGGGGCGGATCTTTTTAGATCTAGCCCCCCGGTTTTTGCGTTTTACATCCCGGTCCCCGCGCGCTGAGGGCTGAGTCTTGCAGATCTTACAAACTAGCCCTCCGGATCTATGGGTTAATTGCGTAGAAATCCTTAGATCTAGGGTTTTTCTTTTTCTTTTTGCTTTTTCTCGGTTTGAACTTGGAAAATTCATAATAAATCAAATAAAAATCGTAAAAAGACAAACTTTGTTGCATTGTGTTCCTCTTGAGTAGATCTAAAGTCTAGGTATGGTGTGGATCTATGAATGTACCATTTTGCCCCTGGTTTGCTTGCATGCATGTTAAAGCAAAGTAAATACCAAAAGCGATGTAAATGAACTTCAAATGCTATGAAACTTGGACAGTAGCATGTTTAGGATATTTGGACAGTATGTGAATATTTGTAGCCCTAGTATTGCCCATTTGCTCACTGTTTTACATTTATGAATATCATTTATGCATTAAATCAACTTAAAAAGTGAAAGCTAAATAACATATTCGCAAATTGGCTCTATGGTATTTTTCCTAGGTTATGATGAGCATATGCGACTCTCTAATGGAATATGGTGTTGGGCATGTTAGTTTTTGATAGTGATTTGAAAATAACAAAAGATGCTAGTTAGGAAAAGAAAATAGGAAAAAAAAGTACTTAAATGGCTAGGAAAATTCTATATAAAATTTGATGGCTTGTACATGATGTCTAAAGTCCAGAAAGTATATATGTGCATGTTTTATATACTGTTTTGACTTGCATGTTCATTTTCTCTATAATTAAATATGTAAAATGGATGTCCTGTTGAATGGAAAGTATTTCCCTTGCAAATTTTTGTGTAAGTAGTTTATAGCTTATCATCATCACTGGTCAAAATTCATGGTCAGATTTCCTTTCTATAATTAATGATAAATCTGAGAAGAAAAAGAGCAGTTAACTTGTTAGAATTTTAATAAATTCATTTTTACTCTAATTGGGCTGAAATTTTGGCAGTAGCTTCATGTACATGATGTCTGCATGTTGTAAAAGTTTAAAGTCATTTGGAGCTATGTAGCTATTTAAACTCAGAAGCATATTTTAATTCATAAAATGAGCATGCTTATTTTAGTAATAGGGTATGAGCTTAGTTACACTCCTCCATGCCAGTGCTTATTGTAAAGTAGCTACTACTAGCTGTCTGTTTTATTGATTGTGTTTTGATATATACTTTACATGATAAGTCCCTTATTGAGTGATGGTTTATATGATTTTCTAGTTTTGTCCTAAATTTTTTATAGTGTGCATCTCATGCACACATTTGCATTCGTGCACTCATTTGGAAACGATGGCATACATATAGATCACGGGATCGAGGAGCGGGTGCAGGAGCAGCCGCTGATCAAGGAGCCAGAAGACCAGGAGCCTGACCCGCAGCAGGAAGATCAACAGCAGGCCGCCGACTCCGCACCTGAGTAGACTGACCCTAGCGAATAAGGTAGGCATGACCATACTCTCCCAGCTAATGATTCAAATACGGTTTACGCATATGCATTAGGAGTTGACTGGAATCTTATTGCATTAGATTCCTTGGCCGCCCTGACCCTAGCACCTACACTAGATACGTAGGACGAGTTGCCTAGAAATGTTAGGCTCGACTAGATACGAGTGAGATGTCACTCGTCACGTAGGTGTTTTGAAAAGTAAGAGAACACTGTCTATACTAAGATGTTTTATTATGTTGATGATTAATCAGAGACCGGGTGGAGATTAAGTTTATATTTCGCGGGGTGCGTTGTTGCGGTGTAATGGCTCCGCCCGAGTCGCATAAGGCCCGTTCGCTGTTCGCATACTGATTGGCATAACATTGCTAGAGTGCTTATCCAGTTTATGGGGCCGGTGAAACCTTGCTTGTGCCATCCGAAGAACAGAAACGCGTTCCTACCCACTGATTGAGAGAAAGGTGGCCCGGCGGAGCTTAGTACTCATGATGGAGAGACCGAGATGTCGGCAGGCTCGTCATGGGGGCACAACCCGGGAGTCGGGCGGGAGTGAATCGAACTTGGGATGGAACAAGTGGAGAAGGGGACTATATGTGGGAAAGCCGTCGTGTTAGTAAGTATATGGGCCCCTGGCATTTTTAGTTATTCCCGAGAATTAGAAATCGATTCGAATCGCTGATGCTCACCAGGCGTGAGAATGCCAAATATTGTACACGGGCAACGTAGTAATAACTCTAATATAATGTATTATGACCCATGTTTTTGAATGCTAAATGCTTGACTATTATACGCTTTACATTCATGCAAGATTTTATGAAGTTCTTAACTGCAAATGGCTTAGTTATCGTGAAAGTATAGCAGCTGTCAAATCCTGCTACCTTAATTATATATGATTTTTCAAGGGTAGCAGCTGTCAAATCCTGCTATTTTGTGATCATAACTTGGTTTAAAATGTAACGGCTAAGGACCAACTCACTAGTAAGCAAGCTTTGCGTCAACTATAAACCATGTCCATTAAGTCCTCTGAGTAATTAGTACTCAGGGTTTTGCCCCCAAACATTTGGATTTCAGGTATGGAGTTCCTCTTTTGTGTTTGTGTTGGAGGAGGGACCTGTTATCATCAGGAGTGAGAAGCGTCATGAATTGGCACTGGAGTGACATCAGTGGACATGATGTTGCTCTGTTTCTGCAAGTCTTTTGTTTATCGTGAACAATGATCTTTGAAAATTTCCGCTGCGAGATACTATTTGAACTCTATTTATGTATGAAACGATGTTGAACTCTATTTTGTTTCGAACTGGGTTGTAACCTAACTATCTATGTAACATCTATTCAACTGTCTGTGATGATGTAACTGTTGTGGCTCCATCGAGAGTCGAATGTGTGTGATGTCGGTTTCTCTGGGATTTGGCGTTATCGAGAGCCGAAGGCCTCTCGACGAACGGCCGGGTTTAGTACAGTCTAAGTATACTGCGAGTCAAGGGTGACAGGTGTACTTAGCCCGGATTAAATCGGCGGTTCCGGCACAGCGGCGCAGCGGGGACCGCAGAGGGAAGGCGCGGCAGAGCGCAGACCAAGGCCCTCGCGTGCCGCGTCGCGCCGTCGCCTCTCGGGGAAGAGACGCCAAGACCCTAGCGTCGGGGCCGCGCTACCTCGGGAAAAATGACGGGGTTGGGGGCAGCTGCCTCCTCGCTTGGGCTTCCAAACGGCCCAGGTTTTCGCCCCGGGGCCGAAATCTGCGTGGGCGGTGTGCCCCGGGAAAAGGCCGGTTCCCCCACGGGGATTTGGGCCGCCAAACCAGCCCTAAAGATTGAACAAAGAAAAAAGTCCATTTGGGATCCTTCAACTTGTAGCCGAATCTGAGATTCATCCCAAAAAAACAAAACCGGTTATATTGGGTCCCCAAACTATCAAAACCAGACACATGGGGCAATCCAACGTGGCAAATGTTAAGTGGGGCCCACATATCAGTCTCATGCATTCTTCTTCAACCTCTCCTCTCTTCTGCTCGGCTCGCCGCCGCTCACGGCACCCGCCTCGGCCTCAGCTTCATCCCTGACGCCTCCTCCTTGCCGCCGCGAGCTCACCTTCCCTATCTCGCCGTGCCCGACGCCTATCTCGGACCCGCGCACGATGGCTGGAAGGTCACGGTGGAGATCGGGTACTAGGAGGTCGGGCACATCAGGGCCTTCCGGCTGGCCGTGGGCGGGTTCCCGCGCCCCACCATCGACCTCGGCACCGGCGCCGACTCCTCCCCCGCCGCCGGCATGCCTCCTCCCCCGCCGGCGCGCACCTGCTCCGCCGGCGCGCTGCCCCGCCTCCTGCCTCCCCTACCGGTCACCTCCTCCGCTCCGGCCAACCGGTTGACTTTTAGCTTTTCTCTGTACAGACTAGACATGTATCATAATAGATGTTCAGTTCACCAGTAGTTTAGTTGTTTTCTAAGGGTCCGTTTGGTTGGTGGGATTTGGTGGGATGGAGCCGTTCCATCCTAGTATGGAGGATGTTTGGTTGGTGGACACGGGAATGGATCCATTCCGAAATGGGAATATTCCATGAAGATTCGGGACGAGCGTGTCCCGTAAAATCGGCCGGACACGCTCGTCCCAGGGAGACGCCATCTCCTCTCCCGTCTCTCTCCCAAGCACACGACGCGCCCGCGCGGAGGAGGCAGAGCCAGCGGCCGGCGAGGATCCGGCGGCCCGGCGCGGAGGAAGAGCCGACGGTCGGCGCCTGCGCTCGTACTGAGAAGGAGGACCCAACGGTCGGCGCCTGCGCTCATGCGGAGAAGGCGGATCCGGTGGCAAGGAGGACCCGGTGGCCGCCGGCGCGGAGGAGGAGATGGCGCGCGCACCCACGCGCGGAGGAGGAGGTGGCAGAGCCCGCACCTGCACGGTGGTGGAGGAGGAAGATCTGGATCCCGCGGCCGGCGCGGAGAAGACAGCGACCCTACGGAGGAGGAGGAGCCGAGGACGAGCAAGGTGCCGGCGGTGGCGGCCGTGCGCCGGCGACGCGGGAGCCGCAGCTGGGGTGTCGGCGCGCCGGCGGGGGAAGGGGGGTGCGGTAGGCTGGGGGCGCGGTGCGGGCAGCCCGACGCCGGCGAGGTTAGGCGTGCGTGGATCTCGGTGCGGGCGGCGGCGGCCCGTGGCCATGGACGGAGGATATAGGATATTGTTTGTATGATAAGTGGGACCCGCAGTTAACGGTGTTAAAGGGAGGTGGAACCGCTGCATTCTCGTCTCTCCAACCAAACACAGAAATGGAGCTGCTCCATCATTTGAACCAAACACGGAATAGAATCATTCTATCCTAAAATCCAAGAACGGAATCATTCCATTCCACCATGTCCACCAACCAAACGCTACCTAAGGCTCTATATCTCATATCAGAGAAATAATGCTAGAATCAGGGTCAAGCACATATGCAGATTTGCTATCGATATTGGCAAATTCAGCGCGTTTCATTCTAACAAAAAGATATTTATTATATCATTTTTTCAAAGAGAGGATTGCGAAAAACACTTGGCATCAGAATTATCTCTTCAAATGACGAAGAGACAGAAGGTTTTACTAAAGCTCAAAACTGGCAGAGATTACAAGAGTTTTTAGAATATAACACCTGAGTAGCTTGTACATAGTAACTAGACTAGACATTCCTTGCACTATTAGGACTTGCAATCTGTAACCATCCGTTTATAATGATCTACTAGGGTCACGGCCGCGGCAGCCCTGAGAACCCGTCCCATTGAATCTCTCAAACTCGTGGTACGTGGCGGCGTCACCATGGCCGTCGTGGTACATGGCGGCGTCAGCACGGCCGTCGTCGCAGCTTCCTCCCGCCCATGGGCCGACCTCGACACCGGCCTCATCACCTGCATCGCTGCCTGCTGCGAGCTGAGGGACTACGCGTCCTGCCGCTCCGTCTGCGGCGCGTGGCGCTCCGCGCTCCCGCCACCGTTCTCGCGGCCCCTCGCCGTCCTCCCCGCCGACGACGCCGCGGGCCACCCCGTGTCGCTGGCGTTCTGCCCCCTCCACTTGCGTCGCTGGGCCAGGCTCCTGCACGACGGGGACGTCCTGCACCGGCCGACCAGGATCCGCGCCGCGGGCTGCCGCTGCGTCGGCGCCTCGCGCGGCGGGTGGCTCGCCCTCGTCGCGGGCGACGCCACGGCGCCCGCGGGCCCCCTGCTGTTCAACCCCTTCACCGGCGAGGAGATCCCGCTGAAACCCCAGCTGTACGAGCCATTGCACGAGCTGGCGCCAAAGATCGTCTTCTCGCCGAACCCCACGCCGTGCGACTTCACCGCGGCGAGCCTGTGCCGGCCCGACAAGGTCGCCGTGCAGAGGATGTCCGACGGCCGGTCGCGCACAGACGACACGGGCCCGCTCTTGGGCGGCGCCGTCATAGCCGACGTGGCGTACGGCGACGATGGCAAGATTTACTGCCTGGCGAGGGACGGCGAAGTGCACGTGCTCCACCTCAACCGCCGCCGCCGCGCCTGCCGCCGGACGCCGCCTATAGAGGTGGGGCCACTGCCGAAACTGCCCGTCGGCGCCGACACCTTCCCTCCACCGTACGACGTCATCGCCCAGTTCACGGACGCCAAGAACCTGGTGCTCTACGACGGCGTGCTGTACCAGGTATGGAGGCGACCCAGCGGCGCAGGCTCCGCCATCGTCGACGCCCCGCCAGGAGCAGCCGCGCCGTTGATCCACGTCTTCGAGGGCGCCGTCTTCGTCCTGAGGTACGACCCGGGAAACTGGCCAAGCAGCCCGGTGTGCTGGACCGTGGCCGAGGGGAAGGATCTGAGAGGCAATGCGGTGTTCATCGGCATGAACGACGCGGCGGTGGTGCCCGCCGGCGTCGTGGGCTTGAGCGACAACAGCGTGTACTACTGGGACGGCCCGCGCGGGGGAGACTACGAGGCCGTGATATACAATATGGCAACCGGAAGCTCTAGGCGGTGGCCGGCGGCGTCGACCGGAGGCGTGTCGAGCCCCGTGTGGTACTTCTTGCCGACCGTCGACAGCCGGCGCGTGGAAGCAGAAACAACTGACGTGGAAACCACGTCGTCTGTGCAGGAAGCAGCTTCCCCCGATCATGACGAGGGGGAGCACGACGCGCATCGTCTGAGAAAAACCATGAATTTGCTTGGTAGGTCAGATTATTCTATCATTTATGATAATGTCAGCAACCGTTCTGATGCTTAATAAAGAGAATGCGCTTTCTTTCTTTTTTTGTCTCCTCACATGTCTGACGAGTGAGACCGGTCTCTTACGATAAGCTAATCTCAATCCAAATTTGAATTCAATTTTATTTATGATCCCGGTTCATGCAGTAGGACTATGCCACGTGAAAATTGTCAGTCCAGTTAACACCATCATAAATTTCGTTTAAAGGCGATGGGAACCATCGAAACAAAATAACATGAATAATCGGTCAGGCTGCTATATAATAGAAGGCACACAAAGATACATCTGTTTTGTATATTCCATGTAAATGGAAAGCTAGAGGATAAATTTCCCAACTCAACTACCACTGCCGTAAAATTCTCATCGAAACTAAATAACATGAATAATGGACTACATGGCCTCTGACATTTAGAGTGCCGTCACCTACTTCACCCCTTGACCTATAAAAACAGACTTTCAACTCTAAACTATACACAACAAGACAAAATAGATGGTTTTGGTTAGTGGTTTTGATAATGTGGCATATTTAGGATCGAGTCATCCGGTGTTAGAATCCACATGGAGATAGACAAAATAGCGAGGGACCTGACAAGTAGCCCTCCACAAACCACATGTTTGTTGAGGTGGCACTGGCATGTGGACCTTAGATGTGCCACATGATCAAAACCACCTATAAAAATCGCTTAGGGAATTATTTATCCGGTTTTAATAGTTTAGAACATTAAAAACTCTGTTTTAAAGGTGGATGGGTAAAGTAGACGATCCTCTAAACACTGGGAAGACATGTGGATAATCATAAAATGCACGACGCGAGGCATGCGCACTGCATTTACTATACCCGTAGTAATGCACGCGCATTTTTCTAGTAAATCATAAAATGTTATATATATGTTTAGACTTTGCTTAATTAATGTTTATAAAACATAAGAAGAGATATAAGAGAGAAACTCTCGCTGTACAGTGGACGATAATGTGAGACTATCCATAATAGTGCACCATAAATTTCACCCTTAAAAGTAATATTTCATTTCCTCAAAGGATTTCATCCTTCGTATCAAAACTTCAAATCTTCTCCAACAATACTCCATATACCGCATATTTCGTACTCCACCATAAGTTTACAATTCAAGGTGTGCGACGGAATTCTTTTCAAAAAAGAAGTCTTTTCGTATGCTGAATATCTTATTTGATCAATACTTATGTTTCACTGATCCAACAATAGGAGCTTGGAAGAGACTACTTTCTCATCTGCTTTTAACACGTGGATTAGCATGTAACACTTGAAAGTCGAGTTGGTCTATTGAGCATTAGAGGGCCTACTTGTTAACTATTTGCTATCGATGACGCACTTTCAAATGCCACATTACAATGACATCCACATATTGGCCATATGAGAGAGAATTACTCTATTGTTTGCCATTTTTTACAACGTGGCATACCACATCACATTGCTAGTATGGATTGAACCTGCAAATGACAATGGATACCTCTATTTAGTTTTATCTCTTAGCTACAAACGTGCAGGACCCCAGTAGCAGGGTCGTCTTCATCCTCTCTCGCATCTCCTCCCCCTCCCTCCCAGTCACGTCTGCCAATGGTGTGCCTCTTGTGCCGTGATAGTTACCTTGAGAGTCGAGAAGGTTGCCAGGGCCATCTCCAGCTCTCACCAAGGTCCGCATCCACATTAATAGCTAACCATCATCAGATTGCATCTTTTCTAGAGCCATGGTGTGAGCAGAATAGGAGAGTTGACTGATATCTATTTTGCTTCTCCTCACCTCTAAATTGATTGGCAGGTTGTGATGCTACTGCTAGATGTGTTGATCATCAAGGGCGAGAAGGTTGAAGAGAATGTTGCGGTGCATGGAGTTGCTCATGAAGGAGCTACTGAAGCTTGACGCGGTAGTCGCCAACGGTGATGCCAGGGCGCATTGGCAGATGCAGATGAGGAGAGAGCATGCATACTCAACAGTAACTAGTCATGGGCTCTTGGCTTGGGAGTATAAGTAGATAGTGCCAAGGCCAAGGGCCACTAACGCCTGTAGAGGAGCATGGTGCTAAGAAGGTGTTGGCGGCTGGTCTCTTATGAGCGTATGTGCAATCGGAATCAGTAAGTTCCTTGTAGCCGTGCCGTGCGTCTTGTGCCCATGACTTGAGTTAAAATTTGGTTACGATGATGGAAAAAAAGTTCTAAACTCTGGACCCACACGTCAGTGACCGATGGAATGGGAATGTATGTACGCCGCGATACACACAAGAGAGCCGTGGTCCTTTTACGTTTTATCCATGGTGTCAACATGACATGGCGTGCCACACCATAAAAGAATGGTAAAAGCATAGACTAATTGTTTCTTTTATGATAAATCTGTTGGTACCATTTAAACGTGACATTTTAAAGGAGTGCTATTCATCACTATGGTAAATAGTTAAATATCTATGGAAGGAACATATAATAGAAAACAGAAAATAGAGAGGGGAACAGAAACAGAAGGCTTCTTCCTCCTCGTCTCGAGCTCACGTCGTTGGTCTCGATCTCACCGGCGGTCACGGGTGTGACACCGGCCGCCCTACCGCCTCCCCTGCTCCGGCCGCTTGCCTCCCTCCGGCCCCCTCCCGTCCGACCGCCCCCGCCCCCCGGTCTCGGCCGCCCGCCTCCCTGCTCCCTCTCCCCGGCTCCCCTTGCATCTACTCGACTCTGCAGCCAGCGGCCGGACCCCTGGTGCCCTGTCCCCTGGCGCTGACTCGACGGGGAGCCAAGGACATCGGTGAGCAATGCAGACCTCCTCCTCGCATCTCTGTTCTCCCATCCGACCTTGGTTTCTAAGGGAGGGTACTGCAGAGCGGTTATAGGATGCAAAATTTGGTGGATCTGTTGTGTTCTTGGCTCAAATTATTGGGTATTCCTGGGAATAATCAGGAATCACTATAGCTACGCCCCTGTTGAGAGTTCAGTAATGATTACTGAGTGAATGTTTACTAAAATTCTGTGCAGATAGAGATGATCGATGTGGTATTAGCTATGAGGTATTAGTATTGCTTTGCTGTCTGTAAAGGACCGCTGTGTAGGTGCCGTCAAGATATGGTGGTGTGCAAGAGGTTAGGGTATGGATCCCGTGGCCGCCGAATTCCAACTATGCCACGGGTTCCAAACTCAGCTCGGGTACATGCTTGTTTGATGACATGTTTTTGTTTAACCACAATTTGTCCATTGAACCCACATAAGCGATCAATGATAATGCAGGGGAAACGCTCTACCAGAAGAAAGAAAGATGAGGATGACATGTACGCATTTGATTTGCTTGCAACAGTTGCAGGAACGTTAATAGCAGACCAGGACAATTCATCCAATGTTCCTAGTATTAGTGCAGCAAAAGCTAAAAAAAGGAAATCAGTTAAAGAAGTACACTTGGATGAAATTCTGCCCCTAAAAAATGTCACTATGGAGAAAGACTGCTGCAGTGGATGTGTAG
Source organism: Paspalum notatum (assembly GCA_022530915.1). Lineage (NCBI taxonomy): Eukaryota > Viridiplantae > Streptophyta > Magnoliopsida > Poales > Poaceae > Paspalum > Paspalum notatum. Next base: position 35,743,019 of record CM039689.1, read on the forward strand.
TGGGTTCTGGTGGTGTCTGTGCCTTTGGTAGGCATGCTAACAACTGCTTGATAGAGAACTCATCGAAAAGAAGCAAAGCTGAATCAGTGTTGGAGTCGCTAACAGTGAAATCAAACATGGTAATCAGGAACTCGCTGGTTAGTTGTACAAGGCCATGTGAGACTAACTTTGGTCTTGGCATGATTCCTGAGTGTGGAGCTTATGGAATTCACCATCCAGGATCCTCAAGTTCAGCAGAGGCTGAACAAGTGCAGCAAGCAGAACCTAAAGTGATCAGAAGACAAGCAGATGGGCATGTTGCGGCTCTTGACAGCTTGTTTGATTCAATGGATCAGGATGGCAAACCTCCTGCTTTGGTTAGTTCTGATAGTAGCTCATGTGTTCCTCTTTGCAGCCATGGCAAGGAACATCAAACCTCTTCCCTGTGTCAGGCTAAAGTGCAGTATACTGCAGATAGAGATGACGACGAAAATTCTTCTGGGTGCACGCGTCCAAGCACCACAGAAAATAAGGATTATAAACCACAATATCTAGGTAACCATAGGATAAGGAAATTGCTTGCCTCAAAGGTAAGGAAAGCAGCACGTAATAAGATCTGTGGAAGGTTTCCGTCAAAAAAGATTTGCGAAGGAATGCCCAACAAAGGTATGCCGATCCCACGGTGTCAATGTTTGTTTCATTACACTCCTAAATTCTCAATAGCTGCCATAGATAGAATCATGTTTCCCTTTGCTTCTGTCTACCTTCATGGCAACTAGCCAGTGCAGGAATTGGACTAATCAAAGGCTACCGATCGTTTTAATCAACTAGGTAGCAAGCTAAACTTATGTGGCAAAAAGATGTCCACCACACGTCAAAAGGTGCAAAGGACTATTTTCAAGAAGAAAAGGCTAGCACACCATACATCATCATCTGGCAAAGAGATGCTAACTGAAGGTATTTTGTACTGTTAAGTCACATTTACCTGGCAATTTGAAGTCTTCAGTTCTTTAGGGTTTTGCAGATATCCAGCTCTTTCATTGTACTGAGTCCGTCCAACGCAACCTCCCACATGGCATTGATGGCCTCAATCCTTGTTTTAATTCACTTCCTAAAATAAAAATTTCGCTTCCATTTCAGCCAGTGGGACATCATTCTCTATGGAAGGTCGAAATAAACCGTGTGAATCTGAGGACTACCATGGTATTCTTGGATCATGTAGTTTTATGTTTGTTGCTGTTAGATCCATTGCTTATCATTTTTGTTTTTCTATTCAGTTAAGCTAAGAATCAAGTCACTCAGCATCCCGGAATTGTTCATTGAGGTGCCTGAAAATGCAACCATTGGTTCCTTGAAGGTAAAACTATAGGCGCACACAGGTTACTGATTAGCAATTATGCGTTCACTTGTGCAGCCTGATATTCTGTTTATCACTGCTGTTGTTAATTTAATATAATATATAGTATAATTGATGAAATATGCATGACTGCAAGAGCCGACTTAATTCAATGGTTACCTTTTCGTTCTGCAGTACAACATATAATAATACATACTTGCTTTAGCTGCTGGATTTGACTGTCATGTTAGATTTCTGCATCTGAATTATCAAACAGTTTATGCAATGTGAAATAATGAGTCCTAACTGTAGCATACTTCTTTTTCCTAATGGAATGTTCATCTTCAATTGCATATTACCTTCTTGTGAGTGTCACCCAGTAACAGTTTCCAGTTTGCCTATAGAGAACCGTTATGGATGTAGTCAATAGTATAATGGAAGGAGGCCTACGTGTTGGGGTCCTTCTTCAAGGAAAGGAGATCCAAGATGACAACAAGACACTTCGTCAAGCTGGGATATGCCATGATAAAAAACTAAATAACATAGACTTTACGCTGGAACGTGGGCAAGAGTCTCCATCTGGAATCACTTTACCAGAACAAATGGATTTCCTCAGTGCAGATATCGTGGAGCCATTAGCTAGGTAGGTGGCTTGCAGTACAGCTTTCTCTTAGGTGTAATGATTGGAAGATATCGACAGGATGAAGCTTATACATTCCATGATTTCCAGGATGAAGTGTGAAGAGTCTTTTTTTGAAACTGAAGTCGGTGATGACAGCCAGCAGCCTATACCAGCTTATCGAAGCCGCTCTCTCTCTGATCTGTACTCTGTTCATTGCCCTGTTGAGATGGCCTCACAAGACACATCAGCAAACTCCCAAGCCATTGTCCCTATTGAACCTGCACCTTCAGACGTAGGTGCTCTAGCCATTGTGCCCCTTTGTAAGACCAAGAGATCTGAAATTGTGCAGAGGCGCATAAGGAGGCCCTTCTCTGTTGGCGAGGTTGAAGCGCTGGTGGAAGCAGTTGAGCAGCTTGGGACTGGAAGGTCTGTGTCCAATAAATTTGTTTTGGTTGATGCAAGTTTACTGCAGATCGCATGTTAGCTCATATGTGGTTCTCGATCTTGTTTTGTTCAGGTGGAGAGCTGTTAAAATGCTTGCCTTTGACCATATAGAACACAGGACCTATGTTGACCTTAAGGTGATTTTCTTAAGCATGATCTCACATTTGTGTACTACTAGCCTTGAGCTGTCAACTGAAAGATCCAGAGAACCAGCCATGACCCATGAGTACTGTTTCTTCTATTTGGTTTCATTGCCGTGTTGGTGATTTAGTGCTCTGCCATAGTCACCTTAAGTTTCTCTCTGTTTGCTGGATCACATGAAATCTGTGGTTTTCTGACATACTATTAAAATGCTGGTTGATGAACCAGGACAAGTGGAAGACCTTGGTTCACACTGCAAGTATATCCCCGCATCAACGAAGAGGTGCGCCAGTTCCACAAGAACTCCTGGACCGTGTTCTCTCGGCACAGGCCTACTGGTCCCAGCAGCAGGCAAAACTCCAGGACAAGCCTGATGGCAAGGCTCCTCTTCCTGAGATCTGCCCTCCCTAGAAAGGGGACCTGGCCCTTGTGTAAATACTGTGCCTAATAGAAGTTGGTGGGATGCCTAAAGAAATGAGACTAATCTGCTCGCTATTGCAAACTTACAACATTGAGTTTTGTGTTCTTTGGTGTCTGTTGAAGCCAGGGGTCCTCTCTCATTTGTGGAAAAATAAGGGAGAGGACCTTGTTTGGCCATTGTAAATGATGTCACAAGCGGTTGCCATGTTTTTTCATAAGAAAATCGTCGACATGTCGCTGTTCTTCGGTATGCTCGACAGGCCCCATGTCTGAGGTGTTAGTGGATACAATACTTATTACGGTGTGAGATTCAGTACTGATGCGGTGCTGCAGGGGTAAATGATGCTGATCTGACTATGTGAGAGCTGTATCGCTTGCAGGCTCAGCTTGGAAAGTAAATTATGAACCATTACCTGCAGATGTGGCTTGTGTGGAACATGCATGTGGATCATTACCATGGCATTACAATTGCTTTCCTACACCAGATGGTGCGAGCTGAGCTGCTGATGATACAAGTTGTACCGCCACAATGGTGTGGACTGTGGACTCCCACTTGCTGAGCAGAGGAAGTAATACACGGAGCTGTCTGAAGTCTGAACCGATACTCTACGTTGGTCCCTTTATAAAAAAAAGTATACGATGGCCCACATTAATCGACGGTAGCTGACCTCAGGAACAGAGACGTACACATGAATATTTAGGCAAACGATGGGGAATTTTATTTATTATTGCTTGACGACTGACGAAGGGGAAACCATTTTTTTTGATGCGTCAAGAAAAAAAAACAAAAGGTGACTCGGATGTCAAATAAGCTTACAAGGACACCTAGTAGAAAAGAAAAAAGCCCAACCCAACCGACTTCCATGAGAAGTCCACTGTCACAGGGCCCAAACAACCTGTGACCCACCTGCTATACACTTGCAACCACCCACCTCGAAACCCACACAAATCCGTTGACCCCACTGGGCTCGTATACACACTCGCAGACTCGCTCGCCCACCGAAACCGCTTCCTCCTCTCCCCCTTCGATGGACGCCGCGAGCCAAACCTGGCCGCCCCCGAGGCCCGCGCCGCCGCCCTTCTCATCCAGGCCCCGCGCATCGCCGCCCCCGTCCCCGTCCCCGCGCCGCCGCCGCTCCAAGAAGCACAAGCCCCCGCCCGCGCCCGCGCGGAGCGGGGACTTCTCCGAGCTCCCGCCGGAGCTCGTCCACCGGGCGCTCGCGGCCGCGTGCGCCTCAGACGTCGCGGCGGCCAGCCGCGCGTGCCGCGCGTGGCGGGACGCGCTGCGGCCGCTCCGCGAGGCCGCGGCGCTGCACGCGTACGGCCGGCGCATCAAGCACGGCGCCTCACGCGGCGTTGGCGGCGGGAGTCTCGAGGCCGAGAGGCAGCGCGCGCTGGGGCTGTTCCGGCGGGCGGCGAGGCTGGGCTCCGCGGCGGCGATGGTTGACGCCGGGCTGATGTGCTGGGAGGACGGCCGGCGGGAGGAGGCCGTGTGTTACTACCGGAGCGCGGCGGAGCTGGGACACCCCGTCGGGATGTGCAACCTGGGGGTCTCCTACCTCGAAGGTATCCTGGGTTTGGGCTCACACAGATAGGTTGCTTTCACCGAGACTTGTTCTAGGTGGTTGCAGAAAGATTCGCAATTCAGGGAGGGTTAGGGCGCGTTAGGCTTCTTTCCAATCATCTTATATTCGATGCCCATTATTAGTTTTATTTATTCGCTGGATAACTAGAATCGTTCAATATTTTTGGGCGGAAGCTTTTGGCTCTGCTTGGTCGGTTCGTAGGTCCAACTCTAAAACTCTGCATAGGAATAATAAAGAATATCTAATCAGATTACTGAATGTTGTTATTCATTTGTTAGCAACCAATCTGTTTGTTGGGACCTGATATTGCTGCCACATATTCTGCAGCTGATCCACCCAAGGTCGAGGAAGCCATTAAATGGTTTTGTCCATCTGCATCTGCGGGCAATGCCCGTGCGCAATACAACCTAGGTCTTTGCTTGCAGAATGGGAAGGGTGTCAAGCGTAATCAGAAGGAAGCTGTAAGACACCTCTGCTATGTCTCAAGCCTGCTGTTTGTAAAATTTCTCCTATTAGGAGAAATACAATGGTTTTCTAGATGCACCCTATTGTAGAACAGCCTAGGCAGTCCGTTGTTACAATTGGTGTTTATACTTTATACAAGCTATGCATATATCACATCTCTTGCTAGATAGATTAGGAATAGACAACCTCCAATGTTCAGTTGCTAAACCATTGGTTACCCTCTGATCCGATGATGCTGAGATTACCAGGCCCTGTTCAAGTTCTCCCCTATGCACGAGTCTGTTGTCATTCTACTGCAACAGTTGTACTGTAATGATGAATACCCTAAGCAGGTAAAAATAGAAAGAATTTTGCTAAAAATGAAAATGGATTTCTTTCTAAAGGAAGAAATATGATAATTTGATTAATATTAGGAAATCAAATGAGTGAGTTTATGCTTCAATGATTGAATACAAAATGATTGCAAGTGAAGAGATGGACGGTTTAGACAACAAAAGACCCAAAATTTTAAATACATTTCTAGAACACAGGAAAACTACAAACAGAAATGCTAACTCAACTAAGAGAATGTAGTTTTTTTAAATCTTGGTTGGATTTCTTCTACCAAAGGTAATTAGGATTATATCATCTTGATCAATAAAAATACAATAGCCAGGATATACTGGTCCACCAGTTGGCTCTTCCCATCTTCTTTGCGGTACTTGAGGTGTACCATGTAATCGTTTGACACTATGAGTTTATGCTGTAAATCTCAAAGATACTTATTAATGCAGGCAAAATGGTACTTGCGAGCTGCAGAGGGAGGGAATGTAAGGGCCATGTATAACATTTCTTTGTGTTACAACTTCGGTGAAGGGCTTTCTCGGGATCCATTGCGTGCTAAGAGGTGGCTTCAACTAGCTGCCGATTGTGGTCACAAGAAAGCTCTTTATGAGTGTGGTATTAAACTTTGTGCGGTATGTCATTCCTTATCTCCATATCCTGGCAATGCGATTTTGTTTTGGAACTGTTTTTCGGTGATTTTCCTGTGTACGCCGTTATGCATTTCAGTTTGTAAATAGTGCCCACATAACGTTAGGGCATGTTGTAAGCAACAGAACAATTTTACGGAAGCTTAAAATGGCCATGTTAGCACAAATCGATTTAACTAAAACAAAACATCTTTCATAGGTGCATCGCACAACTAAACCATTTATGTGCTAAATAGCACAACCCACCTTTCGCTTGCTCATGCCATATTTGCTCTTTGTATCTTGAAAGTTTTTCTCTCTTCTCTTCTGCCTTTCATGTTCTATTGATGCTAAGAGAACTAGTTTACTCTCATGTGTGTTTAGTTCTTTTGCTCTGTGTTACCGGGACATTGGTGCAGGTGTCAGTGTCCGACTCGGTGAACTCTAGAAACTTGGATTTGGGGGCTTGTTTAATTTATGTATTGTTTTATTTTAATATTCTATGCATAAGGTATAAATATAAGATATGTATAAAGTATATCTCCACCTCTTCTTTAATTCATTAGAGTGTATAAATAAATTATAGACTTAATTTTGTATACAAATTCACAAGATACATCCACTAAGGCTACATGAGGAAAGAGAGAAGAAAAAGGGAAATGGTCAAAGGATGACATGGCTGAAATTTACTGGCTCGTCCAGCCCATCTCCTGATGCAGCCATTAGTTGCCCTAATCCTCTGCCCTTCATGACTACAACCCCTTTCCTCTGTTTGTCTTCGTTTCTTCCATGAACGCAGCTCCACTGCTGCCTCCACAGATCCCACACCAGTGCCTAATATCCCTCCACGGATGTATCACCTGCTCACTTCCATCTACCCCTCCTCAAGTCTTGCATCCATGGTGGCTCTGGCTTTCACGGCAGGGCAAGTCAGGGAACACTTGCTAAGTAATTACCATTTGGATCGACCCTTATATTGAAGTATGCTTGCTTTCTAATTTTAAGATATCCATGTGCTTTCCTGTAACTTGGTGGCAGTGGCACTCTTTGCTGTGATGATTGATGATGTCTCTCTTTTATACAGGCAGGAGACAAGGTCAAGTCTCTCATGTATCTAGAGTTGGCAACACGGCGTGGAGAAACAGCAGCTGCCCATATGAGAGACGTAATATTTGAATCGCTCTCTGTCGTGAATGCACAGCGTGCCATGTCGGATGCTGATAAATGGAAACCTAGGGCAGTCCACCCCAAAAGGTAAGGAAATGGACTGCACTGAAGTGCTAACAACCATATCTTCAAGCTGGCCATTGCCAGCTTCAGCTGTAGCCTGGATTGAAGTACGCCGTGGAAGGGTGAAAGCAAACATCTATGCTTCTTCAGCATTTTTAGGAAAATATTATAGCTTGCAGTAGCTGTACCCCCATACCCTTTCTTCTCTGTATAAAGCTGTCCATTCGCAGATGCAACGGCGGGAGAACTTGCACAGAAGGTTCTCTAGTGTGCGATCGGTTGTGCTCATTTTGAGCTACTGCTGCTTGTTTGGCTTTTTTTAACTATTCACAAGCTTGTTTGCCGCTGCACAGCCCAGCCAAAATAATCTCAAGCGAGCATAAATAGTTATGAAGGAGATGCCCTGGCACAATACGAATTGTACAGGTGCGAGTTGCTGGTTTCATCAGTTTATAGTTGAGGCTTGGAGGCTGGACATTTGTGTAACAGAAAATCAGAAATATTTGCCCTGAAACAAAAAAACAGTGTTTGAACAGATATATAGTGACCAAACGTGTGAATGATGTATCTCTGTTTCAATCAAAAGAAATGATGAACTTAACTCCTGTAGAGCTTCGGTTCTGATGATTTCAGCAACCACAAAATGGTAGTATTAGACTATGTGCACTGTAGCGCGTAAGATGATTGCTTATACACTGTAGCGATGCTGTACACAGAGAGGGAGGTGGTTGGAATAGTGGATACACAATGCATTTATACATTCCAGTGCACATAGTCTTACTAGCCCTTTTGCAGAAGAGGGTTTCATCTATTCCCTTTTGCTGGAAGGTTGGGACGACTATTGATTGGTTCATCCTACTGTTGGTAAAATGTTTCCATAGCAATTCCAACTTGTTTGGTTAGTCTATGATCTATGTAAAACAGGAAGATGCAGGCAGAGGAACTTGAAGGGAGGTCCATTGCTTCTTGAAAAGCAGGTGGAGTGGACTGGTTGAGTGGTTGGCTCTGGTATATCCTCTGGCTTGGGACTGGGACGTAGCCTTGTGCCCGTGTCTGCCTTCTGCGGTGTGATTTGCAGTCTCGAAGATTGCAACGACAGCGCAGAGGTAAATCTAGTCTTGACAAGTGTTTATCAAAAAAAAAGTTTTGACAAGTGCGCTAATGAGAATATAAATCTGATTTTAATTCAGGTGGAGTACATTATTACTAAAGTCAGGCTACTTGGCATATGGGACGGGTTCCTCTGCAGTGGACCCTCTCGCACACGGACCCCACACGTCAGTGGCCTAACTGCATCCCCGACCTGCAGAGGATCATATATGATATAATGTTGCTTTGCTTAGTGATAGTTTTCGGTTTGATAGCACTTTTTGGAAGGGGAGCCTGGAAGCTTGGAACTATTATATCTATGTTAAACGTTTCTTTTAGTTTTACACGTCTGATATTTTCAGTTGTGCTGAGGATAGGCACATATATAGGGCAGCATGAGTTTGGCGCAGCATGTGAGGGTGCTGGATGATCCTATATACAGGGCATCATGTGCTTGTTGTTGCTTACAGTATGCCGCAGCACTTTTTCGCTTTAGTAATCGGCCAGTTCAGATCTTATCTTGTGCCATAAGACTATGTCTGTTTTGTTTTGAAATTCATTCGTGCCTACCGATTGTGGTTGATGTGTACCGGTAAGGTTTGTGCATCTTTTTCTTCCAGAAATAAGTTTCCCCGATCTTGGAAATATTTTTGCACGCAAAGTGGGGGGAAACTGATCTCCCCAAAGTGTTGCAGGGCAAGGGAATCCGAATGGGAATAGCAGGAGCAAAGCGAAGCAGAAAGAGGTGTGTACCAGCCACAAGAACAAGGAACGAAGCAAGGCATGTTCAAGTGCCTGGTGGCATCTTTAACAGCCAGGATGTAGTGTTTGGCTTTTGGATCTATCTCATCTCATAGTTATGGAAGCCACATGGATCTGGTGCGCATAGATCAATGCCTTATTTCGTAGCCATGCCTTTCTGTCTTTTATAGAAGCAGAACAAAACATTATGGAGTATGCTTGTGTATGTATGGCGATCAGTAGATGGAACCTCTGCCTAGTAAAGAAAATCGACACTTCTCTATTTAAAAAAAAATCGACACTTCTTTGCCTGAAAGAAATTTGAACCCTATCGGAGAACAAAAGGACTGTACACTCAAACTTGAAAAGGACTTTGAACAGGACACCGCCCTTTCTACTGATCCTGCTTTGACTAGCACACATCATTCAGGAAGACTGTGTCCGTCAGTTCAGACTTCAGAGCAAAACAACTGGAATAGCCCGGCCGTAGCTGGTCAACGTGGGCCAAAATGTCCTGTGTGGATCCACCAGGCTTTGTGATCAGACGAGCTAGGGACCCAAGATTGTACTGCAGACAGGCTTGCAGAGCCAGATTCGAGCGTGGTGGCCTGAAGGGAGACTGCAGACTAGAACAAGATTGCTAGCATTTGTTATCCTGGTGAGGCAGAGGCACATGGTGGGTTGCCTTGGGTTGAAGCCAGAGTCGGAGACCTGTGCCAGTCACACACACAGATTCACACTGACTGTCACATGCATGACCATCCCCGCAAGCAAGCAGTGTGTCACCTAATCTACTCAACAAGGATCAGGCATTGTAAATAGTCTCCCCCAAGCCCAAGGCCTCTTTATAAACCAGCTCCCTCTCCTCTCCTGTGCAGACTGCAGATGCACTAGCCCCCACTCCCCCAGCAAGCAAGCAGCGCATTCCCAGCTCCTGGTGCCGCCGGGCAAGATGCGCGGAGGAGCTCGGCCGTCCTCGTCGCTCCTGCTCCTCTCGCTGGGCCTCGTGCTCCTCTACTTCACCTCAGGTAATCTCGAGCTCATTTCTTGCTTTGCCAATTAGTAGTACTAGTTGCTGATCTAGTGACCTACGGAGTAGCACCGACTGTTCTTCACTAGCTTAGCTGCCGGGTTTTTTTTGCTGTGGAGATTTCGTTTCTGGTTACTATGGCCAGTAGGAGAGGATGAGCAATTGAGGCCTCTGCTTTTCCCGAAAGGAAACGTAAAAGGGAAGCAGCACCTGTGCATCCCACTTCCTTTCTGCGAGACCTTTGAGTTGGCAGTTTCTGTAGTGTGTCGGTGGCGGTGCATGTGCATGTCTCGGTGTCTCCTCTCTGTAGGGACTATGGAGGAGAAAGAGGATGCCGCGGCTGGTGTGGGTCTAATTGGTCCAGCACAGTACTCATGAGCGTGGACACGGTTGCTAGCACCCAAGATGTACTACTACTGATTGATTTACTGCTAGCTTTTGCTGCCCATCCATCATCATCGTCATTATAAGGAGATTATTATTACTGTGTTGTCTAGTCTAAGGTGTCTCCAATGAAAATTTCTAAAGGGGTTTTCTAAACTACTGTTTTGCACGGTTTGACATAAATGCTGCACTGTAGATAGAGAATGGGGTAGTTGGAATAATGTTAAGAAATGAGATTTGAGGAGTGTTGTTGGAGATAGTCTAACCCGGGCATTTCTCTGCTGTTTATGCACAGGCAGCACCGTTCGTCTCGTGGAGGGACAGGTACGTACTACTACGGTGTTTTCCCTTGTACCACGTTGCCGGCCACCGCCCGCTACGCTACCAGAGAAGAAGCTAACAAAAAATGTTGGACGGCCGGCGCCGCCGCCGCCGCTGAACTGGACTGCAGCAGAAGACGTGGTGCATCGCGAAGCCGTCGGCGTCGAACGAGATCCTGGCGCAGAACCTCAACTACGCGTGCTCCCAGGTGAGCTGCGCCGTGATCCAGAAGGGCGGGCCGTGCTACTACCCCGACAGCCTCGTGTCCCGCGCCGCCGTCGCCATGAACCTCTACTACGCCTACAGCGGCAGGCACGCATGGAACTGCTACTTCAACAACTCCGCGCTCGTCGTCCAGTCCGACCCAAGTACTGCATCGAAACAAAACCCAACCAACTGGATTCTCAGTTCCCTGCGATCGCAGATCCGATCCATATAACTGAATGCCACAATGCTTGCAGGTTACGGATCTTGCACCTACTACTGAGAGCGGCGCCGGCACACTAAACTACTGATGGTCTGATGATGCAGAATTGCAGATGAGATGAGAGCTCAAGCTTGTCGGTTTTTCTTTTTGGTTTTAATTTCCTCCGCTCTAAAACGTCACCGAGGAACGGATGAGGACTGATGAGCAATGATGCAGATTGTTGTTCGTGTGTGTGTTTTTGGTGCGTGTCTTAAGTAACTGTATTGCAATTGCAATTGACTGTTGGCGTTCGGAGGTTTCGAACGAAATCATTGATCTCCGTCAATCCATGTGCTTGAAAACGCACTCCAGTTTGTCTTTGGAATGGGAAAATGCCTCTTTGGAAGTTGGAACCGACCGGATCGGAGGATCGATCGATTCAAGCACGATATTAAACGTTTCAGTCCAGTACAGTTCTCATCCCATCCGGTCGTCCCAATCGCCCGTGACGTGACCTACCCCAAACCGCGGCGGCGCGGCGGCGGCGAATCCTCGACAGGCAAACAAACAAAACGCGCGCCGCCCGGCAGCCGGCACCGCGCTTGCTTGTCGGTCCCCGGCGGCGAGACGATGCGGCAGGGGCAGCCGCCCTTCTCGCGGCACGCCGGCTTCTTCGCCGCGCTCCAGCGGGTGGGTACTAGCCCAGGCCGTCCTTTCGTCTTCGTCCCCGACCACACACGGCTAGCCAGCCGCCCTCCCTCCTTCTGACGCCGCGCTCTCTCCTCTTGCTCCTCAGGTGGAAGATCGGCTGGCCTCGGAGCAACGTCAGGAGGAGAATAGCCCGCCGCCGGCGGCCTCGGTGACGACACGCCAATCCGAGCCGGAGCCGTTCTCGGACACCATGACCGCCTCCCCCCTCCTCTTCCTCGACCCAGCGCCCAGCTCGGCCGCCGACCGCGGCAGCAGCGGCCCGGCGCTCGACTTCCTCACCGAGCAGGACCAGCAGCCCGTCCAACAGGACGACGAGGACCAGGACCACGACGGCGGCGGTGAGGAAGAGGACATCGCGCGGCTCATGGCGCTGCTCGGCCTTTCGCCGCCGCCTACGCCGACACCGAACGACGACGACGGGTGCGACTGCAGCGGCGCCGACGGCTTCATGGCCAAGGTCGTGGGCGTGGTGGGCCCCAAGTGCGACGGGGAGAAGCGGAGGCTGGGCGCCTGGATCCGCCACTACCACCGCGGGGAAGGGGAAATGGGAGGCGGCGGCTGCAGGGAGCCCGCCAGGCTGGCGCACCTGCTGATCGCCAGGGCTTCCTGCGACACGGACGCCGTTGCGTTCCCGGCCACCGTGAAGGAGTTCTTGGGCCGCGATCCGCCACAGCAGCTGGCGGACGACGAGTCGGGGTGATGCGTGTTTTCTGAAAACGATTGCAAAGACAAGCGAGCTGAATCCTTGTTGTCCCAAGATCATGTAAGCTGAAGAGAAACTGTACCTGCACCCATGAGGCCTTGATTCTTGTACCAATGTTTTGGTTTCAGTTCATTGATGAAGCTGCATAGCCCGATAAATAGTAAAATAGAGGCAGTTAAAGATCTTGAGTGTGATATGTGACTGGAAATCACTTGCTCGAGCAGGCAAGCGTAATCCACATCTATAGCCAAAATTCATCAAGCGCACTAGAGAGAGTCAGAGATGCAGGAACTGCAGAGGACTTATTATACGGTCGAAAAGTCATTGGAGTAACCCGCCATCGCGTAAGCAGAAATGTTGGGATACGTACAGAAGAAACAGCAGATTCGTACAGAAGAAACAACACATGTGTAAGCTGTGGTGCTGATGCAATCAAAAGAAGTTATCGGCATTAATAGACTCCGTCCTAATGTAAATTGGCTATAGATGTGAAGTAGTAAACAAAACAAGTTCAGAAACCAGGCAGCTCTTGTTCTAAATTGGCTAGTCAAGTCTCATTGTTGGCCGAACCTCTGCACCGCAGTTCCAACGCTCCACCTTGATTTGGCCAGTATATATGAATGCATACGAGCAGGGCGGTGCATCGATTCTGCAGTTTAATTTGTTTTGATGAACACTCGGCAGTATGTCTATTCAACAAAGAACGTACCAAAAGCACATGAAGACATCCTACAGCATGTTTTTTTTTTTCGAATGCATAGGAAAGCTGCGTATCTTTGTATTAAGTAAGAAAAAAAATGCACGGTGGTTGACGGTCACCGCGTCCGAATACAAAGTCGATCTCTCACAACTAAAACAACAAAACGAACTGGCGAACGGATCAACCGATCAGGCGATCACGGATACTGTTCAAGCACAAAGTACAAACTTTATTGTATGCAAGCAATGTAATAGTAATTCACGTTCCACACCATAGCAAATAGCACGGGATTAGAGAGCACCAAACAAGCCACAAGACAGCAACACAGTTTTCCTCTTATTCGAGCAATACGAGAATAAAACGTAAGTGGAGCAGCCACGCGCTGGTTGTTTCCTTTCCTTGGGAGAATGGCGCAGCTCACAGCTTCGAAATGAGACTGTTCTGGATGGCCTTGGGTGACTCGGCTTCCTTGACATCCGCATCGGACGAGCTGGGAGGCACGTCGACCGCAGGCGAGCAGTTGAAGAATCCGTGTGGCTGCAGTTGCAGAAACATAATTAGAAACTACGAAAGCTAGGCTAATATCTTTATGTGAAGAAGCAACGGGATCCGTTAGTTCACTGCATGACAGATGTCCTGAAAGTTCAAAACTGATACCATGAGCATGAAGCCAATGTGCTCCACCGGCATGACTGGCCAGTCCTCCAGCCGTGGGATATGGGTGAGCCCAAACACGTACCTGCAGATGCAGAACACAGTTTATAAGTTTTTGCAATATGTAATGTCTATAAGCAGTTCCAATTTCAGGGTATGATAAATGGCGTTCAAGAAAATGGTCTCGGCTGGAGAAAGTACCAGAGAACAATGTCGGTCTCCTCCAGGGGCCTATCCTTCTTGACCCATGTTGGCAGACCCTCGTTGATGCGAGGATTCTGGTTTGGAAAATCCCCTCCAGGGAACATCTCCCCACTCTTGTATTGAGTCACCCAGAGATTGTGCTTCAAGAACCCAGCTCTCCTCAGAAATTTTGCCTCGGGCAGAGCCAAGGGCAAGCAGTTTGAACCAGGCACGAGCCTGTAACCAGTTGGCTGCCCGGTCCGATTTACAGTTCGTGTGTTTCTTACCTGATCAGAATGCAAACAATTATCAAATAAAATGAGCAGGCATGATAGCACGAGACTAAAGTACTTGGACTGTATTTGTCATTTTAGTCATTGAACTGGTTCCATACTAACATTTATTTGATGGGAGATCAACAATGCTAAAAATACTAAGGAATATGTGAAGCAAAGCGAATTCCATCCATTATCACGAAAGGGCAGTCACCAGATAGTACTTTTCAGCATTATTGAATCGCATAAGCCTAAATATAAATACTGGGTACTGGATGCACAATTTTACAGTATCACAACACTGGTAAGAATAAGAAAAGGTTGGGGGCAAGAAGCAACAGAGCTCTTACAATCCAGTGGCGTGCAGATGAAGGGTCACAATCACGCATTGCTTGCAACTCAGACTTCAGCAACTTTTCTTCAGCATAGAAAGCATTGTTATGCACATTATGTGTGCCTGCACTTTCCACTTTAACATTAACCTCGACCACCTGTGCGAGAAATTATTGATCACAAATTCACAATGGCTATAAAGGATATACAGAGATAATGCATTGGATGAAGGCGCGGATTGAAATCATCAGATGCACAGTGGTTTGACACGCTGAGGACGAAGAAGCATAAACTTCTATGGGATTTCAAATTACATAGCTTAACAGACACTTTTTTTTGCAGACTGAAGCAACTTTCATTTACATGTCTTTCGTAACAAGCATGTACAAGGTCATTTCAATTTATTTTATCTGATCCTAAGATAAAATGAATTTTGTATAGTCTCATTCCGACTGAAACTATTTTCTCTAGGCGATTTGATTAAAAAAAAGAGGGATGCAAACAACTAGATGATGACCCACCTGATTATGAGCCTCATTAGGTTTGCAGTCGACAGCCATGTCCATACGGGCAACAAAGAAATGCTGGTGAACTGGTGCATACAGACCAGGGGCAATAGTTGTGCCATATTTCCTTGATTCGCCAGGCATCAGGGCTCCTAAGCTGAGAATTCCAGTGAGCTTTACTTCTGCTTCTATTTTCCCATCCTGCAACCAAGAGGATCAACAAATAATTACTAGGCACTAGTAAGGTATTCCGCCAAAACTTTGTAACTTCAGATAATTTTGAAGAAATTACATTCAAAGCTGGATTGTAACCATCAGTAAACTTAATATTTGTAGTACCAAATTGAAGTCTCTGATGTATAGCTAAGCGACTTATACAAACTATTGAATCTTGAAGACTAAATGCTACTTACTTTGTGACATTATCAGAGTTCAGAGAAAAATCAATGAAATAGTTACCTGATAGAAATGCCAGTAAAAACCATACTCGTAGTTTGCGACAGTACATATAAATGAGACTGTGAGTCTCCTTGATCGCCTTACTTCTGCTAAACCAGTTCTCCAGTCTTGGTGTTTCCAAAGGATTCCATGGTCCTCCTCATGCAAACAAACACAGTTCTCAATTGTCTCCACACCACCAGTGAAGTTTGTGAAATGTGCATCAAAATACTTTATGTAGCCCAAGCAATCACATCCCTGCACAGAAAGGTTAAAGAATAGTCAAAATAACATTAAAACGCTGAAGAGTACGCTCATCAAGAACCGAACAGATTACCTTCTTAAGAGAATGAGCATTTTTTCCAAGTCCGTCTTCTCCAGCGTCAAATGCATTCTTGCGATAATGTGGTTCATTTGGATCTCCATAGGGAACAACCATCTCAACAAAGCTCAGCCTATGCGCTATGGGTCGACGTCCACGGCTACCATCAACATAAGCAACAGAATAGATAACCAAACCCTCTTTGGGGGTGAAGCCAATACGGAAGTTCCACTGCTCATAAACATTAAGTGTTATTTATTTCAAAAGGTGTTGTGTTAATATTAGCATGGTATAGACTAAAGATTCAGCCAACATTTACCTTCTGCCACTCCACAAAATAGCCATTAATGCGGAAACTTGGACCCTCAGGTTGATTGATGATAAGTGGTTTTACATCACTTCGGTCAACACCACCTCTTGTTTCCCCAGGGGTATAGTTTCTCAAATGATCTGGAGGGGGAAGAGGAACCAACTTCCTATCTTCAAACTCTATCACAACATTATTCTGCATATCAACAACAATATGGATTCCTTCCACAGGACGGGCATAGCCATTCTCCATGGGGCTATCACTCTCCGTCCTGCAAAATATTAGAGGCCTGCCAAGTCTGCGACTGGGAGCATCAGCTTCAGTGTAGTAGCCAGCACACCTGAAAATTAATGGAAAAGTTAATTTCCACTTTTCAAATTTCAATATGATAACATAAGCTGAAACATAGCACCGCATTGAAAAATATAGGTCAAGAAATTCCTTATAGATAGCTTACCAGGCATCTACCATAACGAGATCCATGTCATCAACACCTCTTCTCTTCATAGCTTCAATAAAAGGCGGGTAACTTTTGACAGTAGCCTCACATTCAGCGTACTCCATAGCATCCTGTAAAATATAAAATTTGAAACTAAATGGTGCATACAGTAAAGGTTCGAAAAGAAATTCGAAAGAACAACGATTCAGGCAGCTGAGTTAAAATGAATGTTTGAAAATAACAAAAAGATACTCCCAGCCTCGATTCCAAATGATGGGTCACTTTTTATCCTAAGTTAAACTTTTTCTAACTTCAACTAAGTTTCTAGAAAAAATGTATTGCCATCTGCAATACCAAACAAATGCACTATCAAGACATATTTCATGGTAGATTTGACAAACACATTTTGATGTCGTAAACCCTTGCTTTTTTCTATTAAATAGGTCGATTTGAATTAGGACAAAGCTAAAGTGCCCAATACTTTGGAATGGAGAGAGGGTGCCATAGTGAAATAATAACGGGTCATTATTACATCCTATTACAGGGACCAATTGATTTGCAGAATGAGATAAACTAGTCGTAAGACATGCAGAATATACTAAACGAATTAGTGGGCATACCATTGCAGGTTGAACATCTGGAACAACTTCAGATGATATCACCTTCCCTCTGTGATGTCCACCCCTAGTAGCTGCATGCACTTCAGATAGTTCCACTATCCAAATGCTTGTCTCATTTGATTGTTTGTTGTAGACAACAAGCCTGGCCCTCCTCGGAGGTAACCTGCTTGGAATAACAGCAGAACCTTTGGTTCTCGGAAGCAGTGATGGTTGGAAAGGTGGGAAGAAGTAGGCATCAGCTAATGCCACAACATTCTTTTCTGGCTCCAACAGCACAACTTCAACAAAGCGCATGCTGTCTCTTTCCTACAATCATAACGTTGCTTGTCAAATTGTTTTTCCCTAGGGCGTATGGAAAAAATATATTTAATTTTTTTGTTGGCGGTCTGGGCATACCTCAGGGGATCTTCCAGCAGCTCTTACAGTTGCTACAGCAACTGCAATTTCAGCAGCAGATAATGGGTCTAAAGGGTGGCACCTCTGGGCTCTTGTCATTATTGGTATCCCTGTTTTTTTGTCCAGAAAAGCAGTAGCTCAGTTAAGGAGTGCTAAACATTTGAAATGGCATGTCTCGTGGTCACCAATATAGTAGAGAGTATGGGGCAGTGGATGCAAATCTTACACAAACATCTTCCAACGAGTTCCTACAATATTCATGGACCAATGACCCAACCACAAAATTCTAGGAATAACATAGTGAAACAATTATCATAGGTCAATGTTTTAAAGTAGATAATTCAGCAGGTTAGGAGCGCTATGCTTCCTTGTGCTTATCAGGGGTTCAGAAGATGTAACACCTAATAGATACATGATTTGATGTGTTGACCTCTCTCTAAGGATAAAGATAAGAAACTGTTCTGGCATGAACCTTACAATATAATAATTGCAAGTCTTAAAATATCGTATAATAAACCAGTGCCCATCCCTGGATCTACAAGTGCTAACTAAAGAGATAGAGTAAAACCTAGAATATTTGGCCCAAGGCAGATTGATGCCCTTCGTCTATTCTATTCATAACTCTGACAAAATGACCGACGTTATGACATTAGACTAGATATGTCACTTATCAAACATCGTTCATGCTTCTTCTTCTTCTTTGCATAAGACAGAATTAGATGATCGACAGGAATAAATCTGATGAGTTAAATGCCAAATATTTTTTAAATTTAATGGGAAATCCCTGCCAGCGTCATTAAAAACTACTATTTCAGTATTATGCAGTTTCATCAAAAGGACAACTGTTCAGCAATTTGGCAAGCGTAAGAGATAAGCTATCAAGAAGGATCTTTCAAATCTTCAATGATATTTTGGTTGACACGAAAGTTCAGGTTCTCGATGTCGTTTTCCCAACAGATAAAAAAACAACATCGAAGTCTACATCACTTCGAGCATCATGTGAACCTTTAAGGGTAACAGCATGCGGCATGTTGTACAACAATGAAGCGCTAAGCTTGCGTGCACCTCACCAATTTTGAATCCCCAGAAACACTACTACTACAAAGATGCTCGAAGTGATGTACTGAGACAACTAGCCCACCATGTGGACTGAGACAACTAGCACGCCCAGCGTCTTATGACTAATAAGTGAAGCATCCAGGAAAAACGTGGATGCCAAAAACTCCGTTGACAGGACTTAAAAAGGTTAAAAATCAAGCAGCACAATGATCCGTCATCCGCTAGCAGTCTGACATCATTATCCAGATCGGGACATTTTCGTCACTTTCCTACCGGAAAGGCGTCGTCAAACAAAAAGTATAGAAGTGAAAAAACAAGTTGATCACCACAGCTAGCGATCAAAGAAAATCTAAACAGTAAGCTACATATATGACCAGACTTTTTAAGATTCGTGGCAGCTAAGTCCCACTAGTATAGTAGTATGTCCACGCCATCACATCAAACCCAGTGCTCTGATCATCAATTAGCCAGAGAGGGGGCAGAGTTAACCACTACTACTGTATTTGCCTTTTTCACGCCCAGATTCTAAGACCTTCTCGCCAATCTACACAATCGGCTCGCATGCACATGAGAACTTATGTTGTTGGTGCGAACATAATCCACATATACCTGAACCCACAAGAGAACCAGTCGGATCCTACGAACTAATAATCTGCATCCTCTGCTTGCATGCGCACGAGACGATGCACTCTGTCCAACCGCACAAACATTGCATTCCCGCACTCGAAATCAGAGCTCACGAGAAATCGCGATCGACAGAAACACACACACGATCACATGCCTATACCAATTTAAGATCCATGCACCGCAGGGGAACCCCGTATCGTGACATTTCTTATGACCCAATCAACCCACGAGACAGATGGAAACTGGAGAGAGGGGGAGAGAGAGAGAGAGAGAGAGAGAGAGAGGGTGGCGGCGATCCCACGATACCTTTGGAGGAGGCCTTCGCGGTGGTGGGCTGGACCGCGGCGATCTCCTCGATCACGGCGCCGGCCGCTGCGCCGGCAGCCGACGCGGCCACGCGCTCACCGCCTCCCGCCGTGATCGCGACGACTTTCCCGGCAGGGGAGGCGGCGATCGCCCGGACGGGGACGACAACGGGCGCGCCAGCGACACGAGCGGGCGCGTCGCGGCAGCATGCCGACGCCTTTTCCTGAGCTGGGGCCATTGGAGCGGGTTCGCGAGCTGACCGTGTCCGTAGTCTCCGCCTCCGCCTCCGCCTCGCCGGCTCCCACGATCTGACATACAGCACAGGCCTCCGCCTCCCGCGCCTTCTGCCCCCTCCCCTCTCCGCCGCCGCCTCCTCGTCGCCGGTTCCCTCGCGAAAACGGGGTCGGGGCTAGGGTTCCTGGAACCCTAGGGGAGGGAACGGGGTTCTCTCCGTCCGCGAGATGCCGCCCGCCGATGAGGAGGGGACGGGGGTTTGCAGCGGCGGTGGCGGTGAAGGCCTCCGCCGAGAGTGGTGTTGCTGGGCGTCGGGTCGGGTGTTTTGGAGAGCGATTCGTCGGGGGCTCGTCACGTGGATTTATAGAAAAGGTGACCAGGGCGTGTGCTGTGGGTGGGCTGGATCCTTCCGGGTTTTGCGTTTTTCTTTTCGTGCGATCGGGTGCTCTGTTTCGCTTTTGGATCGAGTTGATGAGGCCCCTGAGCCTGAGCTCCCTAGTTCCTAGTGCTGATCGTTAATCGGCCGATTTTTTTGGAAATGGGTTGCTTGGATCGGATGGTTGTTAGGATTTTAGCTTTGAATTTGTGTTTGGGATAAACTCGTTCCAAATTTCCATGGCACTGGTACTACAGTACTACGCAAAAAAAAAAAAAAAAACTCTGCTATTGAAGCAACTTGGGAGAGAATCAAGAATGATGGGCTTTGTTTTGATACCTCGATTTTGCTTCAGAGTTCTAACGACTTGTGTTTTTTTTTTTTTTTGGGGACGGGGGATATTGTTCGATTGTTTTTCAAAATTCAAAATGAACTCCTTAGCTGGTTGAAGCTTAACCGATCGTTCGCCACTTCAAGATGTACTCGGCTGAGTAGTACAGGGCATTTCAGTTGATTTGGCTTGTCAAAGAAATTGCGTACGGTCCAAACTTTTGCATATCTATGGGGCTAATTGGATCAAGGCCTTGAGTGACCAGGCTAAACTTTAACCACGGTCAAATCTAGTTTGACCATAAATTAAAATTTAGCCAAACAACAAACTACTCATTTAAATAGTTTGGGCATAGCCAAATAAACCATATAGATGAAAATTATATTGTATAATGTAATTTTAATTTAAAGTCAAACACGGTCAAAATGTGGTCAACGTTTGGTCTGGCCACTCGAGGCCTCAATCCAATCAGACCTTATATGTTTTCCTCCTACTGTGTGAGGAGTGGACAAAATTTGCAAGTATTTTTTTCCTACCACGTAGTACTATGTAGAAAGCCTTTTCCACGTGTTTTCTTTCTAGTACATCTTATACAAACTTATGCGCACGTTTTCTTCCTACCGTATGCGTCGATATTGATGGGAACCTACCTCAAGCTAGCACAGCACAGAATCATGATAAGCTGCAAATGCAAATGCATTTGACATTGAGGTTATGGTCCTACAGTGAAAAAGTTGGCTTAAGCTCTCCTTATGCTGGTGGAACCTAATGACGTGATGGAACTTATTGCGCTGTGTACATCAGGGGAAACCTCCGGTAGCACCTCGCAACAGACATGTCACTAGCTAGTCTAACACGTTTCGTTTAATTTGCAGATGGGACGACGAGATCATTTTCATTTCTATTGTCCGCCGCGGTGATTAGTGCCGTTTATATTGACGAATTAAACTGGTGTTTGCAGCGCGGACAACATGCCAAACACTTTGGCTAGTTCGATTTCCCCTTTTCAGTTTTTTTTCCTTAAAAAAAGAGGCGCTAGTAGTAGTGGGTCATGTTCATGCACCAGAAGGCACTTTTGTCTGTGCTGTTTGTCACATACGCGAGGAGAATATTTCGGCATGGCAGCGCAGGCATCGTATCCTGATCAACTATGATATTATGATATACCCTGAAATGAACAGTTGAACGTTTTTTTTTACCGCGGAATTACTGCCCATATACCGGTTAAGACGACAGAAGTGATTATTGGCGGCCGTGCGAGCTAGTGCGTGAGCTGTGTGGACGATAGCGCGGCACACGTCAAGCTCCACGACACGTACGGGCGGAGGACGAGTAGATGACGAGGTTCTTATCATCTCCGTGATTATTGCCATCATCATGTGTACTCTATCTGTTTATTTTCACCATGCTAGCTAGGCATGATGTTTTGTACTACCTCCTCCTATTGATATAAAAATATCATACATTTATGATCGGAGAGAGCAGTAAATCGTAGTACTAATTTTTTTCTTTTCTAGTGTCAAGACAGACACAATATTCTACTCCTTCTATCCACAAATAATGAAATAATGCATGAAGCGGTTTGACTTCTTTGTACAACTTGAATCATCAATATTATTCAAAAAATCATAAATTATTATTTATTTTGTTACAATTTGTTTGATAGTTCAAATATGGTTATGTTCCGAATAAGTTTTATAAAAAAAATCACGTCATATATTTGTAAACGGAGGTAGTAAATTTTATGCATACATGGAAACTTGTGTCAACATTGAACACAATCTCTCTGGCTCTCTAGAAAATCACCAATAATGTCATGCGTGGCCCCTGCCTAGTCATGCTCAAACATAGCTCGTTCTTACAAGTGGTGGCTCCAAAAAAGCTTAATTATGACAAAACAAAGTGTTAATATGCACCCGTCATTAGGCACGGAACATTTGTCTTGCATTGCATTGAGTGGGATCGGAATCAACACACAAGGACAGTGACCTGTGACCCCGCACATTTGTCTTGCATTGCACTGAGTGGGATCGGAATCAACACACAAGGTCAGAATCGATAGGAGAAGACGAGAAGTGGTCTTGAGCTTGGCAAATGGCAGCTGATCTGGCGCCGTAGGATTAGGATCACCAGGGGGGTGAGATGGATTCACGGTTCGGATAACGATAAGAAGGGCATGTGATCGGAGAGTTGGCCGGGTATGATAGGAGCACCCGCTAGTCACTCCCAAGTCCCACCTACCCTCCCACTCAAGTCCACAGCTCTCGCTCAGTGCGGCTGACACCTGACCGTGACTGCCTGCCGGTGCGCAGTCCACGAGTGCACGCAAATTGGTACGTACTCCCATGGGCCCACGAGATTCCCTGCTGGACGGCACCATGTCCTCGCCGGCCCATGTGTCGGCTACCTTTTCCGCCGCATGCCACCTCATCCTTTCCTATAACACGTTCTATAATTTTGTTAGCTATCTCTAGCAAAATAGTTATCGCATTTCTCAAATTCAAAACCCATCTATCTTTCGTGAAACCGTGCCAAAAAAATGTCTCCTCAAAATGAGACAACCGCTAAATTCAGCCTTACGTCCACAGTGTTTTACACTTCCATATGCACCGTCTGATAATATTAGCTTTAGGCTATTCTCTCCGGCTCGTCCATCCCACTGCTCATATTTCAAACTTTTCTCTACCTGCGGTACGGTGCAGTGCATAAATAGTATTTTTAGCATCTTTTTGGGTGCCACCAGTGAGGATGGCCTTATGCTCGATCCTCCAGGGTGAGTGGGAGTGGAGTCACTTGCCCTTGCTTCAAAAGGATGAGCAGAAAGATACAACAGCTAAGTTGCGGTAGCCGGTAGGAGCCCAGCGCCCGCATGGCCGCATGAATCCAAATTCATGTTGATGTCAAAAGCTGGCGGACGTAATTTTCATAACAAGTTTGAAAATTTTTGGGGAGCTAAAGACGTTGTGCTAGGCTGCGGCTTTTGATAGTGTGCATTTTTGAACTTCTATGAAATGAATACGGTGAGCTCTGTCAAATAGAAGTTACAGAGAATCACTTGCAAAATGAATCATGTGAAGTGATCTTGGGACGGGCAACATAGCTTCTCCTTATCCGCTCATAATATAGAAACAACTTCTGTATTAAGTTTATCCTGAAATATCATTAGGGAACCACTTTCAACCGCACAATCATTCTTATTGATCATCATATGAAAAAAGAGTTCTACCAAACAGGCATAAGAGGAGCAGTACCACCTCACCTAGCATATAACCGGTTCTGTGCTTAGTGATCACGTTACTTGATCTATACGAGAAAGCGGGATAAGCTACAGATGATGAGGGACACGGATTATGATAATGAAACTCATGGGTGTATGGTAGTGTAAAATTTATATACTACACCGTATCCTCTTTATCTAACAACAAGATGTTACTCAAATAGAAAACAGAGGAAAAGTACAACAACCTACAAAACCCTATCGACGAAAGAATCCTTAATTCCTTTCTAAATTGAAGCGTAGAATTCACAAGCCCCCGCTTTTGACATAAACATAAAAGATGATTTTTTTTCATGAATATTGTCTAGTATTACCTATCTTAGACACATAAGACCGTCTTCAGCAGAATGTCTATCCACCTTTGCCTATCACTATTCCAATCACCTCTATTTTGTCTACAGCAGCGCTACAGTGTCGTTTTGTACTATATGCAGTCTTTTTGGACGCTTCGCTGGAGATGGTATAAGGTATGCAGATTTCTACTGAAAAAAGGTGGCAAAAGTATTGTTCATAGCGTTATATCTTTGTCAGTTTTGACAAATTTGTTATAATGTATCATCAATGGATGCTTTTCCACCGTTGGTTTCGTCTTGCGCCTATCGTCAAAAAACCACACCACACGTCTCTCTCGTCTGGAAAAAGGAGAAAAGAAAAGGAGAGGCGCACAAGTCACAGGCGCGACGTTTTCTTTTCTTTCTTGTGAAAAAAAAAGTTGCAGTAGTAGTAGTAGTACGTGAGGAATTGATGGGTTAGAGATGTACAGTACAGTACAGTAGTACATTGACACCGCTATTCCTCTCCGCTAGTTACCGACCAATTACCTACTCCACGTACTTATGCTCGTAACCCGCATGCTGCCTAGTAGCTTCGTCGTGCGGGTGATCTTTGATGTTGAGAGGGCACTAGTCAGTCACTAGATAGGTTGCTGCGGGCCACGCTGGAATCCTGGGTTTATGGGACTTGAAAGTGTACGGGGGTATGGCCACGTCTGCAATTGCCATTTTGGCAACGTTGACGTCCACCCACCAACCGCACACTAGATACCCTGCCCCCCGGCCTGCAGCTGCACCGTGCACGACTTCACGTCCGTCCCTGTCAATCTAGCTCGATCGGTGCTCTTGCTTTGGCTTTGCACAAATATTGTACTCAAGGACCTTTGTTTGACAAAAATTAAAAGAATTGCTGGTGAGGGAGCATGCAACTAACGGGTATTGTAATTGTAATGAGGTCGAATCTGTGGGCACCCATGATCTCCAGTGACTATTGATATTTATTTACACCATTTCTTCATATATCCATGGTTTCCTTTTATATATTTCCTCTTATTATTATTAATCCCGACCAGCTATCTGACCTCTATAGGTTTGGTTTTTTCTTTTTCCTTCATTTTTTGCGAGAGGATATGTACTCGCTCCGTCGGTTCAGCAGTTTGGCAACGTGGGATGAATTTATCCAGTAGGAATCATGCACATGCAGCAGTTGAAACGTGAGATTTACCCAAAAAAAAATTTACTAGCCATAATTCTACTGTAGATAGGAAGAATGTTCTCGATCCCCTAGTGGCCGGCTGCGACCGACGTCAAATCGCATTCCATTCCCGGAAAGACCGACAAATAAATAAAGCGACCCGCTCCGCAAAGAGTCCGCGATCATTCTCGCATCTAGCTGGCTTTACAATTACAATCGCTTAAGTACCCATTATGCTTTGGATGAGGATGACACGCACGGTCCACTTGACTGCATGATTGCTGGCTGGCGCGCGCACGGACGCACGCACGTCATGTCGATCATGTAGGAATCCGATGCTCCCGGCCCGCCGTTAGCTTTAGCCTAATGCTTTGCCCTATTCCATATCCACCCGCTTAATCTGCTGCTTACCCTCAACGGCAAGGGTACGCGGGTACCTTTTCCATCTCTGTGTTTTTTTATACAAAGGATTCTGGATTCGATATGGGCGCCAGCTAATCGATCCGCTCCTCGAGTATACTGTACTTTAGGCTAATCAAAAGGCTCTCCTATCCTGTATCATCCTCCCGTACCTTATCATTATTTTAACTACCCCACTGTACATAATATTGCGTAACAGTGCGCGAATTCCATTTTAAGACCATCCCTGGACTTAGACCATGTGCAATGAGTTGGGTAAATAGATTGCCTATACACTGTAGCGACACTGTTCACAGAGAGAAAGGTAGTTGGAACAGTAGATACACAGTGCATTTACATATCCTGCTGCACATAGTCTTAGCCTTACATGTATACGTTGGTAGGGCGGCAGCTTTTAGCTGGCTGACCCTCAGGCTGTCTTCAACCGGTGGAGTAGAGTGAATGCCTATCCACTGTTCATCCACTATTCCAACTATCTCTCTTCCTGCAGTAGCGCTACAGTGTATAGGCATCTACTTTGCTCCATCCACTGGGATGGTCTCACCACCTTGTAGTGCGCCTCATCATGCAGAATAGAATAGTCTCTCATAGGTATATTTAATTGTTTAGAAAAAAAAAACTCTGAATATTTTGTGTTTTTTGGGAAGCCAGTAGTGGTAGCGTTCTTTTTAAACCACATTAAGCTATGCGTGATGCGCTGCTCCTGCTCGTCACGGCCACGGCGCAGGGACCAACGGCTAAGCGAAACGCTAAAGTTTCTGCACTGACTTGCACGGAGGAGCAATTTGCGTGGTTGCCACAAAGCAGTATGCATCGATCCGCAAGTGCTAGCCGGCCATTATATTAGGGGCAGCTAGTACGCGGTGTCATGTCATGGGTCATTGCCGGTCCCGCGCGCCGCCCCCGGGGACACGAGTTGTCGCCTGTGCCTGATCAAGGAAAGCGCCGCCAATCCGGACCGGATCCTCCAAAGTGGAGGGCGAGCACCGTACGCACAATGTGCCCGGCGCGCAACGCATCTCCTTCGACCTTCGTGCTGCACAGCTGGATACGTCAACTCTCGCGCCCCACACAGGGGCCACACGATCGAGCCACACTATGTATGGTGTATCATCCGATAGCTCGCTCAGTCTCACAACCACCACCAGCTAAAAGTCGTCGGCAGTCGCATGCCCGCCGTCACGCGGGTACATACTCGATCAGCAAGCAACTAGGGAGTAAGCTTCAATACTATTGCTGACCGACTTGTTAGATATATGTGCAGATTAGTTATACGGGCCTGTTTGGAAGGCTGGTTTGGCCCAATACCACTGTATTTTACATGTCCGGATACTTTTCTAGCCTGAGCCTCCGTTTGATGTTTGGATGACTGGTCAGTCTATTTATTTTACATCTAGATTAGACCAAAACCACTGGAAAAAAAATAATCTCCTCTGTGGTCTGGAAAAATAAACGACATATATCGAGATCGAGAGGGAGGGGGAGCAGGTAGGCGAGGCGGGGCCTGGCCACGGGATCCCAGCGGCGGTGAGGTGGGGCCCGGGCGCGGCGAATCCCGGCGACGGCGAGGCGAGGCTCGGGAGCGGCGGATCCTGCAGCGACGAGGCGAGGCCCGGGAGCGGCGGATCGCGGATCCTGGCGGCGGCGAGGCAGAGCCCGGGCGCGGCAGATACCATCGGCAACGGAGAGGCGGAGCCCGGGCACGGCGGATCCCGGTGACGGCGGAGAGGCGGAGCCCGAGCACGGCGGATCCCGGTGGCTGCGAAGAGGCGGAGCCCGAGCACGGCGGATCCCGGTGGCGGCAGAGAGGCTAAGTCCAGGCGCGGCGGATCCCGGCGGCGGTGATGCAGGGCCTGGGCGCGGTGGATCCCGATAGCGGAGGCGAGGCAAGGCCAGTCATCGGCGCCGGGGGCCCGCGAAGGTGGCGGCCGTGGTGGCAAGGAGAGGCTGACAGAGGAGGGATGGGGGAGGAGGGGAGGGTGTGACGCCACTGGTTGAGTTCGTCCGGAGGAGAGGAGTCCGTGGGCGACGACTTGAGGATGGGAGCGACCATTTTATCCGAGGGAATTAATTCACAGTTGTTTTCTTGTGCACTAGAAATTACAGGTGTAAACTAGTTAAAAAAAATAATATATGGAACATCCAAACAGAGCCTAAGTAGCACAACACGAGTATGTATAGTTAGCCACGGGGCCAAGAATCCAAGATCGAATAGAACACTTCTATTTTAAGAGGAAGACAAGATTTCTAACCTGCCATAACAAAAAAAAAAGTGTGTGTGCGAGCAAATAAGAAAGGAAACCAACGTAAGGCCCAAAGTTGTGACGCCCATGGCCCATATGGCCTCGTACAAGCCCGCTTCTTCCGAACTGGACACACGCAATGGGCTGAATTCGTGCCTCCCGTAGCCCTGTACATGCGTTTCCTCGCGAGCGAACCGAGTACGACGAACCGAAGTCGAAGTGGGGGAAGCCGGGAAGGAATAGAACCTGCGAAAAATCCCCATCCCATCGCGGGTGGGGTGCCCGGCCGGCGGGGCGCCAAAAACCCTACTACGAGGCTGCTTCCCGCGCGCGCCCTCCCATCCCCATCCCCTCACCGGGCCCCGGCTCCCCCAGCCAAAGCGGACCCAACTTCCAGTAGCAGCGGCGGCCGGCGGCGGGAGCCCGGATGGCGTCGTGGCACGACAGCTTGGCGGCGCCGCCGCGCGTCCTCATTTCCCCGTGTGAGCACTACACCCACACCCTCTCCACCTCCCGTCTGTACTTCACTGTCTAGTCCGAACTAGGGATTTTGGCTGTGGGATGAGTATTGGGGGGAGGTACAGCATGGGCTCCGTTGCGGTATGCTATATGCGGTTTCGAATTTTGAGTTATGTTAGCTTGAGGTCGGATTAGATATGTCAGCTGGCTGGAACTGGAAGTCTGTTCGATGGGCACAGTCCTAACTAAAGCTGCCTAGGGGTTCGAGGCATGATTTTGATTATTTATGTTTTTTTGGGGGGATCTCATGAATGTCAGATTAGGGGGGATGTTTTGCACTGTATGAATTAATGGAGCTCTGCATTTTTAATCAGACCCTCAATTCACATTTCTTTGCCCCTTGCAGGCCCTTCCGATGCCAGTGGCAAAGGGACTGTTCTGTCACTTCGCCATCCAAGATCAGGTGAACCTGTGCCTACCTAGCTAGTGTTTTCCAGTACGACTTTCTGATCACCGGCAATCCAGACAAAAAAGAGGCCACTCTTATTGAACGCCATAGCCTTCTTGGCGCTTTGGAATAATCCTCATCCTTACAATTGTTTAGCATCTCACAACTGACCTTTGTCTGGTCATGAACCAGGAGATGAAACGGGGTATCTATTTATTGATGGTCAACTTCAAGAAATCAATTGGTTTAAGGAGCGTTATGGTGCTTGGTTCTTGGGGGACTATGTTTGCGAAGGTGCGATCGCACAATAACTGTACACTTTGCTATTACTGCTTAAATGCATGGGTTCCCCCTCCCCTTGTATTAACTGTGCCTCCTATTATCATTGTGCACCCAATAAATAGACATTGGCATGACACCGACCTGTCCTGCCACCTCAAACCGTCCTGTTACTTTGTTGAATAATGAATTCAGATACAGCTCCCTAGCTTATCTCTCAAAGAAAGGAGGAACGTAATAAGATAATGAGATGATGTTTTTTCTACCATCTATGGCACATCAACATTCTGAGTGCCAAGTAGTATAATCGGCTCATAACAAAGTGTTTCTGAGTGCATATCAGACTGCATTATACTTCAGTGCCTAAACTCAGTATTCAATCCTGCTCCCCCTTATAGATGGCGGCCTCTATTATTGCACCCCTGTCGATCCCATCTTCATTTTCCTACCAATTTTTGAAGCTGCGCGTATGTCGGTACGCTCAATTGATGTGATTTTTTTTCTGGTACCTGGTTCATGTTCAACCTAAACCTTATTACTTTAACATCCATTCATGCAGAATGGGAAGGATCATGGAAAATTCAGACAAATGGATGAAATATTGTATGTTGAGGGATATCCTGGATATCAGCAGCTAATAAGTGTAGCTAGCCACCATATGGAATTGGTTTGTGAAGTAAAAGGTAGATGTTTAAATGTTTCATTGTAATATACCACATCGAAGCTGCTATAACATTATAACTATAAGGACTAGAGCTTTCCTAGCGACCTGGTAGCTGTTCATTTTCTTGATTGAGTTAATGATTTCAGTTGTATTGTTGTGACTATCAATTTATTATACAGTTATATGTTCCCTTTTTTTTTTGTGTGACTTCTTTCTGCGATGGCAAATAGTTTACAGAACTAACCATTTCACATGGATATTACCTTTGCTGCAGAAGTAGCTAACATGAAATTCTTTCGGCTGGACGACTCCAAGGTCTTATCTTGGTTGTGCTGTAAGGTAGTGTTTTCCTGTTCTTACTCTTGTTTACTCAATTCGAAGCAATATATTCTCTCTGTGTTTAGGCAATACTTTTGTTTTATTTCTGTTTGCTACCATTCAAAAGCATTGATTTAACCTGCAGTTGCAACTAGAGCTAGGCGATGTATGCTGTATTGATTTATATAACACAGAAATGTTTTATCTGATATTAAAATGTGTTTTGTATTTTGTTTTTTCCACCCCGTTTCCTTTTCATTAAGGGTATAAGTGCCATGCCCTAACTTGGGATTGAGCGTGCCATTGATATTTTTAGTGTGCTGAATTGTATTTGATTCTCTGGACCCCTTTCCAGTTTTCTTTGGTTATGTGGATTATGAATGAATAATAGTCTTTAAATTCACTTTTTTCTAAATATGGTTTCAAACGAGTGAATCCTGAAAGAGGCCTATGTAGTTCGGTTCATCTTTATTGTACAGATGTGTACATATTCATTTATGGATGCGAATTCTAAATCATGTTTATTTGACTTACTTCCACGTTCAGAACTACCAACATGTCTTTAAATCTCTTGCAGGTACACAACCTAAAAGAGGTCTTCCCCAAGTTGGGTAAAAATTATGCTGCCCAAGCAGAAAAAGAACAATGTGTGTCCCTGTTAATCTTAATTTTATTCAGTATGTAATACTTGGGAAGTTTAACATGGAAGGAATTGTGTAGCTTATGGTTGTTTGCTGTTTATGTTTTGTTCTGGAGGTTTGTTATCACCGCACGTGTACATCCAACCAAACTGTTGAATAGTGGTAACTAAATTTTATAGCCAAACTGTTGTTGCTTTATGTCATGGTGCATCACTTATAATCTAAAATGCTTAAAACTACACCACCATGATACTTAAGTCTTTTCATACTATGAATGAATTATAAAAAAAATGACATGATTGAAGGTAGCAATGCATGGTTTGGATTTGTGTCTGGGCTAGGGATTTACCTTGATTTCTTATCTCAAAATGGGAAAAGAGGTACAAAATAGACATTTTACATTTATGATTGAGACTGCTTGACTTTGTTATTGCTCTTGGTTCTTAGAGATTTGAGTATCCTGATATTGCAGCATCTAAAACAGAATATTGCATAGTGCTAATTTTTTCGACACACCATATGAGAGAGAGGTTGATAGTGCCCTGATTATGTGCGTGTGTGCACACACATCCTGATGTCTCTGGTTCTCTTGTTTCCTCTACAGTGAAGGAAGCTGTCCAAATGATCCGTGAATATCTGAAGGACGAACCATGGTTAACATTACTCTCCAAGAAATTGC
Organism: Paspalum notatum; assembly: GCA_022530915.1. Classification (NCBI taxonomy): domain Eukaryota; kingdom Viridiplantae; phylum Streptophyta; class Magnoliopsida; order Poales; family Poaceae; genus Paspalum; species Paspalum notatum. The sequence goes on from CM039689.1 coordinate 35,774,581, forward strand.
AGTAAGACTTTCTTCTTCACTCTTGTTTTTTTTCTCTTAAAAAATTACTAGTATTCTCTGCCTGTCTATGTTCAAGCACCAAACAATCCATTTCGTTGCAGGCTGGATATCAATGAGATCATCAATGATGCGATGACCAAAACTTGTGAGGCTTCAGTTTATGCGGACAGTTCCCCAGCACATGGTCTCCCCTCTGAGGTGAGCTAACTGAGAACACACTAGCTTTTCTTAGCGGCCACATCTCAACTCTTGTAAGGTGACCATACAGAGTAAAGCGGGGAATGCCAGTGCCAAGTCGAGCAAAGGGAGGCCAGCGAAGAAACCAAAGATGGAGGTGGGTTCCAAGAACATCAAAGACATGTTCAGAAGGGTCACAAGGAGTGGATCAGGATCATGATGCCTTCATTGTAAGCTATAACCTGTGTGTGACTGACGCCTGCATGGCAGTTGATGTATCTGTGAAATGATCTCCAATATTGGATTAGCTGACATACCTTTTTGTTGGCTCTCACCCCAGCGATCCCTTTGTGAAATCTATGTGTTTGAGCTGCTGAGTGATTCATGCAGCTGGACGTCTAACTATATATTGGCATTGTAGCGTCCATACGGTGATTCGGGCAGTGAGCTGTACGGTTCCTCTACTGGGAGCCTTGGATGTATTTGTAACGCAATTCTTTGTAACGCCAGCCAGGCGGAGGCGAGAACCGAAACATTATCTGAACTGACTGATCAATTGAGTGGCTCTTGCATATGCAAAGATGTACGGAACTGACTGGTGGACTGCACGTCCGTTTGTACCGCCGTGGTTTTTCCTTGCAAGGAAATATGGATATAGCTTGTGAAGCAATTTCACTCACATATCACGGGTCATTAGCCATTTCTCGTCCAGTTTAGTCCAAAAAATAACACCTGCTAAATCAGCTTAGAAGGCATCGCCACCTATAGGCAGCAGTGAGCAGAGTGAGGTCGCAATATGAGGTTTGAGAGTGCTAGCTCTTACTTCCACCAGGGAAAAAAGAACTACTCCCACCCTCACTCGCACCGCTAAATTATACTAGTTCCTCCCACCACTAAAACTGCTAAATTATATTTCTACCGTTCTAAATTGCAAAGGTTCTAACACTTTTTTTATACATTCGTTTATATGTAGATACCGGTAAATATAGACACATTTTGAACACGTTTAGTAAAAACCTAAAACTTCTTACGGTTTGAGACCGGGGTAGTTCCTTTTAGCTCTACCTGTTCATGTGTTTGGTAGAAGATGAGTACATATATATACAAAACACATTAATGAATCTAAAAGAAATTATAATTTTGAAAGGGAAGGATTATTTTTTTAAAAAAAAACTAAGCGACCTGCTTTTCATGGTTGTTCACTTGTTTGGAATCGTTTCACTGAACGTCGTCTACTGTCTCCATACACACGAGTTCCCGGCTTCCCGCACCGCAGCCAGCAGCCACTGGGTCCGTTCCCCTGCGTTTCGCTCATCTACCGCCTGCCGCTCGAGCGCACGTCGTCGGTCCCCACCTCACCGGCGGCGCGGATGTGAAACCGGCCGCCTTACCCCCCCTGGTGCCCCCGGGCACTCGCCTCACCGTCCGGCTGCCCCCTCGGCCCCGGCCGCTCGCCTCCCTGCGCCCTCTCCCCGGCTCCCCTTGCATCTACGCGACTCTGCGGCCAGCGACTGAACCCCTGGTTGCTGACTCGACAGGGAGCAAGGACATCGGTGAGCTCTCATCTCTGTTCTCTCATCTGACCTTGGCTTCTAAGGGAGGGGACTGCAAAGCGGTTATAGGATGCAAAATTTGGTGGATCTGTTGTGTTCTTGGCTCAAATTATTGGGTATTCCTGTGAATAGCCTGGAATCACTATAGCTCCGCCATTAGCATCCTCAGTGAGCTGAGACTCTGAGATAGTCCCAGGTGTTAAGGATAACCAGTCAAGTTTAGGAGTTTAAATTCTTTCTATGCACCATACCAAGAATAGTGCTCTTCCTTTCCTGACAACCAAATATGCTTGATTGACAGTTCAAGCCTCGTAGTGTCTTGATCAATGAAACATAGCCCCCCACAATTGTGCTCCACAGCTATGTAGGTTTTTGGTACAAAAGATAGCGTGATTATGGAATTGCTCTAGTGCGCATGCATTTTTCAGCAAGTTCAGCTAAGCATGTGAAGTCTTTATAGTAGTTGGATAGTACTACCTCCATTCCTTTATGTTTGATGTTAGGGCAAGATGATTAATTCATTTTTGAGCTAATGGTGGTCATGCCCTAACGCTGTACAAAAGAAAATGGAGGGAGTACTTATCACGCTACACCCTCTCAGGTTTTATGTTCATAAAAGTAATCTCTCATTTGGAAAGTGGAAAACTGGTTCTATGTGAAAGCGCAGTATTCACTATTTGCTTTACGAATATCTGTACCTATCCAGGCCCAGGGCAATCATGATGCAGTGATTCATAAATGACACTCCCACCAATTAGGAGTTAAAAAGGCAACCTTTTCCAAATCCGATGGATCTTATAGTGTTTAAATGGCCTTTCTTATTTGGGGATCAAGGTTTGATTTGTCGTGTTTGATTTGGTGTCTACTCGCAACCGTTACTAAGTGGACATGTCTGTGGGTGTTAGTGTCTGATTCGATATTTTTTTTGAAACATGCCAAATAGCACTGGGAATCCGACACTGTGTTGGAAGCTGACACATGTTTGCAGTTTCTGACTCTGCAAAAAGAAGACACAGGTGTTCAGGTTCACAACTGCATCAAGTTTTTTTGTGGGTGGGGGTGGGGGAGATTAAAAATCGGATGACATTGGGTTTGCACTCCATTTTTGGGAGATATGGACAGAATGAAATGGGTTTTTCCCCATGAGACCATGATGTCACTTTCTTTCTGCCTCTCAATTTTTTTTTAAAAAAAAGAGACGTCTAAATCATCAGAAATGATGCTTATCACACAATTTTGGCAAATTGAAACATTCAGAATGGTCCTATGGCAAATAGAAATGCTATGCTGTCTTCATGATTCACGTGACCACATTCAAATGTCTATGCAGAACTTGAGTTAGGAGTGCTATGTACTTATATAAGTTTAATTTTTAACTTCTTGTTCTCTGTGTTTGTGTTATCCAAGTAATATTTACTTTAGATTGAAGTTGCTTAAGAAAATAAAGGTTTCATTACTAAATTATTTGTTCCGTGGTCTACTTCAAGTGTTCCTTACAGTCTTCTTGATTTTTCAGTTGATGTTGGCCTAAGAAGATCGGATAACTGAGTGCTGATGCAATGGACACCCTTCATAGTGATCCTTATTCCAGGAGCAGCTTGCAACCACAATTTAGGGATGCCTCCATGTCTTCTGAGAATAGCATCACAGTTTTTGATAAGCACGAGGTTGTCAGCCCTCGAGTTGGCATGACCTTTGAGACGGTTGATCTGGCATATCAATTCTACTTAGAGTATGGCTATCGTGCAGGCTTTGGGGTCTCAAAGAGGACTTCCCATAGTGTTGATGGGGTTAAATACCGTGCTACATTTGTTTGTTACAAAGGTGGCATTGCTAGGATTAAGCCTGGCCTCAAAGCTCGAAGGAGGCTTGTTGCAAAGACTGGTTGCAAAGCAATGATGGTAGTGAAATTTAATGCCAGTGAGAACCATTGGGAATTGGTTTTTGTTGAGCTGGAACATAATCACCCATGCAATCCTGAAATGGTCAGATTCATGATGTGTTTTAAAGATCTTCCTGACTGGCAAAGGGAACACCGCCCATTCAATGCCAAAACTCGATTGAACCCTAAGATCCACTCTGGTAGAGGCAGGCCACCCAACCAAAACAAAGATTTCATGGTGAGATCCTTCTCTCAGGCAAATTATTCCATTGAAGGGGCAGGGAAGGCTGGAAAGTTGAGATTTGCAGAGGGTGATGTCGAGGCACTCTTAGTTTTCTTTGATATGATGCAAGCTCAAAACTCCAACTTCTTCTACAACTGGGACATGGATGATGAAGGTCGGCTCAAGAATGTTTGTTGGGTTGATGCTAAATCCAGAGTTGCATATCAACACTTCTGTGATGTTATTTGCTTTGATACTGTCTATTTGACATATCAGTTTGTCATTCCATTGGTTGCGTTTCTGGGAATCAACCATCATGGGCAATTTGTGTTGTTAGGATGTGGTCTACTTGGAGATGAGTCTCCAGAGACTTTTGCATGGTTATTCAAAAAATGGCTAAAATGTATGAACGATAAAGCACCTGAAGCAATTATTACGACTCATTCAAGGTCGGTAGTCAAAGCAGTCAGTGAGGTATTTCCAAATACTCGTCACAGATACAACCTTTGGCATATAATGAAAGAACTTCCTGAAATGTCTGGAAGAGTCGAGGACAAAGAAGCGATCAGTCTGAGAATGAAAAAGGTAGTCTATGATACCATTACATCAGCTGATTTTGAGAGGGAGTGGGTTGAAATGATCAATCAGTATAGTCTTCATGATAACCGGTGGCTTACAACCTTGTTTGAAGAGAGGGCAAAATGGGTACCTGCATATGTAAAGGATACTTTCTGGGCTGGTATCTCCACTGTCCGTCGTAGTGAACGGTTGGAGGCCTTTTTTGATGGATATATTACACCAGAAACCACAATAAAGACATTCATTGAACAATTTGATACTGCTATGAAGCTCAGATCTGATCGAGAAGCCTATGATGATTTCCGTTCATTTCAACAAAGGCCACAAGTCCTGTCCGGTCTTCTTTTTGAGGAGCAATTTGCAAACGTTTATACAATAAATATGTTCCAGAAATTCCAGGATCAGTTGAAGCAGCTGATGAATGTGAATTGCACTGAAGTCAGTAGGAATGGTTCAATAGTGACTTACACTGTGACAGTAATTGGAAAAGAGAGGAAGTTTGACTACAGAGTGATGTATAATAGTGCTGAGAAAGAAGTTTGGTGCATCTGCAGGTCATTTCAGTTTAAAGGTATTTTATGTAGCCATGCTCTTGCTGTCTTAAGGCAAGAGCTTGTTATGCTAATACCTCCCAAATATATTCTTGATCGATGGCGGAAGGATTACAAATGCCCTGAGGAACCTAAGGAAACTCCCATTTCACCAAAAGCAATACAAGCCACAGGAAAGGATACAAGACCAGAAATTGTTCGGGAAGATAAAGTGGACAATCTCTACAAACATGGACACCAGTACTTCGCTGACATTGTGGAAATGGGAGCTACCGACCCAGATGCAATGGAGTACGTCCTTTCTGTGATGAAAGAAGCTAAAGAGAAAGTGCGCAAGTTTGAGGAGTCCCGGAAGGAAAAAAGGCCTGGAGAGAGCCCAGTTTCTGCTGGTAAAAAAAGTTCGAAGTTTTCCAAGCCATCCTCTGAAGACACTGGTAATGGAACATCAGTTTCACCACTAACAACTTCAGCATTGGCTACAGTCACAGTGGTGTCGTCTGCACCAATGGCGGCAGCCCCAACAATGATGGCTGTGGCGCCTCCTTCCGCGGCTGTGCCCCCAGGAATGTTTTTAGTACCAATGCACCCGCATCCCATGGTGTTTCCACCCTTCCCACCTGCAATTCCACCAGCAGTAGCACCTGTAGTGCCGCCTGCTGCGCCAGCGACCAATGTTGCCTCCAGCACGGCAAAGAAGCGAAAGAAAAGAAAGGGGAATAATTGATCTTCCGATGAGCTGCCTTTTGCATACCTGTCCACTTCCTGATTTGACTCGTTCATCATATCTCATTGTTTCTCATCCCCAACCCCTAACGTGTTATTCCAGATCTAACAGAAGATCTGACCGGTGAGGTACCAAAAGAATTTGATCTGACATTCTGGAGCAGGCTTCGATATGAAAGTGCGCTATCATCTCTTCCGCGGGTTGAGCTGTCCGTGAGACTGCCAGCTGCACATTCCTATATTGCGTTTGGCTTGATGATACTGATCTCAATTAGCCCAAACAGAGAGGGAGACGGGAAGTTGCTAGTCCATGTCAGATGTTGGTACTCTGATGTTGTGTAGTGCTGAGCCCTCATAGCCCTGTAGTATGTGATGATTATGGAGTGATTCTAGATAGGCGATGTCCTTCCTAACTGTGTAGATAAGACATGTCTAAATGTTTAATTATGCATTAGCACCAGTATGCTCCATCCATGTGGCTATGCTGCCTGAGTATTAGCCGCGGCTTCTGGATGAAATGATACTTAGAAATCTGGTTGTTAAAATTGACCCGTGAAGATGTTGAAACTGAACCCGTTTGCCACGGCTGCGACAGGCGATTAGCCGAACAGGCCATCGGTGCCATCACCACCCTGAAACGGCAGGGCAGAACTCAACATCTCCCTGTTGAACGAATTGTCTCATTGTTTGATTTCTTCATATTGTATACTGCACCATCCATCGAGTAGTTCAACTGCCTGCTTTTCCTTTCCCAGCGCTGTCGAGGGTCGCAGCGAGGTGAGGCGAAGATTGGCAAGGCAGCTGCTGGGCTCGCCCTTGCCTTTCTGTAGCCAGGGCCGGCGAGCTGAGCTCCCACGAAGCCCAGAAAACCAAACTCGCAGCGCGCAAGCCATGCATTCGTGGTGGCTTGGCTTGGCTTTCAAGTATCCGCTTCTACTGGTCTAGAAACACGGGGCCTCGCCTCCTCTCCCCTCCATTGGGAGCTCTTTATTTAGGGACACCAAAAGTAGGTTGTTTTTTTTTTCTGTAACATTTCTAAGTGTTCCAGAAAATATAATTCAGTAGCTGATACTCTAGCTGCTCATGGATAATGCCTAGGCGTGGAGGAGTCCAAAATGTGGGTGGACGATGTATTTAACTTTGTAAATTTGCTGGTCTCTGGCGATCTGCCTGGAGCCCGTTAAATAATGGAATGTGTTTCCATTTAAAAAAAACGCAACTCCCCCTCTCGACCCCGAAAAAGGTAACTTCCAGTAACCTGGCGCTCGTGTTCCAGTTGCATGTTCGGTCGTCTCACAGAAACTCAACATTTCAGAAGATTTGTAGTCTTCCGCATGAAGAATTCCTTTATAGCAGGTTATGCATGCTCTTTGAAAAGGAAGCTACCTTTGCTGGTAATTTGGTCTACAAGTCCTGTTTGTAAAAGAATGTAGTTACAGCATCACGGTTGGCCTTTACGATGTACTTGAAGCATCTTATAATTAGTTGATCAAACTACCGCCGAGCAGGGATATGTGTATCGGACTCGCACGGCATTGACATCAGATCAGAAATTTGGTTTCTCGGCAGGTGGCTTGGCCTATAACTATAAATATTTGGGTCAGCCATAAATATTTGACTCAAAACGTAGCGACGCGATGCCGCGGCCGCAGCGCATGCGACGCCAATCTCCCCGTCTCGAAGCCCTGCCGTACAAGGCCAAGAACACCGCCCGCCGCCGCCGCCGCCGCCTGAGCGGGGGGACGTCTCTTTCGGACGACGCCCTCGCCGTCGTCTTCAGCAAATTACCCCGCGCGGCCGACGTGGTGCGCTGCGCGGCGACGTGTGCGCAGTGGGGGCGCGTCGTTGCGACGCATGCCGCCACCATCTCGCGGCTGGTGCCGCCGCCCCTCGGCCGCTTCCTTCCCCAGGTCGCCGCCGGCGTGTTCCACCTGCAGAGGGACGGGCCCACCGCGCGTACACGGAGCACGCCGGGAGCGCCGCAGCCGTGCTTCCTCCCCCTGGCATCCGGCCGTCGCCTCCTGGGCTGCCAAGCACCGACCTTCGTGGGCTCGCTCTTCTTCAACGTTGATGCCGCGGTCTTCGACTACTCCCGCCCCGTCGCCTGCCGCAACGGCCGCCTCGTGCTGGAGCTCCACGGCGGCGGCGGCGGCGGCGGCGGCGGCGACAGCCTCACGCTGTGCGTGTGCAGCCCGGTGACGGGGGACGCCGTCGTGCTCCCGCCCATGGGCGACAGGCCTGCGAACTACGCCTGCGCATTGCTTACCGGCGAGGACGACCTCCATCAGCGGCGCGGCGCCGAGTTCTTCCGGCTGCTGCTTGTCTACAATCGCCCGGGAGGCCTCACCGCGCTCCGGTGCTACTCGTCGGACATCGGCGGCTGGGGCGCCGAGGTGAGGTCGCCCGTGAAGGTGTCCAGCCGGGAGCTGCGCCACACGGGCCCCGCCGTCGTGCTACATGGGGCGGCCTTCTGGCCCCTGGACCACGGCGCGCTCGCGGTCGCGGTGCGTCCTAATAATCCAAACGCCGACGACCCGCCGGCGCCGGAGCGGCAACAGACCGGCGGCTTCGACGTGCACCTGTTGCCTTACGACTGTCCTCACGACTGGACGACGCAGAAGCGCCTGGGCATCTCACCGGACAACCGCCTCTTCCTCGTCTACATCGGCACCTACTGGCACGGTCCTCTCCTGGCGAAAATCTCCTACTTCAACATCCCACGCGATGACATAGGGATGGGTAAGAAAGAATCAAGCTCCGACGAGGTGGGCGTGCCGATGCACCAGATGGAGGTGGAGTGGCGAGACTTCAAGCTTCTGAAGCTGCGGTGGGTGGGCGAGAAGAGCGGGCTCGTCTTGTTCACAATATCCAGCGGGCGCCACAGCGGCACACACGGGCTCAACCTCCGGGAAGGAACCGTGGAGAAGCTGGCTGACGAGGGCCACTCCTGGGGAAACCTTATAGGCTTTGAGGTGGACTGGGCGACGTACCTCGCATCATTGCCTCACACACAAAACTGATTAATTCTGCCTAGCTCTTTTCCAATACATATATTGGTCGTTTCATTTGCCAGCGATCTCGCCGTTTACTCCTCAACCATGTAATTGTTTTCTAACTAAACCAATATTAATACTTATAACTAGCATCTAAACATTCGATGTGACGTGGGCTAAATTTTAGGCTCCGGATCCAAACACCGCATCTAGTGGGGGGAACTGCAAGTTGCTCAGTTGTCCTATATATATGGATGCACTTTGGGGGCTAAAAAAGTGGTTTGGTTGGTAACAATGCTAGAGGCTGAAAATTCAGTGTTGACATTGTCATCGGTTAATTTCATTTCAGGTTTGGAGAACACAATCCTCTGTGTTCTACTCCAGTTCTTATTAGCTGAACTGATCCTTTTATGCAAGCTCTTATGTATCTTGAGAGGGAGCTTGTTATCTGATCACTCATGACATATTCTGTAAACTTTTACAGGTAGCTTGTTATCTGATACTCAAAGACATGTTTTATCTGACAATTTGCCTGGTGCAGTAAGTCGACTGCCTATCAGGCTATCACACATGTTGCATTCTCTAAAATCTGAAACAAGCACTGACTTTTCATTTACATTCTGAATTTTATCTCTTGTGTTGCCGTGTCTCTCGCTGCTGGTACTGTTCATTTCTACAAGGGCTATGCTAACATAGGAACCAACATTGCTTTGGACACCTAATATGTGTACTTCAGAATCTATGAGAAGAAGAGCTGGGCAGTTTGCAGGATCAGGGGATCCTGGACCTTCACTTAACGGGTCAATACCAGCAGCTCTGGGTGATATGTCGTCGGCTCTTGCACCTTGATGCAAGCCAGAATATGTTAACTAATGGCCACTACCAGCAGAAGTTTCTGAAGTTGGCCACTACCGTCGGAAGGGCACAATCATAGGGCCTTTGCAATCTTCAGTCCATGAAGGACAGAGAGAGCAGGTAACCTCTGCTCAGTTGAGGGACTCGGATAAGAGGTGACAATTTGGTATCTGTACATAAGAATGTCAATTTTTTGTCCTTGCAACACCATTGTCTTAAGCATTGAACAAGAGCTTACGAAGTTTCTTGTCAAAAGAGAGAGAGAGAGAGAGAGAGAGAGAGAGAGAGAGAGAGAGGGGAAATGTACTGCTTTCTGCTCCTTATCTCTTGTTCTACTGGAAGTGGGGACCTTACAGTACAGTACAGGCAGTGGGGCAGTAAAAAAAAAAAGTACAGGCAGTGGGGTACTAAAACATCACAAGCATTAAGCATTTTTTTCCCGCAACGCAAACATTCATTTAGCATGTATTTCATTAAGAGGGAATCAATGCAGTGCACAAGGTCAGCCAAGGTCAACAACCATATGGAGAAACACAAACACAGGCAAAGAAGATAGTAACGCTAATTTACATCAGACTTGCGAATGTTGCTGGCACTACAGCCCTCGACAAGCATTTTCACATGCATTCAATCTGAGAAACTAGAGAAACTAGATCAGTAGAGAACTTCACATTTTCACATTCAATCTGAATGGAAATGTGATTCCACCGGCACTACATCCCCCAGGCCTGAGAAACTAGAGAACTTCACATTTTCACAACCTTTCAATCTGAATGGAAATGTAATTCCACCGGGGTGAAACTAGTATGTCATGAGTAACGAGTGTATACTGATGCATGGAATCAGTAGTATACACTGTATATCATACAGGGTAAACAGCAGTAGGAGAAAGATTCTCCAATGACTTTATAGCACTCGACGCACAGATTGCCAGCCTCATCATTTGGGTAATTCTCCGTCCTTTTGACTGCTACGGTGTTGTAACCATTAAAAGCAATAGTCTGTAAGAAGACCATAAAAAGCCAATCAATGACAAATTGACAATGTCAAGTACTTGAGTTTAAATGTTGCAACAAAAGAACAAAAGAGGAAACATACCTCAATTTGAGCTAGATCAGCTTCATCAAATTCTACCAAATCAGATAGTGGAGTTAGAATCATTCCATCTCTTCTCAGTATACGAAGCACGCTTCCAACTTCTATTTGTCCTGGATGGTGTGAAGCTATGTGGTCTGCACAGCAGGAAGAGTAAAACAACCTCTGGCACACAGTGCAAAACCTGTCTACTGCTTGACGATGGAAAGCTGTATGCGCGAGTGCACTGACAATTGCACGCCTCTGGACATTCCCCCCCGGCACGTGTTGCAGCTGCAATGTAACATCAAAGTTTAATTTCCAGTAACAAGAAAAACATGGTACACAGATAGGTTAAGATGCTTACAGCCTTACCCGACAGAGTAATCCACAGTACTTGCTATTCACATACATCCTATCGTCGCAATGTCTGCAATGTATAGGCATGATTGCAGGTAGTGTGTTTCTTTTTATTGGAATGTATTTAACACCCTCGACACTAAACTTCTGAATCCCTCTCAAATCATATCTTATGCTCTTGAGGTCTTCCTCCTGAATGCAGTGTACATGCCTCACCACCCTCACCTGTGCATCAAGAAGTACAACAACATCGTAACATACTCAAATATAAAAATGTTTTTTGTTTTTTCAATAAATTGTTAGACACTGTATAGCCTTCCTAATATATGGTCTATATATATAGAAGTCGCCCCAATCGAAGGGTGTGTGGTGTTCAGAATGCACTATTAAATTCTAAAGGTTATCAAATGATGCTACTTGGGAATCAAAGGAGTTTAGATGAAGAAGAGATCATTAAAGACTTGTATACTGTAGAGTATACCTGCACTATTCGTGCTTGCTCATTGCCTAGGTGGTGGAATTCTTCATGCCCAGTGCAACAATCCAAACAGAAGCCTTGGCTGCAGGTGAAACAGTATTGTGTACGAGCACAAATCTGGCTAAAATCTTGCTCCATCAGATTCACGATGTAGTTTGGAAGGATCTTTTGCCCACCCTGTACTTGTGGGATCTGTGTCTCGTCTGCATGCAGTGTTATTACCTCAATTAAATTTGAAAATATAGGAAAAAGAGTTTGACGCGAAATAGCAAAGCAACCTTAGAGAAATTCACTTGAAAGCAATTCTATTCTGATGGCTCGAGTGAATTCAGAATAGCAAAGTGCGAACGTGCCTAATCTCGACGTCAACTCCTAAAGCGCCGAGCCTAAGGTCCTTTAGAAATAGTTTCGCCTTGGGTGTATTTGTGAAAAAAGTATCTATATGCCAAAATGAAATACCAGAGGAGAACATGCATGTCAACACAGATCAACTTAGCATGAACGCATTCAGTTTTGTATGCATGCCACACAGATCAACTCAGCATGAACGAATCCAGTTTTGTTTTGGCATGCATTTAAACGCCTACAACGAGAATTAAGATTTAGGCAAGCGAGTGCATAGAAACATGTAGATAATCTATGCTAGCAGATTGTTAGAAGAACGTACAATGTAGTGTAGGAGGGCTGGACTGCGGCGGTAAAAGCTCCCAAGCATCGACAATGGAACGCGAGGACTTGAACAGAGCTTGCCGATCATCATTTAGCGACTGGTATTCCTTGCAGGCCACGACATTCCTGTGGCGCATGTCGAGGCTGAAGAGGGAGGAGCCCTCGAAGAAGTAGAGGAGGCAGTGGTTGTCGGGGTCAATGAAGGCAACGTGTGGCAGCACGGGCGGTGTCAGGCCGGCACGGACATAACTCCGGTGAGTCCAAACCTCGGCAAAGCTCACCGCGTACTCAAGCTTCCAGGGGTTGTCACCCTCGGGGTCTACAAGCGTCCACAGCGTGACGGTGGGGTTGGTCGGTGGGGTGGCGAGAGCAGCAGCCGAACCGCCGTCGCCGATCTGAACGTAGCGCAGCAATCCCTCGCTGGTCTTGAAGCAGCGCCGCTGGTCAATGAGTGTCTGGTCCACGGAGCCGCCGTAGTCCATCGCGCAGCCGTCCGGGAGCGGGACGAATGTCAGGTGCGGGCGCTCGAGGGAGGGGTCGCAGCAGAAGATGCCGTACGCGAGGGAGAGCCACCAGAGCTTGCCTCCATGGCTGATCACGCCGTGCTCCGAGGAGGGGTCGGGCATGGGTCTGCTGGAGCGGGAGAGCGGCCTCGCCTCCCACTGGCCGGTGGCGGTCGAGTAGAGAAGGAGGCTCTCGACGCTGGCCGCGGACGTCGGGGGATGGAGCTGCGCGATGATGATGTGCTTGTGCTGCCCGCTGCCCTGGTGAGGGCTTGGGTCGGCGAAGAGGCCGAGGCTGCGGCGCGGGTGGATGTTGAGGCCGCCGAGCTCGGAGACGGGGGCTTCGGTGACGAGCTTGACGGTGCGGTAGTTGGCGTCGTACAGGACGAAGTGGGCGCGGTTGCTATGGAGGATCTCGAGCAGGAGGCGCCCGGAGCAGTCGGTGGCGACGATGTAGTGGAACGCCTGGGGCGGGGGTGAGGAGGGGTTGGAGAGCCGGGGGCTGAAGTCCGGGTGCAGGATCACGCCGGAGACGCTCGGTGGTCGCTGGAGCTCGAGGCGGAGGAAGGTGCCGAGCTCGAGCTCGATACGATCGTCGTCCCCGTGGTCGTGGGGAAGGGCCATGGGGACGGTGCCGCGGGCGAACGCCTGGGCACCCTCGGCGTCCCCTTGGGGAATGGCGACGGGGACGGAAGCGAGGGCAACCCACCGCGGATGCTCGGGAACCTCACCGGACGGCCCCGGCTCGCGGCGGGCGCGAGAGCGCGACGACTCCGCCGCGTCGGACAGCGACATTGCTGGGAGAGAGGGTGGCCAGGCGGGCGGTTTGGTTGGTTGGGTTTCGAATTGAAATTGATCCCCGTGTGCGCGGCTGCTGGCTGATATGTCACCGGAAGAGGAAAATGGGAGGGACGGGGGATTTATATACAAAGGCCCAGGGCAAGGAGGCGGCGAGGCGAGGCCGAGGCGTGCACCGGCTCGACGGTGGTGCCGTGCCCGCCTTTGCTTCGATCGCGCTTCGGTTCGTTACAGCAACTGCCTGAACTGCGATCGCTTTAAAAAAAAAAAAAACCAAGCAAGCACGGTTTAACACCAGTTACAGCAAGCAGAAGCCAGCATTAAAACCCCCTCCCTCGGAACGCAATTGCAATTGAGAATAGAGTTCGTGACACACCATCATATAACAAGACAGAGGGTCGAACAGAGAACTCTGAACTCAAGTCGATTCGAATGAGTTCGCATTAGCTTAGCAGCACAAGTGCTAAACCCAATTCAGCACCAAACACAGAGAGAGACTGAGACCAAACGCACGAAGCAGTGGCGTACCAGTTGGATAGGTGGCGAGGGCGCAAGAGGCCCGCGCGTCGACGTCCGCGGCTGCGGCCGCCGGCCGCACGTCGCGAGATGGAGCTCCTCAACGAGAAACCCGATGCCGGCCGGCACCTCGGCTTCTACGCTACTGCCTGCTGTGTGCTGTCCCGGCGCTCGCTTCTTCGGCGGCAGGGTGGCGGAGTCGGGGTCGACGCGGCGGCGGCCTCGGGCGCTTCTTGGGCGGCAGCCGGCAGGGGTGGCGGAGTCGTCGGGGTCGACGCGGCGGCGGACCAGAGCACTTCCTCAGTTCCATCGCTCCCGTCTCCCTCTCGTGATGGTTGCGGTGGCCGGAGGAGGGAGGGAGATGCCTTTGCTCAAGAAGCGGTGGGAGGCGCAGCGTGTCTGCGAGCTCGCAAGGAGGGAGGGCGAATAGGAATGACCGTTACTTCGAAATTTTGAAGTGGCTGCGAGGCTCGCGGCAGGGAGGGGAAGCCCGGCCATTACACTGACCCGTGGGTCCACCACGACTGGGGAGTCCCACGGTTCCACAGCGAACCCGGATTATGAGTTTTTACTCAAGCTGCCATATTATGAGTTCCTACTTCCTAGCACGCCAACCCCGTGGAAGCTACGGGTAGCATAATACATTAATAATCCTTCCATCCCAATTGTAAAGGATTCTTCAAATAAATCCATTCATTCATGTGTACAAAAATAAAAAAAAGAAGAAGTAGAACCCCTTTCAAACTAGGACGGAAGGAGTATATTAAAAATTTATATATGAATTTGAAACCATAATTAATCAAAATTCTATTATTAATATCTCCATATATGCATGATTTGATAGAACGTCTGTATACCTACATAATGTTTTTATCTTATTTATTTATAACAAACTCTACCTAATTAACATTTATATTTTTATAGTGACAGTGGTAATTTATATGTTAATTTAAGGAATGTTTTAAATTATCTTGCACAATAACACAATTGGCAGTTTTTATGTAAATTAGGTGATATCGTTGATTCATTTTTATATATTTTAATTCATCTTTCATAATAGCATGGTGGGTAATTTATATGCAAACTTATGGAGTTGTTTTAATAGTATTTTATAATGGCATGATGGGTAATTTATATGAAAATTTAAGGGTTACTTTAATGTTCTTTTATAATGGCATGGTGGGTATTTTTTTTTTAGAAAATATGATAGCAATGGCTAGTCCTAGTATTATTGGATATTACTTAATTGATGGTCAAATGTTTCTAATTTTTGTGAAATTTTTTAACATTTATTTTTGTTTAGTCCGCTTCGCAATCCATGTTTATTTTGTAACTTCTAATAATTAGTTAGTAATAGTAAGATCCTACCTTTTTCAAAGTCAAACCTATTTGGTTATGATGACAAAGCTTATAAGAAAATTATAATCACGCATTTTTAGTATTTATTGCAGTTAACTTTTTTTTTCTACTAAAACTCTGGTCATCA